>CM035157.1:10519780-11862643 GCA_020205615.1 Panax quinquefolius
AGGGGAGGAGGAAGATAGCGTTGCCAAATTTTGAATATTTTAATTTTAATTTATTTTTAAATTTTAATTTATTTTTGTTGTTAGATCCAAGATATTTGAATTTGAATTATTAATTATGGTAGTTATTTCTCCTTGATTTAAGGTTTCCTTATTATTATGAATTGAATCCTATACTAATTTCCTAAATTAAGGAATCTAATTGCACTAATATTATAAATAAATATAGAAAGTGTATTAATTGTGTAAATATTTTATTAGTGCACTAATAGTGTAATTACTTTCTAAATGTAGTATATTATTGTAAAGGACCCATTTTTTTAATCGAATTATAATTTTTTATATATGTGCATACATGATATAGGCTCAAGTGCAAGAAATCAGGCACAAATCTGCTAGGCCCAAAGGCTGTTGAGCATCAACCCACTCGAACTAGTGGCTGAACCGGAACATTTTTAGAGGAGAGTCAAAATATATTAGTAAAAAAAATATTTATTAACGTTTGGAGTGTTTCTTTCAAATTTATTTTGCACAATTATAATATTTCACAACATCCTATTTCAACCCTTGTCAACATTTGAGTTATGAAGTCTAATGACTTTGAATATATATATTAATTTCCCCCGAACTATGGGACTATTAATCAGACTTTGAAGTTTTTAGTCAACTGATTAGTTACTTTTATAGATAAATTATAAATTATAATATTATATATTCAAAATCTTATATTGTGGTTCATGTGATTAATTAACTTAAAAGAAGAAATTCCAACAACGACAAAAAAAATAGAAGAAGAGAGATTTGATAATCTTGATAGAATAGAACTATGGAGAACTTATGGTCACTATATTGGGATCTAAAAAAATTTATTTTATTTTTTAGCTTTTTATTTTTAATTAGTTTACAGATAGAATTGTTATCACCTTTTTTGTTTCACTTTTATGATAAAACAAAAGTAAGAGAAAAGCAAAGGAGAAAAGAAAATACAAAAAAGAAAAAGGAAAAAGAAAGCAAATAACTTCCGAAGATTCCAGGGTGGAGGTCATATGACCCCCTGGTTCCGCCTATGGCTCAAACGAAGCTTATTGAGGAAGCCTAAAGGATACTCTGGGCCCACGTAACCATTTTTTGAGCAGCGCAATTGCCAAACAATGAGACAACTTCTTCCAAACCCTCACCTAGAGGCGGATCCAGTCCCTTAATTCAGTGGGGTTAATTTGAAAAAAAAAATTTAATAAAAATATAATACAATAAATCACAAAATTAAATAATACTCATATATTGTTTACAATAATATTTTTCAAGACTCCATAACTTAGAATTGTTGCATGATAGCCTCATTTTCGATAGTTACAAAAATATCATGCTAAATAATGTAAGTTACTAAATAATCACTCATCCATTCATCTTTGAATATTTTTTTATGGGTCGACGTTGTTGTAAAAATATCATGATAGCCTCATTTTAAACAATTATAAAAATTCACAAACAATTATTAAATTTGTAAAATTATAAAAAAGAAAAATTACAATATGTTTTAATAATTTTTCTTTAATGGAAAAATAAATAGCAGATTGAGTACAAATTTAAGATATTCATTAATTTTTAGGTAAATTATAGAGAGGGGAGGGGAGGGGAGGGGAGGGGAGGGTTTTACCATCATTTGATTTCTTCTCGTAACATCGTAGAAGTGTGAGCCCACTACATTCATATCCTAATTAATCTTCATAATCTACGCACCTTACGAGACTAGCAACCACCATACTTCAAAGTGAATTGGTCTAGAGATAAAATTCACTTGTTTGACAATGTTCATGAATAAATAACTGTGGTCTGACTTAAAAATTGATACTAAATTAAAATATTTATTTTTCAAGAACATTCATTTTTTGGGAAGGAGAACAAATTGACCTCCTAAAAATTCAGTGGGATCAATTGACACAACTGTCCCTCAAGTGGATCCGTCCCTGCCCTCACTCATATGTTTGACATGACAGCATGAGAAGATGAGAACACAAAAATTATAAATCAAGGTCTCTAAGGGTAGGAAATAAATATTAGATAGTACTCCCTCCGTTTCTTAATATAGGTCGTTTTAGAGTTGTGTATAAGTATTAAGGTAATGATTGTATAACATTAATTATAATATTAATTGTTTATATTGCCCTTATATTGGAAGAAGAGATTGTTATTTATTGGATAAAAAATAATGAGAGAACTAAAGTTACATTTAATACTTTGAGTAATATTGGAAACTAAGTAATTAATTATTATTTAAAATTCTCAAACGATTTATATTAAGGAATAAAAATATTTTTTTAAAATGACTTATATTATGGAACGGAGGAAGTATTTACGCTTAAAACTCAAATACATATTTTGAGATCTATCTCTTGATCACTAATTTTTCACATATGAAGCGTCCTATGTCGCCACCAACGGGAGTTCCTTAGTGTGGATGTTTGTACAAGTTGGAGCTAGGCGGTGGCCCACCATTTGGAGAGTTCCCCGAGAGCTAGGTAGTCACCAGTAAGAATTAAAAAATATCATATTTTAATTTATTTTATTTTATCGTATATATTTTTATGTTGTTCACAATCAAATATTTCTCGACATTTGATATTTATATTGATACTAAAAACAAAAACAGAAAAGTGTTTTTCAACATAATAATAAAAAAATGATTAAATTTTGACCAGAAAAAAATAATGAAAATTACTGAGTCATAAGAAATGGATAAAATTTTGGTATAGGAACAAACTAGTGATAGTTGAACGTCTGCTAAATAAATCATGGTAAAATAAAGTTCCATATAATGCATATTTATATAATGAAAGGGTCGTAAAATGAACTAAAAAATTCAAACTTGATTCGTACTCGTTCAATTCAAAATATAAATAATTAAAATATAAATAAATTTTAAATTTTTTTATAAATTATTTGAATCTCTTCAAATTATAACTTTTTATTAATATTCGGATCATATTTATTCGAAAAATTTAAAATATTTGGACTCAATTCGAAATCGTGATCAATTTAATAGTTAAACAAACATCAATCAAATTTTATTTAATACTCGATAAATTTTATAAATTAAATCTAAACAATTTAATATACCACTTGGTTCTCCAACACAAATTGCAAACGCAAGTTAATTTATGGTTTAAAAAATCAGAAACCGACGAAAAAAAGAAACCAGAAACTTGAAAGAAAAGCTGAAGCCACTATTATATAAACAAATAGTAAGTGAGATCATATAACCCACAACTGCAAAGGGAAAGTCCAAATATTCTATTGCCTTTTGATTTTCTTTGGAGTATAATAAGTTATAAAATTTGAAGCCATCACAGTTCCCTTCTATATTACGCCTACATCTCTTTTTTGGATGCCTTGAATCTTTGTCAGACTATAGAGCTGGGGAACTACAACTCCTTAGCTAAAGTTCCATTTTCTCTGTCCTTCATCCCTTTGGAACCCCTTTTGTGTATGTAATTGTAGCCATGGTGTAGTTCATCAAGGTATCTTCTTTTTCTTTCCTTTGTTTTTGCTCCATGCTGTGCTCTAGTGGGCATATGCAGCATTTTTTGTTTAAGAGTGCAAATTTCTATATGGGTTTGCCATTTTTCTTGCATTGGGTGTGAAAAGTTAAATTGTTTTTAGTTTTTTCTGTTGAATCTTGTTAGATGTTATGTGGGTTTTGAGTAGCTGTTGATCTGGGTTATGAAATTGTATTTATTTGGGGGAGTTTGTTTATAAAGTTTGGTTGGTTTCGAGAGTTTTTGTTTGGGATTCTTCAGATTCATTTTTTTGGGTTGATGAAAGTAGCTGCATTCTTGAGGGAATTTACATTGGGATGGTATTTGGGTTTTGGTTACTGAATTTATGGGTTTGAGAATATTTTACAATGACCAGTGAATTTGTCTTTTTCTTTCTATTTCTGATTTGATGACTGGTTTTGAGGGCTGTTTAGAAAATTGGTAGATTTTGTGTTTTGGTTGATGAAGCTGGCACTGACATAAGAGGGATTATATTAATTTCCTATTGAGTTGGTCCTGAGGATTTTGAAGGAGGTTTTTGTGATATGACAATGCCCTCTATGGAAAATCGGGGGTTTCCAATGCCATTTGCTACATTTCGTCGTTCAATTTTGGGTATTGGAAATGATAAAGTTCATTCCATGGAATCGAATCGTTATCTTGTTACTCAAAATACAGAGTTTGAATCATTTCAGAGTCAAGTCTTCAAGCGATTCCGTGATCTGTCAGCTTCTAATGCTGATGAGTTTCTATCCCTTCCATGGATAAGCAAGTTATTGGATGCCTTTGTTGATTGTCAGGAGGAGTTTAGGGTCATATTGTGCAATAATAAGGTATATCTTTCAAAACCACCTCTAGACAAGCTGATTTCTGACTTCTTTGAGAGGAGCATTAAGGCACTTGACATATGTAATGCAACTCGTGATGGGGTTGAGAAGATTAGGCTGTGGCAGAAGCACTTGGATATGGTTCTCAGTGCCTTCAGTTCTCAACAAAGGATGATTAGTGACGGCATGTTCCGTCGAGCAAGAAAAGCTTTGATGGATTTGGCACTTGTGATGTTGGATGACAAGGGTTCCGGGTCTGTCCTTTCACACAGGAATAGATCTTTTGGGCGAAATAATAAGGGCAAGGACCAGCAACATCGGTTGCCAGGACACTCGAGGTCTTTATCTTGGAGTGTATCCAACTCTTGGTCAGCAACAAAGCAGCTCCAATCAATTGCAAACACATTAGTTCCACCGCGTGCTCATGAGATTGCAGCAACTAATGGGCTTGCAGTCCCTATCTTTACAATGAGTTTTGTACTCATGTTTGTACTATGGGTTCTGGTTGCCGCAATCCCTTGTCAAGATCGAAGCCTCCAAATTCACTTCTCAATCCCAAGGCAGTTCACATGGTCTACTCCAATTTACTTGATTCATGTACGGATCATGGATGAATATAAGAAGCGAGAACGCAGAAATTCCATTGGGTTACTAAAGGAGATTTATCAGCTTGAGAATAATGTTCGTCACATTACAGACTTGCTAGATTCTGCTCATTTTCCTCTGACAGTGGAACAAAAGGAAGAAGCAACACAGGGAGTTGAAGAGTTGTCCCTAGTTTGTGAAGTTTGTAAAAATGGAATGGATCCACTAGAGCGCCATTTGAGAGAAGTGTTTCGTAATATTATGAATTGCCGGACTGAGGGTCTTGCATTGTTGGGGAGAGAAAACTAGCCTTAATAATTCAAATTATCAACAAGAACAAATATAAGAACCGGAAGAATCTGTTGTCCTTTAGTTTTGCCCAGCCTAGCTCAAGGAATGGACTCAGAGTGTCTTGTAGCAGGTACTTGTTGTATTTACCAGTAAACTTATGTAAAGAACATAGTGTTTATATAAGACTATCCTGAGCTATGCTATTATCCAGATTAGTTTGATTTGTTGTACTTTTCTTATCTTGTCCGATTTTATATCTTTCAAGCTTGTCAAAAATTTGATTCAGAAGTGAATCTTTTTGTAATATTGGTTTTCAATATTTGTGATAATATATACATTCATCTTTTTAAAAAAAAAAAAAAAAATCATTGGTCATTTTGCCCTTCATTGGATGTTAAGTGAAAACCCAGAAGTTGGTGTTTGAGTTTGTCTGGTTGTCGTCTGTTTTGGATCTTTTCTTCAATTCAAATGATTCGGGTGGCCTATGCATCTGTACATTGTTTATTCTCCTTTGTTTGTTGACTGAATCTCATCTTTTTCAGTTACATGCCGATATTTGGCTTTTGTTTTGGCTTTTAAAGGTGATATCCGTTTCCTAATGATATGTTACATTATTAGTTCTTTGACACGAATAGTGACATTTGTAGCATTGGTGCAGGATGAGAGTCCAAATTTCAAAGTAATACATATATTATGAATGTTAGCAGATTTCAAGAAGTGGATGTATCCATGTAATGTGTTGAAGGACAAGTTAAATCTTCTTGTGATTTTGTTTTTTTTGTTTGACTGACACCAAACAAATGCTTTGTAGTATGTTGCTTGGTTGTATTTTGGATAAATGAAATTTAGGAAAATATGTGGCTATTAAGCATTCCTGTTATAGTCTGATTGATTGAATCTCTTGATAAGTATGTTATGTCAATTCTCTTATAAAACTATTGGTTCCAATACATCTGCGCGTCCTACTATTTGTCTTTGACACAGATGTTTGATATTGATGTCTCGTTATGTACTTTGACACCGACTTATTAGATTAAGTGTTGAAATCCTGTATAATCATGAAGATCTGCACTTGGTTAGCTTAACATTTAGTAGTTTGAACTTAATCATGAGGTCGAAATTATAGGGAAAGAAAATATAGAGGAGTATTGGAGTCTATGTAAAATCTGTCCTTGAAAGCATGTTTGGTTGTTTGGGAACATGATTAGGTTTCTGTTATCCATCTCCATCAATGCACTAGCTGTTCATTTAGATGATGTTTTTTTTTTTTGACAACCACAAGAATAAGTTTGTACTTTATATTCAATCCTACATTATTGGGGCACCGCCTTGATCTGAAAATCCACAAAATTGTTATTGAGGGTGCTAGCTCAACCTCCCTTCTTCATACATGTTAGCTGTTTAGATTTCTTAAAAGGACAGCTAAACCTTCCCCCCTGAACATGACAGATGTTGATGTTCATTATATGTTTACATCTATCTGCCTGCATGATCAAATCTTTATTAGGATTGGATTTGGCTCGCTTTAGCTTTTGTTTTAATCCTACACTTTATATTCTGATAATGAGTTTTGTTTTTCATGAAATTATTTGTACTGATACAACTCTTTCTTTGGGATGATTTATTCAACTTTAATTGCTTAACACCTTAATGTCTACAGGGCACTTCTAGTGAACAAATTGCTGCCATATGTGTGTGCCTGAAGGATCCGGTTAGTATGAAATTATTTTTTTAACAAGTTTGTCAATTGGCCAATAGAATACTGACACACAAAATCTCGTCTGCGTGTTAGTATTCTATTGATCAATTGATCAACTTATCCCAAAATAAACTTCATACTAACCACTTCCATGCATGAAGTTGATGAATATGATTCTGTTGAACATAAGATTGTTGAAACTTTATTACACAATATAACAATTTTGTTGACTTTGATAAAACTGAATCAAAAGTTTTTCACGTTTAAGATTATCTGAATCAAAACTAAATACTAAATAAAAAAAACGTGTTTGGTGATTAGAAACTTCTGAATGTGTGGTTTTCCATTTTATCCTTGATCTTTTCTAACCACAATTACATAAACTTTTGAATACAAAATAAATAAATTCATAAATTCAAAATGAATTAAATAACAGTACTAATAAAATGTTAAATAGTATTTCATCCGTCCCAAACTAAAAGTAATATTTTTTTAAACTTGTTTGATTATCATAAAATTATATATTAAAACATATTTTTAATATTTTTCAATAATAAAATTTAATATTTGGACAGGGCTTACCAGTCAGCCCCAATTTTGGTCGGATTCTGAAATTAAAGACTACATTGTATGCAATTAAATTGGTCTAATTCACGAATTGGAGGCTACATTATATACAATTAGATACTTGATGTAATAAATTGCAAGCGTGAATAGCTTTCTGCTCAGTGACATAGGGCTTTCGAGTTCAAGATTTTGCCATACCCTCAAAATTTTCATTTTTTCCATCACTTCATTCCTAATTTCCCACCACAAAAGTACCCTTAACCTATTGCAGAGATGATGAACATCCTTGGAAGTTATACAAATATGCCAAATCTGCCATGTAATGTACTTCAAGCAAAGCAAATGAATGCCCTTATTGGTTAGTTAAGTAAACAACAAGTAATGCGCGGAGAACCCTAGGATTTACAGGGGTAAAAAACTGCAGTTTCCCCCATTATTACTTTTGTGGTGTTCCTGTGAGATTGATGTGAAAATAAAACACAGTTGAGACCATAGAATTATGAATGCCAACTTGACTTGGTTTTTTGTAATTTTATATAACCATGATGTCGTATTAGTATAATACTGGTCAGGTTTTTCGGTCATCAGCATGTAGATAAACTGTACTGTGAGATAAAAAAAAAGTCTTCATTCTCTACAACACCTAACTATGCATACCAATTAAACACATTTTTTTGGTAATTATATCAACTAAACATTTGTTACCTCCCGGAAGAAACCGCAACCCTCTTCAGTAATACTCGCCAGTTTGACAACTTCAATCGGCTTATCTTTTCAAATGAACACTGACTACTCTCCTGATTCGAGGTCCCAAAATTTTCCCTCTTTTTACACAATGTCTTCTTGCACCATGATTTCTGCCCAGAGACAATTTCTTCTATCTTATTATCAATCATAAATAACTAGACCCAACATCACATGGAATTCACTCTTCGAAGAACTCGTGGTGGTCTTTTCTTCTCCACTACCGGAATCAGGTTCTCCATGAGCTGCATGTTAAATAACAACAATGAGATGGTCAAATCTGTCTAAGTTTGAAAAATGTCTGCAAAAGAAAGTTGAAAGAAATAACCGACTCTGTTCAACGGATGTCCCCATCTTTAGACAATATAGTAGACTACTGAAAGAACTTTCCTTTCTTTTCTCTATCTTTCTTTTCTTTCTAAATAACATTTCCTTTGCAAATATTAGCAAGAAAGAAAAATAAAATCTTACATTCAAGCAGAATGGCTATATTTCCCACTTTCAGCTTCGTTTCAGAATAATTTAAGCAGTACACTCAACACCACCAAAAGAAATAGAATTTTCCATTTTAATAGTATGTCTATCAACACAATAATCAAAATCTCAAAATTATCTTTAGAAAACATTTTTGAAACATCTTCATTTTTTGAGAAATAAGGATATGACAAAAGCTTATTGATTATTAGATAGTGGTCAAGCACTTCTATTAATCAAATTTTTGAAAATGAATTAAAACCAAAGATTTACCGGATAGCATGCCAAATAATCATTTTACCAACCTGTCAACTTATCTCAAGAGAAAAAATATAAGATATCATCAATAAAACATAAGCCTAACAAACAAATGCTACAAATCTAGTCCGCTCAGCAACTATATTCAATATACAAAATACTTTTATTTTCACATTTAAATCATGGATAATATGACCTTGCATCGAACCTGGAGGTGCAATTTGAATGTGGATCTAGTACAATATGGACATGTCAACCAATTACTTATTGAAAATTTAAGGATGCAAACACTACAAGCCCAGTAGAACATTTCAGAATATCTCTGGTATATACATGTATGCACCATTTGAGCGCAATTACAATAACCTAGTAAAGTAAATTTTCAACCATTATTACCTAGCTAAGTATTATGAAATTTAACAGTAATGATATTCTTGATCTTTCTAGTAAAGTAAATTTTCAACCATTATAACTACATTTATACGTCTTTAAGAATTGGGTTTTCACTTGTAGAAATCAAAGCTAAGAAATTGGTAGACAGATGTAACACAGTAATACGTTCATTAATGAGCAATGAAACATTCACACGAGACAGAAAGTTCCTCAATAGTGACATTTTTTGTTTTATATTTCAACTGATCCTTTAATCCTGGACGTAAAGTGGCTTCAATATTCCATGTTGTACATTCATATATATGATCACAAATTAATCAGGATATCTTACAACTTTAGTGTCGTTGAAACTCAAGACTGCCACAATGAACTATAGTACAAATATATCCTAACATGCTGATGATATTTAATTGGTCTTTAGTTGGGCGTGATCCAGAAGAAACTACAAGTCTACAGCCCAAACAAGGTGTTGATACTAATAATGGGGTATGCAAAAAGGATAAACAAGGATGCTAACGAAGAAATTTGGAATAATGGAGCCAAACTTTGAGTATCTATATACAGTAAAATATGAGTTATAAACCCAAATGAAGTAATATGTTAAAGATATTTAGTATATCCACACGTCAATGAAACATAATTTGTTTGGAAATCCTTTATATTTAAAGAAATTGTCTTGGAAATGCTCTTTCTCCCAAAGATTTGCTCCAGTAGGGTTACCTAATTCATGTCAGACAAGTGATTATCAAGTCAATTGAAGTACAGGATAGCTCTCTATTAATGTACACAAACATATCTACTCACAGAAACTCACAAAGTCATCACTTAAGATACATAACAGTCCATTTTACATTAGATGTACTATATACTCTCACAAAGTCACCACTAAAGCAAGCATTGAGCGCACAAACACACACACACACACACAAGGAGATAACCATGTCCAAGACTCTTCCATATATTAAGAATTAGAAGTAGCTAATTTAAGTTCTACACATACGAACTAGTGGCACGATATGCCCAATATGCAAGTTTTTAACTTTTGGTCCAATTTCAGGATTTTGAAATCGCACCAAAAACTGAAACATTGCTCCTTTGGGCAACAATATAGTGTTAGATTGCTTCCCTAATTGAGGACAGCAGGTTCATTCTTCCGTACAAGTAAATAAAATAGGATTTGAATTCATTGCACTCATATAAGGCCCAAAAACCATTATGAGTAACGTTTAAATCTTCATCTTTCATTATTCATATTCTTAAATACTACCTGTCCCAATTTATAAGACAATATTTTGGGGTGTTTGACGGTACATATTATAAAGAAGTGCAAAAAAAATGCATTTACACATTATATCTTTTCTATGCCTTAAAGTCATTAGAAAATATAATATACAAATAAGTATAAATAGGCGGAAAGGGAGGTGTGGGCAACCACACAAGGTTAGGCGCGCACCCCTCCCAAACGACGTCGTTTTAGAAGGATTAATATTGAAAATCCAACAAAAAAATAAACGCATCAGTCATTGGCTCATTGCTTCTTCCCCCATTCTTACGTCTCTCTCTCTCTCTCTCTCATCTATCTCTTCTATCATTTCTTTCTCTGTTCTATTCTCTCAATCAGCAAGGTGCATGGTGGTGATTGTAGTTTTGGTGAGATGGTGGTGGTACATGTTGGTGATGGATGTAGATCTAGTGGATCTGGTGGTGTATTGGTTTTACGGTAGTGGAATAGTGGTGGATGGCAGATCTATCTTTCTTTGCCATTAATGGTGGTGGTTCATGTAGATGTTGATGGCATGGTGATGGCAGATCTGGGTTTTGGTGATGGTTGTTGGGGTGATTGTGAGTTGCTTCAGCAGTGGTTCCTGTGGCATTGGCGGTGGTTGCCGGGCTGATAGTCCCTGAATTTGGTGGTGCTGATGGTGGTCGTAGTGGGTGACAGTGGTGGTGGATTTGGTTGTAGTGAATAGTGATGAACGTGGTCTGAATTTTAAAAATAAATTACAAAATGGTGCTGTTTTACGCTGCACAAAACGTGCGGTTCCCCACACCTCCCGCGAACCCATATAAATATAAATATACATATATTTTCATTATGTCATAAGATCTGTGCTGAAAAAAAATAAAAATTGTCTGTTAAGAGGGCTATAACTGCAGGTAGTCTCCATTTCTAGGGAGACCTATCTGGGAAAACAAAACATCTCTTGGTAGTCTGCCAGATGGGCAAAGAAGAAATTGTAATATTGACCGAATAAATAAACGCACAAGTGAAGCACCATACCTGCTTAAAGCGCTCTTTAGTCTGCTCAGCCTGCAATCAATAAAAAAATATTCTTACTTTTCCACGTGAAAAAAATATTCTTAGAAACATTCTAAATCAACCAAGGTTGATCAACAAAAGTGAAACAGAAATCTTAATCCAGGAAATCAGAATTGTTGGTCTGAAATTAAGAGATGTAGCTTACATGCTTATGAGAACATAAAGATTTTGGTAACAACAATATAAGAAACTGGCATACTAGAAATTCTTTGGTTAATGAATACTAGTAAAAAAAATTAACTTGTGTACTAAAGTCAAAACAGTGAGAATTCTAAATAAAAAAAATCAGTCAAAAATAGTATGCGAGATTACAAAATCAGTAACGGCGAGTCTGAAACCAAAGAACCAAGTTAAGTGACCAAAAGCAACATTTAGTGCTTATCTGAACTCTGAACCCCATTACTGTTGCCACTCCACTTTACTGAAATAAATTTAATTATTAGACAAGTACCCACATCATGATTATATATTTTAAGATAACAAGAACAGAAATCAATCAAATCATAAATTCCAACTTAGCTGTTTAAACTACTTGTAGCTTAAAATTTTCTACTGGTTCAAAGAAATTTTCAATCAATCTCAAATCTTGGGCCCCCTAGCAATTAAAGATTATTAATTTACACATGAACTTAACCCAAGTATAGATAAACCACTCATGCAATTGAATGTCAATTAAAAAGCATAATGTGAAACAATACCTCTTCTCTCAATAACCTTGCATTCTCCTCCTCCAATTGCGTTACCAGAGACTCCAACTCCACAGTGTAAGCCTAAATTTTCAACAAAAAAATAAAATAAATACATAGTAACCCCTCCCCAGGACACATAAATCAGTTCAATTTGAATAAATAAAAGTCAGATGATTATAAATAACAAACCTGCTTCCGCTCCCTTGACCTGGCGGCAGACTCTCTGTTCTTAATCATCCTTCTCTGTTTCTGCTGTGTTGCCTTATCCACCGGCGCTTCCTCCACCGCCCTCCTCTTCCCTCTCCCACCGCCTCCACTGCCTCCGACAGCTACAATTCTTCCATCAATTCCATTCCCAAATCCCACGGCCTCCACATCAAACCCCTGTGCCGGCGCCTGAAACGGCATCACGGCACCATTCATCATAGAATCCACCGGAAACCCCTGCGGGCCAGCCCCGCCGGGAAGCCTAACATCCTCCTCTCTGACAGCTCCGGCCTTGGTCAAAAAATCCTCTAGAGTCATATGCGGCTCACTGTTGCTCCCTACGGTTCCACTCACGATCTCCTTCCACACCTCATCCACCGTCTTCTTCCCGGCGGCGGCAACATGATCTACCGGAAATGCGTCGGAATCGGAGTAAATGTTCTTGAGGAGCTCATCCATGTTCATAGAGCCAAAATTCTTGCTCTGATCAGATTGGAGCTCGGCAAGCAAATGTAAAGAGGAAGACTGGCGTGGCAGATCCGGATTCGCCGGTGACGTAGACGCCATCACCTTTGACGACGCCATACACACCGAATTCTAGGGGGTTTCTTCTTCAGATATTTCTCTCTCCTAGGGTTTACTTCAGGATCGGAACCAACTAGAAAAAATCGTTTCAAAGAGCTCGAAAGTGTAAGAGCGTGAGTCTCGCGGACAGTTTGAATGTGGGCGCAGATATATATATATATATATATATATATATATATATATATATATATAGTAATATCTATGGATATAGATATAGTAAATGAAAGAGCATGGGGACCGGATTATTGAATCGGAAAATTGGATATTTTAATTATTTTTTTGTTTTTTGATGATTTTTAAAAAATATATAATATTTATTTTAACTAATTTTTTACAAAATATAATATTTTAGATGTAATTTATATATATATATATACAAAATAGAGTTATTCTACATTTTGTATATATTTTTATATATATTCAAATTATCTTAAAATATTGTAATATAAAAATTTTAATTAAAATAAATACTATATATTTTTTAAAAATCACTATAAAAGCCAAAAAAAAAAAAAAATAAGACCGGACCAATTTTCCGATTCATTGGACCTGCCAAGACTTATTTTAAAAGAAATGTTTATAAATTACATTGAGACTTTGAGATTACAAAATTGAGAGTACACGCTGCCTAAATTACATAATATCCATTTCGAAATTGTGATACATACCGCGAATACGGACTCAGTTGAATTGAGTGCAAGGTGCAATTAGAGATGGAATTACTTTGATTAAGACTAAGTTGTTGAGATATATTAAAGGAGTCTGCTATTAGTAAGAAGGAGAAGAACTTGAGTGGAGAGGAAAGAAATACTATATAATGCTATAAATAAGGGGGAGAAGGAACAATTGGCGCCAAATCTCCCGCCATACTCTCCTGCCACATCTCGATCTTCACTCGCCATCCCTGTTATATAACGGTCAGACTCAGACATCAATCGATTTGAAATTGGATGGGTCATGTATAAATCGTTCTTGTAAATCTCCGCCTTCGACATCGAAAAAGCGATCTTGTTTGGGACGATTCTTCACTGCGAGACGATTTAATCAAAGTTACCTTGCCAAACGACGCCAGTCGAAAACTTTAGAATCTAAATCCATTAATTTAGTTACTAATAACGTGTCAACGCGGTAAGGTTTCAACTGACCGATGGTCTTGATAGACCAAATTCATGCTAACTGAGTCTCGCGAATACATTGATATATAATATTAAATAACATTATAAGAACGATTTATTATATATATATTAAAAATTATTAATAATATTTATTTACGTAATTAATAATAATTAAATATATTTTAGTATAGTAATTAAGACTGAAATATTATAATTATAGTGATTAAGATTGAAATATTATGACCGTTAAGTTTGATTTTTACTTAGAAAGATGATATAAATTAGTAATATATATATTATTTTTTTTGAAAAATAATGTATTTATTAATAATATAATATAAAATGAGAAGATATCTTTGAGTTTTTTCTTTTTTTGGCAAATGGACTGGTGTCCCTAATATAAAGCGAGTATATTAGGGGAGTATGCAAATGGATTATGTTTAAAACTTGTGGTGTTAAGGTAGCAATGGTCTTTTAGGCTTAGCATCTCTCTGTTGTAGCCAGGTAAAGTGATTTTGTAGTAAGTTACTAGTAAGAAGTGATATGGGCGCTCCCATACATTAAACAGAATTTGGAGCAAAAGGTATTTATAAGAATATGATACAATTTAATTAAAAATTACGATTATATGATAATCACTTTTATGCTTATTCACTACTCTCTTAACTTTTAATGCATTTTAACTGTGTATATTTTTGTATTAAGATAGTATCTAAACTAGTTTAGACTCATATTTATATCTTAACTATTAATATAAATAGGTGGGCTCTTATTAAGGGATGGACTGTTAAGATGCAATTAAACACCAATTAAGTTGTTATTAATTTAGACATAAATTTAGATGCCATAATTTGTTAGAGGTAATTTGATTTATTAATAGGTAAAACTACTATAAAAGTAATTACTTGCATTAATTATATAAAATCAATATTTGCAATTTAATGCGATATAAGAAATTTAATTAGCATATATTAAAGTAATAATCCATTATTAAGCTTCATTCATTTTCTACAAGTAAGCTATAGTGAGTTCATTAATGAGATTGGAAAGTTGGGAAGGCATTATTGGATATACTAATTATAGTTTCTCTCTTGAAAGTTTAAAAAGAACATATTAATTCTATATTTGTTTATCTCAAAGAGTTTCATTTATCTTTAAATTGTGATATTTTTTAATTTAGAATTGACATAAATTAATTGAATTTAAATCAATCTATGAAATATATATTTATAAAATAATATGTACAAAAATTCTTGTTTTAATATTTAAATAAAGTCGTATAAACTTTACATTTTCATTAATTGACTTTTCTAAATTAAAACGAAAGTATTTTTCAACAAATGAATACCTCTTATATAAACAATAATAAATTTAAAGGTCTAATATAAATAATAAATATATTTTAATAATAATGTATTATTTCCAAATGTATCAAGGAATTGGAGTTGGAAGTTAATGCACCAACCTTTATTGATAATTTTTTTTGTTAAAAAAAAAAGGTATGTTTATTGATTAAACTAAAGTCGTAAAAATATTATCTAATTATTACTCGAAATTTCTTTTTGTACGCTTAATTTTATTTTTAAAATAATATTTTACATTACCTATGTGAGACCCCGATTTTATCAATAAAGATTTAAATTTGTCGAAATAATTTTTAATATTATGGTGTGAATTTGAGATAATATTATAGTTGTGGGTAGTATTTATAAATTTTGCAAAGTATGCAGTGGTTATATTATATTCGATTGGTGGGGAATATTCGGTTTAGCGGGAATATTAAATACAACTTTCAATCATTGGTGGACCACTAATGAAATTATTATCGGATTGAAAAGCGACAAAAATATTTTATTGAAATAACGGCGGAAGTTTTCTAGTAGTTCTTGTTGAACTACTTTCGGTAGTAAAAAGTACGATAATAAGTGTGGTTGCGTAGTAGACTGGCGGTATTGATTATTGATCTTTATGTGAGATCACTCGGTTTGATTCCATTATTGTCGATTAATAATATGAATTATTATAGCGATAATGACGTTTTGTTTTATTCGTATTATTAACGTAATAAAAGCGAAACATCTTTTATATAAAATAGAATACTTTATTAAAGTTTATTACATAAATAGAATATATTATATTTTATTATGCGTAGTGTTGCGTAGTGTTTTGCGTAGTATTGCGTAGTGTTTTGCGTAGTAAAATGTTTTTATATAAATAGAATATATTATATTTTATTTAAAAGATTTTTCTTTAAATATGGACCGTCGATTAAAGTAAATCAATCTGAATAGTTCATGAATTAATTCTTATGCATTCCATTTTCCTATAAATAGAAGCTCATTCCTTCATTATTTTCTTACGAATTCATTGAAACTACAGAGAGAGAGAAATTATAGAGAGAATTTATAGAGAAAGTTATAGAAAGAAGAAGAGTATTCGCTACTTCACTACTTCTATATTAGGTTCTTTTACGGTAAGGGTATTATTTATTTGTGCAAGTAAGGGTGTTATTCTTTCTTCTTGAAGAGAACTTACATTATTCCATTCATTATTATTACATTGGAATAACTTTGTAAAAGTGGCATACCCTATACATAACTTTGTATCATGTGGCATCCTATACTTGGTGAAATCCTTATGTTATTCCATTGCTTATTATTACATTGGAATAACTTTGTATCATGATTTACCTATACTTGGTGACATTCTTCTATTATTACATTGGAGCATCACATGCGTGTGTTTTACAGGACTTGGTTAGATTTTATTATTACATTGGAACATCACATGCGTGTGTTTACACCAGGACTGGTTAAGATTTTATTATTACATTGGAACATCCCATGCGTGTGTTTTTTACAGGACTGGTTAAAATCTTTATCATTCTGTTGGAATATCTATCGTGTGTTTTTGCACCGGATCTGGTTCCATCTTTATTATTACATTGGAACATCACGTCGATTGTGAATTTCACACGACTGGTTAGATTATTATTATTCATTGGAATAACACATACTATGCAATACCGCATGCATGGTGATTTCTTTTGTTATTCCATTCTTTATTATACCCGGTTGGTTAAAACTTTGACTTATATACTCCATGAAATTAGTAGAATATCCTTGATATTTGCGTTTCATCGATATCTTTTCATGGAAATATTCTTACGATCATTCTTGAATTTTACTCACGAAAACGATATCGTGTTGATAATCCGGGCGTTAATAATTCATGGATTAAATAATTCTTGAACTTGTTTTATTGAATTATTATGTCATTGTCATCATCCTCATGTTATATTATGTTATCTTTGGCTTACGTGCATAGATGAACTTAGTATGATTATGACCAGGGATCATTCGGTATAATCATGACTTGATATAAATGATGTGACAAAAGTCCTCGATGCTTTTTGTAATGCGATGATGGATAGTTTTTGGTATGATTATGACCAGGGGTGATTCGGAATATAGTCATGACCATTGATAATTTGATGAAAGTCCTTGGCCAGGTGGTACGGGGATGATTAAATGTGGTGGTTTATTTATTAAGCTGAGTCTCAGCGATAAAAATTGATGAAAACCTTTTAAAACCTAAAAGATAGTAGACTTTATTCTCTACTTGACTCTTTTAATGGATTGCTTATTCCGTTGCAGTTAAACTGGTTGTCTATTGTATTTTATCAGTTTAACACTGTTGAAGGCTAATGATAATTTATTCTGCATTATCTTAGTCATAATATTTCTTACTGGGCTAGTTGAGCTCACCCTTTCTTTCATTGTTCTCTTCAGGAAATGAGAACATAGCTGGGACGAGTCGGGGAACGAAGTAATGGTCCAGAGGATAGCATTAGTAGTCCTCACTATTCTGTGAAATAGTGTGATAATAGTTGTAATGAGGACTCCTTTTGAGTTTGTATAATATCTAGTAGACAATATTTGTATTCAAACTCACAGTTTATGTCGTATTATTAGTAAGTTGTATTTGAATTTATGTACCATGTAAGTGGCGACCCAAGATGGGTGACGTATACCTAATTTTGGGGGCGTCACAGTTGGTATCAAAGCTTAGGGATATGATCCCTGGCTAAGATGTGAGAATAGAACTAGGAGGGGAGAGACGGGGAATTCCTTCGCTAGTATGACCTACCTAAGTTTATTTGGTATTTGATTGGTCTCATTGAGTATATAGTGATAATATGTTGCATGTCAATTAACCCTTATTTTGTGGCGGTGTTTGAAAATGGCATCCGAGAATGTTGAGAATAAGAATGAGCATGTGAGACTGTTGATTCTCCACGGATCGATAATCGGGACAATGTACAACGAGGATGGCGATAATCCTCCCGTAAATAACAACATCGATCAATTGACTAACGACGATGCGTTTAAAAGGTTTTAGAATTCATGCAATATCGGTGACGACTCACGCCCAAAGCGTAGGTGGAAACACGGAAAACTCTCTCGGCCACCGCATTAAACAATTCAAGGAGTTGGGACCACCAGGAGTTTAAGGAGAGCCAAAACCACTTGGCGGAAGCATGGATAAAGCAGATTACCAAGATATTTGATGTCTTGGGATGCTCGAGGAGCAAAAGGTTCCTTTTACGCCTTTTATGTTCTTGTGAGAGTGAGACATTGGTGGGAATCGGTGAAGCGTACTCAACCTTCTTTGATCTTGAAGATATCTTGGGAGAAGTTCGAGGGAGGCATTCAACGACAAATACTTTCACGAAAGTATTCGCCATAATGAAGGAGGTGGAGTTTATCAAGTTGGAACAAAACAATATGGCCGTGTGTCGCAATACGAGGCAAAATTTGCGGAGTTATCACGATTCGTCCCACTTGGTGGATAATGAAGAGAGAATGACGCGAATGTTTTTAAGAGGTTTGAAGCTAGAGATACGTCAACATCTTATTTCTCATAAAGCGTGTTTTTATTGGATGTTGTAAATAGGGCTCGATTAGTGGAGTAGCGATAACGAAAGTCAATATAACTAGAAGAAGCGGTAAGCAAAATTATAATACCGGTGAGAGTAGTCATCGAGCGGTGACAACAAGCGTGGAGGAAATCAACGGGCGGATATGGTAACCACTTTGGTGGTAATCGGGGCCAAAATAATAAGAATGGACATTTCAAGAAAAGGAGATTCAACAATGATGGAAAGGCGTCAAAGACTTTTTGCGTTTCAAAGGAAGAAGAAACGACCACATGGGTCATATGCTTCAAATGCGGAGGAGAGGACACATCGATCCGACGATTGCGCCGTGCCAGTCAAAGCATGTTATAATTGTGGAAGAGAAGGTCACTTAGCTCGATTTTTGTCACATCAAGACAAATTCAACTAGGATGGAGGCACCAAAGGGTCATCCCGAGACAAACCAAAGCCAGTAGTTTAAGAGAGAGCGTTTTTTTCATTGACGAGGAACACGAATAAAATTATCACGGGTAAGTTAATCGTAAGCTCTTGCGAAGTCTATACCGTGTTAGATACCGTTCTACCCACTCTTTTATTTCACCTAGTTGCATTCAACGTTTGAATTTGACTCAAGAAGTTAAACTTTGACTTATTGGTTGAAACCGTTAGTAGGAGCCTTCGTTACCTCCTTCATTTATTAAACTTGTTGTTTCAAATAAACACTTTCACGTTACTGTCGATCTTATCTCTTGAAAATACTTGCCTTGGAGGTAATTTTGAAAATAATTGATTAACTACTCGTTATTCTTTTTGTAAGGTTGTTAGCTTTCATATTCTAACCAATCATTATCTGAATTCAAAGTAACCAAACCCTAAAGTTAATCAATGTTATATCAAGCCATAAGTAAAGAGCCCCGATCCTTTCGTTGTTGATTTCCTTGTGTGGAATGCGAAGCGGACTTTTCGTAGGCGACGTCGTGATTGAAGATGGCAAGTTAATAGGTATCATTGTGAGGTCTTTATCGAGGTTAAGGGATAGAAGTCGCAGTTAGTATTAATGTGACGTCTTATCCAAGTCTTGGATGAGAAATGATTTTGAATGATATTTCTATCATTAATAAATTTCTTGGCGTATTCTTGAAGACTTCCTAGCCTACCCTAGGCGTGAAATCGAATTTTGTATTGACCCCGAGACAAAACCCATTTCTTAAACCCTCAAATATTTCTTCAACTAAAAGGATGCATTTACGTGGATTATGATGAAAGTCATAATAAAAGTATAGAACTAATAAAAATCATGGGTATATGAAGTATTAGTAAGTTTTATGATGAGTTATGTTGGTTAGTATGTGAAAACATGAAAGTTTCTTAGAAATCACAAAGAGTTGAAAATCGATTTTAGTGAAAAGCGTAACATGAAATTCAATTAACCATATCTCCTGTTATATTTTGAATTTTTTGAATGTGGTCAAGTCCTAGAGTTAGATCTATGAGTTACCTAACTAATCCAAGTGGAATTACTGGAAAAGGTGTTGTAGATTTTGTGTGGACTGATTTTAGCAAAGGAGTGCAAAGCTGCAAAAATCGAAAAAGCTTACGCCATGATTTTAGAGAGGCTGTTTTGGCCACTTAAATTATGAGAAAAATTCTGGCCTTTTGGGACATGAAAGTATATGGTATAAAGTACCTCCTGTCCAAAAATGAGCTCATTTTGACTTAAAATGAGCAAGTTATGACTATTTCAATATTTAGGTTTTTCCGAATTAAACGCGCTATATAACCGGAGTTCTATAACTCGATGACCATGAAATTTAAACTGGAAGCTCACGTTAACATGTGTAAGGTCCTGTCAAGATTTGGGAATTTTGGAGTTAACCTTGAGGTAGCTAATTTCTTAAGGAATTAATTAGAAATTGATTTTTGAAAAATAGTAAATGAATTTTAAAATTATGAGAAAAATATATTTTCATTATGGGACTATATTATGCTAAATCCCAGAAAAGAAATATTTTTGGGGCTGATTTGGTATTTTCATGAAAATAGTTTAATTCTGAACATATGAGTTAAATATGTTATGTGAAATAATGAAAGTTGAAAATAGGATTTTATGGCTAGAGAATCCTATATAGAATATATGCATTTTTTTTTTTGATGAGGATTTGATAATTGGTGATGATATTTTATGAGTATGGCATTTTGAATGATTAAATGCATTATATGGTAAAAGCGTAAACAATTGAGATAAATTGTTTATAAATTTAAGAAGTGATTAAAATATTGTTATAATATTAATGATATTAGATTATGAGATTATTAAGTGATTGAAAACATGGGGATATTCTTGAATCTGGATAAATTATATTATAAATGTTTAATATTTATCCTTTATCTCATTTGATTGATTCTTTATATCATTATCCTCACGTTTATATTATGTTGAAAGTAAATACGGCTTACGATGCATAGATGGACTTGGTATGATTATGACCGAGGATTGTTCGGCATAATCATAACCAGTAATTGAAAACACAATTATCTTTGGCCAGTAGTGCATGGATAATTTGTGGTGCGTGATCTTAATGAATATCCTCGGCCGTAGTGCGGGGATGATTCGATGATGTGGATTAATTATTGGTGAGTCTCGTGAATGAAATATTAATTCATGGATGTGTTCAAAGTCATCGTGGCTTACGTGCATAGATGGACTTGGTATGATTATGACCGAGGATTGTTGGCATAATCATAATCAGAATTGAAAACACAATTATCTTTGGTAGTAGTGCATGGATAATTTGTGGTCGTGATACTAATGAATATCCTTGGCACGTAGTGCGGGGATGATTCGATGATGTGGATTAATTATTGAGTGAGTCTCGCAATGAAATATTAATTCATGGATGCGTTCAAAGTCATCGTGGCTTACGTGCATAGATGGACTTGGTATGATTATGACGAGGGATTGTTCGGGTATAATCATAACCGTAATTGAAAATCTGAATATTCTTAGCCCGGTGGTGCATGGATAATTCATGGTTGTGATACTATTAAAAGTGAGTCTCCGTGATTATTGTTTTACTGGTTGTATATCTTTGGCTGTAGTGCAAAGATGAATTGTTAATGAATATCTTTGCCTGGGATTGCAAAATGAATTTAATGTTTTAAACGATAAAGGTATTCAAGGTATCCTCATCTCTTTATCATACCAGTACGCACCCTAATTTCGGTATGAAAATTCCATAAGGAGGGAGATTGTGAGACCCCAGATTTTATCAATAAAGATTTAAATTTGTCGAAAATAATTTTAATATTATGGTGTGAATTTGAGATAATATTATAGTTGTGGGTAGTATTTATAAATTTTGCAAAGTATGCAAGTGGGTTATATTATATTCGATTGGTCGGGGAATATTAGGTTTAGCGGGGAATATTATAACTACTCAATCATTGGTGGACCCTAGCAATGTAATTATTCGGATCGAGAAAAGCGACAAAAATATTTTATTGAAATAACGGCGGAAGTTTTCACGTGGTTCTTGTTGAACTACTTTCAGTAGTAAAAGTACGAAGTAATAAGTGTGGTTGCGTAGTAGACACTGCGGTATTGATTATTGATGCTTATGTGAGAAGTCACTCGGTTTGATTCCATTATTGTCGATTAATAATATGAATTATTATAGCGATAATGACGTTTTGTTTTATTCAGTATTATTAACGTAATAAAAGCGTAAACATCTTTATATAAAATAGAATACTTTATTAAAGTTATTCATAAATAGAATATATTATATTTTATTATGCATAGTGTTGCATAGTGTTTTGCATAGTATTGCATAGTGTTTGCATAGTAAAATATTTTTATATAAATAGAATATATTATATTTTATTTAAAAGATTTTTCTTTAAATATGGATAGTCAGATTAAAAGTAAATCAATCTGGATAGTTCATGAATTAGTTCTTATGCATTCCATTTTCCTATAAATAGAAGCTCATTCCTTCATTATTTTCTTACTTAATTCATTCAAACTCAGAGAGAGAAATTATAGAGAGAAGCTATAGAGAGAAAGTTATAGAAAGAAGAAGAGTATTCTGCTACTTCACTACTTCTATATTCAGTTCTTTTTACGGTGAGGGGTATTATTTGTTGTACGTAAAGGTATTATTCTTTCTTCTTGAAGAGAACTTACATTATTCCATTCATTATTATTACATTGGAATAACTTTGTAAAAGTGGCATACCCTATACATAACACATATCATGGCGATACCCTATACTTGGTGAAATCCTTATGTTATTCCATTGCTTATTATTCATTGGAATAACTTTTGTATCTGTGGTTTACCTATACTTGGTGACATTCTTCTATTATTACATTGGAGCATCACATGCGTGTGTTTTACACCGGACTGGTTCCGATTTTATTATTCTGTTGGAACATCCTCATGCGTGTGTTTTACAGGACTGGTTCCGCTTTTTTATTATTCCATTGGAACATCACGCTCATGTGTTTTACACCAGGACTGGTTAAAATCTTTATCATTCTGTTGGAATATCCTATCTGTGTTTTTTGCGGATCCGGTTCCATCTTTATTATTACATTGGAACATCCGTCGGTGTGAATTTCACCGACCGGTTCCGTTATTATTATTCATTGGAATAACCTTTATCTGTCGCAATCACCGCATGCGTGGTGATTTCTTTTGTTATTCCATTCTTTATTATACCCGGTTGGTTAAAACTTTGACTTCTATACTCCATGAAATTAGTAGAATATCCTCGATATTTGCGTTTCATCCAAAGATATCTTTTCATGGAAATATTCTTACGATCATTCTTGAATTTTACTCTACGAAAACGATTATCGTGTTGATAATCGGACGTTAATAATTCATGGATTAAATAATTCTTGAACTTGTTTTATTGAATTATTATGTCGTCATCATCATCATCCTCATGTTATATTATGTTATCTTTGGCTTACGTGCATAGATGAACTTAGTATGATTATGACCAGGGATCATTCGGTATAATCATGACTTGATATAAATGATGTGACAAAAGTCCTCAGTGGCTTGTAATGCAGTGATGGATAGTTTTGGTATGATTATGACTGGGGTGATTCGGTATAGTCGTGACCATTGATAATTTGATGAAAGTCCTTGGCCGTAGTGATGCGGGGATGATTAAATGTGGTGGTTTATTTATTAAAGGTGAGTCTCAATGATAAAATTGATGAAAACCTTTAAAACCTAAAAGATAGTAGACTTTATTCTCTACTGACTCTTTTAATGGATTGCTTATTCACCGCATGATTAACCGGTTGTTGTTATTGTATTTTATCGGTTTTACACTTTGTTGAAGGCTAATGATAATTTATTCGCATTATCTTAGTCATAATATTTCTTCTCTCGGGCTAGTTGAGCTCACCCTTTCTTTCCTTCGTTCTCTTCTTGAAATGAGAACATATATTGAGACGAGTCGGGAACGAAGTAATGGTCCGGAGGATAGCATTAGTAGTCCTCACTATTACGTGAAATAGTGTGATAATAAATTGTAATGAGGACTCCTTTTTGAGTTTGTATAATATCTAGTAGACAATATTTGTATTCAAACTCACGGTTTATGTCGTATTATATAACCTACGTTATATTAGTAAGTTGTATTTGAATTTACGTATCTATGTAAGTGGCGACCAAGATGGGTGGCGATATACCTAATTTTGGGGGCGTCACAACCTACTTTGGAGAGAGGGATATTAAATTGAAATAAATGAAATTTCACGAAACTAAAAATAAAACTCACGCAAATTATAAGAATCAAACTTGAAAAATAATGGTATTAGTATTAAGCATTAATCTAATAATTCAATAACTTCTTAAAAATACTTATTATTAATAGGAAATATGTAAAAATATAGAGAATTGATATTTTCATAAATAAATTTGATACTTTTATAAATTTCTCTCTGACACGAGGCATATCTCACTTACTATGGAAATATCAATTCTCATAAAAAAGAACTCATATTTCTACATAGTTTTATCTTATAAGAGTATAATGGGTCCTACCTCCACGTGAGAATAAATAATATAAAATATAAAAAAAAATATGTAAAAATAGTAATCTTGATTCAAAATATATTGTTTATTTTCATAATAGTATAAATAAAGGTGCCCCAATCTTTTTCTTTTTTTTAAAAATAAAGATGAGACTTTTATAAAGTGAACCAAAAGTAGAGACCACGCGCCATGAAAAAGCCAATTTATTTAATAGGAGTACTATAACTCCTCCGGCTGCAGAAAATGAACATTTGCCGCTTTAATGGGATTTGCCGTTTTTGGGCTGACTGATCACTTTCTCTCTCCTCTTTTTTCTGCCGGCCCGACTCCCGAGGCTAGCCGGTTTTTCCCACGGACTCCTAGAAATTACTATTCCCCATACACTGTTCTGCTATTTCAAACAGATTCCTTCTGTCCTTCTGCGACCAACATTTTTCTTCGTGACCGACAAAACACAATACTACCTCCGATCCATAATAACAGTATTTTTAGTTTCATGTTCATTTAATACTATCATTTAAGAATTAAAATTTATATGAAATTTCATCATTATCCTTTTATGTGAAATTGAAAACTATTAATATAAGGAAAAAAATTCTTGGGACAATGAGAGAAATTAGGGGTGATATAGGAAAATAAATAATTTATTCTTCTAAAAAGTTGTAAACGACAAATAAATTAAAACAATTTTTTTTCTTCTAAAAAGACAGTTATTATGGAATAGAAGTAGTAACTTCTTTGTAACTAGTGATTGAAGGTAGTGGAAATAGTGTTTCGGGTGAAGAAGCTTCAACATTTACCCTCTGCTGAGTTTTAAACAGAAAAAAAAAAGAATAGAGAATTTAAATTAGAACAGAAATAAAAGAATAAAAAATTTGAAGTTTTCCTTTGTGTTGTTTTTGAGTTTTTAATAGAAAAAAATAGAAAATTTAAAATTGAGGACATGAGTTGTAATTTAAAATTTATTATATTAAAAGTTGAGGATAATATGAGAATTATAAAAATATTACTTATTCTAATTTCTTTTTTCGTCAAAATCGCATACCAATTTTTGAATGAAAACTTTAGAGAAAAGTGGCCAAGTTTTCTATCCATTTTTTTTCTTTTTCGTTTATTAAAAAACTCAGAAACATAAGAATTGAAAAGAAAACTTAACTTTTTTGTCCATTTCTTTTTTTTTTTTTGTCTATTTTAAAACTCAGAATCAGAGCGTTAAAACCCCTCATCCATTGTACGGCTCGGAACCAGTTTTTTTTTAAACACACAAAAAAGTAGTAGTAGTGAAATATTACTCCCTCAATCCCTTTTTATTTATCTTCTTAGGTGGAAATATTTATTTCTTGTTTATAAATTTTAAAAAAAAACATTATATATTTTTTTATATTATCTTTTATGATTAAATATTAATTTATTTCTCTCTTATTTTTCAATAAATTTTAAAAAGTCAATATTAAAATTTTATACTCAATTTAGTCAAAGAATAATACTAGAGACACAACTTATTCTACAATTTGCTGATGCAACATACTTCACCTCAGCTTTTATGTGGGACCGAAAACTATATTAAAACAATTTATTCATTAATATGCTGAGGTGGAATATGTCAAATCAGTAAATTATAAAATAATTATAGAATAATTGTGTCTTTATCATTTCTCTTTAGTCAATTAGACAAAGCATTAAAAAGGAATGTACATAGTGGTAAAATATGTATCTCTCCTCTCTCAACACTTTCTCCTTTTATTCCTTTTTAATTGACATTTCAAGTAAAACACAAATATTAAGAAATACAATTAATAATTTATTTGATTTATTAAAATGGTTATAAATTTTCAATATTATATTTCTAAAAATTATTAAAAAATTTAAAAGAGAATAAATTTATATTTAATATAAGAATAATATGAAAAAAAATAAGTTATTACTATTTTTTTTGGAATTTATAAATGATAAATAAAAATAATATTTTGTAAAAAGATAAAAGAAGGAGCGGCACAATTACGTGTACTACTTTGCTCGCTAACTCATTATTCTCATGCATGTACTTTGTACTTTGCGTTCTTTTAACTTTTTTATTAAAGTTTGAAACGAATCAAAGTTGATATTGTCCTTTGTCCGCAAGTAGTAATATGATTATTAAAAAATTTAACCATAAAAAAAAGTTTATATAATGCACACATGTATATCAGATGGGATCCACAACACCTATTTTTTATGTAATAGTAATATTATTTTTCAAAATTGTGTATTTTGCAAAAGATTTAAATGGGTTTTGCATTGTTTATTTTATTTTGTACATTATTATATTTTATATTTCAGAACGTGAGAAGTACTTTATATTTTTAATAAATCGATACATAATATCCAAAATTCGTTGTTAAAATGACGGATTTTATATTTTTTAATGACGATCGAAAGAGTATTATGTGTCTATTCGCTAAAAATATAGAATATAAAATATTACATTTTAAAATATAAAATATAATATACAAAATAAAGTAATTTTGAACAATACAGACTCAATAGCACGAAATTGACAACAAAAAGCTCTATATCTAAATAGTAATAATAAAAAAAAGCATTCTTTTTTGTTTTGGCAAATATTGGAAAGATAGTATTATAAATAAAAACCGATACATCTAGTAGTTCTGGCACCTACGAGCCTTACCTACCACAAGTAGATTTTACAAATCATAAAAAAAAGAAGATCCCCAATACCTAATATCCCTAATTAAGTAGACAGAGAAAAGATTGGATTCCCAAAAGTATTAAATCTGATCTAATAATTTAACTAGTAGTTCCGAATCTGTGAAGCAGTCAATCCGATCCCAGCTAATGAATTTGCCCAAAGAAGCTACATATATATATATATATATATATGAGCTGATTTATCAAGAAGACGCAAGAGAAATGAATCGTTGATTAATCGCCAGAGATGTTTTGAACCAATAGTTCATTATATAATAGATCTTTCCGTTCTAATACTCTATCCGAGAGTTATCAGCATTTATCAAATCTATTTCTTATCTAACAGAACTCTATTCGATCAAATGACAAAGATATTGTTTTGAGAAAAAGATGGATTTTTCCCGGATGAAATGAAAACATGCAATAAAACCAATAAATAGCGAATTCATATACGAAGAACATTAACCATTAACATATTACCCATTTCCAAGAAGGTTGAGGAACCACCGTTGGCCATGAAGGTATTACAAGGGTTATCCCAAGTAGTTGAGGTTTCTCCAAAGCCATGGGGAACTTTGACGGCTTCCAAATTTTGAGTTCGAATGTTGAAAGATAAAATAGAGTAACAAGTGCAACAGGCCCTTTGAAAATAATGAAAATAGATGATGTCAGAATATAAGGGATGAAAAGCTTTGGGTAGTTTATTTCTCATGATACCGGATGAAAAGTTGTACGCTAAAGACCATTCCCCCTTGTTGTGTAATCTTTGAGTGTCCATACCTCACAACTCCTTCCTTCTCGTGGGTCATCATCGGGAGAATACTCCATACAAATACATCCTAGATATCCCTCAAACAGGACTAAGGACATTCCACTTTCAGTAGGCAAAGGCAAACTAAAAACGCGGCACCGACCACTACTTTTGTACACTAAATTATTGTTCGCATCACCATTACGAACAAAATGCAAAATTCCATTATAAACAACAGGTTTATTATAAGAGCGTAGTTCAATGGGCGGGCTGGGGCAAATGAACCACAATTTCTTCCCATTTACCTTTTTCAGATGAGAAAACTTGAAAATAATGAACACAGCTGGTTTCACAAGTATCCACGGGAACCCCGCAGCTCGCAACAATACCCGAATCCAAGTGGGTAACAAAACCCTCAGTTATAAAATTTCTTCTAAAATCACATATATAAACCCGAATCGGAGGAAGCACAACATATTGCTTTGTGACTGGGTTGAATATGGCGTATTGGGTATCCTTCCAATCACGATAATCAAATCTTTTATCACATACCAATAACAATAGCCCGTTGCTCGTAGCTGCTATTCTTACTGTTGAATTCCGTTTGGGTTGCAATTCTGAGAAATGAAAAGCAACCGTTGAATAATTTAGGGAATTGTAGTTGCTATTGAATTCTCAAACCCTACTTCTTTGCCGGGTTCGGCGCTGATACTCGAGGAAAATCCATGCTTTGTTCTTGTTTTGCTGCATAGATTGATAATGGCGGACGAAAGAAGGGTCAGAAATTGGGGATAACCAGTTTTTAGACACACTTGAACCTAAACACTGATTTCGCTGGAAGTCTGCAGAGTATTTCTATCCAAATACAAATCTGGAACAGAATTCTTACACCTAGAAGAAGATTGTTTTGCAAATTTTTCCATACTGTACTTTGATATGTTTAGAACTTGTGGGGATCAAGTGGTAATAGAGAATTTTGAGACAAATTGAAATCTAGGGTTTTTCATTATGTGGGAAGAAGCACGATATATCAGTCTGATTATCATTCAAGGTCTTGAGCTATTTAAATTAATATAACTATTAATCTATTATCCAAATTTGTAACCAATACAAATTTTTTGGTTCAGTTTTTCTCTTTCCTATCCATATTATTATAAGTATTATACAAATATGTTAAAATTAAATACTATCCTAATTTGTAAAGTTACAATATTTAAAATTTTAGTAAACCTAACAAATAAAAATATAATAATTTTTTCCATAATTATATCTAAATAAATTTACGCTACATTCCAATATTTAACTTATTAATTGATAGAAGAAACCTAAAATATATAATTTAACAATTTATTACTCAAATAGCTATTTAATAACTGTAACTATTTTCTCAAAATTCTAATTGAATGTTTATCTTACATTTAATATATCATCTTAATAACTAACATAATATATGTGGCCTTCTGGTGAACTTGTCTTTATAAATTGCCCAAATAGACATGGTAGTATTTAATTGCATCTTAATGCATCTTAACAGTCTACTTTTTAATACATTTTAACAGCACACATTTTTGTATTAAGAGGTTATCTGAATAGTTTAGACTCATATTTATATCTTAACTATTCGAGGATCTCTTAATACAAATATGTGAGCTTTTAAAAGACATTAAGTTAAGATGCAATCAAACACCACCGACTACTTAGAATTAAGATCCATTAGTTATTGAATATATTTATGTACACGTCCAAAGACAATGTTGTAGAGAGGAGAAAAAAATATGACACATTCAAGTTTAAAATAGTACTCCCTCCATCCCAAATTATCTGCACTTTTGACCATTTGCATGCTTATTAAGAAATACAAGTATTATGTTAAATTTGTTACTACAAGTACAATTATACCCATAATTATGCCGTTTAAAAATTATACACTTGTGAGGAGACAGAATAAATAGTTAGGGTAAACTTGTAATATAACCACTTTAATCGTCTTGGAAAAGAGCAAAACTACAGTTATTTTGATACAACAAAAATTCTTCAAAACATCAGATATACTCTTAGTTATTAGATATTTTCAAAAGTAGTAGTACATTTTTAGTTATTCTATTTTTACTGTTTTTTTGATATCTAGCAGCCCTTGATTTAAGCAAGGACCAAACTTCATTTTAGTAAATGTTTTAATACCAGCAGTCCCTTATCTAACCAAGTCCCAAACATTAAGTTTAGTTAACAGGATATCAACCACCAATATGAAAATAACAACATTTTTGTTAATCATCTTTGTGGTTTTCAGCACACCTAGGGGAAGCCTAGTTGATGACAAATCCTCAAAGTTCATAACAAAAACATAAATAGGGAACTGATATTTCCACGTGATCCCTCTCACATGAATAGTGAATGGATCCCACTTTAATGTTTGAGAGACTCATGTGGAAATATCATTTTAACATGTGAAAATATCAGTTTCCATATAAATATCTTAACAATCCCAGAACAAACAAAATAATTTGGTCAATCAGCCATAATTTTCAACTTGAAGATTTCCCAAATATATACAAAGCACAAATTTTCTAATGTAGTCACAGTATAGTCTCTCTACCCAATCATAAAAAAGCAACTAGTGAATTTGATATGTCAAACGGCAATAATATATTAGGGTATTTAAAGTTAATGCTCGAGATGAAACACATATTCTGTCGAGCGCTGCCAGGGCCGGTCCAAACTTTTTGGGGCCTCAAGCCAAATCTTAAATTGGGGCCTTTTTTTACCATTCAATATTAAATTAAATTAGTATCTATGAATTTTTTAAATTAAAATTTCATTTTTCTTGCCTTTCATCTAATTTTTTTGTGATATTTTTTTTATTACGCGTAACAAATTTTTCAATAGCTCCCTTTTGAGATTCAATTAATTTTTCTACTCTTTTTTTTTTGTTTTGAAGTTTTTGATAACCAGATTCATATTTTCGAGGAGCCATATAGTGCTTAAAAAAACAAGTAACAAGCCAAAAATACAAATAACAAACAGATACTTTTCAGTCAAAAAATAAATAACAACATATACTTCCTAGTCAAAACACAAATAACAAAAAAATTTCCGCTAAAACGAGTAACAATAGTACCTATTTAACAAGTAAAATTTAATAAAATTAAAATAGAAAGGTATAGAACAATAAAACCTGATTATGTCGACTTAGTGATTTTTCCCAAGATTAAATACCTAAACAATGAACATCACAAATTCAGAGTAAGAAATATTAATTTACAAATCCTAATTGAAAAGAAAAAAAAATTACACGAGTAAAGATTGATATTATTACCTATTGATGTGTTGAATTTAATTTTTGTAGAGCCAGAGGATCTCAACACTCAACACCTCAAATTTGAAGCAAACAAAAATATAAAATATTAAAAGATATAATATTTATTGACAATTGTAGATTTGTAGTTAGAGAAAAAGACTTATTTAGAGAGAGAAAGTGAGAGGCGGATAAAGAGCCAGAGAGGAAGAGACAAAAGTAGAGAGTCACTGGTAGTCTAGATGGAGGGAGAGTCACTGTTCTAATCTCGAAAAAGAGAGCCACTGTTCTAATCTCGATACTACTAATTTGTTTGGAAAAAATAATTTGGATTTTTTAATGGGCTCTAACATAAGGATTATTAAAATTTGGGGGTTTTAACATAAAGATTATTAAATTTTGGGGGCCTTCTCAATTTTGGGGCCTCAAGCAATTGCTTAATTCGCTTAACTGTAGGACCGGCCCTGAGCACTGCAATTTGCTGGGATCTAATTTCTGCTCTGTTACAATAGCCTGTTTCTTCACAGTAAACATTTGAGCAGCAGGGTCCACACTCCAACCTTGTTGCAGCACATCTGCATATGAAACAAACAAACCCCAATTGGCATCACTAGTAAGAAGTCATGTTGACATGGTTGACGATTTCCCTGCAAACAAGAGAGCTACATCTAGCTTCAACTGCCTGCAATTGCTAAGCTTATAAGTTTTGCAGACAAGCATAACTACTTAATATTTACCTACTTCCATATTATTATTTGATCATTGTTGACTTTTTAAAGTCTAATTAAGAATTTTTTAAACTCAAAATTGACATAGATTCTTTAATTTTAATCAATACAATTGTATTGATGAACATTGTAAACTATCTAAAAAGTATTACTCATTGTAAGTTCTATTTCATCTCAATTTTGAGTTTGAAAATGTCTCAAATTGACTTTAAAAGTCAATAATGATTATATAATTTGTAACAGAGGGAGTATATGATAAAGAAATAAATGCTAAAATATCAACAAAAATGAAAACTGTTTGATGAAGACATTCTTTGACAGTCTGCGGTGCATCATTATATCAGGGAAGAACAGGATGACAGCATCACTATATGTATATATATTTTTGGACAAGTAAAAACATCACTGTGTATCAAGCATGCAAAATACCCACTGAGAACCTGGCAAAGTACAAACAAGCCCGCAAACAAGCCCACAGGAAATGTCAGCTGCACTGCACTATTCCCACCATATATTATTTTCATAAAGGGGCAGGCAGCAGGCTCTTATTCATGTCTAGGCAAACAGTCTCATGCTCGAGTCATTGGGCTAGAATGGCAGAAGATTCTTTCACCAGTTGAGTGACCGATCATTGTGTATATATAATTAACATGTCTTACTGCTAAAGTACTTTTACATTTATATCCAGCTTTAAAGATGCATATCACTTTAGACCTTAAGAATGCAGCAAAATATATAATTTTTATTTTTGAGGAATATTGATGTTATTAGAAAAAGAAAGAACAGATTCTTACAGTTTGTGGTATCATTTTCATTCATTCCCAGGAACAGCGCTGTTTCTTAAACGCTTATTGTCGAATAAGCAGACAGGAGTAGTTGAAACATCCTTTTGGTGTAAAGTTCTGCCAAAAGTTTAAATGTCATATGATGATTACTACAAGTGTCTTAAAGCTGACAACAAATCAAAATTATAAACAAGAAAGACAGAAGAACGCTTTACACAACAGGAAACATCATCCTGACAACCCGCTTTACCTTAAACACATCCATTACGAATCTAAAAAGCAGTATCAAAAGTCACACTTGTAATCTATGAAGAGAGAACAAATCCTTGGTACCACTATTGCTAGTGACTATCAGTCAATAGCAAGCTTATCAAGTCGACTAGTCGTCGACTAGGCGTCAAGTCGGTAAACAATTCCTAAGCGGTAGGACGACTTGGTGGGAGAGCAAATAGTCGCGCGCTTAGCAGCCGACTTGGACGACACGGACAACTGGCGGGCGACTTGGACGCTTAAATTGATAAGTAGTCAACTTGTTGAAGCGGGTTTGGTCCAACCCGAAGCTATACTGGATAAAAAGAAAAAGAAAAAAGAGACTAAAGCTCAACTGCAGTCTAAACCTAATCGTTCGATCACAACTACGGGAAATCAGATAGGGCGAAACGAAAAGATTCGCACGTGAGAGAACCTAATCGATCGATCGATCAAATCAAACAAACAAGTACCTGAATCCGGCGACTCACAGGTATTCTTCTCTCTTTTCATTCTCTTCATCTCGTCTTCTCTCATTATCTTCTTCTCGTCTTCTTGAATTCTTCTCTGCTGCTGTTCTCATTCTCTTCTTCTTGACTTCTCTTCCTCCGACTGCTTCTTCTCTGCTGCTGTTCTCATTCTCTTCTTCTCAACTTCTATGCCTCCAACTGCTTTAGTTATTCTTAAGCCTTGACTTCTATTTTCTTAAGTCTCTGTTGTTTATTTGTTTAGTATATGTATAAATTATAATAGTGACGGTTGTTTATTTGTTTATTGGTTTAGTATATGTATAAAAACTCTACTCATTTATATTAAATTTCAAAAATTTATTAATTATTCAGTTGGACTTGTTTATTTTATATTCTTTCTGTTGAAGTAATAAATGGGCTCTGATATATATTCATATACCAATTTAATAGAGACTTAGAGAGTTAACATGAGAAGTAAATATTTTTGACTTTGGTTGTTTAATTGGAGTTATTGTTGTTTCAAAGATTGCTTTAAAATGGGAAATGATATGTCCGAGTGCAGCCAACACTTTTCAGATATTCATATACAAATATAAAGCAATGCCATTAATTCAAATATAGGTTAATCATTAATGCAATGTTTTCTTTTTTCAATGCCATCTATGTTTTTCATCAGAAATATAAATATATAAATATTCATATAAATGTTAAATATATATAATTTTATACGTATAAAATTTACATTGTTAACGACTTGTCGACTTGCGGACGACTAGTCGGGCGCTTTGTCGACTAAGCGCTTAAGCTCCTGGCTACCGCTTTGCCTCGACTTGGCGCCTTGATAACTATGGTCAATAGCAATGCCTAGTATATACACCTCAATACTAGGATCTCAGAAGAAAGTTTCCTTATAATGCCTTCAAATGATGGATATCAGTTAAAAGTGTCAAACGTGTCCTTGTGCATACACAAGTGAAAAAAATATAAAAGATTTCTACAATAATGAAAATCCTATAAATATTTCCAGCCTAGTGGCACCACAAGAATGTATGCAATATAAAGAGCAGGGTGTTTTTAGAGAAAAAAGAATTCTAAATCAACTATAAATCTTCTTTCAGATAATACAATATTGAACAAACCAAAACTGATATTATCAAATACGTATATTCTTTTTATTAGGTAAATTTTGGCCCCGGGAATTGGAGCCTTTGACCTTGAGACTATTCCTTAAAGCCTCTGCATTTATCCCAAACTACATATACTGACAAGGCAGAAAAGAAAATTTTGAAGTATGAAAGTCAGAGATTTGAAAAATAAAACTAAAATGTAATATTCTGTTAAAAGACTTTCCAGTAGATACAAGTTGTCTGAAGTCGCTATCATTAACTCTTCTCTCATGAATCGCCTTCAGAAAGGTATGTCATCGTAGCAGTCGAGAGGAGAAAGCCTTCCTTTTTCTCTTTTCGTTATGGTAATGCAATGCAATTTGAGAACCACAGAAGGACCAAGGTGTTCCTCCTTTGCTTGAAATCCAAGCTGCTGAGGTCTCTTTTACGCCAGTTGAGACCGAGAACTCGATTACTTCTCATATGTGAGAAAATTTAAGAGGGTTGTATTGTTAGGCCTATTTCTTTCAAACCAAAACTAGTAAGAGGGGTGTTAGAAATAAGCCACCGCCCAACCTCACTTCTCTATCCTTAACGTCTGGTACTTGTAGTATTACTTCTTTTCTACTTTTGGGTGCTAGAACTTGACTAATATAAGAGAAATACCCATAGGGGAGTTTCAACAAGATTTCCTTCAAGTCTCAAAGTGGCTATTGGTGACCTTGTTCGTTCAAGTGGTGGGGTGCTGGTGAAAAGCTTGTGACTTTAGGAAATGCTAATGCATGGGGTGAATACCAAAGTTTGACAAAAACCTCAACCCATACCTAAAGGGAAATCCTTACCCACTCCCATGACATCCCAAACCGATATAGGACTTTGCTACTTTTCAGCTTCCGGTCCTATGCATCACTTAACACAACATCACAACCATAAATAAACAAGAATAAACGCCATATATACTACATTTGCCAACATTTGTACCTCAAATCATACAATTCATACCACATATGCATCGCCTTTTGCACAAGTGGTTATATATACATAATTTCATGAGCATCTCAATAGTAGCCTATAAGATTCTAAACTTTCACTAGCCATGTGCCCTTACAATTGGACTACCAACTATCAAATGTTCAATTCATATCACTCAAAATTCAAAAGCCCATTCAGGAATCTAAATTATCCTAATTCTTGTCAATGTTAGTGTTCTAAAAATTCCCACCTAGGTCTGCGAAATCTTTATTTTCTTGAATTGCTAAATTTGGGTCAATTGAAGCGAAGTGAAAAAAAGAGTTACGCTTTAAACTCGCAATCATTTTCAGGGATTTTTCTACTTTTTAATAAAAAAATATACGGTATAAACATAATGGGGAAGAGGACCGAAACAAGCCACTAAAAGGCTCTACTGAGACAAAGATAGGCTGTCAAGAACGTAGAAGCTTCTGCACCTCTCTCCAATAGATACGATTGGATACGCCAATGAGACGATGAGGGGTAAGTTTCATTGTCGAGAGGGAAACAACCCAGATCACCAGCTAAAAACAGGGTGCAAAGAACCAAAAGCCCTAGGCGATCCAATACCGCCTCAATTTGGTTAGGCTCCAATGCTAGGCAGAATCAGACTTTTACTTTGAATCTATACAATTTTAAAATGAATTTGTTAATGATTAAAAGATTATTTTTTTGATAATGTTTCATGTAAATTTAAAAAAAAAATTACATCTATTATGTTTTGTATAGTATAACAAGTATGTATGACAAAAAAAATAAATAAATGAGACTGCCTAAGAAAATGCTTAGTCCGCCTAGGGAAACGCCAAGGCACTAGGCGCCACCTAAGTCCGCCTAACGATTTTTAGAACACTAGTCACTACAATGAACTTCCCAGTTCGATCAAGTCATTGGAATCTAATTGACACTGTTTTGGACTGATTTAACAGGTTGATCATATACATGTTTATAGTCATTAGTTATTAATACATCATGTCTGCACTTTGAACCTCCTTCTAAACAAGTGGCAATAGAGTAACAACCACAATTAAGGCTATAAACGAGCCAAACGGTTCTGGCTCAATTCGAGCTCGACTCGAAAAATACGAATGAGACTCGAATTCATTAATAATATGATCCAAATTTGAGCATTAAAAATAGTTCGAATAAAAATATGAGTAGAATTTGAGTAAGGTTATACTCGACTCGTTTAAGATTTAAAATACTCGAATTCTTGATTGTGATTCGATACATAATCGATTGATACATATTCAATTAGATACTCGATACATTCTCTTATAATATATACAAATTTAAATCAAATAAGGATAATTAATTATTATTATTTTGTTTTGTTTTTAATTTTAATTGTGATTTTATATTTGTAAAGTGTAATAGTAAATATATTTTCTCATTTCTAAGTAAAATAACAAATTCAATTTATAATTTTATTTATTATAAAACTAGTTATTATGTGGAGACTCGAATTCGAGCTTGAATTTGAAGCTCGCGAGTAGTTTGAATATAATTTGATCCGAGTCGGATCGAATTCAAGTAATAAATATTCAAATCGAGTCGAGTCGAGCCGAGTCGAGTCTGAGTAGAAATTTTCAAATACAATTCGAATTCGAGTACAAATTTATCATTTCGAGTCGAATTCGGAATTCGAGTAGCTCTCTGTTCGCTTCGGTTCGACTCGTTTATTGCCTTCACCACAATAGGACCATCCTTTAAGATAAAATTCACCACCTTTCTTTCTGTCGTCTTAACATGATTTTTGTACACTCTAATAATTCTAATCCCTAAATCAACAAGACCAAAAAATGAAAATAAAGCACAAGTAATGTGTGTATCAATGCAATAGGAGTTGTACAAACTTGCCTGCAAACGAGACAACAAGAGCATGTGCTATAGGACTCCCATTGAACTCGCGAATAGCCTCGTAAACCCCAGCATAATCCCGTGTCCACAGACACTGACCGATTCTCCAAGCAGAACCCACTTCGGGCTGGCTCTCATTTATCACCCCAGGTATGGATTTCCATAAAAATCGAGCACTATTACTGCAATTCACATATTACAAACAACATTCAAAAACCCGATTAACTACACAGTAATCTCTGCAAACCCCTAAATTCAAAATAAATAAAAAATACACAAAAAGAAAAAAATTAGAGGAAAATTAGCATAATACATGTCATTGATGTAAATGAGCCCTAACAGATGAATAGCGTACGGCCAGTCATCCTGAAACGCAATGCCTTGTGTAGCAGCCTAGAGAGATACATACAGAGGACAACATCAGGGGATTGAGAGAGAAACTCTCAGTAAGAGTATGGAGTAGTAGAAAAGAGTAAATAAAAAGTTAGGAATTATTTATGCCTGAAGCATGAGGTCGTTGCAGATCTCAGCGATCTTGTCGTACGATTTTGACACCATGGATTCCGTTAAACTGGAGTAATCCATTAATAAGCACAAATTATCGGTTTCTATGAGAGGCTTCTTCTTTCTGTTTAGCCTTTTTACTGTACATGCAACTCCCAATTTTTGGTCCAACTCCACCTTACATTACACTCGGCTCCTTGGTTAATTTATTCTTAAATCTTAAATAACATTCTTTATTTACCACAAAATTAGTCTTATTTTTTTCTGTATTTTTTAACCAAAGGGAACTTAGCCTACCATGGCCAAAAAGTCATGACCTTTAGTAGTATTAATAGTTAAAGTAAGCACTATATACACATTAATCCAATTCACATATTTTATGTTGAAACTAATTATAATTTGTCTCACTTAAATGTCTAACTTCAATTGTGCACTCGACTTATGTTTGGATCAAGGCAAAAGTCACTGCTAATGACTGAATTTTTTTTAGTTAAATTGAGTTCTAAACACGTGTATTAGTATTTTGTGTAAGTACACACGACGCGCGGGCTCTCTGATTCTCCCCAATAACTGGTATCAAATCTAGGAAAGATTGAATCTAAGTTGGTGAGCCTCCTCAAAAGATAGGCCGTGGTGGTTCGAATTCCGGACAACCTTTTTAAAAGACACGCGATAGTGGTAAATTTCCAATGAACTGTTGGTGTTTCCTTAAAGGTTCTCAATGTTGAATTCTTAAATGGGTTTAGCCGAGTAGCTATCCGAAAATTGATGATCCGCGGTGATTGAAGAGAAGATTTTCAATTTTTGATGGCAGTTGACTCTCTACAGAGAAAAGGGCAAATGTCCAAAAGTACTCCTGAACTTACACCTTGAACTATTTTTTTTTCAAAAGTACGCTTAACGTTACAAAACCTAGCTTAACTATACCCCTTCCGTTAACAGACATGCCAGCTAGACAACTGATGTTAAAATCAACTGACACGTGGTAAAAATAATTTTTTTTTATTCTTTTCTTCTCCTTTTTTATTGTAATCAAACTCATCTTCACTTTCTCTCTCCTCCCAATACCAATTGATTCCAATCCGTACGGCTGGATTCACAATTCATCCAGCAGCTTCAATAGCGATTGAAATAGAGTTGTGAAATAACATCTTGCAATCAAAAAACATCCGCAAGGTGTACGATATTCTGGCCGCCCAGATGATTCTCACCACCATTGTCTCCTCCGTCACTGTCCTTTACTCTCCCATCAACAATCTTCGAAGGGAAAATTTCGGCCTCTTGCTTTTCTTCCTTTTCCTACCTCTCATCTGTTATAAGCTATTATTACACATCTTCCATTTAATATGCATGCAGATCTGATGTTCTTTTCAAGTTTTGTTGTAAAAGTGGATATGCGCTAGTGATTGGATTTTATGTGAGAATTTTAGTTGATTAACTTAGGGTTTGAAATTTGTGTGCGATTTCAATTAACAAATGCATTTTTTGGTGTTTATTCTTTTGGATTATGATGATTAATCTACATGGGGTTTATAATTGGATGTTTTATGTTTGGGTTGGTTTGATGATTTGGGGTTTAGATCTATATGTATGTAAACTGCACACAGAAGCACAAATGAAGGGTTTTGCTATGTTTTCACTTGTAAATTGCTACATCATTTTGGTTTTGTTAATGTGTTGATTTTTGAGATTTTGAAATATGACGCCCCCAAATTCGGGTTCCCTAACCTCGAGTTTGGTGCTCACGATCAATTATACATATCACATTTAACTACTCATTCATTGATGAAATACATCATTCATTACATGTCCTTAATAAAAACATAATTTAAAACATAGCTATATCATCATCATCATCTCAGGTTAACTAACCTTAACATTACATGTCTATTATTACAAAAAACTTAAGTCTAAATATGATACAATAATCATTACACACTTAATACTACTCAGTCGCCTTCGCTTTGCCTTTATCCTTCTTAGATTCCTCTGCTACCTCGGCTTTAGCTGAAATATTTTATTTAAACAAGGGTGAGCAACGAGTTTGCTCAAGTTAAAGTATACAATGAAAGATAAATATTAGGAATATAAGAGTCTAGCTTCTATAGAACTTTAACAATGTTCAAAAGATTTCGAAGTAGCTGAATAAATCACTTTCAATAACAAGACTTTCTTAAATTTCATGTTGAATAAGATATCAATGACTAAAGAGTAAAACTCTTTCAAAGTTTCAATAATACTCAATTGATTATGAAGAATTAACAATACTGCAACAATATTCAATAAAGTGGGATATTCCTATATTTCATGCTGAGTGATCACAAATGGATCATGAACTAATAGAGGAATCATTAGTTATTAAAACTAAATTACCTCAAGAATATAAGTTAGTTATAAAAACTAATTATAATCTTCTGCAAGTACTTTGAAGTGATCAGCTCCATTGTACCCTATATTATGTATAATACTCAAAAATAGCGCAATAGTCGGATGTTCGACAATAAAGTTCCCCTTTTTATAAGAGTTGTTTATCTCAATATTACATCATGAGTCCGTACCACAACAATATGGTTTGGATTGCTTTTAAAGAAATATTATGATTTCACCATATAATATCCATATTGATCTAGCAAAAAAAATGGCATAGATCTTCTAATAATAAATCAGTTCATAATAAATAGAACGTTTCATGCTTTAACAAATATTAGTCTCGCCAAAACAAATAGCTGAGACATGGCTCGTAAACAATTTAAATAATCGACCATGAATCAATTGCACTATGTGCAAATAACAATAATTTTTATGGATGCGAATAATCAACAATAATTATCCACTAACATGCTTGAAAGATAATTACTCAAGTTTGAGTTAGGAATTTTGCCTTGGTCATTGACTACTGCTACACAATTTAATTTAACCTCGTTTGAAAAGACCTATCATTAATAATATTTATCTCTCGATTAGAATAATACATCATAACGTATACTACTGCTATTTACAGTTATCATACAGCTTAAATACATTACCACGTATTCCTAACAGTCGTTAGAACACATAAGAACATGTATTAAATCAAATTATTTAAGTTTGGTTTGATTTCGGTATTAACGCGATGTCCCAATTGCTTTATCGGATAATTATCGAGTTTATTTTCAATACAACTCTATTTAAAAGCTTCAATATTATTTTAGATAATTTAATTATCATTTATAATATTTTTTGAAAACTCATAATAATTTCTAAATAATTATTGTCAATTATAATGATTTTTCAATCATTAATATCATTTTGAATGATTTAATTGCTAAATAATTTTATTATCATTAATATTTTAAATGAAATCTATGTTAAAATATTAAAAGTTATTTATAATAACTCAAAATATTTTTAAAACCTTATTATCACTTTTAAATGATTTTTAAAATATTTAAAATCATTTTTAAATAATTATAATTAATTTTAAAATATGAATGAAATTTATGTCAAAATATTAAAAGTCATATATTATAATTTAAAATATTTTTAAAACATTTATATTATTTTTAAAACATAAAATCATTTTAAACAATTTATTTAATACAATTATTAAATAAATTTATTATCATTAATATTTAAATAAATTAAAATATTAATGAAATTTATGTGAAAATATTAAAAGTTAATTTTATAACTTAAAATAATTTTAAAACTTAATTATAAATTATTATTAATAATTATTTTTAATTAATATTATTTATTTTTTATTAAAAGCTGTCGCTAAAAGCCTATCATGATGTAAATCTATTCTTATAGGTGTTCTTCAAATTACGAAGAGCAGTCAAATCAACTCCTTGAAGTCTACTTTCACTACTACAAAGCAATAAATGTAACACATGACTTAAATAACAACATTTTTATAAAAAAAGCCACAGTATTTTTTTTTTCACAACGTTTTTTAATAAAACGTTGTAGATACATATGAAAAAACGTTATCTATTTATAATAGATAATTTTTAATTTTAAATAGATAACATTTTTTAAGAAAAATGTTATCTATATAAAACACACGGAACATAAAATTAAAACACGGAGCAGAACATATCTTTCTCTGCTCTCTTTGGCTAACAAAACCAAAACCCTAGTTATCGATGTCTGCTTCAATACCGCCAAAGTCTTTCTTGCAGGACAAATTGGCATATTTTCGAATAAATATCCTTACGCAATTAGGTCTTTCTAAGCAAGGAAAGAAGCAGGTTTGATTACTCTGGTTTCATCGCCATCATATTCGGTGTGGTCGGCGCCATGTTTAGGGTCCTCCGTCTGAGAATCTAGCGATTCACTTCAAAAATTTCATCATGAGGTTATAGTACTTCAATCCTTTTATTTTCTTTCTCATCTGTGGTGCCGCTCTTCTCTTCCTCCTTATGCTGCTTCTCATTTTTCTTCTCATCATTTTCGCCTGCAAGCCATGGCGCTTCGTCCCTCGCTTAACCCGCAACTCCCGCACGATCATCAAGGTTATCCTCTCTACATATATATTTGCATCTATTATTTTATTTTTAATTTAGGGTTTTTGGTTTTGTGCCCACTACTGATCAAGTATGAAGAAATATATATAAAAGCATATACTTTCATGTTCTGTTTTTGGAAATGTTTAGCTGTTTGCGTTCTAATTTGGGTGTAATTGATGTTCAATATTGGTAATTTCTTCCGAAGTTAATGGTGCGAGTTAGGTGATCGAATTTTGGGCTTAATTGTTATCCATCTTTTATTGACTGTTGCATGTTTTTTTATTCAGCTGAGTGTTAAACTCTTCAGTCAGATGCAAAGATAATATGTGAAAGTGAGGAATCAATTTCTTAACTATCTCAAGTTTTGTCTCTCTTTTTTTGAACTCTTACCCAGTGTTTGGTGGAGAGGTAAAACGTTGATGACTAAAGATGTCTGCTATTACCAGTGGCCTCTTCATGGTGCTGAGCAGGTTTAGTAATCTTTGAAGGTTTTCTTATTAAGTTCGTATTCTGTTTCTGAGCCACTAATTTGTTTAATTGCTGACATTTTAGTTTGGAATGTTTGGCATATGCGATGGACATGGAGGAGCAACAACTGCCATATCTGCTAGCAAGTTAGTGTTTATTTCTGTTTTTTTGGCTATACCTTCACAACACCTTATTGTGGAAGTGCAACTTTTGAAATAACTCAGAGGTGTGAGCTAGTTGTACTCTAATTACTTACTCTCTCGAGAATCTGCATTCCATATTACGTGAGCCTTTATTTTAAGTGTTTTACATTTCGAGATACAGTCGACTTGAGTAAGTAATAAACTGAAGGATAGCTGATGCTGATCTAAATGTGGAGCCTTAATCATAGTTCTCTAACAGATGTTCATATTACGTCAATAGTATTACTATAGTTGACATTTTTTTGAGCAGCATGGAAGAGGTGCAATCTCTGATGAAGGCAGCTGCAAGCTTCATCGGGAGGACTGTGAGGAACAAATTGATGTGGCTGCACTGGCATCAAAAGAGCCTATTCTCTTCTATGATGAGGTTGGCGACTCAGATAACTGATGATATTAGGGGCAGATTGACATAAATGTTTCCACTTTTATTTCCCTTGCCTGGTATAATTTTTTGTGCTATGACCAAAGTTGTCATTACCTCAACAGGTGATCTTTTATGAAGATGAATTGGCTGATAGTGGAGTGTCTCTTTTAATAGTGAAAATGGTAAACTAGAAACTCTTAAATCTGCTGCACTTTATACCTGGAAGCGGGAGAGTCTGAATAGAGATGGTGTCTTAAAATTTATAGCAGATTTGGGAATTTAATTAGGTAGTTTCACAATTTCCATTGATGCTGCAACTCTCCTGAAGCAAGCAGCTGTAATCTTCTTTTGGAAATAAACACTTTCAATTTGAGCCTTTCTGTATCTTTCTACCTTAACTTTCGACTCTGCATAGGTGTGGGACTACATTATAACTAGTCATAAGGGCTAAATAACGCACACTTCTAGTTTCCTTTCAAATAGGCTCAAACACTCTTTCCCTGAAGCACATAGCATATAACATAAGTAGTTACCAAATTATTAAGTTTTGGCGCAACAATTAACATTATTTTGTTGCCCAATACCAGGATCTGGCGAAGGCTTTTGTTAAGGTTCTTGGTAATGAAAAAGCGATCAAACAAATATTCAATATATCCAGAGAAAAATATGTCACCTTTGATGAATTAGCAAAGGCATGTGCTAAGGTAATCTGTTCTGTTTATACTTTAGAGGTGATGTATTTTGCACCTTTAATAAAAAAAATAAGAAGGGCTACAATTTTTAGCATTTAAGCATTTAATATGAACTGCATGATTCCATTTTCTTACTTCTTAAATACTGATTTTCTCTTACCTTCCAGGTTCACCATGAAAGAGGGGGCTGTTCAGGTACTTTCACAAGTGCTTGAAATTTGTATTGGTGTAACTAGCTCGGATGCCAACCAATTTTTAGAAAGCAAAATCTTGGCCAACTATGGGTTGTCTCTGCTTAGTTGGTGCATTCCTGTATTCAAGTCTATCTCTCTGGTTTGTGATTCTAGGACTCCTGTGCAATATTCAGCCATGTATGATAGGTACGTTTACATTGCTTTCTCTATTCCTGATCTGGTTTTAGCAGCTTGTACGATAATGTCTCTGCTTTATGCAGTGTCATATTCGAGTTCTTGAATCAACACAAGTAAATATCTCTGCGTTGCTATTGGGACTGGAATATCTCATTGACATTTCATATGTGGATGATACTGAAGTTTTTAAGGTATGGTCAATGTCCGTTTTGCTAGACCTTTTCACTTACGAATATTACTACTCCCCTGTGTACTTTAGCATTATAAAAAAATAGTTATTGTGCAATAAAACGTGATAACTAGAACCAAAGATGTACGAAAGGCTCAATAGATGTACGGAAGAATTTGTTCCAAAGAATGCCTTTTGGGGGAAGAGCACATTTTCAGACTGTCAGATTCAACTACACCATGTCGACTTTATCAGGACTAGTATTCTGATTGCGAGGTTTCTGAGCACTAACACACATGCACAGGCACATATGCAGATAGACTTTGCTACCAGTAGGATTTTCCTTTTACAATGACATCTGAATGTATGCAGATGGATGCTAGTACTGTTTCGATTGAGGTAGATTATCTGAGATATTCGTCTCTGATAAGGTTAGTCATGCAAGCTGGATGCTAGTATTGTTTATGGTGGTTATAATTTGAAAGGTTTTTAAAGCTATTTGGTTCCTGTAGGTATTGATTGAGCTACAGAATGGTTGATGCCATGCCAGATAGCATTGGAAGTTGATTTCCTAAATTCTCTATATATTTGTGTGTTTCTTGCAAGGTGCAAGTAGGACCTCTCTCTCTCTATATATATATATATATCTTTATATAATATTTACCATACATATTTGCATATGTAGTTTTCATTTACAGATGCTTAACCACTTGCAGTTATATTGCTCCAGATAGCATTTACAGATGCTTCACCACAAGCTTTTGGAATTAATCATTGGATGCCGACCCATTGATAATGATGAAGGTCAATTCAGTAGTAGTTTAATTTTATGGATAGTTTGGTAAACTTTGTGGATGTAGACAAATTCACAATTCAATATAGTAGTAATTATATTGAAAAGTGAATTTGAGATGTATGGATAGTTTGGTATTATTGGGATGTAAACGTACTGTATGGTATTAATATTCTTTGTAATTGGCATTACAAAGAATTATTGGGATGTAAACGTATTGTATGGTATTAATATTCTTTGTAATTTTAGCTATATATCATGGCATTAACATATTGCAGGTGCATTGGTAATATAAGTGAATCACAATTTTTTTTTTCTTTTTCTTTTTTATCTACAACATTTTAAAAATGTTGTATATTTGTATAAGTTACAACATTTTTATCCAGAAAACGTTGTGGAATCATACTTTCTACAACGTTTTCAAGCATTTACTAATTTATGAAAAATAAATTTACAACATTTTTTTCTTAAAAAACGTTGTATAATGTGTCTAACTACAACGTTTTAAAAACGTTGTGTAAAGGTGTTAAATAGATGACACCCTTAACCACAACGTTTTTCTGATTGAAACCACAACGTTTTTTTCGCGTTATCTATTTATTGTTTTGTAGTAGTGTTTAATTTTAATTTTTTCAGTTCATGAATTTTCTGGGCATGTAAGTGTATCAATGGTGTAGTACTCATGTAATACTACAAGTACTAACCAATTTCAGGGTCTAACTACATCATATCAAGAAGATATTGATGGTTAAACTAGTCAACTAAGGCTGTTCTTGAGTTCTAGAATTTCCAGAATTGGCAGTCAGTGTTGAACATGTTAGAGTTTATGCTCTAGAGGCCAATTATTTGATATAATTGCTTAACATTTTGATATTATATTTGATTGAATAAATGAATAATTTTATTATGATTTTATTTACCGCGTTATATAATTGTTAACATAATAAAATTCCTTAGAATAGTGATACAAATTATATAGTTTCAAGTATGTGACTTGAACATGAGATTATATAATTACAATTAGTATCATTGCTCTTAAATGTCCCTAATTGAGTATCATTGTTGTCATTGTTGATTGGACAACAATGATGCATTGAGACTAGTATGTGAATTGACTGATGACCAAATTTTATTGGTCATAAATATATGAGATATTAAGTCGATGCATATATACATCTTCAGAAACGATGTCTTTGAGACGGACCCACCATGAGAATTCTCATTGGAACAATATTCAAAGTGTCATTAGCGATTCTCATAGTAAGGATGATGATAATGGTCCTCCGACACGAAATCACTATATTACTATACGTGAATTTATGTACTTTGATATCATCAAATGTCACCTTTAATAGGGTGAACTATAAAGATGATTATTGGGTACATCATGAATCGTGTGAGGAATATGAGTGATCTAGATGGAATTTAACCCTCCTATATATTAGGGGTGATATCCATAGGCCTCTTGATTGAGTAGGACTACATATGAAATGCATGGTCATTCTCAAATAGTGATTTGTTTCATATAGTCTACTTATTGATCAAGAAAAACTCAAATTAAATTATGAAGAGTATGACACATTCCATGACTCGAGTTTAATCTAGGATATTAAGGTTAAAAGGATTAAATTACTTTGAAACATTAGTCACAAAAATGTTACATCGAATCATCGATCTTATTATTACTTGGGTAGCAGTGATGCATTACTAGATGTCACTCACTGTTTATAATTTTGTAATATGATTTTAAAATTATTGCCAACGTAATAATAACCTATAGGGTCACACACATAGAACGTTATTAAAAAAGGGAATTAATTTAAATTGTAAGAATTTAAATATATCAATATGATTGATAGTATTTAAATCACGAATTTAAATTAAAAGGATGATTTGTATATATATATATATATATATATATATATATATATATATATTAATTAAGTAAGACTTAATTAAGATATAATGTGACACCCCCAAAATAGGTATACATCACCCATCTTGAGTCGCCAAATACATGGTACAAAATTCAAATACAACTTAATTATACAACAGTCGTGTAAAATACGACAAAACATAATCTAAGAATTTTAATAAGAATATTGTCATCTAGACAATATCCACACTCAATGGAGTCCTCATTATATTTATTGTCACACTATTTAACAGAATAGTGAGGACTACTAATGCTTATCATCTAGGCCCCAAGCACTGGATTCTCCAGACTAGTCTTGCCACGTTCTCATTTCACGAAGAGAACAGTGAAAGAAAGGGTGAGCTCAACTAGCCCAGTAATAAATATTATGATTAAGATAATGCAAAATAAATTATCATTAGTCTTCAAAAATGTTAAACTTATAAAATACAATAGGCATCAAGTTTAACTGCAGCGAAATAAGCAATCTATTAGAAGAGTCAAGTAGAGCATGATATCTACTATCTTCTATGATTTAAAATGTTTTCATCAATTTTTATCGCTGAGACTTAGCTTAATAAATAAACCACATTATCGAGTCATCCCTGCACTACGGGCCAAGGATATTCATTAAATCATCAACGGTCATGACTATACCGAATAATTCCTGGTCATAATCATACCAAAAACTATCCATCAATACACTACAGGCTACTGAGGACTTTTACTACATCATTTATAACATTACAGGTCATGATTATACCGAATAATCCCTGGTCATAATCATACCATGTCCATCTACGCACGTAAGCTAAAGATGACTTTCATCACAATATAAGCATGAGGATGATGACAATGACATAATAATTCAATAAAACAAGTTCAAGAATAAATTTTAAAGATTTATAAGTTAATTTATCTTGAAATCAATTACGTCTAAATTGTCAACATTGTGAGACCCCGAATTTTATGAAATAAAAGTATTCAATTTTCTTATAATTATTCTATTTAGTAAATGATTAAATTGATAAAAGATTAAAGTTAAGGGTGATATGTGAAAATTTTTCAAAGTATGCAAGTTGTTATAAAATATTCGTTTGGTCGGAGAATATTCTTTTTGTCGGGAAATATCCGTAGGACGGCACAATCATTGGTGGACCCCACAACGGAAGTATTATCTTACTCTTTTTATAAAAATAACAGCGAAAGTGTTACCGTTAAAACTGTTGAACAACTCGGTAGTAAAAGTACAGTAATACGCGTGGTTGCATAGTAACACATAGTATTGATTATTGATGCTTATGTGAGAAGTCACTCAATTATACTCAATTATTGTTACAGTAATTGCTGCATCATATCTCTCATATTATTGATTTAGTTATTGTCACAGTATCATCTGCATAATATTTTATATATTATTGAATCAATAATTGAGACGACAAAGTTATTCATATTATTATTTACAATATTGACAATGTCTAGAAATTTTGTCAAGGAGAGGTTTGGTCACCTAATTGCGCGCCAATAAAGAGAAATTCTTATCGGAAAGCCCCTCTTTCCTAGGAATGACCTGGTTGTTAAATATTGTAAGTTATAATATTAATGATGAATGTTATAAAAAAATCAAATTTGAGTTCGGAGTTGAATTTGGAGATGCGGACATGATATTTGAGTCCGGAACGATGAAATTAGTAGAAATTGACTATAAACACAAAATTTGTCGGGCTTGACTTTTTAGTCAAAAAAGTCAACGGTTGACTTTTTCGGATAAAATCAAACTTCGAAATTTCAAAAATGATATTTTTGAGAAAAATATTTTCATTGTGTTGGGATTGTTAGTGTTAGTGGAAATCGACATTTATTTCGATAATAATTGATGTCTGGAGGTTATATTGACCAATCGGGTAATTAATCGAATAAATGAGCAATTAATTGCTATTAATTCACATGATTATAACTATTTGTTCACATGTGTGTACTATTGATTCACATTCATATACTATTAGGGGAGGTGGTGCAAGATTGATAATACTTATATGACTAAGTTAAAAATGGAGGTATAGATAGAGGTACTATACTGTAATTCGTATTTTCACATGATTATAACTATTGAGTCACATAATTGTAATATTAATTCACATTATTTACTATTAGGGGAGGTGGTGCAAGTTTGATAATACTTGCAGGACTAAATTAAAAATGAAAGAAAAGTTCAAGGTATTATCTTGTAATATTTTGAGCCACAAAGCGTAAATTATCGAAACTATATTTTCCTATAAATGAAGCTCATTCTTTCCTTCATTTCTCACCAATTCACTAAAGCTATAGAGCAATTATTATAGAGAAAATTATAGAGAAAGAAGAAGAGAAGTTTCTACACTCACTATTCCAGATATCAGATTTTCTAAGGTAAAAGGGTATTATTTCTTTCAGATTCATGAAGAGAGCTATTGTTATTCAATTCCTTATTATTATGTTGGAATAACATGTCTATACATAAATCATTGCATACATGGTGAAATTCTTCTATTATTTCATTCTTTATTATTTTGTTGGAATATCCTCATGCATGCGGATTACGCGTGATCAGTTCCATTCTTTATTATTCTATTGAAATAACCTCATGCATGCGGTTTATCGTATGCTGGTGAATTACATTTGTTATTCAATTCTTTATTATTCATTTGGAATATCCATGCATGTGCGGATTACGCGTGACACCGGTTCCATTCTTTATTATTACATTGAAAAAACACATGCATGCGATTATCGCATGTGTATGGTGAATTCTTCTGTTATTCTATTCTTTACTATTCTGTTGGAATAACCTGTCTATGTGGACTACCGCATGCATGGTGAATGATCCTTCGTATTCATTCCTTATTAAATTGTGAAAATGATATGTCTACGTGGATTACCGCATGACGGGTGAAAATCCATTTGCAGTTTCGTAATTTTTCTGACCTTCAATAATTTTGGAAAAATTTAAAATGATAATTTGATGAGTTTTCTATATTGTTTCCAAAGATGACAATTTTTAGATGTATAGATTAAGAGTTATGGATTTTATGAGAAAATATTATTTTAAAAGTAAACCCTTATACATCCTTGTGGTTAACTCCAAAATTGGTGAAATTTTTATTGGGAGTACATGTATATAACAGGAGTATACCGTGAAAATTTCAGAATTTTTGGACAAAAGTACAATTTATGATAAATGTCTAAATATTCGGCAGTTTTGGCCATATGAAAAATAGTAAATGAATTTTAAAAATTTCAAAAAAAATATATGTTCAATATGGGACTATATTCTGTTAAATCCCAAAAAAGAAATATTTTTGGTACTGCTTTGGTATTTTTTATGTCCATTTCACACGAAAGCGAATTCTCTACAACTTTGTAGTTTTAAGTTTTTCCAAATTCCAGATAGAAAATATCCGAAATTCACAAACGAACGATTTTCAACACCTTTTAAAATTCATAACAAATCATGCGTTAATTTTTAATTGTTCAAAATTTGTGGACATATACTCAACTTATATATGTATAACATATCCAAAAATCACAACGATCCAACGGTCAGATTAAAATTATAACTCATGCAATAGAGCTTTAAGAATACCAATTTGATCTTTTAATACCTCCAATCCGACAAAATACTGATAAAATACCTCAACATTAATTCCTTCATTTATAACCACATAAATAAATCCATCATTTATATCCACATCAAATAAATATTTTCTTATCATATAAATCAATAATTAATTATTCACAAATAATATTACGTAATCATAATTATGACAACCAAAGCCATTCGAGGAAAGAGGGGGCTTTCCGATAAGGATTTCTCTCATCTTGGCGCCTTGATTAGGTGACCAAACCTCTCATCGATGTAACTTTCTAGACATTGCCAATAATGCTATCTAATAATATTATTCAAATAATATGAATTATTGATCCGATAATGAGAAATCTTGACAATGACAATTATTGAAATAACAATAATATATAAAATATCAATGCAAACAATTATTGAATCAAAAAATAAAATATTCAAGCAAGAATTACTATAACAATTATTGAGTAAGTGTCTTTACGTAAGAATCAATAATTCCAAATATCTTTGTAATAATCTGAGTGTCTTCTTGTGCAAACCACGCCAGACATCGTATTTTAACCACCGTGTATTCCAACGTTGTTAATTCAGTAATAACTATGCCGTTATTTATAAAAACTCAAATTTGTCATTTTCTTCATCCGATGATTTATTACATTATGGGGCCCCTAAATGGTCTTGGCTACCGTCGTATATGAATATTCCCCGACAACAAGAATATTCCACGACTAAACGAATATTCCCCAACAACAATGAGTATTTTATAACCACTTGCGTATTTTAAAAATTATATATATATCACTCTTAACTTTAATCTTTTATCAATTTAACCATTTACTAAATAATAATTATAAGAAAAATTGAATACTTTTATTTCATAAAATTTGGGGTCTTACAATCTCCCCTCCTTATGAAATTTCGTCCTCGAAATTTACGTACCTGGTATTTCAAAGAGTTGAGAATACCTTGCTTTCTTTTCAAATTCCATCTTCCATGTCATCATGATTTCTCCATTGCTTATCTCCTGTATTTAAGATATTATTCTAGAATACAGCTTCAAAATAAAGGTTAATTGACATATCACAATTTGTCAGCTTAAGTAAAAAAATTCAGCTTAGGTAGGACACACACTAGCGAAGGATATTACTCGTCTCTCCCTTCCTAGTTCTAATTCTGGATCTCCACCAGAGATCATATCCCTAAGCTCTGATACCAAATGTGATGCCCCCAAAATAGGTCCAATCTATCCAACCTATTATGAGTCGCTAAATACATGGTACAGAAAACAACTATAACTTTATTACTACCACCACACATATGCTGTGAGTTTTGATACAAATATATACCAACTGCGACTCATGTCCCCAACCGTGGACGATTACTCACAATTGATACCTTACATAAAGGTACGGTCGATAATAATTTTAGAAATTAAAATCTTTGGGAAGTGCTCAAGAAAACCTTCGTACATAGAAGGCCATGAATCTAAGTTGTGATGGATATCATATGTCTAGAGAATTATCCTTGGTTGATCCAATAGACCCAAAAAAAAATGAGAAGATTACTATCATGTTCCTTTCAATGGTGAGTCTTCCCTTGACATATAACTATCTCCACCGTCTGCAATTGAACGTTATGTTTCAACCAAACTCTGAGATCATATATGTAGTGCTCGTAGATATACTCAGCAAGTGGATGTGCACAACCCTGTCTTATGATAACTCGTAGGTCATTAGACATCTTGTATGATAGTGGCAATACACCCTTCCAAAGTTGGGTTCACCTCACCCTATTCGGTTCACCAAAATTAAATATCAAATGACGTATACAATACGACACACTTATCTAAAGTTCTCAATAAAATTATTTCCATACTATTTAGGGAGAACCTCAATGCAAATTTATAGATATTCACCGCTCTATTCCCTTGTTATCCCCGGCTCGACCCAATGCCTACACTCTTATTACCTGAAAGGAATTGTGAAGCAAAAGGATGAGCACAACTAGCTCAGTAAAGAATATCGTGACTAAAGATAATTAAATTATCAATAGTCTTCATCAGTAATAAATTAGAGATTTAGAACATATGGTAGATGATAAAACTTTTCAATCATAGTTGCAGCAGAATGAGCAATCCATTAGAAGAGTCAAATAGACCATAAAGTCTATTATCTTCTCCATGTTAAAAGTCCACCAACAATGTTTTATCCCTGTAACATCAATCAACAGTTCCTTTCCACAATCATATGAATAACTCATAATCATAATTGTAGTTCTAAATTCCACTTCTCATCTAGGACGGAGATAATTTTCATCACATGTCTTTACCTGAAACATCAAAGAGCATGGTTATACCAAATCATAGTTCCTGTTCATAATCATACTAATAAATTCATCTTTGCACTATGGCCAAAGATATTCATTAACAGTTCATCTTCGCACTACAGGCCAAAGATATTCAACAACATGTCATCTTTGCACTACAGGCCAAAGATATTCAACAACAAGTTATCTTTGCATTACGGGCCAAAGATATTCATCAATAATTCATTTATGCACTGCAGGCCAAAGATATTAATATCTCAAAGAAATACATAATAATTTCAGAATTTATATAAACCATAATTATAACTATGTTGATCAATTCACCTTTGCACTTAAGCTAAAATTATTCAATTCTAAATTCAATGGTCATAATCATACCAATCAACAATTTATCTTTGCACTACTAGCCAAAGAGAACCCATAGTCACGATCATACCAATAATCTACCCATCTTTACACTTAAGTCAAAGAGAAATTTCATCACCGGGATTATAAAAATGTTATATATGATAATAAAAACAATACAATCAACAACTGCATTTAATTTCAAGAGTAATATTCATGAATCAAATTGATTCATAACACCTTAATCCAAATGTTATAAATCACTTAATAATCTCATAATCTAATATTATTAATATTACCACAATATTTTAATCATTTCTTAAACTTATAAACAATTTATTTTAATTATTTACACTTTACTAATTAATGCATTTAATCATCCTAAAATGTCAAACTCATAAGATTTTATCACCAATAACCAACAACCTCATCAAAAATTTGCATATACCATATATAGGATTCCCAAGCCATAAAATCCTATTTTCCAATTTTGTTACTTCACATAACATATTTAATTCATTTACTCATAACTAGTCCATTTTCATGAAAAATACCAAATCGGCCCCAAAATATTTTTTTCCGGGTTTAGCAGAATATAGTCCCATATTGAATATATATTTTTCTCGAATTTTAAAATTCATTTATTATTTTTCACATGGCCAAAACAGTCGAATATTTAGACATTTATCATAAATTGTACTTTAGTCCAAAAATTCCAAAATTTACAGAATATACTGATGTTATATAGATGTACTCCCAATAAAATTTTTACCAATTTTGGAGTTAACCACAAGGAGTTATAAGGGTTTATTTTTAAAATAGTCTTTTCTCATAAAATTCATAACTCCTAATCTATACTTCCAAAAATCGCCATTTTTGGACACAATCTAGAAAACTCATCAAATTATCATTTCAAATTTTTCCAGAATTTTTGAAGGATCAGAAAAATTTCGAAACTCAAAAACATAATAACCCTTAAAATCCCTTACCTCAAAAGAGCAATACTTCTAACCGGAATGTAAAGCCGAAGGAACCTTGAACTGAATAACAACTCTCAAAGTATCTAAATACTCACAAAATACGCTTGATAATATAGAGAGAGAAAGAGAGAAAGCTTATGTTTCTGATGTGATTTTTAATTCTAACTTAAGGACGTCTGGACATATTTTGGCTTAACACTTGACCAGCGCCTAGGCACCCAGATTTGGCCTTGGGCAAGCACCTAGGTGCCCAAGAGCAGAATCCAAGCACCGAGCCTAGCGCCTAGGCGCTCGACCCTTGGCACTTAACTCCAATTTTCCAGATTTTGCAACTTTTGGCACACATACTTCAAATCTTCATAACTTCTTCGTCCGTTATCGGAATTAGTCCATTTTCGAGGCTATGGAAAGCTTGTAACATGCTCTATAAAACCCTCATGATTTCATAATTTTTTAGACTCATTAATTATTATGAAATTTGGCTCCAAAATCCCCCAAGACTAAGTTTATACTAATTGATACGTGAAAAACGTTATGAACACGCGACATACTTGACGATAAAACGAGTCTATAGGCCACAGTTCCTACTCGATCGAGAATTTCAAATGGGCAAATTTAATCGATGGTTAAGATAATGCCTTCTCGAACCTTCTTCTTCATATTCATCAGATTCAGGTGTGTAGCTTGAGCGGCTTTAACTTTATCAATTAAAGTCGATTCTACTCGTATATTTGTTATCTTCACGTGGGTCCCTAGAGTCTTTAACTCTATCTTCATCATTTGTAAGTTATACGAAATGGGTTTTTGTGTTAACAACATCGCACTCGTAAAGGTATACGATCTTCTACTCAACGCGTCAGCTACCACGTTCGCTCTTCCACAATGATATTGAATGGAACGATCGTAATCTTCAATAGCTCGAGCCAACGTCTTTGGCGCATGTTACGTTTGTTTTAGTTGAAGAAATATTTAAGGGGTTTAGAAATGGGGTTTTGTACTGGGGTCAATACAAAATTCAATTTCACGCTCTAGGGGTAGGCTAGGAAGTCTTCAAGAATACGTCAGGAAATTTATTAACAATAGAAATATCATTCAAACTGTGACTCTCATCCAAGACTTGGATAGCACGCCACATTGATACCTATCAACCTGTCATCGTCATTCACGACGTCGCCTACAGAAAGTCTGGCTTCGGTGCATTCCGCACAGGGAAGTCACCAGCGAAAGGGTCGATGCTCTTTACTTATAACTTGATATAACAATGATTGAATTTAGTGGTTTGGTTGCTTGAATTCGCATAAAAGGTTGGTTAGGAATATGAAAGCTAACAACCTTAAGAAAATAATCAATTTTGGCATGATGAGTAGTTAACCAATCGATTCCTAAAATCACATCAAAGGCAAGTATTTTCAAAGAGATAAGATCGACAGGTAACATGAAGGTATCGATATGAATCAAACAAGATTTATAAACAGTGGAGGTAACAAAGGTTTCTCCTAACGGAGTTTCAACAGATAAGTCAAAGTCTAATTTCTCAGAAGTCAAATTTAAACGACGAGCGAAGCAAAAGAGATAAAAGAATGGGTAAAACTGGTATCTAATAAGGTATAGACTTCGCAAGAATTTATGATTAACTAACCCGTGCTAACTTCGTTCGGGTTATTCGCTTTTTGAGAAATCACGAAAAACGTTCTTCCTGAAACCACCGACTTTGTTTTGTCCGTATCCGCCTTTGGTGCCACCAGTCCAATTTGGACTTGACTTTGTGCACGCGACAAAATCGAGCTAAATGACCTTCTCTTCTTGAAATTTCCACTTCTATTATCTTGGCCATGATTACCACCGAAGTGGTTACCATTCTTGGCATGATAATTTCCCCCACGATGGTTATTATTGTTCTAATGGCCGTTGCCACCTGTATGATTATTATCGTGTTGTTGGTCGTTACCTTTTACTTGAGCTGAATCAACGCTCTCATGTGCTTCATTGCTTATCTCAGCATTTTCAGATGCCATTCTCAAACACTGTCACAAAATAAGGGTTAATTAACATATCACATATTATCCCTATACTCTGACCGACCAATTAAATACCAAATAAACTTAGGTAGGACATACTAGCGAAGGAATTCCCTGTCTCTCCCCTCCTAGTTCTTGCCTCACATCTCAGCCATGGATCATATCCCTAAGCTTTGATACCAACTATGACGCCCCTAAAATAGTTATACATCACCTATTCTAAGTCGCCATATACAAGGTACTAAATATACAAATACAACTTAATAATACAATTGTCGTGTAAAATACGACAAAACATAAACTGAGAGTTTTAATAAGAATATTGTCATCTAGACAATATCCACACTCAATGGAGTCCTCATTACATTTATTGTCACATTATTTAATAGAATAGTGAGGACTACTAATGCTATCATCTGGACCGTCACTCCGTTCCTCGACTAGTCCCGGCTACGTTCTCATTTCCTGAAGAGAACAGTGAAAAAAAAGGGTGAGCTCAACTAGCCCAGTAAGAAATATTATGACTAAGATAATGCAGAATAAATTATCATTAGTCTTCAACAATGTTAAACTGATAAAATATAACAAACATCAAGTTTAACAGCAGCGGAACAAGCAATCCATTAAAAGAGTCAAGTAGAGAATAAAATCTACTATCTTTTATGATTTAAAAAGGTTTTTCATCACTTTTATCGCTAAGACTCAGCTTAATAAATAATCCACATCATCCCTGCACTACGGCCAAAGATATTCATTAGTATTATAACCACATATTATCCATGCTCTACGGGCCAAGGATATTCATGTATTCATCAATGGTCATGATCATGCCTACAACTGTCCATCAATGCACTACGGGCCAATGAGGACTTTTACCACATCATTTGTAACATTACGGTCATGATTATACCGAATAATCCCTCGTCATAATCATACCAAGTCCATCTATGCACAACAGGCCACAGATGACTTTCAACATAATATAAGCATGAGGATGATGACAATGATATAAGAATCCAATAAAATAAGTTCAAGAATTCATTTATCCAGAATTCAATAACGTCCAAATTGTCAACATGATACTGCTTTGTAGAGTAAAATTCAAGAATGCTCAAAAGAATATTTCCATGAAAAGATACTGGATGAAGCACAAATTTCAAGGATATTCCACTAATTTCGTGGAGTATAGAAGTCAAAACTTTAACCAACTGAGTATAATAGAATATATGAAACTGCAAATGGATTTTCGCCGCTCGCATGCAGTAATCCACACACATCTGAGATCATTTCCATAATTTAATAAAGAATGAATCTGAAAGGATCATTCACTATGCATGTGGTAATTCACATGTATGTGTTATTCCAATGAATAATAAAGAATGGAATAATAGGAAGGATTCACCATGCGTGCGATGATCGCATGCACGTACATGTATTTCCAACAGAATAATAAAGAATGGAACCGTGTCATTCAGTAAATGCAAACGAGGATATTCGAATGTAATAATAAAGAAGCGAAATCAAGTCGTGCAAAATTAAGCACAAGACAGGATATTCCAAATGTAATAATAAAGAATGGAATAATGTAAGAATTTTACCACGTATATATGCAGATTAGATATACAAAGTTATTCCAACATAATAATAAAGAATGGAATAATGGAAGAATTTCACTAAGTATAGGGTAGGTGGCGTATATACAAGTTATTCCAACAAAATAATAAAGAATGGAATAATGAAGTTCTCTTCATGAATACTGTAAAGAAATAATACCCTTTACCTAGAAGAACCGGATATTGGAAAAGAGGTAAAGAATACTTTTCTTCTTTCTCTCTATAGTTTCTCTCTAGAGTTTCGGTGAATTCGTAAGAAATAATGAAGGAATGAACTTCTATTTATAGGAGAATGGATCTGAATAGTAACTAATTCATGAATCTAGTCGATTGATTTACTTTAAAAGCGGACTATCAGTATTGATTTACTTATAAAATATTCTAATAAAACAAAATCTTTTAAATAAAATATAATATATTCTATTTATAATCTAATAAAACGAATAACTTTATAAAAGTATTCTATTTTATATAAAAAGATTTTACTATGCAAATACTACGCGCAGCACTATGCAAATACTACGCATAATAAAATATAATATATTCTATTTATAGTCTAATAAAACTAATAACTTTATAAAAGTATTACATTTTATATAAAAAATTTTACTATGCAAAATACTATGCATAATGAATATAATATATTCTATTTATAGTCTAATAAAACGAAAAACTTTATAAAAGTATTCATTTTTATATAAAAAGCTTTTTTCATTTTATTACATTAATAATACTAATAAAACAAAACGTCATCATCATTATTATAATTCACACTATTAATCCACCACGTCGTTCCCATGAAAAGGGGGCTTTCAATAAGGATTTCTCTCCCTATTAGTGCTGTAATTAGGTGACCAAACCTCTCCTTGGTAGAACTTACAGACATTGTTAAAATTGCAAATAATAATACTAATAACTTCATATCTCTATTATTGATTTAATAAAATATAAAATATCGATAATAATTGAATCAAATAATGTGAGATACTATGCAACAATTCATCAGTAGTAATAATTGAACAAAACCGAGTGACTTCTCATATAAGATCAATAATCAATACCGTGTAGTGCTACTATGCAACCACGCCAGATTCTTCGTACTTTTAACACCGGTGTTTCAACAGTTAACAGTAAAACTTCCGTCGTTATTTTCATAAAAAATATTTTGTCGTTTTTTCAATCAATAATAATTCCGTATGGGTCCACTAATGATTATGTTGTCGCATTTAATAATATTCCCGTTAAAACGAATATTCCCCACCAATCGAATATTATATAACAACTTCGTGTATTTTATAAAATTTATAAATATTAACCACAACTATAACATTATATCAAATCCACACCATAATATTCAAAAAAATATTTCGAGAAATTTAAATCTTTATTCATAAACTTTGGGGTTTCACAACCCTGTCTTATGATAACTCGTAGGTCATTAGACATCTTGTATGATAGTGGCAATACACCCTTCCAAAGTTGGGTTCACCTCACCCTATTTGGTTCACCAAAATTAAATATCAAACGACGATATATAATCTGACACACTTATCTAAAGTTCAATAAAATTATTTCCATACTATTAATGGAGAACCTCGGCAAATTATAGATCACCGCTCTATTCCCTCGTTATCCCTCGCTTCGACCCAAAGAACACTCTTATTACCTGAAAGGAAATGTGTAGCAAAAGGGTGAGCACAACTAGCTCAGTAAAGAATATCATGACTAAAGATAATTAAATTATCAATAGCATTCATCAGTAATAAATCAGAGATTTAGAACATATGGTAGATGATAAAACTTTTCAACCACAGTTGCAGCGGAATGAGCAATCCATTAGAAGAGTCAAATAGACCATAAAGTCTATTATATTCTTCATGTTAAAAGTCCACCAACAATGTTTTGTTAGGTTTTCGTGAAAATCAAAGTAGCAATCAAATTGCAAAATATAGCGGAAGCGAGATAAAATCAGATTTTAAAATTTTTCACAAACCAATTACCCGGATCATCCTTTATGCATATTATTAATTAAAACAAAGAATAAGAAATTATAAAATCATACCCTTGTAGAAACGAGCTTCCTCAGGTACGAGTTCACCTCCTACTTCTCCGCGATCTCCTTGAATCTCCGGGTTGATTCCTTCCTTTCGATCAATGTAAGCCACCCAAGTGTATGGCCTCTATATGGGTGATCCACCAAGGAAGAGAGAATTTTTCAAGAAGAAGGATTTGGCTCAAACCCTAGTTTTTCCTATCCGAATAAGAAAAGGGTGTACTTTCCCAATCTAGGAATTACGTATATTAGATATCTAATATAAGACTCCTCTTATAAAGATATCATGTAACCCTATTTTAATTAAAATAAGGTATTATTTATTTAATTAAACTCTTTTAATTAAATGGGCCCTAATCCTATTAGGGTAATTAATTAAACTCCTTTAACTAATTTTCTTTCCTAATCCAATTAGGAATAAATGAGAGTACTAATATTAAATTAATTCCTAAACCTTTTAGAAATTAAAATAATAATAATTATAATAATATTAATAAGACTCCTCTTATTAATTTATATTTAATATTTTAAAATATTAAATAATAATATTAAGCTATTTAATTTATTCTATCACCATAGATTAAATTAAATATACTTAACATATTATTACAATTATGCCATTAACTTCTTAAATAATTATTCTTCCTTTTATGGTGTGACCCTTTAGGTTCTCCATATTAATAGGTTGTGAATAAATCAATTGTAACAATTCTAATCTCATTTAAATAAATAAATTAAACAAATAATTTATTTAAATAAATAATATTTATTCTACAATGGGATAAGCCTCCCCTAGCGATCAACGACTTTCCGGATAATATAGATTTCAACATTAATCATAAAAGAACCTTTGAGTAAATAGTTACCTGATAAATTCAATCCTTCCACCATACAATGTCCCAATTAAATATAAGATATGGAATTACTTGTCAAGTCTTATTTTTATTTAATTATATGTATTTCGATTCCTAAATGAATAACTCCCAATGAATGCAAATTAGAAACTACTTTCTAATTTCATTCCACCTCGCCAAGGATTCTGGGTTGTCATTTATCAAATCACATAGACATCTCTCCTTTTACTAGAAGTGGTAGATTCTTTATCGATCATTCATTATCTTCATATATAACTTATTACACCCAAGCATACCCTTTGATATACTCTAAGAGTCTTAAGGAATAAGTCAAAGTGTAATTCATTATATATAAGATACTATGATGATCTCAAGTCTAAGGATCATTTCAGACTACTATCACTACTGAGAATTCTATTGACAGTAAGTAAAACTCCATTAGGTATTCCTCAATGAGTCACGCTCGATGAACTTATTCTCTAATAAGCACCTACATACTTGCTTTTAGTGTTCCACACAAATGATCATGAGACCAATCATCCTCATCCAATGAGAAGAAGCAACGATGTACCAATCTATCCGGATTCACTAATCCCCTATTTAGTAATCCAATGATTGGGAACTATTTTAGTTTTAAGCTTTCTAAGAATTTAGATCTCATTAGAATGATCATCATCATTATTCTAAAAGCGTTGCTTAAAACTATGGGTTTATCACATATTATTAAAACAAAGACCATGTAGATAATAAATGCCTTTAATAAATAATTCTTTTATTAATAAATAAATAAGATTGATTACACAAGTATATGTTTTATCATCATAAATGATTGGCTTGTATGCATAATACTTTCAATCTCCCACTCGCACTAAAGCCAATCGCCGTGGTATCTCATACCCATCTTCTACAAGTGACGATCAAACCTTTGTTGTGTTAACGCTTTAGTAAATGGATCTCGCAATATTGTCTTGAGAGTCCACACGCTCGGTGGTGACGTCTCTCTTCAATGATCTCTCCGATCAAATGAAATCGCCGCAACACGTGTTTGGATTTCGATGAGACACGGGTTCCTTAGCTTTGTGTAATGCCTCTATTGTTGTCACGAATAAAAGGCATTGGTCCTTTAATGCTAGGAACCACACCAAGTTCAGAATGAACTTCTTCATCCAAATGACTTCTTTGCAACTTCACTTGCAGCCTATGTACTCTCGCCTCTCACATCGAATCAAAGAATCATTTCACGCTTGGAACTTTTTCAACTCACTGCGCCCGTTTAAGGTAAACACATACCTCAAACGGTTTATTGTCATCTTGGTCTGCGTTTGAAAACTTGAGTCTGTGAAGCCCTCTAGTTTTAATTCGCACCCACCGTAGACAAGAAATACATCCTTAGTTCTTCTTAAGTACTTTAGGATATTTTTCACCGCCTTCCAAAGTTGTTCTTCTCTCGGATTCGACCGATATCGCTTTCGTTACACTAAGTGCATGAAGCGATACATCCGGTCTAGTACATATCATACCGTACATGATAGATCCTATTCTTTCAAGCATAAGGAATCTTACTCATACGGTTTCTCTCCTCAGTGTCTTTGGGGCTTTGTTTCTTGGAGAGATGTATTCCATGGCTCATCGGCATGAGACCTCTTTTGGAATCTTCCATGCTAAACCTTTTTAGCATCATGTCAATGTCACGTTCCTTGGGATAAGCCAAGCATCCTATTAGATCTATCTCTATAGATCTTTATCCCCAAAATATAGGATGCTTCTCCCAAGTCCTTCATGGAGAAGTGTTTAGATAACCAGATTTTAATTGTTTCATAAAGATAGGAATATCATTTCCTATCATGAGTATATCATTAACATATAATACAAGGAATGAAAGCAATAGCTCCCACTAACCTTCTTGTATACACATAGTTCATCCTCATTTTGATAAAATCAAACTTTTGATTGTCTCATCAAAACGGATGTTCCACCTACGAGAAGCTTGCTTTAATCCATAAATGGATCGTCAGTAGTTTGAGACTTGATTTGTTCCAACCTTTGAAACAAATCCTCTCCGGTTGTGTCATATACACATCCTCCTCAAGTTTCCCATTGAGGAAGGCCGTTTTCACGTCCATCCGCCAGATTTTCAGTAGTCATGGTAAGGCTGCAATCGCAAAGCAAAATCCGAATGGACTTGAGCATTCTCTCTTGGTGAGAAGGTTTCATCATAGTCAACTCCTTGTCTTTGTTTGAAACCTTTTGCAACCAATCGGACCTTATAGGTCTCTACCTTGCCGCCTCGCTTCCAGATCTTTCTTTTAAAGACCCATTTACACCCAATAAAGCTTAATGCCTTCGGTGGTGAGACCAAAGTCCATACTTGGTTCTCATACATGGAGTCCATCTCGATTTCATGGCTTCTTGCCATTTCTCCGAGTCTTTACTACTCATACTGCTTTGTTAATTCAATGGATGGATCATCATCATCTATGATGCGTACCTCATTGTCATCTTCTATGACAAGTCCATACCGATTGGTATCTTTGGTACTCTTCCAGATTTCTGAATAGGTGTGGTATGTAAGAATCTCTACTTGATTAGGTACCTCACTTTGATCAGTAGTATTTTGTGGTTCTTGAACTTCTTCAAGATATATCTTACTCCCAATCGACCCTTCAAGGATAAACTCCTTTTCCAAGAAGGCAAAGATATTTCGCAACAAACACCTTTTGATCGGTTGGATGATAGAAATAATACCTCGATGTTTCTTTAGGGTATCCCACAAATCTACATTTGTCGATCTAGTCTGCAGACTTATCGTTTTCAAACTTTTTGACATAATTTGGACAACCCCAAGTCTTAACATGCTTAAGATTTGGTTTCTCCCCGTCCATAACTCATATGGGGTCTTGGGGACGGATTTTGTAGGTACCTTGTTAAGTAGGTATGCAACCCGATTCTAGGCATATCCCCGAATGAAACCGGAAGGTCAGTAAAGCTCATCATAGATCGAACCATGTCCAACAATGTTCGATTTCTCCTTTTCAGATACACCATTCATTTGTGTGGCGTCCCGGTGGAGTCCATTGTGAGATTATACCATTTTCTTTGAGACAATTGAGAAACTCACCACTTAAGTATTCTCCTCCTCGATCGATCGAAGAATCTTAATACTCTTACCGGTTTGCTTCTCAACTTCACTTCGAACTCTTTGAACTTTTTAAATGATTGATTTGTATTTCATTAAATACACATATCCAAATCTTGAGTGGTCGTGAATGTAATAAAATAAGAATACCCTCCTCGTATAGGTCATCATCATAGGTCCACATACATCCAGGTGTACCAATGCTAACAACTCAGAACTCTTTCTCCTTTTCCACTAAAAGGAGATTTAGTCATTTTACCCGTGAGACAAGATTCACAGTTGGATATGATTCATAATCGATAGCTCTAGAGCCCATCTTTACGCAACTTGGATAATCTTGTTTCATTAATATGACCAAATCTACAAATTACATACATGAAGGTATAATTAACATCATCTCTTTTCCTTTTCTTAGTTTGTTCAATTTGAAATATATTTTCATGCAAGTCAAGTATATAAAGTCCATTTCGTAAATTACCAACACCATATAAAACATTATCATTATAAATGGAACAACTCGTTGTTCTTTATTATAATATTAAAACCATCCATATCCAATACGAGAGATAGAAATAATGTTTCTAATGATATTTGGAACAAAATAACAATTATTTAAATTAATGAACTTGCCAGTAGGCGGTGCTAAACAATAAGTCCCTTACAAACTAATGCAAAGCAACCTTTGCTCCATTTCCCACTCGTAGGACGACCTCATCCTTGCTTCGACTTTCTACTTCGACCGGTCCACGATATTATTACATATGTGAGAACCACATCCGTTATCCAATACCCAAGTAGAAGATTGACTTTCGGAAAAATTAATTTCAATCATAAACAAACCTTGATTAGGATTCAAGCTTCTCAAGCTTCTTTCGCTTTTTTCGAGATAGTCCTTGCAGTTCCTCTTCCAAGGATCGGCTTATTGCAATGGAAGCAAATTCCTTTGCTATTTGGATCAGTTTCTTTTGATCCTTCACTTTCGCCTTTCCTTTAGCCTTCTTGGATTTCTTCCTTTCGAAGATACCTTGGGCCTCTTCCTTTTCTTGGAAGAATCATCCACCGAAGAAGACATGGTTCTTCTTGGATGGGAAGTGACCTTCAGCAGATTTTCAACATGTTAAGTAATTGTGCAAGTCGACATCCAACTTGTTCATGTGAAAATTCACAACAAATTGTGAGAAGGTGTCCGGGAGTGACTGCAAGACTAAATCTTGACTCAACTCCCCATCCACGATTTAACCCAAGTTGTCAAGACGTTCAATCAGATTGATCATCTTGAGGACATGAGTCTCAACCAAGGTGCCCTCGGTCATCCGAGATCTAAGAGCTCCTTAGATATTTCATATCTAGCATCTACTTTGCTCACCATACAACTCTCCAAGGTGCAAGAAGATAAGAGAGCATCCATGTTTTCATGCCGACACCAAGCTCGTTACTACTCATGGATGCGAGCATGATGCATTCGAGCCACGAGATGCATCATCTCTTGCCCTTCGCTTAAAAGTAGCAATCTCTTCCTCGAGGTCGTCTCTCGCAACTTTTGCGAGTAGGCTAATTTAGGACATAAGAAATTTTTTCAAAGAAGGAGAACAATTCTCAGATTCCTTAACCGGTCCGTGTAGTTCTATCCCGGCCGGTTTGTTAGCATCAAGTATGCTTCGCAGTTGAAATTAGTGAATGTGACATTTTCAAAATTTCGCATGTAAAAAGACAACATTTTAGCAAACATTCATTTAATTAATTACCAAAATAAATTAGGTCTTATTTTATATTGGTATCTCCCACTATTTTCTTCAAACTATATTACCCTCATTTATATAGTTCGGCAAAATCTAATTAAAGTTTTTCTTTAGTGAGAATAAGGATCCCATTTCAAATATATATATTTTGTGGTGACACAACAAACTATATATAAATAAATAGTAGACAACTCCTTCATCAATTACATCAACATGTAACTCCTTATGTTTTGCCTCTTGGATTATTTTGATCAAGTGGTGGCACATCCGAATCAAAATTATCTAAGTTAAGTCCAACCTAGCACTTCCATATATTCAAAAAAGAAAAAAATATCGCCTTGTGGTGACACAACAAAACAATATTGTTCAATTTTCTTTATAAGCATCAAATGTAATAAATTAACATCTTAAATACTTAATACTTGCCTTATGGTGACACAACAAACTCATATTAAATATTTAATACTCTATTAATTTTATCATGCTTTGAAAGGCAAAGTTCGATATTCTAAATATCTTTGAACGCTTAAGACTTAATATATAAAAACTTTGAGGGATTTGTTATTATTTTTGTCTCATCTTGTTTAGTAGCGGCATATAAATATATATATAAAATACGTCATATATTATTAAACATGCGAAGCATGTTTGCATAATATATAATATATATAATACTAGCATGCATATATAGAATACTATATTCTACCCGGATTGATTATGGACTTTTATTCTAGTTTGGTCTACTAGAGCCACCAAGTGAACCAAAAGGTCAAACCCTAGGTGCAAAGAATAAACATTTAAATATAACTATTACATTTAAACTTGGGCTCCATTACAAACAAGTCTTTTAGCGCTCCTCGCTCCTTCGATATTCTGGTTCTTCTAAAAAAATTCTAACTAATCCTATTACATTAAACTATTTAATTTAAATAGAAACCTTGATCAGTTGATCGAGGGAAGTACATAGGAGAGAGATAGAATTTACATCAAGAAGAAAACCGGAAAAGACGGCGTGTACTGTAAGACCCCATTTAATAAAACCCATTCATTCAAACATCCAACTAAAATAAATCCAATCATATTGGTCAATTGTCATAATCAATCCCATTTATTATCATACATATCATCATATGTATCAATAAATTAAATCATTCCATATATATATGAGTATCATTTAATGGGCAATTTTATGTTGCATGAAATCCAATTTCAAGATTAAAATAAACTCTTTTATTTTAATTATAAAATTATTAAGATTATATATATATATATAACAATTATATATATATATATAATAAAAGTCCTATACTTTATAAACAAATGGTATGGACCATGCTATTAATTTCTCGGACAAAAAGCGCCACGTGGATCTTCTTTAAAAACCTCCAAAGACCTTGCTAGTTTTTGTATCACGGTTCAAAAAAAAAAAAACGGGACATATCTCCCAAGTCCTCGGCCAACGCGTGGTGGCCACAATTTTTTTTTTAAAAGCAAAGTCTTGACCTGTTTAAATAAATTGCATCCAGAATCATGCTTTAGAGCTTACGTGGTTGACTTTAAAAAAAGAGTTCCACGGATATAGAATCTTGCAGACCTTCTCACGTGATATATATATCCACGGATTGCAAAAAAAAAAAACGATTCAGAAAACTTTTTCGGCAAATATATATATTTTTTTCATAAAATAATAATTTTATACAACAAATTATGCCCAATAAATTATTCAAAATACATACCCATACATTTATGGAATCAAAATAATTAATAATTCGCATAAAGTTTGGCTCATGATACCACTGTTAGGTTTTCGTGAAAATCAAAGTAGCAATCAAATTACAAAATATAGCGGAAGCGAGATAAAATCAGATTTTAAAATTTTCACAAACCAATACGGATCATCCTTTATGCATATTATTAATTAAAACGAAGAATAAGAAATTATGAAATCATACCCTTGTAGAAACGAGCTTCTCAGTGCGTGCGTGTTCACCTCCTACTTCTCCGCGATCTCCTTGAATCTCCGGGTTGATTCCTTCCTTTGATCAATGTAAGCCACCCAAGTGTATGGCCTCTATAGGTGATCCACCAAGGAAGAGGAATTTTTCAAGAAGAAGGATTTGGCTCAAACCCTAGCTTTTTCTATCCGAATAAGAAAAGGGTGTCTCTCCCAATCTAGAATTACGATATTAGATATCTAATATAAGACTCTCTCTTATAAAGATATCATGTAACCCTATTTTAATTAAAATAAGGTATTATTTATTTAATTAAACTCTTTTAATTAAATGGGCTCCCTAATTCTATTAGGGGTAATTAATTAAACTCCTTTAACTAATTTTCTTTCCTAATCCAATTAGGAATAAATGAGAGTACTAATATTAAATTAATTCCTAAACCTTTTAGAAATTAAAATAATAATAATTATAATAATATTAATAAGACTCCTCTTATTAATTTATATTTTATATTTTAAAATATTAAATAATAAATATTAAGCTATTTAATTTATTCTATCACCATAGATTAAATTAAATATACTTAACTATATTATTACAATTATGCCATTAACTTCTTAAATAATTATTCTTCCTTTTATGGTGTGACCCTTTAGGTTCTCCATATTAAACCTAGGTTGTGAATAAATCAATTGAACAATTCTAATCTCATTTAAATAAATAAATTAAACAAATAATTTATTTAAATAAATAATATTTATTCTACAATAGGGATAAGCCTCCCTAAATGATCAACGACTTTCCGGATAATATAGATTTCAACATTAATCATAAAAGAACCTTTGAGTAAATAGTTACCGCATAATTCAATCCTTCCACCATACAATGTCCCAATTAAATATAAGACATGGAATTATGCCAAGTCTTATTTTTATTTAATTATATGTATTTCGATTCCTAAATGAACAACTCCTAATGAATGCAAATTAGAAACTACTTTCTAATTTCATTCCACCTCGCCAAGGATTCTGGGTTGTCATTTATCAAATCACATAGACATCTCTCCTTTTACTGAAGTGGTAGATTCTTTATTGATCATTCATTATCTTCTATATATAACTTATTACACCCAAGCATACCCTTTGATATACTCTAAGAGTCTTAAGGAATAAGTCAAAGTGTAATTCATTATATATAAGATACTATGATGATCTCAAGTCTAAGGATCATTTGTCTTACTATCACTCTGAGGAATTCCTATTGACGGGTAAGTAAAACTCCATTAGGTATTCCTCGGTGAGTCAACGCTCAAAGTTGAACTTATTCTCTAATATGCACCTACATACTTGCTTTAGTGTCTCCACACAAATGATCATGAGATCAATCATCCTCATCCAATGAAGAAGCAACGTATGTACCAATCTATCCGGATTCACTAATCCCTATTTAGTAATCCAATGATTGGGAACTATTTTAGTTTTAAGCTTTCTAAGAATTTAGATCTCATTAGAATGATCATCATCATTATTCTAAAAGCGTTGCTTAAAACTATGGGTTTATCACATATTATTAAAACAGCACCATGTAGATAATAAATGCCTTTAATAAATAATTCTTTTATTAATAAATAAATAAGATTGATTACACAGTATATGCTTTATCATCATACATGATTGGCTTGTATGCATAATACTTTCATGTTTTATCCCTATAACATCAATCAACAGTTCCTTTCCACAATCATATGAATAACTCATAATCATAATTGTAGTTCTAAATTCCCCTTCTCATCCAGGACGAAGATAATTTTTATCACATGTCTTTACCTGAAACATCAAAGATTATGGTTATACCAAATCACAGTTCCTGTTCATAATCATACTAATAAATTCATCTTTGCACTACGGCCAAAGATATTCATTAACAGTTCATCTTCGCACTACAGGCCAAAGATATTCAACAACAGGCCAAAGATATTCAACAACAGGTCATCTTTGCACTACAGGCCAAAGATATTCAACAACAAGTCATCTTTGCATTACGGGCCAAAGATATTCATCAATAATTCATCTTTGCACTGCAGGCCAAAGATATTAATATCTCAAAGAAATACATAATCATTTCAGAATTTATATAAACCATAATTATAACTATGTTGATCAATTCACCTTTGCACTTAAGCTAAAAATATTCAATTATAAATTCAATGCTCATGATCATACCAATCAACAATTCCTTTTTGTACTACTAGCCAAAGAGAACCCATAGTCACAATCATACTAATAATCTACCCATCTTTACACATAATTCAAAGAAAAATTTCATCACCGGGATTATAAAAATGTTATATATGATAATAAAAACAATACAATCAACAACTGCATTTAATTTCAAGAGTAATATTCATGAATCAATGATTTCATAACACTTTAATCCAAATGTTATAAATCACTTAATAATCTCATAATCTAATATTATTAATATTACCACAATATTTTAATCATTTCTTAAACTTATAAACAATTTATTTTAATTATTTACACTTTACTAATTAATGCATTTAATCATCCTAAAATGCCAAACTCATAAGATTTCATCACCAATAATCAACAACCTTATCAAAAATCTGCATATACCATATATAGGATTCCCAAGCCATAAAATCATATTTTCCAATTTTGTTACTAAGGGTGTAAACGAACCGAGTCGATCCGAGTATTGAGTTGCTCAGATTTGGTTCACAAAATTTATCGAGTATAAAATAAGGTTTGATTGAGGCTCATTTAGCTATCGAGTCGAGCACGATTCCGAATCGAGTCCGAGCAGTTTGGACTTTTTTAACGAACATGATCCGAGTATAAATAGAAAATTATAATTTGAGAAGGTTCGAGTAATTTATCGAATTTTAAAATGTGCTCATATTTGACTCATTTATATTTCGAGTCGAGCTCGAATCAAACTTTTTGTCGAGCGAGTACGAATCGAGGCCGAACTGTTTGCTCATTTTACAGCCTTATTTGTTACTTCACATAACATATTTAATTCATTTACTCATAACTAGTCCATTTTCATGAAAAATACCAAATAAGTTCCAAAAATATTTCTTTTCTGGGATTTAGCAGAATATAGTCCCATATTGAACATATATTTTTCTCGAAATTTTTAAAATTCATTTACTATTTTTTACATGGCCAAAACTGCCGAATATTTAGGCATTTATCATAAATTGTACTTTAGTCCAAAAATTCTGAAATTTACAGAATATACTGATGTTATATAGATGTACTCCTAATAAAAATTTCACCAATTTTGGAGTTAACCACAAGGAGTTATAAGAGTTTACTTTTAAAATAGTCTTTTCTCATAAAATCCATAACTCCTAATCTATACATCCAAAAATCGCCATTTTTGGACACAATCTAGGAAACTCATCAAATTATCATTTCAAATTTTTTCAGAATTTTTGAAGGTCCAGAAAAATTTTGAAACTGAAAAACATAATAACCCTTAAAATCCCCTACCTCAAAAGAAGCAAGATTTCAACGGGAATGTAAAGCCAGAAGGAACCCAGACCTGAATAACAACTCTCAAAGTATCTAAATACTCATAAAATACACTTGATAATATAGAGAGAGAAAGAGAGAAAGAGAGAAAGCTTAAGCACCTATTTATAGCAACTCCGATAAGGATTTCTCCTTATTGGCGCGCAATTAGATGACCAAACCTCTCCTTGATAGAACTTCTAGACATTGTAAATATTGCAATTTAATAATATGAATAACTTTGTTGAAGTCTCAATTATTGATTTAATAATATATCATATAATGCGAGATGATCTTTGTGACAATAATTAAATCAATAATATAAGAGATATGATGCACGGTAATTCATCAGTAAGAATAATTGAGTATAACTGAGTGATTTCTCACGTAAGCATCAATAACCAATACCGTGTACTACTATGCAACCACGCATATTACTGTACTTTTACTATCGGGTAGTTCAACAGTTTAACGATAAAACTTCCACCGTTATTTTTATAAAAAGATAATTATGTCATTTTCTAATTATGACAATACTTCCATCGTGGGGTCCATCAATGATTGTCTTGTTGCATCGAATATTCTCTCGTTAAAACGAATAATATTCCCTAACCAATCGAATATTATATAATCACTTGCTTACTTTGCAAAAATTTGTAAATATTACCCACAACTATAACATTATATCAAATCCACACCATAATATTCAAAAATATATTTCGAGAAAATTATTCTTTATTCATAAAAGTTGGGGTCTTACATATAATATATATATATATAAATTCGGATTTTATTATAATTAGATTAGGGTTTTGATTAATTCAGATTTACTGCTATATTTATTTGATATATCAGCGTTTTAGCTAGGGAAGTTAATCAAAACCTAAGAAAACCCTAGTCGCTCTTAGAGAGAGACTAGAGAGAAAACAGAAAATCCATTCCTTTGGTGGCTAGTACCGCAACTCCCTTTATTACAAAATCGTGCGACGATTCGCAGGCGTTCGTGTGGATACCGTAGAGGCGTAGTTCTTTTGAATTATATTGGAGATTCGAAGCGGTTTCAGTGTTTTCTATTATCGGTATAAATTCTAAACCACTGAATTAAATTTGTTTCGCATGGATCCTGTGTTGGGTTTCGAAAATTGCTTTATAAATTTTTATATTTCGCTGTACGTTTCTGTGCCAAAACCCTACAAAGCAGCCTACTTTGAGCTTTATAACTTTGATTATATGTGTTATCTAAGTGATTCAGTATCACACTCTTGTAATAGACATGTCAGGCTACAAAAGGTATACACTGGCTTAACCTAACAACATGACATAAGTAAGATCTAGTCTGGTCAATAACTTGTCAAAAGTTGTTCTGAATTTTTTTTGGAATTTTCATAAATCAGTTTCTGTGCTTGGTCAACCCATTTTGACCATTAATAACTTGTAACCTGTTGATGTAATGGGTAATTCATAGTCAGGGTTTTGTAGTCCATATGTCAGTGTATAAAAGTGATACACTTAGACAAGTTAACAACATAACATGAAGAAGATCAAAGCCATACAAAAGCTTGTCAGACAATTTCTGGGCAAATCTCGGTTTTTCAAAAATGGTTTTTCATGACTGGTCAAATAGATTTGACCATGAATAACTAGAAATCTAGACATGATATGAATATGATTCCACTTCTAGTTTACTCTCCTCATGGCATACTTTAACAAAAATATACTTAACCGATCTAACAATTAACAGGTTAGGATCTAGAGGCTTTGACATTTGACTGTCAGATCTCATTTTTAGGGTTCTTGGACAGTTTGCTAAATCTTCATTTTCATTCATTTAAAGGTTATGGATCCATGATTTAACAACATAAATCATTAAATAACATAACATATAACATATTTAAACACAAAAACTGAAAATCTATCTAAGCATATAAGATCTAACTTAGGGTTAGGGTTTATACCTCTTTGAACAACTTTTTAATTCTCTGATCTAATCTTTTATGGTTTATGGACTGGTTGTTGCTCACAATATGATGTATTCTGAGTGTATAATTTGTGGACTAGAAAAATGAGAGGCTTTGCTAGGTTTAGAAATTAAAGTAAAGGGTTTTATGGTCTTTATTTCATTTTTAATGACAACAAGGCTTGATCCAATGAATTTGGTTGTGATAGGTGTCCAAATATGGTTGATTGGAATAGATTTTGAGCACATGTGAGATCTCCATTGATAAGTCATCAAGATTTGGCTTTATCATTTTACTTAAAAGAGAAATAAAGGGTATTTTGGTCATTTCACACCTATTAAGGGCAATTTGATAATTTTTCAAATAATTTTTAGGGTAGTTTGGTCATTTCACATGCTTCCTTAAATTTTAACCCTTAGGGTTTGCATGCTAATTAGCATTAGAGTTTGCAAATTAGGGTTTAGGATTTTTAAATCTAGAATTAGGGTTTATAACTGATTATTAGGGTTTCTTAACTGAACATTAGGGTTTCTAATCTAACATTAGAGTTTACTAATGTTATACCTTATCTGATCAACATTTAACATTAATCACATACTGCACATACACATAATCATAAATACAATTATAATAATAACCGTATTAATAATCAAACCCCTATCTGTAATTCGAGTTAGAGTTTTGATCAGGTGTTCATCTTAGTTTCATTTATCATTCTTAGTCAATAAATAAGTTGAGTAACTTGCTAAATTTCTATCACGCATGCTCAAAATATTAATGATAACAATAATAATTAAAAAAAATTATTCATAAAATATATATTCATTTAAAATTCTAGGTTCTGACATGAAATATCAGCAGCAAGCCAACAATAGCAGATCTTGAAGTTTTAGAACTACAATACTTCTGCCTCCTCTCATCCATAATTATCCGCGTGTATATACACTTTGTGCTATAAAATGTTTTTTCTCCTATGTTTTTATTAAAAACAGAGCATGATCGGAACAAGGATAATATATTTAATCCAATCCTAAAATTCTGATTACGCAAGACCTTTGTGGCCTGAATTTGAGTTCCATTTTCATTGTATTTGGGTGATGTTTAGTTTTGGATGACGAAATCATTGGGTAGGTATGAGAGATTTGAGAAGTGAAGAAAATGGAGGAAGGAGATGAGAGAGAGAGAGAGAAAAGAGGAAGAACAAAGAAAAATAATTTTTTTATTAATTTTTATTTTTGACACGTGTCAGCCACATCAAAAATAACTTAACATCTGTTTGTCTAGCTGACATGTCTGTTAACGGAAGGGGCAAAATTGATCTAGATTTTATAACTTTAAGCGTACTTTTGGAAGAAGAAAATAGTTCAGGGTGTAAGTGGGACATCGGGGAAAACGTCAGGGGTATTTTTGGACATTTGTCCATGAAGAAAAATCATACATAATAGTTAGTCAAGAATTGGTGTGCGGTAATTAAAGAGAAGGTATTCAAGTGAGGAGAAGTTCTTGTCGTGATTAACTCATTTGTAAGGGGGAGATTGTCAGAATTTCACAACTGAGTTGAAATTTCACATCATTATTAAGAATTTTAATTTTAATTTCACAAGTGAGTTGTACTGATAAGAATTTTAATTTTTTTTGGTAATATTAAAAATTTTTGTGGATCAACTCTTTTTTATCACACTTATGTTTTTTTGATGTGTAAAATTATAATAATATTCCCAGCTTCGTGAAGGAGCTTAGAAGTGCAATGTAAAGTTCTGCTTTACAGAATGTGAGCATTACTATCTTCTTCCAATTAATATGAACAAAGTCAAAATATAACGTGCAAAAAGCAAACGAGATGAAAAAAGCTTTCGACTCGGCTAGTTTAATCTACTACCCATGTGAACTTAAAATCACAAAAGCTATATATTTTATTTTTAAAAAAATTATTTCTAAAATTCAAAATTAATATCCACCCATTTACGTTTTAAAAACATTAAAAATATGATGATCTTATTATGCGTTTTAGTAATATATAACAGTTATAAATGTTTATAATAAAATTTAAAATTTTCGAACTAGCCAAAAAATTTAAACTAGCCGATTTGAAATTAAATTTAAAATTTTAAAAGCTTTCAACTAAAGCTAGTTTAAAATTTTAAATTTGATTTCTAAAATTAAAATAATTTTAGAAATGTTTATAATTAAATTTAAAAATTTTCGGATAAATTTAAAGTTTACATTTTCGTAAAATATAAGCCAAATGTCATAGTATTTGGGTTTGGAGATTTATTAGCATCTCGATCTTTTTATATATAATAATTAGTGTTTAGTATATAAACAGTGTGACATATATAAATAAATACACATAAGCAAAACAGGATTAGTCATAATTTTATGAACTTGAATATATCTTATATTATTTAATTTTTATGAGATTATTTATAATATTCGATCTTAAATATAATATATCTTTTAATTTTGAAATAGATTTGAGTAATAACAATAATTAAATCCTCCAAATTGAACCACATACAGACTCAAAAGTCAAATCTATGATTGAAGATATTATTTTCCTAAAAATATAAAATGACAAAAGTAGTCCATTTTAAAATTCAAATGTCTACAATGAAAATGAAAAAGAAGAAGAATCTATATACTCCATCCACCACTACAAATTAAAATCCATGTCAGATTCAGAGAATGCTTAAACAAGAAGCAAAGACCATCAGATTCTTTCTCCATTCTTAATTTCTTTTATGAAGAAAGAGAAAAAGGGCAAAATGGGTAGTGGGAAGATGGAGAAGAAACACCCAATTTGATACACCAGTCCAAACTTTACATCTCAACCCCGACAACCCCTCCTCCTCCTCCTCCTCCTCCTCCTCCTCCTCCTCCTCCTCCTCCCTTTGATTAGTAAGATTAACAAAACTTAAGAAAGGAAAGGGAAAAAAAATTCCCTATTTATAAATGTCCTAAGAATTATATCCTCCACTATTTTTGTTTCCTTTAGTAATTAATTCCCATGCATGTGCTTGGCCAATATGTTCTCTCCCCCTCTCTGGAATTTGTATAGAGAGAAAGGAAAAGAAAAGGAAAGGAAATGGTTTGTTTGTTTGGAATTTGGATGGTGCCGGTCGGTCAAACGCTCAAGCCATCAATTCCACACTGTTTGTAAGTGAGAGCTTGCTTCCTTGGGCTAATCACTATCGCACAATCCACTGATACCTGCCCTCCCCCACAAAAGAAAGAATCACAATTTTAGAGAGAATAAATAAAAATGGGGTTATCATGGTCAATTGACCAATCTGATTTAATGGCGAGAGTGATCACCTCCGCACAGGCATGCGATCTTTGTATTTTGGTCAATTTACCAAAATTAACTTCATTACTAATGGAAAAAAAAAATATACATAAAAACTAAGAATATATATTCTTATGTAGAAGAATGAAAATCCTGTCTTCTGACTATTGTGTAATTTCTTGCACTAAAGTCATGAATTTACATACATTATTGCCAATAATAAGTTTTACTCTGTCAGGAAGAAATAGTACTACCAGTACCATTCTCTTTGCGACAGAAAAGGCATATATAACTATAATTTAAGAACAAATCAACTGTAAATTAACATAAAAAGTGATGCATTAAGAATTCCAAACAAAATTCCTAAGATAGAACAGTGGATTTGCTAAAATTCATCTTATTTCCTTAACCAAGTATCAGTACTTCACACCACACCTTTTCAAATAAAAAGCAAGTAAATCTCGAATTAGTTAGGTACCTACTACCTAGATCGATGAATAATGAATTATACAGTACAACTATTCGATATCTTGAACAACTGAATGATAAGAGTTCAATCTATAGGTTTATTAAGGATCCAAAAACAACATAATCAACTTAGGGTCATTAATCCTATAGGTTAACTCTTAACCCACAACTAAGAACAATAGTTGTAAAAAAAACATATGAAGAAGGTGGCAACATGACTTAGAAACTGCATCACATCAGGCCTCCTCGTGCAACCCATGTGCTGGGATGCAGAATCCAAAGAAAGGTTCAAGGAAATTTATGTAGGGGTGGCAACACTTGGTGGGTCCATCTTGATTGGAACTTGAAAGCAAAGAAAACATTCCCATTAATTTAACCATGGGAATACAATTACTGCCCTTACTCCTATTATTCTCTCTCTGGGTTTACTACTCTAGTTTAATATATTCTAGTACTAACAAATATATATATATATTTTTTATCATTTAGGGATGATAAATGCTCTCTGTTAGAGACTTGGAGCTAAATTGAAGTACCATGTATTTTCAGAATGGAGGGGTAGATATTATAGAATGCCAGTTTCTCATTATTTCTTATTTGAGTTTGCCAAACGTATATATTTCTCTCATTTTTTTTTTCAAATATTAGAAACATACGAAAATTGAATAATCTAGTGTAAAAATGTCGTATTAGGCACATTTAATATTCTTAGAGATGCAATAACCTCATTATTGTTTTCAAAATCTTTACCTCACCGTCCCAATTTAATTGACATCTTTTTTGTAAATACCCTAAAATTGTCACCTAATTTTTTTCGTATACTATGTATCACCTTAATTTTCTATTTATTATAACATTTAAATTTTACAAAATTATTCTAAAATTTATATGCTGAATTTTACTTGTGTTAAAGTCAAATTATGACAACTAATTTGGTAGAAATAGCTAATTTACACACTACATTCCACTTTTTAAAAATTCAAGTAAATTCTATAATCAAAGCATTCAATTTAGTTATAAGGAAGGGTAAAAAGAATTAAAAGAAAATATAAGCAACACCCTCTACTGTCTATACACCATACTCTGATACTGTGTAAAAATGGACAATTACCCAAAGTTTTCCATTGCTACATAGTATAAGACAACAAATTTATGCTGATACAAAACATAGAGCTATGTGGATACATGGAATTCCATGGACAAATATAAAAAAAAGGATCCGTTTACCTAAAATAAACTTTATGGTAAGTTGATCAATTGACCAATATAGAAATCACCTTGTGGCCCGGGCCGGCATGTGTGTAAGTTAACTTCATGCTAACACTACCATAAAAAAAGTATCCACATTAGTATTCCATTTTACAATTTACAGACTATAGTGTTACTCGCAATCCATTACTATTCCATTTTACCGTTTACAAGTTTCCCGTTACTCACAATCCACATTCTATGTAAAATTAAATTAATACAGATGAATGATTTTCCCTTCCTAATTACCCAAACAGTAAAAGGTGGTGCAATTTACTGCGGCTCACGTTAGCAGGAGCCAGAGGTGGAACACTCCAAAAAAGAGCCCCACCCCATCCAAAATCCCCCAATTTTAGAGAGAGAAAATCAAAACTAATACTACAACATTATTCTCTTGGACAAGTAAGCTAGCTGGTAGCACACAATGTCCCAAAACTTTTGCAACATTATACGGCACACACACATAGTAGCGCATATGCTAACCAGCACACCAGCTGAAGTGAAACATACAAAATCTCAATCATGCTAACGTGGACCCACTTTGTTTGACATTTATATACTAATGTGGATATATATATATATATAACAAAATAAAATTAATTTTAAATTTTTAACACACCCTAATAAACAAAATTTAAGATAAATCTTAACCATTATATAATGCCGGATGCACGACACATAATTAGTATATATATAGAGAGGGAGAGAGAGAAAATAATAAAAAATCACCAAATATGCTAACATTCACACCTGGTGAAGTGAACTCAAAAAAACCTCACTCATGCTAACATGCACCATTTTACTGTCTGAAATTTGTTGATTCCATAAGAAATCTAAATTGTAGGAAAGAGAATACAGGGAGGAAGAGAAAAAGGTAAAGATGGTAGATGCTAACCTGCACACCAGGTGAAGTGATACCAATAATCCGGATCTTAGCACCGACATCACCAAAGACCCGAAACTCAACCCGATCATTTAACGACGCATCACGAATCAAATCGGCGGCATCGGCCTGTAATAGATTGACCCTATCGACGGCGATGTTGACGGCGACCTGTCTGACGCTGTGCGCCGGCTGGTAAAATGACGGAACGGCCCCTCTCCCTAACGGAATTCCCCTGTACATCACAGTAAACCTGGACTCTCCGTACTTGATTCCCACCTTATTGTCGTTCGCCGCCGTGAAGAGCATTCGGATGTTGAGAGAGACGTACGCCGACGTGGCGGTGTCCGGCGTAGGGGTGGGATTGGGCGTGATGCCGACGTATTGGACGGTGACGGACTGGAGATCGAAGGCGGGCTTTTTGGGCTTGACGGCGAGGACTATGATGAGTACAACGGCGAGAATTAGGAGGGCGATGAAAGAGAATAAGAGAAAGAGGCAGCAACAGCATCCTTTAAAGGAGGCGGAGGAGGAGTGGGAGGAGTTTGTGGGATAATAGTGGTGATGGTTCGGCGGTGGAGCAAGCGGCGGTGGGCGGTTGTTGGAGTGGCCGTTGATACTAGTACTGTTATTAATGGGTCTTGTGGATGAAGTCATTTTCTACACCTCCACCTCCTCCTGGTGGAAATGTTGCTTAATTTCCGTGTCTCTAGACTGTGTTTTTCTTCACTTTCTCTCTCTTCAGTCGAGGTGAGAAAAATTGGAAAGGTGAAAAGGCTCTCCCCACCCCTTTCACTTTTTCTGGCTTTGGATGTGGATATCTTCCTTTTGAAGAGGAGAGAGAAATGGAGAATATGTTAGTTGAACTTTGCTTGAGAGATAAAAAAAGAAGTGTATATGTATAGATATATACAACAATTATAAATATGGGAATGAAGGTGGGAATGAAGTGGAGAAAAAGGTTTTTGCTTTTAGGAGTGATATCAATTAAATATTCCTCCATTTTCAAATATAAAACTATTTATTTATAAACTAATACTCCCTCGGTTCTTCCGTCTTCAAAAAATAAGTAAATTACAAATTTTAGCATATTAAAAAAATAAAAATAGTAAAAGAGAATAATTAAAATTTTAAATTTATCCTTAATGATTCCATAAAATAATGAATAACTTTATTTTGTTATACTAATAATGGATCCAAGTGAATGATATATTATGTAAGACCCCAATTTTTATGTATAAAGATGAATTTTCTATAAATATTATTTTTAAATATTAGGAATAAATTTGATATAATGTTATAGTTGTGGGTAGTATTTATAAATTCTGAAAGTATGCAAGTTGTTATATCATATTCGATTGGTGGGGAATATTCATTTTAGCGAGGGAATATTAAATGAATAACCAATGTAATCATTGGTGGGCCCCACAATGTAATTATCATCACGCGTTATTTGATTCAATTATTGTCGATATTTTATATATTATTAAATTAATAATTGAGATATGTGAGTTATTAATATTATTATTTGTAATATTAACGATGTCAGTAAGTTCGCCTTAGGAGAGGTTTGGTCACCTAATTCTTGGCCAATAAAGGAAAAATCCTTATTAGAAAGCCCCCTCTTTCACGAGAACGACACAGTCGATTAATATTGTGAATTATAATAATGATGATAATTGTTGTTAAAAATATTGAAGGAATTTTATGAAGTATTTGTTGTAAACTTTTACTTATTATTTGGACCCCCATTTACCCATTTTTCAAAATAATCAATAGAGTATATATATATATATATATATATATATATATATATATGAAAGGGACTTGTGGGGGTAGAATTGGAAAATGTGTGTGTGTGTACCGTGTGTGTATGAGTGTGTGTAAGTTGAATTAATGGTGGGAAAGTGTTCTGATGATAGTGATAGGTGGATGAATTATGGATGGTTTTGTTAAAACCATGTGTGTATATATATATATATATATATATATATATATATATATATATATATTATATTTTTGTTTTACTCAATAATGGCTTTGAAATTCAAGCACCAATTATTGCAAATGACATCCGTGATTTATAAAATTATTGCGTCCGTGATATTTTTTAAACAGTACCCCTTCAATTCTCCTATAAATAGGATGCTTAATTAGAATTGAAATCACACCAGAAATTCAGAGAAAATTTTCTTCTATAATCTTGAGCGTATTTCTTTAGAGTTTTAAGAAGCTTTGAGCGTAGTGCTAACTTTCTTAAAGAATATCCTCGCCCTACCAGTCGGAATACTATTCTTTTACGATAAGGGGTATTATTTTTTTCATATTCATGAAGAGAACTTCTGTTATTCCATTCTTTATTATTCTATTGAAATAACCTGTATACGCGGTTTACCCTATACTTGGTGATTTCTGTTGTTATTCCATTCTTTATTATTCTGTTAGAACATCCATGTCATGCGTTTTCTGTGGGACACCGATTAAAATCTTTATTATTCATGTTGGAATATCACATGCATGCGTTTTTCTGTGGGACCTGGTTCCGTCTTCATTATTACATTGGAATATCCCGTCATGCGTTTCATGGGACTGATTAGTTATTTATTATTACATTGGAATAACTCGCCTACATCAAGCAATCGCATGCATGGTGATTTCATTGTTATTCCATTCTTTATTATTCTATTGGAATATCTTATCGGTGCGACATTACTTTGACTGAATTAGATTATTTATTATTCTCGTTGGAATAACTTTGCATCATGCCAAGTACCGCATGCATGGTGATTTCTTTTGTTATTCCATTTTTTATTATACTCAGTTGGTTAAAGTTTTGAGTTTTATACTCCATGAAATTAGTGGAATATCTTTGATATTTGTGCTTCATCCAGTATCTTTTCGTGGAAATATTCTTCTGAGCATTCTTGAATTTTACTCTAGAAAGAAGTATCATATTGACAAATTGGACGTTATCAGTTCCTGAATAAATTAATTCTTGAACTTGTTTTATTGAATTCTTATATCATTGTCATCATCCTCATATTTATATTTTGTTGAAAGTCATCTGTGGCCTGTAGTGCATAGATGGACTTGGTATGATTATGACCAAGGATTATTCGCTGTAATCATGACCGTAATGTTACAAATGATGTGGTAAGAGTCCTCATTGGCCCGTAGTGCATTGATGGACAGTTGTTGGCATGATCATGACCATTGATGAATACACAAATATCCTTGGCCCGTAGTGCATGGATAAATTATGGTTGTGATACTAATGAATATCCTGGCCGTAGTCTTGGGGATGATGTGGATTATTTATTAAAAGTCGAGTTCCAGTGATAAAAGTGATGAAAACTTTTAAATCATAAAAGATAGTAGATTTTATTCTCTACTTGACTCTTTTAATGGATCAGATGTCATTGAAGTTAAACTTGATGTCTATTGTATTTTATCGGTTTAACATTTGTTGAGGACTAATGATAATTTATTCTCGCATTATCTTAGTTATAATATTTCTTCTTTGGGCTAGTTGAGCTCATCCTTTCTTTCATTGTTCTCTTGAGGAAATGAGAACGTGGAAATGGACTAGTCGGGGAGCGGAGTGATGGTCCGAGATGGTGTCTTAGTAGTCCTCACTATTACATTAAATAGTGTGATAATAAATGTAATGAGGACTAAATTGAGTGTGGATATTATACAGATGACAATATTTGTATTAAAACTCACAAGATGTATTTTTTGTCGTATATTACACTTAATTGTTGTATAATTAAGTTGTATTTGAATTTTGTACCATGTATTTGGCGCACTCAAGATGGGTGATGTATACCTATTTTGGGGCGTCACAGTTAATATCAAAGCCAAAGTTATATGATCCCCGGGTGAGATGTGAGATAAGAACTAGGAGGGAGAGCGGAATTCTTGTTAGTATGACCTACCCGAGTTTATTTGGTATTTAATTGGTCGGTCAGAGTATAGGGATAATATGTGATATTTTAATTAACCCTTGTTTTGTGGCAGTGTTTGAAAATGGCATCCGAGAATGTTGAGAACATCAATGGAGCACAGGAGACCGTTGAGTCTCCACAGATCAATAACCAAGATAATGTGCATCAAGAAGGCGACAATCCTCATGCAAACAACAACACTGACCAAATGATGAACGATGGAATGTTCAGAGGCTTTCTGCAATTCATGCAACATCAGGCGAGAGCGGCTCCTGTCCAAAATGCAGGTGGAAACACTGGCAACTCTCGGACGGTCACTGCCAAACAGTTCAAGGAGCTGGGACCACTGGAGTTTTTTGGAGAGCCAAAACCACTTAAGGCGGAGACGTGGATAAAGTAGATCAACAAGATATTTGATGTCTTGGGTTGCTCTGAGGAGCAAAAGGTTCCCTTTGCCACTTTCATGTATTGCAGGCGAGAGGCATTCATTGGTGGAAATCAGAAGCGTACTCAACTCCGCCGATTGAACATGTCTTGGAAGAAGTTCCAAGCTGTTCAACGACAAGTACTTTTCGAAAGTATTCGTCACATGAAAGAGGTAGAGTTCATTAAAGCGGAGCAAAACAACACACCGTGTCGCAAAGACGAAGCCAAGTTTACCGATTTGTGTCGGTTTGCCGTCCCATTTGGTTGATAATGAGGAGAGAATGACGTGAATGTTTTAAGAGGTTTGAAACCCGAGATACGTCAATATCTTATCTCTCATAAACTGTGTTTGTATTCAGATGTTGTTAATAGGGATCGAGTTATTGGAGTGCGATAATGAGTCAACCCAACCAAAGGAGAAGCGGTAAGCAAAATGATAATACCGGTGATAATGATCCATCGCGGTGACAATAAAGCGTGGAGGAATCAACATGCCAGAAATGGTAACCACTTCGGTGGTAATCATGGCCAAAACATAAGAATGGACATTTCAAGAAAAGAAGATTCAACAATGATGGAAAGACGTCAGCATCAACACCTGTCGTTAAGGAAGGAGAACAACCACCTATCATATGCTTCAAATGTGGAGGGGAGGGACACATCAGTCCAAACTGTGCGATGCCCTCCAAAACATGTTACAATTGTGGAAGAGAAGGACACCTGGCCCGATTTTGTCATGCACCGAAGACAAGTCCAGCTGGGATGGAGGCATCAAAGGCCGTCCCAGACAAGACAAAACTAGTAGTTCAAGGGAGAGCATTTGTCGTGACCTCCCAAAAAGAAAGGAACCCGAACGAGGTCATCGCGGGTAAGCTTATCATAAACTCTAGCGAAGTATATACCTTATTTGATACCGGTTCTACCCATTCTTTTATTTCTCCTACTTGCGCTCAACGTTTAAATTTGGCTCCGGAGAAATTAGACTTTGACTTATCTGTTGAAACTCCGTTTGGAGAAACCTTCATTACATCCCTTTGTTTATAAGTCTTGTTTGGTTCAAATCCATTGCCCTCACATTACACACTTCGTCGATCTTATTTTATTGAAAATACTTGCATTTGACGTAATTTAGGATTGATTGGTTAACTACTCATCATGCAAAAATTTATTATTTTCGTAAGGTTGTTAGCTTTCATATTCCTAATCAACCTATTATGCGAATTCAAGCAACCAAACCATTAAAATCAATCACTGTTATCTCAAGCCATAAAGGTATTCGTTTATTAAAAAATGGATGTCAAGCTTTCTTAGCTCATATCACGGATCTAAACAAAAATATGTCAGTTTTGAATGATATTTCTATTGTTAATGAATTTCCGACGTATTCTCGAAGAACTTCCCGCCTACCCCTTAACGTGAAATTGAATTTTGTATCGACCTTGAACCTGGTACAAAACCCATTTCCAAAGCCCCATATCGAATGTCACCTATTGAACTTCAGGAGTTAAAGACCCAACTGTGACGCCCTCAAAATAGGTATACACAACACCCATTCTGAGTCGCCAAATACATGGTATGCGAAACAACTACAACTTGATAATACAAATGTCGTGTGAAATACGACAATATATCTTGTGAGTTTAAATATAATATTGTCTTCTAGACAATATCCACACGCAAATAAATCCCCATCATAATTATTGATTCATTATTTTACAAAATGGTGAGGACTACTAAACAACTCTCTCTAGAACCTTCATTCCATACCCCAGCTAGTACTCTTTACATTCTCGCCTCACGAGAAGAAAAATGGAACAACAAGGAAAAGGGTGAGCTCAACTAGCCCGAGAAAGAATATTATGATTAAGATAATATACAACAAATTATCGTTAGTCTTCAACGAGGAAAAATCGATAGAATACAATAGACAACAAGTTTCGGATCAATATTCGCATGGAAATAATAATTCATAGAAGAGTTACGTAGAGAATGAAATCTACTATAATCTATGAATTTAACGGTCCATCATCAATATTTTATCCTGTAACATCAATCAATATACATACGGAATCAAATATTCATCTTTGCACTACTGAGCCAAAGATATTCATCGATTGGTCATGTTCATTTAAACACTGTTCATCTTTGCACTACTGAAGCCAAATATATTAATCAATCCATTATGTTCATCTCAACACGACTTCATCTTTATCTTTACAAAGCCAAAGATATTCTTTAGAAATCATTCATCTTTGCACTACAAAGCCAAAGATATTCAATAATATCATCATTTTAAGACCGAGGATGATGAAAATATTTTTAAAAAGCGAATCCGGTGAAACAAAATGACAAGGATTAAGGATTAAGGATTCGTACTTGGTTTTATCCACGTCAAAAATACCTCAAAAAAATAATCATAGTGGTGTAAAATTCAAGAATGATCAAAACATGGATACAATCGAGTTAGTATCCGAATAGATGTTTTAGACGAAAAGAAAGAAATTTATTTTTTAAATTGAATAATCAGATATCGTGAATAGTCTGAATAGTATCGTGAATAAGTAACTCAAACACCAAAAGATAGAAATTCCAAAAAACATCTTCACGCTTCATGAATAGTACTCGTGAATAGTAACTCATGAATAGTAACCCGATATGAAAAAGTTCCAAATTTGATAAAAACTTCAGATCAACATTTAAATTATAATGATATTGAAGAAATAATATCATTACAAAAAAATAATATCCCTTACCTCGAAGATCAAGTCTTTTAAATGGAAATAAGGGTATAGTCTTTGAAGGGAACTTCAACCGTCTAGCAATACTCAAAGTATACTCAAAATACTCACAAGAATCGCTCAAAATATCGAGAGAGAAATAGAGAGAAAACTTGGGTTTACGGTGTGATTTTCAATTCTAACCCAAGACCCTATTTATAGGAAAATGCTTAGAACACAAAAGCAGAAAATTTAATATAATATTAATATAATTATACAAATTTTCCTTAGCCCACCTTTTGGTCAAAACACCAGCCACACATGTTAATGATGTCCAAAAAAAATACAAAAACGTTTTTCTTAACAAAAATAATTTAAACTCCCAAAATCAATTATTTTGAACTTGAACTTCAATAATTCATAATAAATAGCCCTTTCATCAGAAAATTCGAATCTCATGAGTTTTTATAGGAAATTCAATTCTCTACAACTTTGCAGAAGAAAGTTTTCCAAATTCCAAACAAAATCGACCGAAATCCACAAGCAGGCGATTTTACAAAGCTATAATCAAATTTCGGTCGATAATTGTGTCCACCAACACACAAAACATGTGTTAAACATTTAATGCCACAAAATACTCTTCCTCCTCATATACTCATATATCCCACATTCATTGTAAAAATATCACCAGTTAATATATTATTAAAATAATATATTTAAATGAATTATTTTATCAGAAAAAGATAAAATATTAATTTTCAACAATTGTCATTTTAAAAATTTTCTCCATCTATATCCACATAAAATCAATATTTTACTCATCATATAAATCAATAATTAATTATTCACAAATAATATTACAGAATCACAATATTGACAACCAGGCAGTTCCCAAGAAAGAGGGGGCTTTCCAATAAGAATTTCTTCTTCTTGGTAGCAATTAGATGACCAAACCTCTCCTTAGAGCAGAACTTTCTAGACATTGCCAATAATGTTATCTAATAATATTATTAGGATAATATGAATTATTGCTTCGATAATGAAAGATCTTGTGTAATGACAATTATCAAACAACAATGATATAAAATATCAACGCAATGAATTATTAACTCGATAAAATCAACGAGCAGTAATTACGTAACCATTATTGAGTAGTGCCTTCTTACGTAAGAATCAATAATTGGTGCAATACTGGTATCTTCTTGTTCAACAACGCGTATTAGTAGTGTGTTTTAACCACGGGTATTCCAACCATGGCAAATAACTACTGTAGATTATTTAAAAACAACTTATATTTGTCGTTTTCTTCATCCAATCGCTTTTAGTTATGGGCCCACACATGGGGCTGGCAGCCGCATACGAATATTCCCGAAAGATACGAATATTCCACGACCAAACGAATATTCCCCGACAATGATGAATATTTTATAACCACTTGCTTATTTTGAAATATTTGCGTATTTAACCCTTAACTATCCACATTAATCAAATCAACCCTTACTATTTCAAAATAAAGGAAATTCTTTTTATTTAAAATTTTGGGGTCTTCAACCTCCCTCCTTATGAAATTTCGATCCTCGAAATTGACGTGACGATACAGTGTTTTGAAAAGGTGAGGATACCTCGCTTTCATTTTCGTTTCCAATTCCCGGTCATTTCCTCTATAACATGATTCCTCCACAAAACTTTAACTTGTGGTAGAACCTTTCTTGGCGTGGGACATGCTCCTTCCTATCCAAAATCTTGACAGTACCTCCTCATACGTTAAGTCTTGGCTATCTCGTCCGGTTTCTAACTCAATAACGTGGTTCGGGTCTTTCACATATTTACTGAAGTACGAGATATGTGAAACACATTATAACACGAGACATACTTGAGGTAACTTAAGTCTATAGGCTACATTTCCTACTCGGTCAAGAATTTGAAATGGACCAGATAAATCGTGGATTGAGCTTTTCTCTCTTCCCAAATCTTGTAACTCCCTTCCGTGGAGCAACTCGCAACAATACATGATCCCCACACTAAATTCCACGTCCTTTCGATGAAGATTCGCATAACTCTTTTGTCGATCTTGTGCCGTTTGTATATCGTTGTCGAATCATTAGTCATAATACGTCTTAACTTCGGGTCCTAACAATGTTGCTTCACCCACCTCATCCCAACATATTGAGAAACGACATTTTTGTCCATATAATGCTTGAATGGAACCATGCCTATATTTGTTTAATAACTATTGTTTGTATGAGAATTCCACCAATGGCAAGTACTTATCCCAACTTCCTTTGAAATCTAGGACACGAGTTTTAATATATCTTCAAGAGTTTGAGTAGTCCTTTACGATTGCCCATCCGTTTGAGGATGGTATGCCAACCAGAATAAATGAAATTCGTGCCCATAGCTTTTCTACAAACTAACCCAAAATCATGAAGTGAATCTTGGGTCACGATCTAAAACTATGGATCTTGGCATGCCATGCAATCTCACAATCTCATTTACGTGCACATACGAGAAAGACGTTCAAGGAATAAGTCTCTCGTGTCGGTAAGAAATAAGCGGACTTGGTTAATCTATCAACAATAACCCAAATAGCATTGATGCCTTGAGAAACCGTAGGAAGACCAGAATTGAAATCCATAGTAATGTGTTCCCACTTCCATTCCAGGAATCTCAAGTGGTTGCAACGGACCCTTAGGTACAAGATGCTCGCCTTTTACGTTGGCAAGTTAAACACATCGAGATAAACTTTGCAATCTCTCTCTTCATATTGCTCCACCAAAATGTATGTCGAAGATCACGATACATTTTAGTACTTCGAGGATGGATTGCAAATGGCGTATTACAGCTCCATCATAATCTTGTACTTCAAATCGAGTCGTTAGGAACACAAAGTCAGAGTGGACTCAAGTATTCCTTCTTCATCAATTCTCGCCCTGGAATAGCTCCTTCTTGTACTTTCTTACGCATGATTTCCGGATTGGTGGGCTGGCTTGAGCAACCTTAACTTTTTCTATTAAAGTTGGCTCTATGCGTATACTTGACATCATCGCACTCGCGTTCCGTGATATGATCTTCTACTCAACGCGTCAACCACCACGTTCGCTTTCCAAGATGGTATGGTTAGAATATGTGCCGAAATGAGTCGCCTCTTGAGCTCTTGGAAAATCTTCTCGCATTCCTCGGCTCCATTCGAATTTTGTATCTCTACGAGTCATTGCGTTAATGGAATAGCGATTCGAGAATATCCTTCAACGAATCTCGATAATAACCAACTAAGCCTAGAAAGCTACGTATTTCGATTCATCGACTTAGGTTGCTCTCAATTCGTGACTCATATCCCAATCTTGGATAAGACGTCACAATGACACCTATCGATTTACTTATCGCACGAATATGGCGTCCCCTACAGAGAGTTGCGGCAGGTGAATTCCACAAAGGAAGTCACAAGATAAAGGCTCAGTACCAAATTTATAGTTGAATTTTTAACTCACGAAGTTCAATAGGAGCCATTCGATATGAGATTTTAGAAATAAGTTTTGTCTGGGTTCAAAGTCGATACAAAATTTAATATCGAGCTTTGGGAGTATGCAAGAAATTCTTGAGAAAATACGTGAGGAAAAAATCAATAACAACAGGAATATTATTCAAATCGGCGTGTCTTTATTCAAATCCATAACATGGACTAAGAAAATTTGACATCCGTAATAAACGAATGACTTCATGGCTTGATATGAAAATGTTTGACTACAATGGTTTGATTGCTTGAATTGAATAACGGGTTGCTTAGGAATACTGAAAACTAACAACCTTACGTAAAAACAATCAATTTTGGCATGATGAGTAGTTAACCTTAAAATCACATCAAAAGCAAATATCTCTATAGAAATAAGGTTAACGAGGTAATGTGATAGTGCCAACTTGAATCAAGCAAGATTTATAAACAATGGATGTGATGAAAGTTTCTCTAACGGAGTTTCCAGATAGGTCAAAGTCTAATTCTCCTGAGTCAAGTTTAAAGCGTTGGAGCGCAAGTAAGAGAGATAAAAGAATAGGTAGAACCAGATATCTAGTAAGGTATATACTTGTAAGAATTTATAATTGACTAACCGAAGTGCTAACTTCGTTCGGGTTCCTTGCATTTTAATAGGTCACGACAAACACTCTTCCAAGAACCGTTGACTTTGACTTTTCTCGGGACATCCTTTTGAGTCACCATTCACATTTGGGTGGGTTTATTACTGCGTCTGATCTCGGCGATATGTCCTTCCTTTCCACAACTATAGCATACCTTAAAGCTGTTGTAGGCGGTTTCAATGATATGTCCCTCTTTTCCGCATTTGTAACATGTCTGACCGGTGGTCGTTCTCCTCCTTAAAACTAGTTGCTATAGGCGCCGACGTCTTCACATGGTCGTTGTTGAATCTCCTCTTTTAAAATCTCCTCCCGACTCGCTTCTTCTATTTTCATGGCCACGATTACCAATGAGTGGTTACCGCCTTTGTCTGTATTCTTCTTTCTCCATTTGGTTATCGTTATTTTGATGACCTGCTATCTTGGTATGATCCACGGTTATGGTCCCTCGGTTGAACGTACTCGTTATCTCGCTTCTAACAACTAAGCCCCATTGACAACATCCGAATAGAGAGAAAATTTATGAGAAATGAGATATCTTGGCGTATGTCGGGTTTCAAACCTCTCGAAACATCCGCGTCATCGTTCCTCATTCTCCACCAAATGAGGTGCAAACACGGATAACTCCATGAACTTCGCCTCGTCTTTGGGACACACGTCGTGTTATTCGCTTTCTAGTCTAATAAACTCCACTTCCTTCATACGACGAATACTTTCGGGGAAGTACTTGTCATTGAAGCTGTTTCAAACGTCTCCCATGACATCTTTGAGTGCAATTTGGATGGGTACGCTTCACTGATTCCCACCAAGAATCGCCTCGCCACGCGGAACATAAAGGTGGCGAATGGAACTTTCTGTTCCTCCGTGCATCCCAAGACATCGAATATCTTGGTAATTTGTTTGACCCACGTCTCGCCTTTAATCGGATCCGGCTTTCCCAGTGCACGGTGGTCCCAACTCTTTGAAGCGCTTGGTTGTGACCACTCGTGAATTGCTATCATTTCCTCCTCGTATTTGAACACGAGTCTCCTCGTCGATTTTGCATGAAGCGCAAAAAGCTTCTAAACATCCCTCGTTCATCATCGCTTTCGGTGGTGTTGTTCACGGGAGAACATTACCGACTTTAGACGTTCTCCTCGTTGGTGAAAGAGAGCATCTCCACGGTCTCATTTGCTCCATTGTTAATATTCTCATTCGACATTCTCAAATATTGTCATAAAATAAGGGTTAATTAAGGAAATCAATATATCACATAATATCCCTATATACCGACCCAACTAACAAATAAGCTTAGGTAGACACACTTTAGCGAAGGATTTACTCGCTCTCTCCCTCCTAGTTCTATTCCCCGATCTCCATGGAGATCATATCCTAAGCTACGATACAATTGTGACTCATGTCCCAACCGTGGATGACGACCTCACACGATGGTACTATCGCTTTGCCATTGCAGAAGCGGCGTCCCCTACGGAGAGAGCGGCGGCGGTGCATCCCCCATCAACAGAAGTCACCAATGAGAGGCTCGGGGCTCTTTACTTATAGCTCGATATTAAACTGTGACGCCCCAAAATAGGTATACACAACACCCATTCGAAAGTCGCCAAATACATGGTACGTAAACAACTACAACTTAATAATACAAATGTCGTGTGAAATACGACAATATATCTAATGAGTTTAAATATAATATTGTCTTCTAGACAATATCCACACGCAAATAAATCACCATCATAATTATTGATTCATTATTTTACAAAATGGTGAGGACTACTAAACAACTCTCTCTAGAACCTTCATTCCATACCCCGACTAAGACTCGCTACATTCTCGCCTCCCGAGAAGAAAAATGGAACAACAAGGAAAAGGGTGAGCTCAACTAGCCCGATAAAGAATATTATGACTAAGATAATATACAACAAATTATCGTTAGTCTTCAACAGGAAAAAATCGATAGAATACAATAGACAACAAGTTTCGGATCAATATTCGCAATGGAAATAATAATTCATAGAAGAGTTACGTGAGAATGAAATCTACTATAATCTATGAATTTAACGGTCCATCATCAATATTTTATCCTCGTAACATCAATCAATATACATCCGGAATCAAATATTCATCTTTGCACTACAGAGCCAAAGATATTCATCGATTAGTCATGTTCATTTAAACACTGTTCATCTTTGCACTACTGAGCCAAATATATTAATCAATCGATCATATTCATCTCAACACCGCTTCATCTTTGCACTACAGCCAAAGATATTCTTTAGAAATCATTCATCTTTGCACTCTGAGGCCAAAGATATTCAATAATATCATCATTTAAGACCGAGGATGATGAAAATATTTTTTAAAGAAAGCGAATCCGGTGAAACAAAATGACAAGGATTAAGGATTAAGGATTCGTACTTGGTTTTATCCACGTCAAAAATACCTCAAAAATAATCATAGTGGTGTAAAATTCAAGAATGATCAAAACATGGATACAATCGAGTTAGTATCCGAATAGATGTTTTGGACGAAAAGAAGAAATTTTATTTTTCTATTGAATAGTATCAGTATACGTGAATAAAGGCCGCAGAGTATCGTGAATAGTAATCTCAGACACCAAAAGATAGAAATTCCACAAAAACATCTTCACGCTTCATGAATAGTACTTTCGTGAATAGTAACTCATGAATAGTAACCCGATATGAAAAAGTTCCAAATTTGATAAAACTTCAGATCAACATTTCGATTATTAATGATATTGAAGAAATAATATCATTCAAAAAAATAATATCCCTTACCTCGAAAGATCAAGATTTCTAAATTTGGAATCTAGGTATATAGTCTTTGAAGGAACTTGCAACCGTCTAGCAATACTCAAAGTATACTCAAAATACTCACAAGAATACGCTCAAAATATCGAGAGAGAAATAGAGAAAACTTGGGTTTACGGTGTGATTTTCAATTCTAACCCAAGCACCCTATTTATAGGAAAATGCTTAGAAACAAAAGCAGAAAATTTAATATAATATTAATATAATTATACAAATTTTCCTTAGCCCACCTTTTGGTCAAAACACCAGCCACACATGTTAATGATGTCCAAAAAAAAAATACAAAAACGTTTTTCTTAACAAAATAATTTAAACTCCCAAAAATCAATTATTTGAGAACTTGAACTTCAATAATTCATAATAAATAGCCCTTTCATCAGAAAATTCGAATCTCATGAGTTTTTATAGGAAATTCAATTCTCTACAACTTTACAGAAGAAAGTTTTTCCAAATTCCAAACAAAAATCGACCGAAATCCACAAGCCAAGGCGATTTTATTGTGCTATAATCAAATTTGATTCGATAATTGTGTCCACCAACACACAAAACATGTGTTAAACATTTAATGCCACAAAAATACTCTTCCTCCTCATATACTCATATATCCCACATTCATTGTAAAAATATCACCGTTAATATATTATTAAAATAATATATTTAAATGAATTATTTTATCGAAAAAGATAAAATATTAATTTTCAACAATTGTCATTTTAAAATTTTCTCCATCTATATCCACATAAAATCAATATTTTACTCATCATATAAATCAATAATTAATTATTCACAAATAATATTACGGAATCACAATATTGACAACGAGTGCGGTTCCTGGGGAAGAGGGGCTTTCAATAAGAATTTCTTCTTCTTGGTAGCATGATTAGATGACCAAACCTCTCCTTGAGGCGGAACTTTCTAGACACATTGCCAATAATGTTATCTAATAATATTATTCAGATAATATGAATTATTGCTTCGATAATGAAAGAGATTGTGTAATGACAATTATTGAAACAATGAATATAAAATATCAACGACAATTATTAACTCGATAAAATCGAGCGAGAATTATCGTAACCATTATTGAGTAGTGGCTTCTACGTAAGAATCAATAATTGGTGCAATACTGGTGTCTTCTTGTTCAACAACGGCGTATTAGTGTGTTTTAACCACGGGTATTCCAACGATTAAACAACTACGTAGATTATTTAAAAACAACTTATATTTGTCGTTTTCTTCATCCAATCGCTTTTAGTTATGGGGCCCACACATGGTCGCTACTGGCCGCAGTAAATTAATATTCCCCGACGATCTGAATATTCCACGACCAAACGAATATTCACAACAACAATGAATATTTTATAACCACTTGCTTATTTTGAAATATTTGCGTATTTAACCCTTAACTATCCACATTAATCAAATCAACCCTTACTATTTCAAAATAAAGGAAATTCCTTTTATTTAAAAATTTGAGGTCTTACAACCTCCCTCCTTATGAAATTTCGTCCTCGAAATTGACGACGCGTACACAGTGTGTTTGAAAAGGTGAGGATACCTCGCTTTCATTTTCGTTTCCAATTCCGGTCATTTCCTCTATAGCATGATTCCTCCACAAAACTTTAACTTGTGGTAGAACCTTCTTGGCGTAGGACATGCTCCTTCCTATCCAAAATCTTGGCAGGTACCTCCTCACACGTTAAGTCTTGGCTATCTCGTGGGTTAACTTCAATAACGTGGTTCGGGTCTTTCACATATTTACTGAAATACGAGATATGTGAAACACATTATGAACACGAGACATACTCGGAGGTAACGCAAGTCTATAGGCTACATTTCTACTCATCAAGAATTTGAAATGGACCGATAAATCGTGGATTGAGCTTTCCTCTCTTCCCAAATCTTGTAACTCCCTTCCATGGAGCAACTCGCAACAATACATGATCCCCTACACTAAATTCCACGTCCCTTTCGATGAAGATTCGCATAACTCTTTTGTCGATCTTGTGCCGCTTTTGTATCGTTGTCGAATCATTAGTCATACGTCTAACTTCGAGTCCCAACAATGTTGCTTCACCCACCTCATCCCAACATATTGGAGAGCGACATTTTGTCCATATAATGCTTGAATGGAACCATGCCTATATTTGTTTAATAACTATTGTTTGTATGAGAATTCCACCAATGGCAAGTACTTATCCCAACTTCCTTTGAAATCTAGGACACGAGTTTTAATATATCTTCAAGAGTTTGAGTAGTCCTTTTCGATTGCCCATCCGTTTGAGGATGGTATGCCAGCCAGAATCGTGAAATTCGTGCCCATAGCTTTCTACAAACTAACCCAAAATCATGAAGTGAATCTTGGGTCACGATCTAAAACTATGGATCTTTGGCATGCCATGCAATCTCACAATCTCATTTACGTACATACGAGAGAAAGGCGTTCAAGGAATAAGTCTCTCGTATCGGTAAGAAATGAGCGGACTTGGTTAATCTATCAACAATAACCCAAATAGCATTGATGCCTTGAGAAACCGTAGGAAGACCCGTGAACGAAATCCATAGTAATGTGTTCCCACTTCCATTCCAGGAATCTCAAGTGGTTGCAACGGACCCTTAGGTACAAGATGCTTCGCCTTTACACGTTAGCAAGTTAAACACATCGAGATAAACTTTGCAATCTCTCTCTTCATATTGCTCCACCAAAATGTATGTCGAAGATCACGATACATTTTAGTACTTCGAGATGGATTGCAAATGGCGTATTGTGTGCCTCCATCATAATCTTGTACTTCAAATCAGTCGTTAGGAACACAAAGTCTAGAGTGGACTCAAGTATTCCTTCTTCATCAATTCTCGCTTAGGAATAGCTCCTTCTTGTACTTTCTTCGCATCGACTCAAAGCCGGTGGCTTGAGCAACCTTAACTTTTTCTATTAAAGTTGGCTCTGTCGTATACTTGACATCATCGCACCTTTTCGTTCGATATGATCTTCTACTCAACGCGCGTCATTTACCACGTTTCGCTTTTTCAAGATGGTATGGTTAGAATATGTGCGAAAGAAATGAGTCGCCTCTTGAGCTCTTGGAAAATCTTCTCGCATTCCTCGCTCCATTCGAATTTTGTATCTCTACGAGTCATTGCGTTAATGGAATAGCGATTCGAGAATATCCTTCAACGAATCTCGATAATAACCAACTAAGCCTGAAAGCTACGTATTTCGACATCGACTTAGGTTGCTCTCAATCGTGACTCATATCCCAATCTTGGATAAGACGTCACAATGACACCTATCGATTTCTTATCGCATCGAATATGGCGCCCCTACAGAGAGAGTGCGGCAGGTGAATTCCACAAAGGAAGTCACAAGATAAAGGCTCGGTACCAAATTTATAGTTGAATTTTTAACTCCTGAAGTTCAATAGGAGCCATTCGATATGAGATTTTAGAAATAAGTTTTGTACCGGGTTCAAAGTCGATACAAAATTTAATATCAGGCTTTGGGAGTATGCCAAGAAATTCTTCAGAAAATACGTGAGGAAAAATCAATAACAACAGGAATATTATTCAAATCTGACGTGTCTTTATTCAAATCCATAACATTGCCAATAATGTTATCTAATAATATTATTCAAATAATATGAATTATTGATCTGATAATGGGAAATACTATGCAGTGACAATTATTGAACAACAATAATATAAAATATCAACGCAGCAATTATTGAATCAATAAAATAAAATATTGAGCGAAGAATCACTTGTGAAAATTATTGAGTAGTGCCATCTTACGCATGCGAATCAATAATTCAACAATCTTGTCAATAATCTGGGTGTCTTTCTTGTGCGACCACGCCAGACATGTATTTTAACCACCAGGGTATTTCAACGGTCTTAACTTCAGAATAACTACGTAGTTATTTATAACCACCCAAACTTTGTCGTTTTCCTCATCCAATCGCTTTTCAGTTATGGGGCCCACACATGGTCTGCGCCGTCGCAATAATAATATTCACAAGCGATTGAATATTCCACGACCAAACGAATATTCCACAACGATCGAATATTCCACGACCAAACGAATATTCTCAAAAAATGAATATTTTATAACCACTTGCTTATTTTGAAATATTTGCGTATTTAACCCTTAACTATCCACATTAATCAAATCAACCCTTACTATTTCAAAATAATAAATAAAGGAAATTCCTTTTTATTTAAAAAAAATTTCGGGGTCTTACACACGTGGTATCAAGTTATGGAATATTTATTGACCCGACAAAGATTGAAACCATTCAAAGCTGGGAACAACCTAAATCAGTGACCGAAGTACGTAGCTTTCTTAGATTAGCTGGTTATTATCGGAGATTCGTAGAAGGGTTTTCTCGAATCGCTACTCCATTAACTCAGCTGACTCAGAAAGATACAAAATTCGGTTGGAATGAGGAATGTGAGAAGAGTTTTCAAGAACTCAAGAGAAGACTCATTTCAAAGATTTTGTTATGACAATACCATCCGGCTCGGAGGATTTTTCATCTACTGGTGATGCTTCAGCAAAAGGTTAGGATGCGTTCTCATGCAACATGAAAAAGTCATAGCTTTATGCCTCTCGACAACTCAAAGAATATGAAAGGAATTATCCTACTCATGATCTAGAGTTAGGTAATTTGTTATCTTCGCACTTAAAATTTGGAGGCATTACTTGTATGGGGAGAAAGTGGAGATCTTTACGGATCATAAAAGCCTCAAATATTTCTTCACCCAAAAGGAACTCAATATGCGACATCGACGTTGGTGGAGCTGTTGAAAGATTATGATCATACCATCGATACCATCCCGGAAAAGCAAGCGTGGTGGTGGCGCATTGATCGTAGAGAAGATCATATGCAGTATGAGTGCGATATTGTCAACGTAAAGGCCCATTTTGTATGACTTGCAAAGGATGGAGATAGAGATAAAGACTCCGGGGACCCATGTGATGATGGCGAATATACTGAGTAGAAGCAGACTTTAATCGATAAAGTTAAAAGCTTGCTCAAGCTACGGACACGGAGGCGATACGTATGAGGAAGAAAGTCAAGAAGGTTCTATCTTTAGGAGCGAGAATCGATGAAGAAGGAATACTTTGAGTCGACTCGGACTTTGTGTTCCTAACAACCACGATTTAAAGTATAAAATCATAATGGAGGCGCACAATACACCGTTTGTAATCCATCCTCAGAGTACCAAAATGTATCGTGATCTTCGAAATACATTTTGGTGGAGCAATATGAAGAGAGAAATAACGCTGTTTATCTCAAGGTGTTTAACTTGTCAACGAGTCAAGGCAGAGCATCAAGTACCAAAAGGTCCATTGCAACCACTTGAAATTCCAGAATGGAAGTGGGAGCACATTACCATAGATTTCGTTACTGGTCTTCCCAAGGTTTCTCAAGGCATAGATGCAATTTAGGTCATTGTTGATAGATTGACCAAGTCGCTCATTTTTTTATCGAGAAACTTATACACTTGAACGTCTTGCTCAGTATGTACATAAACGAGATTGTAAGACTGTATGGTATGCCAATATCTATAGTTTCTGATCGAGACCCAAGATTCACTTCAAGATTTTGGGTTAGTTTGCAAAAAGCTATGGGCACGAATTTACGATTTAGTTCTGCATATCATCCTCGAGACGGGACGAGACAATCGAGAGAGGACTATTCAAACTCTTGAAGATTTATTAAGACTCTGTGTCCTTGACTTCAAGGAAGTTGGGACAAGTTTTTACCATTGGTGGAGTTTTCCTACAACAACAGCTTATCAAGCAAGTATTGGCGTGGCTCCATTCGAGGCGTTGTATGGAAGAAAGTGTCGTTCTCGGTATCTTTGGGATGAGGTGGGTGAAGCAACGTTGTTGGGGACCGGAGTTGGTACGTATGACTACGGAAAAGATTCAAACGATCCGACAACGTATAAAAACCTCACAAGACCAAACAAAAGAGTTATCTTGATCTTCATCGAAAGGACGTGAAATTCGATATTGGAGATCGTGTGTTGTTACGTGTTGCTCCATGGAAAGGAGTTACGAGATTTGGAAAGAGAGGAAAGCTCAATTCTCGATTCATTGGCTCATTTTAATCCTCGATCGAGTAGGATTGTAGCCTATAGACTTTTGCTACCGCCAAGTATGTCTCGTGTTTATAACGTTTTTCATATATCCATATTACGTAAATATGTGAAAGACCCGAACCACATTATTGAGTTAGAACCGGATGAAATAGCGAAAGATTTAACGTATGAAGAGGTTCCTGTTCAAATCTTGAATAAGAAGGAACATATTCTACGCTCCAAGGTTATACCTCAAGTTAAAGTTTTATGGAGGAACCACGATGTTGAGGAAATGACCTAGGAGTTAGAATCTAAAATGAAATCAAGGTATCCTTACCTCTTCGACATACCAGGTACGTACCCTAATTTCGAGGGCAAAATTTCATAAGAAGGGGAGATTGTAAGACCCCTACTTTTATGAATAAAGATGAATTTTCTATAAATATCATTTTTGAATATTAGGGAATAAATTTGATATAATGTTATAGTTGTGGGTAGTATTTATAAATTCTGCAAAGTATGCAAGTTGTTATATTATATTCGATTGGTCGGGGAATAATCGTTTTAGCAGGGAATATTCGTACAATGGACCCCACAACGGAATTATTGTCGAATGAAGAAAACGACAAAAATATTTTTATGAAAATAACGACGGAAGTTTTACCAGATTATATCTTGTTGAACTACTCGGTAGTAAAAAGTGCTGATGTCTGGCGTGGTTGCGTAGTAGCATACGGTATTGATTATTAATGCTTACGTGAGAAGTCACTCGGTTTTGTTTTGATAATTATTGCATAGTATCTCACGTTATTTGATTTAATTATTATCGATATTTTATATATTATTAAATCAATAATTGAGATGATGAGTTATTAATATTATTATTTGCAATATTAACGATGTCTAGAAGTTACGCCGAGGAGAGGTTTGGTCACCTAATTACTGGCATGATAGGAGAAATTCTTATTGGAAAGCCCCTCTTTCCTGGGAACGACCTGGTCGATTAATATTGTGAATTATAATAATGATGATAATTGTTGTTAAAAATATTGAAGGAATTTTATGAAGTATTTGTTGTAAACTTTTACTTATTATTTGGACCCCCATTTACCCATTTTTCAAAATAATCAATAGAGTATATATATATATATATATGTATTATATATATATATATATATGTATGAAAGGGACTTGTGGGGGTAGAATTGGAAAATGTGTGTGTGTGTACCGTGTGTGTAAGTTGAATTAATGGCGGGAAAGTGTTCTAATGATAGTGATAGGTGGATGAATTATGGATGGTTTTGTTAAAACTATGTGTTATATATATATATATATATAGATATAGATATATATTATATTTTTGTTTTACTCAATAATGGCTTTGAAATTCAAGCACCAATTATTGCAAAGGACATCCGTGATTTATAAAATTATTGCGTCCGTGATATTTTCTAAACAGTACCCCTTCAATTCTCCTATAAATAGGATGCTTAATTAGAATTGAAATCACACGTAAATTAGAGAAAATTCTCTTCTATAATCTTGGCGTATTTCTTTAGAGTTTTAAGAAGCTTTGGCGTAGTCTTAACTTTCTTAAAGAATATCCTCGCATACTACCGATCGGAATACTATTCTTTTTACGATAAGGGTATTATTTTTTCATATTCATGAAGAGAACTTACATTATTCCATTCTTTATTATTCTATTGAAATAACTTTTGATAATGCGGTTTACCTATACTTGGTGATTTACATTGTTATTCCATTCTTTATTATTACTGTTAGAACATCACGCTCATGCAATGTTTTACTGTGGGACTGATTAAAATCTTTATTATTACATTTGGAATATCACATGCATGCGTTTTCTGTGGGACACGTTTTCGTCTTCATTATTACATTGGAATATATCACATACATGCGTTTCAAATGGGACTGATTCCGATTATTTATTATTACATTGGAATAACTTTGCACATCGCTGATACCGCATGCATGGTGATTTCTGTTGTTATTCCATTCTTTATTATTCTATTGGAATATCTTATCGGTGCGTATTACGCCTGACCTAGTTCCGTTATTTATTATTACATTGGAATAACTTTGTCTATCGCAAGTACGCGCATGCATGGTGATTTCTTTTGTTATTCCATTTTTATTATACTCGGTTGGTTAAAGTTTTGAGTTTTATACTCCATGAAATTAGTGGAATATCTTTGATATTTGTGCTTCATCCAATATCTTTTTCGTGGAAATATTCTTACGAGCATTCTTGAATTTTACTCTAGAAAAAGTATCATATTGACAAATTGGGACGTTATCGGTTCTGAATAAATTAATTCTTGAACTTGTTTTATTGAATTCTTATATCATTGTCATCATCCTCATATTTATATTTTGTTGAAAGTCATCGTATTTTGTAGTGCATAGATGGACTTGGTATGATTATGACCAAGGATTATTCATTTGTAATCATGGTAGTAATGTTACAAATGATGTGGTAAGAGTCCTCATTGGCCCGTAGTGCATTGATGGACGATTGTTGGCATGATCATGACCATTGATGAATACACAAATATCCTTGGCCCGTAGTGCATGGATAAATTATGGTTGTGATCTTAATGAATATCCTTAGTAGTAGTGCGGAGGATGATGTGAATTATTTATTAAGTCGAGTTTCAACGATAAAAGTGATGAAAACTTTTAAATCATAAAAGATAGTAGATTTTATTCTCTCTTGACTCTTTTAATGGATTGCATGTTCACTGCAGATTAAACTTGATGTCTATTGTATTTTATCGGTTTAACTTTGTTGAGGACTAATGATAATTTATTCTGCATTATCTTAATCATAATATTTCTTATTGGGCTAGTTGAGCTCACCCTTTCTTTCACTGTTCTCTTCAGGAAATGAGAACGTAGCCGGGACTAGTCGGGGAACGGAGTGATGGTCCGAGATGGTGTCTTAGTTGTGACGCCCCCAAAATAGGTCCATTCCATCCAACCCATTCTGAGTCGCCAAATACATGGTACAGAAATAACTACAACTTTATTATTACAACATATAAACTGTGAGTTTAAATACAGATATTGCCATCTAGACAATATCCACACGCATATAAATCCCCATCATAATTATTGATATATTATTTTATAAAAATGGTGAGGACTACTAAACAACTCTCTCTAGAACCTTCATTCCATACCTCGACTAGTACTCATTACATTCTCGCCGCCTCACGAGAAGAAAAATGGAACAACAAGGAAAAGGGTGAGCTCAACTAGCCCGGTAAAGAATATTATGACTAAGATAATATACAACAAATTATCGTTAGTCTTCAACAGGAAAAATCTAATAGAATACTGATAGGCAACAAATTTTAAATCAATATTCGCAGTGAAATAATAATTCATTAGAAGAGTTAAGTAGAGAATGAAATCTACTATAATCTATGAATTTAATGATCCATCATCAATATTTTATCCTGTAACATCAATCAATATGCATCTCGAATCAAATATTCATCTTTGCACTACAAAGCCAAAGATATTCATCGATTGATCATGTTCATTTAAACACTGTTCATCTTTGCACTGAGGCCAAAGATATTAATCAATCGGTCGTGTTCATCTCAACACTGCTCATCTTTGCACTATGAGGCCAAAGATATTCTTGAAATCATTCATCTTTTGACTACGTGCCAAAGATATTCAATAATATCATCATTTAAGGCGAGGATAATGAAAATATTTTTAAAGAAGCGAATCCGATTGAAACAAAATGACAAGGATTAAGGATTAAGGATTCGTACTTTATTTTATCCATGTCCAAAAATACCTCAAAAATAATCATAGTGGTGTAAAATTCAAGAATGATCAAAACATGGATACAATCAAAGCTAGTATCCGAGAATAGATATTTTTAGGCGAAAAGAAGAAATTTCATTTTTTAAATTGAATAGTGCCGTATTCGTGAATAGTGTCGATACGTGAATAGTCTTGAGTATACGTGAATAGTAACTCTCGACACCAAAAGATAGAAATTGACAAAAAACATCTTCACGCTTCATGAATAGTACTCGTGAATAGTAACTCATGAATAAGTAACTTCGTGAATAAGTAACTCATGAATAGTAATCCCGATATGAAAAAGTTCCAAATTTGATAAAAAGTTTCAACCAATATTTCAAAGATAATGATATTGAAGAAATAATATCATTTGAGAAGAAAATAACATCCCTTACCTCGAAGATCAAGACTTCTTAATTTGAAACACAGGATATAGGCTATGACTTGGACTTGCATTAGATATAGCAATACTCAAAGTATACTCAAAAAATACTCACAAGAATACGCTCGATAATATAGAGAGAAAACTTGAGTTTACGGTGTGATTTTCAATTCTAACCTAAGACCCTATTTATAGGAAATTACTTTGTAACACCAAAGAGTAAAATTTAATAAATTAATATATATATATATATCAAATTCATACGCCAACCTTAGAATTCAGATCCTAGCATTTCCACATGCCACCTTCTAGAAAGAAATGATAAAAACGTTTTTCATAAAATAAATAATTAAAACTTACAAAATTAATTATTTTGAAGCTTGAACTTCAATAATTCATAATAAATAGCCCTTTCATCAGAAAATTCGAATCTCTTGAGTTTTTATAGGAAATTCAATTCTCTACAACTTTACTGTAAGAAGAAAGTTTTTCCAAATTCCAAATAGAAATTGACCAAAATCCACAAACGGGCGATTTTACGGCTATAATCAAATTTCGGTCAATAAATGGGGTCCACCGAGCATGTTTAACATGTTTTAAACATTTATTGCAACAAAAATACTCTTCCTCCTCGTATACTCATATATCCCACATTCGTTGTAAAAATATCATAGTTAATATATTATTAAAATAATATATTTAAATGAATTATTTTATCGAAAAAGATAAAATATTAATTTTCAACAATTGTCATTTAAAAATTTTCTCCATCTATATCCACATAAAATCAATATTTTCCTCATCATATAAATCAATAATTAATTATTCACAAATAATATTATGAGAATCACAATATTGACAATGAGGCGAGCTTCCCAAGAAGAGGGGCTTTCAATAAGAATTTCTTCTTCTTGGCGCGCAATTAGGTGACCAAACCTCTCTTTAGACGTAACTTTCTAGACATTGCCAATAATGTTATCTAATAATATTATTAGGATAATATGAATTATTGCTTGATAATGAAAGATTTGCGTAATGAATGACAATTGAAACAACAAGAATATAAAATATCAACGCTTGACAATTATTAACTCGATAAAATCTTTGAGCAAGTAATTATCGTAACCATTATTGAGTAGTGCCTTCTTACGTAAGAATCAATAATTGGTGCAATACCAAGTGCTACTGTTCAACAACGCGTATTAGTGTGTTTTAACCACCGGGTATTCCAACAAAGATAATTAGAATAACTACGCCGTTATTTAAAAACAACTTATATTTGTCGTTTTCTTCATCCAATCACTTTTCGTTATGGGGCCCACACATGGCTGCGCCGTTGTACGAATATTCCCCGACAGTACGAATATTCCACGACCAAACGAATATTCCCCGACGATAATGAATATTTTATAACCACTTGCTTAATTTGAAATATTTGCATATTTAACCCTTAACTATCCACATTAATCAAATCAACCCTTACTATTTCAAAATAATAAATAAAGGAAATTCCTTTTTATTTAAAAATTTCGGGGTCTTACAACCTCCCCTCCTTATGAAATTTCGTCCTCGAAATTGGCGACGATACACTGGTGTTTTGAAAAGGTGAGGATACCTCGCTTTCATTTCGTTTCCAACTCCCGGTCATTTCCTCTATAGCATGATTCCTCCACAAAACTTTAACTTGTGGTATAACCTTTCTTAGCGTAGGACATGCTCCTTCTTATCCAACATCTAAGCAGTACCTCCTCATACGTTAAGTCTTATTTATCTCGTCCAGGTTCTAACTCTATAACGTGGTTCGGGTCTTTCACATATTTACTGAAGTACGAGATATGTGAAACACATTATGAACACGAGACATACTTTGAGGTAACGCAAGTCTATAGGCTACATTTCCTACTCGGTCAAGAATTTGAAATGGATAGATAAATCGTGGATTGAGCTTTTTCTCTCTTCCCAAATCTTGTAACTCCTTCCATGGAGCAACTCGCAACAATACATGATCCCTACATTAAATTCCACGTCCTTTCGATGAAGATCCGCGTAGAATTTTTGTCGATCTTGTGCCGTTTGTATCGTTGTCGAATCATTTGGATCTTTTCGGTGAGTCATACGTCTTAACTCGGGTCCCAACAATGTTGCTTCACCCACCTCATCCCAACATATTGGAGAAACGACATTTTAAATCCATATAATGCTTCGAATGGAACCATGCCTATATTTGTTTAATAACTATTGTTGTATGAGAATTCCACCAATGGCAAGTACTTATCCCAACTTCCTTTGAAATCTAGGACACGAGTTTTAATATATCTTCAAGAGTTTGAGTAGTCCTTTCGATTGCCCATCCGTTTGAGGATGGTATGCCAAACCAGAATCGTAAATTGTGCCCATAGCTTTCTAACCCAAAATCATGAAGTGAATCTTGGGTCACGATCTAAAACTATGGATCTTGGCATGCCATGCAATCTCACAATCTCATTTACGATACATACGAGAAAGGCGTTCAAGGAATAAGTCTCTCTCGTATCGGTAAGAAATGAGCGGACTTGGTTAATCTATCAACAATAACCCAAATAGCATTGATGTCTTGAGAAACCGCAGGAACCCGTAATGTGAAATCCATAGTAATGTGTTTCCACTTCCATTCCGGAATCTCAAGTGGTTGCAACGGACCCTTAGGTACAAGATGCTCCGCCTTTACACGTTGGCAAGTTAAACACATCGAGATAAACTTTGCAATCTCTCTCTTCATATTGTTCCACCAAAATATATGTCGAAGATCACGATACATTTTAGTACTTCCAGGATGGATTGCAAATGGCGTATTGTGTGCCTCCATCATAATCTTGTACTTCAAATCAGAGTCGTTAGGAACACAAAGTCTAGAGTGGACTCGAAGTATTCCTTCTTCATCAATTCTCGCTTCGGAATAGCTCCTCTTGTACTTTCTTCTTCATACGCATCACTCGCCTCGGTGGCTTGAGCAACCTTAACTTTTTCTATTAAAGTTGGCTCTGTCGTATATACTTGACATCATCGCACTTTTCGTTTCATATATAATCTTCTACTCATCGCGTCGCCTACCACGTTCGCTTTTCAGGATGGCATGATCGTAACATGTCTTTGAAATGAGTCTCCTCTTGAGTTCTTGAAGCTCTTCCCACATTCCTTGCTCCATTCGAATTCTCAGATCTCTACGAGTCAATTGCGTTAATGGAATAGCGATTCGAGAATATCCTTCAACGAATCTCCGATAATAACCAACTAAGCCTGAAAGCTACGTCTTTCGATAAATCGACCTAGGTTGCTCTCAATTTGTGACTCATATCCCAATCTTGGATATAGACGTCACAATGACACCTATCGATTTACTTATCGCATGAATATGACGCGTCCCTACAGAGAGTTCGGCTTAGGTGAATTCCACAAAGGAAGTCACAAGATAAAGGCTCGGTACCAAATTTATAGTTGAATTTTTAACTCTCGAAGTTCAATAGAGCCATTCGATGTGAGATTTTAGAAATGAGTTTTGTACCGGGTTCAAAGTCGATACAAAATTTAATATCGAGCTTTGGGAGTAAGCCAAGAAATTCTTCAGAAATACATCGGGAAAAATCAATAACAATGTAAATATTATTCAAATCGACGTGTCTTTATTCAAATCCATAACATGGACTAAGAAAGCGAATGACTTCATGGCTTGATATGAAAATGTTTGATTACCATGGTTTGATTGCATGAATTGAATAACGGAGTTGCTTAGGAATATGAAATCTAACAACCTTACTTAAAGTAATCAATTTCGACATGATGAGTAGTTAACCTTAAAATCACATCAAAAGCAAATATCTCTATAGAAATAAGGTTAACGATGTAATGTGATAGTGCCAAACTGAATCAAGCAAGATTTCTAAACAACGGATGTAATGAAAGTTTCTCCTAACAGAGTCTCCATAAATAGGTCAAAGTCTAATTTCTCAGTAGTCAAGTTCAAACGTTGAGCAAGCAAAGAGAGATAAAAGAATGGGTAGAACCAATATCTAGTAAGGTATATACTTCGCAAGAATTTATAATTAACTAACCCGTGCTAACTTCGTTCGGGTTCCTCGCATTTTGACCGATCACAACAAACGCTTCTTCCGGAATCGTTGACTTTGACTTTTTCGGGATGATCTTTTGAGTCACCGTCCCCATTGAACTAGGTTTCGCTCTTGTCTAATCTCGGCGATATGTCCTTCCTTTCCACAATTATAGCATACCTTGAATCATGTTATGGGCGGTTTGACCGATATGTCCCTCTTTTCCGCATTTGTAGCATATGACCGGTGGTCGTTCTCCTCCCTTAAAACTAGTTGCTCATCTTGGCCGACGTCTTCACATGGTCGTTGTTGAATCTCCTCTTTTTAAAATCTCCTCCCGATTCGCTTCTTCTATTTTCATGGCCACGATTACCACGGAGTAGTTCTACCGCTTTGTCAAGTATTCTTCTTTCTCCGTTGGTTATCGTTATTCGATGATCGCTATCTTGGTATGATCCTGGTTATGGTCCCTCGGTTGAACGTATACTCGTTATCTCGCCTAACAATCGAGCCTCGTTGACAACATCGAATAGAGAGAAAATTTATGAGAAATGAGATATCGACGTATGTCGGGTTTCAAACCTCTCGAAACATCCGCGTCATATCGTTCCTCATTCTCCACCAAATGAGGTGTGAACACGGATAACTCGCGAACTTCGCCTCGTCTCGGGACACCGCCATGTTATTCTCGCTTCTAGTCTAATAAACTCCACTTCCTTCATATATAGACGAATACTTTCGGGGAAGTACTTGTCATTGATTTTTCAAACGTCTCCATGACATCTTGCCGAGTCAATTTGGATGGGTACGCTTTCACGATTCCCACCAATAATCGCCTTCGCCACGGAACATAAAGGTGGCGAATGGAACTTTCGTTCTCCGTGCATCCCAAGACATCGAATATCTTGGTAATTTTTTTTGACCCACGTCTCGCTTTAATCGGATCCGGCTTTCCCTGCACTCGGTGGTCCCAACTCTTTGAATCGCCACTTGCATTGACCACCACCGTGAATTGCTATCATTTCTCCTCAGTATTTTGAACACGAGTCTCCCTCGTCTCGATTTTGCATGAAGCGCAAAAGCTTCTAAACATCCCCGCTCATCATCTCGCTCGATTGGTGTTGTTTCACGGGAGGAACATTGCCACTGTATTGACGTTCTCCTCGTTGGTAAATACGAGGCATCTCCACGGTCTCATTTACTCAATTGTTAATATTCTCGATCGACATTCTCAAATCTTGTCATAAAACAAGGGTTAATTAAGGAAATCAATATATCACATAATATCCCTATATATCGACTTGACCAACTAACAAATAAGCTTAGGTAGGACACACTAAGCGAAGGATTTACTCGTCTCTCCCTCCTAGTTCTATTCCCCGATCTCCGCCAGAGATCATATCCTAAGCTCGATACCAATTGTGACGCCCCAAAATAGGTCCATTCCATCCAACCCATTACGAGTCGCCAAATACATGGTATGTAAATAACTACAACTTTATTATTACAACATATAAAGCTGTGAGTTTAAATACGAGATATTGCCATCTAGACAATATCCACACGCATATAAATCCCCATCATAATTATTGATACATTATTTTACAAAAATGGTGAGGACTACTAAACAACTCTCTCTAGAACCTTCATTCCATACCCCGACTAAGAGTCTCGCCACATTCTCGCCTCCACGAGAAGAAAAATGGAACAACAAGGAAAAGGGTGAGCTCAACTAGCCCAGTAAAGAATATTATGACTAAGATAATATACAACAAATTATCGTTAGTCTTCAACAGGGAAAAATCTAATAGAATACAATAGACAACAAATTTTAAATCAATATTCGCAGCGGAAATAATAATTCATTAGAAGAGTTAAGTAGAGAATGAAATCTACTATAATCTATGAATTTAACAGTCCATCATCAATATTTTATCCCTGTAACATCAATCAATATGCATCTGGAATCAAATATTCATCTTTGCACTACTGAGCCAAAGATATTCATCGTTTGATCATGTTCATTTAAACACTGTTCATCTTTGCACTACAGGGCCAAAGATATTAATCAATCGGCCATGTTCATCTCAACACTGTTCATCTTTGCACTACTGAGCCAAAGATATTCTTCGAAATCATTCATCTTTGCACTACTGGTGTAAAGATATTCAATAATATCATCATTTAAGGCGAGGATAATGAAAAATATTTTTAAAGAAAGCGAATCCGGTGAAACAAAATGACAAGGATTAAGGATTAAGGATTCGTACTTTATTTTATCCATGTCCAAAAATACCTCAAAAATAATCATAGTGGTGTAAAATTCAAGAATGATCAAAACATGGATACAATCAAAGCTAGTATCCGAATAGATATTTTAGACGAAAAGAAGAAATTTCATTTTTAAATTGAATATGCCAGATTCGTGAATAAGTGTCGATATCGTGAATAGTGCCGAGATACGTGAATAGTAACTCGACACCAAAAGATAGAAATTCAACAAAAAACATCTTCACGCTTCATGAATAAGTACTTCGTGAATAGTAACTCATGAATAAGTAACTTCGTGAATAAGAACTCATGAATAGTAATCCCGATATGAAAAAGTTCCAAATTTGATAAAAAGTTTCAACCAATATTTCAAAGATAATGATATTGAAGAAATAATATCATTTGAGAAGAAAATAACATCCTTACCTCGAAAGATCAAGATTTTAATTTAAACACAGGATATAGGCTATGACTTGGACTTTGCACCAGTATAGCAATACTCAAAGTATACTCAAAATACTCACAAGAATACGCCGATAATATAGAGAGAAAACTTCGATTTACGGTGTGATTTTCAATTCTAACCTAAGCACCTATTTATAGGAAATTACTTAACACCAAAGTTAGAAAATTTAATAAATTAATATATATATATATATCAAATTCATACGCCAACCTTAGAATTCAGATCCTAGCATTTCCCACATGCCACCTTCTAGAAAGAAATGATAAAAACGTTTTCATAAAATAAATAATTAAAACTTACAAAAATTAATTATTTGAGACTTTCGAACTTCAATAATTCATAATAAATAGCCCTTTCATCAAAAAAAATTCGAATCTCATGAGTTTTATAGGAAATTCAATTCTCTACAACTTTGCAGAAGAAAGGTTTTCCAAATTCCAAATAGAAATTGACCGAAATCCACAAACAGGCGATTTTACAAAGTTATAATCAAATTTCGGTCAATAAATGGGGTCCCACAGACATGTTTAACATGTTTTAAACATTTATTGCAACAAAAATACTCTTCCTCCTCGTATACTCATATATCCCACATTCGTTGTAAAAATATCACCAGATTAATATATTATTAAAATAATATATTTAAATGAATTATTTTATCGAGAAAAAGATAAAATATTAATTTTCAACAATTGTCATTTTAAAAATTTTCTCCATCTATATCCACATAAAATCAATATTTTCCTCATCATATAAATCAATAATTAATTATTCACAAATAATATTACAGAATCACAATATCGACAAACAGTGCGGTTCCAGGAAGAGAGGGCTTTCAATAAGAATTTCTTCTTCTTGGCGCGCAATTAGGTGACCAAACCTCTCCTTAGAGCGTAACTTTCTAGACATTGCCAATAATGTTATCTAATAATATTATTCGAGATAATATGAATTATTGCTTCGATAATGAAAGCTACTTTGCAGAATGACAATTATTGAAACAACAATGAATATAAAATATCAACGCAGACAATTATTAACTCAATAAAATCTTGAGCGGTAATTATCGTAACCATTATTGAGTAAGTGTGCTTCTCACGTAAGAATCAATAATTGGTGCAATACCAAGTGCTACTGTTCAACAACGCGTATTAGTGTGTTTTAACCACCGGGTATTCCAACAGTATTAACGGTAACAACTACGCCGTTATTTAAAAACAACTTATATTTGTCGTTTTCTTCATCCAATCACTTTCCGTTATGGGGCCCACACATGGCTGCGCCGTTGTACGAATATTCCCCGACAGTACGAATATTCCACGACCAAACGAATATTCCCCGACGATAATGAATATTTTATAACCACTTGCTTAATTTGAAATATTTGCATATTTAACCCTTAACTATCCACATTAATCAAATCAACCCTTACTATTTCAAAATAATAAATAAAGGAAATTCCTTTTTATTTAAAAATTTCGGGGTCTTACATTAGTAGTCCTCACTATTCTGTTAAATAGTGTGATAATAAATGTAATGAGAACTAAATTGAGTGTGGATATTGTCTAGATGACAATATTTGTATTAAAACTGACAGCATGTATTTTGTCGTATATTACACGACTATTGTATAATTAAGTTGTATTTGAATTTTGTACCATGTATTTGGCGACTCAAGATGGGTGATGTATACCTATTTTGGGGGCATCACATATTATACCTTTTTTCATTCTTTTGAAGACGGAGAGATTAATTTATAATTAAACATCTATTTGAAAATTTTCTCCATCGTAAAAACACAATATACAATAAATAATTATCTTTTTTTTCCTATTAACATTGTATTTGAATCTCAACTGAGCATAATCGTGGACAAACTTTAAAGACTAAAATACATTTTGAACATCAAATTTTATACTATTGTTGAGATTGCACCTTAAACTATAAAAGGTGTATAAGTACATCTTAAATTTCATTTCTTCTAAACAAAGCGACAATTTTTGGACTTAATCGATGAAAAGTGATTGGGACTCGCACACGTGTGGCTTTGATGTGGGTATTTTTGTCTTTTCAATATGTTCTTCTTCTTCCCACGTCTAGAATAACTTATTAAAACCCTAATTTCATCAATATCATCGATGCAACTCGATTGAGATCTAAATCAACTAAATTCACTCTAGAAAAATAGGAAAAGTTAGGGTTCATGATTTGAAAATGCTTATGTATGAAGAATTCAGTGATGTGGACGACTTGGAGAAGCTCAAACAATGTTGAAAGAAGATTTCTTGGGTAAGGTATCAACTAATTAATAATAGTTTTTGGCTTGTAATATATCAACTAAGTCATTTATTTGACTATCCTCATAATGGATATCACCTTGCCAACTTCTAGAACCTCATGCTTGCCCTTCATCAACACTCATGCCATGACCTTCCGTTTTTGCAGTCCTTGCTGAACCTCCCTTTACATCAGTCATTCCTTGACCTTCCTCTTCAACATTCCCTGTCTTTTAACCTTATTAAAATTCTTAGACTTTGTAGGAGGTTGAGAGGATTAACTTTATGGATCCTGGAAAGATTGTGAAATCACATCTGCTATAACCCTTCCATGATCCATGTAAGGTTACTTATTCAGTTTCTAAAACAAAGACAAACAGAAACATATTAATCCTAATAGTAAACAACCACATAAATAGAAACATTAAAAAAACATTAATGCAAACATAAACTTAACTTAATTTAAGGCAACTTATGATGGACTCCACGACACGTTAGCGTGAGGTGATCGGCACTCGGATCATTTCTAGCACAGTTGATAGAGTGGAACTCTTTCGACACCTTAACCCAACGTCTATACTGAGATGAGAACCTTGGTACAATAGATCAAGCAATGAAATTTGCATTGCATGGAACTCCAACGTACGACGCCTAAACCCTGTGTTTAAATTGAAACAGGAACCTCGACACAATCGACGATTGATGCGGTAGAAGAAGCCACACACAACTATGTATTGTTGTATGATAAGTCAAATTGAATCTCAAAGAATAAACTAAGAAATTACTTAGGAATTATTCAAAGAACAAAAAGTTGAGAATAATCTCATAAGTAGAATAAATCTGAATAATATTGAATAATGAATAATGTTGAATTACATCCATGAGTCTTTAAATAATAAGAATTGAAACCCTATGAATCCTAAAAGGAATCAATAAGTGTTTTTGGAATCAAAATCTAATCTAACAAAACCCATGAAAATAATATAGGGAAAATACTAAATTTAGGAAACAAATCCACGTTCAAAATTTATCAAAACGTGTCTGCCTCGAAAAACACACCAATTAATTTTAGGCTACTCTGCCGGGGCGGGGTTCGACAGAGAGCATTGCGCTGGGGCGACTTCAGATCTCGTCGGGGTGCGGGTTTGGCAGAGAGATCTTTGCCAACACACGAAACAAGCAACATTTAATGAATATATCCAAACAAATCTGGTAACTAGTGTGTTATCCAATTAATGCTTAATATTTATACAAACATAAATCAAAAAATGAACCAGTACTATTCTTTAGACATAGAGATAAAATGTCATTATTTAGAAGACAAATATACAAAGTTAAAAACATTCACTTCCCAAAATATTTTGCCTTGTATAAGTCCACAAGGAACAGGGCCAAACTTCCTCAAGTCATTGGAAACATACTTCTTTTCTCCCTCAATCCAAACATGCCCTTTAAGAACCTACAAATATTAAACGAATTATGACTCTAAACAGAAAACCCAAAAAAATAAAATAAATCAACAAAAATGGGTTAAAAATGAAACACAAATCTTAGTGATTTAGTTTTTTTTGAAGAAGGATTACATCATACACAAAAAAAAATCAAAAGATTTGAGAAAATTACAAGAGCAGTGGTTAAAAGGAAGGTGTTTGTGACATGAAGTGTTTGTCGACGAACAAGCCAGCGTCAAATGCTACCCCATACCTTTGAATTCATCTTCCTCCCTCTTTCTTCACAATTCATCATTTTCACTTGAATCTTGGTGAAATCCATTTCCGAGAAATCAATATGCGGCGAATCAAACTCTAACTCCTGCGATTTCTTGGAACCCCATTCCTTCTAATCCTCGATTTCAGGCGGCGATTAAGAGGATGATGGGGAGAAAAGTAGGACGACTTTTTGATTTAGAAGGAGAAGCCATTTAGAGAGAGAGAGAGTCGATTTTTAATTTGGAAGAAAGATGCCTTGTTTGGTTTGGGAGGAGAGAAAACGCGTAAATCTTCCAAAACGACAGCGTTTTGGAATACTGTGTAGAAAACAAAAAAACACGCCTGTGTACATCCATTTTTCCCATATATATATATTGTGTTTTAAGATCTATTTCGTGCATGTTTTGGAATGATATCATGTGAGCCTAGGAACCATGGGGTCAAAGATCCTCCAAGCGGATCTCGACTCGGTTCCCCTAAAGTACTTATTTCAGTTGTACTATCAGTTTATCATCCATTGTACATGTAATCTTGGGCCTTAAAACTGTATCCGAATTTAAGGCCACATAATAGTGAAATCGTGGTTGTAGGTGTTCGGGATAACTTAGATGGTTTTCATGCCCATAAGGAGCCCAACCCTTGTAATTCATAGTTTCCATTCCGCCACTCAACATGATTTCTAAATCAAATTATCGAAGATATTATAAAATATAGATTACGCCAGGATGGATAGACTTAAGAAAAATCATGCAATTAGAACCCCGAGTTCAAAACCACCCGGCCCCCTAAAGATGCTTCACATCCAAATAACAATCAAACAAAGGCGCTTCTAGGATTAAAAGAATTCTTAGCCCAAGTTAAAATTGGAAGTATCAAAAGACCTCAATTCCTATTTGGCGAAGGGTTTGAAAACCATCTTTTCAAAATTTCACTTTCATATGTTTAATCTAAAAAATGAACTTTTCTTTAAATCAAACCCTTCCGGCATAAGTTCAAAGGGGCACAACACTACTTTCAAAATAAAGCACTCAAACAACTTTTCAAAACTAAAACCACACACACACACACACACACACACACACACACTTCATGTTTAGGGAATTAAAAAAGGTGCGATAACCGTGTTTCACGAAAGTCGGGGGGTGTCTAACACTTTTCTCTTGCTTAAGCAAGCCCCCGAAATCTATGAATCTCGAGTTCCAAACCAATTCTACGGAGTCACATATTGAGCCACATTGCGAAAACCTCAAAAATTTGGATGAGTTGGTACATCCTTTTGAACTCATATTAACTGCCAACTATGTCTAATTCGACCTAATTGCATAAAATCAATCTTTTCAAAAATTGTCGACATGTATATCGATCCAATCCTAAAACTCACCTCTTAAATAACCAACAAACATAAAAATCAAGAAGGGTAGACAAACACAAGAACAGGACGAGCTCTCCCCGGCGTCGATAGTGTACAATCCAATATCTTCCACAAACAAGTTCAAGAACCACAACCAAGACTCTGTGTTCTCAGATTCCACAATAACCGAAGCAACTGGCCACATCCCATTATCAGGCTCAACTCCAACTGCAATTAATAACTAATCCCTATATTTTCCTTTGAGAAAACAATCATCAAGGCCCACTAGTGGTCTAAATCCCAATTTAAAGTCTTCTGTTAGTGTTTGCAGACATACATAAAATATGAAAAATTTACCTAAGTTTTGTCCTAGTTCTAGTTCTGCTCTTTTTAACACACAAGTATAAGTCCAAGACATAATTCTTCTTAGCTCTGCAGTATAGTTCATACTCCTCCTCAGCACTCCCTTCAATGATTTTCATAGCTCTTTTCTTAATTCTGTATGATAGACTCCTTGATACTCCAATGTCTAGATTAGAGGTGACAAACAAGTCAAGTTAACGGAAGGGTAGGGCTAAAATGGCCCGAGTTTCTACGTGTCGCTAAAGTGAGGCTCACAGTTGGGTTCGTCAATAATTTTACCTACCAAGCAGCTTCTTCCTCTATTTTTTTTTACAAAATCATGTTACACCAAAAATAGTAATAATAATAAATATTAAAAATAATAAAATAATTTATAATAAACAATAATTCTAATTACCTACATTAACTACATATCTCAATCAATTAAAATTTTAATAGTATTATAAATTACTTTCAAAGTATATAATCAAATTTGATTTTTAAAATTATACTTTAAAATTAATATAATTTATTTAACTTTTAAAAATGCATTCATGACTCCACAGATATTGTTCCAAGAGATATCTAATTAATTTCCAAGATTTACACGGTTGGAACTTGGAGATGCTAAGATTTTAGCACTTTGAATATTTAAATTGATTTTTAGAAGATTTGCATGACATGATTTTAGGCATTACCCATTACCTAATATCTCATTATTTAATCAATTAGCTTGTTTTATGGGACTTATTAACAACCACATCAATTAAGAAATTTCAAACTACAATTATTATTTACTACAACTATAATAGTTAAATACCTTATTAGCATATGATATTTTTGTATAAAATATATTTTTATATCAAGATTGCATTAAAATAAATAGTTATTTCTTGAAATTTCAGGTTGGTTTGAACTCTTATTTATTTACTTAGAAGTCTTGTGTTCAAGCCTCATAACCCACAAGTAGCAACATTTTGGTTAAAAAAAAAAAGAGTCATGGGCCACCTGTAAATTTGGGCCTCACGAGCCGAAGCCAAAAATGGCCCAGATTTTGTGGGCTAAAAATTATGCCCAAAGCCCAAATTTGGCCATGTGTCGATCGGCTGGCTCTGGCCATGGGCACTGGGCCATCTTTCACCAGTCTAGTCTAAATCTTTAACTACTTTAGTTTTAAATTGATTATGTCCCCATGTTGGATTCATCCTAATATCATTCTCATATTTTTTTTTACAATGCATACTGCATTTATAGAGTAATTCTCCCACTCTCTGCTACAAGTATGCACTTTTTGTAACCTAGTGATTTTAAATGTGAATTTTCTTTGCACTATTAAAACATAGATGTACCATGTACATGGATCCACACATCATGCCGCCCAAATCTTATTTGATAGGTTCTTTTTGAAATACACATTCCTTCCATATTTGATGTTGTGATTTCTAATTGTTGCAATCACTTCAATTGCAATACTAAATGTCATTCCCAACTCAAACTTAGGATCCTCTATGACACTTTCCCTAAATTCTGGATACCTTTTATGTGACGCCCCCAAAATAGGTCCACACGACCCATTCTGAGTCGCCAGATATTACACTATAAAAATCATTTACAAACTTCACTTATACAACTGTTGTTGAACTATAAATGCGTAGTATCGACACACGGTTAAACTATGAGTTTTAATACAAATATATGTAACTCTTATGGTGCCTCGACCACAACCTTACAATGGTACTTTACAAAAATGTACATTCAATAACTGTTTTAGAAATTAAAATCTTTGGAAAATACTCAAGAAAATCTTCGTACATGGGAGGCCATGCATCTAGTTTATGATAGATATCATATGTCCACAGAATTATCTTTGGTTGACCCAATAGTCCCCAAAGAAAAATAAGAAGATTGCTATCATCTTCTTTCCAATGGTGAGTCTTCTTCGACTTATAATTATCTCCATTGTCTCCAATTGAGAATCATATTTCAAACAAACTCCAAGATTATATAGGTAGTGCTCGTAGATATACTCAAAGAAGTGGATGTACACAACTCGTCTTTATGATGACAAAAGGTTGTATGTCATTAGACATCTTGTATGATAGTGGCAAAACACCTTTCAAAGTTGGGTTCACCTCACCCTATTCGGTTCACCAAAATTAAATATCAAATAACGTATACAATACAAACACATTTATCTAAAGTTCTCAATAAAATTATTTCCATACTATTTAGGAGAACCTCAACAAACTATAGACCACCGATTCTACTCTCCCTGTTTACCCGGCTCGACCCATGACTACACTCTTATTACCGTAAAGGAATTGTGAAGCAAAAAAGGTGAGCACAACTAGCCCAAGAAAGAATATCATGACTAAAGATAATTTACATCATCAATAGCCTTCATCGTAATAAATCGTAGAGATTTAGAACATATGGTAGATGATAAAACTTTTCAACCATAGTCAGTAATGTGAACGAAGCAATCCATTAGAAGAGTCAAATAGACCATGTGGTCTATTATCTTCTTCATGTTAAAAGTCCACCAACAATGTTTTATCCTCGTAACATCAATCAACAACTCCCCGCCCACAATCATGTGAATAACTCATAATCATAATTGTGATTCTAAATTCCTCTTCGCACCCAGGACGAAGATAATTTTCATCACCTATTTTCACCTGAAACATCAAAAATCATGGTTATCTGAAATAACAATTCTTCTTTCATAATCATACTAATAAATTCATCTCAGACTACGCACCAAAGATATTCATTAACAATTCATCTTTGCACTACAGGCCAAAGACATACAACTGTATTTTAGAAGAGTCAAGTAGTGCATGATATCTACTATCTTTTACAAATTAAAAGTGTATAATCAATATTTTATCGGTGAGACTCAGATTAATAAATAATCCACATCATCGAATCATCCCTGCACTACGGGCAAGGATATTCATGTAATCATCAATTGTAAAACCCCAACTTTTTATAAATAAAGATTTAATTTCTCTAATTATTATTTTGAAATAGTAAAGGGGTTGATTTGATTAATGTGGTTAGTTATGGGTAAAATGCGCAAATATCTCAAATAAGCAAGTGGTTATAAAATATTTATTGTTGTCAGAGAATATTCGTTTGGTCGTGGAATATTTTTACTATCGGAAAATATTCGTACAACGGCGCAGCCTTGTGTGGGCCCTATAAAGGAAAGCGATTGGATGAAGAAAACGACAAGTATAAGTTGTTTATAAATAACAGCAGTAGTTATTATCAATTTATCTTGTTGAAATACTAGGAAGTTAAAACACAAGAAGCACGCAGTATTGCACCAATTATTGATTCTTACGTAAAGAAGGCACTTTACTCAATAATTGTTATGATAATTATTGTTCAATATTTTATTTTATTGATTCAATAATTGCTACGTTGATATTTTATATTATTGTTGTTGTTTCAATAATTGTCACTGCACAGTATTTTCTATTATTAGATCAATAATTCATATTATTTGAATAATATTATTAGATGGCGTTATTGGCAATATCTAGAAAGTTCTGTCTAAAGAGAGGTTTGGTCACCTAATTGCGCGCCAGTAAGGAGAAATCCTTATTGGAAAGCCCTTCTCTCTGAGGAACGGCGGTTGGTTTGTCGATATTATGATTCTATAATATTATTTGTGAATAATTAATTATTGATTTATATGATAATAAAAATATTCATTTTATGTGGATATAGATGGAGAAAATTTTTAAAGTGACAATTGTCGAATATTGATATTTTATCTTTTTTGATAAAATAATTCATTTAAATATATTATTATATTTTAATAATATAATAATGGTGATATTTTTGGAATGAATGTGTGATATATGAATAAATGAGGAGGAAGAGTATTTTTATTATAAATTTTTTTAACACATGTTTTGTGTGTTGGTGGACCCTATTTTTGACTGAAATTTGATTATAGCCTGCAAAATCGTCCGTATGTGGATTTCGGTCAATTTCTGTTTGTAATTTGGAAAAACTTTCTTTTGCAAAGTTGTTGAGAATTAAATTTCATATGGAATGGACATAAGATTTGAATTTTTGTGATAAAGGGCTATTTATTATGAATTATTAAAGTTTCGAAATATTGGGTCTGTGTAAGACCCCAACTTATTATAAATAAAATTTAATAATTGCTGCGTTGATATTTTATATTGCTGTTGTTTCAATAATTGTCATTACGCAGTATCTTTCATTATCGAAGCAATAATTCATATTATCTGAATAATATTATTAGATAACATTATTGGCAATGTCTAGAAAGTTCTACATCAAGAGAGGTTTGGTCACCTAATCATGGCCAAGAGTGAAGAGAAATTCTTATTGGAAAGCCCCTCTTTTCCAGGAGCGCACGGTTGTCAATATTGTGATTCTCGTAATATTATTTGTGAATAATTAATTATTGATTCATATGATGAGGAAAATATTAATTTTATGTGAATATAGATGGAGAAAAATTTTAATGTGACAATTGTTGAAAATTGAAATTTTATCTTTTTTTCGATAAGATAATTCATTTAAATGTATTATTATATTTTAATAATATAATAATGGTGATATTTTACAACGAATGTGGGATATATGAGTATACGAAGAAGGAAGAGTATTTTTGTTGCAATAAATATTTAAAACATGTTAAACATGTCGGTGGACCCCATTTATCGGTTGAAATTTGATTATAGCTGTAAAATTTCCCGTTTGTGGATTTTGGGCCAATTTTCATTTGGAATTTGGAAAAACTTTCTTCGTAAAGTTGTAGAGAATTGAATTTCCTATAAAAATTCGCGAGATTCGAATTTTCCGATAGAAGGGCTATTTATTATGAATTATTGAAGTTCCGATGTTCAAATAATTAATTTTGGAAGTTTAAAATATTTTAAATAATAAAAACGTTTTTTGTTTGTTTTGTGGGCTACAACATGTGCATAATGAGTGAGATCAGATCTAGGAAGGTTGGCATAGAAATCTTAATATATATATATTAGTATTTTATTAAATTTTTACTGTTTTTTGGTGTTACAAGCATTTTCCTATAAATAGGGTGCTTAGGTTAGAATTAAAAATCACACCGTAAACTCAAGTTTTCTCTCTATATTATCGGCGTATTCTTGTGAGTATTTTGAGTATAATTTGAGTATTGCTATACTGGTCAAAGTTCAAGTCATAGCTTTATATCCAGTTTGTTTTAACTAAATCTTGATCTTTCGAGGTAAGGGATATTATTATTTTCAGTAATGATATTATTTCTTCAATATCGTTATTTGAAATATTGATCTCAAGTTTTATCAAATTTGGAACTTTTGGTGTCTGAGTTACTATTCACGATATCGGACTTTATTCACGATATCTGATAATTCATTCACGAATCTAAGACTATTCATCGAAAAATGAAAATTTTCCTTTTCGTCTAAAATATCTATTGTGGATACTAGCTTTGATTGTATCCATGTTTTGATCATTCTTGAATTTTACACCACTATGATTATTTTTGAGGTATTTTGGGACGTGGATAAAACAAAGTACTAATCCTTAATCCTTAATCCTTGTCATTTTGTTTCACCTTTGGATTCGTTTCTTTAAAAATATTTTTCATCATCCTCGCCTTAAATGATGATATTATTGAATATCTTTGGCTGTAGTGCAAAGATGAATGATTTCTGAAGAATATCTTTGCCCGTAGTGCAAAAGATGAGCAGTGTTTAGATGAACATAACTAATCGATGAATATCTTTGGCTCGTAGTGCAAAGATGAATATTTGATTCAGATGTATATTGATTGATGTTACAGGATAAAAGATGAGGCGATGAACTTTTAAATTCATACATAGAAGATAGTAGTTTGCATTCTCTACTTAACTCTTCTAATGAATTATTATTTTCATTCGCTGCGAATATTGATTTAAAATTTGTTGTCTATTGATTCTATTAGATTTTTCCTTGTTGAAGACTAACAATAATTTGTTGTATATTATCTTAGTCATAATATTCTTTCTTTGGGCTAGTTGAGCTCACCCTTTTCCTTTTTGTTCCATTTTCTTCTCGGGAGGCGAGAATATAATAGATACGAGCCGGGGTATGGAATGAAGGTTCTAGAAAGAGTTGTTTAGTAGTCCTCACCATTTTGTAAAATAATGTATCAATAAATGTGATGGGGATTTATTTGAGTATAGATATTGTCAGAAGATAATATTTGTATTCAAACTCACGCTTTTCTTGTTGTAATAATAAAGTTGTAGTTGTTTACGTACCATGTATTGACAACTCGAATGGGTGATGTATACCTATTTTGGGGGCGCCACGGTTTGGTATCGAGCTTAGGATATGATCTGGCGGAGATCGGGGAATAGAACTAGGAGGGAGAGACGAGTAAATCCTTCGCTAATGGGTCCTACCTACCTAAGCTTATTTGTTAGTTGGTCAAGATATAAGGATATTATGTGATATATTGATTTCCTTAATTAACCCTTATTTTATGATGTATTTGAGAATGTCGATCGAGAATATTAACAATGGAAATGAGACCAGGTGGAGACGCCTCGTACTCACCAACGAGGAGAACGTAACAGGTGGCAATGTTCCTCCCGTGAACAACACCACCGAAAGCGAGATGATGAACGAGGGATGTTTAGAAGCTTTTTGCGATTCATGCAAAAAATCGCACGAGGAGACTCGTGTTCAAAATACTGAGGAGGAAATGATAGCAATTCACGGGTTGTCACACGCCAAGCGTTCAAAGAGTTGGGACCACAAGAATTTAAGGGAAAGCGGATCCGATCATGGCGGAAACATGGGTCAAGCAAATTACCAAGATATTCGATGTCTTGGGATGCGGAGAACAGAAGGTTCCATTCGCCACCTTTATGTTCCCAAATGAAAGTGCATCACGGTGGGAGTCGTGTAAGCGCACTCCATCCACCAAGCCTTTTCAAGATGTCTTGGGAGACGTTTCAGAAACTATTTAATGACAAATACTTTCACGAAAGTGTTAAATCATATGAAGGAAGTGGAGTTTATTAGGCGGAAGCGAACAAAACATGGCGGTGTCTCAAAGACGAGGCAAAGTTTGCAGAGTTATCCGTGTTTGCACCTCATTTGGTGGAGAATGAAGAACGTATGACACGGATGTTTCTTAGAGGTTTGAAACCCGTCATACGTCGAGATCTCATTTCTCAAAAATTTTCTCTATTCAGATGTTGTAAGCAGGCTCAATTATTAGAAGCGAGATAACGAGTACGGTCAACTCGAGGACCACAACCAGGATCGTATCAGAGATAGCGATCAATGTAATAATGATAACCAAATGGAGAAAAGCAGAGCGAACAAAAATGGTAACCACTCTGGTGGTAATCATGGCCATGAAAATAGAAGAAGCGAGTCGGGAGGAGATTTTAAAAGAGGAGATTTAACAAACGACCATGTGAAGGCAGCAGGTCTTAAGAAGAATCGGTTCTAAGGGAGGAGAACGACCACCCAATATATGCTATAAATGCGAAAAGAGGACATATCGGTCAAAGCGCCCACAACAGATCAAGGTATGCTATAATTGTGGAAATGAAGGACATATCGCTCGAGATTATGACAGAAGCGAAACCTAGTTCAAATGGGACGGTGACTCAAAAGATCGTCCCGTAAAAGTCAAAGTCAGCAGTTCTCGGAAGAGCGTTTGTTGTGGTGGTCATAATGCGAGAAACCCAAACGAGGTGATCACGGGTAAAGCTATTTATAAATTCTTTGAAGTTTATACCTTACTTGATCTGGTGCTACCCATTCATTTATCTCTCCCGCTTGTGCTCAACGCTTAAACTTGACTCGGGAGAAATTAGACTTTGACCTATCTCGTGGAAACTCCGTTAGGAGAAACTTTCATCACATCCACTGTTTATAAATCTTGTTTGATTCAAGTTGGCACCATCACCTTACCGTTGACCTTATCTCTTTAAAGATACTTGCTTTTGATGTGATTTTAGGGATTGATTGGTTAACTACTCATCATGCCAAAATTGATTGTTTTCGTAAGGTTGTTAGTTTTCATATTCCTAACCAACTGTTTATTTAATTCAAGCAACTAAACCATTAAAATCAATCATTGTCATATCTAATCATAAAGCTATTCGTTTATTGAAAAGCGGATGTCAAGCTTTCTTAGCCCATGTTATGGATTTGAATAAAGACACATCAAATTTGAATAATATTCTGTTGTTATTGACTTTCCCGACGTATTTCTGAAGAACTTCCCGCCTACCCCGTAACGTGAAGTTGAATTCTTTATTGATCTTGAACACTGGTACAAAGCCCATTTCTAAAACCCCATATCGAATGGCTCTATTGAACGAGGAGTTAAAGGTCCAACTACGAGGAATTGTTGGACATCGGTTTCATTCGATCCTAAGTACATCTCCTCGGGGTGCTCTGTTTTATTTCAGAAGAAGAAAGCGGGAGTATGCGACTTTGTATTGACTATCGGGAATTGAACCATGTCACCATCAAGAATAGGCATCCTCACCTCGTATTGATGACTTGTTTGACCCCGATTGCAAGGGGCACAATTCTTTTCAAAATCGATCTTCGATTCGGATATCATCGGTGAAGATTAGAACCGAGGATATTCCAAAAGGCGCCTTCAAAACTTCGGTATGGGCATTATGAATTCTTAGTCATGTCTTTCGGACTAACTAATGCTCCTGCTGACTTTCATGGATATGATGAACCGAATATTCAAGGAATATTTGGATCGATTCGTTGTTGTTTTTATTGATGACATCCTCATATATTCCAAAAGTCGTGAAGATCATGAGCACCATTTGAAGTTTGGTACTCCAAAGGCTTCGTGAAAACAAACTATATGCCAAATTGAAGAAATGCGAAGTTCGGCTTGAGGAAGTATCATTCCTTGGGCATGTGGGTGTTAAAACATGGAGTATCCGTGGACCCGCGAAGATTGAAGCAATACAAAGTTGGGAGCAACCAAGTCGGTGGCGATCAAGACGTAGCTTTTTGGGCTTAGTTGGTTATTATCGGAGATTCGTTGAAGGGTTTTCTCGAATCGCTACTCCATTAACTCAACTAACTTCGGAAGGATACAAAATTCGCTTGGAGCGAAGAATGCGAGAAAAGTTTCCAAGAGCTTAAGAGGAGACTTATTTCGGCACTGTTCTAACAAGACCATCTGGTTCGGATGGATTTGTTATCTACAAACGATGCTTCGTGCAAAGGGTTAGGATGTGTTCTCATGCAGCGTGGGAAAGTCATAGCCTATGCCTCGCATGACAACTTAAAAGAGTATGAGAGGAATTATCCTACTCATGATCTAGAGTCAAGCGGTGATCGTTTTGCTTGCTTAAAGATATGGAGGCACTATCTATATGGGGAGAAAGTGGAGATATATTCAGACCATAAAAGCCTTAAATATTTCTTCACTCAAAAAGAACTCAACATGCGACAGCGACGTTGGCTCGAGCTATTGAAAGACTACGACCACACTATTCAATACCATCCTGGTAAAACGAACGTGGTAGCTGACGCGTTGAGTAGAAGATCATATGCGGGAATGAGTGCGATGATGTCAAGTATACGCATAGAGCCAACTTTAATAGAAAAAGTTAAGGTTGCTCAAGCCACCGACCCTTGAAATGATGCGTGATGAAGAAGAAAGTACAAGAAGGAGCTATTTAAGCGAGAATAGATGAAGAAGGAATACTTGAGTCCACTCTAGACTTTGTGTCCCTAACTACCTCGATTTGAAGTACAAGATTATGATGGAGGCACACAATACACCATTTGTAATCCATCTCGGAAGTACCATAATGTATCGTGATCTTGACATACATTTTGGTGGAACAATATGAAGAGAGAGATTGCAAAGTTTATCTCGATGTGTTTAACTTGTCAACGTGTAAAGGCGGAGCATCTAGTACCTAAGGGTCCGTTGCAACCACTTGAGATTCCGAAATGGAAGTGGGAACATATTACCATGGATTTCGATTACGGGTCTTCCTACGGTTTCTCAAGGCATCAATGCTATTTGGGTTATTGTTGATAGATTAACCAAGTCCGCTCATTTCTTGCCGACACGGAGACTTATTCCTTGAACGTCTTGCTAGTATGTACGTGAATGAGATTATGAGGTTGCATGGCATGCCCAGTATCCATAGTTTCGGATCGTGACCCAAGATTCACTTCAAGATTTTGGGTTAGCTTGCAAAAAGCTATGGGCGCTGGATTTCGATTGATTCGCATACCATCCTCAAACAGACGGACAATCGAGAAAGGACAATTCAAACTCTTGAAGATTTATTAAGACTCGTGTCCTAGTCTTCAAGGCGGTTGGGATAAGTATTTACCATTGGTGGAATTCTCCTACAACAACAGATTATCAGCAAGTATAGGTGTGGCTCCATTTGAAGCATTATATGGACGAAAGTGTCGCTTCCGGTATGTTGGGACGAGGTGGGTGAAGCAACACCGTTGGGACCCGAGTTGTATACGTATGACTACGGAAAAGATCCAAATGATTCGACTAACGATACAAGCGGCACAAGATCGACAAAAGAGTTATGCGGATCTTCATCGAAAGGACGTGGAATTTAGTGTAGGGGATCATGTATTGTCATGAGTTGCTTTCCATGGAAGGGAGTTACAAGATTTGGGAAGAGAGGAAAGCTCAATCCACGATTTATTGGTCCATTTCAAATTCTTGACCGAGTAGGAAATGTAGCCTATAGACTCGCGCGTTACCTCGAAAGTATGTCTCGTGTTCATAATATGTTTCACATATCTCATTTCAGTAAATATGTGAAAGACCCGAACCACGTTATAGAAGTTAGAATCGACGAGATAGCCAAGACTTAACGTATGAGGAGGTACTGTCAAGATCTTGGATAGGAAGGAGCATGTCCCTACGCAAGAAAGGTCATACCACAAGTTAAAGTTTTGTGGAGGAATCATGCTATAGTGGAAATGACCCGGAATTGGAAAAGCGAAATGAAAGCGAGGTATCCTCACCTTTTCAAACACAGTATCGTCACGTCAATTTCGAGGACGAAATTTCATAAGGAGGGAGGTTGTAAGACCCCAACTTATTATTAATGAAATTTAATTTTCTATTTATTATTTTGAAATAGTAAGTGTTGATTTGATTAATGTGGATAGTTAGGGGTAAAATACGCAAATATTTCAAAATAAGCAAGTGGTTATAAAATATTCATTGTTGTCGGGGAATATTCGTTTGGTCGTGGAATATTCTTCGCACGTTTGGGAATATTAAATGCATTTGACGGTACTGTCTTTTGTGGGCCCCATAAAGGAAAGCGATTGGATGAAGAAAAGCATAAATATAAGTTGTTTAAAAATAATAACAGTTATTTATCAATTAATCCGTTAAAATACTCGGTGGTTAAAACACAAGAAGACACCCGGTATTGCACCAATTATTGATTCTTACGTAAGAAGGCACTACTCAATAATGGTTCTGAATTAATTCGCTCAAAGATTTTATTGATTTAATAATCACTGCGTTGATATTTTTATATCATTGTTGTTTCAATAATTGTCATACACAAGATTTTTCAAGATCGAAGCAATAATTCATATTATCCGAATAATATTATTAGATAACATTATTGGCAATGTCTAGAAAGTTCTCATCTAAGGAGAGGTTTGGTCACCTAATTGCTTACCAAGTAAGGAGAAATTCTTATTGAAAAGCCCCTCTTCTCGGGAACCGCTTAGTTGTCAATATTGTGATTCTCGTAATATTGTTTGTGAATAATTAATTATTGATTCATATGATGAGGAAAATATTGATTTTATGTGGATATAGATGGAGAAAATTTTAATTTGACAATTGTTGAAAATTGAAATTTTATCTTTTTCGATAAAATAATTCATTTAAATATAGATTATATTTTAATAATATGATAATGGTGATATTTTTACAACGAATGTGGGATATATGAGTATACGAGGAGGAAGAGTATTTTTGTTGCAATAAATGTTTAAAACATGTTAAACATGCTCGGTGGACCCCATTTATTGATGAAATTTGATTATACTTGTAAAATCGCCTGTTTGTGGATTTCAGTTAATTTCGTTTGGAATTTGGAAAACTTTCTTTTACAAAGTTGTAGAGAATTGAATTTCCTATAAAAACTCTCGAGATTCGAATTTTCTGATAAAAGGGCTATTTATTGTGAATTATTGAAGTTTCAAGCTTCAAATAATTGATTTTGGAAGTTTTAATTATTATTTTAAAGAAAAACGTTTTTTTACATTTAAGTGGGCTAACATGTGATATTAATTGCTGAAATCAGATCTTCAAAGATGGGCTAAGGAAATTTATAATATATATTAAGGAATAAGGAATGACATACTAATGCTACAATCAGTAATGATAAAGTTGTCTAAACATTCTTCCATGAATGGTTTGGAAAGAGTATCTTAATTGGGGATAAAATCTATATAGATAGATTTAAAAGATGCTCGACTTAACCCAAGGAACGTATATTCATTTGATGCTAAAGTTGTTTAGCATGGCAAACTCCATGGGATGTCTCATGTTGATGAGCCCTTGAGTGTATCTCTCCTAATAGTCCCAAACCAGACTCTGAAAAGAGAGGTCGCATGAGTGACAATCATGTATGCAATGAAATGTATGAGACCTGATGTTGATCAGTCATATTATGGAGAAGTTCACTACGAGTCGGTGAAAACATCTTAAAGTGCTTAACCTAAGACCGAGGATGTGATCATATTCATGGTGGGTCTAAATTAAAACTAGAGGGCTTAATAGACTCAAGTTTTTCGAGATGCACCAAGATGACGTAAAAATCCACTTTAAGGTAAAAGCGTTATCTTGAATAAAGGGTGCGTTGAATTGGAAAGGTTCCAAACAATGAAAGAGTTCTTTGGTTTAGTGATAAAGACAAAGTATATAGCTATAAATGAAGTTTGCAAGTTGATTGTTTGGATTAAAAGTTCATTGCAGAACTAGGAATAGTTCCTAAGTCTCATCTTGGATCTAAACATGTGTTGTGGCACTTTCATTTGATTATTAGAATCATTGAAAGATGGGAAATCACTATAGAGATAGTGGACTCTCATGAACAACATTACATATCCATTAACTAAAGCTTATCCAATGCAAACAGGATAATCGTCACTTAGAGAAGAAGAGTATGAGATACCATGGCGATTGGCTTTAGTGTAAGTGGGAGATTGAAAGTAGTATGCACACAAGCCAATCATGTTTGATGATAAAGCATATACATTGAAACAATCTTATTCATTTATTAATAAAAGTATTAATTTATTAAAGGCTTTTAATTATCTACATGATCTTTGTTTTATAATATGTGATAAACCCATAGTTTTAAGCAATGCTTTTAGAATAATGATGATGATCATTCTAATGAGATCTAAATTCTTAGAAAGCTTAAAACTAAAATAGCTCCCAATCATTGGATTACTAAATTGGGGATTAGTGAATCCAGGATAGATCGTACGCACACACGTTGCTCATTTCATTGGATGAGGATGATTGATCTCATGATCATTTGTGTGGAGACACTAAAGCAAGTATGTAGGTGCTTATTAGAGAATAAGTTCTTTGAGCGTGGCTCGCTAAGGAATACCTAATGGAGTTTTACTTACCGCTGTCAATAGGAATTCTGTAGTGATAGTAGTACAAGTGATCCTTGGACTTGAGATCATCATAGTATCTTGTGTATGATGAGTTATACTTTGACTTATTCCTTAAGACCCTTAGGGTATATCAAAGGGTATGCTTGGGTATAATAAGTTGTACATGGAGATAATGTATGATCAATAAAGAATCTACCACTTTATTAAAGAAGAGAAATGTCTATGTGATTCGATAAATGACAACCCAAAGAGTCCTTGGTTAAGGAAGAATGAAATTAGAAAGGAGTTTCTAATTTGCATTATTTGGAGTCATGCATTTAAGAGTCGAAATACATATAATTAAATAAAATAAGACTTGACAAGTAATTCCATGTCTTATATTTAATTGGGACATTGTATGGTGGAAGGATTGAATTAGATTTGGTAACTATTTACTCAAAGGTTCTTTTATGATTAATGTTGAAATCTATATTATCCGGAAAGTCGTTGATCGCTAGGAGGCTTATCCCTATTGTAGAATAAATATTATTTATTTAAATAAATTAATTGTTTAATTTATTTATTTAAATAAGATTAGAATTGTTGTAATTGATTTATTCACAAATGGGTTTAATATGGAGAACCTAAAGGGTCACACCATAAAAGGAAGAATAATTATTTAAGAAGTTAATGACATAATCGTAATAATATGTTAAGTATATTTAATTTAATCTATGGTGATAGAATAAATTAAATAGCTTAATATTTATTATTTAATATTTTAGAAATATTAAATATAAATTAATAAGAGGAGTCTTATTAATATTATTACAATTATTATTATTTTAATTTCTAAAAGAGTTTAGAAATTAATTTAATATAAGTACTCTCATTTATTCCTAATAGGATTAGGAGGTTAAATTAATTAAAAGAGTTTAATTAATTATCCCTAATAAGATAAGGGAGCTTAATTTATTAAAGGTTTTTAATTAATTAAAATAAAACCCAATTCCTTAATTGTTAAGGAGGGTTGCCCACATCTATAAATAAGAGGAGTCTTATTATGGGTGAAAAGAGTTGTTGACTTTTACAACATACATAATTCCAATGGTTGGAGAGTACGCTCCTTTTCTATAGAGATAGAAAAACTAGGGTTTAGCCAACCACCCATCTTCTTGAATCCTTCTTCTTCCTGGTGGATCACCCTCAGAGGCCAAACACTTGGGTGGCTAACGTTGATCAAAGGAAGGAACCAAACCCGGTGAATTCAAGTTGAACGCGAAAAGATTTGGAGGTGAACTTGTACCTGAGGAAGCTCGATCTTCAAGGGTATGATTTTATTCTTTATCTTTTCGTTTAATTAATAATTGTGCATAAAGGGTGATCCGGGTATATGGTTTGTAAAATTTTAAAACTCTGATTTTACACGTTTCCGCTTCCTTTGAGCAATTTGATTGCGTTCATGAATATTACAAACCTAACACCCTCGTTCTTGGGAACGACCTGGTCGATTAATATTGTGAATTATAATAATGATGATAAATGTTGTTAAATATATTGAGGTGTTTTTTTATGAAGTCACGGAAGTTTATATATATATATATAAATTTTGTTTTATTAGTATTATTAATGTAATAAAATAGAAAAGATTTTTATATAAAACAGAATACTTTTATAAAGTTATTTATCTTATTAGACTATAAATAGAATATATTATATTCTATTATGCATAGTATTTTGCATAGTAAAATATTTTTATATAAAATGTAATACTTTTATAAAGTTATTTGTTTTATTAGACTATAAATAGAATATATTATATTCTATTATGCATAGTATTTTGCATAGTAAATTTTTTTATATAAAACAAAATACTTTTATAAAGTTATTTGTTTTATTAGACTATAAATAGAATATAATATATTTTATTATGCATAGTGTTTGCATAAGTGCTCGTGATAGTATTTTATAGTAAATCTTTTTTATATAAAACATAATACTTTTATAAAGTTATTCGTTTTATTAGATTATAAATAGAATATATTATATTTTATTTAAAAGATTTTGTTTTATTAGAATATTTTATTAATACTGCATAGTAAGTCAATATGGACCGTCCGTTTAAAAGTAAATCAATCTGGACCGTTTCATGAATTAGTTCTTATTCATCCATTCTCCTATAAATAGAAGCTTATTCCTTCATTATTTCTTATGAATTCACTTTGAAACTCTAGAGAGAGAAACTATAGAGAAAGAAGAAAAAGTATTCTCGCTACTTCACTACTTCTATATTCAGTTTGTTCTAAGGTAAGAGATATTATTTGTTGTACTCGTAAGTGGGTATTATTTCTTTCGTATTCATGAAGAGAACTTCGTTATTCTATTTTTTTATTCATTGGAATAACTTTTATATCGTGGTCTACCCTATACTTGGTGAAATTCTTTCATTATTCCATTCTTTATCATTATATTCGAATAACTTTGTCATGCCAAGTATCGCATACATGGTGAAATTCTTTCGTTATTCCATTCTTTATTATTCGTTGGAACATCACGCCTACATGCGTTTTACGCATGACCTAGTTCCGTTATTTATTATTCTCATTGGAACATCCCGCTTAGGTGTAATTTTGCCTCGACATTCGGTTCCGTTCTTTATTATTCGCCGGAATATCCCATCGTGCGTTTCACGCATGACTGGTTCCATTCTTTATTATTATTTGGGAATAACCCGTCATGCGATCTATCGCACACATGGTGAATCCTACGTTATTCCATTCTTTATTATTCTCATTGGAATAAACGCCTACATGTGGATTACCACATGCATGATGAATGATCCTTTGTATTCATTCTTTATTAAATTGTGGAAATGATCTCATATCGTGGATTCTGCGCATGGCGGACGAAAATCCATTTGCAGTTTCATATATTCATTATTATACTCAGTTGGTTAAATTTTTGACTACTATACTCTATGAAATTAGTGGAATATCTTTGATATTTACGCTTCATCCAGTATCTTTTCATGGAAATATTCTTCTGAGCATTCTTGAGTTTCACTCTATAAAGAAGTATCATGTTGACAATTTGGACGTTATTAGTTCCTGGATAAATTAATTCTTGAACTTGTTTTATTGAATTCTTATATCATTGTCATCATCCTCATGTTTATATTATGTTGAAAGTCATCTGTGGCCTGTGGTGCATAGATGGACTTGGTATGATTACGACGAGGATTAATCAAGTATAATCATAATAGTAATATTATAAATGATGTGGTAAAAGTCCTCATCGTCCGTAATGCATTGATGGACAATTGTTGGCATGATCATGACCATTGATGAATACACGAATATCCTTGGCCGTAGTGCATGAATAATTTGTGGTTGTGATACTAATGAATATCTTTGGCTGTAGTGCAGGGATGGTGTGGATTATTTATTAAAAGTGAGTCTCAAATGATAAAAGTGATGAAAAACCTTTTAAATCATAAAAGATAGTAGATTTTATTCTCTACTTGACTCTTTTAATGGATTGCTTGTTCAGCATGCAGCTTAAACTTGATGTCTATTGTATTTTATCAGTTTAACATTGTTAAAGGCTAATGATAATTTATTCTGCATTATCTTAGTCATAATATTTCTTACTGGGCTAGTTGAGCTCACCCTTTTACTTTCATTGTTCTCTTTAGGAAATGAAAATGTGGCAGGGACTAGTCGGAGAACGGAGTGACGGTCCAGACGATAACATTAGTAGTCCTCACTATTCTATGAAATAGTATGTTAATAAATGTATTGAGGACTTATTTTGAGTTTTTATCGCCTGTAGAAGACAATATTTGTATTAAAACTCACGACTTATCATTGTATATTTAAGATTGTATTTGTATTCTGTACCATATATTTGGTAACTCAGAATAGGTGATGTATACCTATTTTGGGGGCATCACAGTATAGTCCCATATTGAACATATATTTTTCTCAGAATTTTTAAAATTCATTTACTATTTTTCATATGACCAAAACTACCGAATATTTAGACATTTATCATAAATTGTACTTTGGTCCAAAAATTTCGAAATTTCTGTGGTATACTCTCGTTATATATATGTACTCCCAATAAAATTTTTACCAATTTTGGAGTTAACCACAAGGAGTTATAAGGGTTTACTTTTAAAATAGTCTTTTCCCATAAAAGTCATAACTCCTAATCTATACATCCAAAAATCGCCATTTTTGGGCACAATCTAGAAAACTCAACAAATCATCATTTCAAATTTTCCAGAATTTTTGAGGTCGAAAAATTACTAAACCGCAAATGGATTTTCGCCGCCATGCAGTAATCCGTCAGACAGATCATTTCCATAATTTAATAAGGAATGAATACAAAGGATCATTCACCATGCATGCGATAATCCACATGATGCAGATTCCAAATGTAATAATAAAGAATGGAACTGTGTCATGCGTAAACCGCATGAGATAGGATATTCCAAATGTAATAATAAAGAATGGAATAACAACGGAAATCACCGGAGCATGCAATAGATCAGCACAAATAGGTTATTCCAATGTAATAATAAAGAATGGAACCAGTCACGCATAAATCGCATGCATGTGATATTCCAACGGTATAATAAAGAATGGTATAACAATGTAAATCACCGGGCATGCGATAGGCGCACGATGCACGGGTTATTCCAATGAGAATAATAAATAATGGAACGAATGTAACGCGTAATACGCATGAGCGTGATATTCCAACAAAATAATAAAGAATGGAATAATGTAAGAATTTTACCATGTATGATGTACTTCATGATGTAGGCAAAGTTATTCTAACGTAATAATAAATAGTGGAACCAGGTCATACGTAATATGCACAGACAGGATATTCCAAAAAAATAATAAATAATGGAATAATAACAGAAATCACCAGGTATGTGATAGACCGCACAGACAGGTTATTCCAACAGAATAATAAAGAATGGAATAACAGAAGAATTTCACCATGTATGCAGTATTTCGCATAGACAGGTTATTCTAACATAATAATAAGAAATGGAATAACAATAGCTCTCTTTATGAATACGAAAGAAATAATATTCCTTACACAATAATGATATCCCTTACCTTAGAAGAAACTGGATATTGGAATAGTGAGGTAGCAGACTTCTCTTCTTCTTTCTCTCTATAATTTCTCTCTATAATAATTGCTCTAAACCTTTAGTGAATTGGTGAGAAATGAAGGAAGAATGAGTTTCTATTTATAGGAAAATATAGTTTCGATAATTGCACGTTTTGGGGCTCAAAATATTACAGTATAATACCTTCAACTTTTCTTTCATTTTTAATTAGTCCTGAAAGTATTATCAAACTTGCACCACCTCCCCTAATAGTAAAGAATGTGAATTAATAGTACAATCATGTGACTCAATAGTTATAATCATGTGAAAATACGAATTACAGTATAGTACCTCCATCTATACCTCTATTTTTAACTTAGTCATGCAAGTATTATCAATCTTGCACCACCTCCCCTAATAGTACATGAATGTGAATCAATAGCATACATATGTGAACAAATAATTATAATCATGTGAATTAATAGTAATTAATTGTTCATTTATTCGATTAATTACCCGATTGGTCAATATAACCTCCAGACATCAATTATTATCGAAATAAATATCGATTTCCACTAACACTAACAATCCCAACACAAAGGAAATATTTTTCTAAAAAATTTCATTTTTGAAGTTTGACTTTTTTCTAAAAAGTCAACTGTTGACTTTTTTGACCAAAAAGTCAATCCCGACAAATTTTGTGTTTAGTCTATTTCTACTAATTTCATCGTTCTGGACTCAAATATCACGTCCGCGTCTCCACATTCAACTCCAAACTCAAATTCAATTTTTTTATAACATTCATCATTAATATTATAATTCACAATATTTAACAACCAGTTCGTTTCCAGGAAAGAGGGGGCTTTCCGATAAGGATTTCTCCTTATTGGCGTGCAATTAGATGACCAAACCTCTCCTTAACAGAACTTCTAGACATTGTCAATATTGCAAATAATAATATGAATAACTTTGCCATCTCAATTATTGATTCAATAATATATAAAATATTATGCAGATGATACTGTGACAATAACCTGAATCAATAATATGAGAGATATGATGCAAAGAATTATCGTAATAATAATTGAGTATAATCGAGTGACTTCTCACGTAAGCATCAATAATCAATACTATGTGCTTCTATGCAACCACGCAGCAGACATCGTATTTTTACTACCGAGTATTTTAACAGTTTTAACGGTAACACTTTCGCTGTTATTTTTATAAAAAGATAATTCAGTCGTTTCCTTACTACGATAATACTTCTGTTGTGGGGTCCACCAATGATTGTGCCGTCCTACGGATATTCCCCAACAAAAAAAATATTCTCCGACCAAACGAATATTTTATAACAACTTGCATACTTTTTCACATATCATCCTTAACTTTAACCTTTTATCAATTTAACCATTTACTAAATAGAATAATTATAAGAAAATTGAATACTTTCCTTCCATAAAATTCGGGGTCTGACATTTTATGTTCTTGTTCAGGTGGTTCAGGATCAAACTCATACCTAAGACATTCTTTCCATATCAGAGTCATTATACTCAAATGATGAATCACCTAGTTTATGTGGTTCTTCTTCTTCATATTGGGTTTCTAAAGTTTATTTTCCCTTCTGTTTGTTAGTGTGCCAATTTTTTTTCTTTTGGGAATTGATATTTCTACAAGTGAAAGTGTTAGTTTCACAAGGTACTCTCTCATATGAGGGTGGACCCTGCATACTATTAATGTGAGGAAAAACTTGTGAAACTATCAAATTTACTTTTGAAAATATCAATTCCATTCCTTTCAGCACATTTTCCTTTATCTTTCTGTTTTACACTTGCACCCTCATCCCTCCAATGTCATCATCTTCATCCCCTTCTTCATTGTCATCACCCACAACCTTCTCATTGTCATCACCCCCATCCTATTCCCTATTGTCATCACCGTCTACCCCCTCCCCAATTTCATCATCATCTTCATTCTAACTTGATTCATCCCCAGAACTATCCACATAAGTGTCATCACTTGACTCTATTTCATAGTCCTCAATTGATACCAAATCTCTGCACTCATTATTATTCTCAACTTCACCTTCAAAGTCATCTTCAAATCCTACAGGTTTAATCACCTCAAAATATATTTCAATTAGCCTACTAGGAGGGATAAGGATACACATTGTCAAAACATCATCATCATTTTATAACTCCCATAATCTTCTCTCCATATATATTCTAGGTAACTTATAATGAAATTTAAGGTGTCCAACTTTATACCCCAACTCCTTGGTCATTTTAACTATGTCAAGTCGAGAGATGTAATCAAGATGACATAAATCAAAAAAAGTTAAAGGTACCCCTCACATACTATTTATGTGGAGAAGCTTCAAAGTGTCCACCATGAAAAATTTTGAATGTAAAATATTTTTTATTGTCTGCAAAACCCCAAACACAAAGTAAGCACCAATAGTTACATGTGTGGACCACATCATGTTTAATTTCATAAAATACATAAAAAAAAATAAAAAAACAAAAAATAAATAAAATGTTGTTTATCAACATCAAAAGAGCCACTACCCAGCTTTATAAAAATATTAATCAACCATGTCCATCATTCCACTTTCCGGCAAAAACAACACATTAAACTACAAAATGACCCATATATCAATAAATTTAAAAGTTAAAATACAAAATGGTATTTTAGAAGTACTTACGATATTCTGTGACACCATTCACTCTATAAATATTTTTGTCAGTCGAATCCCTCAAAAATATGTTATTGTCACTCATCCGCATGCACCAATTATGTGTTTCAAATCGCGAGCCCTATATCAACTGATTTGGAAATTTTGTCCAATAAGACCACACGAGTAAAGGTTGGTTGAATAATTACTTTTAGGACTTTCACACGCTATCTACCTAAATTATCCATCTATAATAAGCATAGGCTTAATTAGCCGATCACTTTTGATCAGTTAAATCCAAAAAATATGCATTTTGTTTAAATAAAATAAAAATTAAAGTGTACTTAGGTATTTTTTCAGTTTGAACACGAACCTCAACAATAGTGTAAAGTTTGAAGTACAAAATGTAATTTAATCAACATTAAATTCAATTTAATCTTGCTTTTGTTCAGACATAACTACCTGGGGTATAATTTTTTTTTAACTTTTGTCAAACTATTGAGCTTAATAAACCCACCTTAACCTTATTTAATTCCCCGAATCCCACCCCACCCCACGCCACCCCTCACCTCCCCTCGCCACCCCTCCCCTCAACCTCCACACACCCCCGGCTCGTGTTATTATACTGTTTACACTAAACGTGTCAACGTTACAACTCAGCACTGTGGATATCATTGTACAGTCAAGACTACGTGTGCCTTTGTGACAATTAGAGCTATGCGTGTCACTGGAACAAAATTGGACAGGGTCCAGATATTTCATTAGCATTTTGGTTATGGAAGCAATGCCAGCTCTAGAGAGAGTTGGGCTTGTGTTGTCGGGTATAGGGGGTATTATTATTAGTATTATTATATTATTTCTACGTGGATTAATATTTGTAATCAGCCGAATATTATTAATAGGAAATTGATAAAAAAAATATATATGAATAGTGAGTGGATCCCATGTGAGAGAGATTCACGTAAAAGTATCAGAAAAATATTTTTTTATTTTATTTTTATTTAGCATTTTAAATTAGTTTCAAAAGATAATAATAACAATATAGCCTGATTTAATTGCTCAAAAGGGTATGTTTGGAGTCTGAAAATGCAGTATCAATTATATATGGACATTTGCCCCAAATTTATCCTTTATTTATTTTTACTACTATTATTGCTCAGAACTTTGGAACAGCTTTTTAAAACTGTTAGGCCCAAGTCTAATCTAGGACTAGGGTCGAGTTGGTCAGGGCCAGACCAGTTTTACTTTTAAAACAAATTATTTTTCTTAAGATTGTACCAAAAAAATAGTAGCACTTAACATAATGCAATAATTGAAATTATTAATATAAATCTGAGAAAACATACAATTAGCTAATTGTGTATTAAAAAAAAAAATTAAAGAATAGATATGATGAAGGAGATCTTAATTAATCCCCAATAATATGTTCGAAAGATGAATATTACATTAATTGTCAAAATATTCTAGGTTTTGGAGATGTCAACACTCTTTATAGCTGAATAACTCAAACAAAAGAATAAAAAATAAATATAAAGAGTCAACAACAGCAGTTTCTACTTAATTTGCAATACAAGATACATACATATATATATATATATATATGAAAAAATATATATATATTAGTTAGATAAGTATATACTGGCGTTAAATACGATAATACTTGCTTTTTTTTAGGTTATAAGCCAAAAAAATAATCGTCATAGTGTATATTATACAACTGTGTACATACAAATAGTCTATATATATATATATATATTCGATGTTCTTAAATGCTTATATATTTCAATTTCTTGAATTTTACAACAATTCAAGGACTCACAAGGAACCCCCCATTAAACAAAAATAATTAACTTAACAAGTTCAAATATCAGCGTACGCTATAGTATAAAATCAAATAAAAAATTCAGCAACGTGCATGCCTGCCTAGTAAATAATAAATCTACATACATGCATACACTTGTCAAACGCTAGCTCTAGTTGATCGATCAAGAATATATGTAACTATACATAATTATCATTCAACAGATTCCTTCACCACGAATCATGAAGGCTTACCACTTGAAGAGCTGGAAAAAGATTCAAGAATCCAATTTTTGGCACTAGAGCTACCACCATTAATCTCCCCATGATCTTTAGGCACTAATAATTCTATATTAGAATTATGCCCTTTATTAGTCTGAGGAAAATCAGTAGTTTGGCTTTCTTTATTCGTGAGGGACGAAATGGCAGCCGCGACAGCCACCCTAAACTTTGGATCAGAAGCAATTGCACTCATATGATTCTCAGCTAACACCTTATTATTATTTCCATCTTTAAGAACACCAAAATGATGGTTATTATTAGTGCTAGGCATCCAATTAGTAAAGCCTAATTGAGGTGAGGGGTTTGCCACGAGGAATTGTTGGGGAATATTTATATTGCAGACATTGTTTGTGTAATCCAGGACAATTCCTTTGGAAGGGTTAATACTACTACTTCTAATAAAGGGTGGTGATATTGTATTATTATATGGAGAAGGAGAAGGAGAAATAATATTTTGGTATGGAAAATTTGATGCTTGGTTGAAGTTGGAATGAATGGCGGCTGTATTATAAAGAGGATTACAGGAATCTGCTAACAAGAAGGATGCTGCTGCTGCGGATGCTGTTGAAGCCATTGCTGTCGCGCCCACGGGGAGAGGATGATTATGAGTTCCTTCGTAGGTTGTTACAAGTATTGACATGTCTTCTAAACATCTTTGTACCTAATTAGTTAATTACAAAGAAGCAATATAGATAAATAACTAGGATTAATTAATATATATATATATAGAGAGAGAGAGAGAAATATAATTCAGTGAAATGAATAATTATATAATTGTTTATATACTTACTGATAGAATATCTCTACAGAACTTACGAAGAAATGATGCATGTGCTCCACTTTTATAGTCTAATTTTATTTACAAAATTTTGTTTGTTAAACAAGAAACTACTGGCTAGCTAGTATTTAAGATTGAAGTTTTATTAGAGTAAATAATTAAGAAAAGTAATCAAAGTGTATACCATACCTGTTTTCTAACTGGGCAACCAGGAACTACGGTGCAACGATAATAGGCTCTTGGACAAGGATTTCCTTTTGCAATTTTTTGCCCATATTTTCTCCATTGGCATCCATCATTCATCTACCAAAAATTTCATTAATTTTGTAATCGAATCTTCTTAAATATTATCAAGCTAGCTAGTTATTTAAAGATTTATAGGAAGAATTAAAAAGTGAAAATGTAGAGATTAATAAAAGTGATAGCTAGCTAGCTAGCTAGCTAGTACTCACTGTGGCTGTTTCACATCTGGCCCTGACTGAAACCCTAGCTTTTCTATTAGGAGGAGAAGCAACATGGCTTGTTATGCCACCCAAGTCGGTCCTTTGTAGCTTGTTTTGTCTGGGATTAGGGTTTGCCATTAAATCTTCCTTATTATTATCTTCTTCTCCTCCTCTTTCTTGTTGGCTTCTTGTGTTGCTTTCATGTATTCTCAGTGACAACCCTAATTCACTCTCTTTCTGTTGCCATGATGATGATGATCGCGGCGGCGGCGTGTGATTATTCCTTTCCAAAATTGTTGGACTTGTCGGTGTTTCTTGACTTTGATCAACACCATCATTTCCGTGGAGTGGAAGAAAGAAATTAGGATCCTATATCAAAATAAATTTAATTATAATTAAGCCATAATTAAAATTAATTATATAAAGATAAGACCTTAACGTACGTACGTACCATAATTAATTTGAAGCAGACATTAAAAGGATAATTAAGATGGTGTGATTTGATTATATAATTACCTTCTTATGGTTATTTTGTGGGATAACCGAAAACTTCATTTGGAGATCATAATAATCTTTCATAGTTTGCTCTACCACCTTCCTCAACACCATGTTCTCTTCTTTCATCCGGCTCATCTCCATTTGTAACACTGATAACTAAATGCAAGAAATCCGATACCATCATTATTCATTAAATAATCTTATATAATTACCAAAATTAATTAAGAGGGCAAGTTATTCTTAATTAATTAAAAAAAAAGAAACAAAATACAAGAATTAATATTCAAATTAATTAAATATATAGTCACATATGTAAGATCAGTTTCAGTGTACGCACCTCTACTGGCTTGAAGTTTTCTTGAAGCTTGGATATGTGGAGAGATGCTAATATTTCTTCATCTGCAGGCGCTTCTGGTTCTTGGTTTTTCATATTTTTTGTTATATTATCATCAACAACCACTTGCTGTTCATTATTATCTTCTTTGGGAGCTTCTTCTTCATCTGTAGAATCTAGCTTCAGAGATAGATCAATTTCCATTTCACTTAATTCTTCTGATTCTCTCTCTCTCTCCTCCAGCTAGCTGTCCGTGGAGTATTTGATATGATATTTGATGCTGTTGCTTTTAAGGTACCGAAGTCAATTCCATCGTTTCGAAAACGCATCCATATGGAGTATAAATTAGATTTACAAGCTTTGACTTTAATTAATTAATTACATATATAATTAATTAAAATAGCCATCAGAATGACTAGCTGGTAATGCCGTGGGCGCCCCTATATATATATATATATGTTAACGCCAAGATCTTTCGTCACGTTCCAATCACCTAAAACGTCCCGATCCTATGAACGTAAACACAATAAACACTACATGTTTCGACGGCGGTTCTCACGGGATAGGCTCAGCGTGAGAATCGTATGTGAATTCACAAGGTTTATCGAAAACGGCGCTATATCGCTTTAAGTGTATTGATATCAAAGATAATAATAATTCTTCGTGAATATCCGATTCTAAATGAAGAAGAGTATGAAACGCACTTCTTGGTGGAGACTTCCTCGCCAAGTTATATCCTCCTGGCTCAATTATCGTGCCACCCACTACTACTACCGACATTCCCTTTACCCGATGGGTTTCTTGATTCTGCATGTAGTTTTTGTTCATCGCTTTTGATCATTGTTTTATCGCCAACCGATTACAATCCCATCCACATTAATGCATGGCGATTCTTTAGTCAACCGACATGCTTTTTCATCATTCTGGTCAAAGATTATAGATATTTAAAATGTCTAAATGATTGATCCATCAATTGATAATTCTTATCTTATAAGTTTGAAATGAAAATGATATGATAATTGGGCTTAATGATTTTTATAATTCAATAATAAAGGCCCAATAGAATAAAAATAATAAGCCCAATACATTTGGGCCTAAAAGGATAAAATATCACGCACCCAACATCGCTTTCTTAGTTTTTTGTTGAATGTAATGTTTAATAGAAAACTATAAACAATCCATGATATTTTATCGAGAATCAATAAATGACAAGATGTAATTAAAAACGCACTCCATTTATTGTCCATGAAATGAAATGAAAGGAAGTTAAGGGCCCAATTCGTAAAGATTTCTAACCATTAGGTACCAGGATCCCAAACCGGACGCTTCCCATTCAAATTCCAATTATTATTGTCATTTAAATGCTTTGTCTTGAACATCGTGTAATCACAAGATAAAAGGATAACTTTACCAATTTTGACAGCTTTTACTGCTCATTTGAAATTGAGCGCCTTTCTAAAATTTCGATCTCTTTCTCTCTCGCAAATCTTCACAAATGGCTTTCAAACCCTCAACAGAGTTCTCCCATACTTGTAACACCCATCACTGTGGTTCCCCCAAACCCTAATCTTCATGAGGGGACTTCAGGTACGAATCCCAAGCAGAAAACCCAGAAAACCCCCTCTGACTATTATAGGAGTATGGAGCGATTCTCGCATGCCAACACCCCGTCTATCATAACTGAGGCTGAACTGAAGAGAGTTCGAACTCGGTTCCACATTCCGCACACCCACGCCGTGTGGTACCCTGCTCGAGAGAAAATGTATCAACGGCCTGAAGGATGGACGGCCGTACCAGTGACTTTACTGGAGAAGGGGGTTCGATTCCCTCTTCATATCTTCATAGTGACCCTACTGGGGTTTTTGGGTGTAGGATTTTCGCAACTGGTGCCGAACTCCTACATTCACATTCTGGCCTTCGTGGCCTTCTGTCATGAACTGGGTGTCGAGCCCTCCCTGGACTTCTTCTTTACTGTCTACAAGATAGTGCAATCCAGGGAGAAGGGGTTCAAGGCCCTCAGCAAACATTCTCCGAAGTCTGGAGAGAAATTTGACAGACGTTCGCTGGTGAACACCCCTTCGAGCAATAGGGGATGGCACGAAAAATGGTTCTTTGTCAAAGGCCCTGAAATCTCCTCTCTTCCGAACTGGGCAACTGATGAAAAAATATCTGCTGACTTTGGAGATGTTTCCGAAGAACGAGAAGTGGAGATGATGGAGCTATTTGACAACTTCCCGAAGGAGGAGTGGAAATACGGACTCCTCTCGAAGCAAGCATGGTTGTATGACCATAAACGTAAGTCCCAGCTTATTTCAAATATATATATTTTTTGAAAATATTCCATAAAATATAATTATAACATGGAATTGTTTGATTTGTGCAGTGTCTTTGATCAGGCCGAGCTCTGCAGAAGTAAAGGAACTCGAAGATTTCTTGTCTGGGAAGTCTTCGGAAGTAATTGAGGCTACACCCACCGAAGCTACCCCCGAAGTATATCCAACACCAGAAATTCATACGGATGAATTTCAACCAGAAGAAACAGAGGCCGAAGAGGTTCTCATACCAGAAGAGACCCTTCATCCTCGACAAAAGAGGAGGGCTACCAGAAAACCAAGGTCAGTCCCTCTAGTAAATCCTCCCGAACCTATACCGTAAATGTAACCAACCCCAAAACCATTCCTCGATCAAAGGCTTACTTGATCGTCTCCGATCAAGGAGTATACTTAGGACTAAAAACTAAAACAAAAATAACTCCATTAATCGCCAAGAACTCGGGGTTCCTCGTCTTTCATTATTCCTCCTTCGTGCCCCTCAGAGAAATACAGATCAAGAGGACGGTGACTGTGACGAAGGATTCCAACGTTATCCGAAAAAGGAAACGTACTTCGAGAGCCATCCAAGTTCCGATCCGCTTCAACACCCAAAGAACCTAATTCAAACAAATCTCCCATAATCGAAACCGTTTCACGCCGAACCTACACCCCCGATCACCCTACTTTTTCCCCGAAGGTCGAGACCTTTCTCCGAACTACCCCGGTCCTTCGTGTCAAGGTTATCATGTCCGGCCGTGGGATCTCCGACCCTATGGCCTGTGTTCAACGCCAACTTTCCTTTCGACCTCTTCTGGGGCTTTCGTTCGACACACCGATTTATCACCGCTCAATTGATCACACGGACGGAAATCTTCTCGACGAAGGAATGAGTTATCTGGCCAAGGTAAACAATAATGACTTCTTCCTTTACATCTCTATTTTCCTTCGAGCATTTTAGAATTTGACTTGAGTACTTTTGAAAATGTGTAAAGTTAATCGTCGTCTTGGACGATCGCGTCCGAGACACATAAATGGAGAGGCCGAGGAAGATTTCATGCGCCAAGAAATAAACATGCTGAAATCGACCTTGGAACGAGAAAGAGCTGGCCGTGAAGATGCTTTTCATACCATCAATGGTCTTCAAAGAGAATTGGATCGGGCCAAGATGGATTTGAAGACATCTGATGACGAACTGAGAGCTACAAGAGATGAGTTGGCTGCGTCCGAAGCCGGCCAACAAACCTTAACCAATCTGAATGCTGGTTTGGTTGAAGAGAACCTACTCCTTAAGGTAAAAATGAGGAGTTCTCTTCAGCCAACCGAAGCTTAGTCCTACAAATTGGTGAAGCTGAGACGAAGATCCAGGATGAAGCTCGAAGGCATAAGACCAAGCGTCATAAGCTCCGCCATAAGATAAAAGACCTTGAGGGACGAGGCCCCTCGCTCGATCAAGAGCTTCAAAACAGATTCAAAGGAGTATAGGGACTCGGATGAACTCAATGTAGAGATCATGAAGGTCTATTCGGAGGGATATGAGAATTTGTCGGGAACGAGGAAAGAGAAGCTATCTGTCCGCTTCAATTGGACCCTAAGATTGCTCAATTCGATGATGAAGGCGGTGCCTGAATATATATATCATGCTTTTGATTCTATGTAAATATTTAACTTTTTATGTTCATGTAATTTAATCGATTTAAATGAAATGAACATTTTATGCTTATTGATAAATCTTTAACTGTCTTGATTATAACTTGCATCTCGATCGGGTTTCTTGTCAATAATTTAGTATCAATAAAATGAACTATTGAATTAGATATGGCATATAACGCTTAACTCATACAATGAAGTGAGTTGAATTTTACGGATGTGATTCAAGTTAATCGAACTAATGAACCGAACTCAACACTTAAAGCAGAATAAATAACTTATACTCACTCTGCATCAAGAGTGAGATCAATTATACGTGAAGTAAATTTGGACGACAAACAGATAAGAACCAAGACATAAAGATTAATAATGACCATTGACTTACCACCCCGATAAGATCAATATAGGACCAAAAGAACTTGGGGCTACCATCGAATGGCCAGCGAGTCCTACCATACCTCCTTACACCATCGGACCAATAGTGACCATTGACTTACCACCCTGATAAGATCAATATAGGACCAAAAGGACCTGGGGCTACCATCGAATGGCCAAATGAGTCCTACCATACCTCCTTACACCATCGGACCAATAGTGACCATTGACTTACCACCCCGATAAGATCAATATAGGACCAAAAGGACTTGGGGCTACCATCGAATGGCCAGCGAGTCCTACCATACCTCCTTACACCATCGGACCAATAGTGACCATTGACTTACCACCCTGATAAGATCAATATAGGACCAAAAGGACTGGGCTACCATCGAATGGCCGGTGAGTCCTACCATACCTCCTTACACCATCGGACCAATAGTGACCATCGACTTACCACCGATAAGATCAATATAGGACCAAAAGGACTTGGGGCTACCATCGAATGGCCAGCGAGTCCTACCATACCTCCTTACACCATCGGACCAATAGTGACCATTGACTTACCACCCTGATAAGATCAATATAGGACCAAAAGGACCTGGGGCTACCATCGAATGGCCAGCGAGTCCTACCATACCTCCTTACACCATCGGACCAATAAGACCAGTGATAATTTGTAGAAAAGTGATCTTTTATTGATATCAAACGGATTTTGTATGCAGACTTAGATAAACCCGACTTGAACTTTATTGAAAATACTTCCGAAGTCTGCCAGCATGCCATGTATTCTTGATCTCGGAACCATCAAGTGCCTTTAATCGATAAGTACCGGGCTTTGGTACTTCGATCACTTCATATGGCCCTTCCCAATTCGGCATTAGCTTTCCCGTATTCTGAGGTGTAGACGCTTCGGCTTCTCTGAGAACGAAGTCTCCTACTTCGAATCTACGAAGTTTGACACCCTTGTTATAATGTTTGGCCACCCTTCGTTGATAAGCAGCCAATTTGATTAAAGCTTCCTCTCTGACTTCGTCTAGCAGTCCAAGTTAGCCTTCATCCTTCATCATTGTAGATTTTTTGAATTGACTTATCCAAGACTTGGAGATCCGATCTCGACCGGGACTAAGGCATCGCATTATAGGCCAATCCAAGGGCGAATCCTCGTAGTAGTCCTCGGCGTAGTTCAGATGCCCACAAAGACGCTTTCAAAGAATTCTTCCGCCATCTCCCTTAGCTTCATCCAATCTTCGCTTATTCCGCTCGCCAGTCACGTCCGTTGGTTACTTCAACTTGCCCATTCGATTGTGGATGAGCCACGAAGTCTTCTTGTCTTTGAATCCCCAAATCGCTCAAAAATTCTTCAAATTTTGAACCCATTTAACCGGGCGTCCGTTGTCCGATATCAATATCTTAGGGATTCAAGTTAAACACCACTGAGACTCCTTTATAAACTTTAAGCACTCCTCGTTCATTATCGATCAAGCGGTTTCGCTTTCTACCCACTTGGTCATATAATCAATAAGAACTATGATTTAAGCTAACTCGACCTTTAGCTTTAGGTAACTGGTCCCAATATATCCACCCCCGCACAAATAAGGGTATAGGAGATAAAATCGAGTATAACTCTTTAGGTGGTCGATGTGGGACCGGACTATTGAGTGGCATTTTCACATTTCTTGACGATTTCGTAGCTTCTTTGAAAATTGTTTTACCAATAGTAACCTTGTCAAGTACTTTGTAAGCCAAAGACTTGGCGACCATATGATCACCGTAAATCCCTTCATGAACTTCCCAAGAGCATACTCGGCCTTGGACGGAACCAAACATTTCAATAATGGTGAGGAAAATGCCAATCGATAAAGATCCCCATCAATAAGATCGAAATTAGTACTCTTGTACTTGATCTTCTTTACAAAGATCTCGATCCGAAGGAAGGACGCCATCCGCCAAATACTCGATGTAGGGGTCATCCAATGCGGTTTGTTCGCTCGATGCACATCAACGTTTCATCTTCAACACTTGGGTGCCGTGATAATTTCCAAATACACCGATCCATGAAAGACATCGCATCCGTAGTGGCCAATTTCGACAAAAGCATCGCAGAGAATTGTCGTTGCGCTCAATACTCAAACTAAATGACGAAGCAAAAATTGAAGTTGGTTTCTTAACTCCGCCAGATATTTGATCATTCGGTCCCCCAAAGCTTCATAATCTCCCGACGGTTGCTTTTACAACCAACCGAGAATCACTATAGATAATTAATCGTTGGACTTGAGACTCTTTGCTAATCGGACACACCTGCTAACACCGCTTCGTATTCAAATTTCATTATTTGTTGCTTTAAATCCGAATCACGGCTCATTGAACCTTCAATCCTCCGGACTTATTAGAATAATTTCGCCCACTAACAATCATCGTAGAGGATCCATCTCGCATACAACGCCCACGCTTCTCGACCTCGTTGAATAACGACCACCGCCGATCGGAAGATTCACTTCCGATAATTTCGTATCGCGGTGAAGCGAACATTCTACCATAAAGTCGACCAAGGCTTGGCCTTTGATGGCGATTCGGGATGATACTCGATAAAAAAAATCGACAATTCCATAGTCCATGCTGCTAATCTACCCGAGACCTCTGGCTTGCCCATCACCTTCTTCAACGGTTGATCCGTGTAGACGACCAGGAGTCGACCTTGAAAATACTGCCGAAGCTTTCTACTGGCAATTATTAAAGCAAAGGCAAATTTCTCAATGTTAGGATACCTGGTTTCAGCATCTCGTAGGACGTGGCTGACGTAATAGACCGGATGCTGCTTCCCACTGATCTCCCGAATCAAAACTGCTCCAACTGCTAAGGAACTGGCCGCAAGGTACAAATATAAAGTCTCTGCTGGGACAGGCTTGACCAATAAAGGAGCCGAAGACAGATACGTCTTTATACTTTGGAAAGCATCTTCACACTTGGAAGTCCACTGGAATGTCTTCGCATTCTTCGGTCCCTTCAATGTATCAAAGAAAGGAAGACATCTTTCTGCAGATTTGGCGACGAACCTCCTTAAAGCCGCAATCCTACCAGTCAGACGCTGAACGTCTTTGAATGACTGAGGAGTCTTCATGTCGAGGATGGCCTGGATCTTCTCTGGATTGGCTTCGATGCCCCTTTGACTGACCAGATAACCCAGAAATTTTCCAGCACCAAGGCCGAAAGTACATTTGGTTGGATTAAGTCGCAGATTGTCGATGATTTAACAGGTTTGAAAACATTCCTCTAGATCGTCCAAATGTTTACGAATTTGCATACTCTTCACGATCATGTCATCTACATAAACCTCCATGTTCCTTCCCAAATTGCCTATTGAATATAAAGTTCATCATCCTCCGATAGGTAGCTCCAAAGATTAATGAGGCCAAAAGTCATTTTTTTTTTGTACGCATACACCGACGGTGTGTAATGAATGTCGTTTTGGAATGTCTTCTTTGCACATGGATATTTGATGATAACCGAAAAAGCATCCATAAAACTTAATAATGCATACCCAAGTGGCATCGATGAGTCGATCGATATGGGCGGGAGGATAAAGTCCTTCTGACAAAGCTTTGTTGAGGTCGGTGTAGTCGATGCAAACCCGCCACTTTCCATTATGCTTCTGCACCAATACTACATTTGCTATCCACTCCGGGTAATCAATCTCGTAGATGAAGTCAAGCAGCCAGCAATTTTGCAACCTCTTCATCGATGATCTTTTGACGTTTCGAGCAAATATCCGCTTCTTCCGATTTAACCGGCTTTTTGAAGGATCTATCTCCGTTTTTATGCTCAAAGAACCTTCCCACGACTCTGCATATCTTGTGGCTCCATGCAAAAATATCGACATAGCATCGTAAAAGTTCCATAAGATTCGTCCGAAGAGGTTCTCGTAAGCCCGAACCAATCTTCACTGTCTTGTCCGGCTTTCCGATGACCAACTCAATTTCCTCCGTCCCTCCAGCGGGGATTACCAACGGTTCTGAACTGCTCTCGGTGAAGGGTTCGATTTCAATTGCCATCGTCTTTCTTTGTTTATCGACCCCATTCCGGATGAAATGACAATTTCGATAACATCTTGGGCCAGATCCAAGTCACCCATCACCTCTCCTACTCCATGTCTTTGTGGGAACTTGATTTTGAAATGTGGATGGAAGTTACTGACTGAAAGAGTCTGTCAACGTAGGTCTTCCCAAAATGGCGTTGTATGCCGAATCCACATGCACAACATAAAATTTACAAGTTATCTCCACTTCACGAGGGGCCGTGTCAAGATGATGAGGGAGTTCAATAGTGCTTTACCACTTTGACAGGATCGTTTCCGAAACCATATAGAGGAGCCTCCTGTCCGACCTCCATTTTGTGCTCATCGAGATGCATTCTTTGATAAGCATGGGCATAAAGAATGTCCACCGAAGATCCGTTATCTATCATCATGCGTTTCACATCCACTGAGCCCACTTGTGCTGTGATCACCAATACTCCTTCATGCGGTTCAATGGGCTCAGAAGGATAATCCGTGATCAGTAAATGAAATAACAGTTCCTAGGAAAGGCTGTCATCCTTCAGAGTAGCATCGGTTATTGACATAACTGAATCAAGATAAGACCTCCTCTTCTTCCCTACTAATTTCCCAACAGATCCACCAGTTATTACATCAACGACTTGCCTTGGCGGTGGTGGAACATTTTGAACAGGTGGTACTTGAACTGTTTGAACGGTACGATTAATAACTCTTTGATTTTGTGGTCTTTCTCAGCCACATATTGAATCAGCAAGCCACTTTTAATCTTGTTTTCCACAAAATCCTTTAAATTACAACATTCATTAGTGTCATGACCAGCAGCTTGATGATAACCACAATATTTACGAGGGTTGCCATGTCCCGTTTTGTAATTATCACGAGGTGGTTCAAAGAAAAATTTGGTTTGGATCCGATCCAAAATTATCGACCTCTCTCGTATTCAAATGGGTATAAACCTTATTAACCTTGGGGTAGAACAGTGCACGATCATTGCTTTTGTCGCCACGAGTTATCAGTACTTCTTGAACTACCTACGGCCCTTTGGTTGTAACCTCCCCCTCTTCTCTGATCAACATCGGTCTTGGGAACCTCTACTTCCTTTGATTGGCTCAAAGAAGGATTCTTCAGACTATTCATAGCCTCTTCCACAACAATATAGCCTTCTGCCTTGTCAAAGGCTTCTGCTAGGCTCTTCGGATGGTGAAACATCAGTTTCTTTACCAATTTCTCCGATTTAACCAGATCCAGCCCATTCTGGAATAATCCAACAGCTTGGAGATCATTAAGATCAGACACCTGTCCGACCGCTTCCCTAAACCTCTTTACATATTGGCCTAAAGATTCATTGGTGAACTGCCGGACTTGTGCTAAAGAACCTGTAGGCTTCCCCCTTCTTCGGTTGCTTCCAAAACGAGCATGGAACTTATCACAAAGTTCAGTCCACGAGGAGATAGAATCCGATGGTAAAGTCCCCATCCACTGTCTGGCGTCTTTTCTCAAAGTAGTGACAAAAGTGTGACATTTAGCAGCATCAGTAAAGTCATAGTAATCCATTAATCGGTCAAACGCCTGACTATGGTCATAAGGATCTCCTGACCCATCATAGCTCTCCATGCGAGGTAATTTTTTGGTAGCATCTGCTTTCTCCCGGAGAATATCAGAGGAAAAAGGGGATGCCTTCTTACCAGAAACATCTTTCACCTGTTGGACCTCAGCCAATTGTTTTCGAAGTTCTTTCAACTCTCTAACCAGAAAATCAACACCTTCGGGTTGTGATGAGATCTCCTTTTCCTGGGCGACACTAGGTTTTGGAATGGATCGACCCTTCCCTGCCGATCTCGCTGCCCTTGCGGGACTTCTTGATTTACTAAGTCGTAAAATCTCATCCTCATGATGAGAACGATTGTGACGGTATTCTCCTCTTCGGGTTTCTGACATAATTTCTCTCGACCTGCTTCTTCGTCTTTCACCGTTGTGATGAATTGATCTAACGACTGTCAGTGCTTTCTTCGAGGCCGAAGGCGTTCTGCTCCTCGATCTCCTGCTACTACGAGAATGATCCCTGGACACATGCATAGAATGTTCCGGCTCCTTACCCTTCCGACGGGGTACTTCCTTATGCCTACTTTGTCCTTCGGAATGAATATGGCTAGATGATTCGTCTCTCAACTCATTCACCGAAGCATTTGTTGGCTATATCTTCCCTTTGTCTTAATGAACCTCCAAAGCCTTATCCGCTTTCGTCCGCCATCCTCGCCAACTTGGTAGTTCGGTCCTCTTGACCACTTCGGCGATGAGTTCGGGCTGGCGAACCGCCTACCCGTTCCGGATTGGGATCACGCCCCTTATCAGCGTTAAAGACTAACTTCCGTCTGGCTCCACCATGGATCTTCGGACGAAGTTCTTCTGAATTGTTCTTAGAAGCCGTGCTCTCACGACCACTTTTAGAAGGACCCAACCGATCCTTTACTGAGATACGAGGCAGTGATGAACTAACAGCCATCGCCTGCCCTTCCGGTGTTCCATCTCTACTCCTCATCATCTTTCGAAGCAAATTTAAACAATTGTGATTGAAAAGACCCCTCCTTCTAGCGCCAATGTTAACGCCAAGATCTTTCGTCACGTTCCAATCACCTAAAAGCGTCCCCGATCCCGCAGCGTAAACACAATAAACACCACAAGCTTCGACGCGGTTCGGTTCCGTCGGGGATAGCTTCAAAGCGTGAGAATCAGTATGTGAATTCACAAGGTTTATCGAAAACGGAGGCTATATCGCCTAGTGTATTGATATCAAGAGATAATAATAATTCTCTGTGAATATCTGATTCTAAATGAAGAAGAGTATGAAAACGTACCTCTTGGTGGAGACTTCCTTGCCAAGTTATATCCTCCTGGCCTGAATTATCGTGCCACCCACTACTACCTGACACATTCCCCTTTACCCGATGGGTTTTGCCGGCTGCATGTAGTTTGTTCACTGCTTTTGATCACTGTTTCTATCGCCGACCGATTACAATCCCATCCACATTAATGCATGGCAGATTCTTTAGTCAACCGACATGCTTTTTCATCATTACAGGTCAAAGATTATAGATATTTAAAATGTCTAAATGATTGATCCATTGACCCGACCCGGTCTTATAAGTTTGAAATGAAAATGATATGATAATTGGGCTTAATGATTTTTATAATTCAATAATAAAGGCCCAATAGAATAAAAATAATAAGCCCAATATATTTGGCCCAAAGGGATAAAATATCACGACCCAACAATATATATATATATATATACGGTTCAGATCTTAAACTCACTTTTTATCTAGTTCATTTTGCTCACCCTCCTTTTAATGATGGACCGGACGACGATTCGGTCCGTCGCTATATATAGAACCGTCGTCTTAGCTTTTAGCGACGGATAACATATGGCGACGAACAATATATAACGACGGACCGAACATATAGCAACGGGCCAAATCGTCGTTCGGTCCGTCGCTAAAGGAGGGTGAGCAAGGTGAACTAGATAAGGAGTGATATATATATATATATATATATATATATATATACGGTCCGGATCTTAAGCTCGCCTCTTATCCAACTCACCCGATCTCACCTCCTTTTTAGCGACGGATTGTTCATACAACTGTCGTCTATACTTTTAACGACGGACAACATATAGCGTCGTTAAAAGTATAGACGACGATTGTATGACCGAACCGTCGTCCAGTCCGTCGCTAAAGGGGGTGAGCTCGGGTCATGAGTTGAATAAGGGGTGAGCTTAAGATCCGGACTCTCTCTCTCTATATATATATATATAATCATCTCTTAACCTGTCCATTTTACCATTTTGTCTTGGACCATTTTGTCTTGGGGTTAATAGTAATTAAAATTACTCCTTGTATATTCATGGAATCATGCAACTTTGTTATTAATTTCTCTATAGGATTTAAAAGGATATTATTTTCCACCCTCATAATTAAGTGCACAAGACCCTAAAATACTTCAAATGGACCACCTTAATTGCCTAGTTTATTTTATTTTTTAGTACAATATATGTCAGGTAAAATAGTCATAATGCGTATTTTTATAACCGTTTAAATTTTGTTGAAGCATCAATCTCAAAATCAATTAAATCGATGTAATTAAATAGAGTAACTAATTAAAATAGTCTTATATTTAGATATAATTAAGAAATTAGATCAAATAAAATTGATTCATATATATATATATATATATATATATATATATATATCTGTGAATTGTTAGATTAAAATGATAGAAAAGAATCGACCAGAGAGTAAAAAAAACACACGGTGGTCATTTTGAACACTTGCAAAAACACGGATTCAACCCGACGTGTGTGTGTTTTTGCGCTTTGGTCCATTGGAGAATCCTCTCCAGTATATATATATATATATATATATATATATATATATATATATATATATGCATGCATGAGGTTGTTTACACTTCCACGCACATGTACCAACTTTTGCTAAGAGAACTCTTTTCAACAAACAAATAATTAGGCCGGGAACCGAAAAGTATAAGAAGCCAAGTTTAATTAATTAAGTTTGTAATTTAAATTACTTGGCATATTTATTGTTATCAGTAATTAATTAATAATTAATATTAAAAAGAGCCCCATACGAAATCCCAATTACAACAAATTAAAGGGAAAGAGACTTGGGATCAGATCTTGAAATTGTCAACTGGGAGACCTCATCTCCACTTTCCACTACTCTTTATCATAAATTAATTAATTGATTATATTATTTATATAGAACCCCGTTTTTTTTTTTTAAAGTTAACTTCGATCTCTATCACCTCCCCGTGTTAACTTGAGAAAACTGATATTATTATAATTCATTTATAAATATTTAAATAACTGTTTGGGATATTTATTTTGATTTCAATTCTTCACGCTAGAGCTTCAAATAAACTTTTAAAATAATAATTTAAAAAAATGCATGTGTATTAGCTTTTTGCGTGTGTGTGTGTGTGTATATATATATATATATATATATATATATATATATATATATATAGAGAGAGAGAGAGAGAGAGAGCTTTCTATATATGAGGGTGGTCCACATGCGGATCACCTTTAGCGACGAACAAAATCGTCTTTAAATTCATCGTCATAAGGTCTAAATTGTAGAAGAATAACCCGTAACTGTCGCTTTAGCGATTCGAGACTTCTATGGCGATGGTTTAGCAAAAATTTTATCGTCATTAAATGTATTCTGTAGCATACAAAGAGGATTATATATGAGCTAGAATAAAAGAGAGTTTCAGATTAATTCGATGCGGTAATGGTAATGATGATGATGATGATGATAATAAACATAATTATAACAATAATAATAAATGCATGATTCAAATAAGTTTTACTAATAATTTAATCAGAACTAGTTAGGTTTTAAAAAAATCCTGATTGTGTTACATTTTTTTCCAAAAACAATAATCCTTTTATATCAAAATTATGTTATGTTTTGAATTGACGGAATGGAATAGAGTAAGGAATGAAATAAAAATAGTATATTAGATGATCATTTTGGAGAATAAATCATTCTAATATAATGAAAAATCATTTCATCCCTTTGTTTTTTTATTCCATGTAGAGAAGGTAGAATAAAATTCATTCCATTGGAATTGATATATGTGATAATTTTATTATTATATCACCACTAACAACCAAATATACACTTAAAATATCTTAAAATCATTTTATTTCATCTTCTATTCCAGTCTTTCAATCCAAATGCAGCATTTATAATATATACTTGCAATATCTCTCAAGGACAAGTTTGATTAAACTAGCTAGTTATCACAACATAGATTTTATCCTCAATACATAGATTTTAATTTACATAATTATAAAAAGTTTATTTTATTTCATTATATTTATGAAGAGTGCGAGTTATAATATATATGTGACAACTGACAACTAATTAATCCAACTTGTTCCAAAATTTACTTTGGACTTACTTTAAATATTTGGACTTCTAGTTTTTAAATAATTGGGCAAATGAAAGTAATAAATACTCCCTCCACCCAAAAATTTATAAACGTGAATTAATTATATATTCAACCACTTTTTAAATTAATTCGAACTTAACACATTTTAACAATAAAATTATATTATTCATTGTTCCCACCTCCTAACATTACAAGTAAGTTTTGAAAGTAAAAAATTTAAAACAAGCTAATAACTATAATTTCCTTCTAGTATATAATTTTCTTGGTAAATGATACATTTTAGATATTTTAACTTTATAATAGTATAAAAATCTATTAACTATATGTAAATCAATTTATTTCAATTTATTAATATTAGAATAAAAGTGTTATTTCCTACTTTTCAGAAGTGAAATGATATATTTTTAAAATAATTTTCGTATGATGGTGAAAACTAATTATTATATAAGGAAACTTTAAAAAAAAATTGCTTATTATATAATAATTAATATATATATATATATATAAGTTATTTGGATACAAATTCCGAATACGGATCCGAATCCGAATTCGAATATCCGCTATGTGCCGAATATATTTACGGTCGGATGTTAAACGAATACGAATACGCCTATATTTATATTCATATCCATTTATTTGCGGATACCTTTAAATCAAATACGAAAATATCTATTTTTTCGAATACGTACGAATAATATCCGCTTTTTTTTAATATAGATGCGGAGAAGAATACGAATTTTTTAATTACCATTTACAGCCCTATGTAACAACTCTTAAACGGAGAAAATGTAAATTTTTATATATAGTTATGCACTAACGAATAGGAAAAAAAAAAGTATATATATAGATCCTTTTTTCTAAACATATACGACTTGTGTACATTGTTTTCTTTTGATGAATAATTTTAATTCACAGTTGCATATAAATTTGTCGTTCTTTTTCTTGTAAAGAAATTATATTATATAGAGAACTTATATTTTTACATAATTTTTTTTTTTATAAATTGTGAATAAATTATATTTTCATATGAGAGAGAGACTCAAATAAAATATTATTTTAATATTGACAACAAAACATGCACATTATAAGGAAAGAGCAAGCGTTGTCGCAGCAAATTCTTGGATCGCGTTTGGCGTTTAAAATAATATTAATATATATCTCAGACCATCAAAGAAAATTATTCCATTCGTTCTTAAATAAGTGTCGTTTAATAGTTTTGCACATGGATTAAAAAAGTCATTTAATACTATTATTTAATAGTTAAAATATGTGTAAAATTCTATCACTACCCCTTTATGAGAAGTTGAAAACTATTAATACTAAGGGTGAAAATTTCTTGGGACAATAAGAGAAGGTAGAGGTGAAATAGAAAAATAAATAATTTATTCTCCTAGAAAGTTCTAAACTACAAATAAATTGGAACAAATTTTTTTTTCTTTTCTAAAAGTCACTTATTTAGAAATGGAGGGAGTATCAAATTGTCAATGGAGTCACTATATATCTCTCTTTCTTTCCATGTGCATATATATATATATATATATATATATATATATATGATCAAGTAAGGGATCCCTTACTTTCTTAAAATGAGGGACTTTTTTTTTATTTTTTTTTACTTTTTTTTAAAAACAACTAAAAAAAAGTTTAATATTTTATGAATCGAAATTTTTCATAATACAATGTTTTGGACGTATTTTGAATACCTATACTAAAAAAGTGGTGTAAATACCAGCTTCTGCGCGGTATATACATGTTTTGTTATATCGCACTCAAATCACACCCAAAACATCAGATTATGAAAAAAATTAGTTCCATAAAATATTAAATTTTTTTTAGTTAAAAAAAAAAAGTAAAAAAAAAGTCCTCATTTTAAGAAAGTAAGGATCCTTACGTATCCTCGACCTATATATATATATATATATATATATATATATATTTATATATATATACGGTTAGGATCAGTCAGATACCTTTATCTTACTCACTCGTGCTCACCCCCTTTTATGACGGACTGGCGGCGGTTTCGGTCATACAACCGTGCCATACTTTTAGCTTGACGGATAAAAGTATAGAGCGGCGGTTGTATGACCGACCAAATCGCCATGTGTCCGTCATGCTAAAGTGGGGTGAGCATAATATGTAAGATAAGGGGTATCTGATGATCCTCTCTCTCTCTCTCTCTCTCTATATATATATATATATATATATATATATATATATATATATATATATATATACTATGGTTAACCCAAGTGCCTCAAACACTACTAATACTCATGTAATTGCTTAATACCTAAAGATGAATCTAAATAAAAAATGTGAGTTAACAATGTAAAAAGAGTATATATTTGAAACGTATACATATGAGTGTTGTAGTAGTAGTTAGTGACATTGGTTGTTTTTTAGAATTCAATTAAAGGATATTTTTTATTTTAAAAAATAATTTGTAGAATGGATATAATTTGTAGTTAGTGACACTGGTTGTTTTTTTATTTGTAGAATGAAAATAATTTTGATATACGAAATTATTTTGATCCATCAATACATATCGAAACCACCAAAAAAATTATCATTCCATACCCAAAAATCATCATAACCATGTATAATTAGTTAACTTTACAAAAGATGTAACGGGCAAAATACACACATCAAGCTAGTTGCTACTAATTTTTAAAAAATTTGATAAAATTTCCTTCAAAAATAGATATCTAGATAAATATAAACCTGTCTATAAAACTTACAATCATCCATACATATCCAAACCACCAAAAAAATAATCATTCCATACCCAAAACCATCATAACCATGTATAATTAGTTAACTTTATAAAATACGGAACAAAAAAAATACATACATGAAAAAATTAATACATACTCAATCATCAACACATCCAACCACAAAAACATCAAGCTAATCGCTATTAATTTCAAGAAATTTCGGTAGAGTTTCCTTTAAAAATAGATATACAGAAAAATCTAAACCTGTTTACAAAACTTACAATCATCCATACATATCCAAACCACAAAAAAAAAAACCATCATTCCATATCCAAAATCATTATAACCAAGTATAATTAGCTAAATTTACAAAAGGTGAAACAAAAAAAATACACACATGCATAAAATAGATAAAAAACAGGTTGAGCATAAGACCCTTTACTTTACAGCTTACACTAAGTATATTCTTTACAGCTTACACCATGTATCCTTCAATATATACCTAAAAATAGTTAAAATTTAAAAATTATCGAAATATGTGAGTCAAAATAAAATAATTATAAATCCGAAACATAAGACCCCTTACTTTACCCTGAAGTATCTAAAAAATAAATGAGCACACATATTATTTTTATGTAGGGGGGGATGATTTAGATTGATATAAGTAAAAATTTAGAGAGATTATAACAATTTTTTTAATCAATTTATTTAGGAAAAGATATGGACTTACAATCAAATAAAGTTTTCTTAGTACCATTTCAACAAACGGTTCATTTGCTTAATGATTTAAATCATAAATATGTATTGGTGGCAGTATAATGGTGCGAGTGTTTGATTGGTTACAGTTATATGTGTGTGTGTGTGTGCATGTATTATGTGTGTTCTTTCAAGGCATGCTCGGTGACGACGGCTTGGTGGTAAAGAAGGAAAAAATCTAGGCTGGACGGGGCTCTCTTTTGTAACGTGCAAGTTGTAAGACCCCGAATTTTATAAAATAAAATTATTCAATTTTCCTATTTAGTAAATGATTAAATTGATAAAAGGTTAAAGTTAAGGGTGATATATATAAAATTTTTAAAATACGCAAGTGATTATAAAATACTCATTTCTGTTGGGGAATATTCGTTTGGTCGTGGAATATTCTTGTTGTCGGGGAATATTAAATAACCATGACCATTTATGGGCCCCATAATGTAATAACCGCGGATGAAGAAAAAAGACAAGTTTGAGTTTTTATAAATAACGACGTAATTATTCCAATTAACACTTTGTTGGATTACACGGTGGTTAAAATACTGATGTCTACGCGTGGTCGCATCTGATAGCACACGGTATTGTACAATATTTTTGAATTATTGATTCTTACGTAGGAAGGCTCTACTCAATAATTGTTACAGTAATTACTGTTCAATAGTCTATTTTATTGATTCAATAATTGATGCGTTGATATTTTATATTATTGTTGTTTCAATAATTGTCATTGCACAGTATTTCCCATTATCAGATCAATAATTCATATTATTTGAATAATATTATTAGATAGCATTATTGGCAATGTCTAGAAAGTTCTGTCAAGGAGAGGTTTGGTCACCTAATTGCGCGCTAGTAAGGAGAAATTCTTATCGGAAAGACCCCTCTTTCTTGCGAACTGTCTGGTTGTCATAATTGTGATTCTGTAATATTATTTGTGAATAATTAATTATTGATTTATATGATAAGGAAATATTTATTTGATGTGGATATAAATGATGGATTTATTTATGTGGTTATAAATGAAGGAAATAATGTTGAGGTGTTTTATCAGCATTTTGTCGGATTGGAGGTATTAAATGATCAAATCGGTGTTCTTAAAGCTCTATTGCGTGAGTTATAATTTTTAATCCGACCGTTGGATCGTGGTGATTTTTGAATATGTTATACATATATAAGTTGAGTATATGTCCACAAATTTTGAACCGTTAAAAATGAACGTATGATTTGTTATGAATTTTAAGAGGTGACTGATTCAAAAATTAGGTTTATAAATGATTTTTGGTGGAAAATTCTAGAATGTGTGGGCCCCACTTGTGATTGGTGAAAAAATATGCTGAATTTTATTTTAAATGTGATGGGTGGCAATAGTAGCGAGTAAAGTAAAGCCATCGGTATTAAAAGTCAAGTGCTGCTTGATTGTGCTAGCATTTTCCTATAAATAGAGTGTTAAGTTAGAATTGAAAAAACACACCGAAACATAAGCTTTCTCTCTCTCTCTATATTATCGGCGTATTTTGTGAGTATTTAGATATCTTGAGTGTTGCTATATCGGTGCAAGTTCCTTGATGTTATATCCGATATTCCGATCGGGCGCTCTTTTGAGGTAAGGGATATTATCGTTATTATGTAAAGGGATTTTAAGGGTTATTATGTTTTTCAGTTTCGTACTTTTTTCGGACCTTCAAAAATTCTGAAAAAATTTGAAATGATAATTTGATGAGTTTTCTTGATTGTGTCCAAAAATGGAAATTTTTGGATGTATAGATTAAGAGTTATGGATTTTATGAGAAAAGAATATTTTAAAAGTAAACCCTTATAACTCCTTGTGGTTAACTCCAAAATTGGTGAAATTTTTATTGGGAGTACATGTATATAACAGAAATATACTTTGTAAATTTTGAAATTTTTGGATAAAAGTACAATTTATGATAAATGTCTAAATATTCGACAGTTTTGGCCATATAAAAATAGTAAATGAATTTTAAAAATTCTGAGAAAAATATATGTTCAATATGGGACTATATTCTACTAAATCTCAGAAAAGAAATATTTTTGGGACTGATTTGGTATTTTTCATGAAAATGAACTAGTTATGAGTAAATAAATTAAATATGTTATGTGAAGTAACAAAATTGGAAAATAGGATTTTATGGCTTGAGAATCCTATATAAGGTATATGCAGATTTTTTATGTTGATTTTAGTTATTGGTGATGAAATTTTATGAGTTTGACATTTTAGGATGATTAAATGCATTAATTAGTAAAGTGTAAACAATTAAAATAAATTATTTATAAGTTTAAGAAATGATTAAGATATTGTAATAATATTATTGATATTAGATTATGAGATTATTAAGTGATTTATAACATTTGGATTAAGGTGTTATGAAATAATTGATTTATGAATCTTACTCTTGAAATTAAATGCGGTTGTTGATCATATTATTTTTATTATCATATATAACATTTTTATAATCTTGGTGAAGAAATTTCTCTTTGACTTGAGTGTAAAGATGAGTAGATTATTAGTATGATCGTGACTATGGGTTCTCTTTGGCCAGTAGTGCAAAGTTGAATCGTTGACTGGTATGATCAAGACCATTGAATTTACAATTGAATATTTTTAGCTTAAGTGCAAAGGTGAATTGATCAAACATGGTTATAATTATGGTTTATATAAATTACGAAATAATTATGTATTTCTTTTGAGATATTAATATCTTTGGCTGTAGAAAAGATGACTGTTGTTGAATATCTTTTGCTTTGTAGTGCAAAAGATAAACTGTTGTTGAATATCTTTGGGCTGTAAGTGCAAAGATGACTTGTTGAATATCTTTGGCCCTGTAGTGCAAAGATGACCCGATGTTGAATATCTTTGGCCCGTAGTGCAAAGATGACATGTTGCTGAATATCTTTGGCACGTAGTGCAAAGATGAACTGTTAATGAATATCTTTGGCCCGTAGTGCAAAGATGAATTTATTAGTATGATTATGAACATAAACTGTGATTTGGTATAACCATGATCTTTGATGTTTCAGGTAAAGACAAGTGATGAAAATTATCTTTGTCTTGGATGCGAAGAGGAATTTAGAACTATAATTATGATTATGAGTTATTCATATGATTGTGGAAAGGAACTGTTGATTGATGTTACAGGGATAAAATATTATTTGTAACGCCCCCAAAATAGGTATACATCACCCATCTTGAGTCGCCAAATACATGGTACATAAATCAAATACAACTTAATAATACAACTGTCGTGTAAAATACGACAAAACATAAACTGAGAGTTTAAGTAAGAATATTGCCTTCTAGACAATATCCCCTCTCAATGGAGTCCTCATTACATTTATTATCACACTATTTAACAGAATAGTGAGGACTACTAATGCTATCATCTGGACTGTCACTCCGTTTCCTTACTCGTCCCAGCTATATTCTCATTTCCTGAAGAGAACAATGAAAGAAAAGGTGAGCTCAACTAGCCCAGTAAGAAATATTATGACTAAGATAATACAAAATAAATTATCATTAGTCTTCAACAATGATAAACTGATAAAATACAATAGACATAAGGTTTAACTGCAGCGGAATAAGCAATCCATTAAAAGAGTCAAGTAGAGAATAAAATCTACTATCTTTTATGATTTAAAAGTTTTCATCACTTTTATCATTTGAGACTCGCCTTAATAAATAATCCACATCATCCCCGCTTGATGCGGCCAAGGATATTCATTAGGTCACGACCACAAATTATCCATACTACGGGCCAAAGATATTCGTGTATTCATCAATGGTCATGATCATGCCAACAATCGTCCATCAATGCACTCTGACTAATGAGGACTTTTACCACATCATTTGTAACATTACGATTGGTGATTATCAAGAATAATCCACGGTCATAATCATACCAAGTCCATCTATGCACTACAGGCCACAGATGACTTTCAAAAAAATATAAACATGAGGATGATGACAATGATATAAGAATTCAATCAAACAAGTTCAAGAATTAATTTATCCAGGAACTAATAACATCCAAATTGTCAACATGATACTTCTTTGTAGAGTAAAATTCAAGAATGCTCAGAAGAATATTTCCATGAAAAGATATTGGATGAAGCGCAAATATCAATGATATTCCACTAATTTTATGGAGTATAGAAGTCAAAAATTTAACCAACTAAGTATAATAAGGAATGGAATAACAAAAGAAATCACCAGGCATGTGATAGATAGCACATGCAGGTTATTCCAACAGAATAATAAATACAGAACCAGGTCCGGCGTAAAACGCACAAACAGGATATTCTAACAAAATAATAAAGAATGGAATAACATAAGGATTTCACCATGCATGCAGTACTTCGCATAGACAGGTTATTCCAACAGAATAATAAAGACGGAACCAGGTCCGGTGTAAAACGCACAGACAAGATATTCCAACAGAATAATAAAGAATGGAATAACATAAGGATTTCACCAAGTATAGGGTATGCGTATCACTGAGTTATTCCAATGAGAATAATAAAAGACGGAATAATATAAGATTTCACCAAGTATAGGGTATCAGCGTATCTGAGGTTATGTATAGGGTATGCAGCGTATCTGAGTTATTCAACAGAATAATAAAGAATGGAATATGAAGTTCTCTTCATGAATAAGAAAAGAATAACTTACACTACTAGTAAAAGACCTTTGGATATCGAAGTAGTGAAGTAGCAGAATACTCTTCTTCTTTCTCTCTATAATTTCTCTCTCTAGAGTTTCAGTGAATTCGTAAGAGTTAATTACCCCTTCGCAAATATTTCTCTCTATTCACGAGTTTTAATAGTAACTTGTCCTTTTGGTTTTCCAAGAGTTATTTGCCTCTTCGGTGTTCCAAGAGTTAATTACCCCTTCGCAAATAGTAGTTGCCTCTTCAATATTACCAAGAGTCATTTTGACCCTTCGTTAAGACCAAGAGCCACTCTCAGTTTTCTATAAATAGAAGCTCATTCCTTCATTATTTCTTACGAATTCATTGAAACTCTAGAGAGAGAAATTATAGAGAAAAGCTATAGAGAAAAAATTATTGAGAGAAAGAAGAAGAGTATTCTGCTACTTCACTACTTCTATATCCAGTTTCTTTTACGGTAAGGGGTGTTATTCTTTTTTATTCATGAAGAGAACTTCTGTTATTCCATTCTTTATTATTCTGTTGGAATAACCTGTAAAAGTGGCATACCCTATACATAACATGTATGCGCGGTTTACCCTATACTTGGTGGAATGACTTGTATATGCGGTTTACCCAATACTTGGTGATCTTCTTTCATTATTCCATTCTTTATTATTATGTTGGAATAACTTTATTATGCCAATACCGCATACTTGGTGAAATTCTTTTATTATTCCGTTCTTTATTATTCGTTTTAATATATTGTGGTGTGAATTTCACCGACTGGTTCCATATTTATTATTTCGCATTTATTATTCTCTTTGGGAATAACTCATGCATGCGATCTCTATCGCATGTATGGTGAATCCTACATTATTCCATTCTTTATTATTACGTTGGAATAACTGTCATGTGGATTGCCACATGCATGGTGAATGATCCTTTGTATTCATTCCTTATTAAATTGTGGAAATGATGCATATCGTGGATTATCGCATGGTGGTGAAAATCCATTTGCGGTTTCATATATTCTTTATTATACTCGGTTGGTTAAAGTTTTGACTTTATACTCCATGAAATTAGTGGAATATCCTTGATATTTTGCGCTTCATCCAAGATCTTTTCATGGAAATATTCTTCCGAGCATTCTTGACTTTTTACTTTACAAAGAAGTATCATGTTGACAGTTTGAATATTATTAGTTCCTGGATAAATTAATTCTTGAACTTGTTTAATTGAATTCCAATAACATTGTCATCATCCTCACGTTTATGTTATGTTGGAAGTCATCTTTGGCTTACGTGCATAGATGGACTTAATATGATTATGACCAGGGATCATTCAGTATAATCATGAACTGTGATGTTATAAGTGATATGGTAAAAGTCCTCAGTGGCCTGTAATGCATTGATGAACAATATTTGGTATGATTATGACCAGGGATTATTCAGTATAGTCATGACCATTGATGATTTAATGAATATCCTTGGCTCATAGTACAGGGATGATTAGAAGATGTGGGTTATTTATTAAACTGAGTCTCAGCGATAAACATTGATGAAAACATTTTTTAAATCATAGAAGATAGTAAGTTTTATTCTTTACTTGACTCTTCTAATAGATTGCTTATTCCGCTGCAGTTAAACTTGATGTCTATTATATTTTATCAGCTTAACATTGTTGAAGACTATTGATAATTTATTCTGCATTATCTTAGTCATAATATTTCTTACTGGGCTAGTTGAGCTCACCCTTTCTTTCACTGTTCTCTTCAGGAAATGAGAATATAGTTGGGACGAGTCGGGGAAAGGAGTGATGGTCCAGAAGATAGCATTAGTAGTCCTCACTATTCTGTTAAATAGTGTGAAAATAAATGTAATGAGGACACCTTTGAGAATGGATATTGTCTAGATAACAATATTCCTATTAGAACTCTCAGTTTATGTATTGCCGTATGTTACACGACAGTTGTATAATTAAGTTGTATCTGTATTTTGTACCATGTATTTGGCGACTCAAGATGGGTGATGTATACCTAATTTTGGGGGCGTCACAGAGCGTGTGTCTTAAACACACAAATTTATGAGTGTCATATTATTTTTAAAAAATTTATTAATGATGTTTTCGACATTTTACCATTTTTATTAATGATTGTTTTGTCATTTCAAGACCATATAGATTTATGTGTGTTGACACATATACTCTTATATATATATATATATATATATATATATATATATGAAATTGATATTTCCACAAGTGGGTCTCATTTTTTAACTAAATCAACCCTTTGTACAGTAAACTAACTATAAAATTTAGTTCTTATGTCTAAATTACCCCCGTTTGATAAATAACTAAATTAACTAAACATCTAGTTGCTTAACTTTATTTGATTAGTAGCGTTATTCAATTGAAAACAAAATTTATTTGTTTTATTTTATGATAGTAATAATATTGATAATAATTTAAAAAAATGTTATGAAATAAGTAAGAAAAACTATTTACACTTAAGAATAGAATCTAATGCTATGTTTGGATCGGAGTAATGAAGGTGAGAATGGAACGATTCATTCATGTGGAATGAAAAAAACTGTGCTTGGTTACGATTATAATGAAAAGAATTGTGTTTGGTTCTTTGGGGGAGAAAGAACATATGGAATAACTCATTCCAATTACAATAGAATGAATCATTCCAATCACAATGGAATGAATTATTCCATTTTTCATTCCATTCATTCAATCCAACCGTAACATAAGGTTTTCTCCCATTATGAAAAAAAATTATTTTCAGAATTTCTATTATCATATCATATTACTAAAAAGTCTATACTTTTTTGTAATATATAAAATATATTACTACAACTAGTTAAGTACTAGTATTTGAATAAAACTAGTTAGTTATAAATCTTAAAATCTTCTACACCAACTAAACTCCATCCTCATTTTGATTAGCTTGTTTCCTCTCTTGTGATACTTAAAATCGCACGAGTCGATTAAACAATGAAAGTATTAGTACATGAATAACATTACTCTTATTTAAATTTGTGTGAAAATTTTAGGACTAGTATTTATTATTTTTATTTTTTAATTCCAAGTTTTGTTGTGAACAATCAACATCCGTTGTTTATCATACATTCTCAGACGTATGAATTTCTCGATTCTCTCTTGTGTGTATATGTGACACCCCCAAAATAGGTATACATCACCCATTCTGAGTTGTCAATACATGGTACAGAAACAACTACAACTTTATTATTACAACAGTAAAACTATGAGTTTAAATACAAATATTATCTTCTAGACAATATTTATACCCAAATAAATCCTCATCATAATTATTTATACATTTTTTATAAAACTGGTGAGGACTACTAAACAACTCTCTCTATAACCATCATTCCATACCCCGACTCGTACTCGCTACATTGTCGCCTCCTGAGAAGAAAAATAGAACAAAAAGGAAAAGGGTGAGCTCAACTAGCCCAGTAAAGAACATTATGACTAAGATAATAAAAAACAAATTATCGTTAGTCTTCAACAGGAAAAAATCTAAGAGAATATAATAAACAACAAGTTTTAGATCAATATTCGCAGCGGAAAATAATAATTCATAGAAGAGTTACGTAGAGGATGAAATCTACTAATATCTATGAATTTAACAGTCCATCATCATTATTTTATCCTTGTAACATCAATCAATATTCATCTTGAATCAAATATTCATCTTTGCACTACAGGCCAAAGATATTCATCAGTTGGTCATGTTCATCTCAACACCTGTTCATCTTTGCACTACGGGCCAAAGATATTCATCATAAAATCGTTAATCTTTGCACTACAGGCCAAAGATATTCAATTATATCATCATTTAGGACTGAGGATGATGAAAAATATTTTAAAGAAAACGAATCCAGTGAAGCAAAAGAATAAATATTAAGGATTCGTATTTCAGCTATTTCATGTCCAAAAATACTTCATAAATAATCATAGTGAAGTAAAATTCAAGAATGATCAAAACATGGATACAATCAAAGCTAGTATCCACACTAGATATTTTGGACGAAAACAAAAAAATTTAATTTTTTTGTGAATAGTGTCGTATTCGTGAATAGTGCCGTATATGTGAATAGTAACTCCGGCACAAAAAGTTCCAAATTTGATTAAAAGTTTAGATCAATACTTCGTCATAATGATATTGGAAGAATTAATATCATTTTTTAAAAAAATAATATCCCTTACCTCACAAAGACAATACTTCTAGTTGAAACACCGGATATAGACTATGACTTGAACTTGCACCGTATAGCAACACTCAAAGTATTAAAATACTCACAAGAATACGCTCAATATATCGAGAGAAAAGAGAGAAAACTTGGAGTTTACGGTGTGATTTTCAATTCTAACCTAAGCACCCTATTTATAGGAAAATGCTTAGAACACCAAAGCGTAAAATATAATAAAATATTATTATTTATATTACAAATTCCTACGCCCACTTTTACCGGTGATTTGATATCATCAGCACATGTTAAAGATGCCCACAAACATTTGAAAAACGTTTTTGTTGATATAAATAATTAAAACTTCCAAAAATCAATTATTTCAGAACTACGGATGTGACGCCCCCAAAATAGGTATACATCACCTATTCTCGAGTTGTCAATACATGGTACGTAAACAACTACAACTTTATTATTACAACAAGAAGCTGTGAGTTTGAATACAAATATTATCTTACAGACAATATCTATACTCAAATAAATCCTCATCACATTTATTGATACATTATTTTACAAAATGGTGAGGACTACTAAACAATTCTTTCTAAAACCTTCATTCCATACCCAGACTGCATTTCCATTATATTCTCGCCTCCCCGAGAAGAAAAATGGAACAAAAAGGAAAAGGTTGAGCTCAACTAGCTCAAGTAAAGAATATTATGACTAAGATAATATACAACAAATTATCGTTAGTCTTCAATCGAGAAAAATCTAATAGAATACAATAGACAACAAATTTTAAATCAATATTCACAGTGAAATAATAATTCATTAGAAGAGTTAAGTAGAGAATGCAAACTACTATCTTCTATGTATGAATTTAAAAGTTCATCGTCATCTTTTATCCCCCGTAACATCAATCAATATACATCAGGAATCAAATATTCATCTTTGCACTACTGGGCCAAAGATATTCATCGATTGGTCAGTGTTCATCTAAACACTGTTCATCTTTGCACTACTACCAAAGATATTCTTCAGAAATCATTCATCTTTGCACTACTGTGCCAAAGATATTCAATAATATCATCATTTAAGACCGAGGATGATGAAAATATTTTTAAAGAAAGCGAATCCAAAGTGAAACAAAATGACAAGGATTAAGGATTAAGGATTCGTACTTTTGTTTTATCCATGTTCAAACATACCTCAAAAATAATCATAGTGGTGTAAAATTCAAGAATGATCAAAACATGGATACAATCAAAACTAGTATCCAGAATAGATATTTTGGACAAAAAGAAGAAATTTTATTTTTTGGTGAATAGTGCCGTATACGTGAATAGTAACTCTGACACCAAAAGATAGAAATTTCCCAAAAATATCTTCACGCTTACATGAATAGTACTTCGTGAATAGTAACTTCGTGAATAGTAACTCATGAATAGTAACTCATGAATAAGTAACCCGGAAACATGGAAAAGTTCCAAATTTGATAAAAAGTTTCAACCAATATTTCAAAGATAATGATATTGAAGAAATAATATCATTTGAGAAGAAAATAACATCCCTTACTCGAAGATTAAGTACTTCAAATTTGGAATCTAGGATATAGTCTTTGAAGGAACTTTAAAATCTAACAATACTTAAAGTATACTCAAAATACTCACAAGAATACGCTCGATAATATAGAGAGAAAACTTGGTCTACGGTGTGATTTTCAATTCTAACCAAGCACCCTATTTATAGAAAATTCTTAGAACACCAAAGTAGAAAATTTAATAAATTAATAATATAATTATACAAATTTCCTACACATGCCTAGAATCGATTTCACACCATCAAACACATGCCACATTCTAGAAAAAGTAAGAAAAACGTTTTTCAAATTTTAAATATTTTAAACTTCCAAAAATCAATTATTTGAACTTGAACTTCAATAATTCATAATAAATAGCCCTTTCATCGGAAAAATTGAATCTCGCGTGTTTTATAGGAAATTCAATTCTCTACAACTTTGCAAAAGAAAGTTTTCCAAATTCCAAATAGAAATTGACCGAAATCCACAAGCAAGCGATTTTCTGTTTATAATCAAATTTCGGTCCATAAATGGGGTCCACAGAACATTTTAACATGTTTTAAACATTTATTGCAACAAAATACTCTTCCTCCTCGTATACTCATATATCCCACATTCGTTGTAAAAATATCACCATTATTATATTATTAAAATATAATAATATATTTAAATAATTATTTTATCGGAAAAAGATAAAATTTCAATTTTCAACAATTGTCACAATAAAAATTTTCTCCATCTATATCCACATAAAATCAATATTTTCTCATCATATGAATCAATAATTAATTATTCACAAATAATATTACAAAATCACAATATCGACAACCGAGGGTTTCAGGAAGAGGGGCTTTCAATAAGAATTTCTTCTTCTTCTTGGTAGCTTGATTAGGTGACCAAACCTCTCCTTAGACGAACTTTCTAGACATTGCCAATAATGTTATCTAATAATATTATTCGGATAATATGAATTATTACTTCGATAATGAAAAATCACGTGTAATGACAATTATTGAAACAACAAAGAATATAAAATATCAACGCAGTAATTATTAAATCAATAAAATATTGAGCGGTAATTATGTAACCATTATTAGTAGTAGTGCCTTCACGTAAGAAACAATAATTGGTGCAATACTGGTGTGCTTTCTTGTGTTTTAACCAAGGGTATTTTAACGAAGATTACTTGTAGAATAACTACGCCATTATTTTTAAACAACTTATATTTGTCGTTTTCTTCATCCAATCGCTTTTTTTTAGTTATGAGGCCCACACATGGCAAGCGCCGTCGCATACGAATATTCCCCGACAAAAGATCTGAATATTCCACGACCAAACGAATATTCCCAAACAACAATGAATATTTTATAACCACTTGCTTATTTTGAAATATTTGCGTATCTTACCCTAACTATCCACATTAATCAAATCAACCCTTACTATTTCAAAATAATAAATAGAAAATTAAATTTCATTAATAATAAGTTGGGGTCTTACAACGGAACTTCAATAATTCATAATAAATAGCCATTTTATCGAGAAAATTGAAACTCGCGTCTTTTCCATAGGAAATTCCATTATCTACAACTGCGAGAAGAAAGTTTTCCAAATTTCAAACAAAATTGGATGAAATCCATAAACCAGGCGATTTTATAAATTTATAATCAAATTTCGGTCAAGAAATAGGGTCATGAGACATGAAAAACATGTTTTAAATATTTTTGGTAATAAAAATACTCCTCCTCCTCATATACTCATATATCCCATATTCATTGTAAAGATATCACAGTTATTATATTATAATAATATATTTAAATGAATTATTTTATCGAAAAGGATAAAATATTAATTTTCAACAATTGTCACATTAAAATTTTCTCCATCTATATCTACATAAAATTAATATTTTCCTCATCATATAAATCAATAATTAATTATTCACAAATAATATTACGAATCACAATCTTGATTACCAGTAGGTTCGAGGATAGAGGGGCTTTCAATAAGGATTTTCTCACTCTTGGTAGTATGATTAGGTGACCAAACCTTTCTTAGAGCGAACTTTCTAGACATTGCCAATAATGTTATCCAATAATATTATTAAACTAATATGAATTATTAGCCGATAATGGAAAATATCGTGTAGTGACAATTATTAAAACAACGAAATATCAATGCGCAATTATTGAATTAATAAAATAAAATCTTTGTAATAATCGTAACAATTATTGAGTAATGCCTTCTTACGTAAGAATCAATAATTGGTGCAATATCGCAGGTTATTCTTTGTGTTTTAACCATAGAGTATTTTAACGAAGATATTTGATAATAACTACGCCATTATTTTTAAACAACTTATATTTATGTTTTCTTCATCATCCAATCTTTAGTTATATGGGCCCACACAAGGTTCTTGCAGTCGCATACGAATATTCTCGACAATAAGAATATTTCCACGACCAAACGAATATTTTATAACCACTTGCTTATTTGAAATATTTGCGTATTTTACCCATAACTATCCACATTAATCAAATCAACCCTTACTATTTCAAAATAATAAATAGAGAAAATTTAATTTCATTAATAATAAGTTGGGGTCTTACATTAAAGGTAAGGGTGGTATATATATAATTTTCAAAATACGCAAGTGGTTATAAAATACTCATTTCTATTGGGGAATATTCGTTTGGTCGTGGAATATTCTTCTTTGTCGAGGAATATTAAATGCATTTTTGACACGACCATGACCATTTGGGCCCCATAATGTAATAACTGTTGGATGAAGAAAGCGACAAGTTTGAGTTTTATAAATAACGACGTAATTATTACTGATTAACACCGTTGGATTACTGGTAGTTAAAATACAATAATCTACACGTGGTCGCATAACAAATAGCGCGCGGTATTGCACAGTATTTTTGAATTATTGATTCTTACGTAGGAAGGCTCTACTTAATAATTATTACAAGTAATTCTTTGTTGATAGTCTATTTTATTGATTCGATAATTGATGCGTTGATATTTTATATTATTGTTGTTTGATAATTGTCATTGACAGTATTTTCATTATCGGATCAATAATTCATATTATTTGAATAATATTATTATATAGCATTATTGGCGATGTCTAGAAAGTTACATCAAGGAGAGGTTTGATCACCTAATTGCGGCGCCAATGAAGGAGAAATCCTTATCGGAAGACCCTCTTTCTCGCGAATCGCACTGGTCATCATAATTACGATTACGTAATATTATTTGTGAATAATTAATTATTGATTTATATGATAAGGAAATATTTATTTGATACGGATATAAATGATGGATTTATTTATGTGGTTATAAATGAAGGAATTAATGTTGAGGTGTTTTATCAGCATTTTATAGGATTGGAGGTATTAAAAGATCAAATCGGTGTTCTTAAAGCTCTATTACGTGAGTTATAATTTTTAATCCGACCGTTGGATCGTGGTGATTTTTTGATATGTTATACATATATAAGTTGAGTATATGTTCACAAATTTTGAACCGTAAAAAAGTAAAAATGAACGTATGATTTGTTATGAATTTTAAGAGGTGACTGATTCAAAAATTAGGTTTATAAATGATTTTTGGTGGAAAATTCTAGAATTTGTGGGCCCCACTTGTGGTTGGTGAAGAAATATGCTGAATTTTATTTCAAATGTGGTGGGTAGCAATAGTAGCAGGTAAAGCCATCAAGTAGCAGGTCAAGTCTGCTTCGGCGTGCTAGCATTTTCCTATAAATAGAGTGTTGAGTTAGAATTGAAAAACACACCTGAAACATAAGCTTTCTCTCTTTCTCTCTCTATATTATCGAGCATATTTTGTGAGTATTTAGATATCTTGAGTGTTGCTATACGGTGCAAGTTCTTTCAGTGTTATATCCGACATTCCAGTCAGAAGTACTGCTCTTTTGAGGTAAGGGATATTGTCGTTATTATGTAAGAGATTTTTAAGGGTTATTATGTTTTTCAGTTTCGTACTTTTTTCGTACCTTCAAAAATTCTAAAAAATTTTGAAATGATAACTTGATGAGTTTTCTTGATTGTGTCCAAAAATGGCGATTTTTGGATGTATAGATTAGGAGTTATGGATTTTATGAGAAAAGACTATTTTAAAAGTAAACCCTTATAACTCCTTGTGGTTAACTCCAAAATTGGTGAAATTTTTATTGGGAGTACATATATATAACTGAAATATACTTTGTAAATTTCAAAATTTTTGGATAAAAGTACAATTTATGATAAATGTCTAAATATTCGATAGTTTTGGCCATATGAAAAATAGTAAATGAATTTTAAAAATTCTAAGAAAAATATATGTTCAATATGGGACTATATTCTACTAAATCTCAGAAAAGAAATATTTTTGGGACTGATTTGGTATTTTTCATGAAAATAAACTAGTTATGAGTAAATAAATTAAATATGTTATGTGAAGTAATAAAATTGAAAAATAGGATTTTATGGCTTGAGAATCCTATATAAGGTATATGAAGATTTTTATGATGATTTTAGTTATTGGTGATGAAATTTTATGAGTTTGGCATTTTAGGATGATTAAATGCATTAATTAGTAAAGTGTAAACAATTAAAATAAATTATTTATAAGTTTAAGAAATGATTAAGATATTGTGGTAATATTATTGATATTAGATTATGATATTATTAAGTGATTTATAACATTTAGATTAAGGTATTATGAAATCATTGATTTATGAATCTTACTCTTGAAATTAAATGCAGTTGTTGATCATATTATTTTTATTATCATATATTACATTTTTATAATCTTGGTGAAGAAATTTCTCTTTGACTTGAGTATAAAGATGGGTAGATTATTGGTATGATCGTGACTATGGGTTCTTTTTGGCCAGTAGTGCAAAGTTGAATCGTTGACTGGTATGATCAAGACCATTGAATTTACAATTGAATATTTTTAGCTTAAGTGTAACGGTGAATTGATCAACATGGTTATAATTATGGTTTATATAAATTCTAAAATGATTATGTATTTCTTTGAGATATTAATATCTTTGGTCATAAGGCAAAGATGATTTGACGATGTTGAATATCTTTGGCCCATAGTGCAAAGATGACATGTTGCTAAATATCTTTGGCACGTAGTGCAAAGATGAACTGTTAATGAATATCTTTGGCCCGTAGTGCAAAGATGAATTTATTAGTATGATTATGAACATAAACTGTGATTTGGTATAACCATGATCTTTGATGTTTCAGGTAAAGACAAGTGATGAAAATTATCTTTGTCTTGGATGAGAAGAGGAATTTAGAACTACAATTATGATTATGTGTTATTCATATGATTGTGGAAAGGAACTGTTGATTGATGTTACAAGGATAAAACATTGTTGTTGGACTTTTAACGTGGAGAAGATAATAGACTTTATAATCTATTTGACTCTTCTAATGGATTGCTCGTTTCGCTGCAACTATGGTTGAGAAGTTTTATCATCTACCATATGTTCTAAATCTCTGATTTATTACTGATGAAGGCTATTGATAATTTAATTATCTTTAGTCATGATATTCTTTACTGAGCTAGTTGTGCTTACCCTTTTGCTTCACAATTCCTTTCAGGTTATAAGAGTGTTGTCGGGTCGAGTGGGAATAACAAGGAAATAGTGTGATGCTCCGAGACTGTCAAAGTTTCTCAATACATTATAAAATGGCATGACATGCAATATATAATTGTATTGAATACCTAAGATGTGTGTGTCGTATTTTATACATCACTTAATAATTGATTTTGGTGAACAACAATAGGGTGATGAGAACCCGACCTTGAAAGCGTCAAAAGTGCCCGCGTTATAATGAAGAGAACAGAAATCTTCTCGTGTCCCTTTGGAGACTTGAAATATTTGTTGTTGTACTTTATATGGCATGTAATAATTTGAGTATGAATATTGTCGTATTATATACGTTACAATATTTGTATTGAAACTCATAGTATATATGTCGTTGTATTTTGCACGACAGTTGGAGTAATAAAGTTGTAGTTATTTTCTGTACCATGTATTTGGCGACTCAGAATAGGTTGGATGGATTGGACCTTTTTTGGGGGCGTCACACAAGTTATCCCAATTGACGTTTGGAGCACTCATTTTCTTTCTCAACATAACACATTTTTGGAGCAAGTCTTGCACAATACGGCAATGTTGATTTTGATACAACATTATTGAAGGCACGAATATTTTTATTGATTTAACGTATATCGTATCGTTTTGCACTTTGTATATATAACAACGTGATGTAACATGACAATAAAGTGTTACATTAACAGAACTATCTACCCAACCATTTATCAATGTTATAATTATAATAAAGTTTTTGTTTGATGCAAAAATAAAACACCATAGCCCTGCATCCAACACATTGTTTTATAATAATACGCTCGATCAATAGCATATTGAATTTAACAGCTTGAAAGGTATTCTATAAATAAGATCGAAACTACTTGGAAAGGTTGAGGTTTCAAATTATGGAATGTTCAAACAAATTTAGAGTTTAAAAAAATTGGACCCAACAAAGGAAAAAAATAATAGGATTAAAAGTGATACTAGTTTGCAATCTGTATTTTTTGTTCCTTGGGTAGAAGAGGTTGATTTTTTTCCCTTAAATTTAGCATTCGCCAAAGCATCAGACTTTTATTTTTCCTTCTGGGTAAGAACACGATAAAAAAATAAGTAATATTAAATGAGTCAAACAAAAAACATGTTGACAAATCAAACAATCAACATAAAACAAAACTTGAATTTTTTTAAATTCAATAACATCCAAATCCATTGTAAAAACAGAGAGAAAAGAATATGATTAAAAATTATACCTGTTGGCAATCTTTTTTTTTATTCCTTGGGTAGAAGAAGTTGATTTTTGTTTCCCCTTAAATTTGGCATTCGCCAACGCATCAGACCTTTTTTTCTCCTTCTGTGTAAGAAAACGCTACTTAAAAGCAAAAAAAAAGAAGAAAAAAATGAATGAGAAATAGGTATGAGTAAACAATACCTCACGTAAGCGGAGACAATTTTGTTCATACTCATTGCGAATTACCACTCATACATTATTATGACGAAGTCTTCGAACCTGTAGACAAAAGAACGTTGAATAGTAAATAAGTTGTTAAAAAGATAAGATAAAAAGTAAGAAAATGATGAGTAAGAAATTATTATCATACGCTATTTTCTAGGTGGTCATCCATCTATCATGACATTAATGAAAATAAATTAAAATAAATAAGTTATTAAAAAATCAATAAGATATATTTAGAGAGAGTTAATCAGATGATAAACTTACACTACCAAATATAACAACATCATTCATTGGTTGATGATTGTGCAGTTGAAACGGTTGTACTTACACAGTAATGGATAATGAACATCAATTACATAATACATATTGTGTTATGTATTTTAAAAAGTACATGCATTTGTTAAGTTTTTTGTTTACAGAAATTATATGTTGCCTTATTGTGTTATATAATCTAGTTTAAATTTTATATCCTTCCCAGCTTTTTTTTAAGATCAATGAGTGTAAATGGAGTTAGGGAATTCAGCCAATACATTTATCCTAATCCACTTTATTTAAGATCACTTTAGCCCCCAGAGAATGAAGGTTAGCTAGTTGGGATGGGTGTTATTAATGTTTGGATTCACTTCTAAAATTCAAAACACATTTGCATTTTAAAGTTTATAGCATAATTTGCTATAATTCTTGGGTTATTTTTTAATATTTTGCTTTCATATCTTTCACTTATTGGAGTATTTCTTCTTGAAAATTCGAGTCTTTGCTTACTACTTTAGGATTCAAGGTTGTTGGTTGAGATACATATTGCTCTTCTAAATTTGATTAAAAAAATATTGAAGTGGGTGCAAGGACACCATGTGGTGGTTCAGGAAGTTATATCACGGAAAATATGGTTATGAAGTTGGTACAAAAAATCAGTTCATAAGTAAAATATGGTAATGAAGTTGGTACAACAAATCAATTCATAAGTAACACACGTTAATATGATGTTAACTAATCAAAAAAGATAAAATCATATACTACAAAACCTTGCATTTTCAAGTTGGGTGGCCCGACCTGTCAGTAATTGCCTTTCATAAAACAATTTTTTGTCCTTTCATAAAACATGTGTACTTTGGAAGGGCCATCATTGCAAATTCAGTTAATTAAAGAAAACACAAAAACTGAAAACTTGAGATACTTTATATAGTAAAATACTTTACCGTAACAAATTCCTTCAAATCAATATTTCCTGTGAATTGAGAGGCATTTACTGTTTTCAAATCATGCCCACCTATATGTGAATTGAGACTTGAAGGCAACACCTATTTACTGTACGATAGTGCACTTTCCAATTAAATTTTTTGGAATTTTGGAGGATTTATACTCTTTTACGTAGTTTACCTCTGCTTTCCAATTAAAAATGTGCATAATAAAGTATGTGGTTCTAGCAATTAAGCATAAAAGATATTTCTTAAACTATAAGCAGCTCAGTAACCAAGCCACCAATTCAGATCAGAATTAATGAAAGATTGTACTTTTTTGGCCCTTCAGGTAATAACCAAGCACAAATTGAAGATATAATAATAAGCAGAACATGCCTGATCAATATCTTTAGCTACAACAATATTCCCCATCCTAGTGAATAATCACTTATTGTTGTACTTATGTGAGTGAGTGAGAGGTCACAACTACAGTCGGGTGAAAAAGATTAAATGTGAGAGCTTTTTACTCTCTTCTCTCTCTCTGAGTGTCAAACGCACCCTTGAAGGAAGTTGTTGCCAATCTTGGGTGCTTATAATAGTATTGCTATAATAGAAAAAGGAATCCAGAGATGCACAATGATTTGGTTAAGCGATATCGATTCTATAGATATATTACACGGGGAACATACTTGTGACGCCCCCAAAATAGGTATACATCACCTATTCTGAGTCGCCAAATACATAGTACAGAATACAAATACAATCTTAAATATATAACAAGAGAGTTGTGAGTTTTAATACAAACATTGTCTTCTAGACAATATCCACTCTCAGAATAAGTCCTCATTACATTTATTAACACACTATTTAACAGAATAGTGAGGACTACTATCTACTATCATCTGGACCATCACTCCAGTTCCCGATTAGTCATTGCCACGTTCTCATTTTTCAAGAGAACAATGAAAGAAAGGGTGAGCTCAACTAGCCCGGTAAGAAATATTATGACTAAGATATTGCGAATAAATTATCATTAGTCTTCAACAATGTTAAAGCGATAAAATACAATAGACATCAAGTTTAAGCTGCAAGTGGAACATGCAATCCATTAAAAGAGTCAAGTAGAGAATAAAATCTATTATCTTTTATGATTTAAAAGGTTTTCATCACTTTTTTATTTTGAGACTCAAATTTTAATAAATAATCCACATCATCCCCAAGACTACTACCGAGGATATTCATTAGTATCACAACCACAATTTATCCATGCACTACGGGCCAAGGATATTTGTGTATTCATTAATGGTCATGATCATGCCAACAATCGTCCATCAATGCACTATGGGCCAATGAGGACTTTTACCACATCATTTGAAACATTACGGTAATGATTTGCAAGAATAATCCTCAGTCGTAATAATACCAAGTTCATTACATGCACCATACGAGCCATGAGATGACTTTCAACAAAATATAAATATGAGAATGATGACAATGATATAAGAATTCAATAAAACAAGTTCAAGAATTAATTTATTCAAGAACTAATAACGTCCAAATTGTCAACATGATACTTCTTTGTAGAGTAACATTTAAGAATGCTCAGAAGAATATTTCCATGAAAGATACTGGATGAAGCGCAAATATCAAGGATATTCCACTAATTTCATGGAGTATATAAGTCAAAACTTTAACTAACTGAGTATAATAAAGAATGGAATAACAAAAGAAATCACCATGCATGCGGTTGCTTGGCATGGACAAAAGTTATTCAACAGAATAATAAATAACGGAACCGGTCAAAGCGTAATACGCACCGCAAGCAGGATATTCCTCTGAGAATAATAAAGAATAGAATAACAACAGAAATCACCATGCATGCGGTACTTCCATGTATGCAAAGTTATTCAGCAGAATAATAAATAACGGAATCAGTCCGGTAAACGCATACGTACATGATATATTCAATGTAATAATAACGAATGGAATAACAATGAAATCACCAAGTATAGGGTAGAATGGCGTACAAAGTTATTCCAAAAGAATAATAAAGAATGGAATAATGAAGTTCTCTTCATGAATATGAAAAAAAATACCCCTTACCTTATAAAAAGAGTACTCTACGGCGGTAGGCGGGGATATACTTGAAGGAACTTCAGACTATGCTCAAAGCTTTCTTAAACGCTAAAGAAATACGCTCAAGATAGAAGAATAATTCTTTCTATAGTTTCTCTCTCTAGAGTTTCAGTGAATTCGTAAGAAATAATGAAGGAATGAGCTTCTATTTATAAAAAAATGGAATGAATAGTAACCAATCCATGAACGGCCCAGATTGATTTACTTTAATCGGACGGTCTATATTTAAAGCAAAATCTTTTAAATAAAATATAATATATTCTATTTATAATCTAATAAAACGAATAACTTTTAACAAGATTTAATATGCAAACACTATGCAAGCACTATGCAAACACTATGCATAATAAAATATAATATATTCTAATTATTGTCTAATAAAACAGATAACTTTATAAAAGTATTCTGTTTTATATAAAAAGTTTTTTTGTTTTATTACGTTAATAATACGAATAAACCAAAACGTCGTCATCATTATTATTATTCACACTATTAATCGATCAGGTCGTTCCCAGGAAATAGGGGGCTTTTTAATAAGGATTTCTTCCTATTGGCGCGCAATTAGGTGACCAAACCTCTCCTTGGCAGAACTTCTAGACATCGTTAATAATGCAAATAATAATATTAACAACTTCGTCATCTCAATTATTGATTTAATAACATATAAAATATCGACAATAATTGAATCAAACCGAGTGACTTCTCACATAAGCATTAATAATCAATACCTGGTGCTTACTTATGCAACCACGCATTCGTATTTGTACTTTACTATCGAGTAGTTCAACAAGATCAACGGTAAAACTTCCTCCGTTATTTTCATAAAAATATTTTTATCATTTTCTCAATCCGATAATACATTTGTGGGGTCCACCAATGATTATGCTGTCGCATTGAATATTCCCCGACCAATCGAATATTATATAACAACTTTGCGTACTTTATAAAATTTATAAATATTACCACAACTATAACATTATATTAAATTTATTCCATAATATTCAAAATGATATTTATAGTAAATTTATTTTTATTCATAAAAGTCAGTCTTACAATCTCCCCTTCTTATGAAATTTCGCCCTCGAAATTAGAGTGCGATACACTGGTATGTCGAAGAGGTAAGGATACCTTGATTTCATTTGATTCTAACTCCGGTCATTTCCTCAACATCGTGGTTCCTCCATAACACTTTGACTTGAGATATAACCCTGGAGCGTAGAATATGTTCCTTCTTATCCAAGATTTGAACAGGAACCTCTTCATACGTTAAATCTTCCGCTATTTCATCCGGTTCTAACTTCAATAATATGGTTGGTGTAAGACCCCAACTTATTATTAATGAAATTTAATTTTTCTATTTATTATTTTGAAATAGTAAGGGTTGATGTGATTAATGTGGATAGTTAGGGGTAAAATACATGCAAATATTTCAAAATAAGCAAGTGGTTATAAAATATTCATTGTTGTCGAGGAATATTCGTTTGGTCGTGGAATATTAAATCTTTTGGGGAATATTAAATGCGACAGTAGCGACCATGTGGGCCCCATAACTGAAAAAGCGATTGAATAAAGAAAACGACAAATATAAGTTGGTTAAAATAACTGGCGTAGTTATTCTCAATTATCTTCGTTAAAATACTCGGTGGTTAAAACACAAGAAGCATGCAGTATTGCACCAATTATTGATTCTTACGTAAGAAGGCACTACTCAATAATAATGGTTCTGTAATTACTTTATTCAAAGTATTTTATTTTATTGATTCAATAATTGCTGCGTTGATATTTTATATTCTTTGTTGTTTCAATAATTGTCATTACAATATTTTTCATTATCGAAGCAATAATTCATATTATCTCGAATAATATTATTAGATAACATTATTGGCAATGTCTAGAAAGTTCATCTAAGGAGAGGTTTGGTCACCTAATCATTGGCGCCAAGAGAGAGAAATTCTTATTGGAAAGCCCCTCTTTCTTTGGGGCTATGCGGTTGTCAATATTGTGATTCCATAATATTATTTGTGAATAATTAATTATTGATTCATATGATGAGGAAAATATTGATTTTATGTGGATATAGATGGAGAAAAATTTTAATGTGACAATTGTTGAAAATTGAAATTTTATCTTTTTTCGATAAGATAATTCATTTAAATGTATTATTATATTTTAATAATATAATAATGGTGATATTTTTACAACGAATGTGGGATATATGAGTATCTGAGGAGGAAGAGTATTTTTGTTGCAATAAATGTTTAAAACATGTTAAACATGTCGGTGGACCCCATTTATTGGTGAAATTTGATTATACTTTGTAAAATCCTCGTTTGTGGATTTTGGTCAATTTCATTTGGAATTTGAAAAACTTTCTTCCGCAAAGTTGTAGAGAATTGAATTTCCTATACAAACTCATGAGATTCAATTTTTCGATAGAAGGGCTATTTATTATGAATTATTGAAGTTCAAAGCTTCAAATAATTGATTTTTGGAAGTTTAAAATATTTTAAATAATAAAAACGTTTTTTGTTTGTTTTGTGGGCTACAACATATGCATAATGAAGTGAGATCAGATCTAGGAAGGTTGGCGTAGAAATCTTAATATATATATTAATATTTTATTAAATTTTTCGCTTTGGTGTTCTAAGCATTTTCCTATAAATAGGGTGCTTAGGTTAGAATTGAAAATCACACCGGCTGAAGTTTTCTCTCTATATTATCGAGCGTATTCTTGTGAGTATTTTGAGTATACTTTGAGTATTGTTAGGCGGTGTGAAGTTCCTTCAAAGACTATAATCAGCATATTCCAAATTGTAAGTACTTAATCTTTCGAGGTAAGGGATATTATTTTTTTCAGTAATCATATTATTTCTTCAATATCATTATGTTGAAATATTGATCCGAAGTTTTTTATCAAATTTGGAACTTTTGGTGTAGAGTTACTTATTCACGATACTCAAGACTATTCACGATATCTGATCTTATTCACGAATAAGACTATTCATCGAAAAATGAAAATTTTTCTTTTCGTCCAAAATATCTATTACGGATACTAGTTTTGATTGTATCCATGTTTTGATCATTCTTGAATTTTACACCACTATGATTATTTTTGAGGTATTTTTGGACGTGGATAAAACAAAGTACGAATCCTTAATCCTTAATCCTTGTCTATTTTGTTTCTTTGGATTCGTTTCTTTAAAAATATTTTCATAATCCTCGGTCTTAAATGATGATATTATTGAATATCTTTGGCACGTAGTGCAAAGATGAATGATTTGAAGAATATCTTTGGCCCGTAGTGCAAAGATGAGCAGTGTTTAGATGAACATGATTAATTGATGAATATCTTTGGCTGTAGTGCAAAGATGAATATTTGATTCGGATGTATATTGATTGATGTTCTGGGGATAAAAGATAGAGCGATGAACTTTTAAATTCATACATAGTAAGATAGTAGTTTGCATTCTCTACTTAACTCTTCTAATGAATTATTATTTCATTGCGAATATTGATTTAAAATTTGTTGTCTATTGTATTCTATTAGATTTTTCCTGTTGAAGACTAACGATAATTTGTTGTATATTATCTTAGTCATAATATTCTTTTCTTGGGCTAGTTGAGCTCACCCTTTTCTTTTTGTTCCATTTTTCTTCTCGAGGGAGGCGAGAATATAAAGCGAGTACAAGTGGGTATGGAATGAAGGTTCTAGAAAGAGTTGTTTAGTAGTCCTCACCATTTTGTACAATAATGTATCAATAAATGTGATGAAGATTTATTTGAGTATAGATATTGTCTGAAGATAATATTTGTATTCAAACTCACGCGATTTCTTGTTGTAATAATAAAGTTGTAGTTGTTTTTGTACCATGTATTGACAACTCAGAATGGGTGATGTATACCTATTTTGGGGGCGTCACATCGGGTCTTTCACATATTTACTTAACATGGATATATGAAAAACGTTATGAACACAAGACATACTTGGCAGTAAAGCAAGTCTATAGGCTACAGTCCCTACTCGATCGAGAATTAAAAATTGGCCAATGAATCAGGGATTGAACTTTCCTCTCTTTCCAAATCTCGTAACTCCTTTCCATGGAGCAACACGTAACAACACATGATCTCCAATATCGAATTCCACGTCCTTTCGATGAAGATCAACATAACTCTTTTGTCGATCTTGTGAGGTTTTTATATCGTTGTCGGATCGTTTGAATCTTTCCGTAGTCATACGTATCAACTCCGGCCCCAACAACGTTGCTTCACCCACCTCATCCCAAAGATCTTGGAGAACAACACTTTCTTCCATACAACGCCTCGAATGGAGCCATGCCAATACTTGCTTGATAACTGTTGTTGTAGGAAAACTCCACCGATGGTAAGGACTTGTCCCAACTTCCCTTGAAATCAAGGACACGGAGTTTTAATAAATCTTCAAGAGTTTGAATAGTCCTCTCTGATTGTCCGTCCGTTTGAGCATGATATGCCGAACTAAATCATAAATCCGTGCCCATAGCTTTTTGCAAACTAACCCAAAATCGTGAAGTGAATCTTGGGTCTCGATCAGAAACTATGGATACTGGCATACCATGCAATCTTACAACCTCGTTTATGTACATACGAGTAAGACGTTCAAGTGTATAAGTTTCTCGTATTGGTAAGAAATGAGCAGACTTGGTCAATCTATCAACAATGACCTAAATTGCATCTATGCCTTGAGAAACCTTGGGAAGACCAGTAACGAAATCCATAGTAATGTGCTCCCACTTCCATTCTGGAATTTCAAGTGGTTGAAATGGACCTTTTGGTACTTGATGCTCCGCTTTGACTCGTTGACAAGTTAGACACCTTGAGATAAACAGCACTATCGTTCTCTTTATATTGCTCCACCAAAATGTATGACAAAGATCACGATACATTTTGGTACATCCAGGATGGATTGCAAACGGTGTGTTGTGCGCCTCCATCATGATTTTATACTTTAAATCAGGGTCGTTAGGAAAACAAAGTCTGGAGTTGACTCGAAGTATTCCTTCTTCATCGATTCTTGCTTCTGGCATAGCACCTTCTTGTACTTTCTTCCTCATATGCATCAGCTCCAGGTCTGTAGCTTGAGCAGCTTTAACTTTATCGATTAAAGTCAGTTCTACTCGTATATTCGCCATCATCACATGGGTCCCTGAAGTCTTTAATTCTATCTCCATCCTTTGCAAGTCATACAAGATGGGCCTTTGCGTTGACAATATCGCACTTGTACCCAAGATATGATCTTCTACTCAATGCGCCGGTTACGCGTTTACTTTTCCGGGATGGTATTGGATGGTATAATCATAATCTTTCAACGATTCAAGCCAACGTCGTTGTCACATGTTTAGTTCCTTTGAGTGAAGAAATATTTGAGGCTTTTATGATCCGTAAAGATCTCCATTTTCTCCCCATACAAGTAATGCCTCCAAATTTTAAGTGCGAAGACAACAACTGCCAACTCTAGATCATGAGTAGGATAATTCTTCTCATATTCTTTGAGTTGTCGAGAGGCATAAGCTATGATTTTCCCATATTTTATGAGAACACATCCTAACCCTTTGCCCGAAACATCACATGTAGATGACAAATCCTTCGAGCGGATGGTATTGCCGAGCAGTCTTTGAAATGAGCCTCCTCTTGAGTTCTTGAAAACTCTTCTCGATTCCTCACTCCAACCGAATTTTGTATCTTCCGAGTCAATTTGAGTTAGGGAGTAGCGATTCGAGAAAACCCTTCCACGAATCTCCGATAATAACCAAATAAGCCGAGAAAGCTACGACTTGATCCATCGATTTAGGTTGCTCCCAACTTTGAATGGCTTCAATCTTTGTCGGGTCAACAGATATTTCATGACTTGATACCACGTGCCCAAGGAATGCTACTTCCTCAAGCCAGAACTCGCATTTCTTCAACTTGGCATAAATCTTATATTCACGAAGCTTTTGGAGTATCAGCCTCAAGTGTTGCTCATGATCTTCACGGCTTTTGAAATAAATAAGGATGTCATCAATAAAGACGACCACAAAGTGATCCAAATATTCCTTGAATACTCGGTTCATTAGATACATGAAGGCAGCAAGAGCATTAGTCAATCCAAAAGACATGACTAGGAATTCATAATGCCCATACCGAGTTCAAAAGCCGTCTTTGGAATGTCATCGATTCTAATCTTCAATTGGTGATATCCGTAAGCGAAGATCAATCTTTGAAAAAAATTGGCGCCTTCAATTTGGTCAAACAGGTCATCAATACGTGGCAATGGGTATTTTTATTTTTGATGGTGACATGATTCAACTCCCGATAATCAATACAAAGTCGCATAATCCCATCTTTCTTCTTCACGAATAGAACAGAGCACCCCAAGGAGAAGTACTGGGACGAATAAAACCAATGTCAACAATTTCGCAGTTGGGCCTTTAACTCTCACGAAGTTCAATAAGAGCCATTTGATATGGGGCTTTGGAAATGGGTTTTATCTGGGTTCAATGTCGATACAAAATTCAATTTCACGCCTCGGGGTAGGCATGGAAGTTCTTCGAGGAATACGTCAGAAAATTCATTAATAATAGAAATATCATTCAAAAGCGGCGTATTTTTGTTTAGATCCGTGACATGAGCTAAGAAAGCTTGACATCGCTTTTTTAATAAACGAATAGCTTTATTGCTTGAGATAGCGGTGATTGATTTTAATGGTTTGGTTGCTTGAATTCGCATAATAGGTTGATTAGGAATATGAAAGCTAACAAACCTTACGAAAATAATCAAATTTTGCATGATGAGTAGTTAACCAATCAATCTTAGAATTACGTCAAATGCAAGTATTTTCAATGAAATAAAGGTCGACGGGTAATGTGAGAGGCTGGATTTGAACCAAACAAGATTTATAAACGATGGATGTAATGAAGGTTTCTCCCAACTGAACTCGACAGATAAGTCAAAATCTAATTTCTCCGAGTCAAATTTAAGCGTTGAGCGTAAGTAGGAGAAATAAAAGAATGGGTAGAGGCGGTATCAAATAAGGTATATACTTCACTAAAATTTATGATAAGCTTACCGTGATGACCTCGTTAAGGTTCCTTTCTTTTCCGGGAGGTCACGACAAACGCTTCTCCCTTGAACAACCGATTTTTGTCTTATTCGGGACGACGCCACGCTTCACGCCTCATCCCAATTTGGACTTGTCTTGATTACTGCACGACAAAATTGGGTCGGTGTCCTTCTCTTCCACAATTGTAACATGCTTTGGAGGGCATCGCACAGTATTATTACGTTAATAATACGAATAAAACAAAACGTCGTCATCATTATTATTATTCACACTATTAATCGATCAGGTCGTTCCCAGGAAAGAGAGGTCTTTCCAATAAAGATTTCTTCCTATTGGCGCGCAATTAAGTGACCAAACCTCTCCTTGGCAGAACTTTTAAACATCGTTAATAATGCAAATAATAATATTAACAACTTTGTCATCTCAATTATTGATTTAATAACATATAAAATATCGACAATAATTGAATCAAACCGAGTGACTTCTCACATAAGCATTAATAATCAATACCGTGTACTCTTATGCAACCACGCGTATACATTTGTATTTTACCGCCGAATAGTTCAACAAGATCAACCGTAAAAAAACTTAGTTATTTTCATAAAAATATTTTGTCGTTTTCTCAATCCGACAATAATTACATTATGGGGTCCACAAATGATTGTCTTGGTCGCATTGAATATTCCCGACCAATCGAATATTATGTAACAACTTGCGTACTTTAAAAATTTATAAATATTACCCACAACTATAACATTATATCAAATTTATTCCATAATATTTAAAAATGATATTTATAGAAAATTCATTTTTATTCATAAAAGTTGGGGTCTTACACTTACAGTAAAGAAGAAGAGGCTTACCCTGGTAGAAGAATATCAGAACTAACAGCAGCAGCCATGAATTTGACAAACAGGGAAAGAGATAGAAAGCAAACACAAAGAAGAGAGAAGAAAAGTTGTGACCATGCTACAAATCCAAAAGGGAATCCAAAGAAATCAACAGAAATGGAAAGAAACCGAAAAACAAAAATAGTAATTCGATTTTCTATAAATTTCTCATTGTTTCTCATTTCCTCTATGAGTTATATTATTTACAATGACTGATTTGTTCAAGTGAATTGTGCATAATTTCAAGTTTGAAATTCACGCCTTCTTAATGTACCTTGATACTCTACAGGAGACTTTAGCAATTTAAAAAAATCAATTGTATGTGCAACTTTTTATTGCCATCAATATATGCTAAGAATATAATTTCAGAACATTATATATGTGTATGCAAAACTTACAAAAGTTTCAAATTTGCCAAGTTTGCAAGCTGTGCAAGAATTCCTCCCGCAAGATAATTATTATTTAGATACCTGCACATTTGAGTTAAAGGCGAACCATAAATAATTATATGGGCAAAGTAAATATCATTTGAAGTAGTTCAAATTTCATTGACTTACAGGTTGCGCAGAACTGGAAAGCACCCCTCAATACGAATGAGTTCCCTAATAAATATTTGAACCAACACCTAATAAATTCAAGAATAAACTACATATTATAAAGATGATAAAGCAAGTGCATAAAACTAAAGACCATATCAAAAGATAAACAGGAAACCAAAAAGCATCCACAAAAGCCACAAAGTGAACCAAAATTACATGAAATGTAATGATTTTAGGTTGATAAGTGTGGGCATATATAATTAGACTTATTGAAAAAAGAAAATAATAAATTAATCACCTTACAAACAACAAACATTAGAAAGAAGAAAAAATTAGGAAAAACTAAGTTGAAATCATGCAACGAAACAAAATATATGATCAATTCAATCAATAACAGAAATCCAAGAAAAAAGTTAGTTTATATATAATAATAATAATAATAATAACAGAAAATAATGAGATTTACCTATGACAATAAGGTGGGAAATTGATAACTCTTTACTTAAAACGATACAGTGAACATACCAAAAGCTCATAAATGATTTGATGAAGCCGTTAATGCAATGTAACAATAGAGCACTAAACAGAAAATGCATGAGCACAAAGCCTGTACAAACACCCGACACAAACCAATTATAATTGTATAAATGTGACAGCTAAAACCCTAGTCCTGAAATAAGCACACACTCACAGACATACTATTAAATGAGCTGACATAAATAATACCACACAAAATAGCATGAAACCATCATAAACCCAAAAACATTACATACCGTATACATAAGCTGAACCAGAAAGTACCAACAATGGCCACATTAATAGAGCAAAACCCCAGAAATGAGAATGAAGAAACTCTCACAGGAATAAAAATATGCACTGGAGAGATAGTGAGTAGACATGTAGTGCATTTGCATATAATATCGGGGAAAAAAAAAAAGAAGAAGCTCTAGAAACCAAAATGCCTTAAATAAAACAATTACATAGTACAAAAATGAACCAACTGCACTAATTTCAACTAAAATAACCTCAAAAAACAAATTAAAACCTAGAAGCCAGAACACAAATTGCATCTCTAAATAAAGCTGGCCTGACCCATCAACAATAGCAAAAAAAATCAAATCAATATAGCAAAAACCCAGAAGCCATCAACAATGAAGAAGCAGGCTCAGAAATATAAATATGCATCTGGAGTACACTGCATTTAAAAAGAAAGTATAACATTCCTAGAAACAATGGCTGAAATATCACAATTACACAGTACAAAAATAAACTGAGTGCATTAATCCCATCATATAATCTCATATAAACGAAATCCAGAAGCCAGCTCAAGCATATAAAATAAAGTACCCCTAGATAAAAGCTAAACAGACCCATCAAATAGCAAACAATATCCAAATCAACATTGGAAAAAACCCAAATCCTAAATCAAGAAAAAAAGTCGTAAAAAAAATATTGAGATCAAAGTATAAATCTTTACCGTTCTGCCATCTATGATATGTTTATCCTGGAGAATAGTATCTAAAACGGAAGGATCTGCAAAGACCACGTACAAAACCGAAACCTCTAGGCTTCCCGGTAAGCTTCTCCCTCATAACGGAGGTCAACACAATCAAATGTTGATGTAGAATGGGTAAGGATTAGCTGTAGAATGGGTTAGGGTGGAGAGGTATAAGGATTAGATGAAGAAGCACCAGTTTTTTCCCAAATTGCATTTCTCACCCTACTTAGATCTCTTCCTTTCAAAGTCCTCCCAATCCCTTCATGCACAGAGTACGATGCGATTCTCGTCCTCGCCAATTGCCTGGTGAAAAACTCGATCCCCACCGTCGTCGCCGTCGCCGTCGTCGCTATCTCTCCTCCGATCCTCTCCATAGTCCTGCTTCAGTATCATTGACTAATCCGGCACGTTGACCGGCAACGACGACGCTCTTCCTCCGGCGCCGACATCCAGAACCGCTTACGAACTTCCGGCGACGCGGCCCTGCCGGAGTTCCAAACGTCCGATTCGTCGAGTTCGTACATCGAGTCTGTCACGATCGGACCCGTTCTTTGGCTGGGGAGGAACCGGTTGTTTGTTTCATTATGCATTCCGTGTTTTGTTATAACTGATTGAAGAATTAGAACTATCGCATTTTTTTGACGGTCCTGATCTCTTAAAAGACTTTGGGCGGGAATTATTTTTTTTCAAAAGCATTCCTATTTTGTACAGATAGATATAGTCCGCTTTTTCAGCGAAGTGGAAGGAGCTAACTAAAAACGAACCGGCTATAGCGACAGTTTTTTCCATCGCTATAGCATAAAAAGTCGGTTTTTTATGTTATAGAGACGAAAAAAAAAAAATCGTCATAAATGGGTTTCATTTCTTGGATTTATTTCCTCTCAATTCATTAAAAAGAACAAGTTATATATATATATATATAAGATGATTTTTTTCACTTTTATCATCCACTCAATTCGAACTCATCTCTTTTATGACGGATTCGCGACGATTCGATCATCTAACCGTCGTCTATACTTTTAGCGACGTTATATGTTGTCCGTCGCTAAAAGTATAAATAGCGGTTGTATGATCGAACCGTCCATGGGATCCGTCGTTAAAGGAGGTGAGTTGAATGAGTTAAATAAGGAATGAAACTAAGATCCGGATATATATATATATATATATATATATATATATATATATATATATATGAAATCATTATGAAAAATATAAAGTTGTTTAATTAACACACTCCTTGACGGGTTTGGTACTATGTTAATTGTTTGTTTTAGATTCTCTCTATTTGACACGTACCATTGATCAGCTAGCTAATAAATTGGTTCACTATTATCTTACAATAACAACTGATAATTAATAATACATATGTATCTATTGGGAATCATTCATAATCCCCATCTTTGATTTAAATATTTATTTATTTTAAAATAGATTAATTAAAAAAAGAATGTATATTTAATTTTAAAATAAATCAATGGAGTAAATATTAACCCTCTAATATATAGAAACTACGCATGACCATTTATACATTATCTATATTTTCTACACTCAACAGGAATTACGCCATAAAAAAGAACCGATGAAGACAAAAAAGGAATAAGACGTTAAATCAAAAATTGTTGGATTTTGGGTATCTGAATAGGACGTTCAAGATTTATTAGTCAGTATATGTGATTGACTAAATTTTTTTTTACGTAACCGAGAGTTGGAGAGTAGAAGAGTTAGAGAGATTGTAGAGAAGTGGTTCATCTACTTCTGTTTATAAGACTCACGTCTCCTCTCCCTCAGTACATCACGATTAATACAAAGAAAAACTTAACTGTTACTGATGATGCACAAAAAATGGACTTTGTACAAACAACTATTAAGTAATTATAAAAGCGGTAATTAAAGTAGGAAAATAAGACAAGTATTAAAATGGTTGGGTCAAGAGTTGACTGACAATCCAACATTGAATGCTTTATAATTTGCAGACTTTATATTATGTGTGTTGGAGAGAGTACAGAGAGCATAAGCTTAAAGATACAAAAGTCAGTTGTCCCCCAATGATGGTAAGACGTTCTATTTATAGCGACCCGTGACAGTTTTGGGGCGAGCACGTAACCACTACTTTAGTGGAGCTCCCAACTTCCTCCTAACGTGCAAGATGGTTGACGTGCTCTTCGTGAGATCTGGGGACGAGCCTTGGCCACTTCTTTCATGATGTGGGCGTGCTCAATTAACTTGACTGTGATGGGTCACATTTGTTGGGCTCGCCAGACTTCTTAAATTTAGGCCTATAATATGGGCTTATGAGATGGGCTGGAGTATCAGGCTTATGAGATGTATTGGATCTTTGGACTAGACCCATCAGTTACGAATCGTGGATTTGAACTTCATTCTCGTATAGTAGTTTGGAGACGTCGTTGGGTTGCAGACCTAGGACAATCCTTTCTAGAAAGTTTTTCTGCACCAAAAGATTATATCACGTTTCAGAGGTACACATTTAATTTATGTGTTTTTGTGTAAATATGTCTCTACATGGATCATGTTTTTTCTTCAGAAGCAATCAAGATGTTTGTTGGAATTGGAAAAAAAAAAGAGATTTGAATTATTGTAAAAAAACAAAACAAAACTATTTCTAGAATTAGTTGAAGGTCAATTTTTAATATACTCCAGCAAATCATAAGGAGCGAACTAAAAACAAACCGGCTATAATGACTGTTTTGTTCGTCGTTATCGTATAGAAAACCAGTTTTCTATCTTTATAAGCCGCCATTATAGTATTATAATGGAATTCATTTTAGTTCACACTCTATAATTCATTTGAGAAGCGAATCGTATATATATAAAACAAGATATATATATATATAGAGAGAGAGAAGCGATGATCAGTCATACCCCCTTATCTTATTATTACGTCACTCACCCCCTTTAGCAAGCAGACCGTGACGATTTATTTCATCTATTAATCGTCGTCTATACTTTTTAGCGACGGATAACATATAAGCGTCATTAAAAGTATAGACGACGGTTGTATGTAGATCAACTGCTGTTACGTCGTCGCTAAAAGAAAGTGAATACTGGATAAATGAATAAAGGGTATCTACACTGATCCAGATCAGATATATATATATATATATATATATATATATATATATATTTTTTTTTTTTTTTTTTGTTTCAATTACTTTGCTTAAGATCAACTGTGTCCTTAATTTCAATATATTGAACTTTGGCCTTTCTGCAACATGACAAAACGATATTTTGACAGTATGGATGCATATATATTTCAAATTCATTCCTTTTTTAACTTATGATGTACTATTTTTTCTCACTTTGTCTTCACCAATCTTTTTTGTATTTTTCTTGATAATATATTGTATAACTCAAGTCAACTTAGCCTACACAACTGAATAAGATTCCAAATGGCTTGATCTTACTTATCAAAAAATAATGCATAATCTCCCTCTCTTTTTTTTGGCTATGTCATATCATGGTGACTACAATTAATGGAATTTATGATATTATCATAATGTTTAGTTATTTCCTAGAATGGTCTTAATTGTCCTTCTTCATCAAATAATCATAGCGGTTATTTTCGTCATGAAATAAATCCCAATTGACTTTAACTCCCTTTAAGGGATATTAAGGTTTATCAATGACATATTTAGATATATATAAATATTTTAATAACTAATATTGAAGTCTTGGACTACTTTTTCTATTCTAAAACATAATTTTGATATTGATTCTCTAAAGATTAATATTAAATGTTTTATAATTCAAAATTAATATGAAGTCATTTATTTTTTGTCAATATGACAATAAATATTACAATATAAATTATTTTAAAAGTATTATTAATTATGAGATTTGTTGTTTTTAAAATTTAAATAAAACATGACAATTTAAAATTTGAAATCGTCTCAAACAAATATGCATAAAAGTTTTAAGGAGGGGAACTTAACTCCACTAATTTTGTTTAATTCTCTCATTTCTCTCTAGTCAAGAATATCGCATATATCGCTATAAATGCATATAAAAATATCAGTTTCTTTTTTAATAATATGACCCTCATTCCAGTGCTAGATGCATCAACACAAAATTTATTCCTAAATTTTGTAATAGCACCAACAAGGTCAAGGACCCGGAATGACATATAAGAACATAACTAGCTGGTTAGTTATGCATACAAAAATGAACCCAGCAAGAACATGCTTTCGAGAGAACATATAGTGAAGCCTACATTTTGTTATCTTATTTTAAGACAAACAACAATGTAGAATTCCCGCATGATTTAGTAATTATCACAACACAGAAAATATCAAGGCCTGCAGAAAAAAACTTAAAATTGGACATGATGCCTTGAAAATAAAATTTATAAAGCAAATAAAAGCTAGACATAAATCCAATGCTTCTTTTCTTTGTGAAATGACTACGAAAGCATAATCTATTTGTTTAAAAATGACCCCCTCCCAAAAACCTCAAAACTGACAAAAATCCAGATTTTGCACAATCAAGAAATTTCCTTAGCAGCTCCATAGAGACCTAATCCTATTCTTTTATCTCAACCTTTTAACCTCAGACAGTTCTACAAGTCAAGAAGAAGGCACATATAATCACAAGACATGCTGAGGCCTGGACGATCATTATTCCTATTCACTTCCTTCATGGTACAAGGATTTCAAAACCCCCAGCCTTTCTCTTCTTTGATGACTACTTGGCTCAGGTTTTCATCTTAATATCAAAGAACCAAAAAGGAAAAAGAAAAAGAAAGAAAACCTCCCCATCTTCAAATTTAAATTTGGTCAAACTCTGTGAAGAGTGAAGACATTCAGTTACTCAAGAATCCAGCTTAGAGTCAGATGAGCTCACTCCAGATGAAACACCACCAATGCTTCCCATTTGCAACTTGAGAGGCACTAAAAACTTTGGCTTAGTTCCCAGAAAAGTTTTTGAGGATGGTCCAGAATTGATGTACTGCAAAATAAACAAGCGCATACCAACTTAACAGATGATTTCAAAGAACACCATAAATTAATTGTGCAAATACTGAATGACCAATGTAATACAATCAAAAGCCTTTTGATCTCGGGCCTATTCAATTGATGAGATTTTTCAGAAAGCTGTTACCTTACTTACATCCCTGTAGAATGCACTTATCTCCTCCTCTGTAAGGCCTTCATCCTCTCCAGCACTTTCACTTTCATCCCACCCAAGTGAACGCAAAAATGCAGCCTCTTCCTCCTCTGAATAAATAATCACATCTGAGCTTGAATGATTCTCTCCATTGTCAAGAGATTTCTGAGGCCCATCACAAGAATCACTATTGCAGATCAAGCCACCCCCAATCTCACTCATCTGGTCCCCATCAGCCCTATCTGCCGATGGGGAATCTCTACCTTGAGGAATAAGAGAAGCAGCAACTTCAGCTTCACCATGCTTATACTCAACAGATGGTGACACAGCAGAAACAGGATCAGGGACAACAGAGGAGTTTGTCATAGATTTCTTCCTCACAAGATTGAAGAAATCATTTCGGCTCTGAGTTTGAGATGTAGGTCTCTTCTCCAATATTGGGGGCACCAATGCTGCGGGGACAGGCTTACGCTCAGCGCTTGCAAGGATTGGGTTGTTGACTGGACTCCTCAAGGGAGCAGATCCAACAGCTGATGGAGCAGCGGCAAGTGGGTTATTTGCTACTTTACTACCACTTGTTGGACTCAAGCCATCCTTAGCATAAGAGACACCATTCCTCTCTCGTGCTGGTTTTAGGACTTGAAGTTTTCCCAAGCTGGATGTCTTTGAAATGTCAGACTTTGTGGGTGCCCCACGGGGAGAGTGATTGACAATGTGAGTAGAAGAGTTCTGATGCTGCTGCTGACCCACTTTAGGTTTTGGTTTCTCTAAAAGATTCAACACCTGAGACAAAATTTAAACAATTACACTTAGTTTTAGATTAATATGTTTCACAAATGCATGAGTCGTATTTAAAAAAATCACTACACTGCCCAAGCCATCTTTTCTTTTTACATCATATCAAGACAAATTCAGTAATCCCTTGGTATTCCATGCCCCCTCCCTCCTCCAAAATGGGAGGCACACTATTATATGCTAAGAAGCTTTCCTTCATAAAGTGAACTGTACCATATCATCATTTTATCCACTCTTCAAGTGAATACTTCAATCGAACCCCCTTCATCTCCTGTCTTTACAGCAATAATCTAGGAACATATACGAATACATCATAAAATATGACTGCATCTTATGTTTTCAACTTGTCCCGTGTTACTTTTATAGAGAATTGAGAACACTGGCCACTAGAAATTGACCAACTGATCCTCATAATGCCTGATTAAAATGGAATGAGTAATCTACAGAAAAATTGATTCAGCTGCCAGCAATTAATCTTCTCCGGATCAAACAAAAACTGAAAAAATGATAAGTATCCAACATAATATTGACTAAACATTTGGTCAGAATATAAATATCATTGTTAAAGCTTTGCCTACATGTGTGACTACATTCAAGGCCCGTTGAGGCTCGCCTATAGCACCTTGCCTGATCTCAGGCCTAGGAAATTAAAATCAGTCATGCGCCAAAGCTCCAAGCTCAAACATGGCCTTGGAGTGTCTTTTCTAAGTTCTATTCATTTTATTTGTTGATTAACTACAAAACCAGTTTGATTTTAACCGAATGACTCGGCCTGCTACTTGGAGTGCCTTTTATTTCTCCTATACATTTTACTTGTTTGGGAGTCTACAAAACAATTTGACTTTAATTACTCTCCAATGAATCACTCGTCCTTTCCTCCACCCCCTCGAGACCCAAATATCTTTATCCTTTCCATACTTGTTTCAGCACCTCTCTCCTTTTCACTCAAGCCCTTTATTTTAAACTTTTTATCTTCTTCCTCTCTCCTGGATCCTGTGTGTATGTTTCTTCAAACTGGCTCTGTTTCCTGTCCTAATATTTGTTATTTGTTGAAGTGTCTGATACTTTGTAGCAAATGGATAAAGACTTCCTGAAATTATGGTGTAGGCTTTTAACTTATTGTATGCGTCTCAAGTTTCAACCTTCAGTGATTACATCGCCCATAATTGATAAAAATGAGATCAAATCTGATTTATTTGCATGGTGTGCTGCATGAGCTTTTCTACAATCACATTAGCCCCTCTCTTTTGTCGGGCTCTTACAACCTCTGCGGTGATTACATCGCCCTTAATTGGTACAAATAATTGTACCACATCTCGGTAAATATATAGTTATATACATGTCGATGTTCTATAAATCCTCGCCTAGGTCCACCTAGGCCCCGCCTAGGAGCTAGGCCCCTCCTGGCGCCTCATCTAGGCCCAAGGCGGCAAAAATATCCTTCCAGAAAATTAGGTGTACCCTAGGCGCAGTCTAGGCGGAGAAGTTTTTTTATTTTAATAACTACCCTAACCAGATATATATTTATTTTTCTAATGATTTATCATATTCATAATACAAGTTGTAGCATATCAAATCACAACAAGAAGTAAACAATATCAACTCAAAATGAATAATTTTATTATAGTTGTAATTTTTTGAACTTGTACCATTTCAAAATTATATAATTAAATGATGATACATTTGTAATATTTAGTTTAATTCAATATAATTCTTAAATTTATGTTTAGTTTCTTAAGTTTTAATATTGAATTAAATTCTTGAAATTTTAAATTTTATTATTTAATAACAATCTTGTTTATGAATAAAACTAATACGTTAAAAATATGTTTGAACTTTGAACAATTGCATGTTTGTGTTTGAACTTTAATATAATATGAATGTGTGTTTGAACTTTAAACAAAAGCCTTTATTATCTTTATTATAGATTGTTCTGTTTTATATTATTGTTTTGTTTCGGATAAATGTAAGATAAAATATTAAAATTGACTTAAAATAAAAAAATCCCGCCTAGGCACTAGGCCCCCGGGCCCGCCTCCCGCCTAGCGCCTTTTAGAACATTGATACATGTAGTTTGAGATCAATTCAGGTATTCTTAGGCAATTGGCTAAATAGATGAGTTTTCTTTTACATATATCTGCACAGATTCCTATGCATACTCCTGGTATCCAGTAAAGCTAGGGGGAACTGGAAATCAATGATAACTACAGATAGTCACTTCAAAAGTTCAACTCATTTGATTAAATACATATACATTATTAGCAAGTATTACAAAACATAAATTATCAATTAGAAAGGCTAAACAAAGAAAGGGGGACACCTGTTAAGATGACGGTCCAAAACCAAAAGAAAGATGAAGCATAACAGAATTTTCCCAAATCCCAAAACCAAACTAGTTTGCCACGTAAAACCCAAGGCTCCTCATGTGGTTCAAGCCATATAACTGTCTTATAAAAAATATACTAAATTCTTATCATTTCAAATTTTCACTTTCACCTCATCGGCTCATTGTCATTACTACTTCGCCTTGAATAATTCTTCATTTTCATGTATTTATACATACACACACACACACATATATATAAACAACCTTCCATCACAAGATTGATATAACACCCAAAAAATTATCTAAATTGTGGTACTCTTACAGCCTGGAACTTGTTGGTGGCAAGGAAGGAGGCATTGGAAAAACTAGATCATACTAAAGTGAGGCATTCGGGAAGCGACTAGTCGCTATTGGTGAAGCTTCTAGAAGGCCGACCACTATCCATATACCAGTCATGAGCGAAGCCAACTCTCTCATCCCTTCTCAGTGAGAGCTTTCCCGAATAATATGTGTTTTATGAATTGAGCTTCCCGTAATAATAGTAACTTCATCTAAGTTCAAATATTTCCTGTGCAGCACTTATAACTGTAAATTCTGGGGCTTTTATTTTTTTTTCTGATGCAACTTATCGATTTTGCTAAAATATCAAATACTCTGTAAACTAAAGTCAGATTTAAGGATATCTGATACACACGCAAACATATATGCATACGAGACCCTCTCATTCAATAAGTGATAGTCTTGAGGACTTCAGACTTTTAGCAGATATGAGCTAGCGGCTACATCTCATATGGCAAAACTAGTCTCTCCTCTATCATCCTCCTCTTACTCAAACCCCTCAGATGCCTTCTCCTCTTCTTGTAGAAAGGGGATGCAAGCTTTCTTCTTGTGTTACTATTTCCTCCTCGTGCAAGTAAGCATCATGCTCTTACATATATACAGAAAGAGAGGAAAGAAACAAATAATAAAGAGTAACACAGACACACAGTAGTTGATACAGACTCACAAAGATGCATTTTGAGTTCTATATTTGTTTTAACAAATGTAACCACGAACGCTGATCATGTTTCAGTTTATGGAATGGAAACAGGGAATGTCACCTGCCATGGGGTAGACTTCTTCGGACCAGAAAAGCAGAATGCAAAAAGCTATTCGGAATGTTTTATAAATTATAATTGTTATAAAATCTAGAGTTCTTTCCTTTCGGGGGTGGTGTATTAATAAGCTAATAAATCAATATCTTAAGACAAACAGTTAAAAATGTTTGTTTGTGTGTAGGGCTGTAAACGAGTCAAGTCGAGCCAAGCCGGACTTTAGCTTGCCGAGCTCGAGCTCGTCTAAAAGTTAGACAAGCCAAGTCAGCTTGGGCTTTAAACGAGATTGGAATCTTGGTACGAATTCAGCTAGTTTATAAACGAGTCAGGCTTAAGCGAGCCAAGTCGAGCCTAAGCCTAAGCCCGGCCCATTTATTTATTTATTTTCAATTTTTACGTTTTTTGGAAAAATAAATATTTTGTATTATATATTTTATATAAATAAAATAAAATTTTAATTAAATAATTATTAAATGAGTGGGGTTTAAACGAGCTAAGCTCGAGTCGGGCCTAAGCGAGTCGAACACCACCACACTGTTCAAGCACGGCTCATTTAACTAAACGGGCTAAAAGTCTTGTTCAAGCTCAACTTGTTAATGAGCTCAAGCCGGGTCGTGGCTCGGCTCGCAGACAGCCCGGTTCGTTCGTTTACAGCCCTATTTGTGCGTGTAATATATATCTGATGATTATCTATTTTTGGTAAAAACTATGAGTGCATATTTAATCTACCAAGTGTTAACTGACAGTTCGTCAACTGCCTATTGGACCCTCCATTAATTAACGTCCAAAATAATAAGGTAGATATATATCTGCCCAAGATATTGCAGCTCCCAAAATAAACTCCTGAATTTCCTCATGTCTCTATAGTCTCTCCTAATCAAAACTCCATATATGCTTTCCCACTCTTCTGCCAGAAAAATGGAACAACTCTGCTGAACCTTCTAAAACATATCTCAGAAAGATTCTATATCGGTAATCCCTCGAAGCCCACTACGAGATATTTATTTATGAAAAGAAAAGTATCAAACTGATACAAAACCATGACATTGTAGCTGAGGTATGATTTTAAATTGAAAAGCATATTTTTCTCCTTTTCAACTTCATATAAAAGAGGAACTAAAAAACAGGGTTCTAGATAGCTAAAGATCTGATCCAGAATATGGAATGAGCAATCCACACTGTAAATCACAGCGGATTCTGGTGACTCATATTTCAACATAATTGCCTCTCGATCAAAAGTCAATAGAATCTAAAACCAAAAATGCTACCCTTTGACGTGATGTGTAAGAATTTTGATGAGATCAGCTAGTACAAAACTTCTTTGTTGGAGTTGAAGGTAAAAGTCTCATAATTGATTCTAAATTTACAAAAAGTACACATAGAAGAGTACTCTCATGTGGTTGCCACACAAGTTCAGGAAAGGATGATATATGAATTGAAAATCCTATAAAGAACCTATTAGCCAAAAGCTTCTCCCAAAGATCCGACATATCTACATGAAAATGTAGTCATTAACAAAGTAAAACATCTCTAAATCATAATACTATGTAAAATTTGTTCACAACTGTTTTTGCCTGGCTCCAGGAGTTCGCTCCAAGTTGCAACAAATTCACAACACCAATTTTTGAAAAGAAGAAAAATCAAAACCTCAAGAGTTTTGTGGTAAAACTAAGACTGCCAACACTCTCCGCTTAATTATCCTCTATAATTCTCTCCTACTTCTAACACCTGTTACTTTTCTTTTTCCAGCCAGCAACTAAAAATGATTTCTTTAGAAAAAGTAGAAATGTAAAGCAGTAGTACATCTATTAGCAGTAGAACATTAGTTTTCTTAAATAAGCTCAACTTTGCCAGAGAACAAAACATCAGGTAACATAACGGGTCATAAATGGTGGTCAGCCCATTAATCGTTGAATAAATTGTAGCAGATCCACAGTATCATTCAGAGAATTACGAAATATAATTATGAGGTTGTCCCATCATATGCGCAAAAATGAAAAACATGCACCAAGATAAGAACTTGCCACAAGAGATTGCTTTTAAATTGGTTTGAATCAACCTCTAAGCATTAAGCAAAAGGATCGCACAACAACTCTATTTATTGTCTTTTCTAAACAACACTACCAATTGGTAGGAACTATAAAAGCACCTGCGATGGGATATCTTTTGAGCACACAACATAACGCATCAACAGATTCTAATGCCTTCGCCCAAATAGGTAAAACTTTATCATATTCAATTGCTAATACGTAACATAGATAATGTACATTTCCATGACATTCAGTCTAGAACTGATTAAGAAGTAGACATTATTGCACGTGCATTACCCAAAGGATTTTCTATTATTAATAAGTATTAGAGGGTTCTACAAAATTGCAAGTCAAATCAAATCTAACAACTACAAAAGCCTAGGATCTTCCCAATAAATAATACCCCTGTGAGCTATTTAGAACATTAAAGGGAAGAGGAATTAAAAGCAAAAATAAATATTTACTATGCAAACATTATTTACTAATCAAAAAACAACATAACTAGACAAAATCCACATTTTATAGAAGAAACCATGATATTAAGATCCATATGATCAAATAGAAGGGAGCAACACTCGTACCAAAGCTTTAGGCATAGAAGGTGTCACTGGAATTAACTGCCTGGACTGTTTAATAGCCAGCTCTTCAAGCCTCTGAGTTCCAATAGACAACTATCATAAAAGCAAACACAGCACATAAGCAAACATACACTCAATTTGTGTCCAAGAAAACAAAAAGTGATTAAACTACCTGTGCAGTAGTCTGAACACGAGGAGGGCCCTGCGCCAAAGTTTCGGCCATATTGAGACCAGTTGTCATGCTTGAGGCCACAGAAACTGAACTTGGAAGAACAGCTTGTGCAACAGATGAGGCACTGGTGCCATTGCCTCCAATCATCACAGGAACCTCCGCGAGGGCAGATGTCCACCCACCATCACCAATCACTGCAGAAGAACCAATTGCTAAGCTTTGAATGGCCGTACTCAATCCAGGAGATGGGATTCTTCCTATCTCAGGATCTGCTTGTCTTTCGTCAGCTCCAAGAGATGGAAAGTCCCTATCAAATGCAGTTTTGTGTACACTGCTTGCAGGACTGCTCCCTGCAAGCCGGGTATTGCCATTATTGTAGTTATTTTTGCTGGCACTGCTAGAGTCAACTGGTACTTTTCTGGGCCATGGCTCACCGCGTTTCCTAGATAAGGTCGACTGTGTACGCCTTAACCCATCCTTCTCGAACCTACTCGGCAAAATGCTCCCCAATGGATCATAATAGTTGTTATGATGCCTATGGTCACCCAAAATAGACTTCTCTTTGTCACGATACTCGTTTATGTCTTTATCCCAGTCCCTTTCATGGTTACTCCTACCAAAACTGCCGTGAGACCTCAAGTGAGCAGAACCATTAGTACTAGAACTCCTTCGGAAATAAGATGATGTTATACGATCAGAAACAGATGAACGTCCTAAATTATGATCACTAATGTTCACTAATGACTTATTTCTCGCAGGCTTTAATGTAGCACGATCATCTATAATAAATTAAGAATGAGAACATTGTAAGATATCTAAGTTAAAATTCAACAAAAAATCTAATTACATAAAAGACTAATTAAAAATAAGTCATCTGAATTTACCTGGGTGCAATGACAATGACGCAAATTGGTGGTTTGTAGCGACACCACCAGTTACAGTTCCACTGCTTTTCAGCCACTCTGGTACTAATGTGGGTTCACTTTTTTCCATAATTAGTACCAAACATGATCATATAAAAAAAAAAGGAAAAGTCCAATTTGAATTCTGTGTATTAGTGATCAATATCCACCACGTTACGACAAAAATGTAACGTTTCTCTGCAGAATCAAATCAACTGCTGCTTTAATCAATCCAAATGTTTCTTTCCTTCAGTACAAGCGGCACACCCCAAAAATTAACAATGTAATTAATGTTAACAATAAAGATTCCCAAACCTAGTCCTTCGATACCCACCATCCAATAAAAGAATCCAAATTGGCTTATTCTCTCTGTACACTATATATATACTGTCAACTCGATTGGGAACAACTTCAAAAGAAACAACCTTGTATACTCTTTTCGTGCCCTGACTTAAGGGCTAAAACCCATTGACATTGACCCTCGTGTCAGTTATAGCTTTAATTTGATACCCACAAAAACTATCCCAAAGGTTCACTAATGAATAATTCAGACCCAGACAAATTACCAAACCCTAGAATTGAATAGCATCAACAGGATTACAATTTATTGATGCCCACATGCAAGGAACTAACAAAACTTAGGCTTTAAGCATAGCAAATAAGAATCGGAACAGTAAAATAAAACAAAATATAGAGAAAAAGGGATGAAACTGACTAACCCTGAACGAATTAACAATGAATAAAGGAAAGTAGGACAAAACCCACCAAACCCTAATCGCAAAACTCCCGCCGGCGTTCGGCGAGTGAATAAAGATTGAAATTTCCGAGTTTCAATTAGTATACGAGTTTATATGAGTGGAGCGAATGAACTGTATATAATTTTTCGACTCTTACCAAGAAAATCACCAGTTTGATTGCGGCGTCCAATATTTTATGGGGGGGAATTGGAAATTAGAGATGGAAAATCAACAAGTTTTCTTTTGTTTGGGTGTTGAAAGGCTCACTGCAAAGAGAAGAGAACAGAAAATACTCCTGTGTTTGTTTTAACCCTATTTTCTTTTCCTTTCTTTTGTTCCTAGCTAGTAGTGGTTTGTTCCTAGTAGGAGTAGTATTTGTGTTTTTGATATTGTTACTACAAGTTCATCACCTAATAATTATTTATTTATTTATTTATTTATTTATTTTCACGATTAAAATTGTTATTTTCATAGTTATTTATTACTCTCTAGTCATGGTCTTGGTTATTATATCATCATTATACAAAACGCGTATGTGTGGTGCACAAGAAATACTTGTAGTATAAATAAGAAACTAGTAGTAGTAGTTATATCCACGAACCAAGAAATTGTACTTGTGACAAACTTCTTGTGACAAATAAATAAAGTATTTATTCCTTCCACTAATTGTAGCCTTTATGTATAATTTTCAAATTTTTGATTTGCTACAAGTAATTGTCATTTATTTAATTATATTTACGAGGAAAAGAGAGCGTGTGAAAATTTGATTTTATGAATAAATATTTAATTTTTTGAAATATTTTTTAATATTATGGTGTAGAATTGATATAATGTTATAGTTGTGGGAAGTATTTATAAATTTTTGCAAAGTATGCAAGTTTGTCGATTATATTCGATTGGTCGAGAAATATTCTTTTTATCGGGAATATCAAATGCGACTACAAGACAATCATTGGTGGACCCCCATAATGTAAGTAATTGTCGTAGTTAGAAAGCGACAAAAATATTTTATGGAAATAACGGCGGAGGTTTTACCATTAATCTTTGTTGAACTACCGGTAGTAAAAGTAATGCGATGTCTGGCATGGTTGCGTATAAGAAAGATTACGGTATTGATTATTGATCTTACGTGAAAGAAGTCACTCGGTTATACTACATTATTGCTACGAAGAATAATTTTGCATCATATCTCTCGTATTATTGATTCGATTATTGTCGCGATTATCATGTGCATAATATGTTATTTTATTAAATCAATAATTGAGACGACAAAGTTATTCATATTATTAAATTACAATATTTACAATATCTAGAAGTTCTGTCAAGGAGAGATTTGGTCACCTAAATGCGCGCCAATAGGGAGAAATCCTTATTGGAAAGCCCCCTCTTTCCTGGGAATGACCTGGTTGTTAAATATTGTGAGTTATGATATTAATGATGGATAAGTTCGTGTTGATTAAAGATGAATTTGATAGTTTCATTGTGTTGAAATTATTTATGTTAGTGAAAATTGACATTTATTTCGATAATAATTGATGTCTGGAGGTTATATTGTTCAATCAGGTATTTGGAGAACTTTTCGTGTCGGGTTACTATTCATGAGTTACTATTCACGATTCTTATTCACGAGTTACTATTCATGAGTTCTTATTCACGAGTTTTAATAGTAACTTCGTCCTTTCGATTTCCAAGAGTTATTTGCCTCTTGATTGTTCCAAGAGTTAATTACCCTTCATGAAATAGTAGTTGCCTATTCATATTACCAAGAGTCATTTTGACCCTTCATTAAGACCAAGAGCCTACTCTCGGTTTTTCTATAAATAGAAGGCTCATTCCTTCATTATTTCTTACGAATTCATTCAAACTCTAGAGAGAAATTATAGAGAGAAGTTTATAGAGAGAAAATTATTGAGAGAAAGAAGAAGAGTATATCGCTACTTCACTACTTCTATATCCAGGTTTCTTTTTACGGTAAGGGGTGTTATTCTTTTTATTCATGAAGAGAACTTACATTATTCCATTCTTTATTATTACATTGGAATAACTTTGTAAAAGTGGCATACCCCTATACACAACATGTATCATGGTTTACCTATACTTGGTGGAAATGATTGTATATGCGGTTTACCCAATACTTGGTGATCTTCTTTTGTTATTCCATTCTTTATTATTATGTTGGAATAACTTTGTTTATCGCAATACCGCATACTTGGTGAAATTCTTTTATTATTAGATTTCTTTATTATTCTCGTCGAAATATCCTGTCGATTGTGAATTTCACGACTGGTTCCATATTTATTATTTCGCATTTATTATTATTCTACCGGGAATAACACATGCATGCGGTCTCTATCGCATGCATGGTGAATCCTTCATTATTCCATTCTTTATTATTACGTTGGAATAACACATACATGTGGATTGCCACATGCATGGTGAATGATCCTTTGTATTCATTCCTTATTAAATTGTGAAAATGATGCAGATCGTGGATTACCGCATGGCGGGTGAAAATCCATTGGAGTTTCATATATTCTTTATTATACTCAGTTGGTTAAAGTTTTGACTTCTATACTCCATGAAATTAGTGGAATATCCTTGATATTTGCGCTTCATCCAGTATCTTTTCATGAAAATATTCTTCTGAGCATTCTTGACTTTTACTTTACAAAGAAGTATCATGTTGACAGTTTGGATATTATTAGTTCCTGGATAAATTAATTCTTGAACTTGTTTAATTGAATTCCAATAACATTGTCATCATCCTCACGTTTATGTTATGTTGGAAGTCATCTTTGGCTTACGTGCATAGATGGACTTAGTATGATTATGACCAGGGATCATTCGGTATAATCATGAACTGTGATGTTATAAGTGATATGGTAAAAGTCCTCAGTGGCCTGTAATGCATTGATGAGCGATTATTTGGTATGATTATGACCGAGGATTATTCGGTATAGTCATGACCATTGATGATTTAATGAATATCCTTGGCTCGTGAAATACATGGATGATTAGAAGATGTGGGTTATTTATTAAAGCGAGTCTCAAATGATAAACATTGATGAAAACATTTTTAAATCATAGAAGATAGTAGGTTTTATTTCTCTACTTGACTCTTCTAATGGATTGCTTATTCCGCCGCAGATTAAACTTGATGTCTATTGTATTTTATCGGTTTAACATTGTTGAAGACTATTGATAATTTATTACGTATTATCTTAGTCATAATATTTCTTCTTGGGCTAGTTGAGCTCACCTTTCTTTTTCTTTGTTCTCTTTGAAATGAGAATATATTTTGGGACTGAGTCTGGGGAAAGGGTGATGATACAGAAGATAGCATTAGTAGTCATCACTATTACATTAAATAGTGTGAAAATAAATGTAATGAGGACACCTTTGAGAATGGATATTGTGCAGATAACAATATTCCTATTAGAACTCTCAGTTTATGTATTGTCGTATGTTACACGACAGTTGTATAATTAAGTTGTATCTGTATTTTGTACCATGTATTTGGCGACTCAAGATGGGTGATGTATACCTAATTTTGGGGGCGTCACAGAGCGTGTGTCTTAAACACATAAATTTATGAGTGTCATATTATTTTTAAAAAATTTATTAATGATGTTTTCGACATTTTACCATTTTTATTAATGATTGTTTTGTCATTTCAAGACCATATAGATTTATGTGTGTTGACACATATACTCTTATATATATATATATATATATATATATGGAATTGATATTTCCACAAGTGGGTCTCATTTTTTAACTAAATCAACCCTTTGTACAGTAAACTAATTATAAAATTTAGTTCTTATGTCTAAATTACCCCCGTTTGATAAATAACTAAATTAACTAAACATCTAATTGCTTAACTTTATTTGATTAGTAGCGTTATTCAATTGAAAACAAAATTTATTTGTTTAATTTTATGATAGTAATAATATTGATAATAATTTAAAAAAAATGTTATGAAATAAGTGAGAAAAACTATTTACACGTAAAGAATAGAATCTAATGCTATGTTTGGATCAGAGTAATGAAGGTGAGAATGAACGATTCATTCATGTGGAATGAAAAGAAAATGTGTTTGGTTACGATTATAATGAAAAGAATTATGTTTGGTTCTTTGGGGGAGAAAGAACATATGGAATAACTCATTCCAATTACAATAGAATGAATCATTGCAATCACAATGGAATGAATTATTCCATTTTTCATTCCATTCATTCAATCCAACCGTAACATAAGGTTTTCTCCCATTATGAAAAAAAATTATTTTCAGAATTTCTATTATCATATCATATTACTAAAAAGTCTATACTTTTTTGTAATATATAAACTATATTACTACAACTAGTTAAGTACTAGTATTTGAATAAAACTAGTTAGTTATAAATCTTAAAATCTTCTACACCAACTAAACTCCATCCTCATTTTGATTAGCTTGTTTCCACTCTTGAGATACCTAAAATCGCACGAGTCGATTAAACAATGAAAGTATTAGTACATGAATAACATTACTCTTACTTAAATTTGTGTATAAATTTTAGGACAAGTATTTATTATTATTATTATTTAATTCCAAGTTTTGTTGTGAACAATCAACATCCGTTGTTTATCATACATTCTCAGACGTATGAATTTCTCGATTCTCTCTTGTGTGTATATGTGACACCACCAAAATAGGTATACGTCACCCATTCTGAGTTGTCAATACATGGTACAGAAACAACTATAACTTTATTATTACAACAGTAAAACTGTGAGTTTAAATACAAATATTATCTTCTAGACAATATCTATACCCAAATAAATCCTCATCACAATTATTTATACATTATTTTATAAAAATGGTGAGGACTACTAAACAACTCTCTCTATAACCATCATTCCATACAGGACTTCGTATTTCATTTACATTCTCGCCTCCTTAGAAGAAAAATGGAACAAAAAGGAAAAGGGTGAGCTCAACTAGCCCAATAAAAGAACATTATGACTAAGATAATATAAAACAAATTATCGTTAGTCTTCAACAGAAAAAATCTAAGAGAATATAATAAACAACAAGTTTTAGATCAATATTCATGATGGGAAAATAATAATTCATAGAAGAGTTACGTAGAGGATGAAATCTACTAATATCTATGAATTTAATGATCCATCATCATTATTTTATCCTGTAACATCAATCAATATTCATCTTGAATCAAATATTCATCTTTGACTACTGAGCCAAAGATATTCATCGATTAGTCATGTTCATCTCAACACTGTTCATCTTTGCACTACTGGTCAAAGATATTCATCATAAAATCGTTAATCTTTGCACTACTGAGCCAAATATATTCAATTATATCATCATTTACTTAATTGAGGATGATAAAAATATTTTAAAGAAAAGCGAATCCGATTGAAGCAAAAGAATAAATACTAAGGATTCAGTATTTCAAACTATTTCATGTCCAAAAATACTTCATAAATAATCATAGTGAAGTAAAATTCAAGAATGATCAAAACATGGATACAATCAAAGCTAGTATCCACACTAGATATTTTGACGAAAACAAAAAATTTAATTTTTTCGTGAATAAGGCCAGTATCGTGAATAGTAACTCTCTCGACAAAAAATTCCAAATTTGATTAAAAGTTTAGATCAATACTTTCATTATAATGATATTGGAAGAATTAATATCATTTTTTAAAAAATAATATCCCTTACCTCACAAAGACAATACTTTAATAAAAAACAGGATATAGGCTATGACTTGAACTTGCCAGTATAAAGAACACTCAAAGTATTAAAATACTCACAAGAATACGCTCAATATATCGAGAGAGAGAGAGAAAACTTCAGTTTCTGGTGTGATTTTCAATTCTAACCTAAGCACCCTATTTATAGGAAAATGCTTAGAACACCAAAACAGAAAATTTAATAAAATATTATTATTTATATTACAAATTCCTACGCCCACTTTTACCAACTGATTTCAGCCATCTAGCACATGTTAAAGATGCCCACAAACATTTGAAAAACGTTTTTGTTGATATAAATAATTAAAACTTCCAAAAATCAATTATTTCAGAACTACGGAACTTCAATAATTCATAATAAATAGCCCTTTTATCAGAAAATTCAAAACTCGCGTCTTTTCCATAGGAAATTTCATTATCTACAACTTTGCAGAAGAAAGTGTTTCCAAATTCCAAACAAAAATTGACCGAAATTCATAAACGGGCGATTTTACAGGCTATAATCAAATTTCAGTCAAGAAATAGGGTCCACAGACATGAAAAACATGTTTTAAATATTTTTGGTAATAAAAATACTCCTCCTCCTCATATACTCATATATCTCATATTCATTGTAAAGATATCACCGTTATTATATTATAATAATATAATAATATATTTAAATGAATTATTTTATCAGAAAAAGATAAAATATTAATTTTCAACAATTGTCACATTAAAAATTTTCTCCATCTATATCCACATAAAATTAATATTTTCTCATCATATAAATCAATAATTAATTATTCACAAATAATATTACGTAATCACAATATCGACTACCAGGCGGTTCCTAAGATAGAGGGCTTTCGATAAGGATTTCTCCTATCGACGCCAGCATGATTAGGTGACCAAACCTCTCCTTAGATGTAACTTTCTAGACATTGCGAATAATGTTATCCAATAATATTATTCCGAGGATAATATGAATTATTGTCAGATAATGGAAAATATTGTGTAGTGACAATTATTAAAACAATGAAATATCAACGCAAAGAATTATTGAATTAATAAAATATAATAATCGAATAAGTAATTATCGTAAAAATTATTGAGTAATGCCTTTACGTAAGAATCAATAATTGGTGCAATACTGCAGTATCTTCTTGTGTTTTAACCAATTTAGTATTTTATAAAGATAATTGCAGAATATATTACGTTTGTTATTTTTAAACAACTTATATTTGTCATTTTCTTCATTCAATCGTTTTTCCGTTATGGGGCCCACAGCGTGGTCGTGTCAATTCTAATATTCCCCAACAGTAAGAATATTCCACGACCAAACGAATATTTTATAACCACTTGCGTATTTGAAATATTTGCGTATTTTACCCATAACTATCCACATTAATCAAATCAACCATTACTATTTCAAAATAATAAATAGAGAAAATTTAATTTCATTAATAATAAGTTGGAGTCTTACAACCTCCCTCCTTATGAAATTTCGTCCTCGAAATTGGACGTCACGATTACTGGTGTTTCGAAAAGGTGAGGATACCTCGCTTTCATTTCCGTTTCCAACTCCCAGGTCATTTCCTCTATAGCATGGTTCCTCCACAAAACTTTAACTTGTGGTATGACTTTCGTGCGTAGGACATGCTCCTTTCTATCCAAGATCTTGACAGGTACCTCCTCATACGTTAAGTCTTTGGCTATCTCGTCCGGTTCTAACTCAATAACGTGGTTCGGGTCTTTCACATATTTACGAAGCACAGATATGTGAAAAATATTATGAACACGAGACATACTTGGAGGTAACGCGAGTCTATAGGCTACATTTCCTACTCGGTCAAGAATCTGAAATGGACCAATAAATCGTGGATTGAGCTTTCCTCGTTTCCCAAATCTTGTAACTCCTTTCCATGGAGCTACACGCAACAATACGTGATCCCCAATACTAAATTTCACGTCTTTTCGATGAAGATCTGCATAACTCTTTTGTCGATCCTGTGCCGTTTGTATACGTTGTTGAATCATTTGGATCTTTTCTGTAGTCATACGTATCAACTCAGGTCCCAAAAATGTTGTTTCACCCACCTCATCCCAACATATTGGAGAGCGACACTTTCGTCCATATAATGTTTCAAATGGAGCCACACCTATACTTGCCTGATAACTGTTGTTGTAGGAGAATTCCACCAATGGTAAATACTTATCCCAACTTCCTTTGAAGTCTAAGACACAGAGTCTTAATAAATCTTCAAGAGTTTGAATAGTCCTCTCGATTGTCTCAGTCCATTTTAGGATGGTATGCGGCCCAATCAGAATAAATCAGGTGCCCATAGATTTTTGCAACCTAACCCAAAATCTTGAAGTGAATCTTGGGTCACGATCCAAAACTATGGATACTGGCATGCCATGCAACTTCACAATCTCATTTACATATATACTAGCAAGACATTCAAGGGAATAAGTCTCCCGTATCGGCAAGAAATGAGCAGACTTGGTTAATCTATCAACAATAACCCAAATAGCATTTATACCTTGAGAAACCGCAGGAAGACCCGTAACAAAATCCATGGTAATGTGTTCTCACTTCCATTTTGGATTCTCAAGTGGTTGCAATGGACCCTTTGGCACTTGATGCTTCGCCTTTACACGTTGACAAGTTAAACACGTCGAGATAAACTTTGCAATCTCTCTCTTCATATTATTCCACCAAAATGTATGTCGAAGATCACGATACATTTTAGTACTTCCAAGATGATTTGCAAACGGTGTATTGTGTGCCTCCATCATGATCTTATACTTCAAATCAGAATCGTTAGGAACACAAAGTCTGGAGTGGACTCGAAGTATTCCTTCTTCATCGATTCTTGCTTCTAGAATAACACCTTCTTGTACTTTCTTCATCATAATCATCAGCTCCGGGTCGGTGGCTTGAGCAACTTTAACTTTTTCGATTAAAGTTAGTTCTATACGTATGCTTGTCATCATTGCATGTGTAAGACCCCTGCTTTTATAAATAAAGATGAATTTTTTTTTATAAATATTATTTTTGAATATTATGGAATAAATTTGATATAATGTTATAGTTGTGGGTAATATTTATAAATTTTGCAAAGTAAGCAAGTTGTTATAAAATATTCGTTTTGTCGGGGAATATTCTTTTTGTCGGGGAATATTCGTACGACGGCTCAATCATTGGTGGACCCCACAACGGAAGTATTGTCGTAGTTAGAAAACGACAAAATTATTTTTTCTATAAAAAATAACGGCAGAGGTGTTACCGTCAAAACTGTTGAACTACCCGGTAGTAAAAGTACAATGCGATGTCTGGCGTAGTTGTATATAAGTAAGCACGATATTGATTATTGATCTTTACGTGAGAAGTCACTCATTTATGCTCAATTATTACTCTGATGAATTGCTTCATCATATCTCTTATATTATTGATTCAATTATTGTCACAAATTATCATCTATATAATATGTTATAATATTAAATTATTAATTAAGGCGACAAGTTATAAATGATTAATAATTGTTGAAAGATTAAATATGTCTTTGATTAAAATAAAATAATTTGTGGTAATATTTATTCAATCCTTGATGTATATAAAAAGTTACATTATGAGGCGTTTGTGGTAAGTTTGATTATTTTATGGGGGGGCCCGTATGTCATCATCTAAGAGTCCTTAAATCGATAGTAATTACCTTTGTGAATAGTAATTACCTTCGTCGATAGTATTTACCTTCGTCGATAGTAATTACCTTCTTTGATAGTAATTACCTTACATTCGATAGTAATTACCTTCGCATGATAGTAATTACCCTTCGCAAATAGTAGTTGTCCTTCAATATTACCAAGAGTTAAGCGCCTCTTGATTGTTCAAGGGTTAATTACCCTTCATGCATAATAGTCTTCTTCTTGATATTACCAAGAGTCATTTTGACCTTCATACGTTAAGACCAAGAGCCACCCTTAGTTTTTCTATAAATAGAAAGCTCATTCTTTCATTATTTCTTACGAATTCAATTGAAACTCTGAGAGAGAAACTATAGAGAAAGAAGAAAAGTATTTTGCTACTTCAACTTTTCCAATATTCAAATTTCTTACAGGGTAGGAATATTATTTGTTTGTACTCGTAAGGGTGTTATTTTTTTTATTCATGAAGAGAACTTACATTATTCCATTCTTTATTATTACATTGGAATAACTTTTGTAAAAGTGGCATACCCTATACATGACTGTGTATATACGGAATACCTATACTTGGTGAAATCCTTATATTATTTCATTCTTATTTATTACATTGGAATAACTTTGTATATACGGAATCCCTATACTTGGTGACATTCTTCTATTATTTTATTATTAGTTGGAACATCCAGCATACAGGCTTTCTGCAGGACACGGTTAAAATCTTTATTATTCATCTTTATTATTCATTGGAATATCCAAAATCATGTGTTTTACAGGACTGGTCCGATTTTATTATTACGTATTTATTATTACTCGTTGGAATAACACATACATCGGCAATCTGCATGCATGGTGATTTCTTTTGTTATTTCATTCGCATTATTATACTCGGTTGGTTAAAATTTTGACTTTATACTCCATGAATTTAGTGGAATATCCTTGATATTTTTGCGCTTCATCCGATATTTTTAATGAAAATATTTTTACGAGCATTCTTGAATTTTACTCTACAAAGCAATATCATGTTGACAATTTGGACGTTATTAGTTCTGAATAAATTAATTTGTGAACTTGTTTTATTGAATTATTATGTCATTGTCATCATCCTCATGTTATATTATGTTATCTTTTGGCTTACGTGCATAAATGAGCGTAGTATGATTATGACCGAGGATCATTCGGTATAATCATGGCTTGATATAAATGATGTGACAAAAGTCCTCGATGTTTTATGTAATGCGATGATGGATAGTTTTTGGTATGATTATGACCGGGGTGATTCGGTATAGTCACGACCATTGATAATTTGATGAAAATCCTTTAGTGGATGCATGGATGATTAGATATTGTGGTTTATTCATTAAAGCTGAGTCTTAGTGATAAAATTGATGAAAACTTTTTAAAACCTAAAAGATAGTAGACTTTATTTTCTACTTGACTCTTTTAATGGATTGCGATATTCCGCTATGATTAAATTTGGTTGTCTATTGTATTTTATCGGTTTAACATTGTTGAAGACTATTGATAATTTATTACGCATTATCTTAGTTATAATATTTCTTCTTCTTGGGCTAGTTGAGCTCACCCTTTCTTTCACTTTATTCTCTTGAAATGAGAATATATTTGGGACGAGTCGGAGAAAAGAGTGATGGTCCAGAAGATAGCATTAGTAGTCCTCACTATTACATTAAATAGTGTGACAATAAATGTAATGAGGACCCCTTGAGTATGGATATTGTCTAAATGACAATATTCTATTAGAACTCTCGATTTATGTATTGTCGTATGTTACACGATAGATGTGTATAATTAAGTTTGTATTTGAATTTATGTACCAGTATAAAGTGGCGACCCAAGATGGGTGGCGTATACCTAATTTTGGGGTCGTCACATCATGGGTCCCCAGTCTTGAATTCTATCTTTATCTTTTGTAAATCACACCAAATGGGCCTTTATATTAACAACATCGCACTCGCGTTCGTTCGCCAGCGTATGATCTTCTACTCAACGCGTCGCCTACCACGTTCGCTTTTTCGGGATGGTATTGAATAGTGTGGTCGTAGTTTTCAATAGCTCGAGCCAACGTCATTTTGCCGCGTGTTGAGTTCTTTTGAGTGAAGAAATATTTGATGCTTTTATGGTGCGAATATATCTCCACTTTCTCCCCCGTATAGATAAGCGCCTCTAGATCTTTTTAGCACTAGCTTATTTGTTATGACTCTAGATCGTGAGTAGGATAATTCCTCTCATATTCTTTAAGTTTTCGTGAGGCATATGCTATGACTTTCCACGCGTTGCATGAGAACACATCCTAACCCTTTGCACGAAGCATCTTTGTAGATAACAAATCCATCCGTACCGGATGGTATTGTTAGAAACAGTCTTAGAAATGAGTCTCTCTTGAGCTCTTGGAAACTCTTCTCGCATTCCTCGCTCCATATGAATTTTATATCTTTCCAAAGTCGGTGAGTTAATGGAGTAGCGATTTGAGAAAATCCTTCCACGAATCTCGATAATAACCAATTTAAGCCCGAGAAAAGCTTCGTCTTGATCCGCAGACTTGATTGCTGCCCAACTTTGTATTGCTTGATCTTCGTCGGGTCCACAGATACTCCATGTTTTGACACCACGTGCCCGAGGAATGCTACTTCCTCGAGACGTAACTCGCATTTCTTCAACTTGGCATATAGTTTGTTTTCACGAAGCCTTTGGAGTACTAGCTTCGAATGGTGTTCATGATCTTCACGACTTTTGGAATATATGAGGATGTCATCAATAAAGACAACAACGAATCGATCAAATATTCCTTGAATACTCGGTTCATCATATCCATGAAAAGCCGCGGGAGCATTAGTCAATCCGAAAGACATGACTAAGAATTCATAATGCCCGTCTGGGGAGTTACGAAGGCGGTCTTTGGAATATCCTCGATTCTAATCTTTAGGTGATGATATCCGAAGCGAAGATCGATCTTTGAAAAGAATTGTGCTCCTTGCGGTTGGTCAGACGGTCATCAATACGAGGTAGAGGATACCTATTCTTGATGGTGACATGGTTCAATTCTCTATAGTCAATACGAGGTAGAGGATACCTATTCTATAGTCCACGAATTTAGTAGAATATCTTTGATATTTGCGTTTCATCCAGTATCTTTTCATGGAAATATTCTTCTGATTATTCTTGAATTTTACTCTACAAAAGCAATTATCGTGTTGACAATTTGGGCGTTAATAATTCTGGATTAAATAATTCTTGAACTTGTTTTATTGAATTATTATGTCATTGTCATCATCCTCATGTTATATTATGTTATCTTTGGTTTACGTGCATAGATGAACTTAGTATGATTATGACCATGAATCATTCGGTATAATCATGGCTTGATATAAATGATGTGACAAAAGTCCTCGATTGGCACATAATGCGTTGATGGATAGTTTTGGTATGATTATGACCTGGGGTGATTCGGTATAGTCATGACCATTGATAATTTGATGAAAATCCTTGGCCAGGTAGTGCGGGGATGATTAGATATTGTGGTTTATTCATTAAAGCTGAGTCTTAGTGATAAAAATTGATGAAAACCTTTTAAAACCTAAAAGATAGTAGACTTTATTTTCTACTTGACTCTTTTAATGGATTAGATATTCATTGTGATTAAAGCTGGTTGTCTATTATATTTTATCGGTTTAACATTGTTGAAGACTATTGATAATTTATTACGCATTATCTTAGTTATAATATTTCTTCTTTGGGCTAGTGTAGCTCACCCTTTCTTTCACTTTGTTCTCTTGAAATGAGAATATAAATTTGGGACGAGTCGGGGAAAAGAGTGATGGTCCAGAAGATAGCATTAGTAGTCCTCACTATTACATTAAATAGTGTGACAATAAATGTAATGAGGACCCCTTGAGTATGGATATTGTCTAAATGACAATATTCCTATTAGAACTCTCATTTTATGTATTGTCGTATGTTACACGACAGATGTATAATTAAGTTTGTATTTGAATTTATGTACCATGTAAGTGGCGACCCAAGATGGGTGACGTATACCTAATTTTGGGGGTGTCACAGTTGGTATCAGAGCTTAGGGACATGATCCCTGGCTAAGATGTGAGAATAGTACTAGGAATGGAGAGACGGGGAATACCTTCGCTAGTATGACCTACCTAAGTTTATGTCTTTATTTTATTGGTCGATCACGAGAATATAGGGATAATATGTTACATGTCAATTAACCTTTTGTTTTGTGGCGGTATCTAAAAATGACATCCGAGAATGTTGAGAATAGTAATGGAGCACAAAGCGATCGTTGATTCACCACATATCAATAATCGGGATAATGTGCATCGAAGGCGACAATCCTCATGCAAACAACAACCTTGACCAAATGATGAATGATCAAATGTTAGGAGGCTTTATGCGATTAAATGCAACAATGAAGCGAGAGCGACTCTGTCCAAAGCGTGGGGTGGAAACACGAAAAACTCTCGAGGCGGTCACCATTAAGCGATTCAAGGCTGGGACCACCGGAGTTTAAGGAGAGCAAAACCACTTACGGCGGAAGCATGGATAAAGCAGATTACCAAGATATTTGATGTCTTGGGATGCTCCAGGAGCAAAAGGTTCCCTTTAAGCGCCTTTATGTTGCGGAGGAGAGGATTCTTTGGTGGAAATCGGAAGCGCATTACTTTCAACTTCTTTGTCTTGAAGATATCTTGGGAGAAGTTCGGGGAGGCATTCAACGACAAATACTTTCTTGAAAGTATTTCGTCACATGAAGGAGGTGGAGTTTATCAAGTTGGAACAAAACAATATGGCCAGTGTCATGATACGAGGCAAAATTTGCGGAGTTATCACGGTTTGCGTCCCACTTGGTGGATAATGAAGAGAGAATGGCGCGAATGTTTTTAAGAGTTTTGAAGCCAGAGATACGTCAACATCTTATTTCTCATAAACTGTGTTTATTTTCAAATGTTGTAAATAGGGCTCAGTTAGTGGAGTGCGATAACGAGTTAACGCAACTAAAAGAGAGCAGCCAACAAAATTATAATACCAGCGAGAGTAGTCATCGAAGCTGTAAGACCCCAGCTTTTATAAATAAAGATGAATTTTTCTATAAATATTATTTTTGAATATTATGGAATAAATTTGATATAATGTTATAGTTGTGGGTAATATTTATAAATTTTGCAAAGTATGCAAGTTGTTATAAAATATTCGTTTGGTCGGGGAATATTCTTTTTGTTAGGGAATATTAAATACTAATGGCTCAATCATTGGTGGACCCCCAATGAAATTATTATCGAATTGAGAAAGCGACAAAATATTTTATAAAAATAACTATGGAGGTGTTACGAATTAAAAGCTGTTGAACTACCTAGGTGGTAAAGAAATACGATGTCTGGCGTGGTTGCATAGTAGACACGGTATTTATTATTGATCTTACGTGAGAAGTCTTTCAATTTATGCTCGATTATTACTACTGATAATTCACGCATCATATCTCTTATATTATTGATTGATTATTGTCACAGTATCATCACGTATAATATGTTATAGTATTAAATCAATAATTGAGGCGACAAGTTATAAATGATTAATAATTGTTGAAAGATTAAATATGTGTTGATGAAAAAAAAATGATTTGTGGTAAGTTTGATTATTTTATGGGGCCTCGTATGTCATCATCTAAGAATCTCTTCGTCGATAGTATTTACCTTAAATCGATAGTAATTACCTTCGTCGATAGTAATTACCCTTGTGAATAGTATTTACCTTTAAATCGATAGTAATTACCTTCGTCGATAGTAATTACCCTTGTGAATAGTATTTACCTTAAATCGATAGTAATTACCTTCGTCGATAGTAATTACCCTTGTGAATAGTATTTACCTTCGTCGATAGTATTTACCTTCGTTAATAGTAATTACCTTTACGGACAGACGTCGAACCACTTGTCGTTTCACACATGGTGGTCGAACCACTTGTCGTTTCACATTACTGAGCGTCAAACCCGTTCGTCGAGCCACTTGCCTTTTTCACACGGCAAGGTCTTAAGCTAGAAATCTTCTATAAATAGAGGCCTAGGGCTTCATTATTTTTCACGAATTCATTCAAGCTATAGAGAGAGAAAGTATAGAGAGAATAAGAGAGAAAGAAGAGTATTTTATTCTTACTAACTAGCTGCGATATTCAATCTCTACCAAATGTAAGGGGTGTTATTCTTTCCTATTCATGAAGAGAAGCTGTTGTTATTCCATTGCTTATTATTACATTTGAATAACTTTTGTCATCTTGAGTTTACCTATACTTGGTGACATTCTTCTATTATTACATTGGAACATCCACATTTGTGTGTTTTACAGGACTGGTTCCATCTTTATTATTATTTTGTTGGAACATCACATGCATGTGTGTTTTACAGGACACAGTTAAAATCTTTATTATTATTACATTTGGAACATCACATGCGTGTGTTTTACAGGACTGGTTAAAATCTTTATTATACTGTTGGAATATCTATTCGTGTGTTTTTATAGGATGCAGTTCCATCTTTATTATTACATTGGAACATCACATCGGTGTGAATTTCACGACACAGTTCCGTTATTTATTATTACATTGGAATAACACATGCATGTGATCTACATCGCATGCATGGTGATTTCTTTTGTTATTCCATCCTTTATTATACCCGGTTGGTTAAAACTTTGACTTCTATACTCCATGAAATTAGTAGAATATCCTTGATATTTGCGTTTCATCGATATCTTTTCATGGAAATATTCTTAGATCATTCTTGAATTTTACTAATTTGGGCGTTAATAATTCTGGATAAAATAATTCTTGAACTTGTTTTATTGAATTCTTATATCATTGTCATCATCCTCATGTTTATATTTTTAAAGTCATCGTGGCTTTTGTAGTGCATAGATGGACTTGGTATGATTATGACGAGAGACTATTGGTGTAATCATGGTAGTAATGTTACAAATGATGTGGTAAAAATCCTCGATTCTTAGTAGTGCATTGATGGGACGATTGTTGGCATGATCATGACCATTAATGAATACACAAATATTCTTGCACGTAGTGCATGAATAATTAATGGTCGCGTGAGTAATCTTAAAGAATATCCTTGGTAGTAGAATGCGGGTGTGATTCGATGATGTGGAATATTTATTAAAGGCGAGTCTCATTTATATGATGATGAAAACCTTTTAAAACCAAAAGATAGTAGACTTTATTTTCTCTTGACTCTTTTAATGGATCAGATATTCCATTGCGATTAAGCGGTTGTCTATTGTATATTTTATCGGTTTAACATTATTGAAGACTATTGATAATTTATTACGCATTATCATAGTCGTAATATTTCTTCTTGGGCTAGTTGAGCTCACCCTTTCTTTCACTTTATTCTCTTGAAATGATAATATAGCTAGGATTTAGCCGAGTGGAAGCAGTGATGGTCACGAAGATAACATTAGTAGTCCTCACTATTACGTAAAATAGTGTGATAATAAGCTGTAATGAGGACTTTTTGTTTGAGTTTGTATAATATCTAGTAGGCGATATTTGTATTTAAACTCATGATTTATGTCGTATTGTACCCTGCAGTTATGTTAATAAGTTGTATTTAAATTCTGTACCATGTAAGTGTCGACCCAAGATGGGTGATGTATACCTAATTTTGGGGGCGTCACAGTTTGTATCAGAGCTTAGGGATATGATCCCTGGCTAAGATGTGAGAATAGTACTAGGAGGGGAGGCGGGGAATACCTTGGCTAGTATGGCTACTAAGTTTATGTCTTTATTTTATTGGTTGGTCGGAAGATAGGGATAATTTGTTACATGTCAATTAACCTTTTGTTTTTGTGGCGAGATCTGAAAATGACATCCGAGAATGTTGAGAATAGCAATGGGGTAGCGGTGTGGCGCCCCCAAAATTAGGTATCGTCACCCGTCTTGGGTCGCCACTTACATGGTACATAAATTCAAATACAACTTACTAATATAAGCGTCGTGGTACAATACGACATAAAGCGTGAGTTTGAATACAAATTTTGTCTACTAGATATTATACAAACTCAAAAGGAGTCCTCATTACAACTATTATCACACTATTTCATAGAATAGTGAGGACTACTAATGCTATCCTCCGGACCATTACTTCGTTCCCGACTCTCGTCCAAATATGATTCTCATTTCACAGAAACGATGAAAGAAAAGGTGAGCTCAACTAGCCCGAAGAAGAAATATTATGACTAAGATAATGCGAGAATAAATTATCATTAGCCTCAACGGATGTTAAAGCGATAAAATACAATGACAACCGGTTTAAGCTAATGAATGAATAAGTGACCATTAAAAGAGTCAGTGAAAGAATAAAGTCTACTATCTTTTAGGTTTTAAAGGTTTTCATCAATTTTATCATTGAGACTCGACAATAAATAAACCACCACATCTAATCATCCACGTACCGCGGTCGAGATTTTCATCAAGTTATCAATAATGTGGTGACTATCCGAATCACTTACGGTCATAATCATACCAAAACTATCCATCATTTGCATTACAGCCATGCCGAGGACTTTTGTCACATCATTTATATCAAGTCGTGATTATAAGAAGAATGATCCACGGTCATAATCATACTAAGTTCATCCCATGCACGTAAGCCGAAGATAACATAATATAACATGAGGATGATGACAATGACATAATAATTCAATAAAACAAGTTCAAGAATTATTTAATCCATGAATTATTAACGTCAAATTGTCAACATAATCTTGTTTCATAGAGTAAAATTCAAGAATGATCGGAAGAATATTTCCGTGAAAAGATCTTTGGATGAAACGCAAATATCGAGGATATTCTACTAATTTCATGGAGTATAGAAGTCAAAGTTTTAACCAACTGGGTATAATAAAGAATGGAATAACAAAAGAAATCACCATGCATGCGATCAGATAAGCGGGTTATTCAAAATAATAATAATAACGGAACCGAGATCGTGAAATTCACAAGCACAGGATGTTCCAATGAGAATAAAATAAAAGATGGAACCGTAAAACCGGTGTAAAAGATATTCCAATGTAACGATAAAAAGAGCGGAACCGAGGTCCGTTACATGTGGATGTTCTAACAGAATAATAAAAAGCGGAACCGGTATGTAAAACACACGAGCATGTGATGTTCGCAGAATAATAGAAGAATGTCACCAAGTATAGAATGGCGTATACGAGGTTATTCCAACAGAATAATAAGCAATGGAATAACATAAGGATTTCACCAGTATAGGGTACGCATGCAGAGAAGTTAGCGTTATACGAGGTTATGTGGCGCCCCAAAATAGGTATACACAACACCCATTTCGAAGTCGCCAAATACATGGTATAAGAAAGCAAAACTACAACTTCAATAATACAAATGTAGTGTGAAATACGACAATATATCTTGTGAGTTTAAATACAAATATTATCTTACAGACAATATCTATACTCAAATAAATCCTCATCACATTTATTGATACATTATTTTACAAAATGGTGAGGACTACTAAACAACTCTCTAGAACCTTCATTCCATACCCCACTAAGTACTCATACATTCTCGCCTCACGAGAAGAAAAATGGAACAACAAGGAAAAGGGTGAGCTCAACTAGCCCGATAAAAGAATATTATGACTAAGATAATATACAACAAATTATCGTTAGTCTCCAACGAGGAAAAAATCGATAGAATCTGATAAACAACAAGTTTGGATCAATATTCGCATGTGAAATAATAATTCATAGAAGAGTTACGTGAGAATGAAATCTACTATAATCTATGAATTTAACAGATCCATCATCAATATTTTATCCGTAACATCAATCGATATTCATCTCAAATCAAATATTCATCTTTTGCTTCTGAGGCCAAAGATATTCATCAATCGATCGTGTTCATCTCAACACTGTTCATCTTTGCACTAAAGGCCAAAGATATTTATCGATTTCATTTCGTATTCATTTTACTGGGAAGATATTCTTGAAATCGTTCATCTTTTGCTACGGGCCAAAGATATTCAATAATATCATCATTTAAGGCGGGGCGATGAAAATATTTTAAAAGAGCGAATCCGGTGAAACAAAATGACAAGGATTAAGGATTAAGGATTAGTACTTTGTTTTATCCATGTCAACAATACCTCAAAAATAATCATAGTGGTGTAAAATTGAGAATGATCAAAACATGGATACAATCAAAGCTAGTATCCGAATAGATATTTTGGACGAAAAGAAGAAATTTATTTTTGATTGAATAGTTGAATCGTCAGAGTATCGTGAATAGTCTTGAGTATCGTGAATAGTAACTCAGACACCAAAAGATAGAAATTCCACAAAAAAAAAACATTTTCACGCTTCATGAATAGTACTCGTGAATAGTAACTCGTGAATAGTAACTTCATGAATAGTAACTTCGTGAATAGTAACTCATGAATAAGTAACCCCGAGCATGAAAAAGTTCCAAATTTGATAAAAACTTGGATCGACATTTGACGTAATGATATTGAAGAAATAATATCATTCTGAAAAAATAATATCCACTTACCTCGAAAGAATCGATTACCGGAAGGAAAGGTCGGAAGTGATCTTTGAATGAAACTTGTCTTGAACAGCAACTCTCAAAGTATCTAAATACTCACAAAATCGCTCAATAATATAGAAGAGAGAGAGAAAACTTTGTTTACGGTGTGATTTTCAATTCTAACTTAGCCCTCTATTTATAGGAAAATGTTAGCCGTAAAAGCGGACTTGACTGCTACACGATGGCTTTACACGCTACTATTGCCACCCACCACATTTGAAATAAAATTTAGCACATTTTTTCACCAACTACAAGTGGGGCCCACTCAATTCTAGAATTTTCCACCAAAATCAATTATAAACCTAATTTTAAGAATCAGACACCTCTTAAAATTCATAACAAATCATTCGTGAATTTTTAACGGTTCAAAATTTGTGGACATATACTCAACTTATGTATGTATAACATACCCAAAAATTACCACAATCAACGGTCGGATTAAAAATTATAACTCACATAATATATCGTAAAAATCTGATTTGATTTTAATACCTCCATTCAGAACAAAAAATCTTGATAAAACACCTCAACATTAAATCCTTCAATTATAACCACATATAACAAATAAATCCATCATTTATATCCATATCAAATAAATATTTCTTTATCATATGAATCAATAATTAATTATTCACAAATAATATTTGAGAATCACAATTATAATGACCAGTAGTTCCGAGGAAAGAGGGGCTTTCAGATAAGGATTTCTCCTTCTTGGCGGCTTGATTAGGTGACCAAACCTCTCCTTGTGAGAACTTTCTAGACATTGCCAATAATCTTTATCTAATAATATTATTCAAATAATATGAATTATTGATCGATAATGGAGATAATAATGCGGTGACAATTATTGAACAATGATAATATAAAATATCAGCTTGACAATTATTGAATCGATAAAATAAAATATTGAGCGAGTAATTCTTGTAACAATTATTGAGTAGTGCCTTCTTTACGTAAGGATCAATAATTCAACAATTACATGCAATCTGGAGTGTCTTCTTTGTGCGACCACAGCGTATTATTCGTATTTTAACCACCGGGTATTCAATAGTATTAGCTGGTAACAACTACTATTTGTTATTTTTTAACCAACTTATATTTGTCGTTTTCTTCATCCAATCGCTTTCAGTTATGGGGCCCACACATGGGCTGTGCGCGTAAATACGAATATTCCGACAAGCGATACGAATATTCCACGACCAAACGAATATTCCAAAGCAAAAATGAATATTTTATAACCACTTGCTTATTTTGAAATATTTGCGTATTTAACCCTTAACTATCCACATTAATCAAATCAACCCTTACTATTTCAAAATAATAAATAAAGGAAATTCCTTTTTATTTAAAAAAAATTAGGGTCTTACTGACCTCCCTCCTTATGAAATTTCGTCCTCGAAATTGGCGTACGATACACAGTGTTTGAAAAGGTGAGGATACCTTGCTTTCATTTTAGTTTCCAATTCCGAGGTCATTTCCTCTATAGCATGATTCCTCCACAAAACTTTAACTTGTGGTATGACCTTTCTTGGCGTAGGACATGCTCCTTCTATCCAAGATCTTGGCGGTACCTCCTCATACGTTAAGTCTTGGCTATCTCGTCAGGTTCTAACTTCAATAGCGTGGTTCGGGTCTTTCACATATTACTGAAATCGGATATATGAAACACATTATGAACACGAGACATACTGGAGGTAGCTTGCAAGTCTATAGGCTACATTTCCTACTCGGTCGAGAATTTGAAATGGACCGATAAATCGTGGATTGAGTTTTCCTCTCTTCCCAAATCTTGTAACTCCCTTCCATGGAATGACTTCATGACAATACATGATCCCCACATTAAATTCCACGTCCTTTCGATGAAGATCCGCATAACTCTTTTCGATCCGATCTTGTGTTTGGTTTTTATCGTTGTCGAATCATTTGGATCTTTTCGGTGAGTCATACGTCTTAACTTCGGGTCCCAACAATGTTGCTTCACCCACCTCATCCCAACATATTGGAGAAGCGACATTTTCGTCCATATAATGCTTGAATGGAGCCACACCTATACTTGCACGATAGCTTTGTTGTTGTAGGAGAATTCCTGATGGTAAATACTTATCCCAAGCGCCCTTGAAGTCTAGGACCACGAGTCTTAATAAATCTTCAAGAGTTTGAATAGTCTCTCTCGATTGTCCGTCTGGTTTGGGGATGGTATCTTAGAACTAAATCATAATCCGTGCCCATAGCTTTTTGCAAGCTAACCCAAAATCTTGAAGTGAATCTTGGGTCACGATCCAAAGCTATGGATCTGAGGCATGCCATGCAACCTCACGATCTCATTTACATACATACTAGCGATGCGTTCAAGTGAATAAGTCTCCGTATCGGCAAGAAATGAAAGCGGACTTGGTTAATCTATCAACAATAACCCAAATAGCATTGATGCCTTGAGAAAGCAAGTAGGAAGACAAAATGTGAAATCCATGGTAATGTGTTCCCACTTCAATTAGGAATCTCAAGTGGTTCTGACGGACCCTTAGGTACTAGATGCTCGCCTTTACTGCGTTGGCAAGTTAAACACATCGAGATAAACTTTGCAATCTCTCTCTTCGTATTATTCCACCAAAATGTATGTCGAAGATCACGATACATTTTAGTACTTCGAGATGGATTGCAAATGGTGTATTGTGTGCCTCCATCATAATCTTGTACTTCAAATCAGTCGTTAGGAACACAAAGTCTAGAGTGGACTCGAAGTATTCCTTCTTCATCAATTCTCGCTTAGGAATAGCTCCTTCTTGTACTTTCTTCTCCATACGTATCATTTCAAGATTCGGTGGCAAGCAACCTTAACTTTTCTATTAAAGTTGGCTCTGTCGTATACTTGACATCATCGCTTTTCGTTCCGCATATGATCTTCTACTCGATGCGTCATTACTACCGTTCGCTTTACCGGGATGGTATTGAATAGTGTGGTCGTAGTCTTTCAATAGCTCGAGCCAGCGTCATTGCCGCATGTTGAGTTCTTTTTTGAGTGAAGAAATATTTAAGGCTTTTATGGTGCGAATATATCTCCACTTTCTCCCCATATAGATAGTGCCTCCATATTTTTAAGCGGCAGCATTGCTTTGCTTAACTCTAGATCATGAGTAGGATAATTCCTCTCATACTCTTTAAGTTGTCGCGAGGCATAGGCTATGACTTTCCCACGTTGCATGAGAACACATCCTAACCCTTTGCACGAAGCATCGCATTTGTAGATAACAAATCCATCCGAACGGATGGTATTGTTAGAGCAGTCTGCGAAATAAGTCTCCTCTTAAGCTCTTGGAAACTCTTCTCGCATTCTTCATTCCAAATGAATTTTGTATCCTTAGAGTTAATTTGAGTTAATGGAGTAGCGATTTGAGAAAACCCTTCCACGAATCTCCGATAATAATAACAATTAAGCCAAAAAGCTACGTCTTGATCCATGGAAGCTTGGTTGCTCGACTTTGTATTGCTTGATCTTGGCGGATCAGCGAGATACTCGATGTTTTGACACCACATGCCCAAGAAAGGCTACTTCCTCAAGCGAACTCGCATTTCTTCAATTTGGCATATAGTTGGTTTTCACGAAGCCTTTGGAGTACCGACTTCAAATGGTGCTCATGATCTTCACGACTTTTGGAATATATAAGGATGTCATGATAAAGGCAACAACGAAATGATCAAATATTCCTTGAATACTCGGTTCATCATATCCATGAAAGCCGCGAGGAGCATTAGTTAGTCAGAAAGACATGACTAAGAATTCATAATGCCCATCTGGGAGTTACGAAGGCGGTCTTTGGAATATCCTCGATTCTAATCTTGGTGATGATATCGAGCGAAGATCGATTTTGAAAAGAATTGTGCCCCTTATTTGGTCAAACAAGTCATCAATACGAGGTAGAGGATACCTATTCTTGATGGTGACATGGTTGATTTCGATAGTCGATATAAAGTCGCATACTCCGTCTTTCTTTTTTACAAATAAAGCAGGAGCACCCCGAGGAGATGTCTTAGGGCGATAAAGCCGATGTCCAACAATTCACGTAGTTGGACCTTTAACTCTGAAGTTCAATAGGAGCCATTCGATATGGGGTTTTAGAAATGGGCTTTGTGCGGGTTGAGATCAATAAAGAATTCAACTTCACGTTACGGGGTAGGCAGGAAGTTCTTGAAATCGTCGGAAAGTCGATAACAACGGGAATATTATTCAAATTTGGCGTGTCTTTATTCAAATCCATAACATGGGCTAAGAAAGCTTGACATCCGTTTTTCAATAAGCGAATAGCTTTATGATTAGATATGATAGTGATTGATTTTAATGGTTTAGTTGCTTGAATTAAATACAACAGGTTGGTTAGGAATATGAAAACTAACAACCTTACGAAAACAATCAATTTTGGCATGATGAGTAGTTAACGATCAATCCCTAAAATCACATCAAAAACAAGTATCTTTAAAGAGATAAGGTTGACGGGTAAGGTAATGGTGCCAACTTGAATCAAACAAGATTTATAAGCAGTGGATGTGATGAAAGTTTCTCTAACGGAGTTTCCACAGATAGATCGAAGTCTAATTTCTCGAGTCGAGTTTAAGCGTTGAGCACATGCGGAGAGATAAATGAATGGGTATACCGGTATCAAGTAAGGTATAAACTTAGCAAGAATTTATAAATAGCTTACCGTGATCACCTCGTTTGGGTTCTCGCATTATGACCGATCATGACAAAGCGCTCTTCCGGAATTGTTGACTTTGACTTTTACGGGGACGATCTTTTGAGTCACCAAATCCCCATTGAACTAGGTTTTTCATTCGTCTGATCTCGGCGATATGTCCTTCCTTTCCACAACTATAGCATACCTTGAGCTGTTGTGGGCGGTTTGGTGATATGTCCCTCTTTTCGCATTTATAGCATATAATGGGGTGGTCGTTCTCCTCCCTTAGAACCGATTCTTTTAAAGCCTTTATCGTCTTCACATAGTCGTTGTTAAATCTCCTCTTTTAAAATCTCCTCGACTCGCTTCTTACATTTTTCATGACCATGATTACCAGAGAGTGGTTACCATTTCTGTAAAATCATTTCTTTCTCCATGAGTTATCATTAATACATTGGATCGCCGCTATCTACAGATGCGATCTGGTTATGGTCCCTCGGTTGGTAAGTACTCGTTATCTCGCTCTAATAATTGAGCCACATTTACAACATGTCGAATAAGAGAAAGTTTATGAGAAATGAGATCTTGGCGTATCTGGGGTTCAAACCTCTAAGAAACATCGCGTCATCGTTCCTCATTCTCCACCAAATGAGGTCTGCAAACACGGATAACTCTGCAAACTTTGCCTCGTCTTTGAGACACCATCGTGTTGTTTTGCTCTAATCGATGAACTCCACTTCCTTACGTATAATGAACACTTTCGGAAAGTATTTGTCATTAAATAATCTCTGAAAGCGTCTCCCGAAGACATCTTTGAGTGTGAAATTTGGATGGAGTGCGCTTCCTGAGACTCCCACCGATGGTCTGCCTCGCGCCACGGAACATAAAGGTGGCGAATGGAACCTTCTGTTCTCCGTGCATCCCGAGACATCGAATATCTTGGTAATTTGTTTGACCCGTGTTTCGCCGTGATCGGATCGGCTTTCCCTTAAATTCGGTGGTCCTGACTCTTTGAAGCTGCTTGTTTGTGACAACAGTGAATTGCTATCATTTCCTCCGTATTTTGAACACGAGTCTCCTAAATGCGATTTTGCATGAGCTGCAAAAAGCTTCTAAACATCCCTCGTTCATCATCGCTTTCGGTGGTGGTGTTGTTCGCGGGAGGAACATTGCCGACTGTTGCACGTTCTCCTCGTTGGTAAATCTGAGGCATCTCCACGGTCTCATTTACTCCTTTGTTAATATTCTCGGTCGACATTCTCAAATCTTGTCATAAAACAAGGGTTAATTAAGGAAATCAATATATCACATAATATCCCTTATATCTTGACCAACTAACAAATAAGCTTAGGTAGGACACACTAGCGAAGGATTTACTCTCTCTCCCTCTAGTTCTATTCCCCGATCTCGCGGAGATCATATCCCTAGCTACGATACCATTGTGGTGGCGCCCCCAAAATAGGTATACATCACCCATTACGAGTCGCCAAATACATGGTACAAGAAGCAAACTACAACAATAATACAATATTTATTGTGAAATAATGACAATATAGCTTGTGAGTTTAAATACAAATATTATCTTACAGACAATATCTATACTCAAATAAATCCTCATCACATTTATTGATACATTATTTTACAAAATGGTGAGGACTACTAAACAATCCTCTCTAGAACCTTCATTCCATACCCCGAGCTAGTACTTCATTTACATTCTGCCGCCTCACGAGAAGAAAAATGGAACAAAAAGGAAAAGGGTGAGCTCAACTAGCCCGGTAAAGAATATTATGACTAAGATAATATACAACAAATTATCGTTAGTCTTCAATGAGGAAAAATCGATAGAATCTGATAGACAACAAGTTTGAGATCAATATTCGCATGTGAAATAATAATTCATTAGAAGAGTTACGTAGAGAATGAAATCTACTATAATCTATGAATTTAAAGTCCATCATCGATATTTTATCCTGTAACATCAATCGATATTCATCTCGAATCAAATATTCATCTTTACTACTGAATAAAAAGATATTCATCAATCGGTCGTGTTTCATCTCACTTTTGTTCATCTTTGCACTAAAGGCCAAAGATATCCATCGATTCGGTCGTGTTCATTTAAACACTGTTCATCTTTTTGCACTGAGGCCAAAGATATTCTTGATATCATTCATCTTTTGCACTCTCTGGGCCGAAGATATTCAATAATATCATCATTTAAGGCGAGGATGATGAAAAATATTTTAAAGAAGCGAATCTAGTGAAACAAAATGACAAAGATTAAGGATTAAGGATTAGTACTTTGTTTTATCCATGTCAACAATACCTCAAAAAATAATCATAGTGGTGTAAAATTGAGAATGATCAAAACATGGATCTGATCAAAGCTAGTATCCGAATAGATATTTTGGACGAAAAGAAGAAATTTTATTTTTCGATTGAATAGTGTAAGTATCGTGAATAGTCAGTATCGTGAATAGTCTTGATATCGTGAATAGTAACTCAAACACCAAAAGATAGAAATTCCACAAAAAAAACATTTTCACGCTTCATGAATAGTACGTGAATGAATAGTAACGTTCGTGAATAGTAACTCATGAATAGTAACTTCGTGAATAGTAACTCATGAATAGTAACCCAGACATGAAAAATTTCCAAATTTGATAAAAACTTGGATCGACATTTCGGCGATAATGATATTGAAGAAATAATATCATTCTGAAAAAAAATAATATCCACTTACCTCAAAGAATCGATTACCGGAAGGAAAGGTCGGAGTGATCTTTGAATGAAACTTATCTTGATCAATGACAACTCTCAAAGTATCTAAATACTCACAAAATACGCTCGATAATATAGAGAGAAGAGAAAACTTTGTTTACGGTGTGATTTTCAATTCTAACTTAGCCCTCTATTTATAGGAAAATGTTAGCCGTAGGAAAGCGAGACTTGACTTTGCTTTACACGATGGCTTTACACGCTACTATTGCCACTCACCACATTTGAAATAAAATTCAGCATATTTTTTCACCAACCACAAGTGGGGCCCACTCAATTCTAGAATTTTCCACCAAAATCAATTATAAACCTAATTTCGAATCGGACACCTCTTAAAATTCATAACAAATCATTCGTGAATTTTAACGGTTCAAAATTTGTGGACATATACTCAACTTATGTATGTATAACATACCCAAAAATTACCACAATCAGCGGTCGGATTAAAAATTATAACTCACATAATATATCATAAAAATCTTGATTTGATTTTTAATACCTCCATTCAAAGCAAAAAAATCTTGATAAAACACCTCAACATTAAATCCTTCAATTATAACCACATATAACAAATAAATCCATCATTTATATCCATATCAAATAAATATTTCTTTATCATATGAATCAATAATTAATTATTCACAAATAATATTACTGAGAATCATAATTTATAATGACGGTAGTTTCAGGAAGAGGGGCTTTCAGATAAGGATTTCTCTCCTTCTTGGCATGATTAGGTGACCAAACCTCTCTTGTGAGAACTTTCTAGACATTGCCAATAATGCTATCTAATAATATTATTCAAATAATATGAATTATTGATCGATAATGGAGATAATGCGGTGACAATTATTGAACAATGATAATATAAAATATCAGCTTGACAATTATTGAATCGATAAAATAAAATATTGAGCGATAATTCTTTGTAACAATTATTGAGTAGTGCCTTCTTACGTAAGGATCGATAATTCAACAATTCTTTGTGCAATACAGGTAATACTTCTTTGTGCGACCACAGCGTATTCTTGTATTTTAACCCAGGGTATTCCAACGATGATACTTGAATAACAACTTCTGTAGTTATTTTTAACCAACTTATATTTGTCGTTTTCTTCATCAATCGCTTTTCCGTTATGGGGCCCACACGCATTTGCTTGCCGTCGTACGAATATTCCCAGACGGTCTGAATATTCCACGACAAACGAATATTCCCGACAAAAAATGAATATTTTATAACCAACTTGCTTTTTTTGAAATATTTGCGTATTTAACCCATAACTATCCACATTAATCAAATCAACCCTTACTATTTCAAAATAATAAATAAAGGAAATTCCTTTTATTTAAAAAAAATTCGAGGGGTCTTACGGGTTATGTATAGGGTATGCCACTTTTACGAGTTATTCAATAGAATAATAATGAATGGAATAATGAAGTTCTCTTTGAAGAAGAAAGAATAACAACCACTACTAGTAAAGAAGCTGAATATAGAAATAGTGAAGTAGCGAGAATACTCTTCTTCTTTCTAAAATTTTCTCTTTATAGCTTCTCTCTATAATTTCTCTCTCTAGAGTTTCAATGAATTAAGTAAGAAAATAATGAAGGAATGAGCTTATTTATAGGAAAATGGAATGCGTAGTAACTAATCCATGATGAGCGGTCCAGATTGATTTACTTTAATCGGCGGTCCATATTTAAAGAAAAATCTTTTAAATAAAATATAATATATTCTATTTATATAAAAACATTTCTTACTATGCAAACTTTATGCAATCTTATGCAAAACACTTTATCTGAAAAACACTATGCAACACTATGCGTAATAAAATATAATATATTACATTTATAGAATAACTTTAATAAAGTATTCTATTTTATATAAAAGATGTTTTACATTTTATTACGTTAATAATCTGAATAAAACAAAAGCGTCATTATCGTTATAATAATTCATATTATTAATCGAATGATAATGGAATCAAAGCGAGTGACTTCTCACATAAGCATCGATAATCAATCTGGGTATATTTCTTATGCGACCACACGTATTCTTTGTACTTTTACTACTGAAGAGTAGTTCAGCGGTAACCACGGTAAAACTTTCGTAGTTATTTTGATAAAATATTTTTGTCGTTTTCTCGATCAAAACAATAATTACATTGTGGGGTCCACTGATGATTGAGTAGTTATGCGAATATTCACTGCTAAATCGAATATTCCCCAGGCCAATCGAATATAATATAACCACTTGCATACTTTGCAAAATTTATAAATATTACCTAACTATAATATTATCTCAAATTCACACCATAATATTAAAAATTATTTTGACAAAATTTAAATCTTTATTGATAAAATCGGGGTCTCACTGATCTCCCTCCTTATGGAATTTAGCCCTCGAAATTAGAATGCGATACTGATATGATAAAGAGATGAGGATACCTTGAATACCTTTATTGAAAATATTAAATTCATCTTTGAAATCAGGCGAAAGATATTCATTAACTATTCATCTTTGCCTTACTGGGCTAAAAAGATATACAATTTGTAAAACCAATAATCTTTGAGACTCGACTTAATAGTATCCTGACCATGAATTATCCATACCTTCTTGGCTAAGGATATTCGTGTTTTCAATTCTGATCGTGATTATCTTAGAATAATCCGTGGTCGTAATCATACCAAGTCTATCATCGATACTACTACTGACGAAGATGACTTTTACCACATCCGTGAATTAATATTTCATTCTTTGAGACTCATTTCGATAATTAATCCATATCATCGAATCATCCACTGCACTACGGGCGAGGATATTCATTAGTATCACGACCACGAATTATCCATGCCACTACTACCGAAGATAATCGTGTATTCATTAGTATCACGACCACAAATTATTATCTTATGCACTACTGTGTACGAAGATAATTGTGTATTCATTAAGTATCACGACCACAAATTATCCATTACTACTGCCCGAAAGATAATCGTGTATTCATTAGTATCACGACCACAAATTATCCATGCACTACGACGAAAGATAATTGTGTATTCATTAGTATCACGACCACAAATTATCCATGCACTACGGACGAAAGATAATTGTGTATTCATTAGTATCGCGACCACAAATTATCCATATACTACGACGAAGATAATTGTGTATTCATTAGTATCACGACCACAAATTATCCATACACTACGGCCGAAGATAATTGTGTTTTCAATTACTGTTATGATTATCTTAGAACAATCACTGGTCATAATCATACCAAGTCCATCATATGCACTTCTGAGCCCCGAGATGACTTTCAACGTAATATAAGCGTGAGGATAATGATATAAAGAATCGATCGAATGAGATAAAGGATAAATATTAAACATTTATAATATAATTTATCCGAGATTCAAGAATATCCCCATGTTATCAATCACTTAATAATCTCATAATCTAATATCATTAATATTATAACAATATTTTAATCACTTCTTAAATTTATAAACAATTTATCTTAATTGTTTTACGACTTTTACCATATAATGCATTTAATCATTCAAAATGCCATACTCATAAGATATCATCACCAATTATCAAATCTCTCAAAAATAATATGCATATACTACTATATAGGATTCTCTTTAGCCATAAAATCCTATTTTCAACTTTGTTACTTCACATAACATATTTAACTCATATGTTAAGTAACTAAACTATTTTCATGAAAAATACCAAATCAGTCCCAAAATATTTCTTTTCTGGGATTTAGCATAATATAGTCCCATAATGAAAATATATTTTTCTCGAATTTTTAAAATTCATTTACTATTTTCAAAAATCAATTTCTAATTAATTCCTTAAGAAATTAGCTACCTCAAGTTTAACTCCAAAAATTCCCAAATCTTGGCAGGACCTTACACATGTTAACGTGAGCTTCTAGTTTAAATTTCATGGTCATCGGAGTTATAGAACTCGGTTATAGCGTTTTAAATCGGAAAAACCTAAATATTGAAATAGTCATAACTTGCTCATTTTAAGTCGAGAATGAGCTCATTTTTGGACAGGAGGTACTTTATACCATATACTTTCATGTCCCAAAAAGGCCAGAATTTTTCTCATAATTTAAGTGGCCGAAACAGCCTCTCTAAAATCATGGCAGTAGCTTTTTAGGTTTTTGCAGCTTTGGCCTCCTTTGCTAAAATCAGTCCACACAAAAATCTACAACACCTTTTCCAGTAATTCCACTTGGATTAGTTAGGTAACTCATAGATCTAACTCTAGGACTTGACCACATTCAAAAATTCAAAATATAATAGGAGATATGGTCAATTGAATTTCATATTCGTTTTCACCAAAATCGATTTTCAACTCTTTGTGATTTCTAAGAAACTTTCATGTTTTCACATACTAACCAACATAACTCATCATAAAACTTACTAATACTTCATATACCCATGATTTTCATTAGTCCAATGCTTTTATTATGACTTTCATCATAAACCACGTAAAGCTATTCATTTTAGTTGAAGAAATATTTGAGGTTTAAGAAATGGGTTTTTATCTTTGGGGTCGATACAAAATTTGATTTCACGCTCTAGGGTAGGCTAGGAAGTCTTCAAGAATCGTCAAGAAATTTATTAATGATAGAAATATCATTCAAAAGCTATTACTCTTATCAAGACTTGGATAGTACGTCACATTGATACCATTGTGACTTACATCCCTTAACCTAGATAGCACCTCACAATGATACCTATAAACTTGCCATCTTCATTCACGATGTCGCCTACGAGAAAGTGCGGCCGGTGCATTCCACACAAGGAAGTTAACAACGAAAGGATCGGGGCTCTTTACTTATAAGCGATATAACGATGATTAACTTTAGGGTTTGGTTACTTTGAATTAGTATAATATGAGGTTGGTTAGGAATATAAAAGCTAACAACCTTACGAAAAGAATAATGAGTAGTTAATCAATTTTTTTTGAAAATTACCTCAAAGGCAAGTATTTTCAAAGAGATAATATCGGACGAAGTAGCGTGAAAGTGTTTATTTGAAACAACAAGATTAATAAGCGAGTGGAGGTAGCGAAGGTTTCTCTTAACGAAGTTTCGATAGATAAGTCAAAGTTTAACTTCTTGGAATCAAATTTAAGCGTTGAACACAACTAGGTGAAATAAAAGAGTGGGTAGAACTTGTATTGAATAAAGTATAGACTTAGCATTAATTTATAATTAACTTTACGTAATAACCCGTTGGGTTTTCTAAACAACGCTCTCGCTTAAATTATCGAGTTTGACTTTACTATAGGTACATTCCACCCTTAAGTGCTTCTTCACATTCACGATCCATGATTTGAATCATTATTCTCGATCCATATCGAATTCGGGTTGACCGCTATATCTGCGAGGTAATTAGAATTCGATGTTGGGTTCTCTCAATTCTTGTCCAAAAGCAAAGTCCATTTCATCTATTTTGGCTTTATTGGATCGGACGTCTTTTCTACACTATCGGCGCGTTGTGCGACTTTTACCCATGCATCGTCTATTCTCCTTCGTTCGATTGTTTCTTCTTTCGGTGATCCTTGATTTTTAAATTCTCGATTCGACTTTAATATCTTACACTTTGCCAAAGCGTGATTTTGTTCGAGCATCACATATCGGGTAACCCGATTTTGAATTGTTGTATCCCTTTGTTCCTGATAGTTTGCTTGGTTCTTGACTTTGTTCTTCTAGCTCACGAAACGATTTTGTAATTCTAAGTTTTGATCATAAATTTCTTCTAACCGATTCTCCTCGGGTTTCTTCTTCTTCCTCTTCTTCCTCACTTTCATTCTACTACCTCTGCAACTAGCTCGGGTGCAACAATTAGTTCTTTATTCACTCGTGGATATCTCTAATTTGTTCTCAAATCGACCTTTGCATTAACTTTGATTAGTGATTAAAGGTGTCTGCGGTCACATTCACTCCATTGTGAATATTTTAATTTGCCATTTCAAACAACGCCACAACACGAGGGTTAATTAATATATCAAATATTATCCCTATACTACGTGAGCCAATTAAATACCAAATAAACTTGGGTAGGTCATACTAGCGAAGAATTTCCGTCTCTCCCTCTAGTTCTTATCTCACATCTTAGCGGGATCGTATCACTAGCTACGATACTGTTGTGGCGCCCCCAAAATTAGGTATCGTCACCCATCTTGGGTCGCCACTTACATGGTACATAAATTCAAATATAAAACTTACTAATATAAGCGTATAGGTATGCAATCGACATAAAGCGTGAGTTTGAATACAAATTTTGTCTACTAGATATTATCAAACTCAAAAAGAGTCCTCATTTACAACTATTATCACCTTTATTTCACGAGAATAGTGAGGACTACTAATCTTATCCTACGGACCATTACTTACGTTCCCAGGCTTCGTCCCGGCTATGTTCTCATTTCACGAAGAGAAACGGTGAAAAAAAGGTGAGCTCAACTAGCCCGATGAAATATTATGACTAAGATAATGCGAGAATAAATTATCATTAGCCTCAATGATGTTAAGCGATAAAATCTGATAAACAACCGGTTTAAGCTGCGACGGAATAAGCATGATCCATTAAAAAGTCAAGTAGAGAATAAAGTCTACTATCTTTTAGGTTTTAAAGGTTTTCATCAATTTTTATCATTTGAGACTCGACAATAAATAAACCACCACATCTAATCATCCCTGTACCCGCGGTCGAGGATTTTCATCAAATTATCGATGGTCGTGACTATCTTAGAATCACCCCTGGTCATAATCGTACCAAAAACTATCCATCATTTGCATTACAGACCCTTTGAGGACTTTTGTCACATCATTTATATCAAGTCGTGATTATCTTAGAATGATCCACAGTCGTAATCATACTAAGTTCATCTATGCTTGCGTAAGCGAAGATAACATAATATAACATGAGGATGATGTGATGACATAATAATTCAATAAAACAAGTTCAAGAATTATTTAATCCATGAATTATTAACGTCAATTATCGACATAATCTTTGTTTCGTAGAGTAAAATTCAAGAATGATCGGGAAGAATATTTCCGTGAAAAGATCTTTGGATGAAAGCTTGAAATATCGAGGATATTCTACTAATTTCATGGAGTATAGAAGTCGAAGTTTTAACTTATTTGGGTATAATAAAGAATGGAATAACAAAAGAAATCACCGTGCATGCGGTGCCCGCGTAGACGAGTTATTCAGCGAGAATAATAATAACGGAACGGTCGGTGAAATTCACACTGCAATGAGGATGTTCAACGAGAATAATAAAGATGGAACCGGATCCGGTGTAAAAAACACGAGATAGGATATTCAGCGAGAATGATAAAAGCGGAACCGGTCGGTGTAAAAAACACATGACGAGGATGTTCAGCGAGAATAATAAAAAAGCGGAACCCGGTCAGGTGTAAAAACACAGACGAGGATGTTCAGCGAGAATAATAGAAGAATGTCACCAAGTATAGGGTAATGGCGTATCTGAGTTATTCAGCGAGAATAATAAGCAATGGAATAACATAAGGATTTCACAAGTATAGGGTATCTAGCGTATCGAGGTTATGTATAGGGTATGCCACTTTTACGAGTTATTCAGCAGAATAATAATGAATGGAATAATGAAGTTCTCTTGAAAGAAGAAAGAATAACAACACCCACACTAGTAGTAAAAAGGCTGAATATAGAAGTAGTGAAGTAGCGAGAATACTCTTCTTCTTTCTATAATTTTTTCTCTTATAAACCTCTCTATAATTTCTCTCTACAGAGTTTGATGAATTAGTAAGAAAATAATGAAGGAATGAGCTTATTTATAGGAAAATGGAATGCGTAGTAACTAATCCATGAGCGGTCAGATTGATTTACTTTAATCGGCGGTCCGTATTTAAAGAAAAATCTTTTAAATAAAATATAATATATTCTATTTATATAAAAACATTTCTTATCAAACCTTTATGCAATCTTATGAAAAAACTTTATGCAAAACACTTATGCAACACTATCGTAATAAAATATAATATATTTATTTATAGAATAACTTTAATAAAGTATTCTATTTTATATAAAAAGATGTTTACATTTTATTACGTTAATAATACTGAATAAAACAAAAGCGTCATTATCATTATAATAATTCATATTATTAATAAATGATAATGGAATCAAATGGTGACTTCTCACATAAGCATCGATAATCAATACAGGTAGGGTCTTCTTATGCGACCACACGTATTCTTGTACTTTTACTACTAGAGTAGTTCAGCGGTAACCACGGTAAAACTTCGTAGTTATTTGATAAAATATTTTTGTCGTTTTCTCGATCAAATGATAATTACATTGTGAGGTCCACCATGATGATTGGTAGTTATGCGAATATTCCTGCTTAAATCGAATATTCCCAGAGCCAATCGAATATAATATAACCAACTTGCATACTTTGCAAAATTTATAAATATTACCCTATTTATAATATTATCTCAAATTCACACCATAATATTAAAAATTATTTTGACAAAATTTAAATCTTTATTGATAAAATCGGGGTCTCTCACGTGAAATAGTGTGCGATGAGCGATCGTTGATTCACCACATATCAATAAAATCGATAATCGGGATAATAATGCATCGAAGGCGACAATCCTCATGCAACAACAACCTTGACCAAATGACGAATGATCAAATGTTCGGAGGCTTTATGATTTTTATAACAACGATGAGAAGCGACTCTCGTCCAAAGCGTAGGTTGAAACTCGGGAACTCTTGTTCAAAAGCGTGGGGTCGGAGAAAACTCTCCGGTCCATTAAACAATTTAAGGAGCTGGGACCACCGGAGTTTAAGGGAAGCAAAACCACTTGGCGGAAGCATGGATAAAGCAGATTACCAAGATATTTGATGTCTTGGGATGCTCAGAGGAGCAAAGGTTTCCTTGCTAGCCTTTATGTTAGCGGGAGGCGGATTCTTGGTGGGAATCGGTAAAAGCGTATACTCGACTTCTTTGTCTTGAAGATATCTTGGGAGAAGTTCGAGGAGGCATTCAACGACAAATACTTTCACGAAAGTATTCCACATGAAGGAGGTGGAGTTTATCAAGTTGGAACAAAACAATATGGCCAGGTGTCATGATACGAGGCAAAATTTGCGGAGTTATCACGCGGTTCGTCCCACTTGGTGGATAATGAAGAGAAGAATGGCGCGAATGTTTTTAAGAGGTTTGAAGCGGGAATCGTCGACATCTTATTTCTCATAAAGCGTGTTTGTATTGAGGATGTTGTAAATAGGGCTCGATTAGTGGAGTAGCGATAATGAGTCAGTATGACTAAAAAAGAAGCGGTAAGCAAAATTATAATACCGGTGAGAATAGTCATCGAGCGGTGATAACAAGCGTGGAGGAATCAACGGGCGGATATGGTAACCACCGGTGGTAATCGGGGCCAAAACAATAAGAATGGACATTTCAAGAAAAGGAGATTCAACAATGATGGAAGAGCGTCGACACCTGGCACCCATTGTTAAGGAAGGAGAAAGACCACCTATCATATGCTTCAAATGCGGAGGAGAGGGACACATCGATCAAAGCTGCGTAAATGCTTAGTCAAAGCGTGTTATAATTGTGGAAAGAAGGTCACTTAGCTCGATTTTGTCGTTTAGAAGACAAATTCAGCTAGGATGGAGCACCAAAGGCCGTCCCGGAAAATTCAAAAGCCGGTAGTCTGAGGAGAGCGTTTGTTGTGACCTCCCAAAGAAGCAAAGGAATCCAAATGAGGTCATCACGGGTAAGCTTATCATAAACTCTAATGAAGTCTATACTTTATTTGATCTGGGTTCTACCCATTCTTTTATTTCTCCTACTTGCGCTCATTGATTAAATTTGACTCAGGAGAAATTAGACTTTGACTTATCTGTGGAAACTCCGTTGGAAGAAACCTTCATTACATCCTTTGTTTATAAGTCTTGTTTGGTTCAAATCGGTACCCTCACATTACTTGTCGATCTTATTTCATTAAAAATACTTGCATTTGGCGTGATTTCTAGGGATTGATTGGTTAACTACTTATCATACAAAAATTGATTGTTTTCGTAAGGTTGTTAGCTTTCATATTCTAATCAACCTATTATGCGAATTCAAACGACCAAACCATTAAAATCAATCACGGTCATCTCAAGCCATAAAGCTATTTCGTTTATTGAAAAGCGGATGTCAAGCTTTTTTAGCTCATATCTGATTTAAATAAAAATAAATCGGTTTTAAGCGATATTCTATTGTTAATAAATTTCTGACGTATTCACAGAAGAACTTCTGGCCTACCCAGGCGTGAAATTGAATTTTGTATCGACCTTGAACACGGTACAAAACCTATTTCCAAAGCCCATGTCGAATGGCTCTATTGAACTTGAGGAGTTAAAGACCCAAGCTGCGAGGAATTGTTAGACATTGGCTTTATTAAATCTAGTACTTCTCCTTGGGGTGCTCTGTTCTATTCGTGAAGAAGAAAGATGGGAGTATGCGACTTTGTATTGATTATCGGGAGTTGAATCATGTCACCATCAAAATAGGTATCCATTACCCGCGTATTGATGACTGTTTGACCCGATTTGCAAGGAGCCAAATTCTTTTCAAAGATTGATCTTCATTAGGATATCACCGATTGAAGATTAGAACCGTGACATTCAAAAGGCGGCTTTCGAACTTCGATGCGGGCATTATGAATTCCTAGTCGTATCCTTTGGATTGACTAATGCTCTCTTTGCCTTCATGGATATGATGAGCCAAGTATTGAGGAATATTTAGATCACTTTGTGGTCGTCTTTATTGATGACATCCTTATTTATTCCAAAAGTAGTGAAGATCATGAAGCAACACTTGAGGTGACACTCCAAAACCGTGAATATAAGCTTTATGCCAAGTTGAAGAAATCACGAGTTACGGCTTGAAGAAGTAGCATTCCTTGGGCACGTGGTATCAAGTCATGGAATATCATTGACCAGCCAAAGATTGAAGCTATTCAAAGTGGGAACAACCTAAATCGATGGCCGAAGTACGTAGCTTTCTCGGTTTATTTGGTTATTATCGGAGATTCGTGGAAGGATTTTCTCGAATCGCTATTCCATTGACTTCGGTGACTCGGAAGATCTGAAAGTTCGGTTGGGGCGAAGAATGTGAGAAGAGTTTTCAAGAACTCGAGAGGAGACTTATTTCAACACACTGTTACGACAATACCATCGGCTCGGAGGATTTGTCATCTCTGGTGATGCTTGGGCAAAGGTTGGGATGTGTTCTTATGCAACATGGAAAAGTTATAGCTTTATGCCTCGACGACAACTCAAAGAATATGAGAGGAATTATCCTACTCATGATCTAGAGTTAGCATTTGTTATCTTTGCACTTAAAATTTGGAGGCATTACTTGTATGGGGAGAAAGTGGAGATCTTTACGGATCATAAAAGCCTCAAATATTTCTTCACTCAAAAGGAACTCAACATGTGACAACGGCGTTGGCTTGAAGCTGTTGAAAGATTATAATCATACCATCGATACCATCACGAAAAGCGAGCGTGGTAGGCGGCGCATTGAGTAGAAAATCATATGCAAATACGAGTGCGATATTGTCGTATGAAAGGCCCATTTTGTGTGACTTGCAAAGGATGGAGATAGAATTAAAGACTCGGGGGACGCGTGTGATGATAAGCGAGTATCTGAGTAGAACAGACTTTAATCGATAAAGTTAAAGGCTGCTTTCAAGCTACGGACACGGAGGCGATCGTATGAGGAAGAAAGTGCAAGAAGGTCTTTATCTTAGGAAGCAAGAATCGATGAAGAAGGAATACTTGAGTCGACTCCGGACTTTGTGTTTCTAACGACCACGATTTAAAGTATAATATCATGATGGAGGCACACAACACACCATTTTCAATCCATCACTGGGAGTACCAAAATGTATCATGATATTAAATCATACATTTTGGTGGAGCAATATGAAGAGAGATAGCGTTGTTTATCTCAAGGTGTCTAACTTGTCAGCGAGTTAAAGCGGAGCATCAAGTACCAAAAGGTCCATTGCAACCACTTGAAATTCAGAATGGAAGTGGGAGCACATTACCATGGATTTCGATTACGGTCTTCTAAGGTTTCTCAAGGCATTGATGCGATTTGGGTCATTGTTGATAGATTGACCAAGTGCGCTCATTTCTTACCGAAATCGAGAAACTTATACACTTGAACGTCTTGCTCGTATATACATAAGCGAGATTGTAAGGCTGCATGGTATGCCGGTATCCATAGTTTACGATCGAGACCCAAGATTCACTTCACGATTTTGGGTTAGTTTGCAAAAAGCTATGAGCGCAGACTTACGATTTAGCTCGGCATATCATCCTCGAAGACGGGACGGACGATCGGAGAGGACTATTCAAACTCTTGAAGATCTATTAAGACTACATGTCCTTGATTTCAAGGGAGTTGGGACAAGTTCTTACCATTGGTGGAGTTTTCCTACTGACAACAGTTATCAAGCAAGTATTGGCATGGCTCCATTCGAGCGTTGTATGGAAGAAAGTGTCGTTCTCGATTATCTTTGGGATGAGGTGGGTGAAGCAGCGTTGTTGGGACCGGAGTTGAATGCGTATGACTACGGAAAAGATTCAAACGATCAAACAACGTATAAAAACCTCACAAAATCGACAAAAGAGTTATCTTGATCTTCATCGAAAGGGCGTGGAATTCGATATAGGAGATCGTGTGTTGTTAAGAGTTGCTCCATGGAAAGGAGTTACAAGATTTGGAAAGAGAGAAAACTTAACCCTCGATTCATCGGTCCATTTTAATCCTCGATCGAGTAGGGCGTGGCCTATAGACTCGCTTTCTGCTTGAATATGTCTCGTGTTCATGCGTTTTTCATATATCTATATTACGTAAATATGTGAAAGACCGAACCATATTATTGAGTTAGAAGCAGGACGAAATAGCGGAAGATTTGGCGTATGAAGAGGTTCTGTTCAAATTTTGGATAAGAAGGAACATATTCTACGCTCTGAGGTTATACCTCAAGTCGAAGTTTTGTGGAGGAACCACGATGTTGAGGAAATGACTTGGGAGTTAGAATCGAAATGAAATCAAGGTATCCTTACCTCTTCGATATACAGTCGTACTACCCTAATTTCGGTGAAATTTCATAAGAAGGGAGTTGTAAGACTGACTTTTATAAATAAAGATGAATTTTTCTATAAATATTATTTTTGAATATTATGGAATAAATTTGATATAATGTTATAGTTGTGGGTAATATTTATAAATTTTGCAAAGTATGCTGAAGTTGTTATAAAATATTAGTTTGGTGGGGAATATTATTTTTTGTTAGGGAATATTAAATACTGATAGCTCAATCATTGGTGGACCCCTGGCAATGAAATTATTTGTCGGATTGAGAAAGCGACAAAATATTTTATAAAAATAACGGCGGAGGTGTTACTAGTTAAAAGCTGTTGAACTACCGGTGGTAAAAAATGCGATGTCTGGCGTGGTTGCGTAGTAGCACTGCGGTATTGATTATTGATCTTTACGTGAGAAGTCACTTTCATTTATGCTCGATTATTGCTACGATAATTCTTTGCATCATATCTCTTATATTATTGATTTGATTATTGTCACATTATCATACGTATAATATGTTATAGTATTAAATCAATAATTGAGGCGACAAGTTATAAATGATTAATAATTGTTGAAAGATTAAATATGTGTTGATTAAAAAAAAAAATGATTTGTGGTAAGTTTGATTATTTTATGGGGGGCTATATATGTAAATCATCTAAGAGTCTCTTAAGTCGATAGTATTTACCTTCGTCGATAGTAATTACCTTCGTCGATAGTAATTACCCTTGTGAATAGTATTTACCTTCGTCGATAGTAATTACCTTCGTCGATAGTAATTACCCTTGTGAATAGTATTTACCTTCGTCGATAGTAATTACCTTCGTCGATAGTAATTACCCTTGTGAATAGTATTTACCTTCGTCGATAGTATTTACCTTCGTTAATAGTAATTACCTTTACAGACGTCGAACCACTTGTCGTTTCACATTACGAGCGTCGAACCACTTGTCGTTTCACATTACTGAGCGTCGAACCCGGTCATAAAGCCACTTGCCTTTTCACTGGCGGCGGTCTTAAGCTAGAAATCTTCTATAAATAGAGGCCTAGGGCTTCATTATTTTCACGAATTCATTCAAGCTATAGAGAGAGAAAGTATAGAGAGAATAAGAGAAAGAAGAAGAGTATTTTATTCTTACTGCTTCTGCTGCGATATTCAATCTCTACTACCAAATGTAAGGGGTGTTATTCTTTCCTATTCATGAAGAGAAGCTGTTGTTATTCCATTGCTTATTATTACATTGGAATAACTTTGTATCTGTGGTTTTACCTATACTTGGTGACATTCTTCTATTATTACATTTGGAACATCACATGTGTGTGTTTTACAGGACTGGTTAAATCTTTATTATTATTTTGTTGGAACATCACATGCGTGTGTTTTTACAGGACTGGTTAAAATCTTTATTATTATTACATTTGGAACATCACATGCATGTGTTTTACAGGACTGGTTAAAATCTTTATTATTACGTTGGAATATCTATCATGTGTGTTTTACAGGATCTGGTTCCATCTTTATTATTACATTGGAACATCACCGCCGGTGTGAATTTCACGACTGGTTAGTTATTTATTATTACATTGGAATAACACATGCATGCGATCTATCGCATGCATGGTGATTTCTTTTATTATTCCATCCTTTATTATACCCGGGTTGGTTAAAACTTTGACTTATATACTCCATGAAATTAGTAGAATATCCTTGATATTTGCGTTTCATCGATATCTTTTCATGGAAATATTCTTCCGATCATTCTTGAATTTTACTAATTTGGGCGTTAATAATTCTGGATAAAATAATTCTTGAACTTGTTTTATTGAATTCTTATATCATTATCATCATCCTCGTGTTTATATTTTTTTAAAAGTCAATACGTGGCTTTTGTAGTGCATAGATGGACTTGGTATGATTATGACGAGAGACTATTCGGTGTAATCATGGGTAGTAATGTTACAAATGATGTGGTAAAAATCCTCGGTGGTAGTAGTGCATTGATGGGCCGATTGTTGGCATGATCATGACCATTAATGAATACACAAATATTCTTGGCACGTAGTGCATGAATAATTGTGGTCGTGATCTTAAAGAATATCCTTGCCGTAGATGCGAGGGGTGATTCGATGATGTGGAATATTTATTAAAAGTGAGTCTCACTATAATAGTGATGAAAAACCTTTTAAAACCAAAAGATAGTAGACTTTATTTTCTACTTGACTCTTTTAATGGATTGCATATTCATTGCTTGATTAAAGCGGTTGTCTATTGTATTTTATCGGTTTAACATTATTGAAGACTATTGATAATTTATTCTACATTATCTTAGTCATAATATTTCTTCTTGGGCTAGTTGAGCTCACCCTTTCTTTCTTTGTTCTCTTGAGGAAATGATAATATAAATTTGGGGACGAGTCGGGGAAGCAGTGATGGTCACGAAGATAACATTAGTAGTCCTCTTTATTACGTAAAATAGTGTGATAATAATTGTAATGAGGACTTTTTGTTTGAGTTTGTATAATATCTATAGGCGATATTTGTATTTAAACTCACGGTTTATGTCGTATTATTGTACCACGGCAGTTATGTTAATAAGTTGTATTTAAATTACGTACCATGTAAGTATCGACCCAAGATGGGTGATGTATACCTAATTTTGGGGCGTCCGCGAAGCGGTGACAACAAGCGTGGAGGGAATCAACGGGCGGATATGGTAACCACTTGGTGGTAATCGGGGCCAACAATAGAATGGACATTTCAAGAAAAGGAGATTCACAATGATGGAAAAGGCGTCAAGACCAAAGACCGTTGTTAAGGAATGAGAAAGACCACCTATCGTATGCTTCAAATGCGGAGGAGAGGACACATCGATCAAAGCTGCGTAAATGCCAGTCAAAGCATGTTATAATTGTGGAAGAAAGTCACTTATCTCGATTTTGTCGTTCATTGAAGACAAATTTAGCTAGGATGGAGGCACCAAAGGTAGTCCCGGAAAAGTCAAAAATCGGTAGTCTGAGGAGAGCATTTGTTGACCTCTCGAAGAAGCAAGGAACCCGAATGAGGTCATCACGGGTAAAAGCTTATCATAAACTCTAATGAAGTCTATACTTTATTTGATAACGGTTCATCCCATTCTTTTATTTCTCCTACTTGCGCTCATCGATTAAATTTGACTCAGGAGAAATTAGACTTTGACTTATCTGTGGAAACTCCGTTGGGAGAAACCTTCATTACATCCTTTGTTTATAAGTCTTGTTTGGTTCAAATCGGTACCCTCACATTACTGTCGATCTTATTTCATTAAAAATACTTGCATTTGGCGTGATTCTAGGGATTGATTGGTTAACTACTTATCATGCAAAAATTGATTATTTTCGTAAAGTTGTTAGCTTTCATATTCTAACCAACCTATTATCTTGAATTCAAGCGACCAAACCATTAAAATCAATCACGGTCATCTCAAGCCATAAAGCTATTCGTTTATTGAAAAGCGGATGTCAAGCTTTTTCTTAGCTCATATCATGATTTAAACAAAAATACATCGGTTTTGAGCGATATTTCTATTGTTAATAAATTTCTTGACATATTCCCGAAGAACTTCTGGCCTACCCCCAGGCGTTAAATTGAATTTTGTATCGACCTTGAACCTAAGACAAAACCTATTTCCAAAGCCCCATATCGAATGGCTCTATTGAACTTGTGAGTTAAAGACCCAACTGCAGGAATTGTTAGACATTGGCTTTATTCGATCTAAGTACTTCTCCCTTGGGGTGCTCTGTTACATTCGTGAAGAAGAAAGATGGGAGTATGCGACTTTGTATTGATTATCGGGAGTTGAATCATGTCACCATCAAAAATAGGTATCCATTGCCGCGTATTGATGACATGTTTAACCGATTGCAAGGAGCCAAATTCTTTTCAAAGATTGATCTTCGTTAGGATATCACCAATTGAAGATTAGAACCGTGACATTCCAAAGGCGGCTTTCGGAACTCGATGCGGGCATTATGAATTCTAGTCATGTCCGCTTTGGATTGACTAATGCTCTCTTTGCCTTCATGGATATAATGAACCGAGTATTCAAGGAATATTTAGATCACTTTGTAGTCGTCTTTATTGATGACATCCTTATTTATTCAAAAGCGAAGTGAAGATCATGAAAGCAACACTTGAAGGTCGACACTCCAAAAGCTTCGTGAATATAAGCTTTATGCCAAGTTGAAGAAATGCGAGTTACGGCTTGAAGAAGTAACATTCCTTGGGCACGTGGTATCAAGTCATGGAATATCATTGACCCAACAAAGATTGAAGCTATTCAAAGTTGGGAACAACCTAAATTAGTAATAGAAATACGTAGCTTTCTCGGTTTAAATTTGGTTATTATCGGAGATTCGTGGAAGGATTTTCTCGAATCGCTACTCCATTGACTTCGGTGACTCGAAAAGATACAAAGTTCGGATTGAAGAAGAATATGAGAAGAGTTTTCAAGAACTCGAGAGGAGACTTATTTCAAAGACTGTTACGACAATACCATCGGCTCGGAGGATTTGTCATCTATGATGATGTTTGAGCAAAGGTTGGGATGTGTTCTCATGCAACATGGAAAAGTTATAGCCTATGCCTCGTGATAACTCAAAGAATATGAGAGGAATTATCCTACTCATGATCTAGAGTTGGCAGCTGTTGTCTTTGCACTTAAAATTTGGAGGCATTACTTGTATGGGGAGAAAGTGAAGATCTTTACGGATCATAAAAGCCTCAAATATTTCTTCACTCAAAAGGAACTCAACATGCGACAACGATGTTGGCTTGAACTGTTGAAAGATTATGATCATACCATCCAATACCATCACGGAAAAGCGAGCGTGGTAGGTGGCGCGCATTGAGTAGAAGATCATATGCGCAATACGAGTGCGATATTGTCAATATGAGGCCCATTTTGTGTGACTTGCAAAGGATGGAGATAGAGTTAAAGACTCGAGGGGACGTATGTGATGATAAGCGAGTATCTGAGTAGAGCAAACTTTAATCGATAAAGTTAAAGCTGCCAAGCTTCTGAGACACTGGAGGTTGAGGCGTATGAGGAAGAAAGTGCAAGAAGGTGTTATATCGGAAGCAAGAATCGATGAAGAAGGAATACTTGAGTTAACTCCGGACTTTGTGTTCTAACGACCACGATTTAAAGTATAATATCATGATGGAGGCGCACAACACACCATTTGCAATCCATCACAGGAGTACCAAAATGTATCGTGATATTAAATCATACATTTTGGTGGAGCAATATGAAGAGAGAGATAATATTTGTTTATCTCAAGGTGTCTAACTTGTCAGCGAGTTAAAGCGAGCATCAAGTACCAAAAGGTCCATTGCAACCACTTGAAATTCGAGAATGGAAGTGGGAGCACATTATCATGGATTTCGATTCACGGTCTTCCTAAGGTTTCTCAAGGCATAAATGCGATTTGGGTCATTGTTGATAGATTGACCAAGTGCGCTCATTTCTTACCGATCTGAGAAACTTATACACTTGAACGTCTTGCTTGTATGTACATAAGCGAGATTGTAAGAGGCGCATGGTATGCGGTATCCATAGTCTCGATCGAGACTTGAAGATTCACTTCACGATTTTGGGTTAGTTTGCAAAAAGCTATGAGCGCAGACTTACGATTTAGCTCGGCATATCATCCCTCGAGACGGACGGACGATCGGAGAGGACTATTCAAACTCTTGAAGATCTATTAAGACTCTGTGTCCTTGATTTCAAGGGAAGTTGTGACAAGTTCTTACCATTGGTGGGGTTTTCTACAACAACGAGTTATCAAGCAAGTATTGGCATGGCTCCATTCGAGCGTTGTATGGAAGAAAGTGTCGTTCTCAATATGTTGGGATGAGGTGGGTGAAGCAACATTGTTGGGGATAGGAGTTAGTACGTATGACTACGGAAAAGATTCAAACGATCCAAACAACGTATAAAAACCTCATAAAATCGACAAAAGAGTTATCTTGATCTTCATCGAAAGGGCGTGGAATTCGATATAGGAGATCGTGTGTTGTTAAGAGTTTCTCCATGGAAAGGAGTTACAAGATTTGAAAAAAGAGGAAAACTCAATCCTCGATTCATTGGTCCATTTTAATCCTCGATCGAGTAGGAATCGTGGCCTATAGACTCGCTTTTCCGCCAAGTATGTCTCGTGTTCATAACGTTTTCACATATCCATGTTACGTAAATATGTGAAAGACCGAACCACATTATTAAGTTAGAACCGGACGAAATAGCGGAAGATTTGGCGTATGAAGAGGTTCTGTTCAAATCTTGGATAAGAAGGAACATATTCTACGCTCCGAGGTTATACCTCAAGTCAAAGTTTTGTGGAGGAACCACGATATTGAGGAAATGACTTGGGAGTTAGAATCGAAATGAAATCAAGGTATCCTTACCTCTTGACATACCAGTCGTACCCTAATTTCGATGGCGAAATTTCATAAGAAGGGAGTTGTAAGACCCGACTTTTATAAATAAAGATGAATTTTTTATAAATATTATTTTTGAATATTATGGAATAAATTTGATATAATGTTATAGTTGTGGGTAATATTTATAAATTTTGCAAAAGTAAGCAAGTTGTTATAAAATATTCGTTTGGTAGGGGAATATTCTTTTTGTCGGGGAATATTAAAGACGACGGCTCAATCATTAGTGGACCCCTAACGGAAGTATTGTCGTAGTTAGAAAGCGACAAAATTATTTTCTATAAAAATAACTAAGCAGAGGTGTCATAGTCAAAAAGCATTGAACTACCCGTTAGTAAAAGAAATAAGATGTCTGGCGTAGTTGTATAGTAGCACACGATATTGATTATTGATCTTTACGTGAGAAGTCACTCAAATTTATGCTCAATTATTGCTACGATAATTCTTTGCATCATATCTCTTATATTATTAATTCAATTATTGTCACAATATCATCAGTATAATATGTTATAGTATTAAATTATTAATTGAGGCGACAAGTTATAAACGATTAATAATTGTTGAAAGATTAAATATGTGTTGATTAAAAATAAAATGATTTGTGGTAATATTTATTGATCCTTGATGTATATAAAGAGTTACATTATGAGGCGTTTGTGGTAAGTTTGATTATTTTATGGGGGGGCCGTATATGTCATCATCTAAGAGTCCTTAACGTCGATAGTAATTACCTTTATGAATAGTAATTACCTTTGTGAATAGTAATTACCTTAAATCGATAGTATTTACCTTCATCGATAGTAATTACTTTTGTGAATAGTAATTACCTTTGTGAATAGTAATTACCTTACAATCGATAGTATTTACCTTCGTCGATAGTAATTACCTTCTTGATAGTAATTACCTTCGCCGTCGATAGTAATTACCTTCGTCGATAGTAATTACCCCTTCGCAAATAGTAGTTGTCCTTGATATTACAAGAGTTAAGCGCCTCTTGATTGTTCGAGGTTAATTACCCCTTCATGAAATAGTAGTCGTCTCTTGATATTACCAAGAGTCATTTTGACCGCCGTTAAGACCAAGAGCCACCCTTAGTTTTTCTATAAATAGAAAGCTCATTCTTTCATTATTTCTTACGAATTCACTTTGAAACTACAGAGAGAAACTATATAGAGAAAGAAGAAAAGTATTTTCTACTTCACTTTTCCAATATTGACTCTTCTAAGGTAGGGAATATTATTTGTTGTACTCGTAAGGGTGTTGTTTTTTTTTTATTCATGAAGAGAACTTACATTATTCCATTCTTTATTATTACATTGGAATAACTTTGTAAAAGTGGCATACCCTATACATGACTGTATATGCGGAATACCTATACTTGGTGAAATCCTTATATTATTCCATTCTTATTTATTACATTGGAATAACTTTGTATATGCTGAATCCCTATACTTGGTGACATTCTTCTATTATTTTATTATTAGTTGGAACATCTGCATCATGCTTTCGCAGGACTGGTTAAAATCTTTATTATTTACGTCTTTATTATTCTATTGGAATATCAAAATGCGTGTGTGTTTTACAATTGGGATTGGTTAATTTTTATTATTACGTATTTATTATTACATTGGAATAACTTTTCTACATCACAATACCGCATGCATGGTGATTTCTTTTGTTATTTCATTCATTATTATACTCGGTTGGTTAAAATTTTGACTTCTATACTCCATGAATTTAGTGGAATATCCTTGATATTTGCGCTTCATCCAAGATATTTTAATGAAAATATTTTTACGAGCATTCTTGAATTTTACTCTACAAAGAAGTATCGTGTTGACAATTTGGGACGTTATTAGTTCTGAATAAATTAATTTGTGAACTTGTTTTATTGAATTATTATGTCATTGTCATCATCCTCATGTTATATTATGTTATCTTTCGCTTACGTGCATAAATGAACGTAGTATGATTATGACCGAGGATCATTCGGTATAATCATGGCTTGATATAAATGATGTGACAAAAGTCCTCGATGGCACGTAATGCGTTGATGGATAGTTTTTGGTATGATTATGACCGAGGGGTGATTCGGTATAGTCACGACCATTGATAATTTGATGAAAATCCTTGGCCACCGTAATGCGGGGATGATTAGATATTGTGGTTTATTCATTAAAGCGAGTCTTAGTGATAAAAATTGATGAAAACTTTTTAAAACCTAAAAGATAGTAGACTTTATTTTCTACTTGACTCTTTTAATGGATTGCATATTCATTGCAGATTAAAGCGGTTGTCTATTGTATTTTATCGGTTTAACATTGTTGAAGACTATTGATAATTTATTACGCATTATCTTAGTTATAATATTTCTTCTTGGGCTAGTTGAGCTCACCCTTTCTTTTCACCGTTCTCTTGAGGAAATGAGAATATATTTGGACGAGTCGGAGAAAAGAGTGATGGTCCAGAAGATAGCATTAGTAGTCCTCACTATTTATTACATTAAATAGTGTGACAATAAATGTAATGAGGACCCCTTGAGTATGGATATTGTCTAAATGACAATATTCTATTAGAACTCTCGGTTTATGTATTGTCGTATGTTGTTACGATAGATGTATAATTAAGTTTGTATTTGAATTTATGTACCGTGTAAGTGGCGACCCAAGATGGGTGGCGTATACCTAATTTTGGGGGCATCAGCATGGGTCCCCAGTCTTGAATTCTATCTTTATCTTTTGTAAATCACACCAAATGGGCCTTTGTATTATGAGATCGCACTTTTCGTTCCAGCGTATGATCTTCTACTCAATGCGTCATTTACCACGTTCGCTTTTCGAGGATGGTATTGAATAGTGTGGTCGTAGTTTTCAATAGCTCGAGCCAACGTCATTCTTAGCGTGTTGAGTTCTTTTTGAGTGAAGAAATATTTGATGCTTTTATGGTCTGAATATATCTCCACTTTCTCCCCGTATAGATAGCGCCTCTAGATCTTTAGCACGAAAACGACTGTTGCCAACTCTAGATCATGAGTAGGATAATTTCTCTCATATTCTTTAAGTTATCGCGAGGCATATGCTATGACTTTCCCACGTTGCATGAGAACACATCCTAACCCTTTGCCTGAAGCATCACTGTAGATAACAAATCCATCCGTACCAGATGGTATTGTTAGAAACAGTCTTAGAAATGAGTCTCCTCTTGAGCTCTTGGAAACTCTTCTCGCATTCCTCGCTCCATACGAATTTTATATCTTTCCGAGTCAGCTGAGTTAATGGAGTAGCGATTTGAGAAAATCCTTCCACGAATCTCCGATAATAACCAGCTAAGCCCAGAAAGCTACGTACTTCGGTCACCGACTTCGGTTGCTCCCAACTTTGTATTGCTTCAATCTTCGTCGGGTCCACAGATACTCCATGTTTTGACACCACGTGCCCAAGGAATGCTACTTCCTCAAGACAGAACTCGCATTTCTTCAAATTGGCATATAGTTTGTTTTCACGAAGCCTTTGGAGTACCAGCTTCAAATGGTGTTCATGATCTTCACGACTTTTGGAATATATGAGGATGTCATCAATAAAGACAACAACGAACTGATTCAAATATTCCTTGAATACTCGGTTCATCATATCCATGAAAGCCGCAGGAGCATTAGTCAATCAAAGACATGACTAAGAATTCATAATGCCCATACCGAGGTTACGAAGGCGGTCTTTGGAATATCCTCGATTCTAATCTTTGGTGATGATATCCGTAATCTAAGATCGATCTTTGAAAAGAATTGTGCTCCTTACTGTTGGTCAAACAGGTCATCAATACGAGGTGAGGATACCTATTCTTGATGGTGACATGGTTCGATTCTCTATAGTCAATACAAAGTCGCATCTACCGTCTTTCTTCTTTACGAATAAAGCAGGAGCACCCCGAGGAGATGTCTTAGAGCAGAATGAAGCCGATGTCCAACAACTCACGTAGTTGGACCTTTAACTCTGAAGTTCAATAGGAGCCATTCGATATGGGGTTTTAGAAATGGGCTTTGTGCAGGAGTTCAAGATCAATAAAGAATTCAACTTCACGTTAGGGGTAGGCCAGGGAAGTTCTTCGAAATCGTCCAAGAAAGTCAATAACAACGGGAATATTATTCAAATTTGGCGTGTCTTTATTCAAATACATAACATGGGCTAAGAAAGCTTGACATCCATTTTTCAATAAGCGAATAGCTTTATGATTAAATCCATTTTAATGGTTTAGTTGCTTGAATTCACAACAAGGTTGGTTAGGAATATGAAAACTAACAACCTTACGAAAACAATCAATTTTGGCATGATGAGTAGTTAACCAATCAATCCCTAAAATCACATCAAAAGCAAGTATCTTTAAAGAGATAAGGTTAACGGTAAGGTGATGGTGCAAGTTGAATCAAACAAGATTTATAAGCGATGGATGTGATAAAAGTTTCTCTAGCGGAGTTTCCACAGATAAATCAAAGTCTAATTTCTCCGAGTCAAGTTTAAACGTTGAGCACAAGCAGGAGAGATAAATGAATGGGTAGCACCAAAGATATCTAGTAAGGTATAAACTTCATAATAATTTATGATTAAGCTTACCGTGATCACCTCGTTTGGGTTACTCGCATTTTGACCGATCGCAACAAACGCTTCTTCCGAGAACCGATTGACTTTGACTTTTACGGGAATGACCTTTTGAGTCACCGTCCCATTGAACTAGGTTTATTATCGTCTGATCTCGGCGATATGTCTTTCCTTTCCACAATTATAGCATACCTTGAACTGTTGTGGGCAGTTTGGACTGATATGTTCCTCTTTCTCGCATTTATAGCATATGACCGATGGTCGTTCTCCTCCCTTAGAACCAGTTGCTGCTGGTGCTGTCGTCTTCACATTGTCGTTGTTGAATCTCCTCTTTTTAAAATCTCCCCCCAACTCGCTTCTTCTATTTTCATGGCCATGATTACCACCAGAGTGGTTACCATTTTTGTCCGTCTTTTTCTTTCTCCGCTGGTTATCGTTATTCTGTTGACTGCTATCTCGGGTATGATCACGGTGGTGGTCCTCGATTGAACGATACTCGTTATCTCATTCTAATAATTGAGCCACATTGACAACATCCGAATAGAGAGAAAATTTATGAGAAATAAGATATTGGCGTATCTAGGGTTTCAAACCTCTTAGAAACATCGTGTAAATACGTTCCTCATTCTCCACCAAATGAGTCTGAACACGGATAACTCGCAAATTTTGCCTCGTCTTTGGGACAACTTTGTCATGTTATTTTATTCCGGTCTAATGAACTCCACTTCCTTCATATAGCGAATACTTTCGGAAAGTACTTGTCATTGAAAAGTTTCAAACGTCTCCCAAGACATCTTTGAGTGCGTAATTTGGATGGGTACGTTTCACTGAGACTCCACCAAGATGTCGCCTCATTCTGAAACATAAAGGTGGCGAATGGCACCTTCTGCTCCTCCATGCATCCCAAGACATCGAATATCTTGGTGATTTATTTGACCCACGTCTCCGCCTTAATCGGATCCGACTTTCCCCAGAATTCTGGTGGTCCCAACTCTTTGAACTTCTTGGCCGTGACAAACCGTACGTTGTTATCATTTCCACCGGTATTTTGTGCACGACTCTCCCTCGTCTGATTTTGCATGAACTGCAAAAATCTTCTAAACATCCCATCGTTCATCATACGCTTTCGGTGGTGTTGTTCTGAGAGGAACATTGCCGACGAACTGTTGCACGTTCTCCTCGTTTGTGAGTACAGGCGTCTCCACGGTCTCATTTATTCCACTGTTAACATTCTCAGTCGACATTCTCAAATACTGCCATAAAACAAAGGTTAATTAAAGAAATCAATATATCACATAATATCCCTATATACTGACCAACTAACAAATAAGCTTAGGTAGGACACACTAGAGAAGGATTTACTCGTCTCTCCCCTCCTAGTTCTATTCCCGATCTCCGCCAGAGATCATATTCCTAAGCTCGATATTAGCTGTGACACCCCAAAATAGGTATACATCACCCATTACGAGTTGTCAATATATGGTATGCAAAACAACTACAACTTTATTATTACAACGAATGGCTGTGAGTTTAAATACAAATATTATCTTCAGATAATATCTATACCCAAATAAATCCTCATCACAATTATTTATACATTATTTTATAAAAATGGTGAGGACTACTAAACAACTCTCTCTATAACCATCATTCCATACCCCCGGCTCGTACTCGCTACATTCTCGCCTTCACGAGAAGAAAAATGGAACAAAAAGTAAAAGGGTGAGCTCAACTAGCCTAGTAAAGAACATTATGACTAAGATAATATAAAACAAATTATCGTTAGTCTTCAACAGGGAAAAATCTGAGAGAATATAATAAACAACAAGTTTTAGATCAATATTCACAACGGAAAATAATAATTCATAGAAGAGTTACGTAGAGGATGAAATCTACTAATATCTATAAATTTAACAGTTCATCATCATTATTTTATCCACAGTAACATCAATCGATATTCATCTTGAATCAAATATTATCTTTGCACTTCTGGGCCAAAGATATTCATCGATTAAGTCAGTGTTCATCTCAACACTGTTCATCTTTTGCACTACTACGGGCCAAAGATATTCATCATAAAATCGTTAATCTTTGCATTACTGGGCCAAAGATATTCGATTATATCATCATTTAGGGTGAGAATGATGAAAAATATTTTAAAGAAAAGCGAATCCGATTGAAGCGAAAAGAATAAATATTAAGGATTCGTATTTCAGCTATTTCATGTCCAAAAATACTTCATAATAATCATAGTGAAGTAAAATTCAAGAATTATCAAAACATGGATACAATCAAAGCTAGTATCCACACTAGATATTTTGGAAGAAAACAAAAAAATTTAATTTTTCTGTGAATAGTGCCATATTCGTGAATAGTGCTGTATACGTGAATAGTAACTCCGGCACAAAAAGTTCCAAATTTGATTAAAATTTTAGATCAATACTTCGTCATAATGATATTGGAAGAATTAATATCATTTAAAAAAAAAAAATCCACTTACCTCACAAAAAGCAGTGACTTAGTTGAACACCTTTGGATATAGGCTATGACTTGAACTTGCATCAGTATAAGAACACTCAAAGTATTAAAATACTCACAAGAATACGCTCAATATATCGAGAGAGAAAGAGAGAGAAAACTTCAGTTTCTGGTGTGATTTTCAATTCTAACCTAAGCACTCTATTTATAGGAAAATGATTAGAACACCAAAGCAGAAAATTTAATAAAATATTATTATTTATATTACAAATTCCTACGCCCACTTATACCAACTGATTTCAGCCATCTATCACATGTTAAAGATGCCCACAAACATTTGAAAAACGTTTTTGTTGATATAAATAATTAAAACTTCCAAAAATCAATTATTTCGGAACTACGAAAGTTCAATAATTCATAATAAATAGCCCTTTTATCAGAAAATTCAAAACTTGCATCTATTCCATAGGAAATTCCATTATCTACAACTTTGCAGAAGAAAGTTTTTCCAAATTCCAAACAGAAATTGACCGAAATCCATAAGCAGACGATTTTACAAATTTATAATCAAATTTCAGTCAAGAAATAGGGTCCACAGACATGAAAAACATGTTTTAAATATTTTTGGTAATAAAAATACTCCTCCTCCTCATATACTCATATATCCCATATTCATTGTAAAGATATCACCGTTATTATATTATAATAATATAATAATATATTTAAATGAATTATTTTATCAAAAAAAAAAGATAAAATATTAATTTTCAACAATTGTCACATTAAATTTTTTTTCCATCTATATCAACATAAAATCAACATTTTTCTCTTCATATAAATCAATAATTAATTATTCACAAATAATATTACAGAATCACAATACTGACAACCAGGCAGTTCCTAGGATAGATGAGGCTTTTCAATAAGGATTTCTCCTTACTGGCGCGCAATTAGGTGACCAAACCTCTCCATAGACAGAACTTTCTAGACATTGTTAATAATGTTATTCAATAATATGATTCAGATAATATGAATTATTGCTCCGATAATGAAAAATACTGTGCAGTGACAATTATTGAAACAACATAAATATCAATGCGACAATTATTGAATTAATAAAATAAAATCTTTGAGCGATAATTCTTTGTAATAATTATTGAGTAATGCCTTGCTTACGTAAGAATCAATAATTGGTGCAATCAGGTGTCTTCTTGTGTTTTAACCAATTAAAGTATTTTAACGGTATTAACTTGAATAACAACGCTGTAGTTATTTTTAAACAACTTATATTTGTCATTTTCTTCATCCAATCGCTTTCCGTTATGGGGCCCACACAAGGCTGTGCTGTCGTACGAATATTCCCCGACAGTAAGAATATTCCACGACCAAACGAATATTTTATAACCACTTGCTTATTTAAAATATTTGCGTATTTTACCCATAACTATCCACATTAATCAAATCAACCCTTACTATTTCAAAATAATAAATAGAGAAAATTTAATTTCATTAATAATAAGTTGGGGTCTTACAGTATATATATTCAATGTTATGTCCACACTTCTTTTTTGTTTATACATGTTTGTATACAGTACATGTGAATTCAATAAGAAAGAGAATATGAATAGACTTTCGAGTAATAGTTAAAATATACTAGAATTGAACTTTTACTAAATAAGGGTAAATTGGGCATAAAAACTAAATCCTATAGTTAGTCTACTGTACGAATGGTTGATTTAGTTAAAAATAGGACTCACTTGTGAAAATATCATATTAGCTCGTGAAAATATCAATTATATATATATACACAATGTTTTAAACCTCGGACTGGACTGGCGGTCGGATCGATAAAAGTCGGAACCGGTCCGCCTTCAGGTCCGGTTTGAACCAATGACCCGATTTTGGTCAAAACTCGAGTTGGCTCGTTAACTACCTGACCAACTGATAAACTCGGTTAACCTATTTTTTATTTTTTTACCAAAAAAATTAATATATATATATATATATATATATATATATATATATATTCGCATACTCATTTGTATGTAGTGGTAGGACTAAACAAAAAACGAGTAACATCGAAGAAACGAACCGGACTAATTTTTTTTTAACCGAAATATTTTAGTTATTTTGAATATTTCGGTTATATCCGTTTTAATGTTCGATTTTCTAGTTCGGGTTTGATTATTGAAATTTGATATTTCGGTTAACTGTATAACCGAATTCATGGTATGCATGCACGGACTCATCATATCTATTTAATCGAACTAAAAGTTATGTATATTTGTTATAAATGTATAGCTTATTGGACACATTACAATTATAATAAAATCTTATAATTAAGGCTTAAATATAATTTATTACCCTAAACTATAGGCCATATTCCACGTCGGTTATCCACCTTTCAATTTTGTCAATTAGATGATTGAACTATCAATTTTTTTCACTTTAGTTCAATTAAGTCTATCACGTCATAAATTGACGACGTGGCTCGCTGACTAGACTAATTTCTGCTGATGCGTACTAAAAAAAAATTAAGTTTTCAAATTTTTTTATTATATTAGAGGGAAAAAATGTAAATAAACAAAAAATCATTAAAAAACAAATTATTTGTTTTAAACTGTAAAAATTAAATATAAATTAAATTTAAAATATTTTAAATGGGCAATATAAAATTAATTATTAATTATTTAAAAAATATTTTAAAATTATTAAAATATTTTAAAATATTAAAATTATAACTGTTGCTATATATTTTATTATTATTTTGATAATAATAAAATATAATTCCATATATATATGTATATAACCGCTTACTATAATATAACCGCTGCTATATTGCCCATTTAAGTTAATTATTAAAATATAATTGAATATATATATATACTGGGGAGGATCTAAAAGCGGATTAAAAGAAACAGAGACGAGGCGGACGAGAGAAGGCAAAAATACGCGATTTCGGGGCAACCTAGTGTGTTTCTTGAGCCAGCACCTGAAACCCGTGTTTTTGCTTGAGTGCATTCTTTTGGTCGCTTTTAGATCTATATATATATATATATATATATATATATATATATATATATATATATATATATATATATATATATATATATATATAAGAAGACTAAATTAAAAGTAATAATAAAATATACAAAGACCTAGGTTATAATTTTAATATTTTAATATTTTAAAAATTCAATAATTTTAAAATATTTTGTAAATAATTAATAATTAATTTTATATTGCCCATTTAAAATATTTTAAAATTTAATTTACATTTAACTTTTACGAGTTTAAAACAAATAATTTTTTGTTAATGATTTTTGTTTATTTACATTTTTTCTAATATAATAAAAAATTTGAAAACTTAATTTTTTTAGTACACATCAAACATAAATTTATCTATCATTAAAGCCACGTCATCAATTTATGACGTGGCAGATTTAATTGAACCAAAGTAGAAAATTTTGATACTTCAATCATCTAATTGACAAAATTTAAAGGTGGATAACCGAAGTGAAATATGACTTATAGTTTAGGATAGTAAATTATATTTAAGCCTATAATTAAATATACGTATAATTATAATATAACTAATGAGGTTCATGAGCAGGGATCAAAGATTAAGAAGTGGTGATAATATGTGTTTCGGTTTTAAAATAAAAAGAAATTAACAAAATATTTAATTTATAATGATGTAAAAATAGAATTTTTTATGTTGTTATTGAATTTATAAAAGAAAAAGAAAAAAATATTTTAGAAGACTAATTTACCCCTATTTTAGTTAAATTTATTTATAACATAGAGGTATGATAAATATAATAATTAATTGTTAATACTCAAGTATTATTTAATTTTAGCTTAAACCACATGTCTTTAAACAAAATTTTTGACAAGAAATAAAATATTACTAAGTTTTTCATCCATTTTTTTTATGTTCATTAAAAACTTAATAACACAAGAATTGAATTTAGATTTTTCATCCATTTTTTATGCATTTTAAAACTCAGTAACTCAATTGTAAATATGAGAATTACTAATGATAATAAGTAATTACAACATTTTTTTATAACAATAAACCATGCATTAAAATAAAAAATAATTACACCTAAATAGATATAATTTCGGTTATTACCCGAATAACCGAATAGTAAATACGGTTATTCGGTTATTGGGTAATCCGGTTATTTGTTTGAATATTAAAATTGTACAAATTTCGATTTTCGATTATAATCGAATAGTCTATTCAATTAGATTATAACCGAATTGTTAACGCCAAGATCTTTCTCCACGTCCCAATTACCAAGACACGTCCAATATCCTGCACAGTTCAACAAGTCAAAACCAAAAGCTTTGGCTACCGACTGAGTCGAGGATAGCTCCGGCGTGAGAGTCAGTACAGGCGATCACAAGGTCAACAATGGAGAGAAAAATATTATCTAATGCCTGAGAGATAGAATAATAATAATGAATGAATGTGTTACTTACCCTCTTATGTGATCTTAGCCCTATTGACGCTCAGGTCCGGTTTCTGCCAGTGCCACTCATCATCTCGACACCTTTTCCCCACTCCCGGTCATTTCGGTAGAAAGTAAAGTAAATAAACTTCCTTCCACATCCTTTGTTTGCTGCTTGCCATGGGTCATCCGAGTCCCATCCTCATTAATGCCATGCGAGAAGGTGGCGAACCACGATAATCAATTGTCACTTGGTATAATGATTACCGGTCAAAGTTGTAGATATTTAAATATATGATGGAATTCGACCCCCGATTTGGGTAGATATTAGAAGGACTTAACAAAGATAATAAAGTGACTAGATCGATAATGTCAACACCCAATAATGAAGACCCGATGGACTAATCGAATATGTAGGCCCAATCCATTCTACCCAATAGGAGAAATATCACGACCAACATTGCCCCTAGTTTTTATTAAGCAGGAGGTTTAATAGGAAACTATAAATGCATCGGTTCGGGATAAAAGGAATTAATATAAGACCAATGAAGGCCCAAAATACAGCTTATCGAAGCCCATCTGGTGAACATCAAATGGCAACATAAATTAAGATCAAAAGTCCAATTGAAGAGCCTGCTCCAGCCGAACATACAACAACAAATATTTCACCGCCTCCCGAACAACTCAGACCTTCGCCACAAAAACCACTTTCTTATGAATCTAGGCCCGAAGCTGTGGCGACACCGATGATCATCGGTTTGGCAATAAGTCCATCATGGAACTGATGGGTGAAGGAGTGAAATACCAGACTAAAGAAAATTGAGATTTGACCATCAATCTGGATTGATCGATTAATATCGGTCATCTGCAAGTAAACACTGTCTTCGTGTGTTTTTGTCCCAAATCAAAAAGTAGAAGAGGATCTTAGAAGAGAATGCCAGAAGAGAATACTGCTTAGAAGGATAACGCCATCAGGAAGTGCGTGTTGGTGAAAGAAATAATCAATCTTGATGTTCTTTCTCTTCAACAATGAATGCCTTCGGAAGGATATCGACAAAATCAAAGAAGAACTAAAAGCGACTCAAGGCCACTCGGCGGGTCATCACAATGACGAAGAAGAATGAAGATCGGCCGAGTCTAATCAAAGCTTGGCGAACCAAAATAACAATATCCATACTAAAGAAAAGATATATGGCGGCATCGTCAAAGCTTGAAGAAGAGCTCAAAGAGACTCAGCCTTTAGAGATTTGGGTCCTTAATTGACCAAAGACTTTCGTAAGGAGATCCGAGCGAGGAATCTGAGAAAATCCGTAGAAATTTGAACAATAAGATCGTCCATATGTATGCCAAAGGATATGAAATTTGCCGAAGTAAAGACAAGAAAAAGCTCGGGTCAAGGTAGATCCATCTCTTCTCTCTTTAGATGGTGACGGTGACAAGGAAGAAGCCTGAAGAAGACCTCTCCTTATCTTTAGCTGTAGAACTTTCTGTGAAAATTCTAACTTGTTGTGAACAGTTAATATTAAAATATCAACTTCATGCCTTATTACTTATGAGTGAACATTTCTTGTCAATAATTCAGTATCAATTAATCTGTATGAACTTGACTTAGGACATGAACTAGATAAGGCGTATAACAGTTGATTTATGAAATGAAGTGAACTGAATTTAATGGATAGAATTTAATGAATAGTATTGAATGAACTGAACTCAACACTTGAACAAAATAAAGTAATGTATACTTATCGTTTCCGAAGTGTGAGATCGGTCATGTGTGAGGTGAATTCGGCTGATCCTCCTTGCACCATCAAAATCTTGCTTACCACTCGGGGTAGAACAAGTATATAAGGATATTTGTTTACCCTAAAAGGCCTAACAAAACCAAAAGATGACATTAAATCACACTACCGAAGGCCTGACGAAAGTCTAAAGAATGTGATTGTCTACCACGCAGGGGCTGACAAGGTCTCGAAGGACAATGACATTTACCTACCACGAAGGGCGACAAGGTCCGAGAGAGATGACACTTGCCTACCCCGAAGGGCCTGACAAGGTCTAAGTGCAACGATTGCCTACCACGAAGGGCCTAACAAGGTCTGAAGTGTCGACAATTGCCTACCATGCAGGGCCTGACAACGTCTTAAAGATGACACTTGCTTTACCACGAAGGGCACGACAAGGTCTAAGGACCACTGCTGAAAAGGTCGCCATCGAATGGCCGGTGAGTCCACCGAACCCCTAACACCAATGGCGTTTGCCTACCACGAAGGGCACGACAAACTCATAAGGACCACTATGAAAAAATTTCTTGAGTCGAATGGCCGTGAGTCCAGAACCTCCCAACATCGAGGTGGCATTTCTTTGTGCTGTCGGACTATGGATGAGCTACAGAAGTCCTCATGAATGTTTTAAACTTGATCCCACGAGGCATGGTGTCATTAAACTTTGATCCCTAGGCAATGGACCCGGTCGACTACCCCCCTGCATGACAAGAGGTATAGGAGATAAAATCGAATATAGCTTTTGGTGGTGATGTGAATCGAACCATTTAGGTCGACATTAAAGATCCACATGAACCCTCAGAATAACATCTGCAGACTAAGTGGCACCCAAAATTCCTCAATAGTGGAGATGGGTCCAAACCTGGAATACCCGCTAGCTGCAAACAGCGCCCACAATTCGATTACGTCGAAGCAAACGCAGCGGTTTTTGTCGGACTCTTGATTCTCCATAACGATCATCATCTTATTTCTTCATCCCTAAGGACACGACTTACATAAAGAAAGCGGGTCTTTACCCCAACTTTTTGCACCAAAAGCGCTCCCCATCGTCAACGAACTAGTTGCGGATACAAATAATATATCTCGGCGGGATCGAAGCTTCACCAACAAAGGTCTGCAAGAATAAAGATAGGTTGTAAATTCCTTGGAAGGCGTCTTCATGTGGCAGAAGTCCTTTGGAGCGCCTTAGCATTCTTGACCCTTTCCACGTACTCAAAGATTGGCAAACATCTTTACGCCGATTTGTACGGAGACCTTCTCAAAGTCTCTTCCGAAGTAGTCTTGTCTTTTCCATTCGAACCTCTGACTTTAGATGGGCCTCTCCGAAGATGAGTATCCGCAGGCGGTGTGCCTCGGTGGATTCTCGAGAGTCTTGACTTGGGTCTGCTTCGACCATAATCCGAAGACCAATAGGGCGGAATACCCTTCTTGACCAATCAGAAATGGGTCATTGGGTCTTCATCTACTACTGCTTCGACCATAATCCGAAGACCAATAGGCGGAATACCCTTCTTGGCCAATCAGAAAATGGGCATTGGGTCTTCATCTACCTCGCTTGACCATAATCCGAAGACCAATAGGGGCGGAATACCCTTCTTCTACCAATCAGGAAAATGGTTGTGGGTGCGCTCGATCCCAAGGGCGGCCTTGAGGCGTGTCTTTAAAGTGTAGACTTCTTTCTTACTTGATCGGTACATCGACCCGACCACTTCGATATAGGATTCTAAGCAATATGCCTTCTACCCTTTTTCGACCATGGTCGAGTCTTTCCACGCAAAGCAAAAATCAATCTTCTTCTAAGATAACCTTGGGTTCTCGAGCGAGAACCCCGTAACTAACATAGCGAGTACCGGTGTGACGCCCCCAAAATTAGGTATCGTCACCCATCTTGGTTCGCCACTTACATGGTACATAAATTCAAATACAACTTACTAATATAAGCGTAGGTATGTATAATACGACATAAAGCGTGAGTTTGAATACAAATATTGTCTACTAGATATTATACAAACTCAAAAGGAGTCCTCATTAGCAACTATTATCACACTATTTCACGAATAGTGAGGACTACTAATGCTATCCTCGGACCATTACTCGTTCCCGACTTCGTCCCGGCTATGTTCTCATTTCGAAGAGAACGGTGAAAGAAAAGGGTGAGCTCAACTAGCCCAAAGAAGAAATATTATGACTAAGATAATGCGAGAATAATTTATCATTAGCCTTCAACGGTGTTAAAAGCGATAAAATACAATAGACAACAAGTTTAAGCATAATGAATAAGCAATCCATTAAAAGAGTCAAGTAGAGAATAAAGTCTACTATCTTTTAGGTTTTAAAGGTTTTCATCATTTGTTATAAATTTGAGACTCGAAACTTTAATAAATAATCCACATCATCGAATCACCCGCACTACTGGCGAGGATATTCATCAAATTATCAATGGTCATGACTATCCGAAGAATCACCCCGGTCATAATCATACCAAAACTATCCATCAACGCATTACAAACCCACCGAGGACTTTTATCACATCATTTATAACAAGCCGTGATTATTAGAATGATCCTCGGTCATAATCATACTAAGTTCATCTATACACGTGGCCCAAGAAGATAACATAATATAACTTGAGGATGATGACAATGACATAATAATTCAATAAAACAAGTTCAAGAATTATTTTATCCAGGAATTATTAACGTCCAAATTGTCAAAATGATCTTGTTTTTAGAGTAAAATTCAAGAATGATCGGAAGAATATTTCCATGAAAAGATCTTTGGATGAAGCGCAAATATCAAGGATATTCCACTAATTTCATGGAGTATATAAGTCAAAGATTTAACCATTTGGGTATAATAAAGAATGGAATAACAAAAGAAATCACCGTGCATGCGGTACTTGCGCCGATGTATGAGTTATTCTAACGAGAATAATAATAATGGAACCAGTCGGGTGAAATTCACAAGCGAGTGATGATCCAAGAATAATAAATGCTTAATAATAAACAATGGAACCCAGTTAGGTGTAAAACACATGAATGGATATTCCAAATGAGAATAATAAATACGGAATAATTAATAATGGAACCGGTCGGTGTAAAACACATGCACAGGATATTCTAACAGAATAATAAAGAATGGAATAATGAAGGAGATCACCAAGTATAGGGGATTCAGCGATACGAGTTATTCAACAATGAATAAATAAGAATGGAATAATATAAGGATTTCACCAAGTATAGGTATCGCATGACACAAAGTTATGTATAGGTATACCACTTTTACTGAGTTATTCAATGAGAATAATAAGCAATGGAATAACAACAGTTCTCTCTCATGAATAAGAAAGAATAACACCCTTACGGGTACAACAAATAATATTCCCTACCTTAGAAGAACTGAATATTGGCGAGGTGAAGTAGCGAGAATACTTTTCTTCTTCTCTCTATAGTTTCTCTCTCAGAGTTTCGGTGAATTAAGTGAAAATAATGAAGCACTAGGCCTCTATATATAGAAGATTTCTAGCTTAAGACCGCCGTATAAAAAGGCAAGTGGCTTGAATTTTGGTGATTTGAAAAGAAAAGTGGTTTGGCCTTTGTAATGTGAAGCGGCAAGTGGTTCGGCCTTTGTAATGTGAAAGCAGCAAGTGGTTTGACGTCTGGTAAAGGTAATTACTATTATTGAAGGTAATTACTATTCACTGAGGTAATTACTATTGATGAAGGTAATCTTATCGACGAAGGTAAATACTATGTGAAGGTAAATACTATTGTGAAGGTAATTACTATTCACAAAGGTAATTACTATTGACGAAGAGACTCTTAGATAATGACATATGGCCCCCCATAAAATAATCAAACTTACCCAAACGTCTCTCATGCAGGACTCTTTATATACATTAAGGATTGAATAAATATTACCACAAATTATTTTATTTTTAATCAACACATTTTTAATCTTTCAACAATTATTAATCATTTATAACTCATCGTCTCAATTAATAATATAACATATTATACGGATGATCTCGTGACAATAATTGAATCAATAATATAAGAGATATGATGCAAAGAATTATCGTAGTAATAATTGAAAGCATAATTGAAAGTGACTTCTCACGTAAGCATCAATAATCAATACCGTAGTGCTACTATGCAACCACGCAGACGTATTCTTTCTTTTTACCAGGGTAGTTCAACAGTTTTAACGGTAACACTCCGCCGTAGTTATTTTTATAAAATATTTTTGTCGTTTTCTCAATCCGACAATAATTACATTTGTGGGGTCCACCAATGATTGAGTAGTTATATTTAATATTCCTAACAAAAGAATATTCCCGACCAAACGAATATTTTATAACAACTTGCATACTTTGCAAAATTTATAAATACTACCCACAACTATAATATTATCTCAAATTCACACCTTAATATTAAAAATTATTTCGACAAAATTTAAATCTTTATTGATAAAATATGGGTTCTCACAATCTCCCTCCTTATGGAATTTAGCCCTCGAAATTAGTACGATACTGATGCGATAAAGAGGTGAGGATACCTTGAATACCTTTATCGTTGAAAACATTAAATTCATCTTTGCGATCCTACCAAAGATATACAACTATAAAACCAATAATCTTTGAGACGCGACTTAATAGTATCACGACCACGAATTATCCATGCACCACCGCCAAGGATATTCGTGTTTTCATTCTGATCATGATTATATAGAATAATCCTTGGTCATAATCATACCAAGTCTACTACTACTAAAGATGACTTTTACCACATCCATGAATTAATATTTCATTGTTGAGACTCATTTCAATAATTAATCCATATCATCGAATCATCCACCGCACTGTGCTAAAGATATTCATTAAGTATCACGACCACGAATTATCCGTACTACTACCAAAGATAATCGTGTATTCATTAATATCACGACCACAAATTATCCATGCACTACTGACCAAAGATAATCGTGTATTCATTTAGTATCACGACCACAAATTATCCATGCACTACTACCAAAGATAATCGTGTTTTCAATTACTGGTTATGATTATCCGAACAATCCTCGGTCATAATCATACCAAGTCCATCTACGCACTCTGAAGCCATGAGATGACTTTCAACGTAATATAAATAATGAGGATAACGATATAAAGAATCAATCAAATGAGATAAAGGATAAATATTAAACATTTATATATAATTTATCCGAGATTCAAGAATATCCCCATGTTATCAATCACTTAATAATCTCATAATCTAATATCATTAATATTATAACAATATTTTAATCACTTCTTAAATTTATAAACAATTTATCTCAATTGTTTACGCTTTTACCATATAATGCATTTAATCATCCAAAATGCCATACTCATAAGATATCATCACCAATTATCAAATCCTCCTCAAAAAAATATGCATATATTCTATATATAGGATTCTCTAGCCATAAAATCCTATTTTCAACTTTGTTCTTCACATAACATATTTAACTCATATGTTAGTAATTAAACTATTTTCATGAAAATACCAAATCAGTCCCAAAAATATTTTTTTTCTGGGTTTTAGCATAATATAGTCCCATAATGAAAATATATTTTTCTCGAATTTTAAAATTCATTTACTATTTTTCAAAAATCAATTTCTAATTAATTCCTTAAGAAATTAGCTACCTCAAGTTTAACTCCAAAAATTCCCAAATCTTGGTAGGACCTTACACATGTTAACGTGAGCTTCCAGTTTAAATTTCATGGTCATCGGAGTTATAGAACTCCGGTTTATAGCATTTTTAAATCGAAAAAACCTAAATATTGAAATAGTCATAACTTGCTCATTTTAAGTCGAGAATGAGCTCATTTTTGGACAGGAGGTACTTTATACCATATATCTTCATGTCCCAAAAGGCCAGAATTTTTCTCATAATTTAAGTGGCCGAAACAGCCCTCTAAAATCATGGCAGCATTTTTTGGCTTTTTTGCAACTTTGCCCTCCTTTACTAAAATCAGTTCACACAAAAATCTACAACACCTTTTCCAGTAATTCCACTTGGATTAGTTAGGTAACTCATAGATCTAACTCTAGGACTTGACCACACTCAAAAATTCAAAATATAATAGGAGATATGGTCAATTGAATTTCATGTTACGTTTTTCACCAAAATCTGATTTTCAACTCTTTGTGATTTCTAAGAAACTTTCATGTTTTCACATACCAACCAACATAACTCATCATAAAACTTACTAATACTTCATATACCCATGATTTTCATCAGTTCTATACTTTTATTATGACTTTCATCATAATCCACGTAAACATATCCTTTTAGTTGAAGAAATATTTGAGGGTTTAAGAAATGGGTTTTTGTAATGGGGTCAATACAAAATTCAATTTCACGCTCTAAATAGGCTAAGAAGTCTTCAAGAATACACCAGGAAATTTATTAATAATAAAAATATCATTCAAAACTGTGACTCTCATCCAAGACTTGGATAGTACGTCACATTAATACCAACTGTGACTTATCCCTTAACTTTGGATAGCACCTCACAATGATACCTATCAACTTGCCATCTTCATCCACGGCGTCGCCTCTGAAAATGTAAAGCGGTGCATTCCACACAAGGAAGTCAACAACGAAAGGATCGGGGATCTTTACTTATGGCTTGATATAACATTGATTAACTTTAGGGTTTGGTTACTTTGAATTTGTATAACAGGTTGGTTAGGAATATGAAAGCTAACAACCTTACAAAAAGAATAATGAGTAGTTAATCAATTATTTTCAAAAATTACCTCAAAGGCAAGTATTTTCAAAGAGATAAGATCGTGAAAGTGTTTATTTGAAACAATAAGATTAATAAACAGTGGAGGTAACGAAGGTTTCTCCCAATGAAGTTTCAATAGATAAATCAAAGTCTAATTTTTCCGGAGTCAAATTTAAACATTGAATACAACTAGGTAGAATAAAAGAGTGGGTAGAACTTGTATTGAATATACTTTACCCGTAATAACTTACCCGTAATAACTTCGTTCGGGTTTCTAAACAACGCCTCGCTTAAATTACCGAAGTTTGACTTTACTATAGGTACATTCCACCCTTAAGTGCTTCTTCACATTCTCGATCCATGATTTGAATCATTATTCTTCGATCCATATCGAATTCGGGTTGATCGCTATACACGGGGTAATTAGAATTCGATGTTGAAGTTCTCCCAATTCTTTGTCCAAAAAGCAAAGTCCATTTCATTTATTTTGGCTTTATTGGATCGGACGTCTTTTTCTACACTATCAACGCGTTGTGCAGCTTTTACCCATGCATCGCCTATTCTCCTTCGTTTAGTTGTTTCTTCTTTCAGCTGATCTTTGATTTTTAAATTCTCAGATTCCAACTTTAATATCTTACACCCTGCCAAAGCGTGATTTTGTTCGAGCATCACATATCGGGTAACCCAATTTTGAATTGTTGTATCCCTTTGTTCCACGACCGTTTCTGCCGTTCTTTAACTCGTTTCTTTAGCTCACGAACACGATTTTGTAATTCTAAGTTTTGATCATAAACTTCTTCTAACCAATTCTCCTCAGGTTCCTCTTCTTCCTCTTCTTCCTCTTCTTCTTCACTCTCATTTGCTACCTCTGCAACTAGCTCGGGTGCAACAATTAGTTCTTCATTCACTACGTGGATATCTCTAATTTGTTCCTCGTCGACACTAACTGCATTAACTCGATTAGTGATTGAAGGTGTCACAACCATGATCACATTCACTCCATTGTGAATATTTTCATTTGCCATTTCCAAACAACGCCACAACACAAGGGTTAATTAATATATCAAATATTATCCCTATACTCAATGAGACCAATTAAATAACAAATAAACTCGGGTAGATCATACTAGCGAAGGAATTCCCCGTCTCTCCCTCCTAGTTCTTATCTCAAGCATCTTAGCCAGGATCATATCCCTAAGCTCGATACTGTTGCGACGCCCCAAAATTAGGTATACGTCACCCATCTTGGTTCGCCACTTACATGGTACATAAATTCAAATACAACTTACTAATATAAGCTGTCGTGGTACAATACGACATAAAGCGTGAGTTTGAATACAAATATTGTCTACTAGATATTATACAAACTCAAAAGGAGTCCTCATTGCAACTATTATCACACTATTTCACGAGAATAGTGAGGACTACTAATCTTATCCTCTCGGACCATTACTCCGTTCCCGACTCGTCCGGCTATGTTCTCATTTCACGAAGAGAAGCGGTGAAAGAAAGGTGAGCTCAACTAGCCCAAAGAAGAAATATTATGACTAAGATAATGCAGAATAATTTATCATTAGCCTTCAACGATTGTTAAACCGATAAAATACAATAGCACAACAAGTTTAAGCTGCGGTATGAATAAGCAATCCATTAAAAGAGTCAAGTAGAGAATAAAGTCTACTATCTTTTAGGGTTTAAAAGGTTTTTCATCTTTGTTATATTTGAGACTCGACTTTAATAAATAATCCACATCATCGAATCACCCCCACCTACTCTGCCAAGGATATTCATCAAATTATCAATGGTCATGACTATACCGAATCACCCCTGGTCATAATCATACCAAAAACTATCCATCATCGCATGCACGACAGTGCCACCGAGGACTTTTATCACATCATTTATAACAAGCCATGATTATCTTAGAATGATCCTCGGTCATAATCATACTAAGTTCATCTATACACGTAAATCAGAAGATAACATAATATAACTTGAGGATGATGACAATGACATAATAATTCAATAAAACAAGTTCAAGAATTATTTTATCCGGGAATTATTAACGTCCAAATTGTCAAAATGATCTTTGTTTTGTAGAGTAAAATTCAAGAATGATCGGAAGAATATTTTCATGAAAAGATCTTTGGATGAAGCGCAAATATCGAGGATATTCCACTAATTTCATGGAGTATAAGTCAAAGATTTAACCAACCTGGGTATAATAAAGAATGGAATAACAAAAGAAATCACCGTGCATGCGGTACTTAGCATGAAGCGAGTTATTCTAACAGAATAATAATAACGGAACCAGTCGGTGAAATTCACTGCAAGCTGAGGATGATCCAATGAATAATAAATCTTTGAATAATAAACAATGGAACTGTGTTAGGTGTAAAACACTGCGACGAGGATATTCCAAATGAATAATAAATGCGGAATAATAAACAATGGAACCGGTCCGGTGTAAAACACACATGCAGGATGATATTATTCCAAGAATAATAAAGAATGGAATAATGAAGGAGATCACCAAGTATAGGGGATTCAAGCGTATCAAAGTTATTCAATGTAATAAATAAGAATGGAATAATATAAGGATTTCACCAAGTATAGGGTATGTATGTCGCCAGATCACGAGGTTATGTATAGGGTATACCACTTTTACAAAAGTTATTCCAACAGAATAATAAGCAATGGAATAACAATAGTTCTCTTCATGAATAAGAAGAATAACACCCTTTACGGGTACAACAAATAATATTCCCTACCTTAGAAGAACCGAATATTGGCAAGGTGAAGTAGCGAGAATACTTTTCTTCTTTCTCTCTATAGTTTCTCTCTAGAGTTCGATTGAATTCGTGAAAAATAATGAAGCACTAGGCCTCTATTTATAGAAGATTTATAGCTTAAAGACTTTTGCCATGTGAAAAGGCAAGTGGCTTGACGATTTGGTGATGTGAAAAGAAAAGTGGTTTGACTCTGTAATGTGAAGCGGCAAGTGGTTCGGCCTTAATAATGTGAAACGGCAAGTGGTTTGACGTCTGGTAAAGGTAATTACTATCGACGAAGGTAATTACTATTCACAAGGGTAATTACTATTGATGAAGGTAATTACTATTCGAAGGTAAATACTATTGACGAAGGTAATTACTATTCACAAAGGTAATTACTATTGATGAAGAGACTCTTAGATAATGACATATGGGCCCCCATAAAATAATCAAACTTACCACAAACGTCTCATAATGAGACTCTTTATATACATTAAGGATTGAATAAATATTACCACAAATTATTTTATTTTAATCAACACATTTTTAATCTTTCAACAATTATTAATCATTTATAACTTGTCGTCTCAATTAATAATATAACATATTATACGGATGATCTTGTGACAATAATTGAATCAATAATATAAGAGATATGATGCAAAGTAATTATCGTGTGAATAATTGAGCATAGGTTGGTGACTTCTCACGTAAGCATCAATAATCAATCTGCAGTGTACTCTTATGCGATGCAATGCGACACATTTGTACTTTACCAAAGGGTAGTTCAACAGTTTTAACGGTAACACCTCCGTAGTTATTTTTATAAAATATTTTTATCGTTTTCTCAATCCGATAATAATTACATTGTAGGGTCCACCAATGATTGAGTAGTTGTACGAATATTCCCTAACAAAAAGAATATTCCCAACCAAACGAATATTTTATAACAACTTGCATACTTTGCAAAATTTATAAATACTACCCACAACTATAATATTATCTCAAATTCACACCATAATATTAAAAATTATTTCGATAAAATTTAAATCTTTATTGATAAAATATGGGGTCTCACAACCAGCATAAGCATTCTCTGAAGGACCCAATCAATCCTTGACATATACTCATTGTGTGAAGCGAAGTCATAGTCATCACTATCCTTTAGAAGTAATCGTTCTACTCTTCTTCACCATGGATTAGGCGTGAAGCGACTACAATTTGTGATTGAAAATACTCGGGACACTAGAACTCCCCTCCTTCTAGTGCCAATGTTAACGCCAAGATCTTTCTCACGTCCCAATCACCAAGACGCGCGTCCAATATCACCTTGCATTCAACAAGTCAACACCAAAAGCTTGACGGCCGACTCGTCGAGAGGATAGCTCCGACGTGAGAGTCAAGATCTGAGCGATCACAAGGTCAACAATGGAGAAAAATATTATCTAATGCTCGAGATAGAATAATAATAATGAATGAATGTGTTACTTACCTCTTATGTGATATTAGCCCTATACATGCTCCGATCCGGTTGCCATCGTGCCACTCATCATCTCCTCGACACCTTTTCCCCACTCCAGGTCATTTGGTAGAAAGTAAGCGATTTACTTCACACCTCGTTTGTCCTTTGTTTGCCACCACGGCCATCATCAGAGTCCCATCCTCATTAATGCCATGCGAAAGGTGGCGGACACGATAGTCAACCATCACTTGGTATAATGATTACAAAACAAAGTTGTAGATATTTAAATATATGATGGAATTAACCCACCGATTTGGTCCAGATATTAGAAGACTTAACAAAGATAATAAAGTATTTAGATCTAATAATGTCAACACCCATATAATGAAGATCCGATGGATTAATCGAATATGTGTAGGCCCAATCCATTCGGCCCAATAAGAGAAATATCACGACCCAACACGAATGATTAGTCCTATGTAGTGGGAGGTAAATCTGAGTTCGACACCATACCACTTCACAAGTTCTATGTATTTATCATCAAGTGCAATTGTGTGAAGAAAATTAAATTACTTATTTTACATTTTTTTTAATGCTTATAAGGCTTATGTAACTAAGTACAAATATAGCCCACATATGTTAAAAAAAGAATTACATATGGTCAGTTTGTTGGTGGTCATTTGGACAATAGTAATATGTCGTAAACAACTTAATTTCGACAAATTTTTTGTCGAAAATAACTTAATCTGTCGAAAATATATGGCTTGACGGAAAAAAATGGCATTCATGGGAAGCATGGCTTCGGACGAAATTCCGTCGGGAGTAGATTATTTTTGAGAGAATTGTTTTCGATAATATATTTTGTCGGAATTATAAGTATATTATAAGTTTTTGATAATATATTTCGTCAAAAATATATTATAAGTTTATGTTTTATTTATTGTTTTGTTTTATTTTAGTGGAGATCTAATACCCTGTCTTAGAGTTTTAATTTGAGAGAAAATAAAATAAAATGAAGAAAAGTTAGTTCATCAAAAAATTCTTCTCACTTTTGAGGAAAAAATAGAGAAAAAATATATAAAAATTTATCTTCTCATCATTTCTCTTTTTTTTTTTTATTTTACAATTAAAAACTCTTTCTATAGCATCAAGAAGTTAAGTCGAACATCACTACCATAATAAAATGATGAAGATTTAATTTTGATAGTTTTTGTTTTAGACTTTAACATTTTATTCCTTTTCTTCTCAACATAAAATTAATTACTAGCTGGAAGAATGCTTATAATACGTCTACTAAGAATTCTCACGTGTGACACCCAAGTGTTAAATTACAAATAAACTTGATAATTCACGATTAAAATGATCAATAATGTTATAAAATTTAAAATTTCGAGCTTAAAAATGATGTCTCATCCGGGTATATTGATTTTTATAGTGTCTATTAATATAATAACGATACTATTCAATCGTAAATATTGATATATGTAAATACATAAGATAAAAATAAATTAAAAATGGTTTTACACTAATTTATTAGTATATCTTATAACTTCAGAGTATTATGCAAGTCGTAATTCAATTTCGTCATAAATTTATCGATAAGTTCTCACCTCTCGATATCGAGTAACCATTTGGGCCCGATTAATTTGGAATCGAGTTCTATCAAACTCACACTCGAATTCGACTTTATTTAAAGGGTATCGAGCTCCTTTCATTCAGTCTGATAGATAGTTGTTGGTAGCATATGTATATACTAGCAGAGTTGTTCTTGATCACGAGAGGGAGGGTCGATCGTTCTGGGCCCCAATTTATATATATATATATATATATACATTACGGATCAGGTCCGGACTCCCGGACCCTATTTATTTTTATTTTTATTGCTTTTTTTTAAACAACTAAAAAAAATTTAATATTTTATGGAACTGAAATTTTTTCATAATACAATATTTTGGGCGTGATTTGGATACCTATACCAAAAAATGTATATACAGTCTGCATGTGACACCCCCAAAATAGGTATACATCGCCCATCTTGGGTCGCCAGATACATGGTGCAGAATACAAATACAATCTTTAATATACAACAAGAAAGTTGTGAGTTTTAATACAAATATTGTCTTCTAGACAATATCCACTTTCAGAATAAGTCTTCATTACATTTATTATCACACTATTTAACAGAATAGTGAGGACTACTAATACTATCATCTGGACCATCACTCCGTTCCCCGATTAGTCCCTGCTACGTTCTCATTTTCTGAAGAAAACAGTGAAAGAAAGGGTGAGCTCAACTAGCCCAGTAAGAAATATTATGACTAAGATAATACAGGATAAATTATCATTAGCCTTCAACAATGTTAAACCGATAAAATACTGATGACAACAAGTTTAAGCTAATGAATAAAGAATCCATTAAAAGAGTCAAGTAGAGAATAAAATCTACTATCTTTTATGATTTAAAAAGTTTTTCATCATTTTTATCATTTGAGACTCAAATTTTAATAAATAATCCATCATCATCCCCACTACTACCAATGATATTCATTAGGGTCACGACTATAAATTATCCATGCACTACGGCCAAGGATATTCGATGTATTCATCAATGGTCATGATCATGCCAACAATCGTCCATCAATGCACTACGGCCAATGAGGACTTTTATCACATCATTTATAACATTACGGTCATGATTATACCGAATAATCTCAAGTCATAATCATACCAAGTTCATCTATCGCAAGACAAAGCCACGGATGACTTTCAAAAATATAAACATTAGGATGATGACAATGATATAAGAATTCAATAAAACAAGTTCACGAATTAATTTATCCAGAACTAATAACGTCCAAATTGTCAACATGATACTTCTTTGTAAAGTAAAATTCAAGAATGCTCGGAAGAATATTTCCATGAAAGATTTGGATGAAGCTTAAATATCGAGGATATTCCACTAATTTCATGGAGTATAGAAATCAAAACTTTAACCAATTTGAGTATAATAAAGAATGGAATAACAACAGAAATCATCATGCATGCGGTACTTCGCATAGACAGGTTATTCTAACGGAATAATAAATAAACGAACCAGTCGTGAAATTCACACCACGAGGATGTTCCAAAACAGAATAATAAAGAATGGAATAACAACTGAAATCACCACGTATATGCAGTACTTGCAGATGTATATGAGTTATTCCACGAGTAATAATAAATACTGAATAATAAATAATGGAACAGTCAGTATGAAATTACACCGATAGGATATTCCGCAGAATATTAAATGTGGAATAATAAATAATGGAATAACAATGCAATTTCACCAAGTATAGGTAAAGCCAGATATAAAAGTTATTCCACCAAGTATAGGGTAAACCTCGCATACAGGTTATTCCAACAGAATAATAAATAATGGAATAACATAAGAATTTCACCAAGTATAGGGTAAACCGCATATACAGGTTTTTCTACCAAGTATAGGGTGAACCGCGCATACAGGTTATTCCAACAGAATAATAAAGAATAAAACAACAGAAGAATTTCACCAAGTATAGGGGATTTCAAGCGTATCTGAGTTATTCCAATGTAATAATAAAGAATGAAATAATGAAATTCTCTTCATGAATACGAAAGAATAACACCATTTAGTAGAAAAGACACTTTGGATATCAAGTAGTGAAGTAGCAGAATACTCTTCTTCTTCTCTCTATAATTTCTCTCTCAGAGTTTGGTGAATTCGTAAGAAATAATGAAGGAATGAGCTTATTTATAGAAGAATGGATTGAATAAGTAACTAATTCTGAGCAAATCCAGATTGATTTACTTTTTAAGCAGATCATCCAAATTGATTTACTATTAAAACTTAAAAGCAACGGTCCATCTTGATTTACTATTAAAACTTTAAACCAAATGATCCATATTGATTCACTATTATAACTTTCCACCAATGATCCATATTGATTCACTAATATAACTTCAACCAACTGATTCGAAAAATTATACATATCCTCATGAAATAATATTGTACCTAAATACCCGAATGCACAATACTAGAATGAATAGTAACCGGGTGAATAGTAACTCATGAATAGTAACTTATGAATAGTAACTCGTGAATAGTACTCCGACACAAAAATTTCCCCTAATACCCGATTGAACAATATAACCTCCAGACATTAATTATCATCGGAATAGATGTCGATATCTACTAACACAAATAATCTCAACATAATAAAACTATCAAATTCATCTTTAATCAACACGAACTTATTCATCATTAATATTATAACTCACAATATTTAACAACCAAGTTGTTCAGAGGAAAGAGGGGGCTTTCCAATAAAGATTTTTCCCTATTGGCGCGCAATTAGGTGACCAAACCTCTCCTTGATAGAACTTTTAGACATTATAAATATTGTGATTTAATAATATGAATAACTTTTTCGTCTCAATTATTGATTTAACAATATAACATATAATGCAGATGATACTGTGACAATAATTGAATCACTAATATGAGAGATATGATGCAGTAATTACTGTAGCAATAATTGAGTATAATTGAGTGATTTCTCACGTAAGCATCAATAATTAATACCGTGTGTTACTATGCAACCACGCGTATTACTGTACTTTTACTACCAAGTAGTTTAACAGTATTAACGGTAAAACTTCCGTCGTTATTTTTATAAAAATATTTTTATCGTTTTCTCATTCCGACAATAATTCTGTTGTGGGGTCCATCAATAATTGTACCGTTGTACAAATATTTCCCGACACAAAGAATATTTCCTGACCAATCGAATATAATACAACAATTTGCATACTTTGCAAAATTTATAAATACTACCCACAACTATAAGATTATCTCAAATTCACACCATAATTTTAAAAAATATTTCGAGAAAATTAAATCTTTATTTGTAAAATTTGGGATTTTATACTGCACAGACTGTACAGACCTGTTTTGTTATACGTATCCAAATCACATCCAAAATACTGTATTATATAAAAATTTTAGTTCCATAAAATATTAAATTTTTTTGTTGTTTTAAAAAAAATAAAAAAAAATCTGTATTTTAAGAAAGTCCGGGAGTTCGGATAGGAACCGAACTCATATATATATGATTTTGAACACTTGATTGAAGATTTTGACTCTAGAAATACTAGAAGAAATATTTTTCAATGAATGTATTCTCATATATTTTGTTGTAATCGAACTATTTAGTCGAACTTCACATATATTTTGTCGTAGTCGAAGTTCTTATATATTTTGTTGTAGTCGAACTATTATGTTTTAAGCTCCGAAAATGTATTTTTTTGAATACAACTTTTACCTTTTTATTTATTTATTATTTAGTGAAAACAATATTTCAAAAATTTTCTCGTTTTTATTTTTATCCTGGAACACCAAAATTTCAAGAATGACTCTATATTCTGAAAGAAAAAAGAAAAGAAAAAAGAAACAATGATTTAAATGATTAAAATGAGCAAACTTACACGTAGACATGATACATCAAATCCTTCTTTGTAGACTGACAAATGCTAACGACTTTACAAAATATTCGTCTAGTGAATTGTCAAATTCGTCATATAAAATATATTCTTAACATATTTTTTTCTTCTTTTTTTTTATATAAAAAAAGTAGTAGAAAATATATGCCCCAACATGTTATTCACATGTTTAATAATTTAACAAGCTTTTATGGTTAACTTAAAAAAGTAGTTACTAACCTTTGACTCTAGCTCCCATTCCTCATCCGTGAAGTTGAACATGTTAGTTGTGGGATCATAATGATTTTCAGTATTTCTTTTTAGTTGACACCATGCAGTATATTTTTCCTTTATATAATCATAACGATTTTTCAATTGCTTATGATCTACAATAAAATTGTGGGTGCTCTTCAGTATTTCTCAATATGGCTTAAGACTACTACCTAGCCCTACCATTTTCCGTAACCTCGCCAATACATGCTTCAAGAAAAGTTTTCATTACATTTTCATTTTTCCAACTCTCTTGATTTTCTTTGATTTTCACAATAAGGTCCCTTACATAAGTATATTAAAAAAGATTATTTTTCTTTGAAGTCATAGACTATACTTAAATAATTTTTAAGATAAAATAAACTTTATATAACATTTTATATATAAATTGTATACTTTAAATATCTTTTATAATATTATTTTTTTAAAAAAATTAATTATATTTTGTGAGATGAAAGGAATATTTTTTATTTTTCACCTAAACTCTTATCGATGCAAGTATATAACAACTCAAGAGAAAATTTTATTCAAATTATTTTGGTAGGTAATTTAAACAACTTATAATTCTCAAATACAAATTATATAATTATAATAATACATTTTCAAATTCAATGAATATAATTTATATATTTATATATATATATATATATATATATATATATATATATGCATGCATGCATGCATTAATCTCACAATAAAATAAAAAAAAGTCATAAAATATTAATGTCATACATATATATATATATAATCTAAAAGATAAATTTAAAATTAAATTATTTTAATATATAAAAAAGATAGTCCATCCCAAACTTATATGCTACTTTTCGAGGACCTAAAAAAAATAGGGTCCTTTACATAACTATACAACAATTAGAAAGTAATTACACCATTAGTGCATCAATAAAATAATTACAAAAATAGTGTAATTAGGACTCGTATTACAAAAATAGTACAATTCACATTAATAAAGAAACTTAAAATCAATGAGAAATAACTGCCATAATTAATAATTCAAATTCAAATATTTGGGATCTAACAAAAACAAATTCAAATTCAAAATAATAATTCAAATTTAAATATTTATCTTCCTCACATACACTTTAAAATAATAGTTAACAAATAAGTAAATAAATAAATAAAATATCCGAAAGTAGTATGCCACACAAGCCCAATCATGTTTGATGATAAAGCATATACTTTGTAGAATAATCTTATTCATTTATTAATAAAAAGTATTAATTTATTAAAGGCTTTTAATTATCTACGTGATGCTTTATTTTATAATATGTGATAAACCCATAGTTTTAAGCAATGCTTTTAGAATAATGATGATGATCGGTCTAATGAGATCTAAATTCTTAGAAAGCTTAAAACTAAAATAGTTCCCAATCATTGGATTACTAAATTGGGGATTAGTAAATCCGGATAGATTGGGTACATATATTGCTTGCTTCATTGGATGAGGATGATTGATCTCATGATCATTTGTGTGGAGACACTAAAGCAAGTATGTAGTAGTGCTTATTAGAGAATAAGTTCATCTTTGAACGTGACTCGCTAAGGAATACCTAATGGAGTTTTACTTGCACTGTCGATAGAATTCTCAGAATGATAGTAGTACAAGTAATCCTTGGACTTGAGATCATCATAGTATCTTGTGTATGATGAGTTATACTTTGACTTATTCCTTAAGACCCTTAGGGTATATCAAAGGGTATGCTTGGGTATAACAAGTTAGTACATAGAGATAATATATGATCAATAAAGAATCTACCACTTTTAATAAAAGAAGAGAAATGTCTTATGTGATTCGATAAATGACAATCTAGTTGTCCTGACCTAAAGCGAATGAAATTAGAAAGGAGTTTCTAATTTGCATTATTTGAGTTGTGCATTTAAGAGTCGAAATACATATAATTAAATAAAATAAGACTTGACAAAGAATTCCATGCCTTATATTTAATTGGGACATTGTATGGTGGAAGGATTGAATTCATACGGTAACTATTTACTCAAAGGTTCTTTTATGATTAATGTTAAAATCTATATTATCCGGAAAGTCGTTGATCGCTAGGAAGGCTTATCCCTATTGTAGAATAAATATTATTTATTTAAATAAATTAATTGTTTAATTTATTTATTTAAATAAGGTTAGAATTGTTCTAATTGATTTATTCACAACCTAGGTTTAATATGGAGAACCTAAAGGTCACACCATAAAAGGAAGAATAATTATTTAAGAAGTTAATGGCATAATCGTAATAATATGTTAAGTATATTTAATTTAATCTATGGTGATAGAATAAATTATAGAATAAATTAAATAGCTTAATATTTATTATTTAATATTTTAGAAATATTAAATATAAATTAATAAGAGGAGTCTTATTAATATTATTACAATTATTATTATTTTAATTTCTAAAAGAGTTTAGGAATTAATTTAATATAAGTATTCTCATTTATTCCTAATAGGATTAGGAGGGAAAATTAATTAAAGGAGTTTAATTAATTATCCCTAATAAGATTAGGGAGCCCATTTAATTAAAAGAGTTTAATTAAATAATACCTTATTTTAATAGGGTTACTTGATATCTATATAAGAGGAGTCTTATATCAGATATCTAAGATACGTTATTCCAATGAGTTGGAGAGTACGCTCTTTTTCTATAGAGATAGAAAAACTAGGGTTTAGCCAACCACCCATTTTCTTGAATCTTTATTCTTTCTTGGTGGATCACCTCTAGAGGCCAAACACTTGGGTGGCTAACGTTGATCAAAGGAAGGAACCAAACCCGGTGGATTCAAGTTGAACGCGAAAAGGATCTTCAAGGGTATGTTTCTTATTCATCTTTTCGTTTAATTAATAATTGTGCATAAAGGGTGATCCGGGTATATGGTTTGTAAAATTTTAAACTCGATTTTCACGCCGCTTATTTTTGCAATTTGATTGCGTTCATGAATATTACAAACCTAACAATATCTCGTAAACGTAAATTATTATAACTTTGAATACTTGTTATATTATATATTATTATCTCGTAAATTATTATCGATTCACGGAATTAGTTTATATTATATTATATTATATATAATATATATATATATATATATATATATATATAATGATTATTATATATATAATCATTACTATATATAATAATTATCACGATCACGTGAATCTGGATATATGTTATTACCATTAAAAGGTTACAAGATTCTAGTTATATGTTATTACCATTAAAAGGTTACATGAAATACTTTTTAAAGGTTAACATGCAACTCGAGATTCACGTGAAGTATATTCACGTGACTATTATAATATATATATATATATATATATATATTATTTTAATTATTTTATACTTAAAAAAAAAAAAAATATTTTAATCTTAAAATAAAAAAAGTTTATTTTAATATTAAAATAAAAAGATTTATTTTAATTTTAAAATTAGAATTTCATGCTAACTAATTAGAGTTGGAATTGGATTCCATGATAACTAATTGGAGTTGAAATTGGATTTTATTTTTCTAAAATAAAGGAGTTTATTTGTGAATAGGAAGTAAATCCATCTTTCCTTAAATAAAGGAGTTTGTTTAGATATGAAATAAGATTTCATATTATTCAAAATAAAAGAGTTTATTTGTGAATAGGAAAAGAGAATCCATGTTTCCTTAAATAAAGGAGTTTATTTAAATATGAAATAAGATTTCATATTATTCAAAATAAAGGAGTTTATTTGTGAATGTTAAAAGAATTCGTGTTTCCTTTAATAATTTTTTTTACATGGAATTGGATTCCATAATTAATTAAAATAAAGGAGTTTATTTTGATTAAAATAAAATAGTTTATTTTATTCAAAATTGGATAAATTAAAATAAAATAGTTTTATTTTGATTTAAATTTGGATTAAAATAAAGGAGTTTATTTTGATTCAAAATAGATTTTATACTAACTAAATTTGCCCATTAAATGATATCAATATATATATTGAATGTTTATTATTCATGAGATGAATGTTATTTATTGATGCATATGGTGATGTGTATGATAATAAATGGGATTGATTATGGACTATTGACCAATATGATTGGATTTTATTTAAGTTGGATGCATGAATGTATGGGTTTTATTAAATGGGGTCTCACAGACCTCGCCTTCTCTAATTTTTCTTAATATAAATTTTATCTCCTCTATGTGCATTTCCCTCGATCACGATCAAGGTTTCTATTTATTTTAAATAGTTTTGTAATAGAATAGTTAGAATTAATTTTGAAGAATTAGAGATCAAGGAGCAAGAAGCAAGGGCGCTTGAAGACCCGTTTGTAATGGAGCCCGGGTTTAAATGTAATAGTTATATTTAAATATTATTTCTTGCACCCCTAGGGTTTGACCTTTTGGTTCACTTGGTGGCTCTAGTGAACCAAACTAGAATAAAAGTCCATAATCAATTCGGGTAGAATATAAGATTCTATATGTGCATGCTTATACTATATATATTATATATTATGCAAACATGCTTCGCATGTTCATTAATACGACGCGTATTTTATATATATATATGCATGCGTGCTAAACAAGATGAGACAAATTAATAACAAACCCTCATTTTTTTATATTAAGTCCTAAGCGTTCAAAGATATTTGGAATATCGAACGTCGCTTTCTAGCATGATAAAATTAATAGAGTATTAAATATTTAATATGAGTTTGTTTGTGTCACCACAAGGCAAGTATTAAGTATTTAAGATGTTAATTTATCACATTTGATGCTTATAAAGAAAATTGAACAATATTGTTTTGTTGTGTCACCACAAGGATGATATTTTTCTTTTTTGAATATATGGAGTGCTAGAGTCGGACTTAACTTGGATAATTTTGATTCGGATGTGCCACCACTGATCAAAATAATCTAAGAGGCAAAAAAGAAAAGGAGTTGATAGTTGATGTAATTGACAAAAGTTGTCTCACCTATTTATTTATATATAGTTTGTTGTGTCACCACAAGGCTATATACATTTGAAATGGGATCCTTATTCTCACTAGCAAATCTTTAATTAGATTTTTGCCGAACTATATAAGTGAGGTAATATAGTTTGAAGAAAATAAAGGGGAGATACCAATTTAAAACAAGACCTAATTTATTTTGGTAATTAATAAAAGAATGTATGTTAAAATGTTGTTAATTACAAATTCATTTACGTAATTTTACAATGTCTAAATTACTATCACTCGAAGCATATCGGATGCTAAATTAACCGTAATCAATTAAACGGATTGGTTAAGGAATTTGAGAATAGTTCTCATAAATGAAAAGCTATCTTATGTCCTTAATACGCCTATCCTCGCAATGGTTGCGCATAATGCCTCCGAGGAAGAGATTGCTACTTTTAGAAAGTGGCAAGATGATGCCTGATTGGCTCAATGCATCATGCTCGCATCCCATGAGTAACGAGCTTCGGCGTCGACAACATGAAACTATGGATGCTCCTACTATATTCCCGCACATCAAGTAGTTGATGGTGAGGAAAGTAGGACTGATAGATATCAGATATCTAAGAAGCTCTTCCGATCTAGAATGGCCAATGACACTATAAGTATAGACAAAAAGTTCTTAACATAATCAATTTGATTGATCAATTAGAGACAACTGGTTTTGTCATGGATGGAGAGTTGAGCCAAGATTTGATCTTGCACTCACCCCGGACTCCTTTCACAATTGTTATGAATTTTTCATATAAACTAGCTAGATATCACTTCATTTGATTGCTTAATATGTTGAAAAATGATGAGAGTCACTTTCCAATCAAGAAAGACCATCTCTCTTCTTGGTAGGGCCAAAGGATCTTCCGAAAAGAAGAACGATTCAAAGGTATATAGAAAGGTAAAAACAAAGGATAATAAGAACAAAACCGATATGGATAGAAAGGAGTTTGCTTCCACTACAATAAGCTCGCACTCGGAAAGAAAAGCGCAAGAAGCATCTGCAAAGGCTAACCAAAAGAAGCTTTAGTGAAGTTTTGCCATAAATACAAATTTGTTCATGATTGAAATAAATTTTTCTTTAAGTCACTTGGTTCTACTTGGGTATTGGATACCGACTTTGGTTATCATAAATATAGATTTATGAAAGGACCAAGCGAAATAGAAAGTTAAACAAAGATAAGTAATCCTATGTGTGGAAAATGAAGCAAAGGTTGTTGCATTAGATATAGAAACTTATAGTTTTAAGACCTTTACTGAGCAAATCTATTAAGTCAATAAGTTGTTATTGTATTCCAATTCTTGTTAGAAACATTATTTCCATTTTATTGTTGGACAATAAAATTTTGGTATTATAATTAAGAACAATTGTTGTTCTATTTATAATAATAATATTTAAGTATAGAAATGAAAGATTACTTAATGGATTATGTATAAAATTATTTTATAAATTGAACAAACTAATATAAGAAAAGGAGATGATCATTCAAAGAGTTGAATATATGTATTTGTTGAAATACAAGTGTGAATTATTTGAAAGGTTCAAAGAATTCAGAAATGAAACAAATTGGCAAAGTATTAAGATTCTTTGATTAGATCAAGGAATAAATACTTGTGCAATAAGTTTCTAGATCATCTCAAATGGTTTTTCTCATAATGGACATCTCATGATACGTAATAATTGATTGATATATCTAAAAGGAAAAATCATACCTTGTTGAACATGGTACGGTCCAAAATGATTTTACCGACATTCCAGATCCTTCAGGATCATGTCCTAGAAATGGGCTGATATCTCACGAAAAAGGTAACCTCAAAATCCACCCCAAGACTCCATAAAAGTTATGGACAAGGAGGATTCCTAATCTTAAGTATGTTAAGATAAGGGTTGTCCAACTTATGTGAAAAGGTTTCAAAAAGATAAGCTTGGGACAAGATTTGACAAGTGTAGATTTGTTGGACATCCTAAAGTAAGTTTAGGGCATGTGTTCTATAATCCTACTTAGCAAAAGGTGTTTGTTGCGAAACACACTGCCTTCTAAGATAAAGGTGTTTATCATTGAAAGGGCTAGTGGAGGATAATAGATCTTCAAGAGTTCAAGAACCACAAAATACTATAAGTCAAATAAGAGGAACTCGTAGATAGACTATTATACCACAACCGAATCGTAAATCGAATAAGATCAAGATATACACGGGAGGTATGGATTCATCATAGATGATGATGATGAGGTACATAATAGAAGATGATGATTGATTACATACGATGATGAAGTAAGAGTTCTAGTGTACAAAAGGGTCAATGGGAGCGCCGTGAAATTTCTAGTATTATATGTTGATATACTACGGATGAGGAATTACATACCAATGCTACAATCAAGAAAAGATAAATTTGTCTAAAAATTCCTCCACGAATGATTTGGGAAGAGTATCTTAATTGGGGATAAAATCTATATAGATAGATTCAAGAGGATGCTCGACTTAACCCAAGGAATGTATATTCATTTGATGCTAAAGTCGTTTAGCATGGCAAAATCCAAGAGATGTCTCATGTCGATGAGCTATGGAGTGTATCTCTCTTAATAGTCCCCATGAGACTCAAAAAAGAGAGGTCGCATGAGTGACAATCATGTATGCAATGAAATGTACGAGACCCGATGTTGATTAGTCATATTATGGAGAAGTTCACTATGAGTCGTTGAAAACATCTTAAAGTGCTTAACCCAAGACTAAGGATGTGATCATATTCATGGTGGGTCTAAATTAAAACTAGAGGGCTTAACAGACTCAAGTTTTTCGAAAGACCAAGATGATGTAAAAATCCACTTTAAAGTAAAACGTTATCTTGAGCAATTAGTGCGTTGAATTCGAAAGGTTCCAAACAATGAAAGAGTTCTTTGGTTTAGTGATAAAGACAAAGTATATAGCTATAAATGAAGTCGCAAGTTGATTGTTTGGATTAAAATTTCATTACAGAACTAGAAATAGTTCCTAAGTCTCATCTTGGATCTAAACATGTGTTGTGGCACTTTCATTTGATTATTAGAATCATTGAAATGTGAGAAATCACTATAGAGATAGTGGACTCTCATGAACAACATTACATATCCATTAACAAAAGCTTATCCAACAGCAGGATAATCGCCACTTAGAAGAAGAGTATGAGATACCATGACGATTGGCTTTTAGTGCAAGTGGGAGATTGAAAGTAGTATGCACACAAGCCAATCATGTTTAATGATAAAGCATATACTTTGTAACAATCTTATTCATTTATTAATAAAAAGTATTAATTTATTAAAGGCTTTTAATTATCTACATGATGCTATTTTATAATATGTGATAAATCCATAGTTTTAAGCAATGCTTTTAGAATAATGATGATGATCAGTCTAATGAGATCTAAATTCTTAGAAAGCTTAAAACTAAAATAGTTCCCAATCGTTGGATTACTAAATTGGGGATTAGTAGAATTCGGATAGATTGGTACATATGTTGCTTTCGCTTTCGTTGGATGAGGATGATTGATCTCGTGATCATTTGTGTGGAGACACTAAAGCAAGTATGTAGGTGCTTATTAGAGAATAAGTTCACTGAACGTGACTCGCTAAGGAATACCTAATGGAGTTTTACTTGCCTATCAATAGGAATTCCTGTAGTGATAGTAGTACAAGTAATCCTTGGACTTGAGATCATCATAGTATCTTGTGTATGATGAGTTATACTTTGACTTATTCCTTAAGACCCTTAGGGTATATCAAAGGGTATGCTTGGGTATAACAAATTATACATGGAGATAATATATGATCAATAAAGAATCTACCACTTCTAATAAAAGAAGAGAAATGTCCTATGTGATTCGATAAATGACAACCCAAGAGTCCTTGGTTAAGGCGTAATGAAATTAGAAAGGAGTTTCTAATTTGCATTATTTGGAGTTGTGCATTTAAGAGTCGAAATACATATAATTAAATAAAATAAGACTTGACAAAGAATTCATATGCCTTATATTTAATTGGGATATTGTATGGTGGAAGGATTGAATTGCATTCAGAACTATTTACTCAAAGGTTCTTTTATGATTAATGTTAAAATCTATATTATCCGGAAAGTCGTTGATCGCTAGGGAGGCTTATCCCTATTGTAGAATAAATATTATTTATTTAAATAAATTAATTGTTTAATTTATTTATTTAAATAAGATTAGAATTGTTCTAATTAATTTATTCACAATGGGTATAATATGGAAAACTTAAAAGGTCACACCATAAAAGGAAGAATAATTATTTAAGAAGTTAATGGCATAATCGTAATAATATGTTAAGTATATTTAATTTAATCTATGGTGATAGAATAAATTAAATAGCTTAATATTTATTATTTAATATTTTAGAAATATTAAATATAAATTAATAAGAGGAGTCTTATTAATATTATTACAATTATTATTATTTTAATTTCTAAAAGAGTTTAGGAATTAATTTAATATAAGTACTTCTCATTTATTCCTAATAGATTGGGAGGAAAATTAATTAAAGGAGTTTAATTAATTATCCCTAATAAGATTAGGGAGCCCATTTAATTAAAAGAGTGTAATTAAATAATACCTTATTTTAATAGGTTACTTGATATCTATATAAGAGAGTCTTATATCGATATCTAAGATACGTTATTCCAATGAGTTGGAGAGACGCTTCTTTTCTATATAGAGATAAAAACTAGGGTTTAGCCAACCACCCATTTTCTTGAATCTTTATTCTTTCTTGGTGGATCACCTCTAGAGGCCAAACACTTGGGTGGCTAACGTTGATCAAAGGAAGGAACCAAACCCGGTGGATTCAAGTTGAACGCGAAAAGGATTGGAGGTGAACTTGTACCTGAGGAAGCTCGGATCTTCAAGGGTATGTTTCTTATTCATCTTTTCGTTTAATTAATAATTGTGCATAAAGGGTGATCCAGGTATATGGTTTGTAAAATTTTAAACTCTGATTTTCCACGTTTCCGCTTATTTTTGCAATTTGATCGCGTTCATGAATATTACAAACCTAACAATATCTGTAAACGTAAATTATTATAACTTTGAATACTTGTTACGGGCCTTTTACAAAGGCGAGAGAGACATGGAGGGAGGCCTCGATGGTCGTGCAATATGGGGGGAGAGAGACAGTCTGAGAGTTGAGTCTTAATTTTGGACTTCTATCTCGTGCGAGTCCCTTCCTTCATTTTTGATTTTACATTCACTTCATCATCCCATTTCCCCATCCAACTTTTTTCAGACACTCCCTGCAATTTTCTCTCTCTAAAATTAATCAACTACATCTATCTATCTAGATGTTCGACTACTCCTACTACTACGCTATTTCCCAAAGGAAAGCATCCATCTATTTCTTTTCTTCACGCTCACCAGACAAATACACACACACACACACACACATACATGGATTCTTCTTCTTCTTCTACTCTTCCTAACCAGAAACTACAACTATTTTGTAACAACTGTAAGACCCCAACTTATTATTAATGAAATTTAATTTTCTCTATTTATTATTTTGAAATAGTAAGGGTTGATTTGATTAATGTGGATAGTTATGGGTAAAATATGCAAATATTTCAAAATAAGCAAGTGGTTATAAAATATTCATTGTTGTTTGGGAATATTCGTTTGGTCGTGGAATATTCTTCATTGCTTGGGAATATATAAATTTATTTGGCCAAGAAAATGTTTTATATGGGCCCATAACGGAAAGCGATTGGATGAAGAAAACGACAAATATAAGTTGTTTAAAAATAACGGCGTAGTTGTTATCAATTAATCATCGTTAAAAATACCGGTGGTTAAAACACAAGAAGACACTGCGGTATTGCACAAATTATTGATTCTTACGTAAGAAGACTTTACTCAATAATGGTTACAAAGAATTATCGCTCAAAGATTTTATTGATTTAATAATTCTGCGTTGATATTTTATATATTGTCGCTTCAATAATTGTCATTACACAAGATTTTTCATTATCGAAGCAATAATTCATATTATCCGAATAATATTATTAGATAACATTATTGGCAATGTCTAGAAAGTTCGTCTAAGGAGAGGTTTGGTCACCTAATTCGCTGCCAGAAGAAGAAGAAATTCTTATTGGAAAGCCCTCTTTCCCGAGAACCCGCCCGGTTGTCAATATTGTGATTCTCGTAATATTATTTGTGAATAATTAATTATTGATTCATATGATGAGGAAAATATTGATTTTATGTGGATATAGATGGAGAAAATTTTTAATGTGACAATTGTTAAAAATTGAAATTTTATCTTTTTACGATAAAATAATTCATTTAAATATATTATTATATTTTAATAATATAATAATGATGATATTTTTATGATGAATGTGGGATATATGAGTATATGTGGAGGAGGAGTATTTTTGTTACCAAAAATATTTAAAGTATGTTTTATGTGTCGGTGGACCCCATTTCTTGACTAAAATTTGATTATAGCTTGTAAAATCGACCGTTTGTGGATTTCGGTCAATTTTTGTTTGGAATTTGGAAAAACTTTCTTCTGTAAAGTTGTAGAAAATTGAATTTCCTATAAAAAGTCGCGAGTTTCAAATTTTCTGACAAAAGGGCTATTTATTGTGAATTATTGAAGTTCCGAAGCTCCGAAATAATTAATTTTTGGAAGTTTAAAATATTTTAAATAACAAAAACGTTTTTTTCATTATGGTGTGTTACACATGTGTGTTGAATGAGCTGAATTAAGTTCTTGGAAGGTTGGCGTAGGAAAATTTAATTTATATATTAAAAATATATTAAATTTTCGCTTTGGTGTTCTAAAGATTTTCCTATAAATAGGGTGCTTAGGTTAGAATTAAAAATTACAATTTAAACTAAAGTTTTCTCTCTATATTATCGAAATTATTCTTGTGAGTATTTTGAGTATATTTTGAGTATTGTTATACGGTCAAAAGTTCAAGTCATAAATTTATATCCTGTGTTTTAAATTTAGAAGTCTTGATCTTTCGAGAGGTAAGGGATATTATTTTTTAATGATATTATTTATTCTAATATCATTATGTCAAGTATTGATCTGAAATTTTTAATCAAATTTGGTACTTTTTAGTGTTGAGTTACTTATTCACGATCAAGACTATTCACGATATCTGAGATTATTCACGAATCACTAAGACTATTCATCGAAAAATGAAAATTTTACTTTTCGTCAAAAATATCTATTCGGATATTAGCTTTGATTGTATCTATGTTTTGATCATTCTTGAATTTTACACCACTATGATGATTTTTTGAGGTATTGTTGGACATGGATAAAACAAAGTACGAATCCTTAATCCTTAATCCTTGTCATTTTGTTTCACTTTGGATTTGTTTCTTTAAAAAATATTTTCATCATCCTCGGTCTTAAATGATGATATTATTGAATATCTTTGGCTCTGTGAAAGTGCAAAGATGAATGATTTCGATAAATATCTTTGCCCAGAAGTAAAAAGATGAGCAGTTGTTTAGTGAACATGATTAACTAATGAACATCTTTTGGCAGTAGTGCAAAGATGAATATTTGATTCCAGATATATATTGATTGATGTTACAGGATAAAAGATAGACGATGAACTTTTAAATTCATACATAGAAGATAGTAGTTTGCATTCTCTACTTAACTCTTCTAATGAATTATTATTTTCATTGCGAATATTGATTTAAAACTTGTTGTCTATTGTATTCTATTAAATTTTTCCCGTTGAAGACTAACGATAATTTGTTGTATATTATCTTAGTCATAATATTCTTTCTTGGGCTAGTTGAGCTCACCCTTTTCTTTTTTGTTCCATTTTTCTTCTCGTGAGAGGCTAAAATATAAATGAGTATTTAGCCTGGGGTATGGAATGAAGGTTCTAGAGAGAGTTGTTTTGTAGTCCTCACCATTTTGTAAAATAATGTATCAATAAATGTGATTAGGATTTATTTGAGTATAAATATTGTCTGTAAGATAATATTTGTATTCAAACTCATAGTTTTACCGTTGTAATAATAAAGTTGTAGTTGTTTTTACACCATGTATCGACAACTCGAATGGGTGATGTATACCTATTTTGGGGGCGCCACGGTTGGTATCGAGCTTAGGATATGATCTCTGGCGGAGATCGGGGAATAGAATAGGAGGGAGAGACGAGTAAATCCTTCGCTAGTGTGTCCTACCTAAGCTTATTTATTAGTTTGTCAAGATATATAGGGATATTATATGATATATTGATTTCCTTAATTAACCCTTGTTTTATGGCGATGATTTGAGAATGTCGATCGAGAATATTAACAATGGAAATGAGAGCGTGGAGACGCTCAGACTCACCAACGAGGAGAACGTGCAACAGTGGCGGCAATGTTCTTCCTGTGAACAACACCACCGAAAGCGAGATGATGAACGAGGGATGTTTAGAAGCTTTTGCGATTCATGCAAAATCGCACGAGGAAGACTCGTGTTCAAAATATAGGAGAAATGATAGCAATTCACGGGTTGTCTGTACCAAGCAGCTTCAAAGAGTTGGGACCACGAATTTAAGGAAAGCGAGATCCGATCATGGCGGAAACATTGGTCAAGAAAATTACCAAGATATTCGATGTCTTGGGATGCACGGAGAACAGAAGGTTCCATTCGCCACCTTTATGTTCCGTGGCGAAAGTGCATATCATTGGTGGGAGTCTGCGTAGAAGCGCTCCACCCACCCAAGACTCAAAGATGTCTCTTGGGAGATATTTCAGAAACTATTTAATGACAAATACTTTCCGAAATTGTTCAATATATGAAGGAAGTGGAGTTTATTAGACTGGGAGCAGAATAACATGATTTGTCTCAAAGACGAGGCAAAGTTTGCAGAGTTATCCAGTTTGCACCTCATTTGGTGGAGAATGAGGAACGATGACGTGGATGTTTTCGAGAGGTTGAAAAACGATACTGACAATATCTCATTTCTCATAAATTTTTCTCTATTCGGATGTTGTAAATGTGGCTCAATTATTAGAGCGAGATAACGAGTACGGCCAACCGAGGGACCACAATCGAGGATCATACAGGAGATAGCAATCAACAAAACAACGATAACCGGCGGAGAAAGAAAAAAGACGGACAAAATGGTAACCACTCTGGTGGTAATCATGGCCATGAAAAATAGAAAAGCGAGTCGGGAGGAGATTTTAAAAGAGGAGATTTAACAACGACTATGTGAAGACGACAAAGTCTTAAGCAAAGAATCGGTTCTAAGGGAGGAGAACGACCCTTTGGTCATATGCTATAAATGAGGGAAAGAGGGACATATCACCAAATTGCCCACAACAGATTCAAGGTATGCTATAATTGTGGAAAGGAAGGACATATCGCTCGAGATTATACGGTGAAAATAAACCTAGTTCAATGAGGGACGGTGACTCAAAAGACTGTCCCGTAAAAAGTCAAAGTTAACGGTTCTGGAAGAGCATTTGTTGTGATGGTCAAAATACGAGGAACCCAAACGAGGTGATCACGGGTAAGCTATTTATAAATTCTTGCGAAGTTTATACCTTACTTGATAACCGGTGCTACCTATTCATTTATCTTTCTGCTTGTGCTCAACGTTTAAACTTGACTCAGGAGAAATTAGACTTTGACCTATCTGTGGAAACTCCGATTTAGAGAAACTTTCATCACATCCATCGCTTATAAATCTTGTTTGATTCAAGTTGGCACCATCACCTTACACTGTTGACCTTATCTCTTTAAAGATACTTGCTTTTGATGTGATTTTAGGGATTGATTGGTTAACTACTCATCATGCCAAAATTGATTGTTTTCGTAAGGTTGTTAGTTTTCATATTCCTAACCAACCCGTTGTTATTTAATTCAAGCAACTAAACCATTAAAATCAATCATCGTCATATCTAATCATAAAGCTATTCGTTTATTGAAAAACGGATGTCAAGCTTTCTTAGCCCATGTTTCGGATTTGAATAAAGACACGTCAAATTTGAATAATATTCTGTTGTTATTGACTTTCCCGACGATTTCTGAAGAACATCCCGGCCTACCCCGTAACGTGAAGTTGAATTCTTTATTGATCTTGAACCGGTACAAAGCCCATTTCTAAAATCCCATATCGAATGGCCCCTATTGAACTTCGTGGAGTTAAAGGTCCCACTACAAAGAATTGTTGGACACTCCGGTTTCATTCTACCTAAGACATCTCCTTGGGGTGCTCCTGTTTTATTCAGAAAGAAGAAAGACGGGAGTATGCGACTTTGTATTGACTATCGGAATTGAACCATGTCACCATCAAGAATAGGTATCCTCTACCTCGATTAATGACTGTTTGACCGGTTGTAAGGAGCACAATTCTTTTTCAAAAATTGATCTTCGCTCGGATATCATCACCTAAAGATTAGAACCGAGGATATTCCAAAGACCGCCTTCGAGAACTCCCCAGACGGGCATTATAAATTCTTAGTCATGTCTTTTCGGATCGACTAATGCTCCTCGCGCTTTCATGGATATGATGAACCGAGTATTCAAGGAATATTTGGATCGATTCGTTGTTGTCTTTATTGATGACATCCTCATATATTCCAAAAGTCATGAAGATCATGAGCACCATTTGAAGTCGATACTCAAAGGCTTCGTGAAAATAAAATATATGCCAAATTAAAGAAATACGAGTTCTGGCTTGAGGAAGTAGCATTTCTTGGGCACGTGGTATCAAAACATGGAGTATCCGTGGACCCGCGAAGATTGAAGCAATACAAAATTGGGAGCAACCAAGTCGGTGGTATGATCAAGCACGTAGCTTTCGGGCTTAGTGGTTATTATCGGAGATTCGTGGAAGGATTTTCTCGAATCGCTACTCCATTAACTCGGTGACTCGGAAGATATAAAATTAAATATAGAACGAGGAATGCGAGAAGAGTTTCCAAGAGCTCAAAAGGAGACTCATTTCGGCACCTGTTCTAACAATACCATCTGGTTTGAATGGATTTGTTATTTACAGCGATGCTTCGGGCAAAGGGTTAGGATGTGTTCTCATGCAACGTGGGAAAGTCATAGCCTATGCCTCGCGACAACTTAAAGAATATGAGAGGAATTATTCTACTCATGATCTAGAGTCGGCGTGATCGTTTGCGCTAAAGATCTGGAGGCACTATCTATATGGGGAGAAAGTGGAGATATATTCAGACCATAAAAGCCTTAAATATTTCTTCACTCAAAAAGAACTCAACATTCGGCAGCGACGTTGGCTCGAGCTATTGAAAGACTACGACCACACTATTTAATACCATCTTGGAAAAGCGAACGTGGTAGCTGACACGTTGAGTAGAAGATCATATGCAGGAATGAGTGCGATGATGTCAAGTATACACATAGAGCCAACTTTAATAGAAAAAGTTAAGGTTGCTCAAGCCACCACCCACCAGAGCGTCGATGCGTATGAAGAAGAAAGTACAAGAAGGTGTTATTCCGTAAGTGAGAATTGATGAAGAAGGAATACTTGAGTCCACTCTGCACTTTGTGTCCCTAACGACTCTGATTTGAAGTACAAGATTATGATGGAGGCACACAATACACCATTTGCAATCCATCTCGAAGTACCAAAATGTATCGTGATCTTGACATACATTTTGGTGGAACAATATGAAGATAGAGATTGCAAAGTTTATCTCAATGTGTTTAACTTGTCAACGTGTAAAGGCGGAGCATCTAGTACCTAAGGGTCCGTTGCAACCACTTGAGATTCCGAAATGGAAGTGGGAACACATTACCATGGATTTCGTTACGGGTCTTCCTACATTTTCTCAAGGCATCAATGCTATTTGGGTTATTGTTGATAGATTAACCAAGTCTGCTCATTTCTTGCCGATACGGGAGACTTATTCCCTTGAACGTCTTGCTAGTTTATATGTAAATGAGATTGTGAGGTTGCATGGCATGCCAGTATCCATAGTTTCGGATCGTGACCCAAGATTCACTTCAAGATTTTGGGTTAGCTTGCAAAAAGCTATGGGCACGGATTTACGTTTCAGTTCGGCATACCATCCTCAAACGAACGGACAATCAGAGAGGACTATTCAAACTCTTAAAGATCTATTAAGACTCTGTGTCCTAGACTTCAAGGGCAGTTGGGATAAGTATTTACCATTGGTGGAATTCTCCTACAACAACAGTTATCAGACAAGTATAGGTGTGGCTCCATTCGAAGCATTATATGGATGAAAATGTCGCTCTCCAGTATGTTGGGACGAGGTGGGTGAAGCAACATTGTTGGGACCCGAGTTGGTACGTATGACTACATAAAAGATCCAAATGATTCGACAACGTATACAAACGGCACAAGATCGATAAAAGAGTTATGCGGATCTTCATCGAAAGGACGTGAAATTTAGTATAGGGGATCATGTATTGTTGCGAGTTGCTCCATGGAAGGGAGTTACAAGATTTGGGAAGAGAGGAAAGCTCAATCCACGATTTATTGGTCCATTTCAAATTCTTGACCGAGTAAGAAATGTAGCCTATAGACTCGCGTTACCTCGAAAGTATGTCTCGTGTTCATAATGTGTTTCACATATCGTACTCAGTAAATATGTGAAAGACCCGAACCACGTTATAGAGTTAGAACCTAGGGACGAGATAAGTCAAGACTTAACGTATGAGGAGGTACTGTCAAGAACTTGGATAGGAAGGAGCATGTCCTACGCGAAAAGGTCATACCACAAGTTAAAGTTTTGTGGAGGAATCATGCTTTATAGAGAAATGACACGGGAATCGAAACGGAAATGAAAGCGAGGTATCCTCACCTTTTGAAATACCGATATCGTCACGTCAATTTCGAGGACTAAATTTCATAAGGAGGGAGGTTGTAAGACCCCAACTTATTATTAATGAAATTTAATTTTCTATTTATTATTTTGAAATAAGTAAGGGTTGATTTGATTAATGTGGATAGTTATGGGGAAAATACATAAATATTTCAAAATAAGCAAGTGGTTATAAAATATTCATTGTTGTCGGGGAATATTCGTTTGGTCGTGGAATATTATTCTTGCCGTTTGGGATATATTCGTATGACAATAGCGATCTTTTTATGGGCCCCATGACGGAAAGCGATTGGATGAAGAAAACGACAAATATAAGTTGTTTTTAAAAATAACAGAGCGTAGTTATTACAGATTAATCTTTCGTTAAAAATACTCGGATTGGTTAAAACACAAGAAGATTACCGGTATTGCACCAATTATTGATTCTTACGTAAGAAAGGCACTACTCAATAATGGTTACGATAATTCTTATTCAAATATTTTATTGATTTAATAATTCTTTGCGTTGATATTTTATATCATTGTCGTTTCAATAATTGTCATTTACAATTATTTTCATTATCGAAGCAATAATTCATATTATCGTAAGACCCCAACTTATTATTAATGAAATTTAATTTTCTCTATTTATTATTTTGAAATAGTAAGGGTTGATTTGATTAATGTGGATAGTTATGGGTAAAATACGCAAATATTTTAAAATAAGCAAGTGGTTATAAAATATTCATTGTTATTGGGGAATATTCGTTTGGTAGTGGAATATTAAATGATTGTTTGGGAATATTAAATACGATGGTATGACCATGTGTGGGCCCCATAACTGAAAGCGATTGGATGAAAAAAACAAATATAAGTTGTTTAAAAATAACTACAGCGTAGTTATTCACAATTAATCATTTGTTAAAATACTAAATTGGTTAAAACACAAGATAGCATTGCAGTATTGCACCAATTATTGATTCTTACGTAAGAAGACACTACTCAATAATGGTTACGATAATTCTTCGCTCATTTATTTTATTGATTTAATAATTCACGCTTTGATATTTTATATTCTTTGTTGTTTCAATAATTGTCATTACACGGTATTTTCATTATCGAAGCAATAATTCATATTATCCGAATAATATTATTAGATAACATTATTGGCAATGTCTAGAAAGTTACATCTAAGGAGAGGTTTGGTCACCTAATTGCTGCGCCAAGAAGGAGAAATTTTATTGGAAAGCCCCCTCTTTCCAGGAAGCGCACGGTTATCGATATTGTGATTCTGTAATATTATTTATGAATAAATAATTATTGATTCATATGATGAGGAAAATATTGATTTTATGTGGATATAGATGGAGAAAATTTTTAATGTGACAATTGTTAAAATTAAAATTTTATCTTTTTTCGATAAAATAATTCATTTAAATATATTATTATATTTTAATAATATAATAATGGTGATATTTTTACAACGAATGTGGGATATATGAGTATACGAGGAGGAAGAGTATTTTTGTTGCAATAAATGTTTAAAACATGTTAAACATGTCGGTGGACCCCATTTATCGATTGAAATTTGATTATATACTTTGTAAAATCTCCCGTTTGTGAATTTTCGGCCAATTTCTCATTTGGAATTTGGAAAACTTTCTTCGCAAAGTTGTAGAGAATTGAATTTCCTATAAATAATCGTGAGATTCGAATTTTTTGATAAAGGGCTATTTATTATGAATTATTGAAGTTCAAGTTCAAATAATTGATTTTTGGAAGTTTTAATTATTATTTTAAAGAAAAACGTTTTTTGCATTTAAGTGGGCTAACATGTGATATTAATTGCTGAAATCAGATCTTCAAAGATGGGCTAAGGAAATTTATAATATATATTAATATTTTATTAAATTTTACCTTTTGTGTTCTAAAGATTTTCCTATAAATAGGTGCTTGGGTTAGAATTGAAAATCACACCGTAAACTCAAGTTTTTCTCTCTATATTATCGAGCGTATTCTTGTGAGTATTTTGAGTATACTTTGAGTATTGTTAGGCGGTCTGAAGTTCCTTCAAAGACTATATACCGTAGATTCAGGTTAAGTACTAATCTTTCGAGGTAAGGGATATTATTTTTTTCGTAATGATATTATTTCTTCAATATCATTATGTTGAAATATTGATCCAAGTTTTTATCAAATTTGGAACTTTTGGTGTCTGAGATTCTTATTATTCACATGATACTAAGACTATTCACGATATCTGACATTATTCACGAATACGCATTATTCATCGAAAAATGAAAAATTTTCTTTTCGTCCAAAATATCTATTCGGATACTAGCTTTGATTGTATTCATGTTTTGATCATTCTTGAATTTTACACCACTGTAATTATTTTTGAGGTATTTTTGGACGTGGATAAAACAAAGTACGAATCCTTAATCCTTAATCCTTGTCATTTTGTTTCACTGGATTCGTTTCTTTAAAAAATATTTTCATCATCTTCAGTCTTAAATGATGATATTATGGAATATCTTTGGCCTGTAGTGCAAAGATGAATAATTTCTGAAGAATATCTTTGGCCCGTAGTGCAAAGATGAGCAGTGTTTAGATTTAACATGAATTAATGATTAATATCTTTGGCACCTGTAGTGCAAAGATGAATATTTGATTCCAGATATATATTAATTGATGTTACAGGGATAAAAGATAGACGATGAACTTTTAAATTCATACATAGAAGATAGTAGTTTGCATTCTCTACTTAACTCTTCTAATGAATTATTATTTCACGTGCATGAATATTGATTTAAAATTTGTTGTCTATTGTATTCTATTAGATTTTTCTGTTGAAGACTAACGATAATTTGTTGTATATTATCTTAGTCATAATATTCTTTCTTGGGCTAGTTGAGCTCACCCTTTTCCTTTTGTTCCATTTTTTTCTTCTCGGGAGGCGAGAATATAGCGAAGTATTTAGCCTGGGTATGGAATGAAGGTTCAGAGAGAGTTGTTTAGTAGTCCTCACCATTTTGTAAAATAATGTATCAATAAATGTGATGAGGATTTATTTGAGTATAGATATTGTCTAAAAGATAATATTTGTATTCAAACTCACAGCTTTTCTTGTTGTAATAATAAAGTTGTAGTTGTTTACATACTCATGTATTGACAACTCGGAATGGGTGATGTATACCTATTTTGGGGGCGTCACATTATCGAATAATATTATTAGATAACATTATTGGCAATGTCTAGAAAGTTACATACAGGAGAGGTTTGGTCACCTAATTTCGCGCGATGAGGAAAAATTCTTATTGGAAAGCCCCCTTCTCAAGATTAAACTGATTCATCAATATTGTGATTTTGTAATATTATTTGTGAATAATTAATTATTGATTCATATGATGAGAAAAATATTAATTTTATGTGGATATAGATGGAGAAAATTTTTAATGTGACAATTGTTGAAAATTAAAATTTTATCTTTTTGATAAAATAATTTATTTAAATATATTATTATATTTTAATAATATAATAATGATGATATTTTATGATGAATGTGGGATATATGAGTATATGTGGAGGAGGAGTATTTTGTTACCAAAAATATTTAAAGCATGTTTATGTGTCGGTGGACCCCATTTCTTGATAGAGAAATTTGATTATAGCTTGTAAAATCGTCTGGTTTGTGGATTTCGGTCAATTTTGTTTGGAATTTGGAAAAACTTTCTTACGTAAAGTTGTAGAGAATTGAATTTCTTATAAATAATCGCGAAGTTTCAATTTTTCGATAAAAGGGCTATTTATTATGAATTATTGAAGTTTCAAGCTCAAATAATTGATATTTGAAAGTTTAAAATATTTTAAATAAAAACGTTTTTTTTCATTATGGTGTGTTACACATGTGTGTTGAATGAGCTGAATTCAGTTCTTGGAAGGTTAGGCGTAGGAAAATTTAATTTATATATTAATATTATATTAAATTTTACATTTTGTGTTCTAAAGCATTTTCCTATAAATAGGGTGCTTAGGTTAGAATTGAAAATTACACGTAAACTGAAGTTTTCTCTCTATATTATTATGCGTATTCTTGTGAGTATTTTGAGTATATATTGAGTATTGCTACTGGTGCAAGTTCAAGTCATGCTTTATATCCAGGTTTCAAATTTAGAAGTATTGATCTTTCAAGGTAAGGGATATTATTTTTTAATGATATTATTTATTCTAATATCATTATAGGAAGTATTGATCTGAACTTTTAATCAAATTTAGAACTTTTATTATTAGTTCTTATTCACGTATCGGCCTTTATTCGCGTATCTGATCTATTCACGAATACTTTATTCATGAAAAATGAAAATTTTCCTTTTAGTCCAAAATATCTAATACGGATACTAGCTTTGATTGTATCCGTGTTTTGATCATTCTTGAATTTTACACTGCTTTGTAATTATTTTTGAGGTATTGTTGGACATGGATAAAGCAATCTACAAATCCTTAATCCTTAATCCTTGTCATTTTGTTTCCTTTGGATTTGTTTCTTTAAAAATATTTTCATCATCCTCGGTCTTAAATGATGATATTATTGAATATCTTTGGCTTTTGTAGTGCGAAGATGAATGATTTCGATAAATATCTTTGGCGTGGTGCAAAGATGAGCAGTGTTTAGATGAACATGACCCAGTGATGAACATCTTTGGCTGTAGTGCGAAGATGAATATTTGATTCGGATATATATTGATTGATGTTCTGAGGGATAAAAGATGAGCGATGAACTTTTAAATTAAATGCATAGAAGATAGTAGTTTGCATTCTCTTAACTCTTCTTAATGAATTATTATTTCATTGTGAATATTGATTTAAAACTTGTTGTCTATTGTATTACATTAGATTTTTCCTGTTGAAGACTAACGATAATTTGTTGTATATTATCTTAGTCGTAATATTCTTTCTTGGGCTAGTTGAGCTCATCCTTTTCCTTTTGTTCCATTTTTCTTCTAGGAGGCGAGAATATAGCGAGTATGAGTCGGAATTATGGAATGAAGGTTACAGAGAGTTGTTTTGTAGTCCTTACCATTTTTGTAAAATAATGTAGCAATAAATGTGATGAGGATTTATTTGAGTATAAATATTGTTTAGAAGATAATATTTGTATTCAAACTCGCGATTTCTTGTTGTAATAATAAAGTTGTAGTTATTTCTGTACCATGTATTGACAACTCAGAATGGGTGATGTATACCTATTTTGGGGGCGTCACAACAACAGTAGATAAAAAATAGAACAAAGCTTCGTACCAAGGTAACCAAACCTTTATACCAAGGTAGCCAAATTTACCTCCACACTTGCAGTATGAATTTGTTACCTTGGTCTAAAAGTTTGGCAACCAAATTCATGAAAATAAATAAAAAATAGAACACTGCATAGGAAAGAGAGAGATAAGAGAGTTGTGACGCCCCCAAAATAGGTATACATCACCTATATTACGAGTTGTCAATATATGGTACGTAAACAACTACAACTTTATTATTACAACAAGAAACTGTGAGTTTGAATACAAATATTATCTTCTAGACAATATCTATACTCAAATAAATCCTCATCACATTTATTGATACATTATTTTACAAAATGGTGAGGACTACTAAACAATTCTTTCTAAAACCTTCATTCCATAATACCCCAGGCTATTTACTCATTTATATTCTCGCCTCCGAGAAGAAAATGGAACAAAAAGGAAAAGGGTGAGCTCAACTAGCTCAAGAAAGAATATTATGATTAAGATAATATACAACAAATTATCGTTAGTCTTCAATGGGAAAAATCTAATAGAATACAATAGACAACAAATTTTAAATCAATATTCATTCATGAAATAATAATTCATTAGAAGAGTTAAGTAGAGAATGCAAACTACTATCTTCTATGTATGAATTTAAAAGTTCATAAATCATCTTTTATCCCCGTAACATCAATCAATATACATCCGAATCAAATATTCATCTTTGCACTACAAAGCCCAAAGATATTCATCGATTGGTCATGTTCATCTAAACACTGCTCATCTTTGCACTACTACCAAAGATATTCTTCAGAAATCATTCATCTTTGCACTACGTGCCAAAGATATTCAATAATATCATCATTTAAGATCGAGGATGATGAAAATATTTTTAAAGAAACGAATCCAGTGAAACAAAATGACAAGGATTAAGGATTAAGGATTCGTACTTTGTTTTATCCATGTTCAAACATACCTCAAAAATAATCATAGTGGTGTAAAATTCAAGAATGATCAAAACATGGATACAATCAAAGCTAGTATCCAGAATAGATATTTTGGACAAAAAGAAGAAATTTTATTTTTCGGTGAATAGTGCCGTATACGTGAATAGTAACTCCGACACCAAAAGATAGAAATTTCCCAAAAAATATCTTCACGCTTCATTAATAGTACTCGTGAATAAGAATCGTGAATAAGAACTCATGAATAGTAACCCCGACATGGAAAAGTTCCAAATTTGATAAAAAGTTCCAACCAATATTTCAAAGATAATGATATGAAGAAATAATATCATTTGAGAAGAAAATAACATCCCTTACCTCGAAAGATTAAGACTTTAATTTGGAATAACTGGGATATAGTCTTTGAAGGAACTTGCACCGCCTAACAATACTCAAAGTATACTCAAAATACTCACAAGAATACGCCGATAATATAGAGAGAGAAAACTTCATTTCGGTGTGATTTTCAATTCTAACCCAAGCCCTATTTTTATGAAATCGCTAACATCAAAGCAGTAAAATTTAATAAATTAATAATATAATTATATAAATTTCCTACACATGCCTAGAATCTGATTTCAGCCATCAAACACATGCCACATTCTAGAAAAAGTAAGAAAAACGTTTTTCAAATTTTAAATATTTTAAACTTCCAAAAATCAATTATTTCGGAGCTTCAGAACTTCAATAATTCATAATAAATAGCCCTTTCATCAGAAAATTCGAATCTCGCGAATTTTTATAGGAAATTCAATTCTCTACAACTTTGCAGAAGAAAGTTTTTCCAAATTCCAAATAGAAATTGACCAAATCCATAAACTGGACGATTTTGTGCTATAATCAAATTTCACCAATAAATGGGGTCCACCGACATGTTTAACATGTTTTTAAACATTTATTGCAACAAAATACTCTTCCTCCTCAGATACTCATATATCCCCCACATTGTTAAAAATATCACCATTATTATATTATTAAAATATAATAATATATTTAAACGAATTATTTTATCGAAAAAGATAAAATTTCAATTTTCAATAATTGTCACAATAAAAATTTTCTCCATCTATATCCACATAAAATCAATATTTTTCTCATTATATGAATCAATAATTAATTATTCACAAATAATATTATGTAATCACAATATCGATAAACCGTGCAGCTTCAGGAGCAGGGCTTTCCAATAAGAATTTCTTCTTCTTGCTGGCGCAATTAGGTGACCAAACCTCTCCTTAGATGTAACTTTCTAGACATTGCCAATAATGTTATCTAATAATATTATTCGGATAATATGAATTATTGCTTCGATAATGAAAAAATCTTTGTGTAAACGACAATTATCAAACAACAATGAATATAAAATATCAACGCAAAGAATTATTAAATCAATAAAAAATCGAATAAGAATTATCAGAACCATTATTGAGTAGTGCCTTTCACGTAAGAATCAATAATTGTGCAAAACCGTGTCTTCTTGTGTTTTTTAACCAACGGGTATTTTAACAAAGATAATCTGAATAACTACGCCGTTATTTTTAAACAACTTATATTTGTCGCTTTCTTCATCCAATCGCTTTCAAGTTATGGGGCCATTATACATGTCGCTACCTTCCGCATTTAATATTATTCTCGACAAAGCATTTAATATTCCACGACCAAACGAATATTCTCCAAACAACAATGAATATTTTATAACCACTGCTTATTTTGAAATATTTCATGTATCTTACCCCTAACTATTCACATTAATCAAATCAACCCTTACTATTTCAAAATAATAAATAGAGAAAATTAAATTTCATTAATAATAAGTTGGGGTCTTACAAGAGTGATGTGCATGTAATGTAATATTGATAACCAAACCTTCGTACTAAGGTAACCAAATATTTATACCTAGGTAACCAAACCTTTATACCAAGGTACCTCCACACCTGCAATATTGCAATATGAATTTGTTACCTTGGCCTAAAAGTTTGGCAACCAATTTCATGAAGGTTTACGTGATGCTTACCAACTGCTTGGTACAAAGTTTGGTTACCTTGGTATAGAAAGTTTGGCAACCAACTGCTTGAAGGTTGGCTACCAACTGCATCACATTCAAAATAAATTGGTAACCTAATAACACTAAATTGGTTACCTTTATATGAATGTTTGGTTACCTTGCTCGCATTTTGAATGAAGGAACCTTCAGTTGTGATCTGAATATTTAATTTTGTTATACTACATCTTCGATTATTTGCTTTCAGTTGTGCTTCCAAACTTTGAAGTTTGCTAACCTGTCTTGGCACAAACACTCTTGGAAGCTTGTAATTCACTATTACGCTTCGCCAAAGCTTCCTTCAAGATCTTTGTTTCTTCTTCCATCACAACAAACGCTTACGTAAGTAACTCATTCTCTTTATGGTACTTTTGTACACTATCACGAGAAAATTCAGTCGACTGAGACATGTGAGGATTGGTAGGCGGCTTTACAGGTGACCTCCTTAGTTGACTTTTACCATGATCCCTGCCCAAGCTTTCAACTTCTATTTTCATTTGAGCCAGTGCAGCTGGACCAAATCCACTTCATCAGTTTCGATGCAAGTCCACCACGACTTCAAAATAAAAAAATGCAGGGTTGTCCGTCAGCTTTTTATTTGGTTTATTTAATAGTAGAGTATATCTTTTGGACCGAATCTCGAAACTCTGATGGAAAGAAGTTCGGCGGAGGGGAATAGAAAAGAGGAAGAGAAAATGTTGAATTGCAATCTATTAAAACACTCAACTAAATTAAAGGGATAAGAATGCACTAATTTTGTAAATAAAATATTGCATATGCACTAATTTGTAAATATTTTATGAGTGCACTATTGATGTAATTATTTTTAAAAATGTATTAGAAAATATAATTGTTCCAAAAAAATATGACAAGTCAAAAAAGGCCAGTCTTCCTCTACTATTTATGATTGGGCTGTTGAATTTTGGGGCTAATAATTAAAGCCCATTTAGAAAATCCGTTTAATGGCTGCTGGGCTGTCTGCTCTTTGTCTTCATTTGTGTTTGAATCGCCACGTGGCACCGTGTCTCGCTATGACCATCTTTCCCATTTGTCCGCTTCCAAGTGTCAGCTACTACTACTACTTTTCAACATAGACCAGACTTCATATTTTTAGAGAGAGAAAATCATAAAGAGAGATAAAATATAGAGAGAGAAATTGATAAGACGACTCTTCTGACCAGACGACTCTTCTTCAAAATTCAATTCTCCCCTCAAATTCCTCCATTTTCATACATTTCTTTTATATACATACATGTATGTAGTTTGTTTTATGTGTATAGGTAAAGGGACGGGATGAACACGAAGCAGAAGCGGCCGCAGAGGCCGAGGCTGGAACGAAGAAACGCACTGAAGAACGTCAATTACGACGCTTCAATATCTTCTACATCATCTTCTTCTTCGTTTGATGATCACTCTACTCACCGAACTCGATCGCTCGAAATTCCCCCAATTTCCAACCGGACTAGTTTTCGGATCGAGGGAATTGAAGGAGAATTTGACCGAATTTGCCGCTCTTTGGGGCTTTCGGGTCCTGAAGATTTTGCAATTCCGGCGGCAGCTTGGGAGGCTAGAAAAAATAGCTCCCCTTCTAGCATTTTTCCGAGTTCCAGGTTTCGGGATCATTACAATTCTCCTAGAGAATTGACTGTGAATAGTTTGTCGGTGAGGTTTAAGGGTAAGGTTAGGGTTAATGATGAGCTCAAACATGAACATGAGCCTTCCAAGTTAATGGATGGTATCCGTGCGGACAGTGAAGCTAGGGTTAGGGTTAGTGATGTGAATTCCTCTGAGACTGAAGTTAGGGTTAAGGTCAGTGATGAAGTTAAACATGAGGATGATGACATTAGTGAGCTGATTAGTGTAAGAAGTTCTAGGGCTGCGGAAGGAATTAAGGGTGCTCGGCCGCCATTACTTGTTCCGCCGCCACTACTTGCTCCACCGCCAGTAAAGACGTCTTTGGTTGTGGATAATATGAGCTCTACTTGGGATCTTTGCAGGTCATTTGGCCCTTGCGATGATGAGGATTTGGGGTCAACTGAAAACACAGCTATTTTTGATGAAGTGGAAGAAAATGAGGATGTTATCGAGCCAATTGTTGTGAAACAAGATATAACTGTGGCAAGGTTAAGTGATTCTACTGCTTTCTCAGAAACTTGTTCCGATATCTCAGATTATGACAATGATGATGATATCTACACCACGATAGCTGTGCCTTCTATTTCGCCTAATAGAATATTCGGGCCTAGTTTCAAGGCTTGGCAGAAGGGAGATTTTCTAGGTAGTGGGTCGTTTGGAACAGTATATGAAGGATTCACCGAGTAAGTATTCCAACAATTTTCTAATTAGTATATAGTGGTGAGATGTTAATTTTTGTATTTAACCCTGCTCACAATCTACTTTAACGAATTCCTTGAAATAAATGTTGCATGAGAGCAGTGACAAGCCAGAATATTTTCTCACTGGGGTCAAATTATTATAAGGTTATTTAATAATTTAGCACGGGTTTGGGGGCAACGCCCCTGTGCCATTTTTCTTGCACAATTTTATACTTTTCGTGTTGTATATATAGAGTACATAGTCACTCTATTCAACATTTAGAGAGATATTTTAGGTTGTAGTCTGTTTCAGAATTAAAGATAGATTTCTATTTTGAACTATAAAATCACATGAAATTCTTAACATGGCATCATTTATATACTAGGCGGATCAAGTACTACCATACCACTAGCTACTACTATAGAAATATGTCTGGAAGAGTAAAATTTTATTTTAAATAGGTATATCTAATTTTGAAAATGAGGTAGTATTTGATTACAGTAAAATATAATCAACAATAACATTATGTATGCTATTGACTTCTAGTAGGCTTTTTAATCATAAATTTGTTCATAAATACTTGATGATTCTTTAAATATTTTAAAAATAATGTAAATTAAATTATAATCTACTAGATGCATATATAAAGTATAAACAATGTAAGAGTGATATGGGATTAAGTTTTGATTGAAAAATATACAAAACTTTAATTTGATCCCATATAATAAAAAACTTGCAAAATTTCATTGGGCTCAATTTAAATATTACAGCTAAAAATTTCGAAATTTACCATATATTAAGATGAAGAAAAAAATCAGTGGGGTCAATTGACCCCACTGCCATACACATAGCTTCGTCCCTGCATGAGTGTATTATCTTTCTCTTCTTCTCATCACTAAGTTTAACTTCTGAAAATAGCTTACCATCTATGTAAAAGTAGAAATTTTCATGTAAACCACAGTATAAGAGTAAAGATACCGATGCCTCTTATATATTTCCATGCTCGAATCAGAAGAATGTTGACACCTCCTTGAGGCTTTCACTTTCACTTTTAGTAAAAAGATAATTCAGAAGGCGATACTTTTCATACAGGAGAAAGGTTCCCGAGCTTCTGAATAGAAGTAGCTTTGCGATCCTGTTTTCTTAGTTATGTACTATAATAGTAAGTCAAAAGAGCCTAGCATTCTGGGGTGTGAACTTTGAATGTTGACACCTCCTTGTGGCTTTCAGTGCACTTTTACTAAAGATAATTCACAAGGCAGTACTTTTCGTGCAGTAGAAAGGCTCTTGAGCTTCTTATTAAAAGTGGCTTTGTGATCCTATTTCCACAGTTATTTACTATAGAAAACAATTCTGAAGAGTTTAGAATTCTGAGATGTGAACTTTTCCATGTGGAAAATACATGAGAAATATCTCATGAACCAAAGTTTGGAAAAATATTTTTTGTAGGTGCATTTGATGGTTATTCAAACTCCAAATGGCCATTAGACTTCAGGTTACCAACGCCCTTTAGTTTCATAACAATTCTTAATATCTTTTCTATGATGCAAGAATTGTGATAGTCTGATTGCTTTGGTAAATATTGCGCGCGGGAAAACAGTTATGTTCCTTGGCTAGCTTCTAATCATCCTGCTCTTTTGATTGGGGAGATATAGCTCATGCTAATGCATAATGGATTAATGGGAATTACTACAAGATGGATATGAGTGGGACCTTTTGCCTCTGCCTTGGGGTTGATTTCACTCGGACTTTGATGGTTCCCACCTTGTACGACCATTTCCAAACCTTGCTGTAATAATATTCATCTATTCATTCTATAAATACTTAATGATATAATATCCATTAATATATTTAGAATACAAGTATGTATATTTCAGTATTTAACCCTCCCACCCCGACTCCAATAAAGAGGAATAGCTCTACATATGGATATTTTGATCCAAGCATCAACAACAAAAGATTATCTAACTCCCTCCAAGATTTATTGCAACACTTCTTTTAGTGCTTGTGGCATGAATTTTAAGACTCAAAACATATTTCAATATTATATTTTAAAGAATATTGTATTATAGCTAAAAATATAACATATGAATACACCAAAAATATATAAAAATATGATATTTAAAATACACTTTTGTCACATCTTAAATTCCATGCTATAGACGCTAAAGGAAGTGTTGCAATAATTTTGGGATGGAGATGGTATTCATTACTAATATCTAAGAATATGCAGGTCCGATTGTCAACTGATACAACATGCACATGTAATTTACTAGAGTTTTTATTTGAATTGGACAAAGGTTTTGTCAAGTAGATTGAGTGTTGTTCTAGGTGAGACCATTTCCTCCGCCCAGAGTGCTTCTTTTCTTGGTGAGAGACAAATTTTGAATGCTGCCCTTGTAGCTATGAAGTAAGAAGGCTTTAGGAGATGTTAGATTTGGGGAATAGGCCGATTTTGATATTTGAATTGGACTTGACTAGAATCAAAAAAAGTCTACAGCTGTTTCCAGCTGGCCTAGTTTACTAGTTTATTATGTATTTGTACCATATATTTATAAGAGAAGAGAGGTTCTCATACATCATGTCGGTATATTATACCGTACTTATACAGTTGAGTACCACTTCTGGACCCAGTTTCATGACTTTATGTATTGATGAATGTTCACATGAAAAAAATTATATGATCGTGTAAAAGAGAGGACAGGAACATTGCAGTGAGTCAGTGAGTGTTAAAAAGGTGTCGATGACAAACAAGTGCAACATGGACAACAAGTGTGTATTTCCTAAGCTTCTTCACATATATAGACAGTGACCATCTTGGTGCTAAACACTGTATTGTATTTTCTTTTAATAGCCACGGTATTAAAGTCATTATTCATACTTCATATGACACCAACTTATCAAAATAAATAAATAATACTCCCTTCTCAAAATATAGGACTTTTCAAAGTCGATTTGAGTCAAAATTGATGTGATGCATTTAACTTTTAAAAATAATATATCTTGTAATTAGTAGTACTATTTGATAGTTTACAATTTTCATCATTGTACTGTCTCAAACTAAATTATCATATGAATTTGAAAATGTCTTAAAATCAATTTGGCTTCAAAAGTTGATTTTAATCCTATATTTTGGAATGGATGTAGTATGTAATATAAAAACACAGTATATAATGTGCAACTAGAAAACTTCTAAACAACTTGAAATGGTGGAGCTTTAGTAATTACCCTTTCCTTATCACCAAGTTGAACTGCTCCAGATAGTACATTCTTATCATATGGGAGTGTGTTGCAAATTGAACCAAGTTTGTAAACAATGAAGTTATTGATGATCAGGATGAAAAATAGTTTTTCATTTCCCATTAGTATGCTCTTTCAATGTACATTGCCTTGGAAATAGAACTGATCATGTTTGAGGGTTAGGACTCTACATGTCTTCCAAACCAGAGGTATAAGCTACTAATTCAAACAATCTCTACGTAGTACGAAGACCGAAGAACTGGTAGTGGAGATGCTAGTATTCTGGAGCATTTATTGGAAATAGAAGTATTTAAACTTTAAAGCTGATACTGATTATTCAATATATATTATTTATTTTGTTTTCTATTGTTGTCAACTCTTTGACATAATTTGAATAAAAAGCATAAATTCTTCGCCAAAGTGTACCTGTACACCTTTTGGGTTTACTTTATTTTTCTCGTTTTTCTCTTTCTCTTATTCTTTCAAATGAATAGTTGCACCTAATCTTTCATTTATGTAATCCTTTATCATCTTACACTTTCACTTCTTCCATTATGTTTCCTTTCTTATTTTATTTGTTTTTTTCTGCAGTGATGGATTCTTTTTTGCTGTGAAGGAGGTGTCTTTGCTTGATCAAGGAACTCAGGGAAAGCAAAGCATATTGCAACTCGAACAGGTGAGAAGAAGACGTCAAATTCTTATGAAATATCATAGCATGTGGTGTTTGTATGTAACTAGATCCTACAATATTTATTTTTTCATTTTAAAAAAAAATAATTCTCATTCATATCTGTTCCTATTTATTCAGGAGATTTCTCTTTTAAGTCGATTCCAGCATGAGAACATAGTTCGGTATCATGGCACAGATTCGGTTTGTTTTCCCTTGCATTCTCTTTTTCTCATCTTCCTCTCTGCTTTGTAATATTGTTAATAAGAGGGGTTCGTTTATGCAATGCCTTCTATTGACTGCCCACTTGGATGTTTTTGTTTGAAATTCTTTCTGACCAATACAAGAATTAGTTAATTTAACTGAGGAGGACAAACTCAATAGAGGTGCATAAATAACATATTATTTCACATTTTCTCACCAGCATTAGGGTCTGAAATACAAATTTTATGCTGTAGCATGAGCTAATTAGTAATATCAGGTTATATATTAATTCGGTAGGAGATGTATATTAAGAGACTGATTCTTCAAATCATGAAGTTTCTAGTTTTAGTCATTCATTGGAACATTGTATATTAGTGGACTCCAACAATCATTTTATTGTAAAGCTTGTTGTATTACTGCTTCTAGTGTATCGCTCTTGATCTTGAAGTAACAGTTTATTTTGCGCTAAAATTCTCTTACAAAATTTTATTTCAAATGACCAACGCCAGCATGCTTGAGGTTCAGTTTGGACACTATTTTTTCCTTACTTCCTTTCAGTCCCTTTTTCCACGAGATTTGGCTTCCTTGGTATTCAACTTCGCCTATATTGACAATTGACATTAGTGCTTGAAGCTGCATTTTAATTGTTTGTGAAGATTTTGTAGATACTACTGTTTTGATGAATTCAGATATATCTTTATACTATACTTTGGGTTTTGGCCTCCATTATTTGTTTGCGTTGGGGTTCTTTTACTAGATTATTAGTGGCTTGGAGATTCAGGTTCATTTTCCTTTTGATTTCTATATGCAAAATGATCTTTCAGGATGATGGCAAACTATATATCTTCCTTGAGCTTGTAACAAAAGGTTCACTTGCAAGTCTATACCAAAAGTATCACCTGAGGGATTCCCAAGTCTCTGCCTACACTAGGCAGATATTGAATGGTTTGAATTATCTTCACAAGCAAAATGTGGTTCACAGGTGATTCAAACGATATTTTCATTAGCCATTCTGTATATCTTGCTGTTTTTGATTTTTTTTTTAACTACCTTTTTGCAGTTTTGTTTGTAAACTAGATAGTTCGACTACAATAGCCTTATACTCCGTCTGACCCAAAACAGGAGTCCCATTTTCCTTTGTGCAAAGTTCCAAAAGGAACCCCCTTTTTGAAAATAGACTAAAAAGTGACTTGATATTTCTTGTTTGCCCTTAATGAACCTAACTTTCATTTTATTTGATATAAATATTGTTATTTATGCAAGTAAAAAGGATAATTGGAAATATATTTTTAAGAAGCATGGTTTTTATCGTGTAGGACAACATTTCAGTATTGCCTGGAATTTTTTCGTCATGTTGCTCTTTGTGAACTGATATTTCTACATGGAGATTGGATATCCACAAGTGTCTTTCTCACATAGATGTGGGAGCCATTCACTATTCATGTGAGGAGAGCTTTGTGGAAATATTATATTTCCGTGTGGAATTATCAGTTTCCTTCTGTGATTGTTGAATGCTTGTACCAACCTTGCATACAAAAATTGTTTTGACCACATGGAGATTATGTTATCTGGTTACTTGCTAAAGATGTGCAGAAAAGTACATGAGAAACTCTTGGATTCCTATCTTCATTGTGTAATATGTAAATTATACTGGCATTTTTATAATGATGGTACTAGCTGCCCTTGTTGACTTCAATGTTAAACTAAAACTACTTTTTTTTTTGGGTTACTTCATGTTGAAGCTTATCGTGTATGAAGAGCTTCTTGCTGATGATGAAAACATAATTTTCTTTTTGTTTGCCTCATGCTGCATTTTGGTTGTGGAATGTAGTATCATCTGTTACTTGGTTTACTGCTATTTTGTGTTTTCCTTCTTTATATTTTTTTAAGATAACAGTTACTGCTGTCTTGTGGCTTCTCTTTTTTCTTCTTTTTTTGTTTAATATGTTGGTCTCGTGCTCCAAATGCCGAGGAACACCTTTAATAAGAGAATGCTCTTTGTTTTTGCGTGTGCGAAAGTCTTAAGATCAGGAAGAAAAGTAGAAAGGGAGATTGTAGACAAGGATAGACCGTTGAGAGTTCTTTGTATAACATTGATAAAAAATACTGTTAGAAGATGAGGGAGTAATAAATTTACAAAATGTTAGGGTTTTATTCATAAAGTGGATCAAAGTTACAGCTCTAATAAATTAATAATATATTGAGTGTTGAGATAAAAATCATCTACTTGTAACAATGATCAAAATCTTAGGTCAGTTTGTTATCTTAGTCAACTTTAGTGGTTTCCGCCTGTTGGTTTATTCAGAAAAGGTTTTGTTTGTTTCAGATTTTGATAAGCTTCGCAATGCTTTTATGTTGGCTGTTTTGGTACAAAATTTTTGTTCCTTGATGGGAATAAAAACATATGCTTTCGCTGTATTTTTGTTTATTATTTCTGGTTTAAGATTTTTTAAAATATATATCATCTTTCAGGGATATCAAATGTGCCAATATATTGGTGGACGTAAGTGGATCGGTGAAGCTTGCGGATTTTGGGTTGGCAAAGGTTACTTCCTTTAGTTTACCAGAAACTCTTTCTATATATGTTATTGATTTGAGTTGCAATTATAAATAATTCATGTTTTCTATATCTCAGGCAACCACGTTGAATGACGTAAAATCTTGCAAAGGAACTGCATTCTGGATGGCCCCAGAGGTTTGTGTATATTCTTTATGAAATTTAAGTTTGATGTATTTAGCTCTGTCAATGGAATAATCATCTATCAATAGTCAGAGAAGTATCTATAACATTAATACATTAACTGATCCAAGTGTAAGTCACGAGCAACAATGTATATAACACATATGTATATATATGTGTGTGTATATATGATTAGTGATCCATAGAAAATGTTTGCTAACAACACTTAAATCCATCTTCCACCGTCCAATGTGAGATCCAATGCTAAGAAAACTTACCTTCCCCTACTCAGAGCCGTGAAAGACAAAAAAAAATACCTTTCGCTACTCTTAGTAGTTGTACGAGTAATGTTCTAAATACCCCTACTTTAGTTAAATTTAAATAGAATGTATTTATTTGTATAAATAATTTCTTAAATGATAAAATTTAACATTGTCAATTAAATAAATGTATTTATTTTAATAAATAATTTCTTAAGTAATAAAATTTAAAATTGTCAATTATATTCAATGTATTTATTTGTATAAATAATTTTGTCAATTATTGTGACAATTTGATCATTTAAAATGTAAACTCTATATTGTAATACAATTTAATTTATTTAATATAAATTACATTACAATTAAATACATTGAAACTATTTAAATCTAACTAAATTGAGAATATTTAGGACATTACTCATACAATTATTAAGAGTAGCGGAATGTATGTTTTCTAAGTGTTGAATATCACATTGGATGGTGGGAGATGGATTTGTTGGAATAGTGTCCATAGCAAATGGTTGTTATGGACACTATTTCACTAAACAGATCTTACACCGTTAATCCACAGATTCAACGACCAAAATGAGTATTTTTTATTGCCCACTGCTAGAAAGAATGGCGGCAATAGATTTTTTTTACTTGCCTTAGTTGGTGTTTGATTGTATCTTAATGTATTTTAACAGTCAACCTCTTTATGCCTCTTAAGAGCCCAAATATTTGTATTAAGAAGTCCTCTGAATAGTTAACATATAAATATGAGTCTAAACTATTCAGAGGATCTCTTAATACAAAAAATATGAGCTGTTAAAATGCATTAAGAGGTGGACTGCTAAAATGCATTAAGATGCAATCAAACACCACCTTAGTAGCGGCAAGGGAAACTTTTTTTTTTTACCTGCCTCTACTAAGAGTAAAGGCATGGAGAAATGTCTTAAATATCCCCATTTTAGTTAGATTTAAATAGTTTCAATGTATTAGTTTGTAATGTAATTTATATTAATTAAATCACATTGTGTTACAATATGGAGTTTAAATTTTAAATAATCAAATTGTCACAATAATTGACTATTACTTGAGAAATTATTTATACAAATAAATGCATTAAATATAATTGACAATGTTAAATTTTATTACTAAAGAAATTATTTATACAAATAAATATATTGAATATAATTGACAATTTTAAATTTATTACTTAAGAAATTATTTATAAAAATAAATACATTAAATATAGTTGAAAATGTTAAATTTATTACTTAAGAAATTATTTATACAAATATTTTCTACATTAAAACTATTTAAATCTAACTAAAGTGAGGATATTTTGGACATTTCTCTTTGACTCTACTCTTAATAGAGGCAGGTAAAATTTTTCTCCTTTGCTTCTACTAAGAGTAGCGACAGGTGTGTTTTATGAACATTGGATTTGTGGATTAACGGTGTAAAATCTGTTTGTTGAGAAATAGTGTCCATAGCACATTTGCTATGGATCACTACCTATATATATATATATATATATATATATATATATATATATATATATATATATCAGTGGCATTAACATGTTTTTGCTATTTGGGACATTATTTTCCATTTTGTCGTTATCCTGTTGGAATTATGTCTGCTTTTCATTTTTCCCCTTTGGGCATGTTTTTTGGTGTGGTTGTATATTCATTAATTTTTTTTGTGAAGCATGTAGGTATAATGTTAATAGTATTACCTTTATGCTCTTAACATAATTTAAATTCAAATAATTGACTTGTTTAGTAATTCAGTTCATAAATAGAAAAGCTTGAATTGATTATTTTTTATCTTGTGAACTATCGTGTTGAAGAGTAAGAATCATGACATATCAACTGTTATTGAGCTATACAATCTGTATTAATTAATCACCCATTAATCTTTTAACAGTAAAATTTTGTCATACTATACCGTTGTTTGGGGAATAATTCAAGCAAATGCAAACTTACCACTAATTTTAGGGGACACAAAATATCTCAGGCCAGTATGTATTGTCGGTAGGTGTTTAGGCTTACTAACTTAGTTAAGCATTGCTTCAGGTTGTTAATCGGAAGAACCCTGGTTATGGGCTTGCGGCTGATATATGGAGTCTTGGATGCACTGTGCTAGAGATGTTAACCCGTCAAATTCCATACTCTCACTTGGAAGGGGTACAGACACATTTTAAATTTAGATTATTTTGCTTTCCTTAACTATTTGCATTATATTACTTTTATATGCAAACTGTATCATCTCTTATACTAAATACTTGAAGTCATGGAAAAGTGTTGCACTAGTTGATCTCTAACTTATAGCTTAAAGTTACATTGAGTTGACTTGCCAAAAAAAATAAAATAAAGTTAGAGGTAGTCAATATTTATTCAATCATCAGCAGTGCTTGACGTTGGGATGATAAAGGTTTCATCAATAGACACTAATCATTACTAATATATAAAATGTAATTATACCCTAGATCATATGATTCATTCATATATGTTGGCGCTTATTGTCTGCACATATCCCAAATTGTGAATTAGAATCCATTTGTCCTGCACACAAAATTTCCTTATAGTCTCCTGCACTTGTGTGAAAAGCGCACCAAAACCATACCTAGATTAGCATGCTCAGATCTGTAATCCAATTGGGGCGGAAATATTTACATGTGCCTACTCATTTTCCCATGCTCATTTAAGGAGTATAATTGTCATTCTCAATCAAATGTCTTTATTCTTTTATGGTTCTACTAGGGAAAAATCAACTGGTGGCCTGGTCAAGCATGTCCTTTCTATTAAAAGAGTCTACCCTTTCTAATAAATGACTCGCACTAAAAGTCAACGTACTTATTTAATGAGAAAAAATGTTTTATCAATGAACTTTATCAAATAGTATTGCTGTTACTCCATGTGAAATTGGCTAACTGAGGTTTGTTCCTCGGGTTGGTTTGTAATTAAATCGTTGTGATGAGATGCATCTTCCTTTGCCATGACAGATGCAAGCGTTGTTTAGGATTGGCAGGGGTGAACCTCCTCCAATACCCGATTCTTTATCAAGTGATGCCCAGGATTTTATCCTCAAGTGCTTAGAAGTTAACCCAGATAAGCGACCTACAGCTGCACAGCTATTGGACCATCCATTTTTGAAGAGGTCGTCGTTGTCAACTTTTCCAAGCCCTGCATCTCCTCATTATGTTGGGATGCGGACGTAAAACATTTTTATCTGCCTTTGTTTGATTGGAGATATTGAGGTAGACATTCAACATTGTGTGTATAGAAATGTTGTTAGTACTTGCATGAAGTTTTCAAATGGCAAAGTAAATGGTCGTGGATGGGAATGACAAGCATGGGATTCGAGAGCAAGGTGATGGCAAGCATTATTTTCTTCATTGAACTTGGTTTCAATTGTTTTTTTTTTTTTTATTTCCTAGCTTGGCTGTAGAAGCTGTTGAAATGTTGTATCATAGCTCAACTAGGATTTTCCTCTTATTTTTTCTCATTTTTCTTCCTTGTATTGGCAAAAGAAACAAGGATCATTTGTAGCTGAGTAAATGTAAATATCAAGTGATTTGGCTTATGAATTCATTTGAACCACTGAACAAATTTTCTCTTTTAAGGAGGAGTTTGTTTTCTTGATGTTGAGTGTTCCTAATTTGCTGTTTGAACACAATTTTGCTTGCAAAGAAAAGTGGTAAAATATTGAAATGACATTTTCAACACAATGCATGCATTACATGTTATATCTTGTGCGGGAAAAGAAAATTATTAAATTCACAATATTTTTTTTATTATTTTTACAATAAAAGTGTTGTTGTACATATATAGCGTAGCGACGGTGAAAAGAAAATGTGTAGAAAAAAAGTTGTTTCACTAGAGGTGGAACTGAACTTCAAATTTTACTTCGATTATATTACTACCACTTGTACTCCCAGTTTATTATCTTCCTTTATTATTATCAAGTTTCTTGTTACTTATTTTTTTAGTCTTATTTATTTTAATTATTAATAGTTAAAATAATTAACACACGTAAGTGTGTACCCAAGAGACTATTGTGAATACAAAGTTTAATAGGACTTTTTGAAGACATCTAGTATCACAATTATAAGTAGAAGATTAACTAATTTTGTGACAAATTTATATTGCAACTAACGAGAAACCCTAAGCGATAAGTTAAAAAAATAATGCTCAGACTTACCAGCGGTTTGTTTCAGCTTATTTAAAACAACTTATAGTATTTTTACAAAAAAATAAACTAAGAAAAGTTGTATTTGTTTTAACTTAATTAAAATAAGTTATAATTTGAGAGGGTGTTTGATATGGTTTATAATCGGTCAAACTCATTTATAACCAGTTTTAAAAGGCAAAAAAAAAAAAAACTTTAGATTAAAGGAAGGAAATGGACAAATAACAAAATAATTTAAGTTTAACTATAAAGATATATTTTGTCTGTCTTAACAAAATAAACAAATGTGCTAAAATGGTGCGAAAATATGAACCAAGAGTTTATTCATTTGAATTGTTTTTCATATTGAAATACTTACATTCAGACAAAGTTTTACTACTTTTTGTTTAAAATTTAAGCTTAATAAAATTATAAAATCATAAGTTAAGAGTCCTACTAAAATATTAAATAAACATTCAAATAAATATATTCACATAAATACAATTATTGCATTTATAAGTTCATAATTAAAATTAGTTATAATTTTTATTCTATGATCTGTATTAAATACTAATAAAAGTAAACAGAAGATAGTGTTGACAAAATAATTTTGCACTGAGTTGATAATGATCTATTACTGTGGAGCCATTAATGATTAATGTATGTTAAATATCACCATTTTAGGGCAATAGTTAAAGCTTATCTACATAATTAGGACTAATCCTCCTGTTTCGTAGTTAATTATTTTCTCCGTCAGTCTTGATCTTTTCATAGTTGATTGTTTTTTCCGCCAACCTTTATCTCTTCATAACTCATTGTTTTTCCCGTTAATCTTGATCTTTTTATAGTTGATTGTTTTCTCCGTCAGCCTTATCCAATCTTTATCTTTTCATAACTCGTAGTTATTTTCTCCGTCAGTCTTGATCTTTTCACAGCTGATTGTTTTCTTGGCCAAACTTATCTTTTCATAGCTGATTGTTTTCAAACTTTAACTTTATCAATGAATTAAAATTTTAATTTGCTCATGAAAAATGATTCTATATTTATTTTTATTTTAAAAAAAATATCACTTTACTCCTAATATGTAATTTTGCTTTTATAAAACATTCTCAGGAATTTTTATATTGAAAGTTATAATAAACATAAATTTAGGGTTAAAACTAAAAAACGATAAAAATAAGTTGCACAAAGATTGCACGTATATCGAACGTTCATACTTTATTTTCACAATATTATAAAAAATCATATAAGACATGCTAAATCTCTAAAATTTTGTTTGATTTAATTATGCAAGTGTCATAATTTCAAGACAACTCACAATACTTCGCCAATTTACACCTAAATAAGTTTAAGTATTTATATGATAGATAGTTTTTATAAACATTTAAGCAAACAAATTCATAAAATTCAAATTCATTGTTGAGGAGTCTCTTTGTAAAATCTCTCGACACAAAAATACTCTCTCCGTCTGTTGATTTTTTGCGTATATTAAAAAAGAATATACTTAAAATAATAAAACTGTTTATATTTAAATTCTTATTTGATTATATAATTTTCTAGCATTACTAAGTGATCTTTCTATAAATATCGTATAATACAAATATAATACTCCGAAATAATAATTAATAATAAGGGTATTATAGATAAATTATTATAAAAAATAAATTATTTAAAATGAGTAATATTTAATTTGAGACTACTAAAAAATAATAATAAAGATATTAGAAACTTACGGGATCAAAAATCTCACAATAATAACATTTAACATCAAACATACTTCAGCATCTATATAAATATAATCACTAAAATCTAATATGGTCTGGTACTTCAAATTTGTTAAAAATAAATTTAGCCACTAGGCATCAAGAAACTATGCTAAAATTAAATATCAAATTCTTCATACCAAATTCCCTTAAAATTTTGTTTATTTGAAAAATTCAGATAAGTTTCAATAATTTGACAGGTACAACCCACTACTCCCCCTTCCTTCGCTTTTCAGTCCTTTCCTATATATACCACTTATTCTTGTTCAATACTCACTCGTCAGTGACTCGGTCTGTATTTCAGTTTGATAGAGAAATTAACTTGCGATCCCCAATTTTGCAGTGGAAACACTTCTCAAATGGGAAGAGACGATGAGGAAATGAGAGGAGAGCTGGATGAGAGGCAAATTAACGAAGAGTATAAGATTTGGAAGAAAAACACTCCGTTTTTGTACGATCTGGTAATTACACATGCTCTCGAGTGGCCTTCTCTCACCGTACAGTGGCTCCCTGACCGGGAAGAGCAGCCGGGAAAAGATTACGCCGTCCAGAAGTTGATTCTCGGTACCCACACCTCAGAAAACGAGTCCAATTATCTCATGCTTGCTCAGGTGAAGCTACCGTCTGAAGATCCCGAGAATGATGCCGGCCATGAGGAGGATAGCCGATCAGATGTTGGCGGCTCTGGTGTTGCCAACCCCAAGGTTTAATTTCATGGACTATTTTTTTTGTTAAATGTATGATTTATTGGTTGTTTGGATTTTTATAATATTTGCTGAATTGGGTTTGACAAATTTCCTTATTAGTGCATTGAATATATATTTTTGGAGTATTTTGGGCTTTTATTTGAAACATATAATGCTTAAAACTTTAATCAGTGTAGTGTGTTAGATGGTAAGAATTAGTCTTTCTTTCTCTATTAGATTTGTACTGGTGTACTGTTTTCCGTCACTGTATTTGTTGAACTTTTGTTTATCTTTTGCTGATTAAAGTTAAATTAGTCACAGTTGTGTTAAAAGGTAAAAATGTGCGCAATTCTCCATTTGTAAGTAACATTACCTTTCTTGAATTGGGGATAATGAATCCTTTATTATTTATATAGAGAATTAATTTTTTGGGCTTTGTTTAGTATGTGGTGTTTGAAAATTATGTTAGTAACTTTGACTGCAGTCAAATAGCAAGCTCCTATTCATCATCAGATCAGTAACTAGCTGTCGGACTAGAGAGGGTGTTTGATTGTTGTTTGTCTCTATTAGAGACTGATGGGTTTCAGCAATTTTAACTGTCATATTGGTTAATCTGTCCGAAGCCTTGGTCTATTCTAAATTATAATTTCATAATCAGGTGCAAATAATCCAACAAATTAACCATGATGGAGAGGTCAACCGGGCACGCTATATGCCCCAAAACCCACATATCATTGCCACCAAGACAGTAAGTGCCGAAGTCTACGTGTTTGACTACAGCAAACACCCATCTAAGCCTCCTCTAGATGGCGCATGCAGTCCAGATTTGCGGTTAAGGGGCCACAACACTGAAGGATATGGGTTGTCATGGAGTCCATTTAGACAGGGTCATTTATTAAGTGGTTCGGACGATGCGCAAATATGCTTGTGGGATGTGAACGCCACTCCAAAAAATAAGGCTTTGGACACTATGCAGGCATTTAAGGTATGTTTCCCACATTTCTTATACATGTCTTGTATTTGATAAGTTCTGGTTTGTATAGTCAGGGTTTAATAAAAGTAAAACTAATGGACCACAACTGGAAGTCCTTTCGAGCAAAGCTTCAAATTCTAAAAATGCTATAAGTTCCACTACTTAAACTTTTGCCAGCAGCTTGCTGAACTAAAATGAAGCTATAAGAACTAATCAATTCTAAACTTAATTAGATAATATTCTATCACCTTATACGTCAAATTCGCGATTGATCTTTTTTCTTGAACCATGCTTTACATTATCTATATTGTGATTTTGTATTTGTCTTACAATAGTTTTATATTTTCCCCAAATAGATTCATGAAGGTGTTGTAGAAGATGTAGCATGGCATCAAAGGCATGAATACCTATTTGGTTCAGTTGGAGATGATCAATATCTGCATATATGGGATCTCCGAACTCCATTAGTAACCAAGCCTATTCAAACCGTTGTTGCTCATCAAAGTGAGGTGGGTACAAGTGTTTTAAAACTTCATTATACTCGTTAATTTATATAATATATGCATGTGTATATATTTAATAGGGATTTTTACAATTTGAGTAGTGCCAAGTAAGTTTACGTGGATTCAAAATACATAGATAATAATTTAGCAAAAAAAAGAAGAAGAATAAATACATAATGAGTATTTACTCAAACCGCTTGACATTTATATAGCCTCACTTCCAAGGATAATTAACAAATTTCCCTATTGTCCCCACTTCTATAAACAAAAGGTATGAGCCACACTCACGAATGATTTCTAGCTATCGGGAAGCTGAGGACTTCTCTTTGCTGCTTCTTGTTCTTTTGAGTTCTGCTTCTCTTTCCCCTTCCCTTTATATGGACGGCTAAATTATCCTCAAATATTACAGCTTTCACTAGGGCCTTTGGTTTGGTTCTTGATAATATAAGCTAAAGACCAAGATTTAAGCCAGGGACATAAGCCTTACAAATTCCTTTTTCCCTAGATAATTGTGGGATAATTATGCAGGCGAGTGTGCCTAAATCTCGTTTGTTTCTTGATTGTATATTTTGTGAACTTAGTTTTTGTTTTCTGTACTACAGAGAGGAGATTTTCCAAGTTGGGTGGAGTCCAAAGCACGAGACAATGTTAGCTTCATGTTGTCTTGGTCGGAGAGTCATGGTGTGGGATCTTAGCAGGTATTTTACCTGAGGCTACTTCTAAATTTTCTTATCGAGTTGTGTGTGGATATGTTTAGTTATATAGAGATGCTAGGTTTTATCTATCTTCTGTTCTTGCACCAGATCCTTAAAATTATACACTGATATTTCTGATGCACCAGCTGCATGGTAACTAAATTGGCAATCAAGTAGGGATGGATCCACCATTTTGTATTTTCTAAGAATATTTATAAACTAAATCAGACTAGGTACTGCTCTTCCAATGCCCTAGAATAACTAATTACTATAGTAATCGTATAACTATTATCACATTGTATTTTGGGCAAGGCTTGTATTTTATTTTTTGTCAATTAGTGTGTCTGAGCTGCATTTTGGTGAACTTTGTTTTCGATCTTCATCCCCTTATTTGCCTTTTCTCCTATCCCTCTATATACATAATACAAATATTTTGTTTTTCATAGTATTGATTGATTCCATGAACTGACTATTTGCACGGAGAAAACTGAGTAGGATTGATTTTTTTTGCGGAACACCGCTGTCGGAACTTCATTATCTTCTTTTGCCTTTTCTCCCTGTCCCTCTATATACATGTATTCTGTTTCTTGTCCCAGTGTTGATTGGTTGCAGGAACGTATTATTGGCTTCAAGAAAAATTTGAGAAATGTTGATTTTCGTGTTGGTGTCATAGTGTATTTGCTTATTGGAAAGAATTACGCCATCTCTCCCTTTGCATTTTCTCTCTATTAATATGGTGGTTAATACTTCTCTATTCTCTGTATATGCGTGCTTTTCAAAAACCATTGTAGTATTGAACTAACTTGTGTTTTGAGTTAAATATACAAACCTAATTACCAAATGAAAGTGATGTGCTAGGTATTAGGGCTGTGCATTCAAACCGGTAAATTTGGTTTTTTCTCGATACCGAGTGAACCGTACCGGACCGGTTCAGTATAATTTATAACCGGTTCGGTAACGGTATTTTTCCCCGGTAAATACCAATTTTACGGTACCGGTAACGGTGCAGATAATCGGTAAATCCCGTCCCGTACCGAAATACCGTTCAATATTAATATTATACACCTAACTGATGACTTTGTGATTGACTTCACTTGACCCACTTACTTTTCTCTCTCTATCCACTGACTTATCCACTGACTGTGATTGTGACTTATCACTTAACCCTTAGTTCATTACCCCCACTTTCTCTCTCTATCCACCAGTCTCCTTTCTATCCACTCTTCTTTCTTTCTCTCTATCCATTTGTTTCGGTGAATACTCCGTTTGTTTTGTCTTCACTCATCTCTCTCTTCTCACCCACAATAGATCTAAGATAAAGTCGAAGGTTAGAGCGTTAAAGAAGAAGAAGTCATAGAATCCTTACATAAATATGGACAACAAGAGCTCCAGCGTAAAGGTCGAAATCCATAGTAGGTAAGCTCGAATCCTTGCATAAATATGGACGACAAGAGCTCCAGCGTGAAGGTCGAGATCCGTAGTAGGCAAGCTCATAAGCATATCGATAAAACTCTCAAATACACTGATCGTCTTGTTAAAGCTGACATCTTCTAGAAACCCAAAGTCCTAGCCCCTCCCCCCCTTTTTTTTCCTTTTGATTTATGTATTTATACCTCATAAGTCCATATGAATCTAGTAAGCTTGTGCTTGTGATTTAAACCCCTAATTTAATTGGAGATGATTATACCTGATCAATTGAAGGTCTCTGTTATTTCTTCCATGGTTTGGTTTATTAGTGTATATCTCAGCTTTGTTTACAGATAGAAATGTAAAGGATTTTTCTCCCAAACGTCATCGTATGACTCTTTAATATCTGGTGTTTTTAATATCTGAAAAGCAACCAGGACAATATGAGATTAACACCGGTATTGGGCCGGTCCGGTACGGGCCGGTAATTTACCAATGAGCAATCCTATATGTTAATAACCTCTTTTGAAACAATGTGGAGAATTGAGTCAATCTGGAGCTGGTGGAAATTTATATCCAGTCAATGATTTTTTTAATTTGTTATGTACTTCGAATACTGGAATACAATTTTTGGAACATAATTAGATACATTGCATTACATCCAGGCTTGTCTCTTGGATATCAATAATGCCAAATATTTTCTTCTGCTTGATGCATGGACTTGCTTCTAGTATACACCCCCATGATATTGGACAGAACAAATAGTAAATAATGTTTTTCGTTTGATGCACTTTATACAGGATTGGTAAAGAGCAAACACCACAGGAGGCTCAAGAAGGCCCACCAGAGTTACTTTTTATACATGGTGGTCACACAAGCAAAGTTTCAGATTTCTCATGGAATCAGTGTGAAGATTGGGTAATAGCTAGTGTAGCTGAAGATAACATACTTCAAATCTGGCAGATGGCAGATCATATCTACCTTGACGAGGACAATGTACCTGGAGATGATACAACTAAAGGTTCCGTTGGCTAAGCTTCCCATCCTAAAGAAAGGTCTATAGGAACCGAACTATAAGCAATCAGATCTTGACTCTTATCTTTTAGTTTTTGTGTTCCTCTACCTGTGTATCAGGTGAGTTTGTTTGTTTGTTTTTTTAATTTAACTTCTTTGAAGCAAAATGCTATGTTATAACTTATAAGTCGTACCGTATTTAGTAACAGATATTAGCATCATGCTTATTGAGCTGCCTATTAGGCTAGGCCTAAGCGCTGCTCTGAGAGCTTCAGAATTTTGGCGCTTTTGAGTAATTAATCGCATAATTTCCTAACCACCTGAACTTATGGCCATTGACTATCCAAAGTAACTGGCCCAAAGTTTAAGATGGGCTAGATTTTGGAGCCATCCAAATTTATAGGTTGCATGTATACATCAAGAGGATGGGCACATGATATGCTAGCATACCCACCCCATATTCTGTTATCAGCTTGTTTACTGTCACTTCCCCATCATATTTCTATATAGATCCGAAGCTATATAACAATTCATTATATTGTACTTCCTCCGTCCCAAATGGAGTACCATTTCCTTTTCTACCTATCTAAAAATGAGACCTTCCTTTTGAAAATAGACTAAAAAGATACATATGTTTCAAGTTTATTCTTAATAAAAGTGTTTAAATTTTCTTTTATTTAGTATCAATATTGTTATCGAAATTGACTCAGGTAATTTGATTAGGAATTTGGTAAATTTTCTTAAATTGCATGGTGTTACATGATAGGACTCTTATTTTGGGGATGCAGAGAATATATAACTATATAAGTGATAAAGCTCATGCCTTCTGTAGGGATTTGTAAAATTCTTAGCATTAACTGCTAGTTTGTTTAGAGATTGGAGGGCTGCATTTTTTTAAGTGCTCTTTTTTGAATTTTGTTTTCTTTAGTCCGTTGAGGGTGCAATTCTTGTTCCCCTTTTATTGTATCCTTTCTTTTCTTTCAATAATTTTTTTCTTTTATCAAAAAAATGAAAATAACTAAACTGCTAGTTTTAAAATTGCTTAAAACATAATAATTATCCCTCTCCAAGAAAAGGAAAAGAAGAATATGATAATTAATCTTTTATATGTTACTGGGCTATAGAGGTTTTATTGTATTTTTTCTTCGATATTCCTTATTGTTTCACGGCCAGAGTTTAAAGCCTTGTTCTTTGGTATTTTGCTCTACTATAGGTCTCAATCGAGTATTAGGTATGACGGATTACCTCTTAGAATTATTCAAGAATCTGGGTCTCCTTAGCATGCGAAACTGATTTACCTCCTTTTTGATTTTTCATACTCCTTGGGATGGATACACAATTGACGAATCTCGAAGCTGAAAATGTTGGCTTTACAATTCATCATTCTGGGAAGCTTTAGGTCACACGACTCAACTAAACTACTATTGTATTCAGTCGTTCTTCTTATATTAATGATAGTGAGGTCGAAAATTTATTAGTCATCAAGCTTACTTCTACTCTAATGATAAAAAGTAAAATAAAATTCTTCCATACATTTAATTCTACATAAAACTACCTTCCACTTGCTTTTTTTGACTTTTTCTACAAAAATTATATACTGCACCCTTTAATTCTTGCAAATGCTAATTTCGACACGAATTTGAAGTCTTTAAAATGAAACATTCAGAGATGATATATTCTAATATATTTATTTTCTAAATCATTATTTAGCATTTAAAGTGCTATTAAAAAAGAACTATTAGAAATATTATTTCTTACTGTCATTGGTACATCTTAAAATTCGTGCAACACATAATTTTGAACGTGACTCGAACTGGAAGGGATTGGAGTAATATGCTTTACTCAAGACATGAAAAAGCGCTTCGGCTTTATATATATATATATATATATATGTATGTATGTATGTATGTATGTATATATGTATGTGTATGTATGTATGTATATATATCATATATGTGTGTGTGAGTGTGTTCCTTGGTGCTCTTTGCAATGTTAGATGTTATTAGAAATAGATAGGCATCCGCATGTAAAAATATAATAGTTGTGTTCAAATATAGTCAAAGTTCATTTAAAACTTGTGATCACTTGCGTATTAGAGCAAAACATAGAAATTTGTGTCTGTTGTATATTTTGTATGGTTATTGTTATACAATCCTACTTTCTAGTCATAGACATAAAACGCAATACTCCTAAGTTGTGGTTATTAACAACACAATTCTTATGTAGGACTAGCAATTAGAATCATAAATCATTTTCCATGCAATATACCTATATTTTTCATTCTTATAATTAATACTATAAATCTACAACATGATATTTTCTAGAAACTATTAATTATGAAGTTTAGATTTATTAATTATATTAAGTGGAAAAAGTTGGCTTCTCGTAAAAAATTAATAATTTAAAGATTACAAACTTTAAGAATATCAACTATTAGAGAGTCAACCGTATACGTGTTTACAATTGAAGTTCGATTCATCTACAACCTTGTCTTTACCTTAATTCATAAAATTTCCAATTCTTGTAAGTTTTGTTATTCAAAGTTTCTGTTTTCAAAGTTGAGCCTATTTTTCGGTTATTATTTCTGCATTTTTGTTTTCTATTTACATGTTCAGATTTTGCTCTTGTTGCTCTCTTTGTTTCCTAGATTATTTAAAAATGAGTACATGTTTGGTTATCATTTTTGAAAAAATATATATTCTACTATCAAGTACAAAGAGGTTTTTGGGGATGAAAAGAACATGTTTTTGTTTACTGCCTCCGTTTTCAAAAGAATGTCTTGAGCACATTCCCACAAGTTAAGGCAGTCAAACTAAAGATATGTTTGACATAAATACAATACTTCAACAGTGGGCCCCAGAAGTAAAAGCATTTAGAACAAATATCAACTATTCCTAGTTGTTTTCATGTGATGGAATACTTTTATATGGGGTCCAATTTTTTTTTTATAATTTTTACTTGTGAAAATTGAACATCCATTTATGGACAAAAAAACAAAAAATGTTCTTAAAGATTTTCTGTGGAGGATGGTCTGCCTTTTATTTATTGTTTTCATATTCAGTTTTTGTTCATACTTTTAACATTGTGTACATTTTTGGTTATGATTTTCGGAATAAAAATTCTCTGATATCGTGCATTGAAGAGGTTCTTGCAGATGATGGGAAAATATTTTTGTTTTTGTTTACGACCTTTATCCTCAAAAGGATGTCTCAAGTACATTCCCACAATTTAAGGAAGTCTAACTAAAGATATGTTTGAAATATATACAATACTTTTTCGCTAACAGTGGCCCCCAGAAATAAAAGTGTGTAGAACAATTTTCAGTAATTCCTGTTTTCATGTGATAAAGTCTTTTATATTGGGTCCACAATCTTTATTTCTTGAAAACATCTATTTATTGGCAAAACAAAAATGTACTTGATGCTTTCTTTGGAGGATGGAGGGAGTATTTCATGTTGCATTTCAGTTGTGAAAGTTACTATTTTAATTTTTTTTGCTATTTGAGTTACTGCTATCTTGTGTCTTCTCTATATCCTCATTATTTCTTTATTAATTAATGGATTGCATTTTTCTTATTCTTTGAGCTTGTGTTGGATGATACCTTGATGATGAATTTGGGGTCAATTTCAAGTTAATTTCTTCTATTGGTCTTGTGCTACTAAGGCCATGGTATACCAGTAAGAAGAGATCCTCTTTGTTTTTGTGTGTCCTAAAAGAGGGGAAAAAAAGGTAGAAAAGAAGAAAAGGAGGGTAATGGATGGGGACTTTTTTTTTAATTAATTTATTTTTGAGGGGGGAGGGGATTGCAAGGGTTTTATGTATAAGGAGGACTTTACTGATTATCGAGGGTTCTATGCATAAAAAGGATCAAAATTTTATTAAAAGATAAATAACAGATGTCTCAAAAGTTTCAGCTCTAATATGAGGGACAAAGGAGAGGGAATTGGTAACTATTGAGCAGACTGCAGAGGGTATGACATCTGAAAATCATTATATACCAAAGATCAAAAGTTTTGGTTCAGTTTGTTGTCTTAGTCTGCTTTTGGTTGTTTCTTTCATCTTCTTTTGTCTCATTCGTTCTCTTTTCTTAAGCTTGCTTTTCTTTTGGCTAAATGAGGTGTACAAGGTTCTATTGTGCATTTTGTGGAATTTTTTGGGGAGAATTTTCCATAGGGACTTGGTGTAGTTATTTTTTGGGAGTTTCCTTGTATAGGGTGGATTTCGGTGTGTGCACAAGAATAGATGTGCCTTTTATTTCCATATGCTTTGTATACTTTGGGTGTACCAGCTCCACCCCCTTTTTGGCACTTTTTAGTGAATTATTTATCTATCAAATTTATTTTGACAACACCAAGATGGAATTTTGATTAGCTGTTTTGAATCTTTTGTTCCTTGATGTGAAGACCTGAGAATCTAGTCTAGTAGTATGGTTGTTGATTCTTTTTCATTCTAATACTTTTCCTAAATAATTTCCCCTTCCACAGGGATATCAAATGTGCTGATATATTGGTGGACAGCGGTGAACCTGTGAAACTTGCGAATATTGGGCTGGCAAAGGTTACTTACTTTTTCAGAATCATAATTTATGTGTATTTATGTTATTGCTCTTATATGCTAAAGTACATGTTCTCTCTTTCTCAGGCAACCACATTGGATATCTTAAATCTTTCAAAGGGACTGCATTCTGGATGGCTGCAGAGGTTTGCCTCAGTTTCCTCTAAAATTTACAAGTCTTGCATTATTAGCTCTTTAAAAAAAATGAAAATAAAGGAAGAGAAAAAAGAAATGCCCTGTCGAAGCAATAACCAACCATCAATAATTAGAGAAGTATCTTATAATATGAAGTCATTAATTAATCCAATTATAAGTCTTTGGCTATGTTGATATGCATCTGTCAGTCGCATTGGCTTGGCTACATCTTTCAGACGTAAGTATTAGCTTTGGCTATGTTGGATTTATTATTTACCATTTGTCTTTGTCCAATTGGAATTATGTGGTTTTCTATATTCGCAATTTTGCCCTTTGGGCATGTGTTTTACACTTTAACTGGTGGTTGAACGTTTTATTTTGTTTACCTTTGTGGAACTTTATGTCTATATTTTTCTGGATAGAACTTTGTTTGTATATTATTAACGATTATTTGTTCTGCTCAACATAATCAAACAGTATGCACTCTTGTGCTGACAGCTCTTTATTGTGCACCATTTAGCTATCCATTTGTTTCTATTACCAGTGTAAGTTCTCACTTTTTACCATCATCTTTCTGTACCAACACTTGATAAGTATTAAGGGGAACCTACATGGTGTGTGACATTTTCATATGGTTTCTTTTCTATTTCATTAATAGTGGAGATTCGTCCTAAAGAAATGGAGTCATTCAGCAAATTTAAAATACTTCATTATGAGTCAAATTATCGAAGTAAATTCCTCAGGCATTTTTTGTATGGGGTTTTGTTCATCAATTGGAGTGTTTTGATTAAGATTAATCTTCCTGTCATGACAGATGCATGTACTGGTTAGGATTGCCAGGGGTAAACCTCTTCCATGGGCAATTCCTTGTCACAAAATGCCCACGGTTTTATCCACAAATTATTAAAGTTAATACAGCTAATAGACCTCCAACTGCTAAACTGTTGGACCATCTATATGTGAAGATGCCTCTATCAACCTTTCCAAGCCTTGCATCTACACACTAGGTTGGAATTCGGTCGTAAAGCATTTTTTCATCCTTACATGGTCGCACAAATTGAGGTGACATTATACACTTGTATGAATTAGTTTCAAGCGTAAAATGTAATGTGTCAATTTTCACATTATTCATGTGGTAGATGGCAAAGGCTGCAGGAGCTAAGCGGTTTTGGATGAAGATGCCTGTATAACATATTATTATGGTAAACTACATAATCGTATTGTACATTTAGGATTGGTTCATTGAATCTTCAATTTCTCACCTTACTATCACTTATATTAGTAGTAATATACCTGATGCAACTTTTCATTGTACCTGTCTAATGTACTACCCTATCTTACGAAAGATGGAATACCCACTGCTATGCATCTTAAACAATTTTTTTGTGCAAATACTTTATCGTATAAGATCATACAGTAAGATGGCTGATTGGTCACTCTTGGTGCGATGTTTGTCTCTCTTTTGCACTACCTATATTTAGCTGCATAATTTGAAGAACTGGTTAATACTCTTGTTACTAGTATAATATCTTCACTCATGTTGCTTTTATACCTCATTGCATGATGCCGGCTTATTTTTTCTCATTTTCATTTAGTCTTGTTTTAGTAAAACTCTTGCTGGAATTTAACTGGGCATTCTTCATACAGATGTACAGAGATGTTTGTATTTGCATGAACTTTCAAATGGCGAAAGAACTGGGTATTGAACGAGAACACAGAGCATCTGTTTATTAGGATCACCTGATAAGAAATTTCGGGATTGGAGAGCAAGCTGGTTGCTAACACCATCTTCTTGGTTGAACTTGGCTGTATAATTTGTTCTAAAATGTATTATATAGCTCGAGTTGGATTCGGCCTTTTCTTATGATTCTTTGTACTAGTAAATTGTATATATATCAAGTGATCTGAATATAGCTTAGTTCTTAAAAGAAAAACACAAGATTCCACAAGGTTGTAAGTTGTAATGATAGGGTGTTTATTTTCCTGATGTTGATGATTCCAGCACTGTTATGAACTTATGTGCATGTCATTTTTACTTTTATTTATGAGGCAAGAAAACGGTGAAAATCAGAAGGCTGCGTTTGGATCATTGATTTGAAATGAATCAATTTGTAATTGATTTAGCTTAATTTTGAAAAATAGATGCATAATAACATATTTGTAGATTTAAACAAAACAAAATCGATGGGATTAAACTACAAGTGATTGTTAAATTCATAAAATAGGGGTTCTAGGTTCTTGGAAAACATATATATATATATATATATATATATATATATATATATATATATATATATATGTGTGTGTGTGTGTGTGTGTGTGTGCATGTATGTGTGGAATGATTCATCATATTATTATGTATTTGTTATGGATCAAAAATGAGCATACATTATCTCTATTTATCGCTCAATATAGGAACTAAATATAGGAACTAACAGTCAAGATTAATTAATGTCAATTACTATTAGTAGTGAGCAGTGGATGTCGGGTTATGTCCGCTACTAATAGTAGCGGATGACAGTTGTGATGTGAAGTTTTGAATTTTAATTTCGGTCGATGATTCTTATATTGAGTTGTATGTCTATTTTTGATCCATAATAAATACATAATATTGTTATATATATATATATATATATATATATATATATATATATATTCTACCTTTTTTTATAGTTTCGTTTAGCATAGTTTTATCTTCTAGAATCCATTCGAATTGCCTAGCGGAGCTTTAAAGGTATAGATTAAATTCAAGTTTAACTCGTCTTGGTCTAGTGTTAAAGGTCAAAACTTAGGGAGATAAATGTCGCACTAAAAAAACAATTCAAGATTGTTTATTTAGAATAAAAGGTTAAGTCAACCCTCAAAAAATAAATTTTAACTTTCATAGATATTATAAAACTTACAACTTCTTTGGCAACTACATGTCAAAGTTGAAAAATTATTAAAAATTAATTATATTCTTGAAAGTTATATATATATATATATATATGAGACTCGATTCATAGTTAACGTTGTAAATAATAATTTATCCTTACAATACATCCTGACCGTTCATCCAATGATCTAACAGTTTAACAGAAGTTCCGTCTCAGTTTAGTTTTCAGTATTTATCAAAATACCCCTCGTTTACAATTCATCCGTCCGCCATATTAAACTGCAGACGCTAAGTATAAAAAAAAAATTAGCATCCACAATATTAAACTGCGGAGCCTTATGCTACCAACAAATAAATTGAAGTAATTCATTCATGCACCAAAACAAACCATGAGTAGCGAAGAAACATGAAATTAAGAAGACTAATATCATTACACGCTCTAACATTTCTAGATTATAACAAAAAAAAATAGTAATAAAAGAATGAAATATTATGCATTTAATTATAGTTTTTAAGGACTTAACCGACCAAAAATGAACTTTGAGAACATTTTTAAAAATGGGTGGCAAATTGAAAGGACATAAGTATCCCAGTTTTTGTGGTAGTTTCTGAGCCGATCAACTACGCCCCTGTGCCTGAACTTGACCAGTTTGCACCACAGTTATCACAACCACTACAGAAATACGCAGCAGCAATGTGGCTCGGAACTGACTAGAGAAAACTTGGTTGTGTTGGCTGCCATTTTTCTGCAATTTTTTTTTGATTCGATCTGTTAATGCCTTGATAAATTGTTTGTTGATGATTTGTATTGCAGATGCATGTTTCAGTTCTACTTATAGTTGTAGAAGTGTGAAAGGATTAGTGCAAGTAATCATCAACATTTGAATGACTCATCTAATTCAAGTTTTGGTCCAAGTAGGTATTGCATGAAAAAATTGCTTGGTTTTGGATGACATTTTGTTTTTCCTCTTCAGGATAACATGCAGTTAATTCTTTGGTTATAATGAATAAATGTAAACAAAACTTTACTTCATTTATATGAATTATTTAATTTCTCACAAGATATCATTTAAATATTATCTTTCAATTTATTTTTTCTCGTCTTAATCAATGTAATATTTTTGAAAATCTTGGACAAGGAGAGTGGAGAGTTAAAAAAAATAGGCATAAAATGAGGGTGGTTTTTGATAAGCAAAGGCGAGATGAAAGGTTATAAGTGGGTTAAGTCACACATTTTGATTGCATGACACAGTTTGATGTGGATTAATTTAAGAGAAATGATTTATATGTTGGACCAATATAATATATGATGAAGTTGAATTACGACTCTATATCATGAAACTTAATAAATTGTGATGAGTTCATTCTTAATTCTTACCTATATTATGTGAAAAACGTCTTTATGTAGACATGAATGCATGTTTTACAATTTCACATATTTTCATATCCACGTAAAAGAGCTCAATAAAAACATATTTATGGAGTCGCATTAATGTCCCACAAGCATGCATGCATGCATATTTGAGCATCATCAGAACCATTTGATAAATGACCTTGTTTCAATTTACTCTAGGATATCATAGGCCCCTTAACCTCATGGCTAGTTGCATGCATGCGCCAACTAAAGGAGACTTGGATGGTCTTTTTGGTAACTATCAATGTAGCCAAAATTTAAGTGCAGAAGCTACATACTTGATTATAACTAACATACACCTAGCTGTTAAAGCCAGGATATATACGATTTGTCACAGAGTTGGTTTGAAGGGAGCCATTAATTTGTTATATGATCCTCCTGATATATATATGGTTCTCAAACATCCTTGTGGGACATTAATAAAACATAATACTCTCGATGTTATGCAAATGCTTAATTCCCCAATTTCTAATTATTATATTTAACAAAGTTTAGTGGGCTTATAAATCATGTTGAATAAAATTTCTTATCTACTTTTATCTTTAAAACTAATTATGTGTTTGGTTACATTTTTTATATAAAAATAAAATCCTCTTCTATATATATTGTGTATGTATATATGAAGAGCTTCTTGCATGCAGATGATGATATATATATATATATATATATATATATATATATATATATAGAAACATGTACTCGATCGCTTTATTAATTAATTTCATCATTATTTTGATAAGCACTTCCTTTGATCTACATTACATAACGCTGCTCAGTTGCAGATCAGGAAACATCCATCTCAACAGACGATATATGGAGCACAAAAAACAGAAATCTAATAAACGTTGAAGAAAAAAACATAGAAACAGTGAAAATAAAGTCCAGATCTAGAGAGATCATGCATAGGAAAGTTGAAGCACATCATCTCTTGACCGTCCTTTCACGTACGTCCACCTGATCAGTTAGCTGCATAAAATTAGAATATATATATATACTATATACATAAAATAATAAACTAACTAAAAATCAGATGCAGAAGTAATTATATATTACGGGCAGGGCAAGCGAGGGGAGGGAGGTTGCACTGAGAAGGAATTTGAGAAGAGATCCTGATAGTTTTGCAAATGCACTCATGGCTTATATATGGAGTTGAAGGCAGAACAGAAGTCGGAGCTAGGCTTTACTGTTAGTTGCACCAGGCACCACAAAAGGTGCACACACGTTGAGGTTCCCGAGATCAGCTGAGCAACTACGTCCCTGTGCCTCAACTTGTTCCGTTTGGATCACAGCTAGCGCAACCATCACAGTAACAAGCAGGAATGTGGCTCGGGAGCTGATCGGAGAAACAATAAGTGACTTGGTTGTCGTGGTGGCTGCCATTTTAATTTTCTGCAATTTTAATGCCTTGTTGATGATCATCTGTATTGCAGTTGTTTCAGTTCTTCTACTTATACATGCATGTGAAAGGAGTAGTACAAGATGACTCATCTAATTCAAGTTTTGGTCCAAGTAGGTATTGCATGAAAAATTGCTTGGTTTGGGATGACATTTTGTTTTTTAATTCCTCTTGCAGTTAATTCTTTGGTTATCTATATAATAAAATAGAACTCATTTTGAATTTTTCATTTGACAAACCACAAGGACGGTTCAGATTCATTCTAACTTAATTCTTCTAACTTAATCTAAAGGCTCATATTTCTTCCCGTCCAAATCAAATTCACTCCTACACCCTACTCTCTCTCATTTTCATACACAAAATCTTTCTCCCTCCTATCTTCTTCACACAAACAAATAATAATAATAATAATAATTATTATTATTATTATTATTATTATTATAATTATTATTATATTATCTATATAATAAAACAGAACACATTTTGAATCTTTCATTTGACAAGCCACAAGAACGGTTCAGATTTCATCTCAATTCTTCCAACTTAATCTAAATGCTCACATTTCATCTCACACTAAAAAATTTCGCCCAAATCAAATTCACCCCTAAAAATTCTCGCCCAAATCAAATAACAATAATAATAACAATAATGATAATAATTATAATTATAATAATAATAATAATAGTAGTAGTAATAAAAATAAAAATAATAATAACACTAATAATAATTATAATTATAATAGTAATGATAATAATAATAATAATAGTAATAATAATAATAATAAATATAATAATAGTAATAATTTTAATAATAATAATTTATTACAATAATTATAATTATAATAATAATAATAGTAATAATTTTAATAATAATAAAATTATAATATTAATTATAATAATATTAATATTAATAATAAAAAATAATTATAATAATTATTATTATAATAGTAATAATAATTATAATAGTAATTATTATTATTATTATAACTATAATAGTAATAATAATAATAATAATAATAATAATAATAATTGTTATTATGTTATTATAATTGTTATTATGGTGGTGTGGTGAATTATGAAAATTGTTATTGATGATTTTTAAGTTTTGTAAGCAGGTTTAGATTTTTTGGATATCTATTTTTAAAGAAAAAATAATTATTATGGAGGTTTGGTGAATTATGATAATTGTTATATCGATTATATGTTATTTTAGGTTGTAAAAATCTTTAGGTAATGTAGTATTTTTTTTTACGTTGTGTCTTTAAGTACGGACAATTACTAATAATGAATACATGTAAACAAAACTTTACTTCATTTATATGAATTATTTCTTTTCTCACAATTACTTTTAGGATATCATTTAATTGACTTTTAATTTTTTTTCTCGTCTTAATCAATGTAACATTTTTTGAAAGGGAGAAACAATTTTCACATATAATTTTGATATTTTTATAAAAGAGTAGAGTGAATTTTACCTTTATATATAAAAAATATTTTATGTAATTTTAATACTTTCACATAATTTTCTCTCGGTATTGAATAATAAATTAAAGTGAGTTCATTCTTAATTTTTACCTATTCACATTTACTATCCACGTATATTTGTCGTCTTATATATCAAGACTTTTAATTTAATTTTGAATTCTCCTTTACAACTAACTTCCAAGAATTGGCTCACTAAGATCATAAAGTTTAACTAGAGTGGATATATTGAAATGGGTTTTCTTCTGCATATAGCTTAGAAATGTCTGAGGCCGAAGAATTTAAATAAAATAAAATAACACAGATTATAAGAGCATTTATAATAGTTTTCTTAATCAACTCTTTATTCTTAATTTTAGAGAATACATCAATAAATTATTATCCAATAATTTCTTTATCCTTATTTAACTCTCTATTTTAATCTCTATATATATGATTTTACTCCCTAATATGAGGGAGTCAAAATACCGTTCTCTATATATATAAAAATGACATTTCACACCTTCATTGTGACGCCCCCAAAATAGGTATACAACACCCATTCTCGAAGTGCCAAATACATAGTGCGAAAGCAAACTACAACTTTAATAATACAATTGTCGTGCAAAAAATACGACAACACATACTTTGAGTTTAAATACAAATATTATCTTCAGTATAATATCCACACCCAAATAAGTCCTCATTACAATTATTCATACACTTTTTACGTAAATAGTGAGGATTTGCTAAAACATCTTTCTAGAACCATCACTCCATACCCGACTCGATCCTGCCATGTTCTCACCTCACGAGAAGAAAAATAGAACAAAAAGAAAAGAGTGAGCTCAACTAGCCCAAAGAAAGAATATTATGACTAAGATAATATACAACAAATTATTGTTAGTCCTCAGCGGGGAAAAATCGATAGAATATAATACAACAAGGTTTAGATCAATGTTCTGCAATGGAGCAAGAATCCATTAGAAGAGTCAGTAGAGAATGAGTTCTACTATCTCTAAGATTTAAAAGTCCATCATCAATATTTTATCCCTGTAATAACAATCAATATACATCTTTAATCAAATATTCATCTTTGCACTACTGTGCCAAAGATATTCATTTATATCACTTGGGTTGGTCATGTATTCATCTCAATACATGCTCATCTTTTTACTACTAGCCAAAGATATTCATCTCAACACTGTTCATCTTTGCACTACACGCCCAAAGATATTGAAGAATATCATCATTTAGGGGTGAGGATGATGAAAAATATTTTAAAGAAAACGAATCCAAAGGAGATGAAGGACAAATATTAGGGATTAGTACACGGTTTATCCAAGATCAATAATACTTATAATAACCAATTTTGAAGCGAGAATTCAAAATAAAGACCAAACATGGATACAATCAAAGATAGTAACCATAATAGACATCTTGGACAAAAAGAAGAAAATTTTATTTTTCTATTGAATAGTGCCATATTCGTGAATAAGTGTCGATATCGTGAATAAGGTCAGTATCGTGAATAGTAACTCAGACACAAAAAGTTCTAAATTTGATTAAAAGTTCAGATCAATACTTGAAGATAATGATATTGAAAGAAATAATATCATATATGAAGAAAATAACATCCCTTACCTCAAAATAAGCGTACTTACGATGAAATATCGGATAGAAAAGTTGAAGGAAACTTTCAGATCAACAACAACTCTCAAAGTATCTAAATACTCACAAAAATACGCTCGACAATATAGAGAGAAAGAAAACTTGTTTCTAGTGTGATTTTCAATTTTAACCTAAGCGTCTATTTATAGGAAAATGTTAGAACGCCATAGGAGACTAAAATAATAAAATAATATTATTTATATCAAATCTTCCACGCACACCCTTGGAAAAATTCAAGCATGCCATTTTGGAAGAGAAAAATAGTAGCCCACATGTTTTCAAATAAAAGTGGATCCCTCAACGTTTTTAACGTAGATCTCCAGTCCCTCAAATAAATTCATAGAAAATAGCCCGTTATTTTTATAAAAATAACGTATAAATTTGTAGATAAAAATCATTTTATTTTTTGAAACATCAATAATTCATAGAAAATAGCCTGTTTATCAGAAAAATACGAATTTTATGTCCATTCTGCCTGAAATCGAATTCTCTACAACTTTGCAGCTTTGAGTTTTTCCAAATTCCAAACCGAAAATATCCGAAATTCACAAACGGATGATTTTTAATTCCTCCATTCTGACAAAATATTGATAAAATAACTCAACATTAATTCCTTCATTTATAACCACATAAATAAATTCATCATTTATATTCACATCAAATAAATATTTTTTTATCATATAAATCAATAATTAATTATTCACAAATAATATTACAGAATCACAATTATGACAATCAGGCCGTTCACAGGAAAGAGGGGGATTTCCAATAAGGATTTCTCCTTACTGGCACGCAATTAGGTGACCAAACCTCTCCTTAGACAGAACTTTCTAGACATTGCCAATAATGTTATCTAATAATATTATTTAAATAATATGAATTGTTGATCTGATAATGGAAAATACTGTGCAGTGACAATTATTGAAACAACAATAATATAAAATATCAACGCAACAATTATTGAATCAATAAAATATTGAACAGTAACTACTGTAACAATTATTGAGTAGTGTCTTCTTACGTACGAATCAATAATTCAACAATACTGTGCAATACCGTGTGCTACTGTGCAACCACGCATATTACTATATTTTAACCACCAGGTATTCCAACAGTGTTAACGGTAACAACTACGCCGTTATTTATAAAAACTCATACCTTGTCGTTTTCTTCATCCGAAGCTTATTATTACATTATGAGCCCCACGAGTGGGCTGCTTGTGTCGCATACGAATATTCCCCGACAAAAAGAATATTCCACGACCAAAAGAATATTCCCCGACAAAAAGAATATTCCACGACCAAAAGAATATTCCCTGACCAAAGCATTATATCAAATTAACCCTTATTAATTTAGAATAATGAATAGAGGAAATTTTAATTTTATTTATAATAAGTTGGGGTCTTACAACCTCCCTCCTTATAAAATTTCGTCCCTCGAAATTGACGACGATACAGTGTTTTCAAAACGGTGAGGGTACCTCGCTTTCATTTCTGATTCCAACTCTCAGGTCATTTCCTCAATAGCATGGTTCCTCCACAAAACCTTAACTTATGGTATAACCTTGGTGCGTAGGACATGCTCTTTCCTATCTAAGATCTTAACAAGTACCTCTCACGACGTTAAATCTTTGACTATCTAAATGCGGTTCTAACTCGATAATGTGGTTCGGGTCTTTTACATATTTACGAAGCATTGATATATGAAAAATATTATGAACACGAGACATGTTTGGAGGTAATGCGAGTCTATAGGCTACATTTCCTATTCGGTCAAGAATCTCAAATGGACCAACAAATCTTGGATTGAGCTTTCCTTTTTCCAAATCTTGTAACTCCCTTCCACGTATCAACACGTAATGAAGACATGATCTCCATTATTAAACTCCACGTCCTTTCATGAAGATCAAAGATAACTCTTTTGTCGATCTTGTGAGGTTTGAATACGTTGTCGAATCATTTGGATCTTTTTCGTAGTCATGCGTACTAATTACGGTCCCAACAACGTTGCTTCTCCCACCTCGTCCCAAAGATCTTGAAGAACGACACTTTCGTCCATACAGCGCCTCGAATGGAGCCATGCCTATACTTGCTTGATAACTATTGTTGTAGGAGAATTCCACCATTAGCAAGATACTTATCCCAACTTCCTTTGAAATCTAGGACACGAGTCTTAATAGATCTTGAGGGTTTGAATAGTCCTTTTCGATTGCTCGTCCGCTTTGAGGATGGTATCTTTGAGCCCAATAAATCAGAACTGTGCCCATAGCTTTACGTAGGCTAACCCAAAATCTTGAAGTGAATCTTGGGCCACGATCCGAAACTATGGATCTTGGCATGCCATGCAATCTCACAATCTCATTCACGCATACATACGAAAGCAAGGCGTTCAAGGAATAAGTCTCACGATAGGCAAGAAATGAGCGGACTTGTTTAATCTATCAACAATAACCCAAATCGCATCTATGCCTTGAGAAATTTTAGGAAGACCCGTAACGAAATCCATGGTAATGTGTTCCCACTTCCATTTCGGAATCTCAAGTGGTTGCAATGGACCTTTTGGCACTTGATGCTCCGCCTTTACTCGTTGATGTTGCCTCTTTTATAGTTCTAATAAAAGAGCTCTAACTCATGCAAGCATACATGTGTCAACAAGTAATACAGAGTAAGTAGAGTATCGATCCCACAGAGAAAGTTGTTAAATTTAAACTATTATGCATTAATTAACTCACTGTACTTATATGCCTAGACTGATGACTAAAATTGTTGAATTAAACTAATTATAACTACCAACTAAAAATAAGAATGCAACTGGAATAAATATAATATGGAAATGATGGGACCCTAACTTCATTTAATATTTCATCCAATCGCCACTATCATGAAAGAAGTGTTCACATATCACAGGAAAATAGCCAAGAGCACAAAGAGAGTTATAACCATTTTTCAATGCACTATAACCTACTTACACAACATCTACAGATGTTAGACTCTATGTAATCACCAATACAATCACAATCACCATATGTCTATGCGAAATTGCAATCCTATTGATTTTAAGCTCAAGCCCTTACTCTAGCTCATACGGTGAAACAATATATGTCTATCTGGTTCACAAAACATGCAAGTCATTACAACAACCTCATATTCGCATGCTATCATGATTACAATTCATATTTATATGTTCATTGTCAATCCCATACAAATACTGAGACGAATGGTGATCAAGCATTCATACATGTAAAACAATCATTACAGATATTCCAAATGATATGCAGAACAAATCTAACATTTAGATGTACAACCAAACTACATATTAAAATTCGTTAGAATCCCATAATGGAGTTTAGTTCATGCCTGAACCAAAAGCCATTATGGGATCAACGTTAAATATGATCAATAAACAAACAATTGAAGTAAGAAAGATAGAACAATCAAACCCAATCGCTGAATAAAAATCAATGATCAACTATTAAATCCTCAAAGAAATCCAATAGATAATAATCAAAATCCACGATGACAGAGAATTCCAAGAAGAAGTAGAGAAGTAGATGTTATGGCCTTGTTCTACGTTGGAACCTCTCCCAAGGTGTAAACCCTAGTTTCTAAGATAAAGAATACGTAAAAGTGATCAAGTCTACGTCTGACACCAGTCAGAATCGTTTAAAAACTAATTATACATCATTTAATTAAGAATTAAACATAAAATTAAATTTACAAAGATCAAGATCGTGCCTTACGGCGGCGGCCTTCTCTGACTTTCTCTGTCTCGCGGCCGCGAGACTTGCAGTGAGTTATGTCCAGTCCAACCATCTTCTCACGCGGGCGCGCGCTTATACCTCGTGGGCGCGCGTCTCTTCCCTCGCGGTCGCTCAACTTGCAGAAGGTTCTCATTGTTTATCCTCAGATCTTTCTTGGCATGAAGTCTAAACTTGTCTCGCTGCTGGCTTATCTGCGAGTTACGGTTTTCTTTAAAATATTTTTCATCATCCTCAGTCCTAAAAGATGATATTACTGAATATCTTTGGCCTGTAGTGCAAAAATAGTTGATTTTCTTATGAATATATTTGGCTCGTAGTGCAAAGATGAACATGTGTTGAGATGAACATGACCAACTGATGAATATCTTTGGCCTGTAGTGCAAAGATGAATATTTGATTCAAGATGAATATTGATTGATGTTACAGGGATAAAATAATGATGATGGACTTTTAAATTCATAGATTATAGTAGATTTTATTCTCTACGTAACACTTCTATGAATTATGATTTCCGCTGCGAATATTGATCTGAAACTTGTTGTCTATTGTATTTTATCAAATTTTTCCCTGTTGAAAAGTAACGATAATTTGTTCTATATTATCTTAGTCATAATATTCTTTACTGGGCTAGTTGAGCTCACTCTTTTCCTTTTTGTTCCATTTTTTCTTCTCAGGAGGCGAGAATGTAGCGAGTACTAGTCGGGGTGTGGAATGATAGTTCTAGAAGTTGTCTTAGTAGTCCTCACCATTTTTGTAAAATAATGTACCAATAATTGTATTGACGACTTAGTTGGGTATAGATATTGTCTAGATGACAATATTTGTATTTAAACTTTCAGTTTATATGTTGTATTAATAAAGTAGTAGTTGTTTCTGTACCATGTTATTGACAACTCAAAATGGGTGATGTATACCTATTTTGGGGGCGTCACACTTGTAGTGAGTTATGTCCGATCCGGCCCGACTTCTCTCACGGTAGCTGGCTTATACCTCTAGCATGTAGCGTCTCTTCCCTCGCTGTCGCTCAACTTGCAGAAGGTTCTCATTGTTTATCCTCAGTCTTTCACTGTGGTATGTGAGTCTAAACTTGTCTTGTCTTGCTACCATTGCGACTTGTCTTCTGAGTTACAGTTCTCCGTTCGGTTTTCTTTGTTCTTCTTTGCTTGTTCATCCTCTTGTTTGATTAGTCTCCATGCTTCATCACACCTCCATGCCATGCACATCCTCACCTCGTGACTAGCCTTCAAGCATCCATTAGCTTCGTGCCTCTAATACCACCGAAATTAAGCCAATTCCTGCACTTATTCACCAAAAGGAGTTTTAGGTAAATGCAATGCAAAATAACGTGAAATGCAACTAAAGCACACTGAAATGTACTTGAGATGGGCACAATTCGCATGGATTGGTATACAATAAGTAGGTAAAAATATCACTTATCAGTTGACAAGTTAAACACCTCGAGATAAACTCCGCGATCTCTCTCTTCATATTGTTCCACTAAAATGTGTGTCGAATATCATGATACATTTTGGTACTCCCAGGATGGATTGCAAACGAGGTGTTGTGTGCCTCCATCATGATTCTATGCTTCAAGTCAGAATCGTTAGAAACACAAAGTCTAGAGTTGACTCGAAGTATTCTTTCTTCATCGATTCTTGCTTCTGGAATAGCTCCTTCTTGCACTTTCTTCTTCATACGCATCAGCCCCAGGTTCGTAGCTTAAACAGCTTTAACTTTATCGATTAAAGTCGGTTCTACTCGTATATTCGCCATCATCAAATGGGTCCCTGGAGTCTTTAATTCTATCTCCATCCTTTGCAAGTCATACAAAATGGGCCTTTGTGTTGACAATATCGCACTTTTCATCTTTCGCGTATGATCTTACACTCAATGCGCGCCGATACTACGCTCGCTTTTCGGGATGATATTGACTAGTGTGATTATAATCTTTCAACAGCTCAAGCCAACGTCGTTGCCGCATGTTGAGTTGTTTTTGGGTGAAGAAATATTTGAGGCTTTTATGATCCGTATAAATCTCCACTTTCTCCCCCATAAAAGTAGTGTCTCCATATCTTCAACGCGAAAATGACTGCTGCCAACTCCAGATCATGAGTTGGATAATTCCTCTCATATTCTTTGAGTTATCGCGAGGCATAGGCTATGACTTTCCCATGTTGCATGAGAACACATCCTAACCCTTTGCCTGAAGCATCTCTATAGATAACAAATCCATCGACCCGGATGGTATTGCGAAACAGTGCGAAATGAGTCTCCTCTTGAGCTCTTGGAAACTCTTCTCGCATTCTTCGCTCCATACAATTTTGTATCTTTCCAAGTCACCGAGTTAATCTGAGATAGCGATTCGAGAAAATCCTTCCACGAATCTCCGATAATAACCCATTAAGCCCGAAAAGTTGCGTACTTGATCCACCGACTTGATTGCTCTAACTTTGTATTGCTTCAATCTTCGGGTCAGCAGATACTCCATGTTTTGACACCACGTGCCCAAGGAATGCTACTTCCTTAAGCCAGAACTCGCATTTCTTCAGCTTGGCATAAAGCTTGTTTTCACGAAGCCTTTCAAGTATCAGCTTCAAATGGTGGTCATGATCTTCACGACTTTTGGAATAGATGAGGATGTCATCAATAAAGACAACAACGAACTGATCCAAATATTCCTGGAATACTCGATTCATAATATCCATGAAAGCAGCAGGAGCATTAGTCAATCCAAAAGACATGACTAAGAATTCATAATGCCCGTACCATGTTACAAGGCGATCTTTGGAATATCCTCGCTTTTAATCTTCAATTTAATGATATCCGTAAGCTAAGATCAATCTTTGAAAAGAATTGTGCTCCAGAATATTTGTCAAACAGGTCATCAATGCGAGGTAAGCGGATACCTATTCTTGATGGTGACATGGTTTAATTCTCGATAGTCAATAAAGTCGTATACTCCGTATTTCTTCTTTACGAATAAAACAGGAGCACCCCAAGGAGATGTACTAGGACGAATGAAACCGATGTCTAATAACTCCTGTAGTTGGACTTTTAACTCCTGAAGTTCAATAGGAGCAATTCAATATGGGATTTTAGAAATGGGTTTTGTACCCAGTTCAAGGTTAATAAAGAATTCAACATTACGTTCTGGGGGTAGACCGGGAAGTTCTTCAGGAAATACATCAGAAAATTCTCTAACAACAGAAATATTATTCAAATCTGACTTGTCTTTGTTCAAATCCATAACATGGGCTAAGAAAGCTTGGCATCCATTTTTCAATAAATGAATAGCTTTGTGGCTTGATATGACAGTGATTGATTTTAGTGGTTTAGTTGTTTGAATTCGTATGACAGGTTGGTTAGGAATATGAAAACTAACAACCTTACGAAAACAATCAATTTTGGCATGATGAGTGGTTAACCAATCAATTCCTAAAATCACATCAAAAGAAAATATCTTTAAAGAAATAAGATCAACAGGTAATGTGATTGTGCCAACTTGGATCAAGCAAGATTTATAAACTGTAGATGTAACGAAGGTTTCACCCAACGGAGTTTCAACAGATAAGTTAAAATCTAAAATTTCTCCGGAGTCAAGTTTAAACGTTGAGCACAAGCAGGTGAGATAAAAGAATGGGTAGAAGCAGGTATCTAGTAAGGTATAAACTTCGTAAGAATTCAAGATTAGCCATCGTGATCACCTCGTTCGGGTTCCTCACGTTTTGGCGATCCACGACAAACGCTTCTTCCGAGGAACCGATTGACTTCGACTTATCTCGGGGATGACTTTTGGAGTCACCATCCCCATTGAACTTGGTTTTGCTTTCTGAGAACACTCTCGGGCTATATGACCCTCCTTTCCATGAGTTATAATATACCTTGGATTGTTGTAGGCGGTTTGGTGATATGTCCCTCTTTCCGCAGATTTGTAACACGGTAGGTGGTCGTTCTCCTCCCCAAGCAACAATTGATGGGTGTTGTCAGCCGATGTCTTCTGTTATTGTTGAATCTCCTCTTTTGAAATTTCCACTAGACTCACCTCTTCTATTATCATGGCCACGATTACCACCCAGAGTGGTTTACCGCTTTTATTCAGTATTCTTCCTCCTCATTTGGTTATCATCGCTCGATGATGTTCTTTGTCATCGGTATGACCCTGGTTATGATCCCTCGGTTGAGTGTACTCATTATCTCGCTCTAATAATTGAGCCCTGTTGACAACATCTGAATACAGATAAAATTTATGAGAGATAATGTATTGACGAATCTCGAGTTTTAGACCTCTTAGAAACATCCGCGTCATAAGTTCCTCATTCTCCACCAAATGAGGTGTAAACCTGGATAACTCTGTGACGCCCCCAAAATTAGGTATACATCACCCATCTTGGGTCGACACTTACATGGTGCGTAATTTAAAAACAACTTATTAACATAAGCGTAGGTATACAATACGACATAAAGCGTGAGTTTAAATACAAATATCGTCTACTAGATATTATACAAACTCAAATAAAAAGTCCTCATTACGATTATTATTATCACACTATTTTACGAGAATAGTGAGGACTACTAATGTTATCTTCAAGACCATCACTCGTTTCCCAGGCTGCGTCCGGCTATATTATCATTTCACGAAGAAAACGGTGAAAGAAAGGGTGAGCTCAACTAGCCTAGTAAGAAATATTATGACTAAGATAATGCGAGAATAAATTATCAATAGTCTTGATAATGTTAAAGCGATAAAATACAATAGACAACCGGTTTAAGCTGCGGTGAATATCTGATCCATTAAAAAAGTCAAGTAGAAAATAAAGTCTACTATCTTTTAGGTTTTAAAAGGTTTTTCATCCTTGTTTTATATTTGAGACTCGACTTTAATAAATATTTCACATCATCGAATCACCTTACACACTACGGCCGAGGATATTCTTTAGTATCACGACCACAATTATTCATGCACTACGGGCCGAGAATATTTGTGTATTCATTAATGGTCATGATCATGCCAACAAGCGTCCATCGATGCACTACTGACCGGCGAGGATTTTTATCACATCATTTGTAACATTACGGTCGTGATTACACGAATAGTCTCTCGGTCATAATCATACCAAGTCCATCTATGCACTACTGGGCCACGAGATGACTTTCAAAAAAAATATAAACATGAGGAGGATGATGACAATGATATAAGAATTCAATAAAACAAGTTCAAGAATTATTTTATCCGGGAATTATTAACGTCAAATTTTTAACATGATCTTTGTTTTGTAGAGTAAAATTCAAGAATGATCAGAAGAATATTTCCATGAAAAGATCTTTGGATGAAGCAAATATCAAGGATATTCTACTAATTTCATGGAGTATAGAAGTCAAAGTTTTAACCAATTTGGGTATAATAAAGAATGGAATAACAAAAGAAATCACCGTAAATGCGATAGGCCGCTTGCAGACGAGTTATTCAACAGAATAATAAATAACGGAACGGTCGGTGAAATTCACACAAGCGGGATGTTCAACGAAGAATAATAAAGATGGAACCGGATCCGGTGTAAAACACACGAGATAGGATATTCCAGCGAGAATAATAAAGAGCGGAACCAGGTCTTGTGTAAAAACACGCAGACGAGGATGTTCCAGCGAAGAATAAAAAAGCGGAACCGGAACCGGTCGGTGTAAAACACATGAGCAGGATGTTCAGCGAGAATAATAATAAAAAGCGGAACCGGTCGGTGTAAAAAACATGCATGAGGATGTTCCAGCGAGAATAATAGAAGAATGTCACCAAGTATAGGGTAAACCACTTATCTGAGTTATTCCAGCGAGAATAATAAGCGATGGAATAACAATGATTCTCTTCATGAATAAGAAAGAATAACACCCCTTACATTTGGTAGGAGATTGAATCTTTTGACGGTAGTAGTAACAAAATACTCTTCTTCTTTCTCTCTTATTCTCTCTATACTTTCTCTCTCTATAGCTTGAATGAATTAAGTGAAAATAATGAAGCCCTAGGCCTCTATTTATAGAAGATTTCTAGCTTAGCACTTAGTGTGAAAAGGCAGTGGCTTGACGATGATTGGTTTGACACCGTAATGTAATGTGAAGCGACAAGTGGTTCGGCCCTTTGTAATGTGTGAAGCGACAAGTGGTTGACGTCTGGTAAAGGTAATTACTATTAACGAAGGTAAATACTATTGACGAAGGTAAATACTATTCACAAGGGTAATTCTTATTGGCGAAGGTAATTATTATTGTGAAGGTAAATACTATTCACAAGGGTAATTACTATTGTGAAGGTAATTACTATTCGACGAAGGTAAATACTATTCACAAGGGTAATTACTATTGTGAAGGTAATTACTATTGACGAAGGTAAATCTTATTGTGAAGAGACTCTTAGATGATGACATATGAGCCCCCATAAAATAATCAAACTTACCACAAATCATTTTTTTTCATCAACACATATTTAATATTTCAACAATTATTAATCATTTATAACTTGTCGTCTCAATTATTGATTTAATACTATAACATATTATACGGATGATCTTTGTGACAATAATTGAATCAATAATATAAGAGATATGATCGACAATTCTTGTAGTGATAATTGAGCGTAGTAAATTTGAGTGACTTCTCACGTAAGCATCAATAATCAATCTGAGTGTCTTCTATGCAACTACGCTGGCGTATTCTTGTACTTTTACCATAGGGTAGTTCAGCAGTTTTAACGGTAACAACTCGTAGTTATTTTTATAAAATATTTTTGTCGTTTTCTCGATCGCCAATAATTACATTGTGGGGTCCACCGATGATTGAGCCATTATACGAATATTCCCTAACAAAAGAATATTCCCCAGACCAAACGAATATTTTATAACAACTTGCATACTTTGCAAAATTTATAAATATTACCCACAACTATAACATTATATCAAATTTATTCCATAATATTCAAAATAATATTTATAGAAAAATTCATCTTTATTAAAAATTTGGGGTCTTACAACCTCCCTTCTTATGAAATTTAAGCCCTCGAAATTAGAGGTGCGATACTGGTATGTCGAAGAGGTAAGGATACCTTGATTTCATTTCAAATTCTAACTCCCAAGTCATTTCCTCAACATCGTGGTTCCTCCACAAAACTTTGACTTGAGGTATAACCTTGGGCGTAGAATATGTTCCTTCTTATCAAAATTTGAGCAGGAACCTCTTCATACGTCAAATCTTCCGCTATTTTAAATGGGTTCTAACTTCGATAATATGGTTGGTCTTTCACATATTTACGTAACATAGATATGTGAAAAGCGTTATGAACACGAGACATATTTGGCAGTAAAAGCGAGTCTATAGGCTACGATTCCTACTCGATCGAGGATTAAAATGGATAGATGAATCGAGGGTTAAGTTTTCCTCTCTTTCCAAATCTTGTAACTCCTTTCCATGGAGCGACTCTTAACAACACATGATCTCTATATCGAATTCCACGTCCTTTCGATGAAGATCAACATAACTCTTTTATCGATTTTGTGAGGTTTTTATCGTTGTCGGATCGTTTGAATCTTTTTTAGTAGTCATCATACCAACTCGGTCCCAACAACGTTGCTTCACCCACCTCATCCAAAGATCTTGGAGAACGACACTTTCTTCCATACAACGCTCGAATGGAGCCATGCCGATACTTGCTTGATAAGCTGTTGTTGTAGGAAAACTCCACCGATGGTAAGAACTTGTCCCAACTCCCTTGAAATCAAGGACACGAGTCTTAATAGATCTTCAAGAGTTTGAATAGTCCTCTCCGATTGTCCGTCAAATCGAGGATGATATGCCGAGCTAAATCGTGAAAGTCTGTGCCCATAGCTTTTTGCAAACTAACCCAAAATCGTGAAGTGAATCTTGGGTCTCGATCGAAACTATGGATCTGGCGCATACCATGCGATCTTACAATCTCGTTTATGTACATACTGAGCAAGGCGTTCAAGTGTATAAGTTTCTCGTGTCGGTAAGAAATGAGCGGACTTGGTCGACCTATCAACAATGACCCAAATCGCATCAATGCCTTGAGAAACCTTAGGAAGGCCCAGTGCTTGAAATCCATGGTAATGTGCTCCCACTTCCATTACGGAATTTCAAGTGGTTCTGATGGACCTTTTGGTACTTGATGCTCCGCTTTAACTTCGTTGACAAGTTAGACACCTTGAGATAAGCAGGCGCTATCTCTCTCTTCATATTGCTCCACCAAAATGTATGGCGAATATCATGATACATTTTGGTACTCCCGAGATGGATTGCAAATGGTGTGTTGTGTGCCTCCATCATGATATTATACTTTAAATCGTGGTCGTTAGGAACACAAAGTGCGGAGTTGACTCAAGTATTCCTTCTTCATCGATTCTTGCTTGGCGTAGCACCTTCTTTACTTTCTTCCTCATCTGCGCATCGACTCCAGTGCGTAGCTTGGCGGCTTTAACTTTATCAATTAAAAGTCGGTTCTACTCGTATACTCGCTATCATCACATGCGTCCCCTGAGTCTTTAATTCTATCTCCATCCTTTGCAAGTCACACAAAATGGGCCTTTGCGTTGACAATATCGCTTTTCGTGCTTGCATATGATTTTCTACTCAATCGTCACTACCACGTTTCGCTTTTCGAGGATGGTATTGGATGGTATGATCATAATCTTTCAGCAGTTCAAGCCAGCGTCGTTGTCGCGTGTTGAGTTCCTTTTGAGTGAAGAAATATTTGAGGCTTTTATGATCCGTAAAGATCTCCACTTTCTCCCCATACAAGTAATGCCTCCAAATTTTAAGTGCAAAACAATAACATTTGCTGACTCTAGATCATGAGTAGGATAATTCCTCTCATATTCTTTGAGTTGTCGCGAGGCATAAACTATTACTTTTCCATGTTGCATGAGAACACATCCCAACCCTTTGCAGAAGCATCACTTTGTAGATGACAAATCCCTCCGAGCGGATGGTATTGTCGAGCAGTCTTTGAAATAAGTCTCTCTTGAGTTCTTGAAAACTCTTCTCACATTCTTCGCTCAATAGAACTTTGTATCTTTAAAAGTCAATTTGAGTCGATGGAATAGCGATTCGAGAAAATCCTTCCACGAATCTCCGATAATAACCAATTAAGCAAGAAAGCTACGTACTTGGTCCATCGATTTAGAGTTGTTCCCACTTTGAATAGCTTGATCTTTCTTTGGGTCAACAGATATTCCATGACTTGATACCACGTGCCCAAGGAATGCTACTTCTTCAAGCCGAACTCGCATTTCTTCAACTTGGCATAAAGCTTATATTCACGAAGCTTTTGGAGTGTCGACCTCAAGTGTTGCTCATGATCTTCACGGCTTTTGGAATAAATAAGGATGTCATCAATAAAAGCGACCACAAAGTGATCTAAATATTCCTTGAATACTCGGTTCATCATATCCATGAAGGCGGCGGGGGCATTAGTCGATCAAAGGACATGACTAGGAATTCATAATGCCGTCTGGGAGTTACGAGAGCCGTCTTTGGAATGTCGTGGTTCTAATCTTCAATTGGTGATATCGGAGCGAAGATCGATCTTTGAAAAGAATTTGGCTCCTTGCGGTGGTCAAACAGGTCATCAATACGTGGCAATGGATACCTATTTTTGATGGTGGCGTGATTGACTCCAGATAATCAATACAAAGTCGCATACTCCCATCTTTCTTCTTCACGAATAGAGCAGGAGCACCCCGAGGAGAAGTACTAGGACGAATAAAGCCGATGTCTAACAATTCCTGCGGTTGGGTCTTTAACTCACGAAGTTCAATAGAGCCATTCGATATGGGGCTTTGGAAATAGGTTTTGTCAAGGGTTCAGAAGTCGATACAAAATTCAATTTCACGCTCACGGGGTAGGCGGGAAGTTCTTTGGGGAATACGTCGGAAATTTATTAACAATAGGAATATCGTTTAAAAGCGGCGTATTTTTATTTAAATCGTGACATGAGCTAAGAAAGCTTGACATCCGTTTTTCAATAAGCGAATAGCTTTATGGCTTGAGATTACCGTGATTGATTTTAATGGTTTGGTCGTTTGAATTCGCATAATAGGTTGATTAGGAATATGAAAGCTAACAACCTTACGAAAACAATCAATTTTGCATGATAAGTAGTTAACCAATCAATCCCTAGAATCACGTCAAATGCAAGTATTTTTAATGAAATAAGATCGACGGGTAATGTGAGGTACCGATTTGAACCAAACAAGACTTATAAGCGAGTGGATGTAATGAAGGTTTCTCCCGGCGGAGTTTCCACGAGATAAGTCAAAGTCTAATTTCTCAGGAGTCAAATTTAATCGATGGCGCAAGTAGGAGAAATAAAAGAATGGGTAGAATCGGGTATCAAATAAAGTATAGACTTCATTAGAGTTTATGATAAGCTTACCGTGATGACCTCATTCGGATTCCTTGCTCTTTGGGAGGTCACAACAAATGCTCTCCCTTTGCTTTTCTGGGTTTGAATTTTTACGGGATGGCCTTTGGTGCCTCCATCCTAGTGAATTTGTCTTGATGGCGACAAAATCGAGCTAAGTGACCTTCTCTTCCACAATTATAACATGCTTTGGACGGCATGGCCTTGATTTTGGTGATGTGTCCCTCTCCTCGCATTTGAAGCATATGATAGGTGGTCTTTCTCCTTCCTTAACAATGGGTCTTTGGTCTTTGACGTCTTTCCATCATTGTTGAATCTCCTTTTCTTGAAATGTCCATTCTTATTGTTTTATTACGATTACCCGAAGTGGTTACCATATCGGCACATTGATTCCCCTCACGCTTGTTGTCACCGCCTCGATGACTATTCTCATTTGGTATTATAATTTTCTTAAATTTGCTCTCTTTTAGTTGCGTTGACTCATTATCGCGCTCCACTAAGCGAGCCCTATTTACAACATCGAATACAAAAACACGGTTTATGAGAAATAAGATGTTGGCGTATCTCGACTTCAAACCTCTTAAAAACATTCGCGCCATTCTCTCTTCATTATCCACCAAGTGGGATATGAACCGTGATAACTCGCAAATTTTGCCTCGTATTGCGACACGGTCGTATTGTTTTGTTCAACTTGATAAACTCCACCTCCTTCGTATGGCGAATACTTTCGGGAAAGTATTTGTCGTTGAGCGACTCTGGAACTTCTCCCAAGATATCTTGATGCAATTTGGTTGAGTACGTTTCTGGATTCCCACCGGTAATCCGCTCTCTCCGCAACATAAAAGCGGCGAAAGGAACCTTTGCTCCTCGGAGCATCCCAAGACATCAAATATCTTGGTAATCTGCTTTATCCATGCTTCCGCGAGAAGTGGTTTTGGCTCTCCCTTAAACTCCGGTGGTCCCGGCTCCTTAAATTGTTTAGCGGTGACCGCTTAGAGAGTTTTCCGTGTTCCACCTACGTTTTGGGCCAGAGTCGCGCTCTGCTTTCTTTGTTGCATAAATTGCATAAAGCCTCACGAACATTTGATCATTCGTCATTTGGTCGGTGTTGTTGTTTGCGTGAGGATTATCGCCTTCACGATGCACATTATCACGATTATTGATATGTGGTGAATCAACAATCGCTGCGCTCCATTGCTATTCTCAACATTCTCGGATGTCATTTTCAGACATCGCCACAAAACAAAAGGTTAATTGACGTGTAACAAATTATCCCTATCTTTGACCAACCGATAAAATATCACATAAACTTAGGTAGGTCATACTAGCGAAGGTATTCCCCGTCTCTCCCCTCCTAGTACTATTCTCACATCTTAGCCGAGGATCGTATCCTAAGCTACGATACCAAGTTGTGGCCCCCAAAATTAGGTATACATCACCCATCTTGGGTCGACACTTACATGGTACGAATTTAAAACAACTTATTAACATAAGCGTAGGTATGCAATCGACATAAAGCGTGAGTTTAAATACAAATATATCGTCTACTAGATATTATACAAACTCAAAAAAAATTCCTCATTACTGATTATTATCACACTATTTTACAGAATAGTGAGGACTACTAATCTTATCTTGGGACCATCACTCGTTTCCCAGGCTCGTCCCGGCTATATTATCATTTCACAGAAGAAACGGTGAAAGAAAGGGTGAGCTCAACTAGCCCGGTAAGAAATATTATGACTAAGATAATGCGAGAATAAATTATCAATAGTCTTGATAATGTTAAGCGATAAAATACAATAGACAACCGGTTTAAGCTGCGGTGAATATCTGATCCATTAAAAAGTCAAGTAGAAAATAAAAGTCTACTATCTTTTAGGTTTTAAAGGTTTTCATCTTTGTTTATAATTTGAGACTCGACTTTAATAAATATTTCACATCATCGAATCACCCCCCACTACGGCCGAGGATATTCTTTAGTATCACGACCACAATTATTCATGCACTACGGGCGAGAATATTTGTGTATTCATTAATGGTCATGATCGTGCCAACAAGCTGTCCATCGATGCACTACTTTCTGACCCGAGGATTTTTATCACATCGTTTGTAACATTACGGTCATGATTACTGCAAGAATAGTCTCTGGTCATAATCATACCAAGTCCATCCCATACTTCTGAGGCCGAGATGACTTTCAAAAAATATAAACATGAGGAGGATGATGACAATGATATAAGAATTGATAAAACAAGTTCAAGAATTATTTTATCCAGGAATTATTAACGTCCAAATTTTTAACATGATCTTTGTTTTGTAGAGTAAAATTCAAGAATGATCGGAAGAATATTTCCATGAAAAGATCTTTGGAAATATCAAATATCGAGGATATTACTAATTTCATGGAGTATAGAAGTCAAAGTTTTAACTTATTTGGGTATAATAAAGAATGGAATAACAAAAGAAATCACCGTGCATGCGATAGGCCTTGCGCAGACGAGTTATTCAGCGAGAATAATAAATAACGGAACGGTCGGGTGAAATTCACTGCAAGCGAGGATGTTCAACAGAATAATAAAGATGGAACGGATCCGGTGTAAAACACACGAGATAGGATATTCAGCGAGAATAATAAAAGGCGGAACCGGTCTTGTAAAAAAACACACGAGCAGGATGTTCCAACAGAATAATAAAAAGCGGAACCGGTCGGTGTAAAACACCTTGAGCGAGGATGTTCCAGCAGAATAATAATAAAAAGCGGAACCCGGTCGGTGTAAAAACACATGAGATGAGGATGTTCCAGCGAGAATAATAGAAGAATGTCACCAAGTATAGGGTAAACCACTTATACGAAGTTATTCCAGCGAGAATAATAAGCGATGGAATAACAACGATTCTCTTCATGAATAAGAAAGAATAACACCCCTTACATTTGGTAGGAGATTGAATCTTGCTGACGGTGTAGTAACAAAATACTCTTCTTCTTTCTCTCTTATTCTCTCTATACTTTTCTCTCTATAGCTTGAATGAATTAAGTGAAAATAATGAAGCCCCTAGGCCTCTATTTATAGAAGATTTCTAGCTTAGCACTTTCTTAGTGTGAAAAGCGAGTGGAGCAGCTATTGGTTGGTTTGATTTTTGTAATGTGAAGCGACAAGTGGTTGGGCGCTGTAATGTGAAATGACAAGTGGTTGACGTCGGTAAAGGTAATTACTATTACGAAGGTAAATACTATTGACGAAGGTAAATACTATTCACAAGGGTAATTCTTATTGTGAAGGTAATTCTTATTGTGAAGGTAAATACTATTCACAAGGGTAATTACTATTGACGAAGGTAATTACTATTATGCGAAGGTAAATACTATTCATGAGGGTAATTACTATTGCGAAGGTAATTACTATTGTGAAGGTAAATCTTATTGTGAAGAGACTCTTAGATGATGACATAGAGCCCCCATAAAATAATCAAACTTACCACAAATCATTTTTTTCATCAACACATATTTAATCTTTCAACAATTATTAATCATTTATAACTTGTCGTCTCAATTATTGATTTAATACTATAACATATTATCTGAGATGATCTTGTGACAATAATTGAATCAATAATATAAGAGATATGATCGACAATTCTTTGTAGCAATAATTGAGCATAGGTGAGTGACTTCTCACGTAAGCATCGATAATCAATATCGAGTGTCTTCTTATGCGACTCGCCAGCGTATTCTTGTACTTTTACCATAGGGTAGTTCAGCGTTTTTAACGGTAACACCTCCGTAGTTATTTTTATAAAATATTTTTGTCGTTTTCTCAATCAAGGCAATAATTACATTTGTAGGGTCCACTGATGATTGAGTCGTTATGCGAATATTCCTAACAAAAGAATATTCCCAGACCAAGCGAATATTTTATAACAACTTGCATACTTTGCAAAATTTATAAATATTACCCTAACTATAACATTATATCAAATTTATTCCATAATATTCAAAAATAATATTTATAGAAAAATTCATCTTTATTAAAAAGTGAGGGTCTTACAAACTCGTGAACTTTGCCTCGCATTTGAGACACCGTCGTGTTGTTACATTTGATCTAATAAACTCTACCTCCTTCATATGACGAATACTTTACGGAAAGTACTTGTCATTGAACGATTCTGAAATCTTTCCCAAGACGTGTTAAGTGCATTTTGGTGATTACGCTTCACTTGATTTCCACCAATGAATGCCTCGCCACGTAACATAAAGGTGGCGAATGGAACCTTTATTTCCTCCGCATCCCAAGACATCGAATATCTTGGTGATTTACTTGACCCATGTTTCGCGCCTTTAATCGGATCGGGCTTTCCCGTAAATCTGGTGGTCCCAACTCCTTGAAGCGCTTGTTGTGATGCAGCAAGCATAGCGTTGCCATCATTTCCACCCGTATTTTGTACACGAGTCTCCCTCGTCTGATTTTGCATGAACTACAAAAAGCTCCTAAACATTCCATCATTCATCGTTTGCTCGGTAGTGTTGTTTACAGGAGGAATATTGCCTTCCCGTTGCACGTTCTCCTGGTTTGTGACTAAAGGTTGTTCCACAGTCTCATACACTCCATTGTTAACGTTCTCGTGACCATTCTTAAATCGCCATAAAATAAGGGTTAATTAAACAAATTAACATATCACATAATATCCCTATATTATGACCAACCAACAAATAAGCTTAGATAGGACACACTAGCGAAGGATTTACTCATCTCTACCCTCCTAGTTCTATTCCCCGATCTCCACCAGAGACCATATCCCTAAGCTCTGATACCAACTGTGTCTCCCCCAAAATACGTATATAACACCCATTCTGAGTCGCCAAATACATGGTACAGAAAGCAAACTATAACTTTAATAATACAATTATCGTGCAAAATACGATAACACATACTGTGAGTTTAAATACAAATATTGTCTTCTAGACAATATCCTCACCCAAATAAGTCCTCATTACAATTATTCATACACTATTTTACAGAAATAGTGAGGACTGCTAAAACATCTTTCTAGAACCATCACTCTATACCCCGACTCGATCCTGCTATGTTCTCACCTCCTGAGAAGCAAAATGGAACAAAAAAGAAAAGGGTGAGCTCAACTAGCCGAGTAAAGAATATTATGACTAAGATAATATACAACAAATTATTGTTAGTCCTCAACAGGGAAAAATCTGATAAAATATAATAGACAACAAGTTTTAGATCAATGTTCTGCAGCGAAAACAACAATCCATTAGAAGAGTCAAGTAGAGAATGAGTTCTACTATCTTCTAAGATTTAAAAGTCCATCATCAATATTTTATTCATGTAACAAAAATCAATATACATCTTTAATCAAATATTCATCTTTGCACTACAGGCCAAAGATATTCATTTATATCACCGATGGAAGTCGTGTTCATCTCAACACTGTTCATCTTGCTGCACTACGGGCCAAAGATATTCATCAATTAATCATTCATCTTTGCACTACAGGGTTAAAGATATTCAATAATATCATCATTTAGGGTGAGGATGATGAAAAATATTTTAAAGAAAACGAATCCAGTGAGACAGAAGGACAAATATTAGGGATTCGTATTACAGTTTATCCAAGATCAATAATACTTCATAATAACCAATTTTAAAGCAGAATTCAAAAATAAAGATCAAAACATGGATACAATCAAAGATAGTAACCATAATAGACATCTTGGACAAAAAGAAGAAAATTTCATTTTTCGGTGAATAGTGTTGTATTCGTGAATAGTGCCGTATACATGAATAGTGTCGTATACGTGAATAGTAATCCCGACACAAAAAGTTCCAAATTTGATTAAAAGTTCAGATCAATACTTCGGCATAATGATATTGAAAGAAATAATATCATATATGAAGAAAATAACATCCCTTGCCTCAAAATAACTAAGATTGCCGATCGGAATATCGGATGAAAGCGAAGGAAACTTGTCTTAGAACAACAACTTTCAAAGTATCTAAATACTCACAAAAATAAACTCGACAATATAGAGAGAAAGAAAACTTGTTTCTGGTGTGATTTTCAATTCTAACCTAAGCGTCTATTTATAGGAAAATGCTAGAACGCCATAGGAGACTAAAATAATAAAATAATATTATTTATATCAAATCTTCCACGCACACCCTTGGAAAAATTCAAGCATGCCATTTTGGAAGAGAAAAATAGCAGCCCACATGTTTTCAAATAAAAGTTGGTCCAACCATAAATTTAATAAAAATTATTTTATTTTCCAACACTTCAATAATTCATAGAAAATAGCCTGTTTATCAGAAAAATATGAATTTTATGTCCATTCTGCCTGAAATCGAATTCTCTACAACTTTGTAGCTTTGAGTTTTTCCAAATTTTAAACCAAAAATATCCGAAATCCACAAACGGAAGATTTTTAATTCTTCCATTCTGACAAAATATTGATAAAACAACTCATCATTAATTCCTTCATTAATAACCACATAAATAAATCCATCATTTATATCCACATCAAATAAATATTTTCCTATCATATAAATCAATAATTAATAATTCATAAATAATATTACAGAATCACAATTATAATGATCGGTAGTTCTCAGGAAAGAGGGGATTTCAATAAGGATTTCTCTTACTTAAGCAACATGATTAGGTGACCAAACCTCTCATTAGATGCAGAACTTTCTAGACATTGCCAATAATGTTATCTAATAATATTATTCAAATAATATGAATTATTGATCCGATAATGGGAAATACGGTGCGATGACAATTATTGAAACAATAATAATATAAAATATCAACAATGACAATTATTAAATTAATAAAATATTAAGCGGTAACTCTCGTAACAATTATTGAGTAGTGTCTTCACGCATTTAATCAATAATTCAACAATACTTATGCAATACTGTCAAGTATTATTCAGAATGCGACCATGCGCATTATTCGTATTTTAACCACCATGTATTTCAACAGTGTTAATGGTAATAACTACGCCAAGTTATTTATAAAAACTCATACTTTGTCGTTTTTTCTTCCCAAGCTGATTATTACATTATGAGCCCCACGAATGGTCACGCGGGCAGTAAATGCGAATATTCCCAAAAAAAGAATATTCCACGACCAACAAAATATTCCCCGACAAAAATGAATATTTTATAACCACTTGTTTATTTTGTAAAATTTGCACATTTCACCCATAACTAAAGCATTATATGTGAGACCCCAGATTTTATGAATAAATATTTAATTTTCTCGAAATATTTTTATTATTATGGTGTGAATTTGATATAATGTTATAGTTGGGGTAATATTTATAAATTTTACAAAGTATGCAAGTTGTTATATTATATTCGATTGGTGGGGAATATTCTTTAATGTCGGGGAATATTAAATCGACAACACAATCATTGGTAGACCCATAATAAAATTATTGCCGGATTGAGAAAATGACAAAAATATTTTTATAAAAATAACGAGTAAGTTTTACCAGTTATATTTGTTGAACTACTGAGAGTAAAAGTAAAAATGATGTCTGGCGTTAATTATAATAACACATAGTATTGATTATTGATGCTTACGTGAGAAGTCATTCGGTTTTGTTCAATTATTGCTATATAGTAATTGTTGCATAATATCTCACGTTATTTGATTCAATTATTGTCGATATTTTATATATTGTTAAAATCAATAATTGAGACGACAAAGTTATTAATATTATTATTTGCAATATTAACGATGTCTAAAAGTTCTGTCAAGGAGAGATTTGGTCACCTAATTGCGCGCCAATAGGGAGAAATCCTTATTGGAAAGCCTCCTCTTTCCTAGGAACGAACTGGTCGATTAATATTGTGAATTGTAATAAAGATGATGAATGTTGTTAAAATTATTAAGGTAATTTTTATGAAGTTTGCTTATTTTATGGATTCCTATTTACCCATTTTTCAAAATAATTGGTAGAAAATTATTTAAAAGTGGGGGCCACATGTAGGGGGCCACATGTAGGCCCATATGTGTTGAAAAATGAATTTTGAAAATGGGGGTGGGAGAGAGATACGTATTGGGGAGGGGGTTATGTATATAAGGTTGTGTGTGGTGTATATATATAATAATAATATATATTGTTAGTGGGTTTTGGTGGGGAATGGTATTGTTAGTGGGTTTTGGTGGGGAATGGTATTGTTAAGTGGTATATGGTGTGTGTTGTGTTTGTAGGGAACATGTGTTGTATATATATATATATATATATATATATATATATATATATACTGCGTTGAAAAAAAGTTTCAGAAGAATTGAATTATTGAGTACTATGATTGTCACTATTATTATATATATTATATTTTATTTAAAAGATTTTGCTTTAAATATGGACCGTCAGATTAAAGTAAATCAATCTGGACCGTTCATGAGTTAGTTACTATGCATTACATTTTTCTATAAATAGAAGCTCATTCCTTCATTATTTCTTACGAATTCACTGAAACTCCAGAGAGAAAAATTATAGAGAAACTATAAAAAAGTATTTTGCTACTTCCCTACTCTTATATTCAGTTTCTTTTACGGTAAGGGGTGTTATTCTTTCTTATTCATGAAGAGAACTGTTGTTATTCCATTTCTTATTATTACATTGGAATACTTTTGTATCTGTGATACACCCTATACTTGGTGACATTCTTACATGGTTACATTTTTATTATTATTACATTGAAATATCACATGCGTGTGTTTTACACTGGACCTAGTTCCTTCTTTATTATTATTCTGTTGGAATATCATGTCTCATGCAATATGGGAAAGTCATAGCCTATGCCTCACGACAACTCAAAGAATATGAGAGGATTATCCTTGTGACGCCCCCAAAATAGGTCCATTCCATCCAACCCATTCTGTGTCGCCAAATACATGGTACAGAAATAACTACAACTTTATTATTACAACATATAAACTGTGAGTTTAAATACAGATATTGCCATCTAGACAATATTCACACGCAAATAAATCCCCATCATAATTATTGATACATTATTTTACAAAAATGGTGAGGACTACTAAACAACTCTCTCTAGAACCTTCATTCCATACCCCGACTAGTACTTTCATTACATTCTCGCCTCCGAGAAGAAAAATGGAACAACAAGGAAAAGGGTGAGCTCAACTAGCCCGGTAAAGAATATTATGACTAAGATAATATACAACAAATTATCGTTAGTCTCCAACGAGGAAAAATCTAATAGAATCTGATAAACAAACCAGTTTTAAATCAACAACTGCAACGGAAACAACAATTCATTAGAAGAGTTAAGTAGAGAATGCAAACTACTATCTTCTATATATGAATTTAAAAGTTCATCGTCGATATTTTATCCCTGTAACATCAATCAATATATATCTGGAATCAAATATTCATCTTTGCACTACTGAGCCAAAGATATTCATCGATTAGTCGTGTTCGCCTAAACACTGTTCATCTTTGCACTACGGCCAAAGATATTAATCGAGAGGTCATGTTCATCTCAACACTGCTCATCTTTGCACTACGGGCCAAAGATATTCATCAAGAAATCATTCATCTTTGCACTACAGCCAAAGATATTGATAATATCATCATTTAGGGTGAGGATGATGAAAAATATTTCAAAGAAAACGAATCCGGTGAAACAAAAGAACAAATATTAAGGATTCGTATTTTAAACAATCCAAGTTCAAAAATACTTCATAAGTAATCAGAGTGGAGTAAAATTCAAGAATAATCAAAACATGGATACAATCAAATCTAGTATCCATAGTAGATATTTTGGACAAAAAGAAGAAATTTCATTTTTAGATTGAATAGTGCAGATTCGTGAATAGTGTCAGATATCGTGAATAGTGCAGTATCGTGAATAGTAACTCCGACACCAAAAGATAGAAATTTCACATAAAACATCTTCACGCTTCGGGAATAGTACTTGTGAATAGTAACTCGTGAATAGTAATTCATGAATAGTAACTCATGAATAGTAACCCCAACATGAAAAAGTTCCAAATTTGATAAAAATTTCCAACCAATATTTCGGCATAATGATATTGAAGAAATAATATCATTTTCGAATAAAATAACATCCCTTACCTCGAAAAGACAGTCTTTAGTTGAAACAGGATATAAGCTATGACTTGAACTTGCACCGTATAGCATGAACACTCAAAGTATACTCAAAATACTCACAAGAATACGCTCGATAATATAGAGAGAAAACTTCAGATTTACGGTGTGATTTTCAATTCTAACCCAAGCACCCTATTTATAGGAAAATGCTTAGAACACCAAAGTAGAAAATTTAATAAATTAATATTATAATTTTTCCACAACTTCACACGCACACTAACAATCTGAATTGACCTCCTAATCACATGTTAAATGAGTTTCAAAAATGAAAAAAAACGTTTTGTAATTAAAAATATTTTAAACTTCCAAAAATCAATAATTTGAACTTGAACTTCAATAATTCATAATAAATAGCCCTTTTATCGAAAAATTCAAATCTTGCGAATTTTTATAGGAAATTCAATTCTCTACAACTTTGCGAGAAGAAAGTTTTCCAAATTCCAAGCGAAATTGATCGAAATTCATAAGCAGAAGCGATTTTACGAAATTTATAATCAAATTTCGATCAAGAAATGGGTCTACCGAAACACACAAAAATATGTGTTAAATACGCAAATATTTCAAAATAAGCAAGTGGTTATAAAATATTCATTTTTGTTTGGGAATATTCGTTTGGTCGTGGAATATTAAATGCTGTGTGGGGAATATTAAATCGACATTAGCTTGACCCGTGTGTGGGGCCCATGTGAAAGCGATTGGATGAGGAAAACAACAAAGTTTGGGTGGTTATAAATAGCAGGCGTAGTTATTCTGAATTAAGACTGTTGGAATACCCAAATTGGTTAAAATACTGATGTCTGGCGTGGTTCGACAAGAAGCACACGGTATCGCATGATATTGTTGAATTATTGATCCTTACGTAAGAAGGCCTTACTCAATAATTATTACGGTGAATTCTTGTTCAATAGTTTATTTTATTGATTCAATAATTCTTTGCGTTGGTATTTTATATTATTCTTTGTTTGATAATTGTCATCGCACAAGATATTTCTATTATCGGATCGATAATTCATATTATTTGAATAATATTATTAGATAACATTATTGGCAATGTCTAGAAAGTTACATGTCTAAGGAGAGGTTTGGTCACCTAATCTTGGCGCCCGATAAGGAGAGATCCTTATTGGAAAGCCCCTCTTTCCTGGGAGCGACTGGATTCATCATAAATGTGATTACGTAATATTATTTGTGAATAATTAATTATTGATTCATATGATAAGGAAATATTTATTTTATATGAATATAAATGATGGATTTATTTATGTGGTTATTAATGAAGGAATTAATGTTGAGGTGTTGTATCAGTATTTTATCGGATTGGAGGTGTTAAAAATCAAATCAGGGGTTTTGAGATATATTGCGGGGTTATAATTTTTAATCCAAATAGTTGGATTGTGGTAATTTTTGGGTATGTTATACATACATAAGTTGAGTATATGTCCACAAATTTTGAACCGTTAAAAATGCACGAATGATTTGTTGTGAATTTTAAGAGGTGTCGGATTCGGAAATTAGGTTTATAATTGATTTTGGTGGAAAATTTTAGAATTGAGTGGGCCCCACTTGTGGTTGGTGAAAAAATGTGCTGAATTTTATTTCAAATGTGGTGGGTGGCAATAGTAGCGAGTAAAGCCATCGGTGTAGTGGTCAAGTGCGCTTGGTTGGGCTAACATTTTCTATAAATAGAGAAATTTAAGTTAGAATTGAAAATCACACGAAACAAAGTTTCCTCTCTTTCTATCTCTATATTATTGAGCGTATTTTGTGAGTATTTAGATACTTTGAGAGTTCTTTATTAGGTACATGTTTCATTCAAAGATCACTTGAGACCTTTCCTTAGAAATCTTGATTCTTTGAGGTAAGGGATGTTATTTTCTTCTCAAATGATATTAATTCTTGATATCATTATCTTTGAAATATTGGTTGGTACTTTTTATCAAATTTGGAACTTTTTCATATGGGGTTACTATTCATGAGTTCTTATTCACGAGTTACTATTCATGAGTTCTTATTCACGAGTTCTTATTCACGAGTACTATTAAGTAAGCGTGAAAATGTTTTTTTTGTGGAATTTCTATCTTTTGGTGTTTGAGTTATTATTCACGATACGATTAATTATTCACGATATCTGACATTATTCACGAATATAAGACTATTCATAGAAAAATGAAAATTTTTCTTTTCGCCTAAAATATCTATTCGGATACTAGCTTTGATTATATCCATGTTTTGATCATTCTTGAATTTTACTTCACTATGATTATCTATGAAGTATTTTTGAACTCGGAGTGTTTAAAGTACGAATCCATAATATTTGTCATTTTGTTTCCTTTGGATTCGTTCTTTAAAAGTATTTTCATCATCCTCGGTCTTAAATGATGATATTATTGAATATCTTTGGCACTGTAGTGCAAAGATGAATGATTTTGAAGAATATCTTTGGCCCAGTAGTGCAAAGATGAGCAGTGTTTAAATGAACATAATGAAGTGATGAATATGTTTGGCCTTTAGTGCAAAGATGAGCAGTGTTTAAATGAACATGATGATCGATGAATATCTTTGGCCTTTAGTGCAAAGATGAGCAGTGTTGAGATGAACATGACCGATTGATGAATATCTTTTGGCTGTAGTGCAAAGATGAATATTTGATTTGAGATGAATATTGATTGATGTTACGAGGGATAAAATATTGATGATGGAATTTATTAAATTCATAGATTATAGTAGATTTCATTCTCTACGTAACTCTTCTATGAATTATTATTTTCGCTGCGAATATTGATCCGAAACTTGTTATCTATTGTATTCTATCGATTTTTTCCTGTTGGAGACTAACGATAATTTGTTGTATATTATCTTAGTCATAACATTCTTTTCTTGGGCTAGTTGAGCTCACCCTTTTCCTTGTTGTTCCATTTTTCTTCTCGGGAGGCGAGAATGTAGCGAAAGTCTTAGTCGGGGTATGGAATGAAGGTTCTAGAGAGAGTTGTTTAGTAGTCCTCACCATTATTGTAAAATAATGTATCAATAAATGTGATGAGGATTTATTTGAGTATAAATATTGTCAGAAGATAATATTTGTATTTAAACTCACGATTTTATTGTTGTGATAATAAAGTTGTAGTTGTTTACATACCATGTATTTGGCGACTCGAGAATGGGTTGGATGGAATGGACCTATTTTGGGGTCGTCATCACGGTTGGTATCGAGCTTAGGATATGATCTCTGGCGGAGATCGGGGAATAGAACTAGGAGGGAGAGGCGAGTAAATCCTTCGCTTTAGTGTGTCCTACCTAAGCTTATTTGTTAGTTGGTCAATATATAGGGATATTATGTGATATATTGATTTCTTAATTAACCCTTATTTTATGGCGATGAATTGAGAATGTCGATTTGAGAATATTAATAGTGGTGTAAATGAGAGAGTGGAGATGCCTGTATCTTTACCAACGAGGAGAGCGTGCAACAGTGGCAATGTACCTCTCCGTGAATAACACCATTTTTGGCGAGATGATGAGCGAGGGATGTTTAAAAGCTTTTTGCGAGTTCATGCAAAATCGAGACGAGGAGACTCGTGTTCAAAATACTGAGGAGGAGATGATAGCAATTCACGGGTGGTCACGCCAAGCGAGTTCAAAGAGTTGGGACCACGTAAGTCTCGGGAAAGCCGGATCCGATCATGGCGGAAACATGGGTCAAGCAAATTACCAAGATATTCGATGTCTTGGGATGCACGGGAGAACGAAAGTTCCATTCGCTACTTTTATGTTAAAGTGGTGGAAGGCGATTCATTGGTGGGAGTCGTGAAGCGTACCCATCCACCCTTTTTTCGGCATGTCTCTTGGGAGACGTTTGAAACTATTTAATGACAAGTACTTCCACGAAAGTATTCGTCATATGAAGGAAGTGGAGTTTATTAGATTGGAGCGAGAATAACATGGCGGTATCCCGATGAGGCGAAGTTCGCGGAATTATCCAGTTTGCACCTCATTTGGTGGAGAATGAGGAGCGATGGCGGATGTTTCTTAGAGGTTTGAAACCCGGCATACGTCGATATCTCATTTCTCATAAATTTTCTCTCTATTCAGATGATGTCAGCGAGGCTCGGTTGTTAGAAGCGAGATAACGAAAATACGTTCAACCGAGAGACCATAACCGAGGATCATCAAGAAGATAGCAGTCATCGAATAACGATAACCGGCGGAGAAAGAAGAATACGGACAAAGGCGGTAACCACTCGGTGGTAATCGTGGTCATGAAAAAATAGAAGAAGCGAGTTGGGAGGAGATTTTAAAAAGGAGATTTAACAATGACCATATGAAGAGGCGGCGGTCTTACGTGAAAGTAAATTGGTTTTAAGGGAGGAGAAACGACCACCGGTCGTATGTTATAAATCTTGGAAAAGAGGGACATATCGGTCAAAGCGCCACAACAGTTTAAGGTATGCTATAATTATGGAAAGAAGGACATATCGCTCGAGATTATGCGATATCGAAACCTAGTGCGGTGAGGCGGTGACTCAAAAGGATGTCGGAAAAGTCAAAGTCGGCGATTCTGGAAGAGCGTTTGTCGTGACCGGGTCAAAATCGAGGAACCCGAACGAAGTTAGCATCAGGTTAGTTAATTATAAATTCTTGCGAAGTTTATACCTTACTGAATCTAGGTTCTACCCGTTCTTTTATATCTCTTTGCTTGCGCTCAACGTTTGAACTTGACTACGGAGAAATTAGACTTTGACCTATTTATGGAGACTCAGTTAGGAGAAACTTTCATTACATCCGTTGTTTAAAAATCTTGTTTGATTCAAGTTGGCACCATTACCTTACACATTGACCTTATCTCTTTAAAGATACTTGCTTTTGGGATTGATTGGTTAACTACTCATCACGCCAAAATTGATTGCTTTTGTAAGGTTGTTAGTTTTCATATTCTAAGCAACTTTGTTATTGAACTCAAGCGATCAAACCATTGTAGTCAAACATTTTCATATCAAGCCATGAAGTCATTCGTTTATTACGGATGTCGAGTTTTCTTAGTCCATGTTATGGATTTGAATAAAGACACGTCGATTTGAATAATATTCTGTTGTTATTGATTTTTTCCGATGTATTTCTGAAGAATTTCTTGGCTTACTCCCAAAGCGATATTAAATTTTGTATCGACTTTGAACCGGTACAAAACTCATTTCTAAAATCTCATATCGAATGGCTCTATTGAACTTCGTGAGTTAAAATTCAACTATAGAATTTGGTACCGAGCCTTTATCTTGTGACTTCCTTTGTGGAATTCACCTAAGCCGAGACTCTCTGTAGGGACGTCATATTCGATGCGATAGTAAAGCGATAGGTGTCATTGTGACGTCTTTATCCAAGATTGGGATATGAGTCGCAGTTGAGAGCAACCTAAGTCGATGATAATCGAAATACGTAGCTTTCGGGCTTAGTTGGTTATTATCGGAGATTCGTTGAAGGATATTCTCGAATCGCTATTCCATTAACGTAGATGACTCGTAGAGATACAAAATTCAAATGGAGCAAGGAATGTGGGAAGAGCTTGAAGAACTCGAAGAGGAGACTCATTTCAAAGATATGTTACGACCATGCCATCCCGGAAAAGCGAGCGTGGTAGGCGGCGTGTTGAGTAGAAAATCGTATACAAATCACGAGTACAATATTGTCAAAGACTCATTTCAGTATAATATACAAATAATAGAGATGGAGATGAAAACTCTAGGTACCCACGTGATGATATCTGAGTACGTGATGATATACTGAGTATAATCGACTTTAATCGATAAAGTTAAAATTTATGCTCAAGCTACACAATCGGGAATGATGAATTTGAAGAAGGAGGTGCAAGAAGTTGTTATTTTAAAAGCGAGAATCGGTGAGGTGAGGAAAGCTCAAACCTTCGATTTATTAATCCATTTGAAATTCTCGATCGAATAGGAAGCGTGGCCTATAGACTCGTTTTACCACCAAGTACGCGCGTGTTCATAGCGTTTTTCACGTATCGATGTTACATAAATATGTGGATGACCGAAACACGTCATTGAGTTAGAACCGGACGAGATAGCCAGAAGACTTAACGTCACGAGGAGGTACTGTCAAGATTTTGTAGAGGAAAGAAACATGACCTATGTATCAAGAGGTTATACCATAAGTTAAAGTTTTGTGGAGAAACCATGCTTTATTGAGGAAATGACACGGGAGTTGAAAGCGAAAATGAAAGCGAGGTATCTTTACCTTTTGAAACACCAGTCGTACGTCAATTTCGAGGACGAAATTTCATAAGGAGGGAGGTTGTAAGACCGAAATTTTTTAAATAAAAGGAATTTCCTTTATTTATTATTTTGAAATAGTAAGGGTTGATTTGATTAATGTGGATAGTTAAGGGTTAAATCATAAATATTTCAAAATAAGCAAGTGGTTATAAAATATTCATTTTGTCGGGGAATATTCGTTTGGTCGTGGAATATTAAATCTTTGTCGGGGAATATTAAATGCATTTGGTAGCGACCGTGTGTGGGCCCATGTGAAAGCGATTGGATGAGGAAAACGACAAAGTTTGGGTGGTTATAAATATGGCGTAGTTATTCTGAATTAAGACTGTTGGAATACCGGTGGTTAAAAATACGATGTCTGGCGTGGTTGCTTGCGATAGCACACGGTATTACGCAGTATTGTTGAATTATTGATCCTTACGTAAGAAGGCACTACTCGATAATTATTACGATGAATTCTTGTTCAATAGTTTATTTTATTGATTCAATAATTCTTTGCGTTGGTATTTTATATTATTCTTGTTTTGATAATTGTCCGCTTGATATTTCCCATTATCGGATCGATAATTCATATTATTTGAATAATATTATTAGATAACATTATTGGCAAATGTCTAGAAAGTTACATCTAAGGAGAGGTTTGGTCACCTAATTGCGGCGCCCGATGAGGAGAGATCCTTATTGGAAAGCCCTCTTTCCCGGGAGCGACTGGTTGTCATAAATGTGATTACGTAATATTATTTGTGAATAATTAATTATTGATTCATATGATAAGGAAATATTTATTTTATATGAATATAAATGATGGATTTATTTATGTGGTTATTAATGAAGGAATTAATGTTGAGGTGTTTTATCAGTATTTTATCGGATTGGAGGTGTTAAAAATCAAATCAGGGGTTTTGAGATATATTATGGGGGTTATAATTTTTAATCAAATAGTTGGATTGTGGTAATTTTTGGATATGTTATACATACATAAGTTGAGTATATGTCCACAAATTTTGAACCGTTAAAAATGCACGAATGATTTGTTGTGAATTTTAAGAGGTGTCGGATTCGGAAATTAGGTTTATAATTGATTTTGGTGGAAAATTCTAGAATTGAGTGGGCCCCACTTGTGGTTGGTGAAAAAATGTGCTGAATTTTATTTCAAATGTGGTGGGTGGCAATAGTAGCGAGTAAAGCCATCGTGTGGTGAAGTCAAGTCTGCTTGGTGGGCTAACATTTTCCTATAAATAGAGGGCTAAGTTAGAATTGAAAATCACACGTAAAACAAAGTTTTTCTCTTTCTCTCTATATTATTGAGCGTATTTTGTGAGTATTTAGATACTTTGAGAGTTCTTCATTCGAAGACAAGTTTCATTCAAAGATCACTTGAGCCTTTCCTTAGAAATAACCGATTCTTTGAGGTAAGGGATGTTATTTTCTTCTCAAATGATATTAATTCTTGATATCATTATCTTTGAAATATTGGTTGGTACTTTTATCAAATTTGGAACTTTTTCATATGGGGTTACTATTCATGAGTTCTTATTCACGAGTTACTATTCATGAGTTACTATTCACGATTCTTATTCACAGTACTATTAAATGAAGCGTGAAAATGTTTTTTTTGTGGAATTTCTATCTTTTGGTGTGAGAGTTACTATTCACGATATCAAGACTATTCACGATATCTGACACTTTATTCACGAATCACGGCCTGACTATTCATAGAAAAATGAAAATTTTTTTTTCGTCTAAAATATCTATTACGGATACTAGCTTTGATTGTATCCATGTTTTGATCATTCTTGAATTTTACTTCACTATGATTATCTATGAAGTATTTTTGAACTTCGGAGTGTTTAAAGTACGAATCCATAATATTTGTCATTTTGTTTCTTTGGATTCGTTCTTTAAAAGTATTTTTCATCATCCTCGGTCTTAAATGATGATATTATTGAATATCTTTGGCACGTAGTGCAAAGATGAATGATTTCTGAAGAATATCTTTGGCTTTGTAGTGCAAAGATGAGCAGTGTTTAAATGAACACGATCGATCGATGAATATCTTTGGCCTTTAGTGCAAAGATGAGCAGTGTTTAAATGAACATGACCGGTGATGAATATCTTTGGCCTTTAGTGCAAAGATGAGCAGTGTTTAAATGAACATGGCCGATCGATGAATATCTTTGGCCTTTAGTGCAAAGATGAGCAGTGTTGAGATGAGATGAACACGATCGATTGATGAATATCTTTGGCTGTAGTGCAAAGATGAATATTTGATTTGAGATGAATATTGATTGATGTTACTGAGGATAAAATATTGATGATGGAATTTGTTAAATTCATAGATTATAGTAGATTTCATTCTCTATGTAACTCTTACATGAATTATTATTTCATTGCGAATATTGATCTCGAAACTTGTTGTCTATTGTATTCTATCAGATTTTTCCTGTTGGAGACTAACGATAATTTGTTGTATATTATCTTAGTCATAACATTCTTCTTTGGGCTAGTTGAGCTCACCCTTTTCCTTGTTGTTCCATTTTTCTTCTCGGGAGGCGAGAATGTAGCGAGTCTTAGTCGAGGTATGGAATGAAGGTTCTAGAGAGAGTTGTTTAGTAGTCCTCACCATTATTGTAAAATAATGTATCAATAAATGTGATGAGGATTTATTTGAGTATAAATATTATCAGAAGATAATATTTGTATTTAAACTCATGCAGTTTATTGTTGTGATAATAAAGTTGTAGTTGTTTCGTACCATGTATTTGGCGACTCGAGAATGGGTTGGATGGAATGGACCTATTTTGGGGTCGTCCTGTGTACCTCCTCATACGTTAAGTCTTAGGCTATCTCGTCTGGGTTTCTAACTTCAATGACGTGGTTTGGGTCGTCCACATATTTACGTAACATCGATACGTGAAAAGCGTTATGAACAACGCGTCGTACTTGGCGGTAAAAGCGAGTCTATAGGCCACAGTTCCTATTCGATCGAGAATTTCAAATGGATTAATAAATCGAAGGTTTGAGCTTTCCTCACCTCACCGATTCTTGCTTTTGAAATAACAACTTCTTCAGACCTCCTTCTTCAATTTCATCACTCGGTGTGTAGCTTGAGCGACTTTAACTTTATCGATTAAAGTCGATTATACTCGTATATCATCACATGTGTACTAGAGTTTTCATCTCCATCTCTATTATTTTTAAATTATCTGAAATTAGTCTTTGACAATATCGTATTTCATTTCTTATCACGATCTTCTACTCAACACGTCATTACCACGTTCGCTTTTCGAGGATGGCATGGTCAGAACATGTGCTGAAATGAGTCTCCTCTTGAGTTCTTCGAAGCTCTTCCCACATTCCTTGCACCATTCGAATTTTGTATCTCTACGAGTCAACTGAGTTAATGGAGTAGCGATTCGAGAAAATCTTTCCACAAATTCTTCGATAATAACCAGCTAAGCCTAGAAAGCTATGTATTTCGATTGCCGACTTAGGTTGTTCTCAACTGTGACTCATATCCCAACCTTGGATAGCACGTTACAATGACACCTATCAGTTTACTATCGCACGAATATGGTGTCCCCTATGGAGAGTCTGGCTTCGGTGCATTCCATAAAAGAAGTCACCAGATAAAGGCATTACTTGTATGGGGAGAAGGTGAAGATCTTTATGGATCATAAAAGCCTCAAATATTTCTTCACTCAAAAGGAACTCAACACGCGACAACAACGTTGGCTTGAACTATTGAAAGATTATGATCGTACCATCCAATACCATCCCGGAAAAAGCGAACGTGGTAGGCGGACGCATTGAGTAGAAGATCATATCGGTATGAAAGTGCGATATTGTCAATAAAGGCCCATTTTGTATGACTTGCAAAGGATGAAGATAGAGATAAAGACTCCGGGGACCCACGTGATGATGGCAAATATCTGAGTAGAACCAGACTTTAATTGATAAAGTTTAAGGCGCTTCAAACTACGGACACGGAGGCGATGCGTATGAGGAAGAAGGTGCAAGAAGGTGCTATCTTAGGAAGTAAGAATCGATGATGAAGGAATACTTGAGTCAACTTGATTTTGTGTTCTAACGATCCGATTTAAAGTATAAAATCATGATGGAGGCGCACAACACACCGTTTGCAATCCATCACAGGAGTACCAAATGTATCGTGATCTTCGTCATACATTTTGGTGGAGCAATATGAAGAGAGAGATAGCGCTGTTTATCTCAAGGTGTCTAACTTGTCAACGAGTCAAAGCGGAGCATCAAGTACCAAAAAGGTCCATTGCAACCACTTGAAATTCCAGAATGGAAGTAAGAGCACATTACCATGGATTTCGTTATTGGTCTTCCCAAGGTTTCTCAAGGCATTGATGTAATTTGGGTCATTGTTGATAGATTGACCAAGTCTGCTCACTTTTTACCAATACGAGAAACTTATACACTTGAACGTCTTGCTCACATGTACATAAACGAGATTGTAAGACTGCATGGTATGCCAATATCCATAGTTTCTGATCGAGATCCAAGATTCACTTCACGATTTTGGGTTAGTTTGCAAAAAGCTATGGGCACGGATTTACGATTTAGTTCAGCATATCATCCTCAGACGGACGGATAATCAGAGAGGACTATTCAAACTCTTGAAGATTTATTAAGACTCTGTGTCCTTGACTTCAAGGGAAGTTGGGACAAGTTCTTACCGTTGGTGAAGTTTTCCTACAACAACAGTTATCAAGCATGTATTGACATGGCTCCATTCGAGGCGTTGTATGGAAGAAAGTGTCGTTCTCCAGTATGCTGGGATGAGGTGGGTGAAGCAACGTTATTGAGACCGGAGTTGGTACGTATGACTACGACAAAGATTCAAACGATCTGACAACATATAAAAACCTCACAAGATCGACAAAAGAGTTATGTTGATCTTCATCGAAAGGAAGTGGAATTCGATATAGGAGATCATGTGTTGTTACGTGTTGCTCCATGGAAAGGAGTTACTAGATTTAGAAAGAGAGGAAAGCTCAATCGTCGATTCATTGGCCCATTTTTAATCCTCGATCGGGTAGGAACTGTGGCCTATAGACTCGCTTTACCGCCAAGTATGTCTCGTGTTCATAACGTTTTTCACATATCCATGTTACGTAAATATGTGGAAGACCCGAACCACATTATTGAGTTGGAACCAGACGAAATAGCGGAAGACTTAACATATGAAGAGGTGCATGTTCAAATCTTGGATAAGAAGGAACATATTTTACGCTCCAAGGTTATACCCCAAGTCAAAGTTTTATGGAGGAACCACGATGTTGAGGAAATGACCTGGGAGTTAGAATCTGAAATGAAATCAAGGTATCCTTACCTCTTTGACATACCAGGTACGTACCCTAATTTCGAGGGCGAAATTTCTTAAGAAGGGGAGATTATGAGACCCCAAATTTTATGAATAAATATTTAATTTTCTCGAAATATTTTTAATATTATGGTGTGAATTTGATATAATGTTATAGTTGGGGGTAATATTTATAAATCTTGCAAAGTATGCAAGTTGTTATATTATATTCGATTGGTCAGGGAATATTCTTTGTGTCGGGGAATATTAAAAATGCAACACAATCATTGGTGGACCCCACAACGGAATTATTATCGGATTGAGAAAATGACAAAATATTTTTATAAAAATAACGGCGGAAGTTTTACTGAATTATCTTGTTGAACTACTCAAGAGTTAAAGAAATGCGATGTCTGGCGTGGTTGCATAGTAGCACACGTTATTGATTATTGATGTTTACGTGAGAAGTCATTCAGTTTTGTTCAATTATTGCTATAGTAATTGTTGCATAATATCTCACGTTATTTGATTCAATTATTGTCGATATTTTATATATTGTTAAAATCAATAATTGAGACGACAAAGTTATTAATATTATTATTTGCAATATTAACGATGTCTAAAAGTTCTGTCAAGGAGAGGTTTGGTTACCTAATTGCACGCCAATAGGGAGAAATCCTTATTGGAAAACCCCCTCTTTCCTGGGAACGACCTGGTCGATTAATATTGTGAATTGTAATAAAGATGATGAATGTTGTTAAAATTATTAAGGTGATTTTTATGAAGTTTGCTTATTTTATGGATTCCTATTTACCCATTTTTCAAAATAATTGGTAGAAAATTATTTAAAGGTGGGGCCCACATGTGGGGGCCACATGTGGGGCCCATATGTGTTGAAAAATGAATTTTGAAAATGGGGGTGGGAGAGAGATACGTATTGGGGAGGGGGTTATGTATATAAGGTTGTGTGTGGGTGTATATATATAATATAATATATATTGTTAGTGGGTTTTGGTGGGGAATGGTATTGTTAAGTGGTATGTGGTGTGTGTTGTGTTTGTAGGGAACATGTGTTGTATATATATATATATATATATATATATATATATATATATATATATATATATTGTGTTCATCTTGATTGTGTCTTGATATATATATATATATTTGCGTTGAAAAAAGTTTCAAAAGAATTGAATTATTGAGTACTATGATTGTCATTATTATTATTATATATTATATTTTATTTAAAAGATTTTGCTTTAAATATGGACCGTCAAATTAAAGTAAATCAACTGGACCGTTCATGAGTTAATTCTTATGCATTCCATTTTCCTATAAATAAGCTCATTCCTTCATTATTTCCTACTTAATTCAACTCAAAACTCTAGAGAGAAAAATTATAGAGAAACTATAGAAAAGTATTCTCGCTTACTTCCCTACTCTTATATTCGGTTTTTTTTTACGGTAAGGGGTGTTATTCTTTCTTATTCATGAAGAGAAGCTGTTGTTATTCCATTTCTTATTATTAGTTGGAATAACTTTGTATCTGTGATCTACCCTATACTTGGTGACATTCTTCTATGGTTACATCTTTATTATTATTACATTTGGAATATCACATGCGTGTGTTTTACAGGACTTGGTTAAAATCTTTATTTATTATTCGTCGAAATATCTTGGTACATCGCGATTTGTGGGACCTGGTTCAATTATTTATTATTCGCACTTATTATTACATTGGAACATCCCGCTTAATTGTGAATTTCACGACACTGGTTCCGTTATTATTATTCATTGGAATAACACACATACATGCAATCACCGCGTTACATGGTGATTTCTTTTGTTATTCCATTCGTTATTATACTCGGTTGGTTAAAATTTTGATTTCTATACTCCATGAAATTAGTGGAATATCCTTGATATTTGCGCTTCATCCAAGTATTTTCATGAAAATATATTCTTACGAGAAATCTTGAATTTTACTCTACAAAGCGAGATCATGTTGACAATTTGGGCGTTATTAGTTCTGAATAAATTAATTCATGAACTTGTTTTATTGAATTCTTATATCATTGTCATCATCCTCATGTTTATATTTTTTTGAAAGTCATCGTGGCACAGTAGTGCGTAGATGGATTTGGTATGATTATGACGAGGGATTATTCGGTGTAATCATGGCCAGTAATGTTATAAAAGATGTGATAAAAGTCCTCATTGTCCGTAGTGCATTGTTGGACGAGTTGTTGGCATGATCATGACCATTGATGAATACACAAATATCCTTGGCCCGTAGTGCATGGAATTTGTGGTCGTGACTCTAATGAATATCCTCGATCAGTAGTGCGGGGATGATGTGGATTATTTATTAAGTTGAGTCTCGGTGACAAAAGTGATGAAAACCTTTTAAATCATAAAGGATAGTAGATTTTATTCTCTACTTGACTCTTTTAATGGATTGCTTTGTCAGTTCTTGAGTTAAACTTGATGTCTATTGTATTTTATCGGTTTAACATTGTTGGAGACTAATGATAATTTATTACGCATTATCTTAGTCATAATATTTCTTGTTGGGCTAGTTGAGCTCACCTTTTCTTTCATTCTCTTCGTGAAATGAGAAGCGTTTTTTGGAGACGAGTCGGGGAATGAAGTGATGGTGGGATGATATTATTAGTTAGTAGTTCTCACTATTTTGTTAAATAGTGTGACAATAAATGTAATGAGGACTTATTCTGAGAGTGGATATTGTCTTGAAGACAATATTTGTATTTAAACTCACAGCATATGTTTTGTCGTATTTTACACGACTGCTGTATTATTAGTTTGTATTTGAATTTTGTACCATGTATTTGGCGACTCAAGATGGGTGATGTATACCTATTTTGGGGCGTCACATTATATCAAATTAACCCTTATTAATTTAGAATAATGAATAGAGGAAAATTTAATTTTATTTATAATAAGTTGGGGTCTTACACTCATTTAAGTGGATAACTCATCAATAATACACATCTTGACATTGTTTTACTACTTCATTTTCAAATTATAAAATTAATATTGACTTATTTTTAAAAATTATTTTCAAACATATTCAAATTAAAATTGATATAAATTTATTTAATTTATGTCAATATAATTATAAATATTATAAAAGTACTATTAATTATAAATTTATTATTTTCAAAATTTAAATGAATCATATTAAATTTAAATTTAAAAGTATCACAAATTAACTTTTAAAAGTTAATATTGATCTTATGTATATTTCTTGAGATACAATCCATTCAATACTCAATTCATAAATTATTTAAAATTTAAAATAAAATAAAAATTATTTTACGATGAGATACAATTGATAAATTATACTCTCTTTTATAAATTATAAGATTATTATTAATTTGATGTTTTGACTATTGGAATTTTTAAATTTTAACTTTTAAATTTTAAATTTCATTATTTAAAGAATCAATATAAGGAACCAACATTGAGTACATAGTTAATGACACAATAGATTGCAGAATAGGGATAAAAATAAAAAAACTGTTGTGAATGCTCTAAAATTGAATATGAAACCTACTTTGGTCCTAAGTATTATTAGACAGACGTACCTTAATATTAACTGAACTGATTTCTTTAACAGGGTAAAAGCTTAAATGAGCTTATTTAGTGAAAGCTATAGGCTATATTGGGCTGAACAATCCGACCAAGGCCCAAGTATTACCTAGCCCAAATTACCTCACTCCCATCCGAATATCTATATAAAAACCCTCTTTCAACTCATCTGTCCCAAAAAATCCCATCGCTCTCCGGAAATTTCTTCCCACCAAATTTCTTCTCTCCAAATCGTTAGACTCCATTGTTGAGCGAGAAACTTAATTTGGGACCCTCATTTTCTAAGTTCTGAAAATGGGTAAAGACGACGAGGAGATGAGAGGAGAAATCGAGGAGAGACTGATCAACGAGGAGTACAAGATTTGGAAGAAAAACACTCCGTTCTTGTACGATTTGGTCATTACACATGCTCTTGAGTGGCCTTCTCTCACCGTCGAATGGCTTCCCGACAGGGATGAGCAGCCGGGTAAGGATTACTCCGTTCAGAAGATGATTCTCGGGACCCACACCTCGGAGGACGAGCCCAATTACCTGATGCTTGCTCAGGTTCAGCTACCGCTCGAAGATGCCGAGAATGATGCCCGCCAGTACGAGGATGACCGGTCGGATGTCGGTGGATTTGGTGCTGCAAACGCCAAGGTTTAATTTTTATAAAACTCTCTTTGCACTACTATAGTTTATGGGTTTTAGGATTTTTGTAGAAATTTTCTGAATTAAGGATTTTTTTTGGGTCTAGTTTGAGAAAAAATGAATCTTCATTAGTGGATGCCAAAGAGGTATTTTGGGGCTTTGGTTTGAATCTTGTTCTGCTTTACAGTATATTTTGTGATAGTTGTGTTAGAGTCGGATGGTAAAAAGTACTTTTTTAGCTGTTAGATTGGTATAATGTTTTGTTGTGAAGTTTGTGATATTGCTTTACTGTCTTCTCACTATCTTGTTGAATTGTTCATATCTATTATCCTTTGTACCAAATTTGGCTAAATTAAGCCCTTGTTGCATTTGGTTTAGGATCACAGTTGCCTAATTAGGAAATAGCTGATTTCTTATTAGTGCTCCCAAAAATGAAGTTTTTGCCACCTAAGGCAGCCTCTGTAGCAGTTTTTTTATTCCTGCTAGACTCCAGAAAATGAGAGAGCGAGAAGAGAAGAATTTAGAGAGAAATTGGAATTGATTTCGTATATTCGATACCTATTCTCAATACAGACTAAACCTTATATAGGCTACACTACATCTTACCGATATCTTTTAGCAAACAAAATGAATCATAGCCATTCATCCTCTAATAACCAATATCTAATCTCAACCCTCTATTTTCTAAGCTATGTTCTGTTACAATACCCATCCCTTCAAAATCCACCTTGTCCTCAAGGTGGAAGTACATGCAACTTGCTTGACAATGTGGAGCCAATAAGATACCTGTTAACACCAAACCTGTTTACTGTCAAAGTCTGAGTCTTATCACTTCCAAGCATGTCCATGTTTGTCATCTCTTCTATTGTTGTCAATCTTTTTATAAGGACTCCCTGTCGAGCCATGCGATCAGAACCAATGGTTATGGTTACAAACAAAACTGTGGGCATGGCAATTAGAGTTTTTCTACAAAAAAAAAACACAAGAAGATTAAGCACAAGAAGATTGTCAATCCCAGGTCGATACTTTCGGTCTTGGATGGGGAATGGTACGACAATCACTAAATTCATCCCCACAACAATATAGCATATGCAAAAATTAGTAACTGCGGTTAACACGTTTTGAAGGTTTCTGACTTAGTTAGTGCAATCAACAACATGAGCAGCCTTCCCGAAGGTGTGAATCCCAGTGGCAATGACTACAGCTTCAAGAGATTTAATATCATAAAAACCCAACGCCTTAGAGATATCCAAAATTCTTGGGTCTAAGAAATTAGTAGTACCAACTAAAATACAGGGAGGGCTACTATTTATCCACATGTTCAGTCTAATGGGGTTGTTAATGCACCAATTTAAGATTCTCATGAAACCACATACAACCAATTCATCTCCTTTCCTCTGAAGGTGAGTTTTCGTACTTTCACGTTGAAGAATTCCATTTATTCCTGGATCCCAATAAAAAAATTGTGTTAACAAGAGTGTTCTGTTTTGATACATTGAGCTTGCGTGCACAACTGAGTCTTCTTTGACTTCTTTAGGATCCTTGGCTACACTCTTTTTATCTTCATCGACATTTTCCAATAGCTCTTCCTTAAGATCATTGCTTAGTAATGGCCACAATACTACATCAATACAATCAACCGTCTTACCAAGGACCCCACTTCGTCCCCTGCCCCAAGACCAAAGTTTATATCCACCATCAGCAACAAAAACAGTATGAGCAGCCCCACGGCCAATTTGAACAGTCCCTGAAAATTTAGTCCCATATAGCTCAGTACATGAAATTAACTGGGGAAAAATAGCGTCCCCTGCATCTCCTATGGTAAAACTGACTTTAGGGCATAAGCCAAAGCTCTTCTCCATTCCCCATGACCAGACATCCCCGGCAAATGAAACTACGTTGGTGTGAAATAAGCCACAATCAACGGAAATCAGGAAAATATTTTTTTGCAATTTTTCCACAGGTTTAGGGGCCAAAGCACTTTGCGTTACTTCATAAACTGCCCAAGGTGATTTGAAGTTAAAGGTTTCAACAAGTGTAGGACTTAACCTGATCTCTTTATAACCCAAGCCTAACTGGCCTTGATGGTTGTTACCCCAAGAATAACATATAAGATCACCACCATTGTGTGTTTCTCCGGCACTATCTAAGGCCACAATATGCTCATGTCCACATGCCACCTTAACAACAGTGTGGCCATGAAAATCCCGAAGGAGTGTAACTGCTGACAAACGAGAATTCCCCTTCACTACTGGAGATGTTTTGTGGGCAGTTGCCCCACATCCAGAGAGTCCCAAGATTTTCCATCTCAAGGGACATCATTCCTCCAGCTTTGAGGGAAGAAACCTTCAATGATGTTTCAGTATTTGTTTCAGACCCATCCGTTGTGGAACCAAAAGACTTCAACTCAAGGAACCCCTCAACCAAGTACGGCACCAAAGAATTCTCTCCATTGTCGCCAAGTTGGCCATACATATTGTAACCCCTGCTCCAAACTGATCCATCATCTGCAAGAGCTAAACTGTGATAAGCACCATCTTGTTGGGTCGACAATTGGTTTTGATAACCATTTTCCTCTTCAAGATCCGCAATAACAAACCCATTTTTATTGAAAACCCGGATCGCAAAATTAATTTTCTCACATTTTGCAAACATATTGACAGTGCTACTCACAACAGCCTCATCAAATACAAGCTTATTTTCAGAAGGAATACTAACTGGGCTTTTCATATCACCACATATGATTGAAAAATCCTCAACATTCGGAACTACATGAACGCCCTCGAGAAACCTATCCACATTTGTAACCTTACTGTTGTTGTATACTCTATTTCTATCATTGATTTTAAACAATTCACCATGAGTACCAATTCCACTTACTTGTTCAATTTTGATTTTCCTAGCCATGTGGTCAGTACGTGGTTTAATCTCTACAATTCCTTTGGCATTTGGTTGCAACTTGTAACCCAATTTTGGTTCGAGACTTTCTTCAAACACTATAGCCTCATCCCTTTTTGCAGACTCCGTACCAGAAATTGTGAGGGATTGAACATTTTCAACTTGCAATGATTCTAAGAAATCTTCTGGTGGCACCAAATATGAAGTTTTCCAGTGTTTTTCTTTTAAGACAGATTTTGTGCTAGATGTTTTGCCTACAACTGCACTTTGAATCATTTCAATACCCATTGAAAGCTTGTGATTATTTTGATCATTATCTATCTTATCATCAGCATTCCAAGCCATAATTTCCATATCCATGGTTTCAGTGTTTCACTTCTGCCATCACTTTACATCAACTGATTTTGATTTGTCACAAAACATAAACAATCCTCATCCTCACAAAACCCAGAAATCAGAACATTCCTCGACAATTTATCTCTTATAGGCATTTCATCAAACACACAATAAGCAACATCCAGAGGTTTTGTTGGTGTTACTTGAGTGGTAGTTTGAATGTGTTGAAGGTCATGAATTGAGGCGGAATGGTGTCATATGGGACTGAGTTGAGTTGTTTTTGTCACTAATAACTTTTCCTCATAAAACTTAGCTAAACCAATCGCATGATGTAAATTATAGGGTTGGGCAGTAAGAACTTCACACTAAATTTCATCTTTTAGACCATTAATGAAGCGTCCCATCAGAAAATTTTCACTTAACCCATATATCCTTGTGGCTAACAGTTGGAATTGTACCTCATAATTAGCTACCGATGTAGTTTGTACGAGCTTAGAGAATTGTGTGCCTGGATCCTGATATGATGAAGAGCTAAATTGGGTTTGCAACGTTGTTAGGGCACTACCAGCATAGTGAGGACCATCAGTTTCAATCTTCTGCCATCGTTCATCAGCTACGTGGATCTGCAATTGATGCTGCCCCGTATCAAGTTTGGGTTGAACTTGATTCATCACCTGATTATCAGTATGATTCTCTGTGTAAGGACTGTGATGAATTTGTTTCACAACCTTCAATTGATGTTGTACGATCGTGGCCATGGTAGCACAAAACTGATCTGTAAATTGGGCAAAAATTGCCTCAACAGAATTGGGATAGGTCATTGAGTTCTCAATGAAAGCGCCAATGTAGCAATTTTTTTAGTCCTGCTAGACTCCAGGAAATGAGAGAGCGAGAAGAGAAGAATTTAGAGAGAAATTGGAATTGATTTCATATATTCGATACCTATTCTCAATACAGACTAAGCCTTATATAGGCTACACTACATCTTACCGATATCTTTTAGCAAACAAAATGAATCATAGCCATTCATCCTCTAATAACCAATATCTAATCTCAACCCTCTATTTTCTAAGCTATGTTCTGTTACAGCCTCCTAGCCTGTTGAACATGCTGAATTGTGGCTCTGCTAAAAAATTGGATCTATTGGTATTGAAGTCTGACTTTAAAAACAGGATGTGTTTTTTGTTAGTATATTATGCATATTTATGATACTATGCTCTATGAAGCCTTTGTATTTTTCTAATAAATTTTCATTTTCAGGTACAAATTATCCAACAAATAAATCATGACGGAGAGGTTAACCGGGCACGCTATATGCCCCAGAACCCATTTATCATTGCCACCAAGACAGTAAGTGCAGAAGTGTACGTGTTTGATTATAGCAAACACCCTTCTAAGCCTCCTCTAGATGGTGCATGCAGTCCAGATTTGAGGTTAAGAGGCCACAACACTGAAGGCTATGGCTTGTCATGGAGTCAGTTCAAACAAGGCCATTTATTAAGTGGTTCTGATGATGCTCAGATATGTTTATGGGATATTAATGCAACACCAAAAAATAAGGCTCTGGACGCCATGCAAATATTTAAGGTTTGTTACTATCTCGTCTTGAACATGTTTTATTTATTCTAGTCTAGTGAATGTATTCATCTTCAGATTCCACATGGTTAACATATCTTGCCTCAAAAACTAAGTATTTGCCATGACATACTTACAAGCCTGCAAAACTCATGGTGGTACTCAGTAGTCTTGTTAGACGCGTGGAATAACTTAGTAACTTTCAAACTTAAAACATTTTAAAATTCTGACTTAATTTGATGACTATGAAGTTGTATGTTTTACATTTGCTGATAAAGTATTAAGCTCTGTGGTGGCCTGACTCGAGGAAAACTTGCATGTTTTAGTTGTTAAGTATTTTAAAAAAAGTTTAATAAAAAAATTTGTAGGCTTTGTGATGATAAGAGATGGTATGTGCTTGGTAGAAAGTGCTAGGTTTCTTTTCATGGGTTGAAATTTGAAAAGGAAAAGGTGATAGCTTTGCGAATTATCAACAAAACATGCAATGGCTTTTGTTGACAGCGTGTACGTTTAGTGCTTTGAAATTAAGTTTGAAAGGTAAGCGAATGGTTTAAGGTCTGTTCTATTGGTTTTTGTTGAGTTAGGGGTTGAAATTTAAGTTCTACTCTTGAAAAACCACATAAAACGAGTCAATAGCATAAACTGATCCAAAGTAAGATCCTTGGATCACTACTGGATGCCCTGTCCAGCAAAATTTTTGAAAATGCTTTTATTTCCAGATGACTTATTAAAACAGAAAACCCCAACCAGCTTGCTGACCTTAAATGAGAAGATATGAACTATGAAGAAACAATTCAATTCCAAACTTTATTAGACAGTATTCAGTTTCCTTTCACATTGAATTCCAAGTTGATCTGTTTTTCATGTCTCATGCTTTATAGTTTATATCATTTGTATGATTTTGTATTTTGCTAATTTTCTCGCAATAATTTGATATTTTCCCAATAATAGATCCATGAAGGTGTTGTAGAAGATGTAGCATGGCATCTGAGGCACGAATACCTATTTGGTTCAGTTGGGGATGATCAATATTTGCATATATGGGATCTCCGAACTCCATCAGTCACCAAACCTATTCAAACTGTTGTTGCTCATCAAAGTGAGGTGCATATCAGAGTTTTCCTACGTCTTTATACTCACTTATCCTATAAATGTGTGTATATATGTATTGATGTATGTATATATGTGAGTGTGTTTTAGAATTCTTTTCTAATTGAGCAGTAAGAAGTGCCTAGTCAAGTTTCTGTAGAACATAGTTTATCAGAATGATAGTGAGTAATTACTCATTTGTACTAGTATTATTTCGTTTTGACCTGTTTAGTCAACACTTGAAAAATGATCCATGGAGAAGAGAATAATATTCTAAAACTTTGGATCACTTGTGACAATGATAACATGTAAAATTATGTTTTCAAATATGGGGGATATTCTGGACGCACTTTTTATGGAATTTTTACCTATCTGTTTATAACACTTTAATATCTATGTAATTTACCTGGAATTTGCGTTCATCTCGTAAAAGTTCCATTTCTTTCCTAATCTGAATGATAAGAAGCTGCTTTGTCAATTTTTTCTTCCCTTCTGGGTTCTATGTTGCTCTTTCCCCTTCCCCATATATTTGAAAGACTAAGATACCCACAAAGATTAGAGCTTTCACTTGGATTTTGGTTCTTAATTAGATCAACACTAATGATTTCTGCCAGGCATGTAGGCCTTAGCTTTCCTAAGATAACTGTGGGACGTGTCCTCATTTTTCTTCAGTGTTCTAAAGAATCTTTTGGTGATGCCTATATTCTATAAATTTGTGATGTTAGTTTTGTTTAAAGATGACAAGAATTTTCTTTTAAATGGTTCTGTTGTAGGTTAACTGCTTAGCTTTCAATCCTTTCAATGAATGGGTTTTGGCGACGGGGTCCACAGATAAGACCGTAAAACTATTTGATCTTCGCAAGCTCTCCGGTGCTCTCCATACATTTGATTGTCACAAGTAAGAAGTCTCCCTTGCATGTGTTACAACTTACATTCTGTGATGCATCTTTGAAACTCCTTTATTCTCCAAGCATATAATCATATTTATATTCGTGTGTGTATATACTTGAATATATGTTTTTCAAGTATTATTTATATTTCCTGAAATGTATGTCTTGTGAACTTAATTTTTGCTGTGATGGACAACAGAGAGGAGGTTTTCCAAGTTGGGTGGAGTCCAAAGAATGAGACAATATTAGCTTCATGTTGTCTTGGAAGGAGACTCATGGTGTGGGATCTTAGCAGGTATTTATGTGACCCTACTTTTAGTTTTCTTGTCGAGATGCATCATGTATTACTTCTCTATTCTTTGTATATCTGTGTATTTTTGAAAAGCATCAACCTTATAGCATGACCTGACTACTGAGTTAAAGGTATGAACCTAATTATCAAATGAAAATAACGGAAATGATATATCTCTGGAAGAATGTGTAGAGAATTAATGTACTAATTTCAAATGATGTGAAAGTCGAGGCAGATCTTTCTACCTTATGTAGTATTGAGTAAAACTGCACTGGATGATTTTGTATCTTGTTACTGATATTGTTTATTTATTAAATGCTTTGGATACTGGAAGTCTTTGGATCATAACTTTTGTTATATCGAAGCTCGTCTCTGGATATTAACAATGCCGATAATTTTTTCCACTTGATGCAAGGGTTTAATTCTAGTCTGCACACCCAGGTTACACAAACAGCACAAATAATAAATAATGCTGTTTGTTTTACTGACAGGATTGACGAAGAGCAAACACCAGAGGATGCTGAAGATGGCCCACCAGAGTTGCTGTTTATACATGGTGGCCACACAAGTAAAATTTCGGATTTCTCATGGAACCCATGTGAAGCTTGGGTTGTAGCTAGTGTAGCCGAAGACAACATACTTCAAATCTGGCAGATGGCTGAGAACATCTACCATGATGAGGATGATCTACCTGGAGACGATCTGACTAAAGCTTCTGTTGGCTAAGCTTCCCAATGTTGAGAGCTCTACAGAAGCCGAATAATAGGCAATTAGATCTTATTTATGGTTTTTGTATTTTAGTGTGTTGTGCAGAACAGTCTGAACTGCTAGGTTATGCTGAGTAAAACAATGTTTCTACACCATATATGAGTACTTAATTAGTTTTTTGGCGCCATATCTTCTTTTAGTATAAAAAAGAACTTTGTTCGTATCTAAACTTTTAGAAATTAAGCTCAAGTTTTTTATTTATGACTACCTTTGTCTATTAAATTAATTAATTATTGAGACTATCTCTAATGTACTTTCAGGGAGGGTGAAGTTTTGGCTATGGATCTGTATTTGAACTTTTGAATTACAAATAGGTATACTGTAATGTACTTGTGTATAGAGAAAATTCTAGCAGTAATGAATTACAAAATTTTAGCCGTAGAGTTGATATTGTTATCTTATGAGTTATGACAGGAGCATTTTATTTGGTGGACATAGTATTATTATATATCAACTTTATTTTTATATAAGTAACTTTGTCCACCTAAAGAGTCAAAACACCACTAAAATTAGTAGTTCAAAATTTCAATTACATCACAGTTTGCTGGCACAATAAGAATGCATCAGGCAACACTATAATACGTTGACAAACTACGTTGTTTTATAAATTGGGGTGAATAGTTTCAAAATGATTGTACTATCAGATGCCTTGAAATACTATAATATTTTTGTTCACGATGTTGTTGAGCTGCACTTTCGTTGATTGAATTAGATTGTGCTCTTGTTTTGCTAGAACGAGACATACTGTTGTTGTATAGTGATTGTGTGTGTTCATGATAGCATATCATATGAAGATTTAACTGCCCTGGGTAATCCATTGAGATAGTTGCAGTGTGGTTCTTGGAGCAAGTGTGGTGGGATTGTTGGTCGCCAGGTTGGTTTATGGTAATATTTTTAACTGACATGGTTTTACATCTATAAACATATTTGTTAAAATGTACACGCGTCTGTCTTTAGGCATCTAAGTTTTAGCATGCTTTTGTGTAAACATAGATTGTGTTGAAACAAACTCGAGCAGCGACAAATATTAAAAGCAAGTCCTGTTGCTTTCGTACTTCTCAAACGGGAAGTTGTTAGTTGGAGGTCAATGTAATGATATATATAAAAAACAGGTGTGTATGAGTGTGCACACGTGTCTTTACTTGTATTTTGTTCTATTTAGTTTCTTCTAGCTTAATAGTAAAAAGAAATACCATATGGATTGATCTGCATTTATATGAAGGATAGTTAAACTTGTTTAAGATTAATTCCTGCAGAGGCTGATTTATATTGTATCCGGGCTATATATATCAGACTATGTTTCTTTTGCTGAAGCTCAAGTGATGCCCCAGGTTCAATGTCCTTAGACTTCCTCTTGCTAAGACATTTTGCAATGCATTTATTTTTGCTTGGTCCAGTCGGCTATAAATTCTGTTTGAAATGCTACCTTTTCCTGTTTTGGTTTTTAATTTTGTACTGCTGTTGGCTGGCATATATCTCTTCTTAATTAGTCTTTAGTTTGCCATTTCTTTGTGCTGAACTAGTCCATTTCTAAGCTGCATGTAGAAGCATCAAACTGGGGAAGGGACCATGAGAGGAAACTTAAATAAAAGATGCATTACTAGAGAAACAGAGGAGAGAACATTGGGGATGTGATAACCCTACTAACTGTTGATGTATTGGGTATTGCAGGAATTTAATTGAATTGATGTTGTTGTGTATTGAAGGAATTTATTTGAATTTATGTTGTTGACAAAACAGATCGGTATTGCAGTGTTGTAATTTCATTGATGTAGGTATGTAATGGTATTGCAGACAATGCTATGAATTCGTGATCCGTAATGCAGTGTTTTAATTTCATTGATGTAGGTATGTACTGGTATTGCAGACAGGGACAGGAATTCGTTTGTATTGGGTTTAGGAGTGGGTTTAGCAGTGTTGTAACTGAATTGATGTTGCCAATATTGTACTATTTTATTATATCCATACTAGCGGATTGTGTAATTTCTGTCTCAGTCTTGTTTGATTAAACACGTCCGCTAGTAAGTCGGCGTATTCCCGTTCTAAATCTCAGCCATCTTATTTGTTTTGTTAAACACTCAGCCATCTATTTGTTTTGTTAAACAGACGGTATAGATTTAATCTATATGACACATTTTAATCTATAGTAAATAGATGTTATGGATTATTCCTTTGTATATATATATATATATATTTGATTTTTATTTTTAGTATTTTGTTTGGGTACGTATTTACACTTGGATTTGAAACCTTAAAATTTAGTTAGGAAGATATATCTGATAACCTCGTAGTCACGCCTTCACAAAGTGAGAAGTAGAAACTCAGACCATCATCGTTTATTTCCATACCCTCTGTCAAGAAGCGCGTGTTAAACTCTCTTGTAGTGAGGACATGTATATAAATTGCTCTTTTCATCACAAAAATTAGAGTTACATTTTTTTTATCTTAAATTATATAAAAAATTCCAACACTTGTTTATAATTCATTCTTATATAATTTATGTGTTATTTGATAAAATTGAATGAAAATTTCTAAATATATAAGAGAATCATTAATGAAGTAGAAACATATAGAATGAAATGATATTTTTGATAACTATCTGTATTTTAACTTTTTTGGACTATTATGAACAAATTTATTATATAATTATAATTAAATAATGCTATTTAATAAAAATTAAATATAAGCGTGTGAACAATCTTTGATGCAATATACTATTAGTAATATAATTTTAGAAATAAACACTATTTTTTAATAATATTCTATTAGTCCATAAAACAAAAACAAAAAAATACAGCAATATTCATTAAATTAATTACTTAACAATTTGTTACCAAAAAATTAAAAATAATTTGTAAACAACAAAATTTGTTTATAATAGTAAAAAAAGATGAATATTAAATGTAATTTTTAACTGTCTATGATGATAAGTAGGTAAAAATATCATTCAACTTATATTTCTTATTAATTCAGTCACAATTTTATGAATGAATTTAGACGTATTCAGAGTTTAAAAATTATAAAAACAAACAGTCTGAATTACTCAATCAGTCAGTCAGATTCAGGCTCATTCACATATAAAACAAACATGCTTTTATTCTATTTAAGAATATATTTCTGATTTTGAAACGAAAAAAAGTAAAAAGTATCTAGTTTTTACTCACATATCTAATTTTAAACTTTTTATTTAAACGACTTAAATTAATTTATTAAATAAATTATTTTTATGCTTTTCTCATACTAAGCAAAAAGTTTAAAATTTTCATTTCGAGTACATTCAAATAGAAGAATGGATAAAACATGTCTTTACTTCATTCTAAAATTTAAGATGAAATTGATTTTTGAAATTATTTTGAGAGTTTTAAAAGTAAAAAGTACAATTTATAATTTTAAACAAAATAATTCTAAAAATCATACACTTTCTAAAACATACTATTAATTACACGATTTATTGTGTTTAGATGATAAATGAGTCATCAAATTAGAATTTTTAAAATGTAAAATTAAATTTTTAAAAGATAAAATAAAACTAATATTTTTAAATAAAAGGAGTATTAAATATATAAAACAATACTACAAAGTATCTCATTAGTCAATTTCTTTTTTTAAAAAGAACTATTTATATTGATATTCAGATTTAACATCATTTCTATAAGACCCCAACTTATTATTAATGAAATTTAATTTTCTCTATTTATTATTTTGAAATAGTAAGGGTTGATTTGATTAATGTGGATAGTTAGGGGTAAGATATAAATATTTCAAAATAAGCAAGTGGTTATAAAATATTCATTGTCATTTGGGAATATTCGTTTGGTCGTGGAATATTAAATCATTGTGGGGAATATTCATACGACGGTATGAATCCATGCGCGTGCCCCATAACGGAAAGCGATTGGATGAAGAAAATGACAAATATAAGTTGTTTAAAAAAATAACAGTGGCGTAGTTATTCACAGATTAATCTTGTTAAAATACTCGGTGGTTAAAAACACACAAGTAGCACCGCGGTATTGCACCAATTATTGATTCTTATGTAAGAAGGCACTACTCAATAATGGTTACGATAATTCTTATTCAATATTTTATTTTATTGATTCAATAATTCTTTGCGTTGATATTTTATATTACCGTTGTTTTGATAAATTGTCATTACACAAGTATTTTCTATTATCAGACAATAATTCATATTATATCCCGAATAATATTATTGGATAACATTATTGGCAATATCTAGAAAGTTACATCTCAAGGAGAGATTTGGTCACCTAATTAAGCGCCGATGAGGAGAAATCGTTATTGGAAAGCCCTCTTTCTCTGAGGCGCACTGGTTGTCAATATTGTGATTACAGTAATATTATTTGTGAATAATTAATTATTGATTTATATGATAAGAAAAATATTGATTTTATGTGGATATAGATGGAAAATTTTTAATGTAACAATTATTGAAAATTGAAATTTTATCTTTTTCGATAATTCATTTAAATATATTATTATATTTTAATAATATAATAATGGTGATATTTTTACAACGAATGTAGGATATATGAGTATCTGAGGAGGAAGAGTATTTTTGTTGCAATAAATATTTAAAACATGTTAAACATGTAAATTGGACTCCATTTATTATTTGAAATTTGATTATAGCGCGTAAAATCGCCTTGGTTTGTGGATTTCGGTCAATTTTGTTTGGAATTTGGAAAAACTTTCTTACGCAAAGTTGTAGAGAATTGAATTTCCTATAAAAAGTCGCGAGATTTGAATTTTCTGGCAAAAGGGCTATTTATTATGAATTATTGAAGTTCAAGTCTCAAAATAATTGATTTTGGAAGTTTTAATTATTTTTATTTAGAAAAACGTTTTTGTTGTTTATGGACATTTGTTAGGTGTTTGAGATCAGCTGGTAGGATGGCGTAGAAGATTTATTATATGTAAGACCCCATCTTTATAAATAAAGATGAATTTTTCTATAAATATTATTTTGAATATTATGGAATAAATTTGATATAATGTTATAGTTGTGGGTAATATTTATAAATTTTGCAAAGTATGCAAGTTGTTTATAAAATATTCGTTTGGTGGGGAATATTCTTTTGTTAGGGAATATCAGTATAATGGCTCAATCATTGGTGGACCCATAAATGTAATTATTGTCGGATCGAGAAAACGACAAAAATATTTTATAAAAATAACGATTTGAGGTGTTACCGTTAAAACCATTGAACTACCGGTGGTAAAAAATACGATGTCTGGCGTAGTTGCGTAAGTAAGACACTCAGATTGATTATTGATGCTTACGTGAGAAGTTCAATTTATGCTTTCGATTATTGCTACAAAGAATTCACGCATCATATCTCTTATATTATTGATTCAATTATTGTCACAAAGATCATCACGTATAATATGTTATAGTATTAAATCAATAATTGAGGCGACAGAGTTATAAATGATTAATAATTGTTGAAAGATTAAATATGTGTTGATGAAAAAAAAATGATTTGTGGTAAGTTTGATTATTTTATGGGGGCTCATATGTCATCATCTAAGAGTCTCTTCGTCGATAAGTAATTACCTCGTCCAATAGTAATTACCCTTGTGAATAGTATTTACCTTCGTCAATAGTAATTACCTTCGTCGATAGTAATTACCCTTGTGAATAGTATTTATCTTCGTCAATAGTAATTACCCTTGTGAATAGTATTTACCTTCGTCGATAATATTTACCTTCGTTAATAGTAATTACCTTTACCGTAAGTCGAACCACTTGTCGTTTTCACATTCTGCGCCGAACCACTTGTCGTTTCATATTACAAAAGGCCAAACCGGTCGTCAAGCCACTGGGCTTTTCACACTAAGAAAAGTGCTAAGCTAGAAATCTTCTATAAATAGAGGCCTAGGGCTTCATTATTTTTCACTTAATTCATTCAAGCTTATGAGAGAGAAAATATAGAGAGAATAAGAGAGAAAGAAGAAGAGTATTTTGTTACTACTAATCTTTGCGAGATTCAATCTTCTACCAAATGTAAGGGGTGTTATTCTTTCTTATTCATGAAGAGAACTGTTGTTATTCCATTGCTTATTATTATTACATTGGAATAACTTTGTATCATGTGGTTTACCCTATACTTGGTGACATTCTTCTATTATTCATTGGAACATCACATCAGTATGTTTTACAGGACTGGTTCCGTCTTTTATTATTACGTTGGAACATCACGTCGTGTGTTTTTTACAGGACTGGTTAAAATCTTTATTATACATTGGAATATCCTATCGTGTGTTTTACAGGTGCTCGGGTTCCATCTTTTTATTATTCATTGGAACATCCCGCTTCGGTGTGAATTTCACGACTTTCAGTTCCGTTATTTATTATTCGTTGGAATAATCATGCATCTTGATCTATCGCATGCATGGTGATTTCTTTTGTTATTCCATTCTTTATTATACCCGGTTGGTTAAAACTTTGACTTCTATACTCCATGAAATTAGTGGAATATCCTCGATATTTGCGTTTCATCCGATATCTTTTTCATGAAAATATTCTTCCGATCATTCTTGAATTTTACTCTACAAAACAAGATCATATTGATAATTTGGGACGTTAATAATTCTCGGATAAAATAATTCTTGAACTTGTTTTATTGAATTCTTATATCATTGTCATCATCCTCATGTTTATATTTTTTTTTAAAGTCATACGTGGCACGTAGTGCATAGATGGACTTGGTATGATTATGACCAGAGACTATTCGGTGTAATCACGACCGTAATGTTACAAATGATGTGGTAAAAATCCTCGATGGGGTAGTAGTGCATTGATGGACGATTGTTGGCATGATCATGACCATTAATGAATACACAAATATTCTCGCCCGTAGTGCATGAATAATTGTGGTCGCGATACTTAAAGAATATCCTGGCCGTAGTAGTGCGAGGGTGATTCGATGATGTGGAATATTTATTAAAGTCGAGTCTCAAATTTATAATGATGATGAAAACCTTTTAAAACCTAAAAGATAGTAGACTTTATTTTCTACTTGACTCTTTTAATGGATCAGATATTCACCGCAGATTAAACCGGTTGTCTATTGTATTTTATCGGTTTAACATTGTTGAAGACTATTGATAATTTATTCTCGCATTATCTTAGTCATAATATTTCTTCTTTGGGCTAGTTGAGCTCACCTTTCTTTTCATTGTTCTCTTGTGAAATGAGAATATAATTGGGGACGAGTCTGGGAAGCGAGTGATGGTCCCGAAGATAGCATTAGTAGTCCTCACTATTTCGTGAAATAGTGTGATAATAATTGTAATGAGGACTCCTTTTGAGTTTGTATAATATCTAGTAGATGATATTTGTATTTAAACTCACGATTTGGTCGTATTGCATACCTACGCTTATGTTAGTAAGTTGTATTTAAATTTCATACCATGTAAGTGGCGACCCAAGATGGGTGATGTATACCTAATTTTGGGGCGTCGCGGTTAGTATCGAGCTTAGGATATGATCCTGGCTAAGATGTGAGAATAGTACTAGGAGGGGAGAGAGGCGGAGAATACCTTCGTTAGTATGACCTACCTAAGTTTATGTCTTTATTTTATTGGTTGGTCGGAAGATAGGGATAATTTGTTACATGTCAATTAACCTTTTATTTTGTGGCGAGATCGAAAATGACATCCGAGAATGTTGAGAATAAGAATGGAGCGCAGCGATTGTTGATTCACCACATATCAATAATCGAGGATAATGTGCATCGGAAGGCGACAATCCTCATGCAAACAACAACACCGACCAAATGATGAATGATCAAATGTTCGGAGGCTTTATGCAATTTATGCAACAAAGAAAGTGAGCGACGACTCATCCAAAACGTAGGTGGAAACACGGAAAACTCTCGGCGGTCACCGCTAAACAATTCAAGGAGCTAGGACCACCGGAGTTTAAGGATAGCCAAAACCACTTGGCGGAAGCATGGATAAAGCAGATTACCAAGATATTTGATGTCTTGGGATGCTCCGAGGAGCAAAAGGTTCCTTTGCCGCCTTTATGTTTGCGGCGAGATGACATTGGTGGGAATCCAGAAAGCGTACTCAACTTCCGACCGAAGATATCTTGGGAGAAGTTCCAGGAGTCGCATTCAACGACAAATACTTTCCGAAAGTATTCGCCATACATGAAGGAGGTGGAATTTATCAAGTTGGAACAAAACAATATACGACCGTGTTGCAATACGAGGCAAAATTTGCATGAGTTATCACGGTTTCAAGGCCCCACTGGTGGATAATGAAGAGAGAATGGCGCGAATGTTTTTAAGAGGTTTGAAGCCGGAGATACGTCAACATCTTATTTCTCATAAACTGTGTTTGTATTCAGATGTTGTAAATAGGGCTCAGTTAGTGGAACGCGATAATGAGTCAACACAACTAAAAGAGAGCGTAAGCAAAATTATAATACCAGCGAGAGTAGTCATCGAAGCGGTGACAACAAGCGTGGAGGGAATCAACAGGCCAGATATGGTAACCACTTCGGTGGTAATCAAGGCCAAAACAATAAGAATGGACATTTCAAGAAACGGAGATTCAACAATGGTGGAAAGACGTCAGCACCAGCACCCATTGTTAAGGAAGGAGAAAGACCACCTATCATATGCTTCAAATGCGGAGGAGAGGGACACATCAGTCCAAACTGCGTCATGCCGTCCAAAGCATGTTATAATTGTGGAAGAGAAGGTCACTTAGCTCGATTTTGTCGTTCATCAAGACAAATTCGACTAGGATGGAGGCACCAAAGGCCATCCCGGAAAATTCAAAACCCAGTAGTGCAGAGGAGAGCGTTTGTTGTGACCTCTCCAAAGAGCAAGGAATCGAACGAGGTTATCACGGGTAAGCTTATCATAAACTCTAATGAAGTCTATACTTTATTTGATCTGGGTTCTACCCATTCTTTTATTTCTCCTACTTGCGCCATCGATTAAATTTGACTCAGGAGAAATTAGACTTTGACTTATCTCGTGGAAACTCCGTTGGGAGAAACCTTCATTACATCCATTGTTTATAAGTCTTGTTTGGTTCAAATCAGACCTCACATTACTGTCGATCTTATTTCATTAAAAATACTTGCATTTGACGTGATTCTGTGGATTGATTGGTTAACTACTTATCATGCAAAAATTGATTGTTTTCGTAAGGTTGTTAGCTTTCATATTCCTAATCAACCTATTATGCGAATTCAAACGACCAAACCATTAAAATCAATCACGGTCATCTCAAGCCATAAAGCTATTCGTTTATTGAAAAAGCGGATGTCAAGCTTTCTTAGCTCATGTCATGATTTAAATAAAAATACGCCGATTTTAAACGATATTCCTATTGTTAATAAATTTCCGACGTATTCCAGAAGAACTTCTCGCCTACCCCCAGGCGTGAAATTGAATTTTGTATCGACCTTGAACCTGCAGACAAAACCTATTTCCAAAGCCCCATATCGAATGGCTCTATTGAACTTCGTGGAGTTAAAGACCCAACCGCAAGAATTGTTAGACATTGGCTTTATTCTTCCTAGTACTTCTCCTTGGGGTGCTCCCTGTTCTATTCGTGAAGAAGAAAGATGGGAGTATGCGACTTTGTATTGATTATCGGGAGTTGAATCACGCCACCATCAAAAATAGGTATCCATTGCCACGTATTGATGACTGTTTGACGATTGCAAGGAGCCAAATTCTTTTCAAAGATTGATCTTCGTTAGGATATCACCAATTGAAGATTAGAATCACGACATTCCAAAGACGGCTTCGAACTCGATGCGGGCATTATGAATTCCTAGTCATGTCCTTTGGATTGACTAATGCTCCCGCCGCCTTCATGGATATGATGAACCGAGTATTCAAGGAATATTTAGATCACTTTGTGGTCGTCTTTATTGATGACATCCTTATTTATTCCAAAAGCCGTGAAGATCATGAGCAACACTTGAGGCTGACACTCCAAAAGCTTCGTGAATATAAGCTTTATGCCAAGTTGAAGAAATGCGAGTTCTGGCTTGAAGAAGTAGCATTCCTTGGGCACGTGGTATCAAGTCATGGAATATCTGTTGACCAAGCAAAGATTGAAGCTATTCAAAGCTGGGAACAACCTAAATCGATGGATAGAAGTACGTAGCTTTCTCGGTTTAATTTGGTTATTATCGGAGATTCGTGGAAGGATTTTCTCGAATCGCTATTCCATCGACTCGGTGACTCAAAAGATACAAAGTTCGGTTTGAGCGAAGAATGTGAGAAGAGTTTTCAAGAACTCAGAGAGGAGACTTATTTCAAAGACTGCTCGACAATACCATCTCGGCTCGGAGGATTTGTCATCTACTGATGATGCTTGAGCAAAGGTTGGGATGTGTTCTCATGAAACATGGAAAAGTAATAGTTTATGCCTCATGACAACTCAAAGAATATGAGAGGAGTTATCCTACTCATGATCTAGAGTTAGGGTATTTGTTATCTTTGCACTTAAAATTTGGAGGCATTACTTGTATGGGGAGAAAGTGGAGATCTTTACGGATCATAAAAGCCTCAAATATTTCTTCACTCAAAAGAAACTCAACATGCGACAACGACGTTGGCTAGAAGCATTGAAAGATTATGATCATACCATCCAATACCATCTTGAAAAGCGAACGTGGTAGGTGACGATTGAGTAGAAAATCATACGCAATCACGAGTGCGATGTTGTCAACGCAAAGGCCCATTTTGTGTGACTTGCAAAGGATGGAGATAGAGTTAAAGACTCTGAGGGACGCGTGTGATGATAGCGAGTATACGAGTAGAACCGACTTTAATCGATAAAGTTAAAGCCGCTTCGAGCTACTGACTGGAGGCGATGCGTATGAGGAAAAAAGTGCAAGAAGGTGCTACGCGCGGAAGCAAGAATCGATGAAGAAGGAATACTTGAGTCAACTCCGCACTTTGTGTTCCTAACGACCACGATTTAAAGTATAATATCATGATGGAGGCGCACAACACACCATTTGCAATCCATCTGGGAGTACCAAAATGTATCATGATATTTCGCCATACATTTTGGTGGAGCAATATGAAGAGAGAGATATATTTGTTTATCTCAAGGTGTCTAACTTGTCAACGAAGTTAAAGCGAGCATCAAGTACCAAAAGGTCCATCAGCAACCACTTGAAATTCCAGAATGGAAGTGGGAGCACATTACCATGGATTTCGTTCACGGTCTTCCTAAAGTTTCTCAAGGCATTGATGCGATTTGGGTCATTGTTGATAGATTGACCAAGTCCGCTCATTTCTTACCGACACGAAACTTATACACTTGAACGTCTTGCTCGTATGTACATAAACGAGATTGTAAGATCGCGTGGTATCGCAGGTATCCATAGTTTCGATCGAGACCCAAGATTCACTTCACGATTTTGGGTTAGTTTGCAAAAAGCTATGGGCACAGATTTTACGATTTAACTTAAGATATCATCCTCGACGGGACGGACAATCGGAGAGGACTATTCAAACTCTTGAAGATCTATTAAGACTCTGTGTCCTTGATTTCAAGGGAGTTGGGACAAGTTCTTACCATTGGTGGAGTTTTCCTACAACAACGGTTATCGCAAGTATTGGCATGGCTCCATTCAAGCGTTGTATGGAAGAAAGTGTCGCTTCAAGATATCTATGGGATGAGGTGGGTGAAGCAACGTTGTTGGGACCGGAGTTGGTACGTATGACTACGGAAAAGATTCAAACGATCCGACAACGATAAAAACCACACAAAATCGACAAAAAAGTTATCCGATCTTCATCGAAAGGACGTGGAATTCGATATAGGAGATCGTGTGTTGTTAAGAGTTGCTCCATGGAAAGGAGTTACAAGATTTGGAAAGAGAGGAAAACTTAATCCTCGATTCATTGGTCCATTTTAATCCTCGATCGAGTGGGAAGCGTGGCCTATAGACTCGCTTTTACCGCCAAATATGTCTCGTGTTCATAACGCTTTTAACATATCTATGTTACGTAAATATGTGAAAGACCCGAACCATATTATTGAGTTAGAACCGGATTTAAATAGCGGAAGATTTGACGTATGAAGAGGTTCTGTTCAAATTTTGATAAGAAGGAACATATTCTACGCTCCAAGGTTATACCTCAAGTCAAAGTTTTGTGGAGGAACCACGATGTTGAGGAAATGACTTGGGAGTTAGAATCGAAATGAAATCAAGGTATCCTTACCTCTTCAACATACCAGTACGCACCCTAATTTCGAGGGCTTAAATTTCATAAGAAGGGAGGTTGTAAGACCCCATCTTTTATAAATAAAGATGAATTTTTCTATAAATATTATTTTTGAATATTATGGAATAAATTTGATATAATGTTATAGTTGTGGGTAATATTTATAAATTTTGCAAAGTACGCAAGTTGTTATAAAATATTCGTTTTGGTCTGGGAATATTCTTTTGTTAGGGAATATTCGTATAATGGCTCAATCATTGGTGGACCCAATAATGTAATTATTGTCGGATTGAGAAAACGACAAAAATATTTTATAAAAATAACTACGGAGGTGTTACCGAATAAAACTGCTGAACTACCCTACCGGTGGTAAAAACGATGAATACGCTGTAGTAAGACAAGAAGTACACCGGTATTGATTATTGATGCTTACGTGAGAAGTCACTCAATTTATGCTTTCAATTATTACATGAATTCTTTGATCATATCTCTTATATTATTGATTCAATTATTGTCACAAGATCATCCGTATAATATGTTATAGTATTAAATCAATAATTGAGACGACAAGTTATAAATGATTAATAATTGTTGAAAGATTAAATATGTGTTGATGAAAAAAAAATGATTTGTGGTAAGTTTGATTATTTTATGGGGGGCCTATATGTCATCATCTAAGAGTCTCTTCATCGATAGTAATTACCTTCGTCAATAGTAATTACCCTTGTGAATAGTATTTACCTTCAATCGATAGTAATTACCTTCATCAATAAGTAATTACCCTTGTGAATAGTATTTACCTTCGTCAATAGTAATTACCCTTGTGAATAGTATTTATCTTCGCCAATAGTATTTACCTTCGTTAATAGTAATTACCTTTACTAAACGTCGAACCACTTGTCGTTTCACATTACAAACGTCGAACCACTTGTCGTTTCACATTACAAAGCGTCTAAACCGATTAAATCAAGCCACTGCGCTTTTCACACTAAGCGGTCTTAAGCTAGAAATCTTCTATAAATAGAGGCCTAGGGCTTCATTATTTTCACTTAATTCATTCAAGCTTATAGAGAGAAAAAATATAGAGAATAGAGAGAGAAAGAAGAAGAGTATTTTGTTACTACACCGCCGCGAGATTCAATCTTCTACCAAATGTAAGGGGTGTTATTCTTTCTTATTCATGAAGAAGGCTGTTGTTATTCCATTGCTTATTATTCATTTGAATAACTGTGTATACGGATTTTACCTATACTTGGTGACATTCTTCTATTATTACATTGGAACATCCTCGTCATGTGTGTTTTACAGGACTGACCGGTTAAAATCTTTATTATTCTGTTGAACATCCATACGTGTGTTTTACACAGGACCGGTTAAAATCTTTATTATTCGTTGAAATATCCTATCTCGTGTGTTTTTACAGGTTCGGTTCCATCTTTATTATTCTGTTGAACATCCCGCCGGATTGTGAATTTCACGACACGGTTCCGTTATTTATTATTACATTGGAATAACTTTCATGCATGCGATCTATCGCATGCATGGTGATTTCTTTTGTTATTCCATTCTTTATTATACCCAGTTGGTTAAAACTTTGACTTCTATACTCCATGAAATTAGTGGACTATCCTTGATATTTGCGTTTCATCCAAAGATCTTTTCATGAAAATATTCTTCGATCATTCTTGAATTTTACTCTACAAAACAAGATCATATTGATAATTTGGACGTTAATAATTCCCGGATAAAATAATTCTTGAACTTGTTTTATTGAATTCTTATATCATTGTCATCATCCTCATGTTTATATTTTTTAAAGTCATCTCCGTATTCTGTAGTGCATAGATGGACTTGATATGATTATGACCAGAGACTATTCGGTGTAATCATGACCGTAATGTTACAAATGATGTGGTAAAAATCCTCAAAGGGTCAGTAGTGCATTGATGGACGCTTGTTGGCATGATCATGACCATTAATGAATACACAAATATTCTCGCCCCCGTAGTGCATGAATAATTGTGGTCGTGATACTTAAAGAATATCCTTGGCCGTAGATGCGGGGTGATTCGATGATGTGGAATATTTATTAAAGTCGAGTCTCAAATATAACAATGATGAAAAACCTTTTAAAACCTAAAAGATAGTAGACTTTATTTTCTACTTGACTCTTTTAATGGATCAGATATTCACCGCAGATTAAACCTGGTCAGTTTCATTGTATTTTATCGGTTTAACATTGTTCAAGACTATTGATAATTTATTACGCATTATCTTAGTCATAATATTTCTTCCGGGCTAGTTGAGCTCACTCTTTCTTTCTTTGTTCTCTCGTGAAATGAGAATATACCTGGACGAGCCAGGGAAAGCAGTGATGGTCCTGAAGATAAGATTAGTAGTCCTCACTAATCTGTGAAATAGTGTGATAATAATTGTAATGAGGACTCCTTTTGAGTTTGTATAATATCTAGTAGATGATATTTGTATTTAAACTCACGATTTATGTCGTATTGTATACTATGATTATGTTAGTAAGTTGTATTTAAATTTCATGCACCATGTAAGTGGCGACCCAAGATGGGTGATGTATACCTAATTTTGGGGGCCACATTATATATATTAATATTATATTAAATTTTACGCTTTGGTGTTCTAAGTATTTTCCTATAAATAGGTGCTTAGGTTAGAATTGAAAATCACACCGTGAATCAAGTTTTCTCTCTATATTATCGAGTTTATTCTTGTGAGTATTTTGAGTATATTTTGAGTATTGCTATATATTGCAAGTTCAAGTCATAGCCTATATCAGGTGTTTCACCTAAGTACCGATCTTTCGAGGTAAGGGATATAATTATTTTTCAGAATGATATTATTTCTTCAATATCATTATCTTTGAAATATCGATCAAGTTTTTATCAAATTTGGAACTTTTGGTGTAAGAGTTACTATTCACGATACTAAGACTATTCACGATACTGAGATTATTCACGAATACTGAAGACTATTCATCGAAAAATGAAAATTTTTCTTTTCGCTCTAAAATATCTATCCCGGATACTAGCTTTGATTGTATCTCGTGACGCCCCCAAAATTAGGTATACGCCACCCATCTTGGGTCGCCACTTACATGGTACATAAATTCAAATACAACTTATTAATATAATCTGTCGGTATAATACGACATAAATCGTGAGTTTGAATACAAATATTGTCTACTAGATATTATACAAACTCAAAAGGAGTCCTCATTATTACTACTATTATCACACTATTTCACGTAATAGTGAGGACTACTAATGCTATCCTCTCGACCATTACTCCGCTCCCCGACTGTCTCCAATTTATATGTTCTCATTTTCAAGAGAATAAAGGAAAGAAAAGAAAGGTGAGCTCAACTAGCCCAAAGAAGAAATATTACGACTAAGATAATGCGTAATAATTTATCATTAGCCTTCAACAAGTGTTAAACCGATAAAATACAATAGACAACAAGTTTAACTACAATGAATAAGCAATCCATTAAAAGAGTCAAGTAGAGAATAAAGTCTACTATCTTTTAGGTTTTAAAAGGTTTTTCATCATCGCTATAGTTGAGACTCGCCTTTAATAAATAATCCACATCATCGAATCACCCCTACACTACTACCAAGGATATTCATCAAATTATCAATGGTCATGACTATACCGAATCACCCCCGGTCATAATCATACCAAAAATTATCCATCAACGCATTACATGTGCCACCGAGGACTTTTATCACATCATTTATAATAAGCCATGATTATACCGAATGATCCTCGGTCATAATCATACTAAGTTCATCTATACACGTAAGTCAAGATAACATAATATAACATGAGGATGATGATAATGACATAATAATTCAATAAAACAAGTTCAAGAATTATTTTATCCAGAATTATTAACGCCCAAATTGTCAAAATGATATGCTTTTGTAGAGTAAAATTCAAGAATGATCGAAGAATATTTCCATGAAAAGATATGGACGAAGCGCAAATATCAAGGATATTCCACTAATTTCATGGAGTATATAAGTCAAAGATTTAACCAATCGAGTATAATAAAGAATGGAATAACAAAAGAAATCACCATGCACGCTAAGATTTGACATGATAAAGTTATTCCAATGTAATAATAATAATCTAACCAGTCGTGAAATTCACAATCGGTTGTGATGATCCAATGTAATAATAAATGTCGAATAATAAACAATGGAACCAGTCCTGTAAAACACACGTATACATGATATTCCAATGTAATAATAAATGCTAAATAATAAACAATGGAACAGTCCCTGTAAAACACATGCATGACGAGATATTCCAACAAAATAATAAAGAATGGAATAATGAAGGAGATCACCAAGTATAGGGATTAAGCGATACAAAAGTTATTCCAATGTAATAAATAAGAATGGAATAATATAAGAATTTCACCAAGTATAGGTACGCTGGCGATACAAAGTTATGTATAGGTATACCACTTTTACTAAAAGTTATTCCAATGTAATAATAAGCAATGGAATAACAACAGTTCTTTTCATGAATAAGAAAGAATAACACACTTACTTGTACAACAAATAATATTCCCTACCTTAGAAGAATCGGAATATTGGCGAGGTGAAGTAGCAGAAATACTTTTTTCTTCTTCTCTCTATAGTTTCTCTCAGAGTTTCAAAGTGAATTTGTGAAAATAATGAAGCATCGGGCCTCTATTTATAAAAGATTTCTAGCCAAGACCTACCACGTGAAAAGGCAAGTGGCTCGACGATCGGTGATGTGAAAAGAAAAGTGGCTCACGCACAGAATGTGAAACGACAAGTGGTTTGACGCATCAGAATGTGAAACGACAAGTGGTTTGACGTCCAGAATGTGAAACGACAAGTGGTTCGACGCCTGTAATGTGAAGCGGCAAGTGGTTTCGACGTCCCGTAAAGGTAATTACTATCGACGAAGGTAATTACTATTCACAAGGGTAATTACTATCGACGAAGGTAATTACTATCGACGAAGGTAAATATTTATCGACGTAAGGTAATTACTATCGATTGTGAAGGTAATTACTATCGACGAAGGTAAATACTATCGTAAGGTAAATACTATTATTAACGAAGGTAATTACTATTCACAAAGGTAATTACTATCGACGAAGAGACTTCTTAGATAATGACATACGGGCCCCCATAAAATAATCAAACTTACCACAAACGCCCTCATAATGCAGACTTTTTATATACATTAAGGATTGAATAAATATTACCACAAATCATTTTATTTTTAATCAAACATTTTTTAATCTTTCAACAATTATTAATCATTTATAACTGTCGCCTCAATTAATAATATAACATATTATACGATGATATTGTGACAATAATTGAATCAATAATATAAGAGATATGATGCAAAGAATTATCAGAAGTAATAATTGAGCATACCGAAGTGACTTCAATAAAGATCAATAATCAATACCGCAAGGTGCTACTACGCAACCACGCCAGACATCGTACTTTTTACCACCGGGTAGTTCATCAGCTTTTAATCTAAGAATACTCTCCGCCGTTATTTTTATAAAATATTTTGTCGCTTTTCTCAATCCGATAATAATACATTGTGGGGTCCACCAAAGAATATTTCCTAACCAAACTAATATTTTATAACAACTTGTATAATTTGCAAAATTTATAAATACTATCCACAACTATAATATTATCTCAAATTCACACCATAATATTAAAAATTATTTCGACAAAATTTAAATCTTTATTGATAAAATATGGGGTCTCACAAGAGATCCATGTTTTGATCATTCTTGAATTTTACACCACCGTGATTATTTTTGAGGTATTTTGGGCGTGGATAAAAAAAATACGAATCCTTAATCCTTAATCCTTGTCATTTTGTTTCATTGGATTCGTTTCTTTTAAAAATATTTTGCATCATCTTGATCTTAAATGATGATATTATGGAATATCTTTGGGCCAGTAGTCAAAGATGAATGATTTTTGAAGAATATATTTGGCCCAGTAGTGCAAAGATGAGCAGTGTTTAGATGAATAACATGATTAAGTGATGAATATCTTCGTCTGTAGTGCAAATATGAATATTTGATTCAGGATATATATTGATTGTTGTTACAGGGATAAAAGATAGACGATGAACTTTTAAATTCATACATAGAAGATAGTAGTTTGCATTCTCTACTTAACTCTTCTAATGAATTATTATTTCATTGCGAATATTGATTTAAAATTTGTTGTCTATCAGATTCTATTAGATTTTTTTCCGTTGAAGACTAACGATAATTTGTTGTATATTATCTTAGTCATAATATTCTTTACTTTCGGCTAATTGAGCTCACCCTTTTCCTTTTTGTTCCATTTTTCTTCTCGGGAGGCGAGAATATAACGAAGTACAAGTCGGGTATGGAATGAAAGTTCTGTAGAGAAGTTGTTTAGTAGTCCTCACCATTTTTGTAAAATAATGTATCAATAAATGTGATGAGGATTTATTTGAGTATAGATATTGTCAGAAGATAATATTTGTATTCAAACTCACGATTTTATTGTTGTAATAATAAAGTTGTAGTTGTTTACTGCATCTATATATTGACAACTCAGAATGGGTGATGTATACCTATTTTGGGGGCGTCACAATTTCTATGTTATGAGTTTAGAATAATAAATAAAATAATTATTATATTTACCAATAAAAGTATATAATTAAAATTTACAAATTTTATAAATGAGAGATTTTTTTTTCTAAACGAATATATGAAATATAAGAGTATAAGAAGGGAATTGTTAAATTCATAATATTTTTTGTTATTTTCATAACAAAAGTAACGACGATAAAAACCGTTACTATAAGATCTAACGAGACTTTTATTACGAAAATAATATTTTTTTGTTGTGAATTTAATAATTTCTTTTATAAGAAATGTATATATGGCCCATGGTTGTCCCCTCTTGTATGAGCGCGTGAAACGCCACGTTCAACTCTCCAGCTCCGTGACCTTCCGTCTTTATTTATCTCTCCACGTTCGTCTCACCGCCATTCGCTACTTCCGAATAGCGTAGAAATGACTCGAGGAATCGCGTAATTCACTTTTTCTCTCTCTAAAATTTCCTTATTATTAATTTAATTACACAAAACCCAACACTGAAAATTAGAATTCCCCGCGCTCTCTCTCCCAATCTATCCTATCCGCCTATTTCTGCAAATCAAACCCTAACTTCCTCTCTCTAAAACTCTATCCCTTCCTCTCCATCTTCGAAACAGGTATTAATGATTACCTTACGTCAAAATTTTAGATTATTTTAGATGTATTGTTTCTTAAACATTTGGTGTATTTGAATTCAATTTGCAAGTTTTTTTTCCTTAAAATATTTTGCGTGCGGGTTAATTTCTGCTGATTGATTTAAGTTTGGGATCTCAGCTGGGTAGTTAAAGATCAAAGGCATGTGATTTCATTAATTAAATAATGAATCTAGCTTATTTGGTCTGTATGATTTTCATTATTTTATTCAATTATAACTGTCTATAGCGTGATTGTTTGGTTTGGGCACGTTCTATTGCTTACATATATTTATCTGACTTTTTTTGTGCGCGTGTTTGTATATATATGTATATACTCTCCCTAAATCAACAGTACCAGTAATTTTAAGCATTTTGGTCTCTGCAAGACTGCAACTAGCTAGTCTTGGATCCAGATTTGCTCGAAGTTTGAGTGGTATAATTTTTTCCTTACTGATTTCAATTTTTTTAGCTGGTTTAGTTGTAGCTGTTGCAAAATTAAGATTGATTTGAAAGGTAAACCACATAATTAAAATGTAATTGTTGTTCTAGATTTTGAAATTGGGTTAGGAAGATGCTTCTCTTGATTCATTTTGGAAAGGAAATTATTTTGCAGTACTTGTCTGCTGCTGTTGCACAAATTGATGAAACTTATATTTGTATATCTATTGCCATCCTTATTCTTAATTAATTTTGTAGGCTCAAATTGACCCGAGGTATTATTTTGTTAACATGTTTGTAACTCTTTGTTTTTCTTGTTATATTTAATTGTGATCATTGAGGTGTTATTTTCCAATGACCGAAGGAGAAAGAAACATAGAAAGATGTGTTTTTTGTCGGACAAGTCGTTTTGAGACAATTTGGCTTTACTGAATTTTGAATCTGTTTGCTGGATTGCATTTTGGCTGCATTCACATTTATGTGAATTGTGAAGTAAATAAGCTAGGTTATAAGCAAGCAACAGATTTTGAAAGTTGTCCAACTGTCTCTTGTTTTTTCATTGTGTTCCTAGTTCTGTGTAATGATATACCTTGCCTTTTATTTCTTCTGCTATCAGAAAACGACATAGTATTGGGAGATTTTGACATAGTCGCACAAAACTTATAGCAAATATTTTGGGAAATTTTCTGGAGGATTAAATGATTTACTGACTTTAGTGATTATTAATAAGCATTAACCTGAAAAATTCTTGCTGAAGTTTTCCCCAAAACACTGTTTCTTTCTTGTAAGGTTATGCCTTTTTCTTGGTTGCGTCAATTTGTTGAGGTTTGCAGCAATTAAACTAAGCCACATTGTCTCGTTCAATTACTGATCATTTTAGCAGACTTTGGTGCATCTTGATTTGAGGCAGGGTGACTGTAGTTTGTCATGATGATATATATGACAATTGTTTTGAATGCTGAGGTGTTCTGTTTGTATTACTTTTGTTTTGAATTTAAGAATGTAAAACTTTTGTTTTCGGGGCTATCTCAGTAATTGAAATGAAGGTGAACTTCACCTGATACTGGAATCTGGATAGCAGAGTTGCTTAATGAATGGATTTTAAACCTGTTCATCTACATAAACTTTCATGGCACCGTTTGAACTGAATTGTTTTTTGTTCACCATACCTAACTTTGACTTATTAAAATTGCTGCTGATTCTTGCCTGAAGGACATACTAAAGTATTTGAAGAAATAAATATTTTAGACTTACTAAGAACCTCCAGCTAGTACTTGCTTCTGAAAAGTGATATTGGAATTGGCAAGATAGGCTACGATTTGACAACTGGTCAGCTGTGTTAGTTGGCTTTTTGGCGGTTGCAAAATTACAGTTAGGTATCTCATAGTTTTTATAATTTTTTAATTTAGTCCCTCAGGTTTTTTGAAAGTTCAAAATAGCCCTTGGAAAATTACATATCAGTCCCTATACTTTTTTTTCCATTTTAGCCTCTAAAGTTTCAGTAGTTTCAATTCTGCCCCTGTTTCTTTATATTTTTGCACTTCAACCCCTGAAGTTTCATGATAAGTGCATGTCTATAAGAATTTGGATAGTATAAACATTATTATTAAAAAATCATAACATATCGAATCCCCGCACCTGTGTCCAAATTTGGATCCATATCCGCGTATCCTCTATTTTTTGACTTCACGTGTCCGACACTTAGACCCGACACCTGCATCCGAGTCCGAGTAACACAGCTGCTCAGTATGCTTAAACAATTGGCATGAGTTCATTCTTCCATGATTGCTACTCCATCGGTTTTTATCTATTCTAAAATATTTACAATTTGGTAAATAAATTTTCTTGTGGGACTTAATTTGTTTGATAATGATAATACTATTTTTCCTAATTAATTCTGTTTGTTACACTTTCCCTGCTCTGAAAAAGTCAAATTTTAGATTCGTGCTCTTTTATAATCTTTGAAGTCCTTATTTAGTAAATTATTTTTTCTTGGCTTTTAACGTCTAATTGTAATGGTTTGGGTCAAATTAGGGAAAGAGTCCATAAGTCCTTACTCCTTAGTATGTTAAATGTCTGTTTAATTTTTACTACGTTCAATTTTTAACTTTTGCAGATTACCTTGTTTATTATGAACTATTTTTAGATCTATGAAATCAATATGGCTGCAATATTCATTACCGTGTGTGTTCTCTCTCTCTCTCTCTCTCTCTCTCTCTCTCTCTCTCTCTGCGTGTGTATGTATATATTTATATATATATATATATATATATATATATGTATATATATATATATTCATACTTTATTTTTACAACAAAAGTGGGTAGAAGAATTACTTGTGTGCAGATTGTGCATCACATAATAGATATGGCATTACTGTTCGGAAGGAAAGTTTGTGCTCTTAGTGGTACTTAACGAGTTGTGAGAACTGAAGAATTATTAAATAATTATTTTATATTGTTATTTAGAGATACATATATTTTAATCAATATATCTCTTTTTAATTATAATACTCCCTCCGTCCTAGGATAAAAGTCCTGATGGACTTTTCACGCATATTAAGAAGATGAATAAAATGACAAAATTACTTATAATAATGTTATTAAATATGGAGAGAGAATTAGAATAAGAAAAGTATGAGATATTTAATGCTACGGGTATAATAGGAAAATATGTGTAAAAATTTGGTTATTAAAGGAAAATAGACATTTAACATGGGACTACCCAAAATAGTAATAAGGACTTTTATCATGGGACGGAGGGAATAGTAGATTAGGATTAGGAGTTTGTTTCTTTGTTTAATTAGATTTCCTAGTCCAAAATAAGTTAAATTTTTACCTCAGTGGACTGACTCCACGTTTGAATTAAAGTAGGGGAGAGAGTATAAATTAAGTTTAAATTTTACCATAGTGGACTCCACATAAGTACAGTAATGATTCTTATTCTTCCTTAAAACTAGTGGACCCCACTTCAGTACTTTTTTTGTAGGAGGGTAAACTAGATTTTATATAACAATTTGCATTTGACTAATGTATTTTGGTGGGCAAAATTCTTTTGTACTTTATTTTTGGGGGACAGAGGGAGTAGATGGTAGTGCTAGAATTTAAAATTTGAATTAAAAATAACTACATACATCATCAAGCTAATACCAAAATTGTTCTATGTAGTTATTTCCTTGTACTTTCTCTGTTCATATTGTTACCTCCATCAGGCAAATAACTCATCATTTTTTTGGATTCTGGCATGGATTGTAAGGCTTGCAGAAAAGACATTTGTGCAATATGTATTTTTGAATATCTTTAATATAATATAATGTAAAAATCTACGTATAATATGTAAAAATATTTGAGATATGCTGTAAATCCATGTCGAATACACCAGAAAAAGACATTCTTTGCTGGATTGAGGGAGCATAATTTTCATGTTAATTGAAGCCTATGGTTTATGTGTTTGGAATCAAGCTATATATTCCAGTCTGATGACTTTCAGGTTCGTGTTGGAAATGGCAAAAGGTATCAGGGGTAGACGTAGGATTGCTTCACGACAGTGTCGACCAACCCCTTATCCCTTGTATCGTAAACAGAGGGTCTCAGAGGATCTGATTCAACACAAATGCTCCAAAGTACTGGAGAAGAAAGACTGGGAAGATGCAACCTGCTCTGTATGCATGGAGTATCCTCACAATGCTGTACTTCTTCTGTGTTCCTCTCATGATAAGGGATGTCGTCCCTACATGTGTGGCACTAGCTGCCGCTATTCCAACTGCCTTGACCAGTACAAGAAAGCTTACACGAAAGCCCAACCTTTGCATGGTTCAGATGATAATCCACTTGATGATGCAGTTTCTACTTGGCCAGTTGAGAAGTGTGAAGTGACGCAACTTGCATGCCCGCTTTGTAGGGGCCAGGTGAAAGGGTGGACTGTTGTGGAACCTGCGCGTGCATTTCTCAATGCTAAGAAGAGAACCTGCATGCAGGAGAAATGCTCTTTTGTTGGAACTTACAAGGAGCTGCGAAGACATGTGAAGACAGAACATCCTTCAGCTAGGCCGCGGGAAGTTGATCCTGCAGACGAACAAAAATGGAGAAGGCTGGAACGTGAACAAGAGCGCGATGATGTGATTAGCACAATAACATCATCAATGCCCGGGGCAATGGTTTTTGGTGATTATGTGATAGAAGGAAGTCATTATGGTTTTGATTCAGATGAAGAGGATGGTTTTGATGCAGATGTTACCGACAGACATGTCGGTTTTGAAATGGGAATCGATAGCAATTTGGTTAATGTCTTTCTCCTGTTGCATGCATTTGGTCCGGCAGGGAATGTTGGCTCATATAGAACGAGGAGGCATGGAAGCGCATTGGATGGGGGTACTGTAGTTCGTAACGCCACCAATATTGGTAGTGGTTTTGATTCCTCTGATCGAGATAGTGGCAGTGGCAGTGGCAGTGATGAGGATGATGGTGGTGCTGGTGGAGGCAATGGTGGTATGGCGCTTGTTAGTCGTCTTCGTCGTCAAGGGAGGGTTCTATTGGGAAGGTCAGGGAGGAGAAGACGACACAGGGAAGCCAATGGAGGGCGGTGACAGGTGTGAAAAAGGAATAATGGGATTAGGAAACAAAAGAAGAAAAACATTTGAGGTCCATTAGTTTAGGAACATAAAAAGAAAAAAAAATGATTTAACCGTACTTTTTAACATTTTCTATGCACTCACTTGGCATAAATGTTTGGTAGTGGTTTTTTATGGAATGGCTCAAGAAAATGGAAGGTCGAAGAAGGTTGTTACTTACTAGCATGTAATTTTCTGTTTGTGTTCTCCTAACCTAATTCCCATGTCCTGTGTTAATTTGTGAACATTCTTATCCTTGTATAACAACCAATGTAAAGATGTAAGATTTTTATACCTCCATTCCATTTAGGGTAGCCCTTTTTTCTCTGCTGCATTAAAAGCAGCAGATAACCTGCACAATAATTTTACTGCTGACGTAACTATTCTTCTTGAAGGATGATTAATATTCTTCTTGAAAATGATACGCATTTTGTAAATGAAATTTCATTATATGTAATTGGAAGAAGGCATCTGGCATAAAGCAATTTCAGTTTTGTATTCCCTTGGCAATTGTTGTGTTTTTAATGTGTAGTTGGCAGATTTAGTACATTGATTATGTTATACAAGAACTCTATGTGGACATGAAAATTGGACACAAGTGTATTTGAATTTTATTCATTTGTATTTTGACCTCCAATGGAGGGTAAAAATACAAATAAGTTAAAATTCAAATATACTCATATAAAGTATTATTATTTTTTATTTATTGTCCCATTAAATAATTCGATACGCTATTTAAAAATAGATATTAATAAAAAAAAATTGAGATCCATACATTAACCTTAATTTAATTGCTTTAAAGGGAAAGGTAGAATAAGAAATCGACATGAAACATCCACCGTCTTCCCGTTGATTTTTTCATTTTTATCAGTCTTTAAGCATCTGCTTCAAAATTTCAAGAAAATAAAATAAAAAAAAAACTAAATTATGACTGCCAATTTGATGATTTTTAGGAATAACTCCACAATTCTCTCTTTATTTTTTTAAAGGAATCACGAGTTTTTACTTGATAAATTCAAAACTTAAACTCGAATCAAGCCGTCAGACTAGACTTGTTAAGGAGCTATATTCTTCAGTACGTCAATGAAAACAGTTTGCCCCTTATTTATAAATGTACTCCATAAGCTCATTGTGTAATTCAGCAAACTACTACTCAAAAGATGCAGTACTAGAAAAAGATTAGTCAATATCCATGAACTCTGTGGTCCTTGAACTAAACCAAGTATTCTTAGTACGTAAGGCAGAATGTAAATACTAGTTCAATCACATAACAGATGATCTGTACAGGTAAAAAAAAAAAAAAAAAAAAAAAAAAGGACTTTGGTAACTGAGAAAAGGCAAAGCTAGAGGCAGAAATTTGCTTCCCGGTAAAAAACTTCTGTGGGATAACCATATATATGGATGCTACAAATTTAATTTCTTCTTTATACCTGTTGGGACACCATAACATACTGGCGATGCACCAATCAGAAATGGCAGAGTGCAAGCTTCTCGAGCTTGACCCATGAAGGATCCGATCTTTGGTCTATGTCTACAACAAGGAATACAATTATTAACCTCACAATGTTCAAGCAATTTCTTTCTTGAACTATTCTTCTTCCCTTTTCCTTTAGCCGCATTTATATTCATGGATTTAAGTTCATCTGAAAGTGCATTGCATTGTATACAATTCATTGATTCACTTGATCTTTCTCCTAGCCAAGCATCGAGCATGGCCTTACCAAATCTATCAATATCCTTGTCTGTTACTTCCCATAAATTAGCAACTATAACAGGAGAACCTGCTAAAAGGTAGCACAATGGAGCCCCTTGTGGGGTGTACGACCCACAAAGAGATAGAGATCCACTACTGCAGCCCATCAAGAGTGTAGCAGCGCATGTTTCAAGTTTCTTGATCTCATGCGCAGGAATATATTGTGTCCCTGAATCAAATGATCGACTTAATTGTCAGATGCGTGCAAGAAAAAGTTGGTTAGATACATATACTTTTATAAAATAGCTAGAGTACAAAATAGATTTAGGATTATATTAGAGGGTTTTCATCAGCCATACCACTTCCATGGCCGAAGTAAATAAAAAGTTCATGGCTTTTTAAGGCAACAGTCAGTTCTTCAATTGTGGGCGTGGTTCCAGTTTTCCCCTGAATAACAAGTTAGACAAGCATTGTTACAACAAATATAAAGTATTAAAATATGTTATTATGTCGTATGCAGATTAGCAAGAAATCCCAATCATCAATCCAGTAACACTAATTCAATCAAATCAAAAGAATAAACAAGAAATTTAAATGTAAAATATTCATGTTTTCATATCTAAATAAGAAATTTCATGAAAATAACAGTTGAAGTTTGATAGAACTTTTATCTGAAGAGAACAGACATAATAGTGTTACATATTCTAGTCTCTGATGTCTGACACAGTACTTAAAAATTTCTTCTGCTCAATACATACCTAAGTAATATATGTTACCTTGCAACATCAGTTAAAACTTATGTCGAGTATGATGCTTAAATTTTAATCACTATACGCATGACTTCCTGGAACCCTTCAGAATTAAACTTGAAATAATGACAGGCAAAAGATAAATGACACAGACTTGTAGGAAAACAGAAGATGCTTGTTCCCTTGAGCATACAGCACCTTTAAGCCAAGATATTTAAAAAATTATAAATAACAGAATTAATTTTCCTTAAAACTGCAACATCTAGATCGTGCTTATTTTATATGCATCCAGGTAACATATCTACAGTTTGGTGCAACACATGTACACCATAACATAAAGGTAAACATACTTATACAGCCCATTGCATAACATGCATTTACAATGTGCTAAACAGTCCTGGCTGCATAAGCAGGCATTTAAAGCGCATGTCAAATATGCTCTACAATTGACTAAAAACACCATTAACAATGCTCTGGGTTTCTGCTCCTCCCTTCTAGCAAATGATAAACATAAAAATGAATAGGTAAACAAGTTACCTCCAAATTTTGATCTTTAAACCACTTATCAAATTCAACTTCAGTGCTGCTGAGGTCTCCATTGGGATTTAACAAATAATACGCATCTAGGGGATCTATTGAAGGAAAGACCATGGAACCTTTCCCAAGCTTTTCTTGACCATATCTATCAAGTGAGGTGAAAATGCTGCCAACAGAAGGCATTCGATAAACCTCCTGGTTTCTTAGTATTGGTAAACTCTCCCACGGAAGCATCTGTACAAGGCAACAGTCAGATCATGTGCCTTCACTGACAAAGTATGCTGAGAAATGAAGAAACACATGAGAAACAAAACATCTTTTAGCAAGATAGAAATCCCTAGAGAAGTTGTACTGGTTATACTATAATCAGCAAGAAACTTTCTTCTTTTTTCTTAATAAACAGAAACATATACACGGTCTTGCATACGCAGATTAGCAAGAGGGGCATCTAACTACAGACTTATTTTTGGGTATTTTGTACTTGTTTAATGCTCCCAGATCCTAACCTGTGCTCTTACACTCAATAGCCCAAGCCTTTTACAGTTGCACCCAAGCAGTAATAAATTCTTAACAATCAGTAATTTGGATGACATAGTTGCCAATAATTTACAAGGCATTTCCACAAGAGGTACAAGTGTTAAACGATAACATAAATCTCAAGACAGATCTGGAGCCAGATATTTTGAGAAGTGAAGCATTTGGCCACAACTTCTTGAGAGAAAAACTCCCTTAATATTCAAGAGACTTCAACAATTACAATCAAAATAAAATTTATTAAACAAATACTTATGACAGGACAGAGCAAGTCAAGTAACAAGTTTAACCTAACCACGTAAGGCAGCGCAAGCTATTAAAAATAGCTTCAAGGAAAAGGTCATAAAACAAGGAAAGGAGGATAAAAAAACTCACCTGAACCTCATAATCCAGCACCAAGATGATAGGCTCTCTATTTACACAGACGTCCTCTTCAATGTCATGAATTGTTTCAAGAATTAGTTCAAATGCCCCAGACAGTTCATCGATATTACATTCCACACCACCTATGTAACATCCCTTGTTCAGAATCAACTGTGAAACACATTCTTTACTTTGACAGGCATATTTACCACCTGCCAGGATAACTCTAAGAAGACTCTCATGCACTTCCACTTTACAATTAACTTTCAGATCATCGGCCAGTTTATTTTGTACTAAATCCAGGTGTTTGCAGTCTGACCATTCACCCCATAACAAGTATTTCCATGGTCCAAACCACATATCTTCCAAATCCCTGATGCATGAATATGTCACCCAGAAGTATTTCAAATCAACAAAAGGATCACCAGAAGCTGCTATAGCATGGATCACAGGATATAAAATCACAACTAGATGACCTTTCAACTTTAACTTAACAACAGTAAATGCAGATCCTGCTATCAATCACTTTCTCGAATTTGATGTAAAATGAAGACGGTAACAAAAATTTTACCTCGAAATAAATTGATTAATAATGATGTATTTTTAAAAGCTACTATGCAATGCGCATACTAATGAGCATCTGGAAGCGTACACATTTAAGAGCTGTTACTAAATTCCATGGGCATAATACTTACTTCAAAAAAATTCCAAGATATTGATCAAGCTTTCTCCTCTGCATCCACCATAGTGACCTGGTCTTTTTTGTATCTTCTAAGGGATATGTTGAAGATGACAAGTAATTTTGCTCCAATATTAGTTTAAACATTGGAGCTACATCATCAACCACGGTGGAGCCCCAAGGACAATGCCACCTTTTGACAAAATTCTTGCTTTCAAGTAGGATTCCTGGGCTGGAAGTTTCATCATCATCGTCATCTGAAGCTTCTGATGGCATTATGAAATAACTATAAGCATGATGCACCTTCTACATGTGGACACTATTGTGTCTATAGAACTTGATAAATTCCTAAATTTCCATGTCCATGTTAAAGAACGCATTACCTTCTGGAATTGAATCCACAGGAAGGAGGAGGATAATAGGTTGACTACATGAATTTAAGCGCGAAAACAGTAGCCATGCATGAACAGAGGAAGGAGAACAAAACAATTCTCTAAGCAAACTGGCATAAGCACCTCCAAGCAAACTAAGACAGACGACCGTAGAAGGAGGAAGGCTCTGAAAGAAATTTGTTACAAATCCTTTAAGAAGTGAATCGGGTGTAGGCCTGCTGCACAGAAGAGGAAAAATCAATAAGTGGCATGGTGAGCCATAAAATGATTCATAAAGATCAAGTCCAGACAATACCTGACTGAGCTGAGTGTTTCTGGACCAATTGAAGTTGAAGAAAGACAACCCTGAATAATGGTATGCAAACACATGAAGTGATAACATAAAAAGAATCTATGCACATTTGATCAGAAGAAAAAACAAAAGAATTTAGCAACCAAAAAAGCAGAAAAACACAAGATTCTTAGTCAAGACATTGTGCATTTCTAATTCTCTGGTGAAGTTGGCATAATGTCAATCGAAGCAATGAAATGAGTTAGGCATGACTTTTCTTGTTATGAGCACATGCATAATTACTCACTTATCGTTTTAACTAGCAGAACAGAATTTTTTATTTGATAAGTAGCTGAATAGGATGCATATTCTGACTGGAAAGCAAATCAACCTAACCTCACTGCCTAAAAGATCATAAAGGCAGAAGGAACCAACTATATCACACAAGTTTCTAGTGCAGGGACCATAAAGGGAAAACAAGGTGGGAACAAAAAGAAAAATAACTCCATAACCTTGAACATTAGCAAAAACATATATGCAAAAGGTAGCAGTTAAAATACAAGCCGTAAAAGTTTTGTGAATCGTTAAATTAAATAGAACTAGCATTAGAAGTTACAAACAAATGAAAATTGTGGAGATGGAAACAGTCGCAAAAAGTTGCCCATTGTTGAGGTACCGCATCGGAACACAATGATAGGTTGAGGACATATATGCTCTAATGGACCATAGACCTAATAAGTTAACCTTTTGGGTCAAGATGTGGTTTCAGAAGAGCATATATGCCCAACAACTGGTATCAGAGTTATGACTATGCCTATGGGCTTGGGTCATGGATATGGTATGAACTGCGCATGATGGACAATAAAATAATTTATTGAGCAAGTGATGGACTCTTCTCGCAAAGGCTTTTGGTTGGCTATTGACAAGAGATATTGAAGATTGGTGGGCTCGTCATTAGGGAGAGACGTGATGGACTAGGATTAATGTTGATTAAAGTGGTGGACTTTCTTGGGGAGGCTCTTGGTGGATCAAACAAGAGATATTGAAAGATAAGCTTGTTAGACAAGTAGACTTGATGGGTTTGGCAGAGGCTCTTGGTGAATAAAACAAGAGATATGGAAAAGTGTGACCCGTATGAGCTAATGCTCAAAAGAGTATGGTTAAAATTCAAGGGGGCTTGGTGTCGATGTGGATGGAGAGATCACGCGTTAAGGGGAGATTGTTGAGGTACTGCGTGATAGTAAAGTCTTATATCGAAACACAAGGAGAAAGATTAAGATTGAGGATGTATATGCTCTAATAGACCATAAACCTAATAGGTAAACTTTTGGGGTCAAGATGTGATTCCAAATGAGTTGGGCTGGATATTCACAATAACAACATGGATTATTGAAATTTTAAGAAGTTGTTGTTGAATGCACATCTAATTACTAGGAATATAAAGTTTTTTTATAAGTAGAAATATGAACATAAATTTCATCGACATACCTCAACTTCCATAAAATTTTGGCCTTTTTGCTTCCCAGCCATGCGAGAAAACCATTGGTGATCAAAATGAGTGCCAAGTGAAGCTTGATGAAAATATGACGCCCACTGACTTGCAGACAATGTCTCGGAAGGAGATGGAGACACAGAAAATAACTTAATTGCAGAACATATATACATAACAGCAAGTAATCTGGAAACCTGTTACATTGTCATTAAAATCGATAAAAATGAACACTCTACATGAGAGAATCTTATCTAGGAGACTAGGAAGGAAACTTATCAGTTTGAAATCTTCTTTTTTAAGAATATATCAATCCAAACAAAAATCACAATTTTCTGGTTATACAAAAAAAAAGAACGCAAATTTCTGGCATTGGATCAAGGTCCTGTCTAAATTAATACAATTCCAATGGATGTTCTAAAGAAACTCAAATATAGGTCAGATTCATATAAGCTATTAATACCCTAGTTAAAACAAATTTGGAAATGGTTTTGAGCATTATATTATGTAGATAAAAGAAACATTAAAGTTACAACACGTTTAGACTTAATATCAATCTCCCAAAGCCTTTTCCTTCTCCCTGTCACATCTCCTTCCCTTTGAAAAGGTTTTAAAAAATATCTTGTAAGCACACCGAGGACTTTTGCCTGGCGCAATGCAAAATTTTCACAATATAATTCCATAAGATTGTGGTTTCAAATCTGATTATTAGTAAAAAGAATTTTAAAAAAAAAAGTGAAGCTCTCTCAAATTTTCCATTTATAAAAAAATAAATAAATTATTTCTTCTATAACATCTCCTGTAAAAGAAAACAAAGACAGAGAAACAATGCTAACATTAGGTCTCCCTCCAGAGCACCACCCATATTGACAGCATCAACAATATAATGTTGTCTTTTTTTCACTATTTCTTTCCTGGTGACCTCCTTAAGTGGTCTACAGATTTTGTTATCCTTTATTTAGGTTATACCCAAAAATCATTTCAAGTTGGATAAAACTCAATTTGTTAATGGCATTTATGCACATCATATTTGAGAATGATAATTGGTTAAGGTTGTAAATTTAGTTTTATCAGATTCTTCAAAAAAGCACTGTCTTCTTGATTCCTTTACTTTATTCCTATTAAACAAAGAGAATAATTTTCAAATAACACAAAAAATTAAAGAAGTAATGTCTGACCTTTTGAAGAAGTATAGGAACTTCACGGCATAGTATAAATGCTAGCTTCAACCAAGACATGATTCTTGATATTTCAACTCCAGACAAATCAGAATTGACACTGGGGGTCATAAAAAACCAAAATTAGAAAAGAAAATCATATTACTTAAAAGCATCAGCGTATAAAGCTGTAATAACATCTATTCATATTTGGTGAGACAGTAAGACAAAGGGCGAGTAACCAAAATGCATATGCATCAGCCAAGTAAAAAAAATGTACACTAGATTAGTTACTAGAAAGTACTAACAGAGCGAAAAGTAAGAACCATTTTATGCCTGCCCAGGGTTGTCGGTGGGTCATATTCAGTGCAGAATTGGTTTGATCTATCCAAACTATCTTACAAGCTGAGATCTGAATCCGGATATGACTGATTCTAAAGAATCATTAACGGCTTCAAATTCAATTATAGATTCGGAAAATCCAAATTCAACCCAATTTATCTTTCAATGTGTATAAATGCATCACAAGGATCGTGAAGTGTTAAAAATTGATATACATTACTAGTTAATTCTCTAAAATCTTAAACTTTTAATGCAATAGGTATCTAAACAAGTAAGGAGATATAATCACCATTCAAGTAGATGTTGGGTGAACGTTAGTCCAAGAATTGATTCCTTCAAAATTTCCAAATACATTTGCTTCCCACATCTAATAGAGAGAACAACTCTTTCTATTCCTCTTTGATTTGCTCTATTGTAATTCACATACATTCCTAGCTCACATTGTGCAATGATTCTGCGCTCAAACACTGGACACTATTTAAAAGACCCACTGTTCTAAAAATCCCCGCCTAGGTCCGCCTAGTCCCCACCTAGGCGCTAGGCCCCCTGGTGCCTCACCTAGACCCAAAGCGGCAAAAAATCACTTCAGGAGCCTAGACGGAGAGTTTTTATTTATTTTAATAACTACCCAAACCAGATCTTGATATATTTATTTTTTTAATTATTTACTATATTTATAATACAGGTTGTAGTATATCAAATCACAACAAGAAATGAACAATATCAAGTCAAAATGGATAATTTTATTATAGTTGTACTTTTTTAAATTTGTGCCAACTTCAAATTATGTAAATGATGGTACATTTGTAATATTTAGTTTAATTTAATATAATTCTTAAATTTATGTTTAGTTTATTAAGTTTTAATATTGAATTAAACTCTTGAAATTTTAAATTTTATTATTTAATAGCAATCATGTTTATGAATAAAACTAATACGTTAAAAATATGTTTGAACTTTGAATAATTGCATGTTTGTGTTTGACCTTTGACATTAGCAATATGGATATGTGTTTGAACTTTAAGCAAAGACCTTTATTATAGATTGTTTTGCTTTATATTATTGTTTTGTTTGGATAAATGTGAGATAAAATATTAAAATTGGCTTAAAATAAAAAATCCCGCCTAGGCCCCGCCTAGGCCCCCTAGGCGTTAGGCCCCCCTCGGCCGCCCGCCTAGCGCCTTTTAGAACATTGAAAAGACCCCACCCCCCCCCCAAAAAAAAAAAAACCCTTAATATATATGTGGTCAGTAACTGTACAAGTTGAACGGTTTAAACTTAAATTAAATCCTAAAACAAAGTCAACCGATTACTCTGATTTTGTTAAGATTAAATGAGTTAAAGAGAAATATTTGGAAGTAACCGTCAATACTATCAGAATTGATCCAGGTTTGCTGATATTGATATAATCGATTTTAGCGAGTTTGTGCATAGCCTTAGGTCCTTAGCTGAATTGCAAGTATATTTGAATATCATTTGTTACTGTATCTTTGTGCATATAACACCTCTAGACATAGGTAAAAGAAAGTATGTATACGCATAGTAAAACAAAGTCGCAACAATGAAACACTAGGTAATAAGCAAATAATTACTTGATCAATAAAGAGGTTACTCACTATTTTATACAAAACTACAAAGAACAAAAATTATGAGTAAAGTATAACACGTTAAGTATATCACAAATTCTTGTAGCAGTATCCCAAATATTATGGATCAGGGGTTGAACTTGTCTCTTTTTTTTTCTTTTTTTTTGGTAATTGGGTTGAACTTGTCTTGATTCTTGAAAGATTTAAACTATTACCTAACTAATGGTTAGTTGTAAAAGAGCTTAATTTTGGAACCAAATTTGAACTGGTCCAAAAATTGTAGTCAGTATAAGCAAGGTTGAGCAAGTAGTGATCTCGGGTAAAGTAGTCAGAAGAGTTCGCTAAGAAGACATATCCAACTTTTCATTGACTAGCTAGCAAAAAACGTTAGTCCGGTAAAAGCAATAAGAGCATTGAGGGTGATCTACGAAAAGGGAGTGAAAAGGCTAAAGCTAAAGCAGCAGGAGATGGATGGGGCGATCAACCTCACTAGAAGGTTATTCTCGGTTAGGGGGAAAGGAAGAAGAATCCAATGCCATAATTATACAATAGGTTTGATCCTGTGTTATCTTTCTCACCAAATACTCTCACTAACACAAGCAACTTGGTCTCATATGGCACAGATCAATCTTCCTCTTCTCCTTGCAGTAACTTCTAGAGGACAAAGAGAACAAAAAAACAACTTAAAGTTAATAACTAAATGACACTTTGGTCTTGGTTAAGCCAATTTGGTGATCCAATATTTAAAAAAAAGGCACCTACAAGCTCTCAATTTGATACCTCAAGACCGCTTTTCATTTCTCTTTTAGGTAGTACCAAAACAAAATTTCTCACAATCAATGAATACCACATATGGTTTAAATATGCAACAAACTTTACAAGAAAATCCCTGCAAACATTTACTCCTTATAAGTCAACTCAATTGAATTAATCTTGTGATACGAAATACCACATAACACATTGACAGCAAAGTTGTAAAGTATATCACACATAATACAATTTTGACAACTAGTGGCAAGGGAATCAGATAAATTTTTTAAAATGAGTCAAAATAATAACAGCAACAATAGAAACATCAACAATAATATTATTAACATTAACAATAATACTAAGTGATAGTATATATATATATAACACCACAAATAGGTTAAACTATGCATGGTATGCATCCACATACAAACTAGGATCAGATAGATTGAGAAACTGGTTCGAGCATATTGTTTATACTACCTGGTACCCTTGCAATGATAACTTTTTAAAATAAACCAGCAAAGATTGTAAAGAATTGTTGCACGTTCAACTGCCAACACATCTCCAGGAATATCTGACCCAATTAAATCAAGCATGAACTTGAACGTAACCGGATTGCAAGTAGGAGAGAATAGATTCCTTCTGACTAGCACAGATATGCTTTCCGAAAAAATATCATGTGCTTTCTGTTTTTCACTCTGAATCACCGAGCATTTTCCTGCTCATGCACAAGATTAAGAGCCATAGATGTTAACATCTAGCCCTAAATGGCACAAAGAAATAAAGAAAACAGGATTACATGAATTCTTAGAGTAAGGTACATAAGAAAATCACAGTGCAAGCACTAGCTTTGATATCTGAAGAAAACATAAACACTGTGACTAGGTGGAACTGTAAAGAGCACAGTTCAGAATTTTGCAATGGCATTCATAGCTATTCACTAGCTTTCAGGTGCAATGTAGGAATCAATAGTACCCCATCGTTTCAAGCATTCACCATTGTCAAAGTGTAAATTTCAATGTGAATATACATATGTATATAGGGAGAGAAGATTTCAACTGCAGAAAATGTTCACTAAAAGGATTCATGGTAGTAGTCAAAGTCTATGTGTATATACTATATACATAATCAGATCTTCACAAAATTCCAAAAATTATATATTTGCACAGTTGATTAAGAGAGTCATAGCTATCAGACTTATCAAAAAATAAATTAAGTCATAACTATCAGTTTAGAAATGGAAGCATAAGCATTTCCATATACAGTACAATCTCTAGCAGGTCACTAAGAATTTTTTATTATTAACAGAATATTAAATATTTATTCTTAAAAGTGAGCAGAGGGTTAATAAGAAAATTATATTATGAAGCCTCCAACTTGATAGTTCTTTTTAAGGGAGGTGAAAACAAACATGTTGGGCCAAAGATCATGATTTAAATAGGGAAGTCATAGGCTAACAGAAAGGATTGTCCAATATTTATAATAACCCATTCTTTTTCACCTTTGAATTTTAAACTTCGTATACTAATATTCTCTACAAGAACATAACAAGCAAATGACTACAGTATGTGTAGAAACATATTCAGTTACTCCCCCATCTTATTTTAGTTGTCCCCACTGAAATATCACACATTTAATAAAGGAATGAGAGTTGTTTTAAAAGTGTAATATAAGAGAGTCGTTCAAAAATAGAAAACTGGGAAGGTCTGGTGTTTCTAAAAAACAAAAAATGGCACAGAGGCAGTATACAACAACATGCTATAATATGCAGTTTCATCATACCTATGTCGGTTAGTAGTCTCAGCAAAAGCCTCCTGCGGACAAATTCCCATTTCATGTGTATATGATTGTTTAAAAAACCAGATTCTCTAACTTCATGTGGAATACAGTACCAACACTTCATCTTATTGCAAACACTTAAGACACTATTTCCAGAATTATCCACAAAATGTTTGCTTTCTGAGTGTTGACTAAGTGAATCAGGGCAAGCAAACACATTCTTGCTTTTTGAAGATACAATACAATCAATTTGTACCTCATCCTGGTCACCTTCATTATTTTTTTTAGAAGTACGAGATCGAGATCGAGACCGAGTCATCATAAGATTATGCCGTTGCATCAAGCCTTGGCCCTGCGATAAGGTCTTTGATGCTTTCCTAGCCCTTCTAGACATTTTGGGCTCATATTTTGTTTCTGTGCCATTACATTCGGAGGAGATCTCTATCATGTCTAAGTGATTTGTTTTGCACCAAGATAAAGAACTAGTGCCATGCTTGACATCCTTTGCAAGAACATCAGAAAACATGGTGCTACTAACTGTTGCTTCCTCAGGGTCACTAACAGAATTTTTCCATTCAGAAAATTTCAGCTTCTTTACTGCTGATTTGTACCTATTTTCAGCATAGATTAATCTATCAATAGATGACTTTTCTATATAACAATCAACGCATCGTCCTCTGGATAAATCTCCAAGTTGTTGATCAATGGAGACTTCCAAGACCAATTTACACTTGTAGCAATAAAAAGGGCCATCCATTTGTTTCAACATCTGCTCGGCCATTTGTAGTTCCTTTTTAGCCAAATCCCAAAGCCGTTGCTTGCAATATAGCTTTCCTGATAAAAACAAAATCAGGAAGTAAGTTGACAGTTTAAAACATTCTTTCTAACCAAACTTGAGTATGGTGCAAGCACGGGCACAAGAAAATAAGAAAGCTAAGTTCCCCCACCTAAAATAGAAGAGAAGGCAACAACAAATAGTGGCAAATCCTGAGAACAGGAGATGTTTTTCCCCCACAGTAAAAGGCTTTCAGCATCTGATCCATTTCCAACAATCTCGTGGATGGCTCCCACCTATGTTACATAAATAACCACAACAACAAATTACAAAAAACAGGTATGCATTCAGAATCTGCAGTAAATGTTTCAGAGTGAGTTCAACCTGTAAAGTGCTTTCAAGATAACACTGAAGTACATTCCATGGAGTAAGGACGTGGCGTTCGAAGTCACATGAAACTTGCTCACTCAACCAAGCTGTTGTAGCTGCTGAAGTAAACATTTGGAAAGTCTTAAGACTATAAAATTGCTTCTGAATGACTTCCCCATTTTCATTGTAAACTTCGTGTTGCTGTTCTATGGAGTACCTAAACTTTTCTTGAAAAAGTTTACTACGCATCTGGTGTGCTTCTTTGGCATATGAAAGAGCCTAAGGCAGTTGGATAAACTTTTAGTAAAGATTAGTTATGCGTATTTTCACAGAAAGCAGATTTCATTATACATTCATTCAGCACAACACCGTGAAACAAAATAAGCACGGGAGACAAACCACTTCAGAAAAAGAATATGAAATAGTAATTCAACCAGCTGCAGCACTTCAAGTTCACATAAAAGTATCAATCAAGCAGACTATTTAGTGTCCCTCTTGAAGTTACTACATTCCTCTCTTCAAGGGGCAGAAAGCACACAATGAGAGCAGGATAGGGGGCTATATACTTACACTGAGGGCCATTAGTCGTTTTATAAAACTGGAAGTGGAAATAGAAACATTACTCAACACATTCAAACAATCTAGAAAAACAAATATCTACACTAGTGTGACAGAAAGACATAATTTGCAATCTCAACTAACTCAACTCAACAACACATTTTCCAGACGAACATAAGAATTTCTTGAAATCTAGTTAAGTCTATGATTTGTCACATATACAAAAATGTGCAAGTGCTACCTTTTGGTGCTACATTTTCATGAGAAATCATACTAGTTACTCGTCAAACTGCAAACCAAGATATTCCGCGGAAAGTCATTACAAGAAATTGAGACATTCCACTATAAGTTATTTACACCGTACTAGGAAACTGCCCCTGTTTCGGCAAATACACGACGGCTATCATATCCAATCAATGTAACAATCGCGTAGAGGATGAATGACTCAAATGACAAGTCACAATCTCATTCATTCAAGATGTGGAAAGTGGAAGAATATTATTTTACCTTATCTTTCCCCCTCTTCTTCCTATACAAGAATGGGCAGCAAATAAGACGAAGTGCTATTACAATATACAAATCACTAAAAGAATACCTTCACTCTAACTATACGACCCCAGTACCCAGTCTGACCTCAATTTGAAAAATATTAATCCAGTGCAGACTGCAGCCTCTCCCAGTGCTCATTGACCTCCTCATGGTACAGATCTCAGAGACGAATTCATAATGCAGGAGCAAGAGCGAGCGCAGGAACGAGAGAGCATCAAAACTTTTGAGAGCAGCTCCTAAGTTCCGTGTTAATATATTTTTTATACATTTAGTAATACATTACTATTGAAACAAAGTAACTTTTACTTCTTTTATATAATGACTAAAACAGGCGATTATGAATCAAAGGAGTTGCTTGCTAGTTCAGTGTCTGACTTATGCTGTTGTGCCCCAATATTTTGGGTTCGCGCTGTGGTCATTTTGCATGGTGGTGTTATCATGTACTTCTCCACTTTGCATATTTATCCAATTGCAAGCGCGAAATTTGACAAGATTCCGCTCAAATTTGTCAATTCGCAAATCTAGTGCAGGAACATGGAGGGTTTCACTAGAGTTGGGTTATTTGGGGACAGATAACTGATAACGTTCAAATTTAAATTATCCACAAGATGACTAAGTAAGTTACCTCAATGAGTCGTCCGTTTGAAATCAATCTTTCACACAAATCATAGTAGAGATAGGCAGTCAGGAAAGCTGAACCACTGGGAAGAGGAACCTAATTAAGGGAGGCAAACACACAAATTGACAATTGTAACATAGCTGTTTCCACCTGAATCACAGCTTAAGTATCCTAATAAACTTTGAAGGACCTTACACTGGAAAGGAGATCAGACGCAGCCTGCTTAACTTCATCAATTGTGATATCTGATCGGGAAGAACTTTCATGATGATGAGAACCCGAGGAAAAGTTAGCAAAACTAAAAGAGAAATTCTGCTTAAACCCCACTTGTAGCGGATTTGATTCCTTCAGACAACTTAGCCAGAATTCCATAGAATTGGATTCATCACAATGGTGCGACAAGGTCATAATGAACATCTCACTTACAGGTGAAGCACAAAGGGCATGGCCAAGCCTTCTGCATTCCCACAGCATGGCTAAACACTTCTTTAGAGGAATATTCTTCAATTCAAACAATCTGATCATCATCTCATATATGTCGGCATGAAATTTCATGTAGCCCTGGGTTACAAAAACAGCAGGAAGGAATGAGACACACTAAGGGAACTACAATCTCAGACGTCAGGAACTCCCTGGTACTGTCAAATCTATAGTCATGACAAGATTAAAAGGCTGACCTTCAATGATAAAAGATCAACTACATAATACAACAAGAACAAAGTATTCTCAAACACCATATCAGTCTGCTCGGATGCGCATGGGCAATTTGGGTTCAACCATAGGTTCATTGCAGCATCAATATCTTCAAAAGATCTGTGTTACAAACATGAATCATATATCATACAACAAAAGGAAATACCTCAAACATGTATATACACACACACATCAAGAAAAGATATAAAGCATGTTAGGCATATATTACTTAATTCTGGAGACTAGCCTTTTATGCAATAACACCTTTGAGTTAGGTTCAGCCTCTTGAAAACACAGTGCCTCTTGATTACACAGTGCACGCAAGCAGTAAGCAGTGGCTAGTTGATGGGACTGGATACTGCCACCATATGTGCCAACATTCATGTCACTCTGTTTCAAAAAATGTTTCATGTAAATAGTGTATCTAATGCGAGAAATGAGCAAGGAAACGCAGGAGAATATTCTAAATATAACTAGCAATAAGAGGGTATATAATTCCATTAAGTGTAACTAATCATAACCCACCATTATACATATTGATTCAGACAAACAAGCAATACAATCATCGAGTCTTTCAACTCCACAGGCTCTTAACTCCCTTCCTTTTGAAATGAGAATTCGAGATCTCTGTATCGTCTTTGTAACATACACTTCTTCTAGAAGGATGTCCATGATATCCATCTGCATTCGTTGACATAATTTCGGGTTCCACGAATTCATCTCTTTATATGATAGAAGTTCCTGAGCAGCGGTTTAGGAAGAGATTCAGACAAAATACCTATCAGTGCTGAGTTAATAATAATGCATTGCTACAGGCATAACAAACCTCAAAAGAAAAGCAAGGGTCAAACCTGTTCAAATAATATACCAAGGGCCCTTTTTGACACTTTTACAGAAAATATCAGCAATGAATATAAAGTTTTTGCATTGTTTGCCACATCGCCATCTTTAAAAAGTTTGCATTGTATCTGGAAACCAGCGAACAATCAGAGAACATAACATGGAAAACAGAAAACACAGCAAGAATTTCGCAAATGCTACCTTCACCCACTGCTTCACCAAAGCTGTAGGACTTGCCAGCCTTTCAAACAGGTTTTCAGCTACAGACCAGCTTTCAAGACTATCTATAAAGATTTTATTCACCTTATGACTGCCACATTGGTAATGTACATCCAAAACAAATGCAGTCCTTGCACATGCCTCAGCGAGAAAACTTATAATGGCATCTTCTGACAGATCCCCGCAAAACCCATTTGATTTGTCTGCAAACATCTTGCAATGATTTATCACACAAGTCCATGAGGCTCTACAACATAATTTCAACGCCTTTGAAGCCTGCACAGAAACAACAATATCTCCATGGAATCCTAAAGCCATAAATGCAGTACAAGTGAAGAAAACCTTCAAACCAGATTCTGAGCTAAGGAAAATTATAACATATAATGTAAAAATATTATAATCACATATTAGAATATGAAGGGTATAGATAAAAAGAACTTTAGCTTTCGAAGCAATGAGATGATAACATTTTGAAACAGAAACACAAAAGTTAATATTGCTAGCAATGGTAGAACTTTCATTAACTAGGTTAATAAATTAAATTTTGTTGTTGTATATCAAATTTCAAGACAGACATTGTTAGATACTGTGATTTCTATTTTGTCTACTCACTCATTATCATATATCTTCCAGGAGTACTAAAATCATCATTCTGGTAGAGAAACATTGTTTAAGACATCAGAACCCATTAGCTCTATCACATAGTTTAGTTATGACTTGTAATAATGTGTAAGTTATGCATTGGCAATATACCTATTACCTCGGGTGATGGAAAAGAAACCATTTTGTGCATAGTGATTTCCCACTAAATAGTTGTACAATTGTACATCTTGGTCATCTTAATAACACTATGCATTCAATATTAAATCATAACTTCAATAGTAAAATTGCATCTTTCCCTTTACTATTTCGGTAAAAACAGCAATAAAACTGTCAAGAGAGGTCATATAATAAACTTACCTCTTCCATTTTGTTATTCCTGTACAAAACAACACCAACATTGTGAAGAGAGGCAAAAAGAAATTTTAGCCCATGAGACTGAATCCAGTCTGATGAAATGGCACACTTGAGAAAAGTCATGCTCTCCTGCAATAAAACATTAAAACCCTTTAACTAAAACAAAATACTAACAGCATCATTCATGTGCATTAATTAGATAGGAGAGAAAGACACAAATGTTAATCTAGGTAATTTTGATATTCTGAAATAAGATGGCAACCTTGATCCTTAGCTTTGTCCTGAATGACAGAGTAAAAGCAGCCATGGCTACACTGAGAACTGTTTTGTTGTTATCATCATATGCATCTCTTTCCTTCTCAGATGCACTGCATAATAAAGTGGACCACAAGGAGGTCAATATTTATGTACTGAATTAGCATAACTATGACACAAGAGGTAAGCTTGACAAAGCAGGGGTTCTCCGTAGAATGGGATTCAGTGAGGGCCAACCACGTATTTTATAGAATAAACCGACTAAAACAAGTTTCAGAACCTTGGATAACTTGAGTCAAAGTTGTCCCAAAAGTAACATGCATCAGAATTCTGCCTCTCAAATCTACATTATGTAGAGATAATATCAAAAGGTAAATAGAGTAAAATACAGGTAAAATGAATACAATATTTGAGAAGTGTATCATTTATATCAGTCTGGAACAAAGAGTATTGCAGGAAGATGTCAGTAACCATTTATGACCTACTGTCTCACAGCATATTATTTATTCTTTTTTCATTCTTTACTTGGTGGGCCAATACCCAACCTTTAGATTCATCATATATGACGACCTCATTATGTTACTTAACCAAAATAAAATGAAATTTGAAATGAACACACAACAATTGAAAACCCTTTTAACAAAAACAACTAAAAAACTGCAAAATTAAGGGTGGAATCATGGCACACCACAGGCCTACCTTTGACAAAGAAGAAAAACATCAAGGAACTGATGGAATGCATCCTGAATACTATAAAGCTTTTTACCAAGTGAAACATCTTCTATTTCTGTAAGTATCTCTTTCCTTTCAGAATTTACGGATTCAGCAAGAGGCTGGCACAAGAATTGCAGCGCACTGCGGTAACATAGCATATCTGGTTTCTCATTCTGTGTGCATATAGAGGACTTGTAATTGGACTCTGTACGTGAAAGCATTTGATATACTGAATTCTTACTTTCAGCCCTATATGGCAAGTTGCTCCCTTTGGGGCTACTGTTGTAGTGATGTTTCAGTGATCCAAGAACACCAGTTAGATTTTGGAGTCTATGCTCATTATCAAGCAAAAATTCAAAGACAGATAAATCCTTTGCTGTTCTAGGAGTTGCTGAGCCATGCAACCTTAATTGACCACAGAAACCATCGATAAACAAACCAATAGCATACAGACTCATTATGAGATCAGTTGGTGACAAACAAACCTGCAAAATAAATTAAGTCGTACGTTATAACAGGTTACAGGCTGAAAACTGAAAACCAGATACAATAATATACACAATGCATTCAGCACCAGATCTGTACAAGTAAAAAACTTGAGAGAGCAGACAAGATACCAGACAAAAGTCGTCAGCTATTTTCTGTAAATGCTCTGCAACCGTGCGGCAAATATTTGCAGTTGTAGTTCGACATTTATTAGCACAGTAATAGACGACTTCTAGAAATTCCATTAAAGTGGTCTCTGTCCCGACCTGCAAAGTATAAATAATGCTATATAAGCAATCACTCTGCAGACACAAATTTGAATGTTGGTGCTTAACATTGTATAAAAAGCAAATATAATAAGAAAAAGGTAGTATTGAATAAAAAGTCCAATAATTTTATGTAATGGACATTGGACAATTGAAATCATAATATACTACACTAATCCTATCCAATAATCCTATCAGGCTGAGCTTTTATACCTTGAAATTCTAAGTGACCCAAGCACACAATCAAACAAAGCAATGAAAGCCCAATAGACAACTTTTACCAAAACAAGTAAAGAATGAAAGTCACAATCTTTTAGCATAAAGAAATAATTAGTAGATGAAATCTTGTTGACTCTCAGTTAAAATATACACCTGAGTCTAGCCTAATTTACACTTACATGGCAGAGAGATAGTCTAACCAGGTAATCATATTTATTCATACCATAGAGTACAGTACAATAACTTCACATTTTACACCTCACAATGCCTTGAGAGATTTATTATTTTTATTGATTTGGTAAGTAACTGCATTAACAGGTGACTTTTTAATTGAGGAACAACATATATTAAGGATGTTCCTAACTGAAGTGATATAATGATAAATGATAAAGTGATATAATGATATTCCTAGTTGAAGCAATCAAGTCAAAACTAACTACATTACCTTGCATTCACCAGCCATAGAATCCAGTACACATGCCAATATGTCAATTATTGAGAACTGATTGTCTTGTTGTGAGAACAGAGAATAACATATCCTGCGTGCAAACTGCATATTATACCTTATTAGAAAACAGAATAAAGTGAACACCCATTAAAATCTAAATTGCAATAACTAGAGATAATTCACCTTGTGCATTTGATCCTTCGAAGATGACTTTGCTAACTCGGCAAATGTTGCCAAGCAAAAAGTACACACCAATTTCTTGTCAAAATGCATTAGGTCCCCAACCAAAAGTAAAGCACATTTACTCATATATGACACAAGCACCCTGTGCAACTTCTCATATGCATTCGCATCTACAACACTAAAGAATGTATCTTAGTTAGTATCCATCTCATCTTACTTATAACTGTAAAGAAGTAGAATATCCTAAGAACTTGCATCTCATTGGTTCAAAACATCTATTTTTAAGGCAATTCAAAACAAATTCTTTTTACTTCAGTGAAACAAATATTAGACATGTTCTGCTCTCCATTTGGGATGACTATGCAGTATAGCTAGTGGTATAATTTTTATTCAAACCTCAATGCTCAGCTATTCACCATAAATATATCAGCACACATTTTCCGTCTTGGAATATATATACTTATAAATGTACACACACCTGAACCATGGTGCAATTTCACTGACCATAACAAGAACTCTCCTGTAATCATTCTCCTCTTTACTTTGATTCATTGAAACACATTTCACAAGTGTCACAACAATCTCCACAACCAAATAAGCAAATTCATTATCCAAATTATCTTTCCCCAAACCAGGAACATACTTGTTCCCCAAATTACCATTCTTTTCAATAGCCCGAAGTGACTGAAGCACCGAAAGACCTTCACTTTCAGCATCCTCGTACTGCCCCCGTGACTCAAAACAATGTATCAATCGAACCCTCTGGATTTGAACGGAGTATGTTTTGCAGGACAACTGCGAGGAAACGGCGTCTAAGCAATTGAGACAAAGCTTGTAAATGTCAAACAATTCGACGGCGAATTGGGGATCTAGTTTGGGGGTTTCGGAGAGGCGTTTGGGGAGGAGAGAGAGGGTGCGGTTGAGGAACGGGAGGAATTGCTTGGCGAGTGAGCGGGGGTCGGTTAGGGTTTTAGAGGTGGTGGGTTTTTTGGTTTGGGGTTTTTTGGTAGGGTTTTGGAGGAGGGCGGAGAATGGGCTGAGATAGGCTGAGAAAAGATGGTGGGTGTTGGAGAGGTCGGGCGATTGGAGTTTGGAGAGGAGAGAGGATTCGGTGGTGGAATCCATTGATGTACAGAAGCAGAAATTATGAGAGAGAGAGAGAGAGAGATGAAGAAGAAGAACAAGAAGAAGTGGAGAGTGAAATTTGTATTGGGCGGGAATGTTGCCCCGCTTCAGTGTTATAACTATTTCAAGGGACATTCCAAAGATGGAACTAAAATTTAAATAGATTTGAAGATTTATCAAATTATAGGAATTGAATAAAAAATAAAAATATTAAAGAGTATGAAATTGTAATCAAACAAAAATTATTTGAACAAAATGGGAAGGAGATTTATGACAAAGCTTCAATAGAGTAGTTTTTTTTTTCAAAATAGATATGCTTTGGGTTAATGATTTTAAATCATAAAAAACATTTTAAAAAATATTTAAAGGTATTTTGAGTTACTGAAAATGTAAAGTAAAGTGATTCTTTTTTTTAGTAGACTAAATATTATTATGAATAAATTTTAATTTTAACATTTGTTTTCGAGCACAAAAATAAAATTTTATGAAGCTTATGTATTCCAAATGAATATAAAACTACATTTGAAATTTAGCACTCGTTTTAATTTAACTTTTAAAATTAAAATTGCGAACGATTTTTTGTTAGTAAAATCGGACAAGAATCCTCACACTTTTAAATAAATGAAGATTTTTTTTTTATGGTCCAGATTTAAAATTATATCTCTTTTTTCAGCATGATGTCACATTATAACATATTTAAATTTGGACTATGAAATAGATAGTTAAAGGATATTTCAAATAAATGGAGACTTTCCTTTTTATGGTTTAAAATCATATCTCTCCTGTCAACATGATGTCATATTCTAACACATTTAAAATTCGGATTATAAAATAGAAAGTCTTCATTTATTTAAAATGAAGAGGATCCTAGTCCAGCAAAACCTTCCCTATTTGCTAATGTGGTTGTAATGAATTAATAGTTCAAAAAAAAATCACTATTTCTCATTTTTTTTTAAAAAAATATTCTTATTTTAAGCATGGAACAGAAGAGGAAGAAAAGATAAAAATTGGGTTAGAATATAAGCCCTAGGACACATGAAAAGGCCCTAAGTTTGGGCCATAGACAAACTAGACAAGGCCCGCCCAGAAGAATAAAAGAACATAGTATAAATTTTCTTCTATAAAATGATAAAACCCTAGGAGAGAGAAATTGGGAGAAAAGGGTTTTAGAATTTGCAGACACAAACCACAGCAGAGCGCGTAAAGAGAAAGCCGCCCCTTTGAATTTCCCCCTTCGACATAGATGCCGAAATCGAAGCGTAACAAAGCAGGTTATACGTGTTCTTTGCAGTACTAGTTTGTTTATGCTATTTTTGGTTGGTTAGAATTGAGAAAGATGATAAAATTTATTTTTTGAATTGTGTACTGAATGCAGTGACCTTATCAAAGACGAAGAAGAAAGGGAGGGAGCATAAAGAAACCATTTTGAATTCGATCAGGGATTCCGTGGAAAAATACAATTCCATTTATGTTTTTAGTTTTGAGAACATGAGAAATCTCAAATTCAAGGAGTTTAGAGAGCAGCTTAGATCTAGTAGCAGGTACCTCAAATTGTTTTATTGTATATGAAAATTTGATTTTTCATTTTGGGTGCTTAGAATACTAAAAAGAAAGAAAATTTGATTTTTCATTTTGTTTTACTGTATTTTTTTATCAAAAAAAAAAGGAATTAATATTGTCATAAAAACATCCTCACATGAATAGTGGGTTCAAAACTATGTGTGTATGGTAAAATACGTTGCAAGCTCTAGTTTCGAGTTTAGTTGCCATTCCAGATTACTTGCACCAGTTACCTACTTACCATAAACTAATTGGGAAGTATAACTGCACAATATATATTTCTGGAAGTTATTGTATTGCAAGTAGTTGATATATCGATATCACATAAATGAATTTATAATTTTATTCATTGTGCGTCAGATTTTTCCTTGGATCAAACAAGGTGATGCAGGTTTCTCTTGGAAGATCTGTTAGTGATGAGATCAGACCAGGCCTTCACAAGGTTTCTAAGGTTTGCATGCTTTTCTTTTTACCTATGTTTTTTGAAGATATGTGCTACAAATTAAAGTTCTTTCTCTCTTCTTATTTTTCTTGTTTTTAGCTTCTCCGAGGGGACTCCGGCCTTTGTTGTACCAATATGGCAAAAGAGGAGGCCCAGAAGTAAGTCCTTCCCAAACTTATACGTATTTTGAATTTTTTTTTAAAAAAAATACTTCTCTTTGTAGTGTTGGATGTTAAAGGTAAATGAAAGTGAATTTCGTATTTTATTTTTGTGTAGCTGTTAAATGTCCATTTGATTGTTGAACTTAAACCTCCAGAAGTTTGGTGATTTGGATGAACGCATTCCATATGTTAGCTCAAACACAAGAACACTCTAAATGGACACTGCAAGCTAAATAGTTAAGACCACATAAATAATGTATTTACGTAAATTTTTGAATCCAGGCCTTATTGTTATCAGAATGAAATATTGTTGTAAGATACCAGATTTTTGATCCCCCATACTTTCTTTTATTGGAATTCAAGAAGTAGGATGAATCATGTGTATATTATTCACAATCAAAAACCTGGTTGAGAAATCATTGTTTCTTCTCTCCATAGTTCCTTTTCTTCAGTAACTCTTTTTCTTTAAGATGCTTGTTTTCTGTTTGTGAATTATGCTTGCTCCCTTTCTCACATGCTCCCTCTCTTTGTTAATTAAGTTCTTTTTATTAGCTGTAAAAAGAGACTCAAATTGGTACAACCAATGCCATAACCATCAGCACAGTTAATAAGAGGTACATTACCCCTACAGCCGTAGGATTATTTTTTTCAATAAATTTTTTAGGAAAGTTATAATTATAATCTCAATAGTGCAGTAAAGTTTTTTTTTTCTATCGGACTTTCATGATGTTGAATGGAATCATCCTTTTGTTTGTCAGAATGATGCTATGAATTAGTAATATTTCCGCTTGTGCTCTTAGTTTTGCCCATTCGTACCTATTTTTAGTGGCAATAAACATTCTGTCCATAAATATGTAGCTTAGTTTATTTTAGTTTAGCATATATTGTTTCTAAGATACATTTAATGTTTTTGAACCTCTTGCAGTAGACAGTATATTTTTGTTGTTTTCTTTTTCCTTTATTATTCATATTTTCTCGTGTCAGAATATTCAATGAATATGAAGACTATGATTTTGCAAGGACCGGAAGCATTGCAACAGAAAAGGTATAATCGAAATTGTTCTGTCATTCTTTTCCTGCATTTGGATGTCACGTGTAATCTGAATCACTCAAACTAAAGTACTAAACCTATCACATTTTGCTGATAAAAGTTGGTAGAATACATAATGAGATTTCCAAATCTTATTGCCATTATTTAGACTTGCAGTAAGGTGTATTTTATTTAAGTAAACAGACTGGGTTATCTACCTTAAAATTTCATTTTACACACAAATATTATCTAAGTTACCCTTAAAACTATCACTTACATTTAACCTGACACTCAGGTTGAGCTTAAGGAAGGTCCTCTTGACCAGTTCACACATGAAATGGAACCCTTCCTGCGCAAGCAAGGGATGCCTGTTCGACTGAACAAAGGTTAATACCCCTGCCCTCTTCTCTCTCTATATGCAATCTAGTCCACGTGTGGCTTGTAGTTAGTTATGGACTTTTGTGGGAAGCAGGTGTGGTGGAGCTAGTGTCTGACTTCGTTGTCTGTGAAGAGGGGAAACCGTTATCACCTGAATCAGCTCGTATCCTGGTTTGTTCTGAACTTTATAATATTATATCTTGACTATGAAATTAGCGTTAGATCCCCACTATGTGGTGAGACATCTGTTTTCCAATTTTTTTTCTTGAATTTCATATTTGGACCCAATTAGTATATTGAACCTCTATAATTTGTCATTTTTCTTTCTTTATCAAGCATGAATGCTGTGTGTGACGCATATGCTATAAACCCATCAAATATACTTTCAACTTGTATGGCTGGTCTTAAACTATTCTCACTCTTTTGGGTTTTGGTTGGTCCATTTTCAAGTAAGGATTCCGCAGAAAATCACATGTACTATCAATTGTTGAGGGAAATTTTGTTCAACAATGGTTTGAGTTGTGGGATTATAGTGGGAAGATAATGTTTGTTGCTTGTATTTTTATTTATTCTTCCTCCAGTTTATGAAAGAAATATGCATGTCATCTATGTATGTCTTAATGTTGTTGTGTGTAATCGGCTTTAGCAAATATGTTAGTTTTGTTAGATTTATGAGATAGTAAAACTAAGTCGTGAATTTTGTTGTAATGCAGCGTCTTCTGGGAATCAAGATGGCTACCTTCCGACTTAACTTAATTTGCAGATGGAGCCCTGAGGAATTTGAAGTTTACAAAGAAGGGTTGGAGGATTCAGATATTGAATCCTCATAAGTTGCTCTTAGGATATCCTCATGTGATGCATGCATGTGATACCAAGGAATTTGATGGCAGTGGATTTGGTGTGACCTACTGAAGTGATGAAAAAGATCAACCAAGATATTTTGGCACATTTTTGTTTGTTTGAGATGATAATTTTTTATCATATCAAATTTTGTGTAAAATATTTTATGAGAAATATTGTGATAGTTATCAGCTTTCACTTTCTTTTAAATTAAGAAACCTTGCTTCAAATATGACTGTTAATTGAAGTGTATGAGCTTGGAAAAACATATTTTATTTTATTTTTAAAATTCCATTACTGGCATGGCCAAAATTTCAAACTGTTAAAATAATTCTTGTTTGAAGATTAATTGAAGTATTTAGAACCGTGAGCTACTACAATCAGTGTCTTGAAGTCTACTATGACCTGCTCCTTTTATTGAACCTATTATGCTCTGTTATAACTGCAATTTCAAGGTTCAACCAACCCTTCTCTGCAATGTTCTGCAACACCAGCAATAGCCACACATTTCAGGTGCCAAAAATGAGATCATTGTGCAATGTGGAGTTTAAAGTTTTCATTTGGGATGGTATACCTTAGAAGATTTTGTTGGTGAACAGAAGTCCCAACTGTCCAACTGCATATCATCAACATAACATTTTTAATATAAATTTAACTGTAAAATTCTTTTCAAGTTCCAGATAATGCCTGTTTAGAACTCAGGAAGGACCCAAACTGTTAAAAGAGTGCAAGACATCAACAAAAATCCGAAAACATGAAAGTGAAATATGTATAAATGTGTGTGCAGGATTTTTTATTTTATTTTTCTAATAAAAAAAAGGAAATCCCAGGTCAATTTGCGAGGGAAAAACAAAAAATCCTTCATTAACTGGTTTCTTCATATATTTTTTTTGTTTCACCTTCAAAATCAATAAGAGCCTAAAAAATTACAACAAAGAAAAGTTCAAGAACATACAGACTATGTATTACCCTACAACGGTGGAATGAATCTGATACAAATCTAATGTTTAGAACATAGCTGGTTGGACCAAACAAAATCTGGATAGATGAACTTCCGTTTTCAATATGCAGAGTTTACATCTCCATCAAGCAACCATGAATAAAGACTAGTGTTCCACCATACCACAACCTAAATTCATAATGCTGCCAGTTCAGCCTTTTTATCCTCCAATAGCTTCAATTCTTTGCGCCAATCTTCTAATTTAGCCAGCTTGTCCAACTGTTCTGGTTTCATTTCTTCTTGCACAGTTTTCTGCTTTTGAGCTTCTGTCAGACGAATCTGAGAATAAAACATGATGTCAATTAATTATCAATTGAGAAGGACTATACAAAGCAAGGGCGTGCAATCATAAAGCATAGTAATCGAGTCAAAGTTACTTACCTAACGTTGAAATTGTATCAAATGACATTATAAAAGTGCTGGAGTACCTAAATTTGGAAAAGTTTTCATACTACTACAAGCATTTCTAAATACTAGAAAAATAGTCCAAAACTAGTAAATATACTCGTGCCAATAACATAATTTACCAAATGAAAGAAATAAAGATTAAAAAAAACATATACTGATTCCTGGAGCTGAACAATTACAAACTCCTCTTTTTCTAAACTCAAGTTAAAATCATGTACTCTATTCAGAGATATGTATGCAAAGTGCTCCCTAAATATGATGGTTCGAAGCAACATCATATTTGGACATATTAGCACTTCAGCCCATACTTCAGGAACTGATATATGATGTTTTAATGGCTCAATTCCACAGATTGCACATCCATAATAGCACGGCAATAACCATATATGACAATTAAGTTTTCCAAATGTAAAAATTTGAAGACTTTAGTTTAGTAGATGTGTACTCCTATTCATCAAATTAGATTCATAGGGTTTTTACATTCATTTTCTTGGTTGTATGAATAAAAGCTGGATCAGGACCTTGAAATCGTACAAATTTTACCAATTCAAATCATGACTTATTAACAGAAATAAGATCTACATACGTCAACAAACCAGAAACAATTCACTTGTGAATTGACATTATGTCACACAACAGAACTAAACTATGTTTTCCATAAGGGTCTGACGAATTTGAAAAAATACAGTATGTGTATCTTGACAACAAGAAAAGTGCGTAAAAATTGTCAAAAGTAGCACAAGAAAAGGAGAGAAGCATATTACTATGGAGTGCTACCGGCATTAAGATATTTACCTTCTTTTTCAATGCTCGAATTCTTTTATCAATATCAGGAGCAGGATCTTGTGAATTCAGGCACTCTGTTGAATTTGAGGGAGCATTAACTGTGGTAGAATTTGCAGAAATAGTAAACTCATTCAACTGGGAGGCAACCAGTTCAACAGGCACCACATGATTTACATCTTCAGCAGGTGAAACTTCATCCTGTTCCAAATTCTTACCCTTATCAAGGGCAGCCTGCTAAAGGTGACAAGTGAAGTTCACTATCAGAGCAAAAAAAAAAACTAAAATTAATACGCAAATGAAAAAACAAAGCCAAGGACAAAACTAAGATTCAGATCATCAAAGAATAAATATGAACTGACTAACTCCATAAAAATTAAGGATATCATACAAAATAATGCATTCACGAACTTTTTTGGCCGAATCATGAATCTTCATAGATTACAACTCTTAAATTTGCAGTGGTGGGACCCATTTGTTGATATTCTATATTCTTAGACAAGATAATAAAAAAAAGAGGTACCCAAGAGTTCATAATATTAGACTTAAACAAAGAATTAGAACATCAATCACTACATGTAAATAGGAAACAAGTGCACAGGCAAACCCAAGTAATTGATCATCTCTGCTTTTCTGTGGATGAGGAGTTTAAGTACCACTTGGTGGGGTGGAAGGAGATATGTAAGCCAGTGCACAGTGGTTAACATGGAATCAACTTCCTATCTTCAACAAAGCCTTGAGGTTTGCAGCTGAGGATGGTAGTTTATGGAAAGAGGTGGTCGTTGTGGGGCTTTTGAGTTCAAAGTTTGGTTGGAAGACCAGGTTTCTGAGACTTCCTAAATGCACAAGGTTATGGAAGTCCTCGTGCAAGTGGGGCGGAGAAGTTTAGCACATATATTACTTTTGTAGTGGGTGATGGTTCAAGAGTTCGGTTTTGGTAATATAAAAAAATAGTGTCGTGCTGTCCCTCTTACGACTAGAAGCTCTGGTTGCGTGGTTGAATTTGTATTATATTTGAATGGTACCGAGGTGGGGAATCAATATTTTCATTGGTATTTATATGATTGAGAGCTTCAGATAAAGTCTTTTTTTAGCTTTTACATGAAGCAACACTTTCCAAGGGGTAGAACTGATTCATAAATCGTAGTGGCTTTACTAATGGGCAGGTTAAGTGATGTTATTTTATGCTTTATTCGTGGGAATCAGTCATTGGGCTTTCCTTGGAAATCATTTGGCACAGTAGAGGCCCACTGAAAAACCTTTTTTTATACTACCTCTGGTCCAAATTATAAGATCACTGTTAACCTTCAAATATCAATTTGAGAAATTTTCAAACTCAAGACAGACAGATGATTCATTAAAACCTATCAACCAATAAATCTTATAATGAATAGTACTTTTTAAATAGTTTACAATATTCATCATTGTATTGACTAAAGTTAAAGGAATTCATTCAATTTTTGAGTTTGAAAAGATTTTAAGTACTTTAAAAGGTCAATAATGATATTAAATTTTGGAACAGAGGGAGAGTATAATAATTATTTCACACCAGAGGGCCAATTCTTACCATTGATAATTTGAAAAAGCGAGTAAAAGCCTTGGTGAACTGGTGCAGTTTGTTTAAAGGGTCTGCTGAGACTGTAAATCACATTCTCATCAATTGTGTAATGATCAAAGACTTCTATATTATATTCATAGAACTGTCGAAGAATACATTTAAGCTTTAAAGAAAAAGAACGCAAAAAATTATCATAGGCAGATGGCTTTCACAAATGGACATATTATATAATGTGTAACAAATGCCATGTGGTTGGTATTATATTATATAAGACATTTTTCTTTAGGAAACACCTTTCGGACTTGAAAACAGTAAAAATAATCCAAAGAAGTAGAGCCTTAACAGCTTACTTGACCAGTGTTGATAAAGTCAATGTGTAAGATAGGTCATTGTACTGAAAATAAGCCACAAAACCAGTTTTTTTTCTTCTACTAAATCAGTGTTGATTTCCTAGTGAAAAAAATAAATTTCAAGACTTAACTTGGAGTACCTAATTGATGATGTTGAAACAGCCCCATGCAACTGATAATTCTGAATATTTTGAAGTCACCAATGACCAAGCTGTTAAGGAGTATGGAAATTAGGTTGGCTCTTTATGTTTATCAAGAATGCTTGGCTTGGAAAGTAAGGGTAACTCTTGAGGTGGAACCTAACATTTATATAGTACTATCACAACTAAAGTCCATATTTTAGATAAATAGTAATTAAATTTATGAACATCTACTATGTCAAGCATACAAGAAATAGAATGGCATCATGGCTAGCAGCGTGTATCCTACAAATTGAATGTTGAAATCACTACCAAGAGGCACTAGATGTGCGGAATTTTTTTAGAAAGGATTTAAAATAGTTTTAAAGTTGTCACTTTCTTTGAAATTAAACATTAAGATTTTTTTTATTTTTTTTAAAGGTGCCAAAGCGAGAGCGCAAATTGTCCATTTGGAATGAGTTCCCTCATTAAAGTAATCTTTAAGTTCATTGCCTATCATAGTGTAAGCTGAGCAAGTTTGCAGATAATTGATCCAGTAACTCACATTACTAAACCCTAAAGCCGGATAGCGCCACCTTCAGAAGAAACACCACAAAATCGTTGAATTGTGTATTAGACTATTAGTAGTTGTTTATCAAAAGAGTGAATAGTGAACATAATAACCTGATTTCTAAATATAACCTGACGATTTGGAGATATGCAAAGGAAAATCTTATTTCAGCAACAACTTTTAATAATATGTCAACAAGTGATAACATCTAGTATAGTACATAAGCATCAAAAGTTGAACATTTCTTTGGCATTGTCAAAAGTTGCTTCTTGGAGGTAACAATTGCCCTACAAAGACATTGTAGAGATAGTATGACAAATGCAAGACACTCAACAAGCAACCAGAATGAATAGTTATATGAATGAAAAATACACTTCACTTCAAACAATTGAGTTCCCTCCAAGAATATATTTTGAACTTCACTTTAGCAGTTGAAAACGCGAGAGCAGTTATACATAAACTTATGTACAGATAGAGAGAGATATTATACCTGTAAACGCTTCTCCTTCTTTCTTTCATTTCTTTTAGCGGACTTGGTCTTCGGTTTTGCATCCAACACTGGATCATAACCTGGTGGCACCGCCTCTTGAGAAGCCATCTCCTTCTTCCACTGCACTTATTATAAATATTACACAAATCAACTCCACTAGTTATATACACATACACAAAATTAAAAATCTTACATTCCAAACACTAATTAAAAAAATCAACAGAACAACACATGTATACACAATTACAGCTACATATATATACACACATAATATACATGTGTAAATAGAGTGAAAATAACTATAAGTATAATAGTACTTACGAGGGCGCCTTTGGATTGGTAAATGGCGACTTCATCTTGAGGAACATAACCAGCCCTAATCCTGATAGGTTTACGGAGAGTGCCATCGGGTCTTCGGGTCGGAGCGAGAATCCTCTCTCCTTCTTTTAGGGTTTTACTCAACTCAGCTGCTAACTGCTTCGCTTCATCTTCTCCTACTCTATTCGCCATACCCGTCGATTGATACGAACAGGAAGATCAACTCCTACTAATCAAGAACAATGTAATTGTTCTTAAACTGCTCAATCTTTTTATTAATTAGAGTGATAATGTGGTTCTGATTTATTCATGGTAGTGAGAGTGGGACAAGGAAGGACGACACACAAATGCCATGTTTGGATTCAGAAAATGAAAATAAGGGAGGAATAAAATAAAATTAATATATATGTTGATTATTTTGGAAGATAAATTATTTTAATCGAATGAATTTTTTATTTTTTTTATTTCACATGGAGAAGGTGTAATAAAATTTATTGAATAAATATATGCGATACTTTTGTTATTATAATTTATATTATAATATTTACCGTTATCAATAACCAAATATATACTTAAAATATCTTAAATTCATTCTTTACTATCTATTAATTATTCTCAAGGCGTTTGGACCCAATTATGAGTAAAGAAATTTGTCAGAAAGCGAGTAAACGATTCGATTAAATCTTGGATTCGATTAAAAAGTTCGATTAAATGCTTTCGATTCATAATATAAATAATTCAAATATGAGTAAATTTTAAAGTTTGATAAATTATTCGAACCTCCTCAAATTGCAATTTTCAATTGATACTCGGATCATATTCGTTTGAAAAATTTAAATTCTCTGACTCGATTCGAGATCGTGCTCGACTCGATAGTTAAACGAGCCTCAATCAAACCTTATTTTATAATCGATGATTTTCTTAAACCAAATATGAACAACTTAATACTTGCTTGACTCGATTCATTTATACCCTTAATTCTAAGTCCCCATTTTGGTTTCTCAAGAAATATTATTTTGTTTTATTAGATGGCCTCAAAAAAGTTATGGAGTAAAATATGAACTTTGTAACTACTCATTTTTTTTTGTCCTTTTAAAGAGAAATAATATTTAATTGTCATTTATAGATAACAATGAAAAATTAACTAATTTAGTTTTTCATGTTATCCCTAAACATTAACTACTTATTTTTTTCCCATATTTTTTAGACGGGTAATATTGAAATTTGTTATCCAATTTAATTAATTAGACAAAATATTAATTATATATTTTTAGTTTATGTATTTTCAGTTGATGACGTGGCGGGTGTAGTTAGTTGGTGAATTCAAAACCATTGTCTTTGATTTTATTTTATTTTTTAAAAAAAGTTTTGGATTATTGTAGACACTCATCTAAAAATTGCCATAATCATGATACAAAGATTAATGTAGTGCATTTGTTTAAAACAATGTCTTACTTGTGTATTTCCTTTAAGAAAATGACATGACTTTTTGATATTTTTACACGAAAATCGAACGTTTTTTACAGTCGTTATACATATATAGCGACACTTTTCATATGAAAATATCAAAAAATAATGTGAAAATATCAATTTCCTTCCTTTTAACAGTAACAAAACGTAAGAAAGCCTTATATTTCTAGATAAAAATAATAAAAACAGAGGAAGTAATAGGCCTATGAAGAAGATGACATTTTAAAAAGGCCACCTTCAAAACTATTTACACATCAATTTGGTGGTTTTAGCCATCTTATTAACTAAACCATCTTGTGGCCTATAAACCTTGCCAATGACGCTGCATTTTCAGCATTGCTGCAAGCCTGCAAGAGACTGAAATGAAACAGAGACTTCCCTCTAACTGGATTCAACAAATATGTAATATAATCGGATTAATTTATATCACAAGTCTTGTTTGATTATGTGTAGTTACAAACTCAATGAAAACCCCATAAAGAAACATTCTTGTTGATAACCGCCATTTGTAACTCTATACACATACAACCAAATACCATCCCACCACCCATCCAAAACTTTAAAAAGAAAAGCAAAATTTTTTTAGTAAAATACAAAGTCGGGGAGGCATTTGTTTAGAGTCCCTTGTAGCAAAAAATTTCCCTTCTGCAACATCTATACAGAAGAAGGGTCACCACTGTGAATACTTCATACTCATTCCCTTTTACCCTCCTCTTCTGCGTCATCTTCTGGATCAAAAACATTTGTACTTTCTCCATTTTTAACCCTTCTTTCCTGTTTGACTAAACTGATAGCGCCTTTTGGTGATCCACTGACCAAAGTTTGAGCTTCTTCCTCGTCAGATTCGTTGCCCTTCTCGTCTGAATAGGCATAGCTGTGGAACCAATTACGGTGAGGGATAGAAATGTCAAAAAACCACCATAAAATGGAAAATGTAGCATTGCCACAAGGAAGAGACTAAGTACAACAGTTGGACAGATGGAATAATTCTCTTAAGCTTGTGAACAAAGATATGCTCTAAACATGTACCGCTTGACTATGTTAACTATCATTCAGGCAGATTATGAACTTAAAGATTTAATTTGTTTTGAAGTGTTACAGATTATGGGAGACGGTGCTTTTTCACAGGGGCTAGATCAACCCTAATCCTTACCACTATCCTCATGAGAAGCACATGTTTTCTCCGAAAATCAGGAGTTCTCTCCAGCCCAGGGAAGGGGAACCTATAATGGGAACAGGCACAGAAGCCAGGTGCAGGGTAGGATAAATTTAATTAAAATGGATCACTCGAGAGTAAAAACAAAATAAATTGCAATATTTACAAAGCTACTTTGAAAATATAGTAGATTGAGGAGAACTTGTCAATATGTGTGTATGTGTGTTGCATGGGGAATCAGGTATCCCCCTCCCCACTCTGAGGAAGGATAATTTTCCAATTCAGCCAGCAACTTAAGAGGATGTGATGAAAGTTTAAAAATCTTGTTTGCTTCATTCTCTACATGCTCTATCTAGTCTCTCTCCTAAAAGACTAACCTAATGAAACATAAAAGGCTACATCCTATACCACTATAAAATTCACAACGCACCGTTGAGAGCTCTGTGATGGGGCCCAGAGATAGCAAATAACACAGAGCAATAGCAATGCAAGGATGTCCCAAAAAGCACTGATAATCCAACCTCTCTGCCACCTCTCATTGAATGGATCTGTTGCTTTGAAGTAAACCTGTAGAACAAACTCAATACATTAATAATCACCGTCCCACACTAATTTTTCTAATAATCTTAAAGCATGCATCAAGATTAAAAACAAAACTAATAACCAAATGGATAAAATTATTGGTAATCAGCCAGCCCACTCCACAAATCAATACATGATATCTTAAAATACTAGGAGAATAGGTTTGCTACTGTACGACTTGTTCACTGAACAAGGAAGTGAGATGTATAATGTTAAATAGTGATGTTATTCAGAATTTTCTTCTATGAGAAAATAAGTATCCAAGAACTGCTTTAAAATTCATAAAGTTATTGAAGATAGTGGTGAAATTCAAGTTCTCATTAAATGATTAGGCGGAGGAATAAGGATTTTTAATGAATACATAAGATGGATCTCACAAGACTATTACAAATGTGTTTGACAATGTTATTTACTGGTTATAATTCATGAATTATCCATGTGTGACAGAGACAAACACAAAAATTCAGTTACCTGGTATTTACTTGTTCATGATGAACAGAGATTTACACCAGAGATATGCAACTATACACCCATCATGTATAGTTCGGACCTTTTTGGTTTTGTTATACCAAATATTGAAATGAAGTGCATAAATAAGATAAATCATTAAATTGATATGTGGTCATAAAAGTAAAATGTATCTGCTGATATTGTGATCCATAAAAGTGAAATATATCTATTCATAAACGCATACCTCATACCCTATCCAAGCAACTGAAACAATAACAGTGACTGCTAACGCATTTGAGAATTTCCTGTATATATCCAACTTAACAGAACTTCTCTTCAGCTGGTCCGAAAGAAAATTAGTTTCTGATCAGAATGCTATAAATGAGAGAATATTATAAGATGTTTAATTATAAGACCTGAAGCGACAAGGGGAATGATAAATACCTGTAGCTGTTCCAGTGTCTTTGAAAGAGAAGTGAAAATCCACAAGATTAAAAATGCATCCAGAAAAGCGTCTGGAAGGACTAGAAAGACTCGTGCTCTTCCAGATATGTCATTTATGGTTCCCACATATTCAGTGATATTAAGCAATTCAGAGGCTAAGAAATATGTTATTCCAAGAAGAATCACTTTCGTGGTAAAACCACCAAGAGTAGGACGCACAACACCATATCCCATTGAAACAGAGAGTATAAGAAGACGTGAAAGAGTTTTCCTTATGGCTCCAATTGTCACAACCCATGTAGTAATTCCAACTGGCCTTGTTCCTGTGTTGTTAAAGTGTGCATACTCAAAATACCAAAGACTCATCTCAAACAACCCCAGAGCAATAACTATGGTGATGCAGTGCTGAAGTTGCAAGACATCCTTTGAAAATCTCACGTACTGGAAAAACCAGATGAGACAAAGCATTGCATATGCAAGAGACATAACCACATAAAACTTCATCAAAGGGGCCATCCTTCCAGGTAAATAACCATCAGGATTTTTCCATAAAGTCCTCCCAGTCAGGGTCATCCCTTTGAGTTCTGGATCACATGATATGAAAAACAAGTTGTACATTCCAGTCTTTGTAATATAAATCTCCGTATTTCTCAAATGTGTGGACAAATGCCTCCCATTAAAATGTACATTTAAGACAATAGGCCAGTTGTTATCATTTGCAGAAGGTATTCTAATGACTTCACCTTGTTTACAACCTTCCAGCTTAGCAAGATCTGGGGTGCAACATATAGACCTTTGCCCACCATAAGGTGAACCACCAATATTATCACGATCAGCTACCTCAAAAAGTATAACTTGTATCAATCCAGTACTGTGTGCCATCTTTGAGTGCTGGCTTGCTGATGCTTTACTCCTCCAAAATGTGATATTCTCAAATCTATACGTTAAATTGCAAATGGATATAACTACCTTGTCTGAGCTAAAGATGAAAACAAGAAATACAAAAAGGAAAACATGAAGATCACCTTTGGTTTTCCTAAGTTAATCTAAAGAATCTGACATCGGGTAATCTGTGCATGGATTGTACTTGTCAAAAAAAGAGTACGCTTTTGAGATCTTTTATACTCAAAATTGTTTCTCTGCAGTGAGCCCTTTCCCGAATAAATTGAATTTGTTCATGTTTTATAAGTAACTCCATTATAAGTTTTGGATTACAACACTTGTTGATTACAGTTCCACATGATAAAATGATTACCTACCATAAACGCCCTTACATTAATACACAATAAGCTACCATACACACCCTAACACTAATGCAATCAATGTATCCACAATAATCTACAAGAATCCAAGTGCAAACACAACAACTTGCCATAACAATTGATTGAACTATTAACATGGAGTAAATTTAACTTTCAATGTTACCTTAACCAATCAAAATATGTATGTATTTGCAGGTGAGCCAATTTCCATCAATAATTTTTTGTTATTGGAATACAATTAATTATATATTCACAGGGGAACTGCCACCGACACTCGGAGATAATAAAAAGCAGGGGAAATGTACTCGATGAAATTAAATTAGAACTTTTCCTAGTTCCATATTTATCCTATTTAACCTTGCTCCATTTCACAAGATGTATCCGTATTATAAAAATCAAATATATATATATCACAATTTAACCTAACAAAATAGCTTCTTTTTTCCTCATAAATTAACGAACAAAAAAATCTGACAATGCTGGCATAGATCTAGCACAATGTCAATCAAATGAATATTATACACGTATATATTGGAAGAGGGAGAATAAGATTACTGGATATAAGAACGGCCATCAGAGCGGTGGAGGAGGGAAGAGGTGGTCCGAGCAGCGAGGATGCCTTCACTGCCGCCGGAGAGAAGGTAAGCATTACCGACTTCTCGAAATGGATCTCGATCGTAGCTATGGATAGAGGCATGAGTTGATCCAATGACTGAGAGTACAAGCGCACCTACCGGTAGAATGAGGTAGTAGAAAACTGAAGTAGGTGCAGCAGCTAAACCCATTGGAGGGAGGAGAGAGAAGGATTCTTGTGGTAGAGAGAAAAGATCGGGCGAATATGGTGGAGAGCGAAAGAGTGAAACTGAAGTGAAGCAATGGCTGGTGATCGGAGAAGGGAGTTTGTCTTCACACACTTGTAAAGGACTGTTGGTAATGTTACAGGTTTTAAATTTTTATTTTTTAGGACATTAAAAACTAAATTTTAATTTCAAACCTAAAGTTTAATTTTAAAATCAATTAAACATTATTTTTTAAATTATGATTATCAATTTGGAGGATATTTTTTATTTTTTGGTTCATAATCTGAGTTTGACGAGGTTTTATTTGGGTTCATAAAATGGGTGATTTACGTTTGGGAAGAATTTAAGTTTGAGGTTTATTTAAGTTTTAAACTAATTGTTTTTTTGGGTATTGAAAAGATAAAGGGGCGTGAATTTTTAAATGTTTTTAATATTAATGTTTAGTGTTTAATTAAATTAATTATTATTTATACATAAAATTTGAAAATTAATTATCACCTTTAGAAAATCTAAAGTTTGAAAATTAATTATTACTTTGACAAAATAATGTTTTAAATTTGGAAAGTAATTGAAATTTCTTAAAATATGTATGTAAAAATTAAGTAAAATATAAATAAAACAAAAAAGCTATTTTTAGGATATGTTTTTTTACATTATCATATATGTTTAATTAAAATTTAATATATATATATATAATTAAGTTTTGAGTTGGTTATTATAAAAATAATTCCTTAAATTATTATTTATATTCTTTAATGAAGTCAAACCGTATAAGATTAAATTGTTGCTGACAAATGGTTCATTTTCGCCGGAAAATAATTTTGGGGTGGACATCGTATGTAATTCAAAATTTTATGTAGCAATTTAGAAGCCTAATTATTTTGGGATCATAAATTTGACGACACTTAATGTAACAAAAGTATAAGCATATCTTATATTTAGAAAATTGATATTACCACATTGTTTTTTTGATATTTTAACTCATATGACCCACATATTAGCTGACGTGTTAAATTTTTATTAGCAAATATATATGTTATATGTGTCAAAATATCAAAAAATAATGTGATAATATTATTTTCCTATATTTATTGTCAAGTTTTATTGGGTTGAGTTGAGTCACTTATGACCAAAGTTTCCCTCCAACTTACACCAATAAGAACTATTAAAAGAAGTTGGTTTGCTTCCGACTTGCAACAATAAGAAGACTGCCCAAAAAAATAAAATCAATTATTCCAACAAACAACACATTATTAATAAAAGTCTGCCCGCATTTTGTCTCCAACTTAACTTATACCTGCATGTATTGTCTACGCGCATTGCGGGACCCCAAACTTCTTATTCATGAAAATCCATATCTTAACATGTTAAAAGAATGGATTATAAACCATATTGTTACGTTTGAATCAACAGGATGAAATAGACGAAGAAATAAAATAAAAATAATATATTTGATGATTATTTTAGAATATAAAATATTTAAATGGAATAAAAATTCATTTTATTCTTTTATTTTTTTATTTAATGTGGCGAAGGTGGAATAAAATCTGTTCCAATGAAATGAATATATATATATATATATATATATATGATAATTTTGTCATTATATGGCAACACTCACCACCACCAACAATCAAAATATATTTAAAATGCTTTAAAATCATTCAATTATGTCCTCCATTCCATAAGTCGGTTGATGTAAAATTAAAGAACATAAATCATTCAAATGGAATGAAAATTCATTCTATTCTTTTGTTTTTTATTTTATATGGCGAAGGTAAAATAAAATTCGTTCTAATGAAATGAATATATATGTGATAATTTTGTCATTATATGACAACAACCATCACCGCCACCAATCAAAATATACTTAAAATGCTTTAAAATCATTCAATTCCGTCCTCTATTCCATTCGTCGGTTGATGTAAAATTAAAGACGTCTTGTGTTTTTGATGGAGTGGTTAACATAAAGTTAACTTTGGTAAATTAATCAGTATGGTGTCGATACGCAGACGCAGAAGAGAGGCGATCTCTCTCTGCGTGTCAGCACCGTATTGATCACGTGACCAACTTGCCACGAACTTAACTTCCCGGATTATGATTAGGAAAGCGGAGGCTGAATCGATTGATTTGACTTGCGTATATGAGTAGCTCCGGCACGAGTCTCGTTAGGGGGCATCATCCAATTGTTATTATGGTAGACTAGAGGATATTCTTCCTTAATTGCTACTTCTTTTGCACATTCTTCTTCATGTAGAATTTGGAGGAGTTGTTTATGAAGTCTTTCCGTGTGCGTTAGAATAATTTGTCTTGCTGCCGATCTCTTCTTTTTCGGAAACTTAAAGTTCCATTCAAAATTCTCATCAGCTGAACACCCTACAATTGCAAATATAAATATGTTAAATCTGTGACGCCCCCAAAATAGGTATACATCACCCATTCTGAGTTGTCAATACATGGTACAGAAACAACTACAACTTTATTATTACAACAGTAAAACTGTGAGTTTAAATACAAATATTATCTTCTAGACAATATCTATACTCAAATAAATCCTCATCACATTTATTGATACATTATTTTACAAAAATGGTGAGGACTACTAAACAACTCTCTCTAGAACCTTCATTCCATACCCCGACTCGTACTCGCTATATTCTCGCCTCCTGAGAAAAATAGAACAAAAAGGAAAAGGGTGAGCTCAACTAGCTCAGTAAAGAATATTATGACTAAGATAATATACAACAAATTACCGTTAGTCTTCAACAAGGAAAAATCTAATAGAATACAATAGACAACAAATTTTAAATCAATATTCGCAGCGGAAATAATAATTCATAAGAAGAGTTAAGTAGAGAATGCAAACTACTATCTTCTATGTATGAATTTAAAATTTCATCGTCTATCTTTTATCCCTGTAACATCAATCAATATACATCTGGAATCAAATATTCATCTTTGCACTATAGGCCAAAGATATTCATCGATTGGTCATGTTCATCTAAACACTGCTCATCTTTGCACTACTACCAAAGATATTCTTCAGAAATCATTCATCTTTGCACTATAGGCCAAAGATATTCAATAATATCATCATTTAAGACTGAGGATGATGAAAAATATTTTTTTTAAAGAAACGAATCCAGTGAAACAAAATGACAAGGATTAAGGATTCGTACTTGGTTTTATCCATGTTCAAAAATACCTCAAAAATAATCATAGTGGTGTAAAATTCAAGAATGATCAAAACATGGATACAATCAAAGCTAGTATCCGAATAGATATTTTGGACGAAAAGAAGAAATTTTATTTTTCTATGAATGAAGGTCAGATATCGTGAATAAGGTCAGTATCGTGAATAAGAATCTCACACCAAAAGATAGAAATTCCACAAAAACATTGTGAGACCCCTGATTTTATCAATAAAGATTTAAATTTTGTCGAAATAATTTTTTTATATTATGGTGTGAATTTAAGATAATATTATAGTTGTGGGTAGTATTTATAAATTTTGTAAAAGTATGCAAGTGGTTATATTATATTCGATTGGTCTGGGAATATTCGGTTTTAGTAGGAATATTCGTACAACTACTCAATCATTGGTGGACCCATTAATGTAATTATCATTTGATCGAGAAAACGACAAAAATATTTTATTAAAATAACGGCGGAAGTTTTACCGTTGATAATCGTTGAACTACTCGGTAGTAAAAGTACAAAGAATACGTGTGGTTGCATAGAAGACACGATATTGATTATCGATGCTTATGTGAGAAGTCACTCGGTTTGATTCCATTATTGCCGATTAATAATATGAATTATTATAGCGATAATGACGTTTTGTTTTATTCAGTATTATTAACGTAATAAAATGTAAACATCTTTTATATAAAATAGAATACTTTATTAAAGTTATTCTATAAATGTAATATATTATATTTTATTACGATAGTGTTGTATAGTAGTTTTTTGCATAGATTTTGCATAGTATTGCATAGTGTTTGCATAGTAAAATGTTTTTATATAAATAGAATATATTATATTTTATTTAAAAGATTTTTCTTTAAATATGGACCATCGATTAAAGTAAATCAATCTGGACTGCTCATGGATTAGTTACTATGCATTCCATTTTCCTATAAATAAGCTCATTCCTTCATTATTTTCTTACTTAATTCATTGAAACTCTGAGAGAGAAATTATAGAGAAGCTATAGAGAGAAAATTATAGAAAGAAGAAGAGTATTATTCGCTACTTCACTACTTCTATATTCATTCTTTTACTAGTGAGGGTGTTATTCTTTCTTCTTGAAGAGAACTTCTGTTATTCCATTCATTATCATTCTTGCTGAATAACTTTGTAAAAGTGGCATACCCTATACATAACTTGTCACGCCAGATACCCTATACTTGGTGAAATCCTTATGTTATTCCATTGCTTATTATTCATTGAATAACTCAGATACGCTGTGATTTACCCTATACTTGGTGACATTCTTCTATTATTTACATTTGAACATCCCGTCTCGTGTGTTTTACACGGACCGGTTCCATTTTTATTATTCTGTTGGAACATCCCGCATCATGTGTTTTACAGGACCGGTTAAAATCTTTATCATTCTCGTTGGAATATCCTATCTCGTGTGTTTTACACCGGATCCGGGTTCCATCTTTATTATTCTGTTGGAACATCCCGCTTGTGTGAATTTCACCGACTCTGGTTCCGTTATTATTATTCTCGCTGAATAACCTGTCTCATGCAAGCACCGCATGCATGGTGATTTCTTTTGTTATTCCATTCTTTATTATACCCAGTTTAGTTAAAACTTTGACTTCTATACTCCATGAAATTAGTAGAATATCCTCGATATTTGCGTTTCATCCAAAGATCTTTCATGGAAATATTCTTCCGATCATTCTTGAATTTTACTCTATTTAAACAAAGATCACGTTGACAATTTGGACGTTAATAATTCATGGATTAAATAATTCTTGAACTTGTTTTATTGAATTACTATGTCATTGTCATCATCCTCATGTTATATTATGTTATCTTTCGCTTACGTGCGCATAGATAGATGAACTTAGTATGATTATGACCTGGGATCATCTAAGATAATCATGACTTGATATAAATGATGTGACAAAAGTCCTCAAAGGGTCAGTAATGCAGTTGATGGATAGTTTTTGGTATGATTATGATTGGGGTGATTCTAAGTATATAGTCATGACCATTGATAATTTGATGAAAATCCTTGACCGTGGTAATGTGGATGATTAGATGTGGTGGTTTATTATTGTCGAGTCTCAAATGATAAAAATTGATGAAAACCTTTTAAAACCTAAAAGATAGTAGAGATTTTATTCTCTACTTGACTCTTTTTAATGGATTGCTTATTCCGCCGCAGCTTAAACCGGTTGTCTATTGTATTTTATCGCTTTAACATTGTTGAAGGCTAATGATAATTTATTTCGCATTATCTTAGTCATAATATTTCTTCGGGCTAGTTGAGCTCACCCTTTTCTTTCACCGTTCTCTTCGTGAAATGAGAACATAAATTTGGGGACGAGTCGGGAACGTAAGTAATGGTCCGAGGATCAGATTAGTAGTCCTCACTATTCGTGAAATAGTGTGATAATAGTTGTAATGAGGACTCCTTTTGAGTTTGTATAATATCTAGTAGACAATATTTGTATTCAAACTCACGCTTTTGTCGATTTATACCTACGCTTATATTAGTAAGTTGTATTTGAATTTATGTACCATGTAAGTGGCGACCCAAGATGGGTGACGATACCTAATTTTGGGGGCGCCAAAGTTGGTATCGAGCCATAAGTGTGAAGAGCCCCGAGCCCTCTCATTTGGTGACTTCTGTTGATGGGGATGCACCGCCGGACTCTCCGTAGGGACGTCGTCTTTCGATGGCAAGTCGATAGTACTAATATCGAAGCGGACTCTCCGTAGGGGACGCCGCTTTTCGGTGGCAAGTCGATAGTACTAATGTGAGGTCTTGACACAAGTTGGTGTCCAGAGTCACGGTTAGTATCGAGCTTAGGATATGATCCCTGGCTAAGATGTGAGAATAGTATTAGGAGGGAGAGACGGGAATTTCTTCGCTAGTATGACCTACCTAAATTTATTTGGTATTTAATTGGCTCGGTAAGAGTATAGGGATAATATGTGATATGTTAATTAACCCTTGTTTTGTGACGGTGTTTGAGAATGACTTCGAAAATGCCGAGATAAGCAATGAAGCACATGAGAGTGTTGATTCACTCAAACAAAAGGTAAACCACCAACAACACGATAATAATCATTTGGTGGTGGCGCTATTAGTAACAATGATAACCATCGTGGGGAAATTATCATGCTAAGAATGGAAACCACTTCGGTGGTAATCACGGCAAAGATAATAGATGTGGAAATTGCAAGAAGAGAAGGTCATTTAGCTCAATTTTGTTGTGCACCAAAGTCAAGTCTATTGGGACGGTGGCACCAAAGGTGGATATGGACAAAACAAAGTCGTTGGTTTTAGGAAGTGCATTTTCATGACTTCTCAAAAGCGAAGTAAACCGAACGAAGTTAGCACGGGTTAGTTAATTATAAATTGTAAGTCTATACCTTATAAGATACCTGGGTTCTACCCATTCTTTTATCTCTTGCTCATGCTCAACGCTTAAATTTGACCAAGAAGTTAAACTTTGACTTATTAATTGAAACTTGTTAGTAGGAGCCTTCACATTCATGACTACTATTTTTAAATCTTGTTTGATGCAAATAAACACTTTCACGTTACCGTCGATCTTATCTTTTTGAAAATACTTGCCTTTGATGTGATTTTAGGAATCAATTGGTTAACTACTCATCATGCTTTTCGTAAGGTTGTTAGCTTTTATATTCATAACCAACCCGTTATACTGAATTCAAAGTAACCAAACCCTAAAGTTAATCATTTGTTATATCAAGCCATAAGTAACGAGCCCCGAACCTTTCGTTGTTGACTTCCTTGTGTGGAATGCAACCGGCCGGACTTTTCAGAGACAACATCGTGAATGAAGATGGCAAGTTTATAGGTATCATTGTGAGGTGCTATCTAGGTTAAGGGATAGAAGTCACGGTTGGTATCAATGTGACGTATTATCCAAGTCTTGGATGAGAGTCACAGTTTTGAATGATATTTCTATTATTAATAAATTTCTGGCGTATTCTTGAAGACTTCTTAGCCTACTTAGAGCGTGAAATCGAATTTTGTATTGACCCCAAAGACAAAAACCCATTTCTTAAACCTCAAATATTTCTTCAACTAAAAGGATGCATTTACGTGGATTATGATGAAAGTCATAATAAAAGCATTGGACTAATGAAAATCATGGGTATACGTGGTATTAGTAAGTGTTATAATGAGTTATGTTGGTTAGTATGTGAAAACATGAAAGTTTCTTTGAAATCACAAAGAGTTGAAAATCAGATTTTGGTGAAAAACGTAACATGAAATTCAATTGACCATATCTCCTATTATATTTTAAATTTTTGAATGTGGTCAAGACCTAGAGTTAGATCTATGAGTTACCTAACTAATTCAAGTGGAATTACTGGAAAAGGTGTTGTAGATTTTTGTGTGGACTGATTTTAGCAAAGGAGTGCAAAGCTGCAAAAACCAAAAAAAGCTGCTGCCATGATTTTAGAGGGGCTGTTTCGGCCACTTAAATTATGAGAAAAATTCTGGCCTTTTGGGACATGAAAGTATATGGTATAAAGTACCTCCTGTCCAAAAATGAGCTCATTCTGACTTAAAATGAGCAAGTTATGACTATTTCAATATTTTGGTTTTTTCGATGAAAAATGCTATAACCGGAGTTCTATAACTCCGATGACCATGAAATTTAAACTAGAAGCTCACGTTAACATGTGTAAGGTCCTGCCAAGATTTGGGAATTTTTGGAGTTAAACTTGAGGTAGCTAATTTCTTAAGGAATTAATTAGAAATTGATTTTTGAAAAATAGTAAATGAATTTTAAAAATTCCGAGAAAAATATATTTTCATTATGGGACTATATTATGCTAAATCCCAGAAAAGAAATATTTTTGGGACTAATTTGGTATTTTTCATGAAAATAGTTTAGTTACTGTAACATATGAGTTAAATATGTTATGTGAAGTAACAAAGTTGAAAATATGATTTTATGGCTAGAGAATCCTATATAGAATATATGCATATTTTTGATGAGGATTTGATAATTGGTGATGATATTTTATGAGTATGGCATTTTGAATGATTAAATGCATTATATGGTAAAACGTAAACAATTGAGATAAATTATTTATAAATTTAAGAAGTGATTAAAATATTGTTATAATATTAATGTTATTAGATTATGAGATTATTAAGTGATTGATAACATGGGGATGTTCTTGAATCCGGATAAATTATATTATAAATGTTTAATATTTATCCTTTATCTCATTTGATTGATTCTTTATATCATTATCCTCATGCTTATATTACGTTGAAAGTCATCTCGTATTCAGAAGGTGAGATAGATGGACTTGGTATGATTATGACTGTGGATTGTTCTAAGATAATCATAATCAGTAATTGAAAACACAATTATCTTTGGCAGTAGTGCATGGATAATTTGTGGTCGTGATACTAATGAATACATAATTATCTTTCGCAGTAGTGCATGGATAATTTGTGTGGTCGTGATACTAATGAATACACAATTATCTTTCGTAGTAGTGCATGGATAATTTGTGGTCGTGATACTAATGAATACACAATTATCTTTGGTAGTAGTGCATGGATAATTTGTGGTCGTGATACTAATGAATACACAATTATCTTTGGTAGTAGTGTATGGATAATTTATGGTCGTGATACTTAATGAATACACAATTATCTTCGTCAGTAGTGCATGGATAATTCGTGGTCGTGATCTTAATGAATACACAATTATCTTTCGTCAGAAGTGCATGGATAATTTGTGGTCGTGATACTAATGAATACACAATTATCTTTGGCAGTAGTGTAATGGATAATTTGTGGTCGTGATACTAATGAATACACGATTATCTTTGGCCGTAGTGCATGGATAATTCGTGGTCGTGATACTAATGAATATCCTTGGCCTCACGTAGTGGGATGATTCGATGATATGGATTAATTATCGAAATGAGTCTCAAAGAATGAAATATTAATTCATGGATGTGGTAAAAGTCATCTTTCGTCAGTAGTGCATTGATAGACTTGGTATGATTATGACCACGGATTATTCTAAGATAATCACGATCAGTAATTGAAAAACACGAATATCCTTAGCCAAGAAGTGCATGGATAATTCATGGTTGTGATACTATTAAGTCGAGTCTCAAAGATTATTGGTTTTACGCTTATATATCTTTGGCTCAGTAAGGCAAAAGATGAATTGTTAATGAATATCTTTGGCGGATTACGAAGATGAATTTAATATTTTCAACAATAAAGGTATTCAAGGTATCCTCACCTCTTTATCATACCAGTGCACGCACTCTAATTTCGAGGGCAAAATTCCATAAGGAGGGAGATTGTGAGACCCAGATTTTATCAATAAAGATTTAATTTTTTGTCGAAATAATTTTTTATATTATGGTGTGAATTTAAGATAATATTATAGTTGTGGGTAGTATTTATAAATTTTGTAAAGTATGCAAGTGGTTATATTATATTCGATTGGTCTGGGAATATTCGGTTTAGCGAGGAATATTCAGATAACTACTCAATCATTGGTGGACCCTATAATGTAATTATTGTTTGATCGAGAAAACGACAAAAATATTTTATTAAAATAACGGCGGAAGTTTTACCGTTGATATCGTTGAACTACTCGGTAGTAAAAGTACAAGAATAATGTGGTTGCATAAGAAGACACCCAGATTGATTATTGATGCTATGTGAGAAGTCACTCGGTTTGATTCCATTATCACGATTAATAATATGAATTATTATAAGCGATAATGACGCTTTTGTTTTATTCGTATTATTAACGTAATAAAATGCGAAACATCTTTTATATAAAATAGAATACTTTATTAAAGTTATTCTATAAATGTAATATATTATATTTTATTACGCATAAGGTCGCATAGTATTTTTTGCATGTTGTTTTTTGCATAGTATTGCATAGTGTTTGCATAGTAAAATGTTTTTATATAAATAGAATATATTATATTTTATTTAAAAGATTTTTCTTTAAATATGGACCGCCGATTAAAGTAAATCAACTGGACTGTTTCATGGATTAGTTACTACGCATTCCATTTTCCTATAAATAGAAGCTCATTCCTTCATTATTTTCTTATTTAATTCATTGAAACTCTCTAGAGAGAAATTATAGAGAGAGCTTATAGAGAGAAAATTATAGAAAGAAGAAGAGTATTCTCGCTACTTCACTACTTCTATATTAGGTTCTTTTTACTGTAGTGGGTGTTATTCTTTCTTCTTGAAGAGAACTTCGTTATTCCATTCATTATCATTTCATTGAATAACTCGTAAAAGTGGCATACCCTATACATAACCTTTGATACGCAGCATACCCTATACTTGGTGAAATCCTTATGTTATTCCATTGCTTATTATTCGCATTGAATAACTCGTATATGCTAAGTTTTACCCTATACTTGGTGACATTCTTCTATTATTCATTGCTGAACATCCTCATCGTGTGTTTTACACCGGACCGGTTCCATTTTTTATTATTCCGTTGGAACATCTCGTCTCATGTGTTTTACACGGGACGGTTTAAAATCTTTATCATTCTCGTTGAATATCCTATCGTGTGTTTTACACCGGATCCGGGTTCCATCTTTATTATTACATTTGAACATCCCGCTTGGTGAATTTCACCGACTCGGTTCCGTTATTATTATTCTCATTGAATAACCGCCTACATAAGCACCGCACGCATGGTGATTTCTTTTGTTATTCCATTCTTTATTATACCCAAATTGGTTAAAACTTTGACTTCTATACTCCATGAAATTAGTAGAATATCCTTGATATTTGCGTTTCATCCAAAGATCTTTTCATGGAAATATTCTTCCGATCATTCTTGAATTTTACTCATTTAAACAAAGATCATGTCGACAATTTGGACGTTAATAATTCATGGATTAAATAATTCTTGAACTTGTTTTATTGAATTACTATGTCATTGTCATCATCCTCATGTTATATTATGTTATCTTTCGCTTACGTGCATAGATGAACTTAGTATGATTATGACCAGGATCATTCTTAAGATAATCACGACTTGATATAAATGATGTGACAAAAGTCCTCGGTATTCTGTAATGCGTTGATGGATAGTTTTTGGTATGATTATGACCGGGGGTGATTCAGATAGTCATGACCATTGATAATTTGATGAAAATCCTCGACCGTGGTACGTGGATGATTAGATGTGGTGGTTTATTATTGTCGAGTCTCAAATGATAAAAATTGATGAAAACCTTTTAAAACCTAAAAGATAGTAGACTTTATTCTCTACTTGACTCTTTTAATGGATTGCTTATTCCACCGCAGCTTAAACCGGTTGTCTATTGTATTTTATCGCCTTTAACATGTGAAGGCTAATGATAATTTATTCTCGCATTATCTTAGTCATAATATTTCATCGGGCTAGTTGAGCTCACCTTTTCTTTTCATCGCTTTCTTCTGTGAAATGAGAACATAGCCGGGATTTAGCCTGGGGAACGTAAGTAATGGTCCAGAGGATAGATTATTAGTAGTCCTCACTATTCGTGAAATAAAGTGTGATAATAGTTGTAATGAGGACTCCTTTCGAGTTTCAGTATAATATCTAGTAGACAATATTTGTATTCAAACTCACAGCTTTTGTCGATTGCATACACGCAGCAGCTTATATTAGTAAGTTGTATTTGAATTTATGTACCATGTAAGTGGCGACCCAAGATGGGTGACGATACCTAATTTTGGGGGCGCCACAAACATCTTCACGCTTCACTTAATAGTACTCGTGAATAAGAACTCGTGAATAAGAACTCATGAATACTAACTTGTGAATAAGAACTCGTGAATAGTAACTCGACATGAAAAAGTTCCAAATTTGATAAAAAGTTCCAACCAATATTTCAAAGATAATGATATTGAAGAAATAATATCATTTGAGAAGAAAATAACATCCCTTACCTCGAAAGATTAAGACTTCTAATTTGGAATAAGGGTATAGGTCAAGGAACTTGCAACCGTATAAAAATACTCAAAGTATACTCAAAATACTCACAAGAATACGCCGATAATATAGAGAGAAAACTTCAGATTTACGGTGTGATTTTCAATTCTAACCCAAGACCCTATTTATAGGAAAATACTTGTAACACCAAAGTAGAAAATTTATTAAAATATTAATATATATATATATAATCTTCATGCACACCTTTGAATCTGAAATTCTGTAATTGAACACATGCCTCATACATGCAAAAAATGTTTTTTGTAAAAAACATATTTAAAACTTCAAAAATTAATTATTTTGGAGCTTCAGAACTTCAATAATTCATAATAAATAGCCCTTTTATCAAAAAATTCGAATCTCGCGAGTTTTTATAAGAAATTCAATTCTCTACAACTTTGCAGAAAAAAGTTTTCCCAAATTCCAAATAGAAATTGACCGAAATCCACAAACAATCGATTTTACAATTTATAATCAAATTTCAACCAATAAATGGGGTCCAACCGACATGTTTAACATGTTTTAAACATTTATTGCAACAAAAATACTCTTCCTCCTCAGATACTCATATATCCCACATTAGTTGTAAAAATATCACCATTATTATATTATTAAAATATAATAATATATTTAAACGAATTATTTTATCGTAAAAAGATAAAATTTCAATTTTCAACAATTGTCACATTAAAATTTTTCTCCATCTATATCCACATAAAATCAATATTTTCCTCATCATATGAATCAATAATTAATTATTCACAAATAATACTACGTAATCACAATATCGACAACCAGCAGGTTCCTCAGAAAGAGGGGCTTTCAATAAGAATTTCTTCTTCTCGGGCGCAGCAATTAGGTGACCAAACCTCTCCTTAGACAGTAACATTCTAGACATTGCCAATAATGTTATCTAATAATATTATTCAGATAATATGAATTATTGCTTCGATAATGAAAAATACCGCAGTAATGACAATTATCAAACAACAAAGAATATAAAATATCAACGCAAAGCAATTATTAACTCAATAAAATAAAATATCGAACGGTAATTATCGTAACCATTATTGAGTAGTGCCTTCAATAATTGGTGCAATGTCAGGTGCTATCTTCAAGCAACAATGCGTACATCGTGTTTTAAACCACCGGGTATTCCAATAGTGTTAACTATAATAACTACTACCAAGTTATTTTTAAACAACTTATATTTGTCGCTTTCTTCATCCAATCGCTTTCAGTTATGGGCCCACACATGGTCGCTACTGATGCATTTAATATTCTCCGACAAAGATTTAATATTCCACGACCAAAACGAATATTCCCCGACAACAATGAATATTTTATAACCACTTGCTTATTTTGAAATATTTGCGTATTTAACCCCTAACTATCCACATTAATCAAATCAACCCTTACTATTTCAAAATAATAAATAGAGAAAATTAAATTTCATTAATAATAAGTTGGGGTCTTACAAAATCATCTATTAATTTTCTTATATTTCAATATAAATAAATATATTTCATGAATTGAATATTTTATGAGAGGATAACCATATAAATTGTAAATGTTTTATATCGACTATTTTGATTGTCAGATACGTGGATAAGTATTACTGATAATTTTTGTGGAGACAAATCTTAATTAAAAAGATTTGAACTTGCATCTCAACTTTGTATAGAAATTTAATACAATAAGTTTAGGGGGACATTTTTTTAGTGACATTCTAGTGACCCTTTTTTTTTTGTAGTACCTCCCAAAAAATATATAAGATTTATTCCAACTTAAATTTTTACAGAAAACAGTATTTTAGGTGTAATTTGGATACATCTGAAAACAAGGTCAGTATAGATCGTATATACTGCTTTCAGATGTATCCAAATTACACTTAAAACACTGTTTTTTATAAAAATTTCAGTTGGAATAAATACTATACATTTTTTAGAAGATACTACAAAAAAAAAACCAAAAAAAAATGTCACTAAGAAAATGTCCCCCTAGAAGGACTCAATTTAATAAGTAGGTGATTCCATTTCCAAAGCACGTGATTATAATAACAATATTCCAAAGTTCACTTCATCAAAATAGCTATTGTGAGAACCCAGATTTTATGAATAAATATTTAATTTTTTCGAAATAATTTTTTTGAATATTATGGCGTGGATTTGATATAATGTTATAGTTGTGGGTAGTATTTATAAATTTTGCAAAGTACGCAAGTTGTTATATAATATTCGATTGGTCGGGGAATATTCGTTTTAACAGAGAATATTCGTATAACAACACAATCATTGGTGGACCTCAGAAGCGGAATTATTGTCGGATTGAGAAAACGATAAAAATATTTTATGAAAATAACTACGGAAATTTTAATTAATCTTGTTGAACTACACAGTAGTAAAAAACAAGAATACGCGTGGTTGCATAGTAGACACCAGATTGATTATTGATGCTTATGTGATAAGTCACTCGCTTTGTTTTATTGGTATTATTAATGTAATAAAGCGGAAAAGCTTTTTATATAAAAAAATGTAATACTTTTATATGGTTATTCTATAAATAGAATATATTATATTCTATTATGCATAGTATTTTGCATAGTAATTTTTTATATAAAATGTAATACTTTTATAAAGTTATTCTATAAATAGAATATATTATATTTTATTACGTATATAGTGTTGCATAGTGTCTCAAGATAGTATTTTGCATAGTAAAATCTTTTTATATAAAATATAATACTTTTATAAAGTTATTCATTTTATTAGATTATAAATAGAATATATTATATTTTATTTAAAAGATTTTGCTTTAAATATGGACCGCCCGATTAAAAGTAAATCAATCTGGACCGTTCATGAATTAGTTACTATACAATTCATTCTTCTATAAATAGAAACTCATTCCTTCATTATTTCTTACGAATTCACTGAAACTCTAGAAAGAGAAATTATAGAGAGAAAAAAGAAAAGTATTCTGCTACTTCACTACTCCAACATCCAGTACTCTTCTTCTTAAGGTAAGGGGTATTATTTCTTTTGTATTCATGAAGAGAACTTCTGTTATTCCATTTTTTATTATTCTGTTGGAATAACCTGTATACGCGAGCTACCCTATACTTGGTGAAATTCTTCTGTTATTCCATTATTTATTATTATGTTGGAATATCTTGTCTGTGCGTTTTACGCCGGACCTAGTTTCGTCTTTATTATTCTGTTGGAATATCATCGCTCGCAATGCGTTTTTACCGGACTGGTTCGCGTCTTTATTATTCGGTTGGAACATCCTGCTTGCAAATTTCTACCGACCGTTCCGTTATTTAATATTCTGTTGGAATAACCTGTATATACGAAGTACCGCATGCATGGTGATTTTTGTTATTATTCAATTCTTTATTATTCTGTTGGAACATCAATACGTGGCAATGGATACCTATTTTTGATGGTGACATGATTCAACTCCCGATAATCAATACAAAGTCGCATACTCCCATCTTTCTTCTTCACGAATAGTAACAGAGCACCCCAAGGAGAAGTATTAGGACGAATAAAGCCAATGTCTAACAATTCCTGCGCATTGGGTCTTTAACTCCTCGAAGTTCAATAGAGCCATTCGATATGGGCTTTGGAAATAAGTTTTGTAACGGGTTCAAGGTCGATACAAAATTCAATTTCACGCCTGGGTAGGCCAGAAGTTCTTTGGGGAATACGTCAGAAATTTATTAACAATAGAAATATCGCTCAAAACCGGCGTATTTTTGTTTAAATCGTGACATGAGCTAAGAAAGCTCGACATCCGCTTTTCAATAAACGAATAGCTTTATGGCTTGAGATGACCGTGATTGATTTTAATGGTTTGGTCGTTTGAATTAGCATAATAGGTTGATTAGGAATATGAAAGCTAACAACCTTACGAAAATAATCAATTTTGCATGATAAGTAGTTAACCAATCAATCCCTAGAATCACGTCAAATGCAAGTATTTTTAATGAAATAAGATCGACAGTAATGTGAGGGTACCGATTTGAACCAAACAAGACTTATAAGCAAGTGGATGTAATGAAGGTTTCTCCCAACGGAGTTTCCACGAGATAAGTCAAAGTCTAATTTCTCCCGAGTCAAATTTAATCGATGAGCGCAAGTAGGAGAAATAAAAGAATGGGTAGAAACCCCAGATCAAATAAAGTATAGACTTCATTAGAGTTTATGATAAGCTTACCCGTGATGACCTCATTTGGATTCCTTGCTCTTTGGGAGGTCACAACAAACGCCTCCTCAGACTACTCTGGGTTTTGAATTTTCTAGGATGGCCTTTGGTGCCTCCATCCTAATTGAATTTGTCTTTCATAAATGACAAAATCGAGCTAAGTGACCTTCTCTTCCACAATTATAACATGCTTTGGACGACATGACGCAGCTTTGATTTGATGTGTTCCTTTCCTCCGCATTTGAAGCATATGATAGGTGGTCTTTCTCCTTGGTGTCTTTGGTGCTTGACGTCTTTCCATCATTGTTGAATCTCCGTTTCTTGAAATGTCCATTCTTATTGTTTTGTACGATTACCACCGAAGTGGTTACCATATCTCGGCCCGTTGATTCCTCCACGCTTGTTGTCACCGCTTCGATGACTACTCGCATTTGTATTATAATTTTGCTTACCGCTTCTCTTTTAGTTGCGTTGACTCATTATCGCGTTCCACTAATCGAGCCCTATTTACAACATCCGAATACAAACACACGGTTTATGAGAAATAAGATGTTGACGTATCTCGCTTCAAACCTCTTAAAAACATTCGCGCCATTTCTCTCTTCATTATCCACCAAGTGGGACGAACTGTGATAACTCCGCAAATTTTGCCTCGTATTGCGACACTTGGCCATATTGTTTTGTTCCAACTTGATAAACTCCACCTCCTTCATGTATGGCGAATACTTTCGTGAAAGTATTTGTCGTTGAAATGACTCTGGAACTTCTCCCAAGATATCTTCAAGACAAAGAAAGTTGAGTACGTTTTTACCGATTCCCACCAAGAATCGCCTCTCCGCCAAGAAACATAAAAGCGTGCAAAGGAACCTTTACTCCTGAGCATCCCAAGACATCAAATATCTTGGTAATGCTTTATCCATGCTTCCGCCGAAGTGGTTTTGTTCTCCCTTAAACTCCGGTGGTCCCAGCTCCTTGAATTGTTTAAGCGGTGACCACCGAGAGTTTTCCGTGTTTCCACCCCACGTTTTGGGCAGGAGTCGCTCGCCTCATTGTTGCATAAATTGCGATAAAGCCTCTGAACATTTGATCATTCATCATTTGGTCGGTGTTGTTGTTTGTATGAGGATTGTCGCCTTCTCGATGCACATTATCCTCGATTATGGATATGTGGTGAATCAACGATCGCTCAAGGCTCCATTGCTATTCTCAACATTCTCAGATGTTATTTTCAGATACTGCCACAAAACAAAAGGTTAATTGACATGTAACAATTTATCCCTATCTTCTGACCAACCAATAAAATAGCACATAAATTTAGGTAGGTCATACTAGCGAAGGCATTTCTGTCTCTCCTCCTAGTACTATTCTCACATCTTAGCCAGGATCATATCTCAAGCTCGATACCAACTGTGACGCCCCCAAAATTAGGTATACATCACCCATCTTGGGTCGCCACTTACATGGTACGGAATTTAAATACAACTTATTAACATAACTGTACGTGTACAATACGACATAAACTGTGAGTTTAAATACAAATATCTGAAAGTAGTATGCACACAAGCCAATCATGTTTGATGATAAAGCATATACTTTGTAATAATCTTATTCATTTATTAATAAAAAGTATTAATTTATTAAAGGCTTTTAATTATCTACATGATCTTTGTCTTTTATAATATGTGATAAACCCATAGTTTTAAGCAATGCTTTTAGAATAATGATGATGATCATTCTAATGAGATCTAAATTCTTAGAAAGCTTAAAACTAAAATAGTTCCCAATCATTGGATTACTAAATTGGGGATTAGTGAATCAGGATAGATTGGTACATACGTCGTTTGCTTCATTGGATGAGGATGATTGATCTCATGATCATTTGTGTGGAGACACTAAAGCAAGTATGTAGGTGCTTATTAGAGAATAAGTTCATCTGAACGTGGCTCGCCAAGGAATAGCTAATGGAGTTTTATTTGCTCGTCAATAGAAATTCTGTAGTGATAGTAGTGACAAGTAATCCTTGGACTTGAGATCATCATAAGATATCTTGTGTATGATGAGTTATACTTTGACTTATTCCTTAAGACCCTTAGGGTATATCAAAGGGTATGCTTGGGTATAATAAGTTATACATGGAGATAATGTATGATCAATAAAGAATCTACCACTTCTAATAAAAGAAGAGAAATGTCCTATGTGATTCGATAAATGACAACCCAAAGAGTCCTTTGGTTAAGTAATGAAATTAGAAAGGAGTTTCTAATTTACATTATTTGGAGTTGTGCATTTAAGAGTCGAAATACATATAATTAAATAAAATAAGACTTGACGGTAATTCCATGTCTTATATTTAATTGGGACATTGTATGGTGGAAGGATTGAATTGCACGGTAACTATTTACTCAAAGGTTCTTTTATGATTAATGTTGAAATCTATATTATCCTAAAAGTCGTTTGATCGCTAGGGAGGCTTATCCCTATTGTAGAATAAATATTATTTATTTAAATAAATTAATTGTTTAATTTATTTATTTAAATAAGATTAGAATTGTTCTAATTGATTTATTCACAACCTAGGTTTAATATGGAGAACCTAAAGGGTCACACCATAAAAGGAAGAATAATTATTTAAGAAGTTAATGGCATAATCGTAATAATATGTTAAGTATATTTAATTTAATCTATGGTGATAGAATAAATTAAATAGCTTAATATTTATTATTTAATATTTTAGAAATATTAAATATAAATTAATGAGAGGAGTCTTATTAATATTATTACAATTATTATTATTTTAATTTCTAAAAGAGTTTAGGAATTAATTTAATATAAGTACTCTCATTTATTCCTAATAAGATTAGGAGGTTAAATTAGTTAAAGGAGTTTAATTAATTATCCCTAATAAGATTAGGGAGCTTAATTAATTAAAAGAATTAATTAATTAAAACCCAATTCCTTAATTGTTAAGGTGGGTTGCCCACATCTATAAATAAGAGGAGTCTTATTATGGGTGTGATGGGTTGTTGACTTTTACAACGTAATAATTCCAATTTGTTGGAGAGTACCCTTTTTTTATAGAGATAGGAAAAACTAGGGTTTGAACCATAAACACCCATCTTCTTGAATTTTCTTCTTCCTTGGTGGATCACCTCTAGATGCCAAACATTTGGGTGGCTAACGTTGATCAAAGGAAGGAACCAAACCCGGTGGATTCAAGATTGAACGCGAAAGGATTTGGAGGTGAACTTGTACCTGAGGAAGCTCGATCTTCAAGGGTATGATTTATTCTTTATCTTTTCGTTTAATTAATAATTATGCATAAAGGATGATCCGGGTATATGGTTTGTAAATTTTTAAACTCTGATTTTTATACGCTTCCGCATTATTTTTGCAATTTGATTGCGTTCATGAATATTACAAACCTAACAATATCGTCTACTAGATATTATACAAACTCAAAAAAAGTCCTCATTACAATTATTATCACACTATTTCACAGAATAGTGAGGACTACTAATGCTATCTTCAGGACCATCACTCGTTTCCCCGACTCGTCCCAACTATATTCTCATTTCCTGAAGAGAACAGTGAAAGAAAGGGTGAGCTCAACTAGCCCAGTAAGAAATATTATGACTAAGATAATGCAGAATAAATTATCAATAGTCTTCAACAATGTTAAACTGATAAAATACAATAGACAACCACAAATTATCCAGGCACTACGGCCAAAGATAATCGTGTTTTCAATTACGGTTATGATTATACCGAACAATCCCTGGTCATAATCATACCAAGTCCATCTATGCACTACAGGCCATAGATGACTTTCAACATAATATAAACATGAGGATAATGATATAAAGAATCAATCAAATGAGATAAAGGATAAATATTAAACATTTATAATATAATTTATCCAGGATTCAAGAATATCCCCATGTTATCAATCACTTAATAATCTCATAATCTAATATCATTAATATTATAACAATATTTTAATCACTTTAAATTTATAAATAATTTATCTCAATTATTTACGCTTTACTATATAATGCATTTAATCATTCAAAATGCCATACTCATAAGATATCATCACCAATTATCAAATCCTCATAAAAAAAAAAATATGCATATACTCTATATAGGATTCTCTACCATAAAATCATATTTTCAACTTTGTTACTTCACATAACATATTTAACTCATATGTTCGTAATTAAACTATTTTCATGAAAAATACCAAATCAGTCCCAAAAATATTTCTTTTCTGGGATTTAGCATAATATAGTCCCATAATGAAAATATATTTTTCTAATTTTAAAATTCATTTACTATTTTTAAAAATCAATTTCTAATTAATTCCTTAAGAAATTTGCTACCTCAAGTTTAACTCCAAAATTTCCAAATCTTGGCAGGACCTTACACATGTTAATGTGAGCCTCCAGATTTAAATTTCATGGTTATCGAAAGTTATAGAACTCCGGTTATAGCATTTTCATTTGAAAAACCTAAATATTGAAATAGTCATAACTTGCTCAATTTAAGTCGAATGAGCTTATTTTTTGGACAGGAGGTACTTTATACTATATACCTTCATGTCCCAAAAGGCCAGAATTTTTTTCTCATAATTTAGTGGCCAAAACAGCCCCTCTAAAATCATGGCGTTAGAAATTTTTTCGGTTTTTGCAGCTTTGCACTCCTTTGCTAAAATCAGTCCACACAAAAATCTACAACACCTTTTCAAGTAATTCCACTTGGATTAGTTAGGTAACTCATAGATCTAACTCTAGGACTTGACCACACTCAAAAATTCAAAATATAATAGGAGATATGGTCAATTGAATTTCATGTTACGTTTTTCACCAAAATCTGATTTTCAACTCTTTGTGATTTCTAAGAAACTTTCATGTTTTTACATAATAACCAACATAACTCATCATAACACTTACTAATACTTCATATACCCATGATTTTCATTAGTCCAATGCTTTTATTATGACTTTCAACATAATCCTCGTAAACAGATCCTATTAGTTTAAGAAATATTTGAGGGTTTAAGAAATGAGTTTTTGTACTGGGGTCAATACAAAATTCGATTTCACGTTCTAGGGTAGGCTAGGAAGTCTTCAAGAATACGCCAAGAAATTTATTAATGATAGAAATATCATTCAAAATCTATTATTCTCGCCCAAGACTTGGATAAGACGTCACATTAATACCAACTGTGACTTCTATCCCTTAACCGGATAAGACCTCACAATGATACCTATCAACTTGCCATCTTTCAATCACGACGCCGCTTACTGTAAAGTCCGCTTCAGTTGCATTCCATACAAGGAAGTCAACAACGAAAGGATCGGGGCACTTTACTTATGGCTTGATATAACGATTGATTAACTTTAGGGTTTGGTTACTTTGAATTCAGATAACAAAGTTAGTTAGGAATATGAAAGCTAACAACCTTACAAAAAGAATAATGAGTAGTTAATCAATCATTTTCAAAAATTACCTCAAAGGCAAGTATTTTCAAAGAGATAAGATCGTGAAAGTGTTTATTTGAAACAACAAGATTAATAAAAATGTTGGAGGTAACGAAGGTTTTTCCCAACGAAGTTTCAATAGATAAATCAAAGTCTAATTTTTCCTGAGTCAAATTTAAACATTGAACACAACTAGGTAGAATAAAAGAGTGGGTAGAACTTGTATTGAATAAAGTATAGACTTCGTAATAATTTATAATTAATTTTACCCGTAATAACCGTTCGGGTTTCTCGATAAACGCCTCGCTTAAATTACCGAAGTTGACTTTTTTACTATAGGTACATTCCACCCTTAAGTGCTTCTTCACATTCCCGATCCATGATTTGAATCATTATTCTCTCGATCCATATCGAATTGGGTTGGCCGACCGCTATGCATGTGGTAATTCAATTCGATGTCGGGTTCTCCAATTCTTGTCCAAAAGCAAAGTCCATTTCATCTATTTTGGCTTTATGGATCTGGACGTCTTTTTCTACACTATCAACGCGCATGCGCAGCTTTTTACCCATGCATCGCCTATTCTCCTTCGTTCGATTGTTTCTTCTTTCAGTTGATCTTTGATTTTTAAATTCTCAGATTCCAACTTTAATACCTTACACCATGCCAAAGCGTGATTTTGTTCGAGCATCACATATCGAGTAACCCAATTTTGAATTGTTGTATCCCTTTGTTCCACCTAATCGCTTGGTTCTTCAACCTGTTCTTCTAGCTCATTTAACACGATTTTGTAATTCTAAGTTTTGATCATAAACTTCTTCTAACCAATTCTCCTCGTGTTCCCCTTCTTCCTCTTCTTCCTCACTCTCACCGCTACCTCCGCAACTAGCTCTAAAGTAAACAATTAGTTCTTCATTCACTACGTGGATATCTCTAATTTATTCCTCGTCTCGACATTAATCGCATTAACTCCGATTAGTGATTAAAGGTGTCACAACGGTCACATTCACTCCATTGTGAATATTTTCATCCGCCATTTCCAAACACCGCCACAACACAAGGGTTAATTAATATATCAAATATTATCCCTATACTCTCGAAGACCAATTAAATAAAAAAATAAACTTAGTAGATCATACTAGCGAAGGAATTCTGCCTCTCTCCCTCCTAGTTCTTATCTCAAGATCTTAGCCAGGATCATATCCTAAGCTCGATACCAACCTCATGACACCCCCAAAATAGGTGGGTATCGTCACCCATCTTGGGTCGCCACTTACATGGTACATAAATTCAAATACAACTTACTAATATAACTGCAGCAAGTACAATACGATTATAAAGCATGAGTTTGAATACAAATATTGTCTACTAGATATTATACAAACTCAAAAGGAGTCCTCATTACAACTATTATCACACTATTTCACGTAATAGTGAGGACTACTAATGCTATCCTCTCGGACCATTACTTCGTTCCCGAGGCTCGTCCCAAATATGTTGTTCTCATTTCTGAAGAGAACGGTGAAAGAAAGGGTGAGCTCAACTAGCCCAAGAAGAAATATTATGACTAAGATAATGCGTAATAAATTATCATTAGCCTTCAACAGATGTTAAAGCGATAAAATACAATAGACAACCGGTTTTAACTGCAGCCGGAATAAGCAATCCATTAAAAGAGTCAAGTAGAGAATAAAGTCTACTATCTTTTAGGTTTTAAAAGGTTTTCATCAATTTTTATCATTTGAGACTCACTTTAATAATAAACCACCACATCTAATCATCCCCGCACTACTGGCCAAGGATTTTCATCAAATTATCAATGGTCGTGACTATACCGAATCACCCCTGGTCATAATCATACCAAAACTATCCATCATCGCATTATGTGCCATCGAGGACTTTTGTCACATCATTTATATCAAGTCGTGATTATACCTTAGAATGATCCCTAGTCATAATCATACTAAGTTCATCTATGCACGTAAGCCAAAGATAACATAATATAACATGAGGATGATGACAATGACATAGTAATTCAATAAAACAAGTTCAAGAATTATTTAATCCATGAATTATTAACGTCCAAATTGTCAACATGATCTTTGTTTAAGTGAGAGTAAAATTCAAGAATGATCGGAAGAATATTTCCATGAAAAGATCTTTGGATGAAACGCAAATATCAAGGATATTCTACTAATTTCATGGAGTATAGAAGTCAAAGTTTTAACTAACCGGGTATAATAAAGAATGGAATAACAAAAGAAATCACCACGCATGCGGTGACTTTGTGACAGACAAAAGTTATTCCAATGTAATAATAATAACGGAACTGTGTCGGTGAAATTCACACCGACGGGATGTTCCAATGAGAATAATAAAGACGGAACCGCATCCTGTAAAACACATGATAGGATATTCCAACAGAATGATAAAGACGGAACCAGGTCCGGTGTAAAACACACAGACAGAATGTTCCAACAGAATAATAAAAAATGGAACTGTGTCAAAGGTGTAAAACACATGCATGTGATGTTCCAAATGTAATAATAGAAGAATGTCACCATTATATAGGTAAACCAGTGTATCTGAGATCATGTATAGGGTATGCAGCAGACATGAGTTATTCCAACGAGAATAATAAAGAATAGAATAACGGAGGATTTCACCAAGTATAGAATTATCTGGTATAGAAAGTTATTCCAATGAATAATAAAGAATGGAATAATGAAGTTCTCTTCATGAATAAGAAAGAATAACACTTACGGGTACAACAAATAATATCCCTTACCTTAAGAACCGAATATTGGCAAGGTGAAGTAGAAGCGAATACTTTTCTTCTTTCTCTATAGTTTCTCTCTCAGAGTTTTTGAATGAATTTGTAAGAAAATAATGAAGGAATGAGCTTTATTTATAGGAAAATAGAATGCATAGTAATTAATCCATGAAAGCGGTCCATTGATTTACTTTAATCGGCATCCATATTTAAAGCAAAATCTTTTAAATAAAATATAATATATTCTATTTATATAAAAATATTTTACTATGCAAACACTACGCAAAACACTATGCAACACTATGCATAATAAAATATAATATATTCTATTTATGTAATAACTTTAATAAAGTATTCATTTTATATAAAAGATGTTTCGCTTTTATTACGTTAATAATACTTAATAAAAAAAAACGTCATTATCGCTATAATAATTCATATTATTAATCGACAATAATAGAATCAAACTGCGAGTGACTTCTCACATAAGCATCAATAATCAATACTGGCGTGTTACTATGCAACCAACATGACATCGTATTTTTACTACCGAGTAGTTCAACAAAGATCAGCAGTAAAACTTCCCGTTGTTATTTCAATAAAATATTTTTTTGTCGTTTTTTCAATCCGACAATAATTTCCGCTGGGGGTCCACCAATGATTGAGTCGTTGCAACGAATATTCCCCCGCTAAACCGAATATTCCCCACCAATCGAATATAATATAACCACTGCATACTTTGCAAAATTTATAAATACTACCCACAACTATAATATTATCTCAAATTCACACCATAATATTAAAAAATTATTTCGACAAAATTTAAATTTTTATTGATAAAATCTGGGGTCTCACATTCCGTGTGCGTTAGAATAATTTGTCTTGCTGCCGATCTCTTCTTTTTCGGAAACTTAAAGTTCCATTCAAAATTCTCATCAGCTGAACACCCTACAATTGCAAATATAAATATGTTAAATCATCTATTAATTTTCTTATATTTCAATATAAATAAATATATTTCATGAATTGAATATTTTATGAGAGGATAACCATATAAATTGTAAATGTTTTATATCGACTATTTTGATTGTCAGATACGTGGATAAGTATTACTGATAATTTTTGTGGAGACAAATCTTAATTAAAAAGATTTGAACTTGCATCTCAACTTTGTATGGAAATTTAATACAATAATTTTAGGGGGATATTTTTTTAGTGACATTCTAGTGACCCTTTTTTTTTTTTTTGTAGTACCTTCCAAAAAATATATAAGATTTATTCCAACTTAAATTTTTACAGAAAACAGTGTTTTAGGTGTAATTTAGATACATACAAGAAACATGGTTGTATAGACTGTACATACCTGTTTCTTGTATGTATCCAAATTACACTTAAAACACTGTTTTTTATAAAAATTTCAGTTGGAATAAATACTATACATTTTTTTGAAGATACTACAAAAAAAAACCAAAAAAAAAAATGTCACTAAGAAAATGTCCCCCTAGAAGGACTCAATTTAATAAGTAGGTGATTCCATTTCCAAAGCACGTGATTATAATAACAATATTCCAAAGTTCACTTCATCAAAATAGCTATTGTGAGAACCCAGATTTTATGAATAAATATTTAATTTTTTTGAAATAATTTTTTTGAATATTATGGCGTGGATTTGATATAATGTTATAGTTGTGGGTAGTATTTATAAATTTTGCAAAGTACGCAAGTTGTTATATAATATTCGATTGGTGGGGAATATTCGCTTTTAACAGAGAATATTCGCATAACCAAGACAATCATTAGTGGACCCAGAACGGAATTATTGTCGGATCGAGAAAACGATAAAAAATATTTTATGAAAATAATGGCGGAAATTTTACCGTTAATACTTGTTGAACTACTCTAAGTAGTAAAAGATAAAGAATATCTGCTGGTTGATAAGTAGACACGATATTGATTATTGATGCTTATGTGATAAGTCACCCGCTTTTTGTTTTATTGGTATTATTAATGTAATAAAAATGAAAAGCTTTTTATATAAAAAATGTAATACTTTTATAAAGTTATTCAATAAATAGAATATATTATATTCTATTACGCATAGTATTTTGCATAGTAATTTTTTATATAAAACATAATACTTTTATAAAGTTATTCTATAAATAGAATATATTATATTTTATTATGCATAGTGTCAAGATATAATGTTCTGTGATATAGTATTTTGCATAGTAAAATCTTTTTATATAAAACATAATACTTTTATAAAGTTATTCGCTTTTATTAGATTATAAATAGAATATATTATATTTTATTTAAAAGATTTTGCTTTAAATATGGACCGTCCGATTAAAAGTAAATCAATCGGACCGCTCACTTAATTAGTTACTATACAATTCATTCTTCTATAAATAGAAACTCATTCCTTCATTATTTCTTACTTAATTCAATCAAACTCTAGAAAGAGAAATTATAGAGAGAAAAAGAAAAGTATTCTCGCTACTTCACTACTCCAACATCCAAAGATTTTCTTCTTAAGGTAAGGGGTATTATTTCTTTTGTATTCATGAAGAGAACTTCGTTATTCCATTTTTATTATTCATTGAATAACTCAGATACGCCGAAAAGCTACCCTATACTTGGTGAAATTCTTCGTTATTCCATTATTTATTATTATGTTGGAATATCTTGTTGTCGCGTTTACTTGGACCTAGTTTAAATCTTTATTATTCTGCTGAATATCTCGCATGCAGATTTTTTATTTGGACCTAGTTCCGCTTTATTATTCAGTTGAACATCCGGCTTGCATAATTTCTTCGACACGGTTCCGTTATTTAATATTTCATTTGAATAACTCCGTCCTCACGCCAAGTACCGCATGCATGGTGATTTTGTTATTATTCAATTCTTTATTATTCGGTTGGAACATCCCGCTTGCGGTGTAATTTCACCGACTGGTTCCGTTATTTATTATTCTCATTGAATAACTCGCATCTGCGCAAGTACCGCATGCGTGGTGATTACTTTTGTTATTCCATTCTTTATTATACTCAAATTGGTTAAAGTTTTGACTTCTATACTCCATGAAATTTGTGGAATATCCTTGATATTTGCGCTTCATCCAGATCTTTTCATGAAAATATTCATCTGAGCATTCTTGAATTTTACTCTACAAAGAAGTATCATGTTGATAATTTGGACGTTATTAGTTCCTGGATAATTTAATTCTTGAACTTATTTTATTGAATTCTTATATCATTGTCATCATCCTTATGTTATGTTTTGTTGAAAGTCATCTCGTATTGTGGTGCATAGATGGACTTGGTATGATTATGACGAGGATTATTCTAAGATAATCATTTAATCGTAATGTTTACAAATGATGTGGAAAAGGTTCTCATTGGCCCGTAGTGCATTGATGGATAATTTTTGGTATGATTATGGCCATGAATTCTCTTCGGCCAAGGGAGCAAAGATGAATTATTTTATGACATGATCGGGGACCAGTTGATGAAAACACGATTATCTTTCGTCAGTAGTGCATGGATAATTCGTGGTCGTGATACTTAAAGAATATCCTTGGCTTGTAGTGCGCAGGATGATATGATGATGTGGATTATTTATCGAGCCGAAGTCTCGGTGGTAAAAGTGATGAAAAACCTTTTAAATCATAAAAGATAGTAGATTTTATTCTCTACTTGACTCTTTTAATGGATTGCTTGTTCTGCTGCAGTTAAACTTGATGTCTATTATATTTTATCAGTTTAATATTGTTGAAGACTAATGATAATTTATTCTGCATTATCTTAGTCATAATATTTTTTATTGGGCTAGTTGAGCTCACCCTTTCTTTCACTGTTCTTTTCAGGAAATGAGAACGTAGCTGGGACTAGTCGGGGAACAAAGTGATGGTCCTAGATGGTGCTTTAGTAGTCCTCACTATTCTGTGAAATAGTGTAATAATAAATGTAACAAGGACTCCATTGAGTGTGGATATTATCTAGATGACAATATTTGTATTAAAACTCACAGCATATGTTTTGTCGTATTTTATACGACAACTGTATTGTTAAGTTGTATTTGAATTTTGTACCATGCATTTGGCGACTCAAGATGGGTGATGCATACCTATTTTGGGGGCGTCATAGCTATTATACCCATTACAAAATATATAATCAATATTAACCTTTTGAAGCTAATTATAAATACTTTTCAAATTAAAATCAAAATGATTTAATTGAATTTTAAATAATACAATTATAAATATCTAATTTGTACTAATTATAAATTTATTATCTTAATTATAATTAATTTAATTTTAAAAAAATATTTCATATTAATGTTGAAAGGTCAAATTTAATATTATATTTGGAAAGAAAGGAGAGAGAATACAATTTGACAAACTAAATTAGGAAATAGATTTTCCACATAATTTAAAGGTATATCAAACATGTACTTATATATTGTATAGATAAGTCAAATAAAGAGAACTAACAAAATGAGAGCTATTATAGCAAAAAATAGAAAATAAAATTTTGTGCCAAACTCAAATTTCACGTATTTAAAGCTCGCCTGTCAGCACTCTTCATGCTAACCACTTCATGTATATACTTACAGGTTACAGCTATATGCAGGAGTGTGAAACATAACCCAGAACCAGAAGCGGGTGGAATTATTTCATTGGTTAGCCTATTTTCTAAATTTTTAGATATTATGTGCTAAAATTTGAGATTATTGCATTCGCATTTAGTTGTTGATATGCGAAATAATGTTTGCAATTGATTTGATTGATCTGATATTTGTGTTGTCAATCGTGTTTAATTGAAAATTTTAGTGGGTTCTCGATTGAAAAGTTTGTGTTTATATTAGAGCTATTCACGTTTCTTATATCAACAATAAGGACCTGGGTTAATTTCTTAATTTTATTCTTTAGTATCTTCATTCTAAGTCTGTATTTTGATTTTGTTAATATTATGAATAGACACAAACATGTAAGTATGCATGTAAATGATGAGGTGATGAGAGATTAGTCAGTAATGGTGCATAGCTGCTGTTATACTAGCAATTTACGCTACATATTTTATCACTGTTCATGTAAAAGAGAAATTGGTTACATAAACAAGTGTGTTTGGTCAGATTTAAGGGTTTGATAAGATTAAGGATATTAAGGCTTTGGAAGTACGAATTTTGATAAGATTTAATTAGTTTTAGTTTGTTATTCTGTTTCACAAGTGTCCTAGTCTTTAGGATTTGTTCTTGCTTTTTACTCATTCCAGATTTGTTACCACGCACGCTTTCAGCCGAACGGGTCGCTCATTTTCTCTTTGTAAGGCTATATAAGCCACTAACTGTCCTTCAATAAAACAAGTTATTCCCAGATAGTTTTTGTGTTCTTGTTCTTTAAGTCAATTACTATTAACATTCTAGTATCAGAGCCCCACTGACCTTGAGATAAGAGAGAAGTAGCAGCTTTGAGAGACTTAAACACAAGAGAGGAAAAGAGAAGCATGAGTGAAACGAAGGATTTCCTGCAACCTGTCATTCCACGGTTCGATGGTCACTATGACCACTAGAGTATGCTAATGGAGAATCTGCTGAGATCAAAGGGCCTCTGGAGTCTTGTCGAGAATGGTTTTGAAGAACCAGGAGAAAGAATCATCGTGGTTGATCGCTGCACGTGCCAGACGCAGTTGGAGAATGCTAGGGTTAACGATCTCAAGGTGAAAAATTACTTATTCCAGTCAATTGATAGGGTAATTCTTGAACAAATCTTGGAGAAGTGCACTTCGAAACAAATTTGGGATTCCATGAAGAGGAAATTCGAGGGCAACGCCGGGGTTAAGCGATCGCTTCTTCAAACCTTGAGGAGGGACTTTGAGGTTTTGGAGATGAAAGTCGGGGAAACCATCACTGATTACTTTGCTCGGGTCATGACAATTACCAACAAGATGAGAAGCAATGGCGAGCAGATGCGAGATGTGACAATTGTGGAGAAGATCCTTCGAACCTTGACCGATAAGTTCAACTACGTTGTCGTCTCCATTGAAGAGTCTAAAGATATAGACTCCATCACCATTGATGAGTTGCAGAGCTCCATTCTCGTCCATGAACAGAAATTCAATCGAAGTAGTGGAGAAGAACATGCGCTTAAAGTGACACATGATGAAGAATACAGTGGAAAAGAACATGGGAGAGCAGCGTTCAGAGGCGGACGAGGCAAAGGTAGGGGTCGCCAGACCTAGGCAACCATTGAATGCTACAAATGCCATCAACTTGGACACTATCACTATGAGTGTCCAACTTTAGGAAAACAAGCAAATTATGTGGAGCTGGATGAGTCAGAGGAGATGCTTCTTATTGAGTCACATGGAGTTACTCGTGATGATGTATGGTTTCTTGACTCGGGTTGTAGTAATCACATGTGTGGTGATCGATCGTTGTTCTATGAGCTGGATGAGGGGTTTACACAGATGGTTAAACTCGGTAACCATACCAAACTGAGTGTTGTTGGGAAAGGAAATGTGCTGCTGTCTCTAGAAGGTGTTAATCATCTTGTCACAGAAGTGTTCTATGTGTCATCACTAAGAAATAATCTTCTTAGCATCTACTACTACAAGAAAAAGGGGTAGTAGTCTTACTTCATTCAAATCGATTGTAAAATCTATCATCCTCAAGGGTTTGATTATCCAATCCAACATGACAAATAATGGGATGTTTGTCCCGATCTTCAATACACAACCCATCATGAGTGAGGCGCAATAGTGTGTCTTCAAGCAACTACTCAAGATCTAGCTCATCTTTGGCACCGTAGGTATGGGCATCTCGCTTATTCAGTCTCAAGACTCGCACAACAAAGGAATGGTGAGAGGTTTCACGCGACTTTCTCGAAGTCCAATATAGTTTGTGCTGATTGTTTGAAGGGAAAACAACATCGAGATTCCATTCCTAAGAGGAGTACATGGAGAGCATCAGAAAAGTTGGAGCTAGTTCACACTGATATTTGTGGACCAATATCACCCACTTCCAACAGTCACAAGAGGTATTTGATTTGTTTCATCGATGATTTCAATAGAAAGGCTTGGGTGAACTTTCTTGTTAATAAAGCAGATGCTTTTGCCTACTTTAAACTATTTAAGAGTTGTGTGGAAAAGGAAACTGGTTTGGCTATTAAGTGTTTAAGAACAGATCGTGGAGGGGAGTTCACATCCAAAGAATTCAATAATTTTTGTAGAAAGAATGGGATTAATAGACAATCGACACCGCTTATACACCGCAAAGAAAAGCGGTGTCATGGAAAGAAAGAATATGACCGCTCATGAACATGGTGAGGAGTTTATCGTCGAGAAGGATATTCCAAAAACTTTCTCGCTCGAAATCAGTAAATTGGACTTTTACGTCCTCAATAGATGTCCAACATTGGCGGTCAAAGATGTGACACCATAAGAAGCTTTGGTGAAATTAAACCTTCATTGAGCATTTTGAGTCTTTGGCGATTATTAGACGCTTATGTTCCTGATGTTCGAAGGACGAAGCTTGATGATAAAAGTCGCAACTGTATTTTCTTTGGGGTGAGTGACGAATCAAAGGGGTACAGACTCTTCGATCCAGTGTTAAAGAAAATTGTAATTAGTCGCGATGTTGTGTTTGAAGAGGACAAGAAGTGGAACTGGGATGAAAGTTATCAAGAACAACTCTACTGGACCTCGAATGGGGAGATGAAAAAGAGTATGGTGAAGATAAACCCAAGGGCGATGCTGAGCCTAACGCAGAAGAAAGCGGTGAAGAGGACGTGCCAGTGCCACATTCAGACGATGAAAGACGTTCGACTATTGAAGCTCCTGAACCTTTAAAACAGGAGGAGCAAGCTAGACAAGACGACCGCTTTACATGGATGGGAGATTACTTCTCCGGTGAAAGACTCTCCGATGAGGATATTGAAGTTAATAGAGTCCTATTTGCAAGCTCGATCCCGGTCTCTTATGAGGAGGCGGTAAAAGATGAAAAGTGGAAGCTTTCACATGGATTCGAGAGATGTGGTCCATTAATAAGAATGGGATATGGGTTCTAACTGATTTGCCAAAAGGAGCTAAAAAGATTGGGGTTAAATGGGTCTACAAAACAAAACTCAATGAACTTGGAGAAGTGGAGAAGCATAAGGCTCGCTTGGTTGCAAAAGGTTACGCATGTGAACACTGAGTTGATTATGAAGAGGTTTATGCTCCAAAGAGCTCGTATGGATGCGATCTGAATGATCCTAGCTCTTCGCGGCACGTAACTCTTGGAGTGTGTTCCACTTGACGTTAAGTCGACCTTCCTTCATGGAGAGCTAATCGAAAATGTCTATGTTAAGTACCAAAAGGATATGAAGTGAAGAATGAGAAACTTAAAGTGTACAAACTTAACAAAGCATTATACTGACTCAGCGGGCACCAAGAGCGTGGTTCAAATAGAATTGAATCACAAACAAGGTAAACGCGTTTGATCATTAGCTCAGATGTTGATGACTTAATTTATCTTTGGAGATGATGAGGGTATGATGTGCGAGTTTAAGAACTCAATGATGAATGAGTTTGATATGTCGGACTTGGGTAAAATGAGGTACTTCCTCGGCATTGAAGTGATGTAGTTTGATGGAGGGATATTTATAAGTCAAAGAAAGTATGTGTTGGAAGTGCTAAGAAGATTTGGGATGGAGCACAGTAACTCAGTCCAAAATTCGATCATTCCAAGGTTTAAAATTTTTAAGGATGAGAATGGAATAGAAGTGAATGGCTTGTTCTATAAGCAATTGGTGGGAAGTATGATGTATCTTACGACCACAAAGGCGATATAATGTATGCGATTAGCTTGATTAGCAGGGTACATGTCAAAGCCAATGAACTTCATCTTTTAATGTACCAAGAGAGTTCTGCGCTATTTGCAAGGAACTACCGACTTTGGACAAGAAGGGAGGAATAAGGAGCTAATCGACTTCACTAAATAGTGATTATCTTTGGTTCTATGGAGGATAAGAAGACACGTCTGGGGTATGCTTTTATATTCGAGTGATGCACAGTTGGCTTCGTCTTCACGAAAGCAACCAATAGTCACACTTAGTACAACAGAAGTGAATTTGTTCTTCGCCGCAACATGCACATGTCAAGCAAAGATGGATGAAAAGGGTGTCAAGAAGCTTGGTTATGGAGGCGTTGAGAGTACCATTATTTTTGTGATAATAGTTCAACCATTAAACTATCGAAGAACCCTCAGAATGCATGGTAGAAGCAAGCACATTGATGTGCGTTTTCACTTTTACGTGATCCGTGAATGAAGGAGTTGTTCGGTTGAAGTTTTGTGGAACACAGGAGGCAGTGGCGTACATACTAACTAAACTTCTTAAGTCGGAGTCATTTCGTGTCGAGGAGCAAGTTGGGAGTCTACGAGGCGCTTAAAATTAAAGTTAAACTAGTTGTTCATGCGCAATTAGTTTAAGGGAGGGAATGATAAGATTTAATTAGTTTTAGTTTGTTATTCTGTTTCATAAGTGTCCTAGTCTTTTAGGTACTATTATTGCTTTTTACTCATTCCAGGTTTGTTACCACGCTTTCACCGAACGTGGGGTCGCTTTTTTTCTCTTTGAAGGCTATATAAGCCACCGATGGTCCTTCAATAAAACAAGTCATTCCCGAGATAGTTTTGTGTTCTTGTTCTTTCGAGTCAATCTGTGTTACTCGGACTCGCCAACTTCGATGGAGTACCGTGTCGTCGACACGATCCAACACGCAAAAGTAAAAGTGGATTTGTGTTTCAAAGCTGCACTTTCAATCCGGATACGGAAGAAGAAGAGGAAGGATCGACTGAAGAAGAAGGATTCACAAAAGAAGAAGAAGAATCGACGAAGAAGAAAAAGAAGAAGAAGAGGAATCGACTGAAAAAAAGAAGAAGAAGAAGAAGGATCAGATCTAAGAACGAACGAGCTTCTTGGCTGATACGTCGGAGTATTTGACTCATATCAGAGAATTAAATATCTGTGGAAAATTACAGTTAAATACCCAATAGTTTTTATAGTTTTTTAATTTAGTCCTTTAAGTTTTTTAAAAGTTCAAAATAGCCCCTAAAAAAATTACTTATCAGTCCCTGCAGTTTTGTTTTTTTTCAGTTTTAGCCCCTGAAGTTTCAGTAGTTTTAGTTCTGCCCCTGTTTCTTTATATTTTTGCACTTCAACCCTTAAAGTTTCATGATAAATGCATGTCTATATGAATTTGGACATCATAAACATTATTGTTAAAAAATCAAAGCATACCGTATCCCCTCACCCGTGTCTATATTCGGATTCATATCCGCGTATCCTCTATTTTTTAATTTCACGTGTCTGACACTTAGATTTGTACCCAAATCCGACACCCGCACCCGAGTCCGAGTAACACAGGAGTCAATTACTATTAACAAATTTTCCTTACAGAATTTTTGGGATCAATGTCCTAATTTTTGCAGTTTTCATCAGCTATGGGTGTTTTTCATGATTTTTAATTAACATAGGGTTTATTTTTCTTTTCCACTTTTTTCTTTAGGGTGGACTCCATTTCCGCCCTACTGTTCTTTTTTTTTTAATTTATTATTGTATTTATTTTCCATATGCGTGCAGTTCCTTGAGGACGATACCGTGGATCCTGAAGTGCATTTGTTGTTTGAATGATCTTCGCAGCAAGTTGAACAGTTATGAGATTTCGCTACTTTCCCTCTTAAATTTGATTTTATGTAGGGAATAGTTGGCTTGTCACTAAGAGGTAAATGTTTTAGTTTACTGCTTTGAGTATATGCATGTTTCGGAGTATAGGCAGCAAGAGTTCCTCTTATTCTCCACCTTGATCCACATGCATTGCACAACACTGGCTTTTCCAAAGTGGCGTGTCTGTTCCAATTTAGGTACAAAAATAATCAAAATAAAGTTCAAGACAACGATAGGAAAAAACACATTGTGTCAATAGAGTATATGATCTAAAAAAACTGCAAAATATTTTTCTTTTGAGTAAATTAGAAACCCAAAGTCCCTTTGAAGTAATCAAGTGTACAAATATTTTAATTCATAATCATTGCATGACAAATTTAAACTCATGCTCTTCTGTGGTACATCATCGTGCCTATCCAACCAGCTGTAATTTTAAAAACATTTTCATGTAGGTAATTGATCCGAACTCTGTTAACGTTGTAGTCAAATTAGGTTTAGTACATAAATACAACACAATCTAGTTTATAAAAATCTATATAGCTCCTTTGTCGTTGTACAACGAAACAAGAATGCAGTTGAGGTTCTTCATTTGAACCTAATCATGATAATAACTTAACTGGAGAATTTACATTTAAGCCAATATATAGTGACACATTACTTTTTAATGGATTTATGTACAAACCTTCTATTTGCTTTCAGTAATCAGGCCTCAAAGGCATTGCTAGGATCAGATGAGGCGGTGCCCTACTAATTCATGGGTTTAAGGCACTCTTGTTGTACTGTGTTAATTCTTATTGACTTACTGTTTTTCCTCATGTTTTGGTAAGTTGAGTTGTATTTCATTACTATGCATAAAAAAACAATGAAAGTAGTACACCTCACTTGTATTTCTTTTTTGTTTTCCATTCTAATCTTTTATTTATCTTTTTTCCTTTTTGAGAGTTTTAATTTGAGAGTTTTAATAGCCTAGCATGAAAAGAATATATTTTTTTGGTGGGGTGGGGGTTGAATATTTTTTTATTTAAAACTCAATACTTCGTACTTAAATAGAAGTGTAGGCATTGGTTTTTGTAACTTTGGAACACCTAAATCTAAATATGATACAATGGTCCCACATTTAGAACATTTGGAATGAATTGGAGTTTATATGAGATCTCAATTTGCTTTCTAAAGTAATTATAACTTGTTATGAGTTTTGGGTAGGCATATAGTGGGCAAAGATGGCCCACATAGTGCTTTTGGATAGTAGATTAAGCTTATTCTGGGCGCAAGTTGGATCCGCGTCGTTACAAATGATATTAGAGTTGTACTAATAACCAAGATGACAAAATTGGTGCTCTTGGACAGTGGATTAAGTCTTATTATGGGCTCGTGCCGAACTAGAGTCGTTACAGATGATATCAGAGTAATAGTTCCTTGTGGTGTGGTGGGTATGGAACCCATCAGGATTGTGATTCTATATTGATTGTAGATTGACCTGTAACTTTGGGCCTGACAGTCGGTCCTCCATTCATCCGACTAGAGGTGTGGATAACGAGGCCACCTTCACAACCTTCTCCCTTTTGTCCCCAGTTGCTCAACTGCAATTGGTACCAAACCCATGAAATTTTATTTCTTGAAAGTAGTTCTATAAGTGCTTTTTCTACACGAGGATGTTAGGGATTTAAATGGGGGATTGTGATTCTAGACGTAATTGTGAATTGGCTTGTAATTGTGGGCTTGACAAGGACGTTAGAGATTTAAGTTGGGGAGATTGATTTACCCTTGTCCCATATCAAAACATGTGTGATGAATCGGATTATACATAATGTTCTAACTCAACTTTTTAGAGTACCAGTAGTATAATTACTTTCATGACTTTTTGTGGGCTTGTTGTGGACTAAGATGAGCCAACTAACTGATGCTATTGGGCAATGGATTGAGTAACTTTTCTTATTAGTTTGTGAAACTAACTATGTTGATTGGATTCGTATGTTTCCGTGGTATTCAAAACTCAGATATCTTCCATTGATTAAAGATACACGAATATGACATGGCAAGATTAAAATTCAACTTATTAAAAGAAAAGTTGGAAGCATGGATATCGAAAGAAACACTTAAAATTATAGATTCCTTACTCTTTTTGAATAAGTTTCTAAGTAAATTAGAATTATTTTGAAGGATTTTAAGCGATGTTATTTTTAACTAAATTAGGAGAATTTAGAGAGGATAGAGATAAACTTAGACAGGGAAATAGATAGTGAGATCATAAATTTAGAGAGAAGAAAAAGATAGTTGTTAAAGAGCAAGAAAATAAGCTTTAAAATCCAAATTCAACATATGTTTGAATGATACGATCTCAAGAATATAAAGACTAATCTAGTTTACAAGAGAAAGCAATTCTAACTTCTAAAAAATTGAATTAATGTCACTTAACTACCTACCACAACTATAGTAGCAAGCCCAATGTCATGACGGCTGTATATTATGGAATAGAGCATCTCCCCATGCATTTCTTTGGCATTTAGTGATGGGTGTTTTCGTGGGGTTTCTGTTTTGGTTTTTCACCAAGAAATTGGGCGGTCCTTCATCGATGAATCTATTGTTTTCTTTGGAGTACCTCTTGTCCTCACTTTTAACTTAAAAATATCTTTATTTTCTACATACTATTCTTCTTTTATCTATCTAAAAGAAATGAAGTTATCGTATAGTATTTCTATTGGAAACCTCTTTGATGACTATGGAGACAAATGTAAAGGGACATAGCATGTTTCTCTTTATCATTGGATTTGAGTTGATATGTGTCATGTTGGAAACATTTTAAACCCAGTTTGGCCAAGATTGCAATGCGTTGAATTGGTAAATAAGCTGGGCATAGCGAGCTATGTTGAGTTAGGTTGTTTATAGAGGCCAAAGAATAGGGTATGGGTTCAGTTAGAGTCATGTAGTAGTCCTATTGGTTGTCCTTAGACTGTGAATAGTCTTAGAAAAGTAACTGTTTTTTTTTTGGCAAGTTTTGGTGTTCCTGGGGTATAAACAATATTGGAGGAAAAAACAGGTTTTGAAAATTAGAGTTTTTAGGTTGAAACGGGTAATATATCAAATAGCTTTGCAGTTGGGTTGAAAGAAGACAATAGAAACAAAGGACCCAAAGGAAGTGACAAAGAAGATAGGAGTTAGAACTCCATTAGGTCACAATAAGCATCGCAAGAATTCTCCAAATTTAAATTTTCTCAAATTTTCTCCAAGAATTATAAGACTACATTATAGGATGTGAGATCTGTCTTTGTTTTATTTTCTATTTTTTTAATTTAATTTTTAATTATTTGGTTAAGTAGCATTTGTGAATGACTTATCAAAAAGAAAAAGAAAACAAGAGTGGCATTTATAAATTATTCGAAAGAGGGTGGAACCTAGATAGTAGATACACTGCAGAGAAACAAGCCAAGCATAAGAATATAGTCTGTATGCATAGGGGCGTTAATCCTCTCCTCAACCAACTATGCTATGCATCTATCCCATCGAACAAAAAGGAAATTACCTTGGTGCAAACTCATATAAGAATCCATAACTGAAACAATGCATATAAAGATTATGATGAACCCAAAAAATTTATATTTAACATCAAAAGACTTCATATATTGTGAACTCTACGTTCTTTAAACATCATTTACTCCTCCCTCAAAATTAACCACATTAAGCAGGGTTTGCATTTTATTTCTAATACTGATCGGAACACCTTGCAACTGGACATGAACCCTTTAGTTGAATTAAAATTACCCAACTCACACCGAAAATGGATGCTCTCCTCAACCTTCATACACACTACACGTAGAAAGAATTTTCCACTTCTCCTCAAGTAATCAAATGGTATAAGAATGACTCTTAACTCACCCGAGCATGCAAGCACAACAACTTTATAAGTGCTATTAATTCCTAAACAACATGAAGTAAAATTCGTTGACACCCTTTCTTTCGATAGTTTCAGGGTAGTCTTGCTGAAAACTTCCCTCGACATGCCTACTGGCCCTAAAGAATCTGGCTGGTTTCTTGGTGTAAAAAGTCTCAATTAAATATAGGACTTGAACAATATTGTTAGAGATATAAAGACAATATCTAGTGTCAAACCGTATTACCTTTAGGTCTAATTCAATGAAATACTTTGTTTGATATCACACTTATAACAACCCACTTAACATCCTCAACAAAGATTGACCGTTTTTGACATTTCTCCAACTAAAAGATTCTCTTTATTCTTCATCAAATATTTTCTTTCAAAAGAAAATAATAATTTATAGAAACTACACTAAAATTCAGTTATATGTTAGAAAACTTGGCAAAAAATTGAAAAGGTTAGAATCCCGGTCTCTCTCTCCATATATACACTCACACACACACACATATGTGTGTGCTTGTGTTTGTAATGGGTGGCGTCTTTCAAGCTTATTAATTTTTTCAAATTATAGAAAGATTTTCACGTTCGAAGTTATATATGAAGATTTTAGGTTTGGAGTTAGATTCTATATAAGTGAAGGATGATTTGGTCAGTGAAGGAGGAGATGAAAGACCAAATGCACTTACTTCCCTTATTAGGGTGGTTCTTTGGCTCTCAGCCAAAAGATTCATCTCTTGTAAATATAGATTGGGGTATTTATACATGTATGTGGAGAATTTGGTAGCTAATGAAAGATATATCTCAAGAATGACACTTCTCATGTTATTTTTCCATTCCTTCGTGATAGTCTATGTTGCCTACGTGGCGCCCACAAAATTTGTTGTCGAGATATTTATGACTTGTTGTCTCGAATTTGGTAGCTAATGAAAGATATATCTCAGTTTTGCTGTATTCGGTTTTTTGGGGTGTGAAAGTTCTCTATTCTTCACACTTTAACTTTGATATAGTATCTTCTTTTTACTCGATTTGGGTTTTCTATGTAAATTTTATGTTCTTTACTTTAATTTTTCGTTGAGTTATGTGTTTGGTCATAGTTTGTTTTAACATGACCATATAAATCAACAAAATCCTAGCCAATCGTAAGAAACATGTTTCTTAATTGGGTTAACAATATTTCAAAAATAGCAATGCCCGCGAAATCCAAAAGTAGATGGTAGGTTTATAGAAGACAAACCAATAAATCAAATCTTATTCAGTGCTATAAAATCTTCAACACTTAAATATCCATTCAATGGACAAGATTGAGTTAAAGATAAACATATATTAATAAAATAAAATTGAGTTAAAAGAGAATTAACTAATAAATAAATATATAAAAGAATATTGATAAAAGAATTTTATCAATATTTGAATGGATATATATTATTGATAAGTAATAAAATAAATAAATGAAAATAAGAGTAGAATATATATTATTGATAAGTAATAAAAAAACATATTCATTATGTAAAAATAACTTTCATTCTATGCATTGGTACCTTTAGGCTTCTAGTCTTGCTTTTGATCCCGTGTTTGCTGAAAAGGTGCTAGGTACAGGAAGAACAGCAAAAATCACCCTTATATACATATAGAGAAGTTTCTTCAAACAGAATTCAGGAGAGAGCTATTCTCATCGACACCATTAAAGGAGACTTTAACTAGATCTACAAGCAAATTCTGAGGAAAACATTTGGGATTCAGAAGACATAGATGAATTAATTTGATTTTGTTTTTTTCTGTTGACTTGCGCTTTTATTGCTATGGTTCCATTCTTTATTATGCATTTCTGAATTCTGATACATCAGGAAATACATGATTAGTATTTAGAGAGGACAATAAGATTTTATTGGTAGAGGGAACAAGACTAGAGAATATAAATATATACATTAACAAGAGATCAGCATTTCATTCTTTCAACTCCTAAAAGTGTGTAGGTAATAATAATACCCCCCAAATTGAGTGTTATGCCTTTTCTTGAGGATCATATTGTTTGTCATTTTTACAAAACCAGTGAAATGAATGGAGCTAAAATGTCTATATTAATTTAAGTATCGCTTTAAAATGACACTTTTTCTCTTTTATCATTTTCGCTTCAGTGTAGCAACCACATCTTGGTTGAAAAATCATTTTTTCTAGTAGACGATACTTTTACAAGGAAATAGCACTTCTAGTTCTGTCTAGTACAAGTTGCTTATATATTATGGTACTCCAGTCGTCCAAAATAAGAGTCCAATTTTTAAAGCAAAATTTATGATAAAAGTTCTTATAAAAAAATAGCTTGAATTTGACATAATCAATGACTTGCATCAATACTAAATTATAGTGAGATTTGGTACATTAATTGGACTCGTGTCTATCTGCATGCTAAGGGTTGAATTGGGAGAAGGCTACCCTTTCTCTAGTAAAGATACTCAGCTATGAGGGGTAGGTAATTTCAACTCGAGGTCTTGACATAAATCTAAACTGACCAACTTCACAGGATTTTGCAAACCATTATTCATTTCTAGTCCAATTCTGTTTTAGGTGAATTAGAAACTGATTTCATGTACATTGTAATACAATTTATGTTTCCACCTTTAGGTGGTTTTTTCATACTAGAACAAAATAGGCTGATTTTGATTCCAGAAGTACTTGATAAACTTAACAAAATCATTTTGTTACCAAGATTATAAAGAATTACCAATTTGTGGCTTGTTTGTGATAAATAAGTAGTATCTTTGTGACACTGACGAATTCTGCATAACTTTTGTGCTAGAGCTAAACATATTGTACCAAACAAACTCACTCTTAGGCTGGCAAATGGTGGCCAAAGCCGATTTGATACTTTCTGCCGTTTTATAGGATGAGCCAGGTATCATATTGAGGGCCTCTTGGTCTCAGAAATTCTGTATTCATCTTTCGAATTCAACCTGTTACCACTGTCTATGTGCCTCCAGAGTCTCTCATTGCTGATACAATTTTATTGGGATGCAGGGCAAACAGCAATCTTGCGCCATCTGCTGGCAGACAATTTTCCAGCTGCATTTACCATATTTTTTTTTTGTGTGATTATGGTATTTTACCTTTTACACTTGCTAAGCTTAGACTGTATTCATATGGGATATATTGCCATATGCTTGAAACTGTCCTTTAAGAGATAATATTGACATGTTATAATGTACTGCCTTCTTGAGATAAACAGGCTTGTAGTTTCTGTAGTTTACGATTATTGATACAAGTGTCGTGAAATTCTTTTCTGTGATATCGCTTACCACGAATATTAATACATTTTCTCATCCCTGCATAATATGCAGAGAATGCTTCCAAAGCATGCAGATATCCAGCCAAAATGCAGAGATATTCTTGAACTTGCAAGCTGGAAATGGAGTTGCCAAACATCAAGCAACTGGGATAAAGGAGATGGCCATGAGATTGGTTTCTATTGAGTAAGCTATATTCATTGTTCTGAAAGAATATTGCTGATAATTGTGTGCCTTGATAATTTCTATAGGTAGCATGTAGCCTGTAATTTGAAATGATTATGTTCTAGTGATAATCTAGATACAAGTCAACTCATGTCTGCAAGAGGATCTGTAGACAGGATTAACTCAAACTTCTAAATAATCTTATTTCTATCTCAATTTTGATTTGTGATCTCTAAGGTATTATGCATGCATATATGGTACAAACTCTAATCACATTATAAAATTTTTCAGTTTCTTCGAGTTGGTTAATTGCAATTAACCATAATAAGATCACAATAATGAGATAAGAGTAATGTTTTGGTCCCGAATGCGATTTTAAATTTTGTAGGTCCTAGATAATAAATGTTGAAAATTAATATTTTTATAAGTAAATTTCGATATTTTTAAAAAATTTCTCTTACATTAATGCGGGATTTATTTACTATTCATTTTTTGTGAAATTGTGAAAATATTAATTTCTTAAATATAATTGTCTACCAAATAATATAATAATAATGTTTGTTTGGGATCCAAATTAAGAATTCATTTGAAAAGAACATTGATCATTTTAAATATTATTTAAAATATCAATGTTTTTCCTTAAACAGATGTTCCCCGTCTTATTTGGCACAGCAGCTTGTAAAAGCATTGAATTTTAAATTAATTATTGTAGAATCTATCTTTATTATAAAAAGTTAATGCCCCAAAATAGAATTAAAATCAAAATTACACTTTTAATGTGGGTTTTTAAATATTCCATTTTATGTTGCCACCAAATGGAAGACAGAAATGATATAGGGGATCGGGAAATGGGACGGGTCTAGCGATCGTTTTTTTAATAACTCTTAAAAAATATATAATATTTATTTTAATCAAAATTTTTATAGAATTTAGTAATTTTGATGTGATTTGGATACACATAAAAATAAGATTGTACGGTTTGTATAATCTTTGTTTTTTATATGTATCTAAATCACACAAAAAATACTAAATTCTGTAAAAATTTCAGTTGAAATAAATATTATATATTAATTATTGAAACTTTTATAAGTCATATTAATTTTAAAATTTAATATGACCTCAAAAATAAAATTATTGAAACGGGAAAATATTATATAAATCTTCCTATTAATTAATAAAGCCGTTTCATAAGCTGAAGAGTTTGGTATAATTGTGTCATAAATTTTACTGTATTTTTTTTCGTCTTTATAACCTTAATTATATTATCATTTTATTTTTTTCAATTTAAATATTTTTATATCATTTTATTTAATCCTCCAAAATTTATAAAAAAAATTCATACTATTTACCCACGTAATGTCTGTGTCACTGGAAATTTCTAGTATATTAAAGTTGGTGTTATCCAAAATATTAAAGTTGAAACATGTGTTTTCTCCTCCTTCCCATGTTTATTCAGTTTTTTTTTTCACTTTCATCTTATTTTATTAATTTTATTATTATTATTATTATTATTATTATTATTATTATTATTAGGCTATCAATTTTATTATTATTTTCTCACATAGATTGGGATATCTCTAGAAACATATGTTCTCTATAATTCTAGCAAAAATTGATGCATTTTGACTATTGTTGGGACTAGATATGTAGATAAATTATTAACGTCTCGTGTGTAAATTATGTAACGTAAAATAAAATTTTTATAAATTTTGAGAAAAAAATATAAAATAATAATATAGTTAAAATTGTAAGGGTAAAAGAAGAAAAAAGAAGAAGAGTGACACAAGAGTCGCTTTATGATATAGATAATTTATTTATTTGCATGTCACGATATTTTGAATAATCATAATAAAAATTAAGGAATAATGATCGTACATAGTTGTGTCTGTTTTTTGTGTGTATATTTTGTCAAAATTACGTACGTCGTTTTGGCAGATTTATTTTTGATTTTTGATTTGAGAGGATAAATTATTTTTTTTAAAAAAAATAAATCTGCCAAAACGACGTAATTTTGACAGATCATGCACAAATAAACCATACACAACTGTATATGATTATATTACCCTAAAAATTAACATATTTTTCTCCACTTAATATATAACAAAACTAATTATGAGTAGCGATTGGAGTAACAAATAAATGAAGTAGTAGTTTTGTGGGTAAAAAATGTGTTAAATATGATTGTAACATAATACTCGTAAGTCGTATTAGTAAAATTACAAATTTGACCTGGAGGTTTCAAAAATTTATAAGATTATTATTGATTTTTTAAAAATTAAATGATATGGGGCGCCTAAGTTTAATCAAATAGTAATACTAATCAGTAGAATTATTGATTTATAATTTTGCTTGGTGGTGCTTCAGTATGAAGTGGCTCAAGCTGCAACCTACACAGTCGGAGGCTGGACCTTTAACACGGTTCGCTGGCCCGACGGAAAGCGTTTTAGGGCCGGTGATGTACTAGGTAAGTGCAAGTGTGTATTGTTTACAGAATTACAATTACGAATCACATCAATACATAAGATTATAAGGGTAATCCTCTGTATTACTTATTACTTATTAGGGTAATCACATCAATACATCAATTACGAATCACATCAATACATTAGAGGGACGCGGTGACATTTTTGTAAATACCATGCTACCGCGTATTTACAAAAATGCCACCGCGTCTTATCAAAACTACGTCGTTTTGATAAAATTATGCTATTTAAGGCGTTATGCTTTATTTAAGGATTATCGCTTGAAAACTTACAGTATATATATATATATATATATATATATATATATATATATATGGGAGCCATCCACAAACAAAGGTTCTATAGATCTTGTCTGCAACAACCCTTTTGGACTTAAAGTGCAACATAAAACGTATAAAAAAAAAAAAAAAAAAAAAAATCAGTTAGAGAGCCTATAAACACACAAAAAAAAAAAAAAAATGTCAACCATAGCAAATGTTTGTTTTTATAAAACAAATGTTTTATTTTTATTATAAAATATAGCAAATGTTTGTTTATTTTATAAAAATGTTTTTATTTTTGTTATAAAATATATTATAAAAACATTTGTTATAAAATATTTGTTTTTATAAACATTTTTTTTTATTTTTCTAGTAGAAAATAAAAAAAAAATGTTTTATAAAACAAATATTTTATAACAAATGTTTTTATTTTTGTTATAAAATATATTATAAAAACATTTGTTATAAAATATTTGTTTTAATAAAACATTTTTTTTATTTTATACCGTAGAAAATAAAAAAAAAATATTTTATAAAACAAATATTTTATAACAAATGTTTTTATTTTTGTTATAAAATATATTATAAAAACATTTGTTATAAAATATTTGTTTTAATAAAACATTTTTTTTATTTTCTACTTAGAAAAAAAAAAAAATGTTTTATAAAAACAAATATTTTATAACAAATGTTTTTATAATATATTTTATAACAAAAATAAAAACATTTTTATAAAATAAACAAACATTTGCTATATTTTATAACAAAAATAAAAACATTTGTTTTAAAAAACAAACATTTGCTATGGTTGACATTTTTTTTTTTTTTAGTTTTAGAGGCTCTACTGATGGGATTTTTTTTTTTTTTTTTTTTTTTTTTTTTTTGTGGGTAGAGAGGCTCTTACGGTTGGGATTTTTTTTTTTTTTTTTTTATAAAGGTACTTTACATGTTGTGCACTTATTAGTCCAAAAAGGGTTGTTGATGTTGCACTATAGCAAGATTTATTGTTGTGGATGGGCTCCTATATATATATATATATATAAATGTATATATATATGTAATCATAGAAGTTAAATGCCTATGACGATAGTTTTTTGGACTATAGCCACGGTTCACCCGTCGCTATATAGCTATTCAGTCTATGGCGACGGGTGGTGAGCGCTATAGCTAAAAAAAAACCGTCGTATAAACGATCGCAGATTACACAAACAATATATATACATATAACCCATATATATATATATATATATAGAGAGAGAGAGAGAGAGAGAAAAAGATTCTCTTTAGCCAGAATTTTGAACAGTGAAGTTTATTCGAAGGGGATTCTGTAAGAGGTATCAACCATCTTCAAGATGAACAAGTTCCCTTTGTCACCTCTTGATACTCTGACAACCCAGTAAACAAAGTTAAACCTATTAGTGAATAAAAAAGATACAGTAATCAATGATACATCACATCCGGCTATATGGTGCAACCGGAACCGAAAATAATGTAAATATTAGTCAGTCCTTTTTTTTGGGCTAGTTTTCTTTTTGAAATATATGTATATGCACTTGAAACTTTAAAAATCAAAGCTGTAAAATGAATTAAATGGTTCGGACTTGATTCGTACCCGCTCGACTAAAAGTTCGATTCGAACTCGACTCGAAATATAAATGATTCAAATATGAATAAATTTTAAAATTCGATAAATTACTCGAACCTTTTCAAATTATAATTTTCTGTTATATTCTCGGACTCGATTCAAGATCGTGCTTTACTAAGTTACTAAACGAGCCTCAATCAAACTTTATTTTAGACTCAAAAATTTTTATGAACCAAACCTAAGTAATTCAATATTCAGATTCGACTCGGTTCATTTACACCCCTATTAAAAAAAATGAGGACAAATTTATTTAGGAGTAAATTTGAATCATAGTTGTGGTCAAGAATATAAGCTAGCATAATAACAACATATCATGGACAAATGCTAGACTAGGTTCATATAAGAGCTACCTTTGCTACTCAAGAATCTCTGTCAAAGGAAAACTACATCAAGATATTAAATTTTATTATTTACCTGGAAAAGATTTTTAAGAATTTCTTCATGCTGTCAACAGTATTGATATATAAAAATTTAAGAAAACTAGCAAGAAGTTGAGGTCCCATAGGGTATTCAGAAGAATGGCTCAGTACAACCCACTGAACAAACACTTGAAGATTTACTAAGCCGTAGTTTCTAGTTCAATTAGGCATCTCACATCATCTTGGAGAGAGAAAGGAACAGTGGGTTATAAATTAAGTGGCCCAAGAAAGGTTTAGGCATACATTTTTTATCTTTGGATAAGATCAAGTGTAGTATATGTCCTTATCGGTTAATATATGATACGTGGGACATTGGTCGACAGAGTATTAAATTTTTATCTATTAGAGGAGAACCCATCACAGTAGCATTCTACTAGGGCTCTTGAGGGCCTGCCCCAATTATTAGTTAGCTTTGATCTATATGCAGCATCCAGGTGACTTATAAGATTTTGCCACCGTCGCTACCTAACATAGAGATTATATATATGTAGAGTGGGAGAGGAAGAGTAAATGCAGTGTATTAACTCACCTCAAGTCTTCATCCAAATAAGTAATTTCCAGTTCCCCTCGAGCTCTACCAGGAGCTTTAACAGGTATCTGTTCATCATAATGACACCAATCATGAATCATTTAATTTTTAACTAAAAGAATTAGTGGTGGAAAGAAAAGCGAACAGAAATGTTGAAGATCCTTTATGCTAAAATCTCTGAGAATAGATAATTCAGAAGAATGTTAACGTAGGTTGCTCTAATGGTGGTTGTTAGTAAAATCTCTGTTTAAACTATCTCAAGCCTAAATTATAAATACAAATTTTTTTCAGATTTAAATTACTTTTCCTTATATTCAGCTGTGACAACATCAGAATAGTCTACCATCAAAGCACTATGAAATCATTAAGTTCTCTCCTCTGAACAAATGCACAAAATCATCAACAAGAATACTTACCAATCCCGCAATTCTGAAACAATCAAATTTCACGGCCACCTTTTTGGCATTGAGAGGTGTTAAATCTGCAGTTACCTACAAAATAATGAAATGAAACGGCAGATGTTAATGCAACACTGTAAAAAAATGTAACATCTCTCTAAGATGAGTTTTTTTGTTCGGGATAAGTACACTTCTAAGATAAGCTAAGATGTGGAAAACTATATATTGTAGAAGTACATAATTAAGACTACTTTTTTTCTTTCCCAAAAGCTAAGGGAGATAATTGTGCACCTCAGCATATACAGGTGGCACTACCCTGAATCTAGGCATAATAATATCAACAAATTTACCTGATTAAAGAATGGCCATGATTCCATATTTTGAGCCCTGAGTGTATCTGCATTGATTGCTTGGTAGTTGACCTTTGTTCTTAAAAATTTGGGTCTCTGTTCAAAATGTTATTCTTGGGTAAGCCAAATGTAGAAGTTTAAAGATACAACTAAGTACATAAAATTCAAATATTCCTTTACTATATTTCAACATATGGGGATACATTTTCAGTCTTCCCCAACTTGCTTGGGGTTAAAGTTGAGTATATGTCCAAGAATCGAAAAAGCAAAAGAGCTCCACAAAAATATGAAAACAGGGAAAAAAAACTACAGATCAATTGGAAAGAGTTTAATACAGACACAGCTTCAATTGAAAGGCCATGTATGTATTAATTGGAAAGCATCAAGGAACCCCAAAAATGTCTCTTGTTCAGCCAGAAGCTCAAGAAGAAGTACAGTATACTGGGCACAGGAACTCTGCCCCCTACTCTAACTTCACTGTAAACTTACAAACACATGAAACTATCCTAGCACTTTTTGTGCTGCCTCTATAGTTGAGCTCTTTTCCAACTAACCAGTAAGTGCTGAACTGAATGTATTATAAACAAGACATATTGATGAATTTAAGTAGCATACCGCGCACATTATCACAGTGCAAAAGCGAGTGCCTGACACTTTTGGATGCATATAACCCCAATTGACAAGCTCAAGATTATATGCCATACAATTTATTAAAGGTTGCCCCTACACAGTTAATAAACGCTGGAAAATACAACCATGAGCTTGCAGGTTCAAACTTGGGGTCAATCAATGTGTTACAATTACTTGAAAAAAGGACTGAAATAAATAAAACTCTCTGACCACAAAAAAAACTGGCATGCCAGCATACTAAGAATTGTAGAGGACAAGAACTTCTAGTGAGTGCTATAGCAAAAGTAATTTTTGTTATCTTAGCTTGTCTCAACATTTTAATATCTCCGCAATTTTGCAGAGGTAATAATTTGTCCTACTTCTCCATGCTCCGTAAAAAAGTATTACTATTACATACAAAAATTTTATATTCAGATATAAAATTATAGGAATACCCACAAAATTAAGATCAGCAACAGAATGTATCACTGTACCGAGGTTTGCAAAATTGACATCGATGTTGTGTATATAAGTTCCCATTTTCCGTTCAGTAAGTCAGATTTGAGTGGCTCCTTAGTTGGATTGACTGCTTCAAGTTTTCTGGCAATCTAATCAAGAAATAAATCCAAGGGAAAAGAATATGAAGGGACGCAAAATAATAACACGTATAAAAGATACTATATCTCAGATCTCTATCTAAATCACATAAATGAGATGATATATTGCAGTTAATGCATGTAATCTGTAGTCCTAAATATATATGCCTACTAATTTGCAATAAGTAAGTAAATTTTTTAGCAAGTATTAAAAGGTTAAAATTTAGCATCAAAAGGCATATGCACTAGATACAGGGTTTGTTTTGCAGAGTGCAGTGAGATAAAGCACTTTTACTAGTAGACCTACTGAAAAGTTTGGCAAATAACTTTTTAAAGCACTTTATTTGAAAAATGATAAGTTTTCAAGTTCAAATGTAACAAAATTTCAGAAGCACTAAATTTAAGATTCTCTCAAAACTGAATTCACCCAAAACCCTGTTAAAGGCAAGTGTGTTATGTTATCAAACAATCTTGTAAGCAAGTGTTTTTTTAATAGTAAAAATTGCTTTTAACTCATTGCACCGCTAGGCCAAGTGGGCATGCAGTATATGGTAAAAATTGAAGAGGAATTTTGGGATGTTTGAGAAACTTATATAACTACAACTACACAGTTAGCAAAGCCAACTTGGCAATATATTTTTTTCATATCACTTGGTGATCATCAGTCTATATTATATAATTCTTATAATTCAACAGAGCCAAATGAATCATTATAATTTATAGTGAATATTATATTGTTGTTGATTGGGAGTTTTAAATATAACTACTTTGCTCTTAAATTCGGAAGTGATTATTAAAGTAATAACAACATCACATTAAAACTTGTTTTTCCTTTCTTCTCCGCAGTTTTCTTCTCAAACAAAGCATACAAAAATCCCAACACTATGCCATCACCAATAATAAACACATTCCACAACCACATCAAATATGGGTTCTAGCAACAATAACATTTTGTTTAGAATTGTATAATGTTAATATAAGAACAAATGATTAAAAGACCAAATACCTGATCAATTCTTTGTTGGTCTTCAGGGGTAGCCTCAGCTCCACGGTCAAGTTGAGCAATGGCCTCAAGGAGTTCTTCTTTGATAGCTTTGGCATCTTTTTTGGGATTTTTCAAGAAAGCAGGAAAAAAGGAAACATTGGTTCTCCACTTGGTAGTGGCTGAGCTGCTTAAGAGATGCTGGTGGTGGTGGGTGAGATGGGTGGTGGGTTTTCTTGGGAGAGAGAATGCGGTCGGTGAGGAGAGAGAAGGGTGGAGTTTGGTGGTTGTGGTGGTGATGGTGACTATTGAGGGAGGAGAGAGAGAGGATAGGGCCATGGAAATGGTGGCTTGGATTTATCCTTTGGTTTGGGCACTGATTGAAAGATTTTATTTGTTATTTTTTTTCCTTTCCATTTTATGATATTTTATTATTGGTTTGGAAAGGCTTTTTATTTATTTACTTTTTTAACTTTTAAAGCCACAATTTTGAAGGGATACAATTTAGCTGTAAAAACACACAAAAGTACACACACACACACACACACACATATATATATATATATATATATATATATATATATAATTTATTATTAAAAAATATATGTGAAAATAAATCCTATACAAATCCTTAAATCTGCTAAAAAAAGTTTTTAAGAAGAAAGACATTTTTGGACTAAGGGAGTAAGAAATATTTCATAATTTTTTTTTTTTTGTAATAAAGTTTCACAGAGAAAATGATCATTTGAGATATTTTTTTTTTTAATAAAATAATATTATACGTACTAATTATACATAAAAAATCACGAAGTAAAATTTATGTATTATTTATTAATAAAAATATATAAAACATTTAATTATAAATTTTGCTCTCTAATTTTTTTTTATATTATGTGAACACAAATTTTGTGTGTATAATTATTATTCTAACATTACTCTTAAAAAAAATAATAACAAAAAAACAAGTGACACGACAATTATGCAGCCACTCCGCTGATATGTACAGCAATAATACACACAACACGTTCACAATTGTGGAGAGCTAAACGAAAGTTGCAAAAACATGCTTATCTTTTCTACCCTCAAAAGAAAAAAAAAAAAAGAGTCTCCCCTCCTTTTATTTTTCCTCTTCATTTTTTATACCAAAATCATCGGTTTATTCTCTTGCGTGCAGATATTGATTACCATATTCAGTCAGTAATATACCTCAGTTATCTTTCTCAAAAGCATGAAAGAAAAGCTTGAATCTTGAAAAGCAAAACCCAGAAAGATGCACTCGAAATTTTTAGTAAAAGTCCCATCACTTTTTCCTCTAATCCCATACAATCATCAGCATCAAGATTTTGGAAATATAGTATGCTGTGCTAAGAACTCTTCATCACCAGACAACAAGTTTCGTTTCAAGTTTCCGGGTGGTAACAAATGGAAGTTCAGAGACATTGATAGGGGTGAGTTAAATATTTTAATTTTTCATTAATTTATATACCCATATGACTGTTGCCTTTAATTGTCATAAATCTATGTTTTGGTTTTGTAATTTGTATTGGGTTGTTCTATTAGTAATATTGTTTCACTTTTTTGTGAGCAAGAAGAGTATTTGCTAGTGGGTTAGTGAAAATATATAGGTCAAAGTTATGTCTTTGCTTGCTCTCTTTATTTTATCATTAAACATAAGTTTTATTATGTTTCTGTTAGCACCGTCCTAGAGAATGTTAATGGTTTCAAATTTTGTAATATCTGGGATATGAAAAAAGCAGATTCAAGGAAGAAATTGAATGGATTGACTAGTCACCCACCTTTTGAGGATGTATGCTGTGCTGAAAACAAACCATCTAATGATAATTTGCGAATATGTACCCCTAATTAATAATCAGTAATAGTCAACAAAACCAGAGATCCCCATTATAGTGAGTAGCACACCTTCATAATATTGTCATCAGCCCAGTAATTACACTATGAATGACAGTGTTGCTTTTCACAGTATGATGCTATCAGTGAACCATTCTCATGAAGTGTGGCTGCTGCTAACTTGATCAAGTGTTTTCATTCTTGCCAGCACAAATTTTCAACATTGCACGTAGCAGTGCTCTGTAGAAAAATCCAGTCTTGTTTAGAATAATATTAATATGGACAGTTATGAAGAGATTGCAATATGTTTCAGAGAGGAATTTGATGCATCCATATATTTAGACATTGATTATGAAAGTGCTCTTGATTAGTTCCCCCTGATACTTTAAGTGTAAGACTCAATAGGATTAGGAAATTGTTTTAGATATTTATTAGGTTTTTGCTTCACCATAATGAAGTTTTGGTTGAAGCAAGTTGCTGGTTTTGAAACCTGTCTATTGCCTACACCACCAATTTAGTCAGATGAGGATTAGTTAATGTGTCACGACATAATTCACTATTTTATATATAAAAAAAATAATCAGAAAATAATTAGCTAAACTATAAATGTTTTTCTTGTATCCAATCTAAGCAGTGTGCAACACATTTTTCCTTGGCAGAAGCAGTGCAGGCAACCTTAAACCTATGGCTGTCAAAGACGCAAAACCTTTTGAGTGAAGTGACTACTCCGCTTGTAAAAAATGTTCACGATCTAACCCCAAATCTTGGAAATGCATTAGATACTCCGGATATGGAGGACAACTTCATGCCAGAACAGACTATTGATAGCAGAACACCAAAAGGGATTCTTTCTTCAGCTGCTATGGCTTCTATTGAGCAATTTAGCAGGTAATTGTACTCAGCAGAATTGTCATTTCTAGTATCAAGATTCTTATATTGGTGGTTACTGTGTGACTGGTCCTAAATTTTACAAATGAATGTTTTCCTGTTCAAGTGAACTACACTGTTGGTGTAAATATTAACATCATTACTTATCTGGCCATAATTGTTTATTGAGTATTGAGATTTTTTATAACCCACTATTGCCAAAATGTAACATTTATGTCTTTGATATAATTTTGGAAGTATTTCACATACAATTACTTGCACATTTTTGAGTTCGTTCTTTCTTATTCTGTTTCTTTTATAATATTTTTTTTTGAGTGGGTTAGCATATAAAAGACCAGAAATCTGAACTACAGTATTAAATTCCTTAATTTTTTATATGTATTTATTCAGTTTTTTATGTTTGCAATAGGAACATTTTTTGAGTAATATAAAAATTAAACTGCTGCTTTGAGTTTTCCTTCAACTTATTACTTCTCTTCTCTTGAATCTAATATTATAGGGAATCTGAAAGAGAGTGCTTTATAGGCTTTACATGATTGTGTCTATGCACTAGTGTGCATAAAATTTATGGATAGGACATACTAATAAAAATTTCTTCTGCGTTAAAAACTGTCCTTTACAGATTTACAAAAAGAAGTTTGCTTAACAGGACTTTTACATGCTTCATTCCCATGTACTAACTAAGAAGATTGTGAGATAGGATGTAATTATTTCTTTCAATGAGATAGAAATGTTATTCATTATAGAACTTTGAGGGTTTGACTATGTGTACTCATTTTCTGCGCTTTAGTTTTGATTTTGTTAAGTGCCTACTTAAATATCCCAGACAGTCGGTCTACTGAAGAATTAGGCTTTTAATTCTTTGAGGTTAAGATATGCAGGATGAATGGATTGACCGGGAAGAAAATGCAGAGGATTTTTAAAGCACTTGTTCCTGAATCCGTGTATAATGATGCTCGTAACTTAGTGGAGTATTGCTGCTTTAGGTTTTTGTCCCGAGATGGTTCTGAAATTCACCCTTGCCTCAAGGTTTGTTGACTTAGTGTAATGTTTCAGTTACTCGCATGATAAAGAGTTCCCATAATCACTAAGTTTAACATCCTCATTTATATTTACATTGTACACTATATTAGGTATTTGAGTTTCAGCGTTCGAATCGAGTGGCTGATAAATTGTTTACTACTCATTGACCCTTTTTGTTGTCTAATGCTTTAGGATCTGTTTGGGGTTTCTCTTTTTTTCTTGTCGGGGTACCCAATGAATTGTGATTCATTTGATAAAGTACCATATGATTTTTATATCCTTCATGAGTGAGGTCTGATTTCCCAAACTTCTTGGCACATTCTCTATGAAGTCTTACTTATAGAATGGTCGGAGACACTCAAAATCAATTGATTAGTGGGGACTGTGGAGCACATAATTCATGCTGATTCTAGGTATAGGGTTTGTTTGTGTGTGCTGTGGGCATGCACATACGGGGGTGTATCTAACAAATTACTTGAATTCTTTTCGGGATTGTTACTAATAGACTAAACTTATATTTTTTTTGAACTTTCTCTTGACAGCAACCTGCTTTTCGGAGGCTGATTTTCATAACTATGCTTGCATGGGAGCAGCCTTACAGAGATTTAAATGATTCTCAAGCTAAAGCTGCTGGCAAAGTGTCTTTTCAGGTATATTTTTAGAATTTCTATAAGTAACAACTGTTCTAGTTTGATCTCACCTCAACAGTTACTTACCCCCTATTAACAAAAGTATATGACTGAGTGTAACCGGCATGCCTCTGTATCGAGCGTGACATCCTAGACCACTGTACTTATTTCACCTTTTTGCTTTTTCTTCTATGTGAAGAATTGCAACAGCAAGAGAGGAGATACCTAGCTAAAACTTAAATGTACTATTTTTTTTCTATTAGGGGTTTTCTTGTGGTGGTTGGTTGTGTTTAACATTGCATTTGAATCTTTGAGTTTCTTTAGTTGTATTTGTTGATAATGATTCAATCATGTTTGCACTAGTAAGTCTGCTTCACCAACTCAACTCAACGACACCTTTTATCCCAAATAATTGGGGTAGGCTTGAAATGTATACCATATGAAAATGTATAAGTAAAAAGATAAAAGGAAAAACCTGAGAAAACGGATAAAAATAAGACAAATAAAATAAAAATTAATAAAGAAATATAATAGAGCAATAAAATTGTTGAATTTTTTTAAAAAAAACCCATATATATGAAAATATATACATATATATAAAACGCTAAAATGACATCAAAAGAAAGAAATGAAGGGAAAAGATATAAAACAAAAGTAAAAATGTGTAACACCCTGCTCGGCCTCTATTTCTCGGATTGCATTCATCCACTCACTTCTATATCAAGCCATGTCCTCAATTTTTTTTAATACTAGCAAGTCTAAAAAAGGAGGTGTGCTTCATATCTATTTTTTGCTCGTTATGTTATTACTTTGCTGGAGTTATTATGTTTCTTGTAACACTCTATAGTGTACTATTAAGTGTCGTGACTTAAATTTGTAGCGTTCTTGTTGATTTTGAAGAGGAAGTTCATACGAGAAGAAGCTTTTGTTCGTATTGCTCCTGCTATTTCTGGCGTTGCTGATTGGTTGACAGCACACAACCTTTTCAAAGCTCTTTCTGGCAGTAAAGAGGGCATCTCATATACTGTGTGGTCCATGTATATCGATGAACTTCTCAAGTGAGCCTCATAAAATATCTTCTTAATCTTAGTGCAATAGTCTGGTTTTCTGATTATATTAAATATGTCCAAAATTAATGAGCTTGTTAAGTTGTTATGCTTGAGCATAGTCGTGCCTCAACAACTTGCATACAACTTGACGGTTATAGGAGTCGGTGATTCTTTGTATTGTAATTGATTTTAAGCTATTCATTGAAGCTGTTCAATAGACTTGTTGACATTTATATGCTCATGAAGGTATTCTCTTCCTGCGGATTATTAAGTAACAGTGGTTTCCAAACTTAACTTGTAATCTTGGCTAGGACTTACCTCTATTGGCCAGGCACAACACCTATGACATTTCCTAGGTAGATTACTAAGGAATGGAAGATACCAAATGCATTGTATCCTACAGACACTTTCAGATCACTATGGTCCGAAGTATTCCAATATTATTTACTAGCTTTTGAAGTCAGTTGAATTGGGACCCTGAGTTTAGTTGACAGGAGTGCAAACTTCATAACATTTGGACTGTAGGGTCGGGCTGAGATTAATGAGATTATACAGATTAACAAAGTGATTCTTTTTTGGATTACAAAAAAAATTGAAGGAACGCTTAAAGTCAAGGAACGTTGTAGAAAGAGAGAGAGAGAGAGAGAGAGAGAGAGAGAGAGGTTTGGAGCATTCACTTCTGTAGTTTACCCTTGAAATTTAAGAGCACATTAGTAGTGTTCATCAGGTCACATAATTAGAAGCATGAAACATATTTAGTGTTACTCAGCACTACCTGCGATAGCACATTAGTATATAAGATTTAACTTGGAAGATGTAAAGGAATGTCATTCAAATATACTTATATATATCTTTGATGTTTTCTTTTGTTGTACCTGTTCAATCTTTTAGTCATCAAAGATGAGAATCTTTGACTCGGTGGAAAATAATAATAATAATAAAAAGAATCTTCATTGAAAGTTGAAAATTTTGTTTATGATGTAAGTTGGCATAACCCATGATGATCCTCTGTTGATTATTCCTCAAATCTAGTGCTTTAAGTTAACTGAATAGTTCAGTACATAAGAAGTGTCATTTTGAGGGCCATTATGTGCTTATATTTTCGATTACATGGCATAGCTTTTTTATTTGATGATTTAATGATTTACATGGAACTGATATTTGTTAACCAATTTCTAATGAAAAATTTTCACCCCAATTTTTAATGATTAAAATTTTTGGAACTAATTTTCTTATCCGTCTCTAATTGGTCTAGAGTGCATGAAGGACGGAAATTATATCAGTTTGAGGCAAGCCCTCAGATTCCTAGCGAGAGAATCTTATGCATTTCTTCTAGCAGGAAACCACCTATTTTAAAATGGGAAAATAACATGGCATGGCCAGGAAAACTCACTTTGACTGACAGGGCACTGTACTTTGAGGTACTTTTGAATTTTCCTTCTAATAAGTTTCTTCTTGGTTTGTTTCATACTTCTTTCTAATTACATTTAATAGTGTTTCGACACCTAGTTTTTTGAGGAGTATATTGGTGAAGAAGTATTAAATTATTATTTTTGTTTACTTATGATATTAATGGGTAAATTCTGTCGATGCATATAGATAGAATGAAATAAAGTCAAAATTATATTAAAAAAAGGTATTTAGACTAGGCCTGTCAAAATATGGTTATGGGTTGATTTTAGTTTTCAAAATATGGTTATGGTTCCATTTAAGAACTAAAACTATTTTAACCATTTTTAATATGGTTTGGGTTGGGTTGGAACTATATGATTATGGTTCAAAACCATATTAACCATATTAACCATTTTAAGATGTTTTGACTTTTAAACAGAACTTTTGAAAAATGAAATTGTGACCGCCACAATTAAATTAATTAAGTAATAATATGATATAAAAATTATTAATATAAATAATAAAATGCTAAAAAATTATACTAATAAAATTTTAAATTAAAATTATTAATACCCTTCCATATTTAAATAATTTTTCAAAATTATTATTAAATTTTCTTTTGAGCGTACCGATATTTGCCATGTCCATTAAAAATTTAAGACCCTCTTATTATCACGAGTCAAAGAAATAATTTGTAAAATAATTCTCTCCCCTCGCATTCAAATGTGATATTATTACATTATTTTGTCACCAAATAATAAAATTTAATTTTTAAATGATACGCTTTATTAGTATAATTTATGATAAACTTAATAATCATGTTATTATATTATTGTAAAATATATATATATATATATAACTTTATATACTAAAAATTATCAACTGAAACTCCTTTAGCTAAATAAAGATAGAAATTCTATAACAATGTGAATGTTTATTTAATTAATAATTCAGTCATAAAAAAAAGTGAATTTATATGCAATGAATTCCACTTTAATATATTTTAGAAGGTAAACTAATATTTTGAAATATTTTATCCTAAACTTGTAGTATATTACTATATTTTTAGATTTTTTTTTAATGGGCTTTTTTAAACTAGAATTTTTTAAACTACATATTTAGATAGTTTACTAGTGATGAGTGTGAGATGCACGTTCATGGAGGAACAACTTGTCTGTGCTATTGATGGTAGGTTTGATTTAAAAAAAAAAGCGACTACGTAACAAGGGGAGATTATATAAATATGGGTTGAAAAATGGTTAACCGGTTCAGAACTTTAACCGACCTGAATAAATATGGGTCCAAACTTTAACCGACCTGAATAAATAAAAATGGTTAACCAACCCATTTGATTCCAGTTAATATGGTTTGACCCAACAGTTAACTAACTATATTGCCAGGTCTAATTTAGACACTTGAGCTATGTTTGTTTGCAAGGATTATATTTGGGATTGGACTATCAATCCCAAGTTTCTTGTTTATTTTTAAAAATAAACTTGAGACTATTAGTCCGGGATAATAAAATTACTTGAAAGGGAGACTATTTAATATCATGTCATACTAGGTATTATAATCCCTACCATTTGGGACTAAAACTTTGTGAACAAAATTAACTTTTAACTTTGTTTAAAAAGACCAATGTATATTATCTATCTATACTTAAACTAATGAGAACATAACATGAGATTATTTTAAGTTATTCCATGAATAATCCCATAAAAAACAAACATCTGATTTGGACTATTTAATCCTAGGATTAATAGTCTTAGAATTATAATACATGAGAATATAGTCTTGGATTATAATCCTTGCAAACAAACATGAACCTAGTTTTTTGAGGAGTTGTATATTAGCGAAGAAGTATTAAATTATTATTTTTGTTAACTTTTGATATTAATGGGTAACTCTGGTCTATGCATAGATAGAATGAAATAAAGTCAAAAGATATTTAATTTTTTAATAAAACAAAAAACTCATGTTCACTAGTGCCATAAAATTTTATAAATGCCTGTTACGAGCTGCTCTCATTCCTTCCTTGCTAATTTTATTTTATTATTATTTTTTTATAATGTTCCAGACAGTTGTTTGAAATTCCAGATGTGAAACAACTTAAAGTTGTAACTTAGAAAAATAGATTGGGATTTCCTGTAGTGCACAACCTTTAAGCTAAAGATGTAAGTTTTTTTCAGGTTTAAAAACTTCAAAATTTGTAGGCAGCTAAGTGATGCATATAAGGTTACAGTTTTAAGTTTATTACTTGTTTGGTTGGGAGGTGGACTTGTACTGTTGTCCTACAATGCACAGATCCAGTGTATGACACCAGCTTCAAAACTTATGAAATACATTGTAATATAAGGAAAGATCAAGGTGTATGCAATATTGTAAATGAAGAAAATGGTTCTATTTTGGTTGTACACACTTTTGGTCTAGTGGTTTACAATATTGCATCTTATCAGGCAGTTGGCTTGGCAAAGCAAAAGGGTGCTATTAGACTGGATCTTGCAAATCATGGATCACGGGTAGAGAAAGCAAGAGTTGGGCCTTTTGGATCTGATCTTTTTGATTCTGCTATCTCTGTGACTTCTGGTTCGGAGTGAGTAAGCTTCTCCAAACCCATATATGTAAAATATGCTGAGTAATGGATTTTAATTTTTTAATTGTTATATTCCAATTGCTTCCTTTTCCCCCTTCACGGTTGCTGCTGAGAGTCTTAGGTCTGTGTCGTGCTGCAACAATAATGTCCTCAATTCAAACAATAGAATGCCTTATTATGAATTGTTTGCATTTCCTTTAGTATGTTTATATCTCTTTTGGTGCATCTTGTTAGGCATCAAAAGTGGGTACTTGAATTTGTTGACTTGGGAGGTGAAATGAGGCGAGATGTGTGGCATGCTTTCATTGGTGAAGTTATAGCTTTATACAAGTTCATACAAGAGTTTGGTCCCAAGGACGGGGATCCATCAGTAAATCATGTTTATGGTGCTCAAAAAGGAAAGGCAAGGGCCGCAAATAATGCTATTAATGGTATTGCAAGGCTTCAAGCTCTTCAGTTTACTCGGAAGCTTTTGGATGAACCCTCAAAACTTGTTCAATTCTTATATTTGCAACATGCACCCTATGGTGACATTGTTTGCCAAACTCTAGCAGTAAATTGTTGGGGTGGACCTTTGATCACTAAATACTCAGGAGGATATGAGCCGGGTCAAGGAGTGATTCCCTCTGATGAGCTACCGGAAAGTAGCAATCACGTGGTTGACATAGATGGAAGTGTTTATCTGCGGAAGTGGATGTCATCTCCTTCATGGACTTCTAGTGCTTCAGTTGCTTTCTGGAAGAACTCTTCAGTAAAACAGGGAGTAGTATTGAGTAAGAATCTTGTTGTTGCTGACTTGAATTTGATAGAAAAGGCAGCCATTACATGCAGAGAGAAATACCAAGTGGTTGAGAAAACACAAGCCACTATTAATGCTGCAATGATTGAAGGGATACCCAGTAACATTGACCTTTTTAAGGTTCGTCCACATCTATTTCTTTCTCTCCTTTGGGTGATTAGTTTCATGTATTCTTGATTTATGTATGGGCTATACCATGAACCAGTGAATTTTGTTTTTTGTTTCTGTTGAAAAACTGCAGGATTTGGTGTAAACATTTACATGTTCTTAATTTCATGCATGGCAGATTGAAGGGGTTGATGCTCCCCCCTAATTTTTTATTTAAAATTTATTGATCGCTTTTACTTACATGTCCTTCAAAATTTATAGTTTGCTTACCCCCCCCACCCCCCCTCAACAAAAAAAAATCAAATGATACTAGGTCCGCTTAGTGTCATAATTTTCTACACTCGCACACAAAGTTAAAAAAAACAAGGAAGAAAAAGCTAAAAACAGTTGTCCAAGTTTGTGAAGTTATGTAACTGATTAATCCTTTGATTCATAACTTTCTTATACCTAAGCATCTAATGACATTATCTGCTTATGTTGCTTATATTAACATGAAAGTTGTGATTTTCTACCTCCATCAGTGCGAATATACTTGCCAAAAAGAAAAAAAATAAAAAGAAGCTCCAGTAGTGTATCCTAGTAAATATCAATTGCGTCTGGTTTATTTATTTTCCTTGGTTTACTAAGTTTTCTTGAAGGTCAAAAGTTATATAGGAACACATAATACTCTTAAAAGGTTTGAAATATCATACTCCCTTTGTTTATGACTACCATTTTTGTATTATGTCCTTATAATGCCTGATAGATAGACGTGAACTTGGTTCTGTTATGTGACGCCATTCAGGAAGAGCTTAGAGATTTCAAATAAGTGATAACCAGATTTACAGAGAAACTTATTGGTCTTAGTTTGATAGCTCCTGGAGGAGTAGGAATTGATACGTGGGAGGAATTTAGCAACTTTGTTGAATAAATAAGATATAATGTGATGATATCAATGATTTCATTAAAGGGAATCAGTTCTAGCATTCTTGTTAAAAAATTGTAGTTGGTTTTGTTTTGTTTGTACCATGTTTACTGTGTTCTTTGTTAATATTTTCTTATGTATTTTCTTCTTCAGGAACTTGCTCTTCCTTTCACCGTCATTGCCAAAAATTTCGATAAACTCAAGCGGTGGGAGGAGCCTTACTTGACTGCATCTTTCCTTGCATTTACATACACACTCATTTTCAGGTGAAAACTATTATGATAACTTTTTCAACCCGCAATAATTTCCATAGCGTTGTCTCCCAGTTAAAAGTCAAGCCCACTCAGAAGTAAAATGCAAAAGATAGGACTAATATGTGTGTGTATGGAGATTTACTTTTTCATTTGACTAGGGTGTATCTTTCTATAACTTAGAGTTTACCATTCTTTTTCAAATTAGTTATGACATGTAGATTTGCTGGTTGTGTGTCTCAACTCTTAAGCATGTCGCAAACGATATCTTATTAAGTTACCTCACTTGCAAATTGGAAAGACACAAGAGTGACAAATCAAGCTTTTATGACCTTATCTTTGACAATTGTTATTTAAACTGTAAGAGTGACCCAAATGTTTCCCTTTTAAATTGTAGTATAATTCTTCCTTTTGGTTGGACCTGGCATATTGGGCTTGGTTCAAGAATTAAGATCATGACCTTAAGCTATAACTTCATAACTAGCTTAGTGAGCGAAAGATATCAAACAAGGCCATTTGCTCAATGATTTGGCAAGACAAATTATTTAACAATTTCATTCTCTTCATAGTAATTTTGCAGCTATGAATAGCCAAATACTATTATTGAGATATAAAATCTTGGCTTCTACCTTTTACGACTAATTGATTTCTATCACTAGTTCATCTAGTATATGCAATTTTTACTTGAAGTTGAATGCATTATTGAAAAGCATTGCAAGAGTTAAAAAGGATGTGGCTTACATAATTTGAAAGATTTAACATGTCAAGTTCAGAAGTCTTCATTACATGCATTAGCATTCTACGTTATTTCGCAGCTGAACCAAATGTAGGGATGAAATGTGTTATCTTTTATGATTTAATTTCATTCATCAAATCTGAATATCTGTTTTCCTCAGGAATTTGCTGTCATATATATTCCCCACCGCCTTGATGATCTTGGCGCATCATTATGTTATCGTTGAAGGGGCTCAAGGAGCAGGGCCGCCTCGGAAGATTTTTTGGAAAAGTTACCATACGTGATCAGCCACATTCAAATACAATACAAAAGATCATAGCACTGAAAGAAGCCATGCAGGACGTGGAAAAGTATCTTCAACATTTAAACGTTTCACTTCTGAAAATACGTACAATTGTTCTTGCAGGTCAACCTCAGGTACGGTATGAATGACCCATTAAGAACCTTGTTATCATCAAAGCAAAAATTAAGTGCATATTCGTTCTTCTATGTTGTGTATCAAAACAAAATTCAGCGTCATTAAATTTAGTTTGAAGCACAATCAGATTCCAATTTGAATTTTGAACTTCTTATATGTTTAAAGTTGCAACTTGTGCACTGGATGCAACCTTTAAAGTTGCAACTTGAGCCTTTGTACCGGTACCGTTCCAAACATTGCTGCGTTTGTGAGTCAAATAAACTGTGTTTGAAATAAGTTGCTTCTATTTCAAGTGCGCTTGAAATGCTCGAAACTTTGTATAACCAAATATGCACTAATTCATCTGGAAAATGTCTGTAACTTTATGATTGTGTCTGATGTACAACCTCTATAGAATCATGATAAAATTTGTGAGCCGTTGAATCTCCTTTTTAATGTATTGTCAACCACAAAACAAAACTCTCACAAGATCCTCACAGAAGATCCTGATTCCAATCTATGTGCTTCTAGAATTTATTTAACTTTTTGTTTAGAATTTTTCTCTCTTTCCAATATTCATGATTGTTCAAAATGTTGTCAGATAACGACGGAGGTTGCTCTGGTGCTATTATTAAGTTCTACCGTTCTACTCCTCGTCCCTTTCAAATACATACTTTCCTTTTTTATCTTGGATCAATTCACAAGGGAGCTCAAGTTCCGAAGGGAAATGGTTGTCAAGTTCATGAGCATGCTCAAGGAGCGTTGGGACACCGTGCCTGCAGCTACTGTCATCGTATTACCATACAAGGAGGCTCATGGTCATGGGAATCGTTTAGTAAGTCAAAAGAAGGAAATTGTTAGCACATCAGAATCAGAAATTAGACAGGACAGTAGCAAGTCTAGATAAACTGACATGTATATCTACCCAGCATTCTGATTAAAAATAGTTTATGCCTTCTTTTTTGAAATTATATAAAAATAAAAAAAAGTAGCAGCTATTAAATTTTTTTCCACTTCGTGTATAAATTATAAAAATGGTACTCCCTCCGTTCCTAAAAGATTGTCGTTTTAGAAGAAAAAATTTGTTATAAAAAGTTTGTCGTTTACAATTTTCGAGGATCCTATATTATCTTTACTTTCTCTCATTGTCCCAAGAAATTCTCTCCCTTATATTAATAGTTTTTAACTTCCCATAAAGGGGTAGTTATGAAATTTCAAACAAATTTTATTTGGTAAATGATATTTTCTTAATTCATGTGCTAAAATCTTAAAGGACAATCTTTTAAGAACAGCGATAGCTATGCCTAGACTACTATTATTGGGGGATTAATAATGATGATTTTGTCTTTAATTCACAAAAAGATTCTCATTTATTATTTTCAAAAGTTAATTTATCATATTTTTTTAATTTAAATTATTTTAAAAGCATACCTAATTGCAACATTTGTTCTCTTTAAAATCTAAATAAGTTTTACATTAAATATAAATTTAACTTCTCAAAGTCAAAATGAAATACTTCTCATAGTGCACAGAATCAATTAATTTCGTATGTCCTAAAAACAAAATTAATTAAACGTTTTCATTTCACTTTCAGCATCCAAAAGGGCAAAGCCATTTCAGATATTATTCCCGCTCAGTTCAACTAATTTACCCGACTGAGTCATCTTCAATCTATGTGCAAACTGAAATTTAATGCAGCTCAGACTATTTTAAGTGTTGATCTTAATTATGAAATTAAGGCTCAAATCAATTGGTGAAAATGGAAGCCTTGTGTTTCAGCAGAATCAGAAGATTACCCAGTTGGGGAAATCGGGTCGGATTGAAGAAGCTATCAAGATATTTAACCAAATGCCGGTCAGGAACACTGTCACCTACAATTCAATGATATCTGTGTATGCTAAGAATGGCAGAATTAGAGACGCACATGAACTGTTTGACGGAATGCCGAATAGAAACTTAGTTTCTTGGAACACCATGATTTCTGGGTGTTTACACAATGACAAGGTTGAGAAAGCATGTGAATTGTTTCATAAAATGCCCCAAAGAGACTATTTTTCGTGGACTCTGATGATAACTTGTTATACTCGACATGGGGATCTAGAAAAGGCAAGAAAATTGTTTGATTTGCTTCGTGATAAGAGAAATCCAGCTTGTTGGAATGCAATGATTTCAGGTTATGCAAAAAGTAGATGTTTACGTGATGCCAGGGAACTGTTTGATGAAATGCCTGTCAAAGATCTAATCTCGTGGAATTCAATGCTTGCGGGTTATACCCAGAATGGAGAAATGCTTTTGGGTTTGAAATTTTTTGAGGAAATGGTGGATAAGGATGTAGTTTCATGGAATTTAGTGGTGGATGGGTTTGTGGAGATTGGAGACTTGGCTTCTGCTTGGCAGTTCTTTCAGAGGATTCCAAACCCCAATGTTGTTTCTTGGGTCACAATGTTATGTGGATTTGCAAGGAATGGTCAGATTTTGGAGGCTCGGAGATTATTCAACCAAATGCCAGATAAAAATGTGGTTTCTTGGAATGCCATGAGGACAAAAATCAGGTGCTTGTTTTTCTGTCGGATGATGGAATGCAGCTCCAGCATGCGGAGATATATTATGCATTGAAGACGCTAACTGCACATATGAGTAACAGCAATAATTTGCCCGACATCAAACCTTCAGTCCTTGATGTGGGATGATTGATGCAATCATCTTTGTCAGGAATTGATGGAAAGACTCAAACTGAGGTTTTGCTGAATTGAGCAGGGTGCGGGAGAGATATATATGAAGCAGTACGCCCTCACAGAGATTTGATTTCCCCTATAATACTTGTGCAGTTGCTACACGTTGCTTCAGCATGCCGCATTTTTCTTGTAAGAGTGTGATAAGCAATATATTACTTGAGGTGCGGAAGGCCCCAAGTAGAGGCGGTAAAATTACAATACAGACTTGAAATATTTACTCCATGTGAAGTGGGCGAACTATAGACCTTCGTGCTGGTGGACCTCTTGTGAAGGTATCTTCTGGAGGTATTCACGTCCCAGGCACTATGAGAAATGTTACCTTCGAAGTCAATATCCTTAAGAATAACGTTATGCCAACCAATTTAGCACGGAATAGGCTTTTTTTTTCCTATACAATGCAACTCTTTTCTATATGTTTCAGGAAAAAGTTGTATAGAAAAGCAAGTATTCAGATGGGAGGAAATTTGCCATCAATTTAGCATGGAATAGGTTTTTCTATGAGGGGCACTATTTTTTACATGGTTCCTTTTCCCATGAAGTTGAGACTTGCTAAAATCAAAATATCAAAAATATACATAAAAATATAGTTTCCTTTTTGTATACAAAACTCTTTTCTATATATATTTCAGGAAAAAGTTGTATCCCTAGTACATTCTGTGCCTATTTGGTGGCTGTAAAGTGGCCTAAAGATCAAGTCTTGACTAAGAGGACTGAAAACTTTCATGGCAATATCTCTACTCAAGAAACGGAAAATTTCTATAGAAAGATTTTCCCAGTATATGTAAAATAACTAAAAATTCAAATCATCTACTTGAATATTAAGATATTATACTCCAATATTAAAGCTTAGAATTATATTATGAATACTGTTTTTCAAATATGAAACTTCAACTCATCATTAGAATGAATTATGAATGAAAAATCCATAATTGATCAAGTAATCCAAGTAACAGTACAATAACAGTACAAGTCTCAATAAGTCTCGAGCACTAAGAAATAAAAAATTGAAAATTAAATTACCAAAAAAAAAAAAAGAAAAAGGGAACCCATCAATCATAATTTTTTCTCCTTGAGATTATCCTTATCCTTTTTCTTTTTGGCATAATTCTTGAAATGAAAGTTCAAGAAAAGGGCCAAAAGGGAGGCATTGAAAACTGCATTGAAGCACCAACCCCAGATCCCGGAGCATCCAATTCCGGTGAAATGGTAGTACAGCATCACTCCGGACACCAAAAAGCTAAACACGAACTGGATAATTTGACAGTCCGTCACCAATCTCTTCCACCGCGGCCGCCTCCCGAGTGCGCACAATAAGTAGTAGGCGTACATTAGCACGTGAACCGACGCGTTAGTAACGAGCGCCACGGGGAGCAGGGACTGCGACGTCGAAAGCCAGACGTAGCACATGATCACCACCACGGCGTGGTGGTACACGTGGAGGAACGACAGCCGCCGGTTGCTGCCGGCGACAATGATCAAAAGGGCCTCTATAAATTCGAGAATCTTGGAAAGGTAAAATATGTGGGCCCAAAAAAAGATGGATCCACGTGGAGGGGTTTGGTTGGGTGGGAAGCAGAAGATTCAACGGCGGTGGGGCATTTGGGAGAGGGCGGAGATGGTGCATCCGACGGCCATGATAAGAGAGAGGAGGGTGAGGATGAGGTTGTGCACAACGGAGGTGAGACGGAGGAAGGTGGGGTGGGGGTGGGGGTGGGGGTGGGGGTGGGGAGGTGAGGGTGGTGAGAGAGAAAGTGAGGGAGAGGTTGTGACGCCTAAAATTTGTGATATCGCCACCCATCTTGGCCGCCACTTATACTACATACATAAATTCAAATACAACTTATTAACCTAACTGTCGGTATAATACGACATAAATCGTGAGTTTAATACAAATATTGTCTACTAGATATTATACAAACTCAAAAGTCGAAATTCTCATTACAACTATTATCACACTATTTCGCGGAATAAATGGTGACTACTAATGTTATCCTCCTGGACCATTACTTACGCTCCCCGACTGTTCAAATTTATATTACCATTTTCAGAAGAGAACAAATGAAAGAAAAAAAGGTAAATTCAACTCAATTTCAAAGAAGAAATATTACGACCAAGATAACGCAGAATAAATTATCATTAAGCTTCAACAAATAAGTTAAACCGATAAAATCTGATAGACAAAACAGTTTAAATCTGCAATGAATAAGAATCCATTAAATTAAAAGCCAAGAGAGAATAAAGTCTTACTATCTTTAGGTTTTAAAAGGCCATCAATTTTATCACGAGGCTCGAACTTAATAATAAACCACCACATCTAATCATCCCTATGTCTCACGGCCGCCGATTTTCATCAAATTATCAAATGGTCACGACTATACCGAATCACCCCCATTATAATCATACCAAAACTATCCATCACCGTGCATTCTGCGCCAATCGGCGACTTTCATTACATCATTTATATCGAAGTCACGATTATACCGAATGATCCCTCATTATAATCATACTAAGTTTCATCTACGCATGCGTAAAGTTCAAAAGATAACATAATATAACATTGAGGATGACGATGACAACGACATAAGAATTCAATAAAAACAAGTTCAAGAATTATTTAATCCATGAATTATTAACGTCCAAATCAATAACACGACATCGTTCGCAGAGAAGAAAATTCAATAATGATCGGAAGAATATTTTCATTTGAAAAGATATTTGGATTAAACGCAAATATCGCCGATATTCTACTAATTTCGTGAAGTATAAGTCAAAGTTTTAACCAACCCAGATAATAAAGAATGGAATAACAAAAGAATCACCACGCATGCAGATCTTGATGTATTATGTTATTCCAATGTAATAATAATAATCTGAACTGCGTCGGTGAAATTCACAATCGACTGGGACGTTAAACAACAGAATAATAAAAGATGGAACCAGATCCGCCAGAAACACACAAATAGGATATTCCAACAGAATGATAAAAAGACGGAACTGCGTCCCAAAAACACATGCATGCGGGATGTTCCAACGGTAATAATAAAAAGCGGGCAAGCGTCCCCAGAAACACATGTATGCGACGATGTTCAATTGAATAATAAGAATGTCACCAAGATATAGAAATCACAGTATCTGAGGTTATTCCAAATGTAATAATAAAGAATGGAATAACATAAAGGATTTCACCAAGATAAGTGTCACAGTATACAGCAAGTTATGTATAGGATATCATTTTTTACAAGTTATTCCAACAGAATAATAATGAATTAATAATGTAAGTTCTCTTCGAAGAAAGAAAGCATAACACCCTCACCGTAGAAAAGAATGAATATATAAGTAGTGAAGTAGTAATATCTCTTCTTCTTTCTATAATTTTCTCTATATACTTTCTCTCTATAATTTCTCTCTGTAGCTTAAAATGAATTCGTAAGAAAAAAATAATGAAGGAAATTTCATTTATATGAAAATGGAACGATAAGAATTCAATCCATTTAACTATCTGCATTGATTTATTTTAATCGACTATTCATATTTAAAGTTAAAAATCTTTTAAATAAAATATAATATATTCTATTTATATAAAAACATTTTATCTACGCAAACACTACGCAATACTACGCAAAACACTATCAAAAACACTATTTTAAAAACACTACGCAACACTACGCATAATAAAATATAATATATTCTATTTATGTAATAACTTTAATAAAGATTCTATTTTATATAAAAGATGTTTCGCTTTTATTACGTTAATAATACTGAATAAAACAAAACGTCATTATCATTATAATAATTCATATTATTAATCGTATAATAATGGAATCAAATGAGAATTTCACATAAAGATCAATAATTAATACCGCTTCTTACTACGCAACCACACTTATTATCGTATTTTTACTACCGGTAGTTCAACAAGAACTACCGGTAAAACTTCCGCCGTTATTTCAATAAAATATTTTTGTCGCTTTCAATCCGATAATAATTACATTATGGCCCACCAACGATTGATTGGTAGTCATGCATTTAATATTCCCTCGCTAAACCGAATATTTAAACCAATCGAAATATAATATAACCACTCAGACATCTTTTGTAAAATTTATAAATCTACCCACAACTATAATATTATCTCAAATTCACACCATAATATTAAAAAATTATTTTGACAAAATTTAAATCTTTATTGATAAAATCTAGGGTCTCACAGAGGTAGGTGAGGACTGTGAGGGTTAGAAAGAGTGGGGTAGCACCCCATGTTTGGTCTTGTTTCCATTCGAATTGGGAGATTGTTGGGTGGTCAACTAACCAGTAATGGGTGGTGGAGTATAGGGTGTCCATCGTGCGATGTACGCGCTGCCGTTAGAGGTGGTAGACGGGATGGGGGTGGGATTTTGTGGAAATGGGAAGGTTAAATAGTCAAGTCCTTTGTGATAATGGGGAGTCATATGCATGGGTTTTATGGCCATTATGTGGACCATGCGATTCCAAATTTTAAAAAGTTTTATTAGGTATCTGACTAATTAAACTTTATCCCACAACTTTGAAAAGCATTTTATCCTCCAATAACGCCGACCGCTTTCTTCCGACCGGATTAATAATGGACCGGAATTTTTATAAAACTTAAAAAATAATTAAAAATTCCGGCCCTAACTCAGTCGAAAATATAACTGGGCCAACTCTTGATACTATGTTTTATTTATTTATGTCATCATATGATTTTTTGATGAGTGATTATCGTTAAGTTAATTTTGTTAAATTAACTAATACAGTGTCAATATACATCAATATTATATTAGTTAATTGATTAATTTATCATGAAGTTAACTTCATGATCCGAAACAGGAAACATAATAGTAGAAATCAATCCTAACCTCAGGATTCATTCTTCTTAATCCGGAGGTTATCTCTAACACGCGTCTACCATACTAAAATAATGAAGGGTCAAAACCAAGAAGGATATGGGGGGGAAATTTAGTCATCCTTTTCACTGCACATTATTGATGTGTGAGACTCAATAATCAGCTTTCAGTATTGGTACAGGCATCTGTACTGTACACGCTAATTAGACATTGAATAATCAGATTGCAAAATTGAATATGTAAGTGAGACCTATCGACTATCTAAACTCGAGTACTTGACACCCTTTTCCGTACTACTACTTTCTTTCTCCGGGTCTTGGGAGGTGGTACTTCCCCCTCAGGAACAGAGTCGCTTTGTCCCTGTTTGATTCCAAGAAGCCCAAGCCCAGATACGATTGAATTCTTGGATATAAACCGTTTTGATGAAGAAGGCTGGTCAACAGCCTCAGATGGCCTACTGTAAACCTTCAAGAGGTTTTCTGACTGAGTTGGCGAATCTACTTTCACCCCAAGCCAGGCCAGCCTAGATGTCTCGCCTAATTGAGCATTCAACAACCTGCATATAATTGTCCAAACTATTAAACATCAAGAATAAGGTATGATGGACCATATATGAAAATTTTGTGCCTGAAACTTTGATATTATATTTGTCCAGATATCAATCTTCATACTGTAAATGTGAGTTGGGGACATTGTAGCTTTGAAAAATGATCGCTACATTGTGGTTCCTAACATTCAAGAGGTATTAGTGTCTATTACTTTATTTACCATGCAGAACACTTGGAAACAACAATGTCAGTAATTTTAGAACAAACTGTGCAAGCACCAAGAATCAAGAGAAACCTGCTTTTGGTAAGTGGCTCAAAAGGCGAGGAGAAATAACCACAACTCACCTAGATGAACTAAATTCAGTGTAGAAACAATACGGATCACCTCATTTCAAATCAGTTGTCCCCTTTGTTTAAGCCAGTTCCACAGCTTGATATCTCAAGGCCTAGGCTTCTCATGCTCGAGCCAGCATCGTTTAGGCCACTTAATCTTGATTATGTAAATGGATACCATCATAATAATGTCATACGAGTCATAGGACCTCCCAGGCGTCAAAGACTCGTTCCCCCACGCGAAAACTCAGCAGTTCCAGAGGCAGAGAATCCGATGGACTTGACACAAAATGATAGGCCAGGGCCAGCATATGTGATTGAAAATTTGCCAATATTGATGCTTTCACCAGCCCATTTGATCAATGACTTGTATTGCCCTGTCTGCAAGGATGAATTTGAGGTTGGTGGGGAAGCGAAAAAGTTGCCTTGTATACAAGATAATGCCTTGAACAACAACGAACAAAATGATGATAATGAAGATGATTTAACTCAATGAATGGAGTTGGACTCATATGTTACTCTCTTTATGGCCTTTCAGTTTGCTGTCAAATTGGTACCATAATTTCCATGACAATTGGAGTACTACATCTAGAAGAGAAGGTGAGAATTTCTGTATATATTTTAATATGACATGCATGATGTTTTGATATAAAATGTCACAAGCGTCTAACCACAACACAATATTTTGCAGATAACTCTTGGTGGTGCCCTTGGATGAGCTTTGGTCTGCAACCCTTATAGGAAACATATCATGATGTTAGTTTTACGCTTGAAATGTTCATTGGACAGGTAAGTTTATACCAGACTACGTACTATATACTTCAAATATAAAATAAAGGCCGTCAAGTTTTAACAGCTGCAACACTTGTATACCAATACCAATGCCTCATAGTTGATCAGATTGAAAAATTCAGATCTTAACATTTCACAGATCTAGTTTGGTTTCGAAAGAGGCAGCGTATTTGTTAGAGAGATCATGATCAAATCCATGGAAGAATTCTCAAATGAAGCATGTCCCCTGCCTCTGCCTGAAAAGAAGATACAAAAAGCACTAACTGACCAATCAAAAGGAGTTTATAGTCATATTAGTTAAGACTATTTACTCAATAGTCCATCTTAGCACCTTAAGAATGTGATCAGAAGTAGTTCATTCATAAGATAATGTAGTGAGTAGAACATGCGAGAAGGCCATTCTTAGAATAATGTGTAAATATGATTGGGACCCTCTTGTCATATTTCCATCTTGAAATTTTCTGGGCAAAGCAGGTAGAGAAACTCTTATTCAACCCATTGTGCAACCAATTCCTACTTATATGTGCATGCTATATTAATATAGCCATGTCCCTTTTCAAAATTTTCTTAGTGCATCTATAATTAAATATGCTCAAATATTGCTAAATTTAGTGGTCTATACTGGATAAACAATCTGCAGGTCTTCACCGGAGAACTTGGAAGCTGCATTTCAGCTCAAGGAAAATTGAGGGCAGGGAAATAGAGATCTTGGAAGGTCCTGTTAGGAAGAGTCCCACAATAACGAAAGAGTGAATGAGTAATATGCATGAATGTGTCAATACCTAATTGTTTAAGCTTTTGAGTCAAGTTGCGTTTCAAACTTGTATATTAGTTCGGGCCTTCTACCTCCACGCAGCATTGCTCAGTCATGCTTTTCGGCCATTGCAGAAAATTCCCGTAGGAGTCTGGGCCGTGTCTCAGTCCCAGCTTTCTTAACCATCTATATGCATAAGCAGCTGATCTAGAAGTCTCATTCTTCTTCAAAGTATAAGTTGAGATAAAAAATGACTCTTTAATTTACTCTTTTGATTTGATTTCAGAACAATCGCAATGGCAGTTAGAAGTTCAGCCAGAGAATTGGCTTAAATTTAATTGTGAATGTGCTTAAAGTTCAACTAGCTCTAATGGAGCCTAAAATGTGGTGCTTAGAGATCACAAATTCACAATGCTAATCCTTTTATGAGATATTCAGGGGAAATTAGTCTGTTTGTTAACTGTAGCTTCAAGTTTAGATTTTGACAAATTTTCATATTCTTGTTTTCTCTCATGCAAGAATATTTGAAATTTTAGTTGTGCTTTGATGATATTTTATTTATGATTGTGTAATTGATGCATAATTATGAAATTCACTTTATTTTTAATGGCATCCAAAAAAAAACAAAGAAGAGAGCTTCCAAAAACACCATAGTATGAATCTCCTTAAATGATATCCACAAATTAATATATCCGAAGTTGGAGGAACGATCAACGTAAACAATAAACTAAATTAGTGTGAATTATTTTTAATTTTTACCTATGTCATATGCACCTACGTCGCAATAATAATTTGACTAAAAATTTTCGCAATAAATAATATTACTATTTGATAAACTTATATTATTACATTTCAAACTTAAGTTCCTAAAAGGAATAAGAAAAGGATCAAAAGAGGAGATAACAAAGTTTAAATTTTTATTGAGTACTTTGAAATTGACTTGACTCACTTATAATCCTATCTTTTTAAATAATAATTATAGATTTTTAATTAACATTAGTTATACTTGACTTTTATTTTAGTATTGGAGTAGTGTTTTAATTTAAGTTAAATTAGTTAATTGAGAAACTAACAACCTTCTTAAAATTAAAAATATATGGTTTCAAAGTAAAATTTTGATATGTAAGGGGGGAAAAAGAAAAATAGGTAATTAATATTTTTATAAGTAAAAAATGATAGTTTCACATATTGCATCTCACGTGAATAGTAAATAAGTCTCACACTCGTGAATTTGGGTGAGCATGGTACGGTATCGAACAAAAATTACATATGAAACCGTTTTGATGCGACTGCTTAAATCAGAAACCGTAATATAAATTTGCTTAGATCGATGCGATGCGGTTCAAATGGTGCAATTTCGACTTGAAAATCAATTGAAAAAAAATAATAACAAACATATCATAATTTTTAAATTTCAAATAAATCTCAAACACTGCTAGCTTGCTAATACAAATAATACCCGACTACAAAAATGTTAATTCTTGAAAACCAATCATAAATTAATTAAAAACTTCTAATTTTTCAAATTGAAAGATGCATACATTACTACAATACAGTTTCAAACTTGTAATCTTGAATCATACAAAATTACATATTCCAAAATTAAATTTATAATCAAATTAACTTAAAAACTCTAAAATATACCAAAAAATATGAGAAATATTAAAAATTTATAACTTTAAATGGGTGCAATTACGTAAGGGTGCAATTTCTATATCAAAATCGCATGCAACTGTTAGGGATGCAATTCCTATTGCAAAAATCACAATATACCACCGGAACCATTGATCCGATTTTTGCCATTTTTGCCATAAATTTGAATTACAAAATCAGTTCTTACTCTCCTATACTCGTTAGAGCTGGTGAAAATAAACTCCTAAAAAATAAATAAAATCTAATAAAAATTCTAGGACGACAAATAATTAAGGATCGGTCTAGCGACCGATAACATATTGCATTTAATGTTACCGATAACACTATTATTATAATACGTTAAGTGCAATAATAATAGTGTTACCGATAACATTAAGTATAATATATTATACTCCCTCCGTCCCAAATTAATTGCTAAGTTTTGACTTTTTAAAGTCAAATTGACCATTTTTAAAACTAATCTTTTTATTATTTGTGCTAAAATATAGGTGAAGAGATTATAACAAAAAGAAAATATATACAATTTATTACTAATCATAATTTTTATAATTTTAGAAATATATTTATATATGCTTAATTATTAATTCTAAAAATAATCAATTTGACTTAAAATGTCAAAACTGAGCAATTAATTTGAGACGAAAGGAGTAGTTGCTAATTTTATGTTGCCGCAAAAAAGTTCAAAATCTAAGTTTAGGAGAAAATCTCATTGGCATACGGAATGATTATTTTTATGACCAATACATGGTGGAGGTGGTCAACATTCATGGATTGACCAATTTAGTGTCAAATAATAGAATTCGATTAGCATCAGCATGAAATTATTTTTTTAATAAATTAATTAATTAACCAATAAAATATTAATACATATACAACTTCATTGCATATTAGTATTCTATTTATTAATTGAGAACTTACCCAAATAAACTTTATGCTGACCGTAACTGGATAATTCACTGGTATTCTGTGATTGTCGGAGAATATTTTCAGAGACTACCCAATTAAAATCAACAATGGTCAGGTAGTAAGAGAAGAAGCTCTCCATTTATCTCTCTATACATCTCTAGTATATCTCTAGGTTGCAGTTGAGCGGAGATAATGGTGGGGTTTTCAGCAATTCCTCACCAACCTTCATCCAGATTGGGTCCGACACCATTTCACCTCATCACCACCTCCGCTGCTCTCCGCCTCGGCCATGTTCTCCGCCATCACATCATTACCCACCGCCATCATCTAGGGCTTGTTCTTCACTCACCCATCAAGGTACTGAAAGTAGTATGCACACAAGTCAATCATGTTTGATGATAAAGCATATACTTTGTAACAATCTTATTCATTTTAAAATTAATAAAAAGTATTAATTTATTAAAGGCTTTTAATTATCTACATAATGCTGTTTTATAATATGTGATAAACCCATAGTTTTAAGCAATCTTTTAGAATAATGATGATGATCATTCTAATGAGATCTAAATTCAAGAAAGTTTTAAAAACTAAAATAGTTCCCAATCATTGGATTACTAAATTGGGGATTAGTGAATCCAGGATAGATTAGTACATACGTTCTTGCTTTCATTGGATGAGGATGATTGATCTCACGATCATTTATTGTGGACACTAAAAGCAGTATATGTAAGTGCTTTATTAGAGAATAAGTTCATTTGAACGGCCATTAAGGAATACCTAATGGAGTTTTATTTGTTCTTGTCAATAGGAATTCTCAGTAGTGATAGTAAGACAAGTAATCCTTGGACTTGAGATCATCATAGTATCGTGTGTATGATGAGTTATACTTTGACTTATTCCTTAAGACCTACGAGGGTATATCAAAAGGTATACTTGGGTATAATAAGTTGTATACGTGGAGATAATGTATGATCGATAAAGAATCTACCACTTCTAATAAAAAGAAGAGAAATGTCCTATGTGATTCGATAAATGACAACCCAAGTAGTCCTCGGGTGAAGCAGAATGAAATTAGAAAGGAGTTTCTAATTTGCATTATTTGGAGTTGTGCATTTAAGAGTCGAAAATACATATAATTAAATAAAATAAGACTTGTGATAATTCCATGTCTTATATTTAATTGGGACATTGTATGGTGGAAGGATTGAATTGTATGGTAACTATTTACTCAAAGGTTTTTAATGATTAATGTTGAAATCTATATTATCCGGAAAGTGGTTGATCGCTAGTGAGGCTTATCCCTATTGTAGAATAAATATTATTTATTTAAATAAATTAATTGTTTAATTTATTTATTTAAATAAGATTAGAATTGTTCTAATTGATTTATTCACAATGGGTTTAATATGGAGAACCAAAAAGGTCACACCATAAAAGGAAAAATAATTATTTAAGAAGTTAATGACATAATCGTAATAATATGTTAAGTATATTTAATTTAATCTATGTTGATAGAATAAATTAAATAGCTTAATATTTATTATTTAATATTTTAGAAATATTAAATATAAATTAATAAGAGAGTCTTATTAATATTATTACAATTATTATTATTTTAATTTCTAAAAGAGTTTAGGAATTAATTTAATATAAGTACTCTCATTTATTCCTAATTGGATTAGGAAGTTAAATTAATTAAAAGAGTTTAATTAATTATCCTAATAAGATTAGGGAGCTTAATTAATTAAAAGAATTTAATTAATTAAATAAATCTCAATTCCTTAATTGTTAAGGTGGATTGCTTACATCTATAAATAAGAGAGAGTCTTATTATGGGTGGTGGGGTTTGTTGATTTTTTCAACATACTGACATAATTCCAATTTGTTGGAAAGATACGCCTTTCTATAGAGATAGAAAACTAGGGTTGAGCCAATACCCTTTCTTCTTGAATTTTCTTCTTCCTTGGTGGATCACCTCTAGAGGCCAAACATTTGGGTAGCTAACGTTGATCAAAGGAAGGAACCAAACCCGGTGGATTCAAGATTGAACGCGAAAGGATTTGGAGGTGAACTTGTACGCGAGGAAATTTCGATCTTCAAGGGTATGATTTATTCTTTATCTTTTCGTTTAATTAATAATTATGCATAAAGGTTGATCCGGGTATATGGTTTGTAAATTTTTTAAACTCTGATTTTACTCGCTTCCGCTTAATTTTGCAATTTTGATTGCGTTATGAATATTACAAACCTAACAGGTACCCACCACATCTTCTCTCTCTTCGGAAATTAAAAACACAAATTAATACTCCATTTTTTATATACATCTATCTGGAATGATTTGCTCAATTATTTTTATATATTCTTTGCATTTTACAGCATGTAGATAGGAATGAGTTGATATAACTGCAAATTTATTGCTTATGAGATAAAAAAATTAAAAATCAGGTATGTAATGGGGTTTTTTTAGTTCTATTTACTGAACCCAGACATTAGTTATAATGGGTGATCAATTTATACATAATCTTGAATATCACATTGATAGGGAACACTCAAGGCAAGGACTCGATTTTGTGGAAGCATTGTTCCAACTTCCAACTATTTGTGGTCACTCTCATGTATCATGTTTCTTTATTCTGCTTATATCTTTCTTGCACAACACAAGCTATCAATCTTCTTATTTTTTTATAAGGATAAGTTTTACAAATGTGTACCACTTCAAAACTATGTGGAACAAATGAAGGAAATAATGAAGTCTAACAAGCACTCACTTTCTTACCCTTATTAACCTATTTAGTATTCTGAGTCCTATAATAGTATCAAAACAAGGATATAATAGTCAATCGTGATGATCATGATGCATTTCATAATTTCTGAGCTCCAGAAACTCCAAATATAATGGGAGTGTGGTGGCATGTTATGACTCCATTACTATCTTATGGGGTCTAGTCCCTCGCTAACAACTAGCTTCTGGAGATGGGATCTCCAAGTATCCTAACAGTTTATCCCAAAATGGTTCAGTTTTAAAGAAATTGCATAAAATTAAGAGTGTAATTAGTGAATTAATAGAGATTAAGGATTGATTGGGTAGTAATTGAGATAGAGAGAATTAGGTTTGTTGGAGAGATTTGGAGAAAAAAGAAGATATAGACAGAGCTAGGAGAGAGAGAGAGAGAGAGAGAGAGAGCTTGAAAGCAAAAGAAATGATCTAACTGTCTAAGTCATCCTTTTTATTCATTCCATTCATAATCCAATTGCACATTACATGCTCACTATTTATACTAACCACTAAATTTCACCCAACTTGGGGACCAACATGACTAGGGGACTAATAAAAATAGTAATAATCTGACTTGGGGACCAAGATGACTAGGGGACTAATAGAAATAGTAATAATCTAACTTGGGGACCGAGATGAATTGGGGATCAAAATAACTCAGAGACCACTCTTTTTAAATAATTTCCTAAAATCGAAATGAATATCTGTATATCATGTTTTCCTTGCAAATTGATGGAATATTACAGTTATCCTTAATAGATAATAGGAAAAGAAGCAACGAGTAATAAATAAATTAGATAATTAAAAAAATGTTATATTGAAACAACTCGGGTCAAATCCAGAGTTCGGAACAAATTTTGAGTCCAATGTCAAGTCCAAATTGAATCAAATCCATTCAAATAAGGTTTTAAACCACTAGTCTAATAGTATTTTCTTGGGTCATCTTAACCCACCAGGCCACCACGTGCTCATCAAAAGGTCATGATTGAAGGTACTATTGTTAGTAACTTAATTCCTTATATACGAATAAATTTTTTTGATATTTTTCGATGTGACGTCCTCGTCAGAATTGAGCACATACAAAATCCACAAATTTTTGCTTCTTTAGCCATTGTGGGATAATACCAACTGACCATTGTATCTTTGCCTTTCTAGTCATTGTGGAATAATTATCAGCTAACCATTATGGGATAATACCAGCTGACTTTGTGTCCGGTGTCCCCACCTTCAGACCTCTATCCATTATGGGATAATACCACCAGTCTTCGTGTCCTCACCTCCAGCAACCCAATCGGATAACCTGACCCGACATTTCGAGAGTCGGCTCTGATACTATATGAAACAATCCGGGTCAAATCTCGAGTATGGAACAAATCTCGGGGTCAAATCTCAAGTTCGAATCAAATCAAATCCATCCAAACAAAGTTTTAAACCACTAGTCCAATAATATCTTCTTGGGTCATCTTAGCCCACCACAGGCTCGCCAAAAAAGTCATAACTGAAGGTACTAATGTTAGTAACTTAATTTCTTATATACAAACAATTTCTTTCAAGATCTTTTAATGTGAAACTGGGGTGTTACATATATTTTCTCAAATTATTAAGGCCAAGTTGGCATTGTGGCAGAGTTCTCTCACATCCCTGATCAGATCAGTTCCTGATGCCTAAATGTTTGAAAGAGACATTCACCATGATCTTGATTGTTTAACAGAATATCTTACCTGTTTGTCATATGCCTGGATTAAAGGAAGTGTGGTGTGGAAGAACCCTCCAACTCGAAGGGTTTAATTTTCTTCAATGCTCATATGATGTTTGGGCAGCCAAATGCTCGGCCGGATTATATTTCTTTAGCGGAGAAGTGAGTAGAAAAAACTATGGAGATGGTGAAAAGTCACAGTTGGACACATCCAGAAAAGACTCATTTAGCGGAAGAGGATTAACTAATGTACTCATTGCAATTAATGTTCTGTAAGTATTAAGTCTCCTGTTGCACACTTCATCATTCGTATGGTTAAAATCTCCTATGAAGCCATTCCAGAGTTCTTTTTCTCAAGAAAATTTCTACTTTTCTTTCAAAATTCCAATTATTCCCCTTGATTCGTACTTTTATATTGAGCCTGTCCTTTTTTTTCCTTCTCTTTTTTCTTTTCCTGATTACTGTTTTATTTTAATAAATAATTGATTCTCGACTGTTTGTTTCAGTTTTTTAGTGTCAAAAAGCAATAATCAGACAAGAAACTGTTTTTCCAGATTCTTTCAAAATCATTTTGTTTGAACTCATCTATTTAAAACTTATCTACCATAATAAAAGTGATAACAACATTAGTAATACCCTTAAATGATGTTGGTATCATTTTTTCTAATATTTAAGCGGAAAAAAAAGGGAATTATTTTAATATTCTTCAGCAAAAAAATCCTACTATTACGAACAGCATTCCTGATTTTAAGCAATCACTTATAATCAATTATAAAAATTCACGTTTTCAGCAATTATTTTTAGCTTAAACAAACAGACACATTGGGTCCTCTTTATAGCTTTTTAAGCTTTCTTTATGAGATTGTTTATGGTAAGAGATTTTGTTTCCCCGTCCCCCCTTAAATAGCTGGTTTATGCATGACAGGGCTTATCTTGCACAAATTGCAACACAAGGGAAGCTAATGTTGTGGGGTGCAAAGGTCATGCTTTCTAGAACCAAATGAAAATTAAGCTGAGTCATTTATGGCCTGTTTGTGAGTTTTGATTTTGGGGGTAGGGAAGGGATGGAAAGGGTGAGTTCTTCTTTCCAAAAAAATTTGAAAGGAAGAACATTCCCATCCCTTGCCTTCCCTCCAAATTAAAACTCACAGACACATTATTGTCTACTTTAAAGTACATTTGTTCTTGTAGGTTTATTAACTTTAGTTAATTTGAATATGCTTTCAGATTAATAGTCTAATTGACCAAGGACAACTGTGGAGACTAGTCTCATCTTCCTTTTTGCATGCAAATATTGGACACCTCATGGTCTGGTTTAAAATTGTGTGCCTATAATTTATATTTTTCCTAATTTGTAGTGTAGTAATTGAAAGGAGTTCTGATCTTTTCAGGTTAATCGTTATTCTCTGAATTCCATTGGTCCTACCATGGAGAAAATTAGTGGTCCTAGAAGATATATGGCTATTTATATCAGCTCTGCAATTGCAAGTAACAACTCTTACAATGAAATATTAATTGTAATATAATAATTAGTTTTCTTTTTACTTATTATTTTTTGCGGAAGGCACTGCAATGATTTACTTTTACTCAAAAGAACAATTACCATGTTACTAATATTAATATATGGCAAAAATATTCTTCTTTACTTCATCCAAGTTATCACATTTTGTGCAATAGTCCACTGTTAAAAAAAAAATCTGCAATTAGGCAACTGAACTAAAAAATAACCTAGTACAATTGTCTCATGTTGTCAAAAATTTTATACATTCGTCAAATTCACTTAACAAATTTTCTGCGAGTCTGACTGAAAAAATAAAATAAAAATAGATCGTTTCTGTCACCTCCAAAAGGCTACTTTTTGTCACGCCATTTTTATGCTCCTAAATTTCATCATCCCGCCAAATCCCAAACCCCGCAACTTTTTTCCCAATTAATTTCCTCTACAATAAAAATGGCAGATCGTCAACTACTCGTCATCGGTTCCTGGGTCGAAGTCAGCAGCGACGAGGTTGGGTTTAGAGGCTTGTGGTATCTGGCCAGCATAATCGACCGTTGATGGAATAAGGTGTTGGTGGAGTACGACACTATGTTAGGCGAAGAAGATAAAGAAGAGCCGTTCAAAGAGTGGGCTGATGTTTCACTAGTCAGGTCTTTGCTGCCCAGATGATGAAGATTGTCAAGTTTACCAGGTGGTTGATGGGTATACTCGCAACTGATGGTGGACTGGAGTGGTGATTAGAGTGGTGGAGGGTGGAGGGTGGAGGTGCTAAGAAGTTTGTGGTGTTCTTTGAGAATGTGCTGGTGGATATTAAGTTTGATCGGTCCGAGCTACGGCTTCATCGACGGGTTGATGGAAAATGTGTTGGACCCCAAAAGCCACGTAATTATTGACTCATTTTTCTTTCTTTATTTTTTCAGCCAGCCATGCAGGGAATTTGTTAAGTCAATTTCATGGAAGTTTAAAAAATTTAACAGAATGGGACAATCGAGTATTTTTTTTAATTCAGTTGCCTAATTGTATTTTTATTTTTATTTTTACTGGGCTATTGCACAAAACATGACAACTTGGATGGGGTAAAGTATATCTTTTCCCTGACGTGTGGTTACTGCAAGGAATCAGGTTCGGCAATGAGTTATTGGCTCTGTAAAGCATCGGCAGTCGGTGCATCTGGAGCAATTTTTGGATTAGTAAGTTGCCTTGCACTACATTCACAAATTATATTTTTATTATGTGTTGCCTGCGCATGCCTGTCTGTAAGGACAAGAGAATTGGATGTATCAGACTTCTGATGTATCAAAGAACAAGTAAATAACTTTGAAACAAGCCTCTGGCTGCTTATTAGACAGATTACCTGAGAATTGTATCAGACTTGTGATATGTCATAGTAGGGAATCTATAAAATGTATTCAAAGAAAAAATTAACTTTCAATTGTTCCATTTATTTCCTTTTCAGACTTCCATCTTATATTTCAATTTTTTTACATCCTATATGCGATCAGGTCGGATCTTATGCAATGTTTATATTGCGGCATAGAAATTTAACTAATGATGATGGCATGGGAGACTTGCAGCATATAGCACTTGTCATTGTATTAAATATGGTATGTATGTCCCTCGCTTCTCTCTACGAATTGCAGGTTTCTAATTAAACTGAATCGATGCATAGAAAGTCTTAGATGGCCTATTCTTCTTTTCCCTTCAATATTTTAAAATGCTTATGATAGACTTGACAGCAATCAGCCTCCATCATGCAGGTTATCGGGCTTATGGCCAAGGGAATTGATAACTGGGGGCATGTAAGTATTGCAACAAAATACTTTGCTTCATTTCGTATCTATTTTTCTTTGCAAAGTAGTTTAATCCGAATCAACCCCAAGGGGTTAGCTCGTGGAAATGAGTTTAGTAACAAGTGTCTTTCAAGGCATGGATGATGGTTCTAATACTCGGTGAAGGCAATGAACGATCTACTTGGAACCATCCACACATATTTAGAATAGGATTACCCGGGTATGCATTGTTGGTGGGGTATTACGCGCACCAGAGATGCTTTATCAAACATTTTTTAAGCCCAAATGATTTTTTACACTTTTAAATTCCAGGTAGGAGGATTAATAGGCGGAGTTGCCACATCATGGCTTCTTGGTCCTGCGTTGAAGTATGAGTACCCTTACAATGACCAACGAGGAGCTTTTGTTGATAAGGCGCCAATTTTCTCCCTCATCAAGAAAGCGAGAAAACCTTGACAGTGCAGTCATAGATGTACTTTGTAATCACTATAAAGCCAAATGTAAATGCAGAAAGCATAATTATGCAATTCTCACTTGATCTTTTTCGCAGCTTTTATGCGCGTGTAAAAACTAGAAAACCAAAAACAGACAAGGGAATCACATGTATATAAGATGGCGAGAAATCAGGAATTGGTAAGCCTCCTGATTGTTGTTGTTTGTCCAGGTTTATATGTGATAGTTTATTTGTAATAACATTAGAATAAGAAATAGCAACAGATGAATTCAATAACTCATTGGCACTTGTCAAAATCATATAAGATAGGATAGACAGTTGAAAGACGAGGCAAGTGCATTTGGATGGTTTGACCACACATGTCAATCGCACTCAACCAAATGCTAGCTAGATATGAACATGTGCAGTGAGCTCAAGCTCGCAAACTTTTTTTTTGAAATTCATCTTGATAGAGGGAATTACAATCCTCAATAATATCATATAATTCAAGGCTCTAAACGCACTGTCATGTATTGTTATAATATATATGCCTATCGTTCCACAAGTTTGATTACAGCAGTTAAGTACCCAAAAAGGAAAGGAAAAACATTTAACTTGCTATGTATTTGCTTAGCCCTACAATGCAGATGCTCAAAGAGAACCTGTATAATTTACATTTGTTTTTTTAAGTGAGTGAGATCTTGAAATACTGCACCAACCAGGAGTATTCGTTCTTGTTTAGTCAACATCTTTACGAGTAAAATTCCCTTCGGGAAAAACATTTCATGTTTACTGTTATCAGGATGTAGAACAGAAGGCCTGCCACCTTTTGGCTTTGACCTGCGACTTCTCTGATTCATTTACATATTATATGTTAGGACCCCAACTAAACTTTTCATCAAAGCATCAACCAACCTAGCCAGACCAAAACTGCGAGATGCCATTCTTGCATGCTTGCGAAACCGTATGTCAATATACCGCCGAGAAGATAATTTACACTAGTTAATGACGGAATGTTAGCAGCGTGTAGATAAAGAAAAGCCAAGTCTTCAAAGAAGGAGCTGTAATATAAGCTGCAAAAATTGAAGAGAACATTAACATAGCTTTGACAACAGATAAGCAAGCAGGTTCAGCAGGCATAAGCTATCAGATAACAGAATCAAAAATGCAAGTGGAGAAATAAAAGACCGAGAATAATCAATATATTTTCGCCAAGAAGAATACTTCATAGTTTACTACCTAAATATCACCATGCGGGGCCTTCAATTCCAAACAAATGATAAATCCTAGCAACTCAACATAAGCAAAATAGCAACTAAATACAAACCAGGTAACTAGAGGAAAAAGGTTTACTTCTTTCGGAGGATTATGAAGGTATTAGAGAAACTATTTACAACTCTGTAGTAGCAACTTACCTGACGAGGTTGGAGGAGGTGCTGAACTTTTTCCCTTCTCCTTGTCTTGGCCTCGACTGGAGCTATAGGCTACAACTGGTAAAGGAGAAAGACCTGGGGACGTCTGTGATGTGGGAGCCATGGGAGGTGGACAAGGAGTCAAAGAATGAGGTGAAAGGATAGGAGAAAGTGGGTTAGATTGAGATGGAGCAAAGGGGCTCGGTGATATTTCAGAACCACAATGTGGACTAGGGCAAGGAGAATGAGTATCTATTGGCGAAGGTGCAGGGGTGTTTGATTTAGGAGGTAAAGAATGGTGAGGACCATTAGCAGGACTTGGTGAAGCTGGGTAGCTACCATCAGATGGTGAAGAAGCATCACAGTTAAAGCATGGTGGTAAATGACGAAAGCGGGGCAAGGGAGCTGGTGCATAAGATGGAGAAATAGCTGGCGATGGGGGATATGAGGGTTCTGCATAATCATTTTGCTCCGGTGAGGGCGCAGGAGAAGGTGTTGGAGGGGGTGCATGAAGTGTACTATTAAGGTAGGAAGATAGACTGATTTGCTTGACTCTACCAAAAACAGTGTTATTGAGGCCTAGATTTTTTGCAGGAGACCCTGTGATTGTTTGAGCCAATTGCTTTAATCTCTGTGGTACAATGCTCCCCAGGTCTGACAAAACCGAAACCTGAACTGTGACAGGGGGATCTCTGGTTGAGCCGTTTCCATTTGTGACCTGCGCATATATATTCTGCTAGCAAAAAAATTTAAATAAAAATCCGGTGTCAAAAGAGAATATAGTGAGGAGATCAGAGGGTGCTAAGTACATAATTCAAATAAAATCTTAAATTGATCTCACCGCTTTTTCGAGAAAAAAGAATTACTTGGGAAACCAGAAATCTGTACGACCACTAGAAGACACCAGATAATACATATCCTATCTTTTCTTTTCTTTTGACAAACAAGTATACAACACAAATATTCACACACAAGCAAATGTAATACTTTTTCACCAAAAAAAAAAGGTATCTTGAATGAGACTTGAGAGTCTGGTTGTCTTGCTTAGTTAATTATGAAAGTTATGGTAACACCGAATGGGGTTTCAATGTTTGTTGCAGCATTTTGTGACCATATAATTATTTCCTATATCCAGACGAGATAGCAATAATAACCTAAAACTTGCCTATAATTCTACTTGAAACATCATATAACACACACCCCCTTCTAAATACACAAGAAAGTAAAAAATAATTTGTACCTCATCAGGTGTCAAATGCAACCCCAATGTCAGCTGTTCCTTGAACTCAACAAAATTTTCTTTTATTTCATAAATCGAATTAGGCAGCGTAAAATTAAAGAAGATTTGTGGTATTTGCCAAATGGAAACAGATTGCTCAGGTATTACAGTGATCCCGCCTGGAAATTTCAAAATCTCAAACGAAGACGGCTGCCCAAATGTTGAAGTTGTCAGAGTCAGGTTGAATCGTTGAAGAAACAACTCTATCAAAGAAGATCTCAGTACACTCAAAGATACAATGTTTATTGGAACATTCAAGGGATCAGAAATATAGCCAAACATCACATGGGTCCAGTTAGAATTCCGTGCAGGGTGCATTGATAGGATTGCAACCTGTAGAAAATGGCCAATGCTTAGGATACTTTTACCCTTAAAAATGAATATTTTCAAATATGAATTATACAGTGGAAAATCTTCATATAAACCTTGGTATCAGGGACACCTATTTCCTCATTGATATCATATTCCAGTCTCGGAATGCGAGGAACAAGCAATGAAACAGGCTTTTGCAGTCTAAAGTGTGCCTGAACGGTGGCTGAAAATAAAATAATAACAATTATTAAATATTAATTTCTACCAGAATCATTGAAGCTACTCATGTATGCACGTTAGATATAAAAATCTTTCACGCAGTTCCAAAGAAGCTATGAAGCACAAAATTACTAACTCCAGAAGCAAACAACAAAATGCTATATTATCTTTTGATAGGTACAACAGACAAAACGAGTATCAGATACACCAGTCACCAGATTGATAAATTTAATTGGTAGAATTCTCTTCTTTTTCTTACTCTTTTTTCGACGGTGGAACCCTCAGCTACAGTGTGTAAATGGTAGACTTCTCTTATTCTTACTAATCTCTTGGATCTCTAGTTTTTTCAGCCATAATGTAATTTCGGCAGAAGTTGGTATAAAAAAAATAAAATAAAAAAAGGGAAACGGAAAAGCCGCAATTTGGATCAATTATCCTGAACTTTGAGTCATCATACTAAGCAAAAATACTCGGACCAAATGTAGAAGTTTACACCATAGGAAATCCTCTAATTACAGGAAAGAGTATAGATTGGCCTTTGTTTACGTACGAGAATATACATGTTTATGATATTTACTCTTTCCCTCCTGAGTTAATTTCTTCATTTAATTCTCTCTTGCCTTCCATTTGTAAGGATAAAACAGTTCTTCTGATGCTTCTTGATATAGTAGAAAAATAGTATATCACATATTTCTCGGATCTGTTCAGAAAGTGTCGGACACATTATCAACACAAATAGTAGTGCATAAGATTAAGTTTCAAACACATGAAGTGCCAAATCCAAAACAGACATGCTGACCTTGTGGAAGTTTTCATACTTCCAAGTGCTTCATCACCAAAAATCAATTAAGGCTTGGCAAGTAAAACAGCTACCCACCAAAACAAATAGTATCAACCAGGGGAGGGGAAAAAACAAGAATCAAGAAAATTCTTAGTCTGAACTCATTAAATACAAAAGACCGAAACTGGCGTCCATGGCATGTAGCAGCCATAGTAAATCACACAAAACTGAAAACAATCAGTCTGATAAATATTCAAGCAGAACACCAGTCCCACAAAAAGCTATAATATTTTCACCTTAAGCTTACCCATCTGCTCAGCCTATTACATCTCTTAATTATGAAATTACACTTTCACAAAAGCAAACGACCCCACCCAGAACATAATGTACCTCTCCTTGTCTTCGTAATATCTACCAAAGACAATAAGGAATCTTGACCAATTTAGCTAACATCTTCTTGGAACTCACAAACCCTTCTCTGTGTCCCAAAAATTCATCACTGGCGCCGGTATCACCCACATCATCCCTGGTAAAGAAAACATCATAGCCCACATTCCACAATGACTCACAAATTCACAGTCACACAGTGTAAAAGCAAGAGGTCAGCCAACTAACAATCCTTTTGGCACAAATAGCAACGATTAACCAAAAAATTACCTCTTCTCCACAAAGAAGCCTATGTCAGTAACCATCCCAGCGCCGCAGTCCATATAAAAAGAAATCCATTCTTTCCAGAAATCCAACTGTCCAAACTCCTCCAAGAAAAGCCCCAACTCTGTACCACATAGACTCCCATAATATGATTTAAAAGTAAACCTACAACTATCATGAAGGGAGTGATATCCTCACCCCTGTCATAATCCCCCCCACCCCCAACCTTCAGAAACTTCTCAGTCTCCGCCAACTCCTAATTGGGAAAGTTCCTAGAGAAGTTCAACTTACAACAACAATTGTCCATCCACCCTCACAACACGGTCCGCAATCATTACATTCCAGACTTTCCAGTCCACCCAAACGACACTAATAACTAATAAGATAAATCATTTTGGGGGTGAAAACACGGAACAGTGCTACAAATACAATAATAGCTAGAAAATGAAATACTACAATAAGAAAGTTAGCTTCCTTTTGGAGGACACTTCAAAACATGGAGAGTTACATTTCAAGACCTTCTCCAATTATTCATGTGGAAATATGTACTTGTACACGAACCTAAGAAACCTAACAAATTTCCACCTCCTTCACACATAAACAAACCCTAATTAAACAGCAAGGCCATTTAAACCTTACACAATTCGTCATTAAAAATAGAAAGTCTCTTTAAAAAAACTATATGCCACACTTGAAGTACCAAAAACATCACGTACCCAGTTGAACTATCACCATATTAGCACAATTAAAAACCCTAATTACCATTTGCTCAAACCAACAAAAGGTAAAAAAAAACAAATTACATAATCAAGGAAAAGAGGCATACCACTGTGCATGATTTCATCTGCTGCATCAAACCCAGTCTTTCTAGAGTGATGAGGCAAAACCCAAAAGATTGCAGAGAGAAAAACTGAAACACTGAGAATTAAAACAAAAATACATCTAAAATTCAACACTATACACATTCTAGACAGACCCATCGAACATCCCTCACAGCAAATTCCCGAATCTGAAGCCCCATCAATCTGCCGTTGATGCAGAGGAAGTTGCTGATCGATTTTCCCCATTTGCAGAGCATCTGTACAAAACCCACCTCTATTTCTCTTCCCAAAACCCAATACTCTCTCAAAAATCTACAGATACAAACAGGGAACTCAAAGTAAGTCTCTTTAAGCTGATGCCGACGAGAGACAAGTGTTCATGAGATACATTCTCTCTCTCTCTCTCTCTCTCTCTCTCTCTCTTCACTATCCCACACAACTGTCACTGAGTTTGAGCCACTTTTTTATTTTATTTAACATTCAATAATAATAGTAAACAAATAGTGGGGTAGTTTAAAAATGGTGATTTGGCTACCCAACGTCGACGAGAAGCAAAGCTGAAAAAGAGGGACAAAGTAAGAGAGAAAGAATATAGGAATAAAGTATAAATAAATTCTTTTTATTTTTTTAAAAAATATTATTTAATTATAATATAAATGGATGATATTTTTAAATACGTTATTATAATCTCATTATTATTAACTCAACACTCGATAAAAAACATGAAGTATAAATATATTCTTTTTTAATAAAATTTTATCCTTATAATTTTGTAACATAATTTTTTTAAAAATATCACATAATTCTTTCTCTGTAACACAAAAAATAATTCGTAAAAAAATTACAAAAAATTAAATAAATATTAATTATAGGATAAAATAACATAATACTAATAGTATTATTAATTAATTATTAAAAAAGTTGTATGGTGGCATTTTCTTTTTATCTTGTTGGTGATTGACAATCAATTTCACTTCTTCAAGATGATTTACTCAATTTTTTCTTTTTAGGTTTTGATTGTTGACCACTAGACCGTATAGTATTCATATTCACGAGGAAGAGTGATTCTTTTTGTCAATTTAGAAATGGTGACTAGAAAATACATTATGAACGTGATTACATGTTATGCTCTTTTTTTATTACAGAATTATATTTAAAATAAAATTATTAATCTCAAGTGTGTTATTTATTTTTAAATTTAGATTTAAAATTATTAGTATAAAATTATAAAATGACTTAATATTCTTGAGATTATAATTATAATCCTGAAATTAGGATTAATAGTTTTGAGATTATAATCTTGCAAAAACAAGCATAACTAGTTTTAAGTCTATCCGTAGAGAGTGCAAATAAACAAAGTCGGTATAGAATATTGAGTTCTTTCGATTTGGTTCACAAAATCTATCGAAGTATAAAATAAGGTTTGATTGAAATTTCGTTTAATTTCTAAAAGTCGTCCCCGTGAGTGATATCAAAAGGAAATTATAATTTGAGGAGGTTCGAGTAATTTATCGAACTTTTTAGAATTTTCTTCATATTTGAATCATTTATATTTCGAAAGTGAAATTTCGAATCAAATTTTTAATCGGACAATACGAATCGGCCAAATTATTTGATCATTTTACAGCCTTACTACCACGATAGTGCTGTATTTATCAACACTTTTTCTTTTCTTTTCTTTTCTTTTTTTACTTAATTTTTTATAAAGTAAAAGTCGATATGTAAATTTGCATTTTGATGGGTTAAGGAGCCTAATGCAATTAAAGAACACTTCAAATTATAGCATATGCTGAGAATAATATTAAAAATATGAAAAAGTTTTGCATGAGGGGGTCTCTTATTCTTTGCTATAAATTCATCTAAGCATCCAAAAACAATGCATGTACTCTATTTTCCACGTTGTCATGTTCTAATTGCAAAAGAATTAGGCCAAATTTCAATAGAATTATCATAGTCAAGACACACATGTTCTAATCACATTAAAATGTTAGATCAAATTCTATTGAGATTTGGCAACTAATCTTTTCTTCTTCTTTTTTTAATAAAAAAAGAGACTCGCTTTTTGAGAATTAAAATATAACTTTAAAATAAAATACATCATCATAATTCATATAATATCAAGAATCAATCAAACCTCGCTAACATAAAAAAAAAAAAATTAAACACATAAACAAACCTCATTCAGTACATCGTCACTCCTACAATATCAATAAAGAAAAGTACATCATCTCTTAAATATTATTACGTAGATAATAATATTTAACCACTTAATAACATAATATATGTAAAAATTATACATGGGGTGGATAGGATATATTGTGTATGAGAAATATAATGAAACTTTGTTTCTGTCCAACACCACACACGAAAGTGCCCAACCACCAAGAATTTGATGGAAAGCTTTCAAGGTTGGTTGGAATTGTTGAGCTATTCTTCTTGTCTTCTGTGCAGGTAACAAAGAAAGTTTAGCACCAAAAAAAAAAAAAAAATGGTTCAAAAAGTTTATTACTCCTAATATATATATATATATATATATATATGGGAAAATGACTATACACAAACTTAATTGTAAAAAAAAATATACAGTATATTAAAATAACGTCGTATTGGCACATTTGTTTCAAAAAGAAAAACACAGTTCAAGGCTCTCCTCCCAAATCGCGCACAAGGACTTCTCTCCTCCCTCATTTTGCATGTTATATAGCAACTAAGCACAATATACAGGTTATACAGCAAGGTTCTACCTCCCTCATTTTGCAAAATGAACACACTTTTTTTTACCTTCTTTGATGAGTTATCGCATACAAGCAAACATCCGGAGCATGAAACTAATTCCTAATTGCATCGAGATACTGAATCCAAAAAAAACTACATAAATTCCCCTCATTTTCGCTGTATGGCCATGGTTTTGGTTCTAAAATTCCAAAATTACAAAAAAGAAAAAACAATACCTTGAACCGTGGCTGCCAAAGGAGTTGCGTGTCGACCGACGAGCATGAGGTCCCAAGAGAAGAGAAGAATGGAACCGTGTTTTGGGAGGAGAGAAGAGTAGAAAAGCCCTTATGCGCGATTTAGGAGGAGAGTCAGCTGGAACCATGTTTTTCTTTTTTAAAACAAATGTGCCAATGTAAAAAAAAAGTTCCCATATATATATAAAGTTGAAAATTAATTGTGTAAAGAAAAGTGAATACTTGAGAAACAAAGGGCTGGTAAGGAATCTGGGCACTAGCCTTCCGAGTTCCAATTAAGCGAAGGTTTATATGGGGAGTGATTAGCATGAAGTGAATTTTATGGTAAATTCATTTCATGTCCAATACAGTGCTGACACATAAACGGGAGGGTGATCTCTCCGTCTGCGTGTCAGCACTATATTGATCATGAAGTAAATTTATCATGAAATTCACTTCATGTTAACCGGTTATATGATATGTTGTGTAAAGTTGTCTAGCTAAATGCCATGCGGATGGTGTCAGATAATGTAGCATGCATGCATGCATAATGTGGTAAATTGGTGACGACAGTTTTAGCTGCCGAATTATTCGATGTAGAAATTAGTATAAACATGCATTAACTAATATTAGTTTTCTAACTCGTGTCACTCGGTGTGAGGCAAGTCTATTTAACATTTCTCTTACCTGAATTATGATTAATTGAACCAATATATATTAATATATAACACGCTATGGAAGGTGTTTAGTAAAATTCGTATTGAATATTTCAATAAGTTTAAATATTAGTTAATAACTTTAAAATTTTATTGGCGGTAGGGGGAGAAAATTGTTGGGCATGTGAGGCACTTACGTTGGTGATCATAATTAAGTTAATTATTACGATCGTGTAAAATTTATGGATTCGATTAGTATGAAATTTATTTTTTGATAAGTTGGTCAATTGACCAATAGAATACTGACACACATAGAGTATTGTCTGAGTGTCAGCACTCTATTGGCCAATTGACCAACTTACCCAAAAATAAACTTTATGCTAACCACTTCCAAAATTTATGATAATTGGTGAGCATAAGTGTGACGCCTCCAAAATAGGTATACATCACCTATTTTGAGTTGTCAATCGTGAATGTGAAACAACTACAACTTTATTATTACAACAAGAAAGCGTGAGTTTGAATACAAATATTATCTTACAGACAATATCTATACTCAAATAAATCCTCATCACATTTATTGATACATTATTTTACAAAATGGTGAGGACTACTAAACAATCCTTTCTAAAACCTTACATCTTCGTCTTTCGCTTATATTTTCGCCTCACGAGAAAAATGGAACAAAAAGGAAAAGGGTGAGCTCAACTATTTCGGTAAGAATATTATGACTAAGATAATATACAACAAATTATCGTTAGTCTTCAACAGAGGGAAAAATCTAATAGAATCTGATAGACAACAAATTTTAAATCAATATTCGCAATGAAATAATAATTCATTAGAAGAGTTAAGTAGAGAATGCAAACTACTATCTTCTATGTATGAATTTAAAAGTTCATCGTCATCTTTTATCCTGTAACATCAATCGATATACATCGGAATCAAATATTCATCTTTGCACTACTGTGCCAAAGATATTCATCGATTGGTCGTATTCATTTAAACACTGCTCATCTTTTGACTATGGGCCAAAGATATTCTTGAGAAATCATTCATCTGCTGCACTTGGCCAAAGATATTCTTAAGAAATCATTCATCTTTTGACTTTCTGGCCAAAGATATTCCATAATATCATCATTTTAAGGCGAGGATGATGAAAAATATTTTTTTTTTTAAAGAAAGCGAATCCAATTGAAACAAAATGACAAGGATTAAGGATTAAGGATTCAGTACTTGGTTTTATCACGTCCAAAAATACCTCAAAAAAATAATCATAGTGGTGTAAAATTCAAGAATGATCAAAAACATGGATACAATCGAGTTAGTATCGAGAATAGATGTTTTGACGAAAATAAGAAATTTTATTTTTAAATTGAATAATCAGAGTATCGTGAATAGTCTTCAGATATCGTGAATAGTCTTGCAAGATATCGTGAATAGTAACTCAGACACCAAAAGATAGAAATTCCACAAAAACATCTTCACGCTTCACGTAATAGTACTCGTGAATAGTAACTTCGTGAATAGTAACTCATGAATAATAAGCTTCATGAATAAGTAACTGAGCACATGAAAAAGTTCCAAATTTGATAAAACTTCAGATCAACATTTCAAACATAATAATATTGAAGAAATAATATCATTCTGAAAAAATAATATCCCTTACCTCGAAAAATCGGTCTTTAATTTAGAATCTAGGGTATAGTCTTTGAAGGAGCTTTTGCTATCTAGCAATACTCAAAGTATACTCAAAATACTCACAAGAATAATTTCGATAATATAGAGAGAGAAAACTTGATTTACGGTGTGATTTTCGATTCTAAACCTAAAGACTTTTATTTATAGGAAAACGCTTAGAAACACCAAAGCAGAAAATTTAATAAAATAATAATATTTCTTAAAAATATTCAAGCCCACCTTAGAAATCTGATTTCAGATCATTTATAACACATGTGAGCCACTCAATTATAACAAAAAATATTTTCTTACAAAAAATATTTTAAACTCCCAAAAATCAATTATTTTGAGACTTGAACTTCAATAATTCATAATAAATAGCCCTTTCATCAGAAAATTGAATCTCAATGAGTTTTATAGGAATTTCAATTCTCTACAACTTTGCAGAAGAAAGTTTTTCCAAATTCCAAATAGAAATTGACCGAAATCCACAAAGCAGGCGATTTTACATTTATAATCAAATTCGATTCGATAAATGGGGTCCACAGGCATGTTTAACATGTTTTAAACATTTATTGCAACAAAAATACTCTTCCTCCTCGTCAGATCATATATCCCACATTCGTTGTAAAAATATCATAGATAATATATTATTAAAATAATATATTTAAATGAATTATTTTATCGGAAAAAGATAAAATATTAATTTTCAACAATTGTCATTTTAAAAATTTTCTCCATCTATATCCACATAAAATCAATATTTTCCTCATCATATAAATCAATAATTAATTATTCACAAATAATATTACGAGAATCACAATATTGACAACCGTGCGATTCACCAGGAAAGAGGGCTTTCCAATAAGAATTTCTTCTTCTTTGGCGCGTGATTAGGTGACCAAACCTCTCCTTAGGCGAGAACTTTCTAGACATTGCCAATAATGTTATCTAATAATATTATTGAGGATAATATGAATTATTGCTTCGATAATGAAAAATACCGTGTAATGACAATTATTGAAACAACATCAATATAAAATATCAACGCAGCAATTATTAACTCGATAAAATCTTTGAATAAAGTAATTATCGTAACCATTATTGAGTAGTGCCTTCTTACGTAAGAATCAATAATTGGTGCAATACTGGTGTCTTCTTGTTCAACAACGCGTATTAGTGTGTTTTAACCTTTGGGTATTCCAAGCGATGATAGCAGTAATAACTACTGTAGTTATTTAAAAACAACTTATATTTGTCGTTTTCTTCATCCAATCGCTTTCAGTTATGGGGCCCACAAATGGCTGCGCCGTAGTAAATACGAATATTCCCTGACGAGATTGAATATTCCACGACCAAACGAATATTCCCAAGCGATAATGAATATTTTATAACCACTTGCTTATTTTGAAATATTTGCGTATTTAACCCTTAACTATCCACATTAATCAAATCAACCCTTACTATTTCAAAATAATAAATAAAGGAAATTCCTTTTATTTAAAAATTTTGGGGTCTTACAACCTCCCTCCTTATGAAATTTCGTCCTCGAAATTGGCGTACGTACCACAGTGTTTGAAAAGGTGAGGATACCTCGCTTTCATTTCCGTTTCCAATTCCCAGGTCATTTCCTCTATAGCATGATTCCTCCACAAAACTTTAACTTGTGGTATGACCTTTGCGCGTAGGACATGCTCCTTCCTATCCAAGATCTTGACAGGTACCTCCTCATACGTTAAGTCTTCGGCTATCTCGTCCGGTTCTAATTCAATAACGTGGTTCGGGTCTTTCACATATTTGAAATGCGGATATGTGAAACACATTATGAACACGAGACATACTCGGAGGTAACGGAAGTCTATAGGCTACATTTCCTACTTGGTCAAGAATTTGAAATGGACCGATAAATCGTGGATTGAGCTTTCCTCTCTTCCCAAATCTTGTAATTCCCTTCCATGGAAGCAACTCTCATGACAATACATGATCCCCTACATTAAATTTCACGTCCCTTTCGATGAAGATCCGCATAACTCTTTTGTCGATCTTGTGCCGTTTGTATCGTTGTCGAATCATTTGGATCTTTTCGGTGAGTCATACGTATCTTAACTTGGGTCCCAACAATGTTGCTTCACCCACCTCATCCCAACATATTGGAGAGCGACATTTTCGTCCATATAATGCTTCAAATGGAGCCACACCTATACTTGCTCGATAAGCTGTTGTTGTAGGAGAATTCCACCAATGGTAAATACTTATCCCAACTACCCTTGAAGTCAGGACACGAGTCTTAATAGATCTTCAAGAGTTTGAATAAATCCTCTCGATTGTCCGTCTGGTTTGGGGATGGTATGCGAAGAACTAAATCGCAAATCCGTGCCCATAGCTTTTTGCAAGCTAACCCAAAATCTTGAAGTGAATCTTGGGTCACGATCCGAAACTATGGATACAGGCATGCCATGCAACCTCACAATCTCATTCACGCACATACTAGCAAGGCGTTCAACGGAATAAGTCTCCCGTATCGGCAAGAAATGAGCACACTTGGTTAATCTATCAACAATAACCCAAATAGCATTGATGCCTTGAGAAACCGTAGGAAGACCCGTAACGAAATCCATAGTAATGTGTTCCCACTTCCATTAGGAATCTCAAGTGGTTGCAACGGACCCTTAGGTACAAGATGCTCGCCGCTTTACGTTAGCAAGTTAAACACATCGAGATAAACTTTGCAATCTCTCTTCATATTGTTCCACCAAAATGTATGTCGAAGATCACGATACATTTAGTACTTCCGGGATGGATTGCAAATGGCGTATTGTGTGCCTCCATCATAATCTTGTACTTCAAATCGAGTCGTTAGGAACACAAAGTGCAGAGTGGACTCGAAGTATTCCTTCTTCATCAATTCTCGCTTAGGAATAGCTCCTTCTTGTACTTTTCTTCTTCATACGCATCATATTTCCGGATGGGTGGCTTGGCAAGCAACCTTAACTTTTCTATTAAAGTTGGCTCTGTCGTATACTTGACATCATCGCACTTCGTTCGCATATATGATCTACTCGATCGTCGTCAATACTACCACGTTAAACTTTACCGGGATGGTATTGAATAGTGTGGTCGTAGTCTTTCAATAGCTCGAGCCAGCGTCATTACTTAGCATGTTGAGTTCTTTTTGAGTGAAGAAATATTTAAGACTTTTATGGTGCGAATATATCTCCACTTTCTCCCATATAGATAGTGCCTCCATATTTTTAGCGCGCGATTGCCGCTGACTCTAGATCATGAGTAGGATAATTCCTCTCATACTCTTTAAGTTGTCATGAGGCATAGGCTATGACTTTCCCACGTTGCATGAGAACACATCCTAACCCTTTGCACGAAGCATCGGCGTAGATAATAAATCCATCCGAAACCAGATGGTATTGTTAGAAACAGTCTGCGAAATAAGTCTCCTCTTAAGCTCTTGGAAACTTTTCTCGCATTCTTCGCTCCAAACGAATTTTGTATCCTTCCGAGAGTTATTTGAGTTAATGGAGTAGCGATTCGAGAAAACCCTTCCCACGAATCTCCGATAATAACCAAATTTAAGCCCAAAAGCTACGTGACTTGACCACCGAGCTTGTTGTTGCTCCAACTTTGTATTGCTTCAATCTTCACGGATCAATGGATACTCCATGTTTCGACACCGCGTGCCCAAGGAATGCTACTTCCTCGAGCCGAACTCGCATTTCTTCAATTTGGCATATAGTTGGTTTTCACGAAGCCTTTGGAGTACCAAACTTCAAATGGTGCTCATGATCTTCACGGCTTTTGGAATATATGAGGATGTCATCAATAAAGACAACAACGAATTGATCCAAATATTCCTTGAATACTCGGTTCATCATATCCATGAAAAGCCGCAGGAGCATTAGTTAGTCCGAAAGACATGACTAAGAATTCATAATGCCCATACGAGAAGTTCGAAGGCGGTCTTTGGAATATCCTCGATTCTAATCTTCAATTTGATGATATCGAGCGAAGATCAATTTTTGAAAAGAATTGTGCCTCTCAGAATCGGGTCAAACAAGTCATCAATACGAGGTGAGGATACCTATTCTTGATGGTGACATGGTTCAATTCCGAGATAGTCAATACAAAGTCGCATACTCCCGTCTTTCTTCTTTACAAATAAAGCAGGAGCACCCCGAGGAGATGTCTTAGGATGAATGAAACCGATGTCCAACAATTCACGTAGTTGGACCTTTAACTTCGAAGTTCAATAGAGCCATTCGATATGGGGTTTTAGAAATGGGCTTTGTGCAGTTCAAGATCAATAAAGAATTCAACTTCACGTTACGGGGTAGGCAAGGAAGTTCTTGGGAAATCGTCGGAAAGTCAATAACAACAGAATATTATTCAAATTTGGCGTGTCTTTATTCAAATCCATAACATGGGCTAAGAAAGCTTGACATCCGCTTTTTAATAAGCGAATAGCTTTATGATTAGATATGACGGTGATCGATTTTAATGGTTTAGTTGCTTGAATTAAATACAATGGGTTGGTTAGGAATATGAAAACTAACAACCTTACGAAAACAATCAATTTTGGCATGATGAGTAGTTAACCAATCAATCCCTAAAATCACATCAAAAGCAAGTATCTTTAAAGAGATAAGGTGACAAGTAAGGTAATGGTGCCAACTTGAATCAAACAAGATTTATAAGCGATGGATGTGATGAAAGTTTCTCTCAAGCGGAGTTTCCACAGATAGGTCAAAGTCTAATTTCTCCGGTCAAGTTTAAGCGTTGAGCACATGCGGAGAGATAAATGAATGGGTAGCAGACCGGTATCAAGTAAGGTATAAACTTCGCAAGAATTTATAAATAGCTTACCGTGATCACCTCGTTTGGGTTCTCTCGATTATGACCGATCACAACAAACGCTTCTTCCGGAATCGTTGACTTTGACTTTTCTCGGGACGATCTTTTGAGTCACCGTCCCCCATTGAACTAGGGTTTATTCCATTGTCTGATCTCGGCGATATGTCCTTCCTTTCCACAATTATAGCATACCTTGAGCTGTTGTGGGCGGTTTGGGTGATATGTCCCTCTTTTCGCATTTTGTAAAGATATAATGGGGTGGTCGTTCTCTCTTCAGCATGGTCGTTGTTAAATCTCCTCTTTTAAAATCTCTCTCCGACTCGCTTCTTCTATTTTCATGGCCATGATTACCACCGAGAGTGGTTACCATTTCTGTCCGTTTGTTTCTTTCTCCATGAGTTATCATTATTACATTGATCGCTATCTACGACACGATCTGGTTGTGGTCCTCGGTTGGCAGTACTCGTTATCTCATTTCTAATAATTGAGCCACCTTTTACAACATCTCGAATAAAGAGAAAATTTATGAGAAATAAGATCTTGACGTATCTGGGGTTTCAAACCTCTAAGAAACATCCGCGTCATCGTTCCTCATTCTCCACCAAATGAGGTCTGAACACGGATAACTCGCAAACTTTATCTCGTCTTTGAGACACCGTCGTGTTGTTTTGTTCCAATCGATGAACTCCACTTCCTTCGTATACGATTGAACACTTTCGGGAAAGTATTTGTCATTAAATAGCTTCTGAAACGTCTCCCAAGACATGCCGAAAGTGCGATTTGGATGGAGTACGCTTCCTGAGACTCCCACCAGTAGTCCGCTTTCGCCACGGAACATAAAGGTGGCGAATGGAACCTTCTGTTCCTCCGTGCATCCCAAGACATCGAATATCTTGGTAATTTGCTTGACCCATGTTTCCGCCATGATCGGATCCGCTTTTTCCTTAAATTCGGTGGTCCCAACTCTTTGAGGCGCTTGCTTTGTGATAACCCTGGTGAAATGCTATCATTTCTCCTCAGTATTTTGAACACGAGTCTCCCTCATTCGATTTTGTATGAACTGCAAAAAACTTCTAAACATCCCCTCGTTCATCATCGCTTTCGATGGTGTTGTTCACGGGAGGAACATTGCCCGACTGTTACGCACGTTCTCCTCGTTGGTGAGTCTGAGCATCTCCACGGTCTCATTTTCATTGTTAATATTCTCGATTCGACATTCTCAAATCTTCGTATAAAACAAGGGTTAATTAAGGAAATCAATATATCACATAATATCCTATATATCTTGACCAACTAACAAATAAGCTTAGGTAGGACACACTTAGCGAAGGATTTACTCGTCTCTCCCCTCCTAGTTCTATTCCCCGATCTCCATGAGAGATCATATCCTAAGCTACGATACCAATTGTGGCGCCCCCAAAATAGGTATACATCACTATTACGAGTTGTCAATATCGTGATGTAAACAACTACAACTTTATTATTACAACAAGAAAGCGTGAGTTTGAATACAAATATTATCTTCTAGACAATATCTATACTCAAATAAATCCTCATCACATTTATTGATACATTATTTTACAAAAATGGTGAGGATAGTTAGAGTGCTGACACGCAGACGAGACTATGTGTGTTAACATTTTATTGGTCAATTGACCAACTTACTCAAAAATGAACTTCAAACTAACCGGATCCGTTTTCGTTGGTCCCGAATCCACTCAATTTTTTTTTAACTAAGTAGCTCAAGAGTTTTTAAAATTTTTTTCTGCTTTGCATGTCATAATTTTTTTTACAATAACTTTTCAAATTCATAAATCAAGTGCATTGTGTAATCTTTTTTTTTTTTTTTTCTTTGTTATTCTTATTTCAACGCATTTGTTTAGTTCATAAATTTTTGAAGTAACTATTCAAAAATTTAATTCATGTAAATCCATATTTTGCAAGTCATCAAGTTTGTTGGGAGTAAACCTTATTTTTCAAACATTCTTTTTATCAATATGAAAGTTTAAAATTTCACATATTTATTAGAATTTTTTTTTAAAACAATTAAGTTTCTTTTTTTTTTTTGGCAAAATAAAATAGAACTCTTTTTATCTTGAAATCTTTTAAGTGGACATAAGGGTATTTAAATTTCACTTATTTATATTTTGACCCAAAAAAATATAAATATGTGAGATTTAAATACATTTATGTCCACGTAGAACTTTTATTTTGTCTTTAACACTCTATTTCTGAGTTTTGAACAAAAAAGAAAAGAATAGAAAACTTAAATTAGAAAAGAAAAGAAAAGAATAGAAAACTTGAAATTTTTTCTTTGTGTTGTTTCTAAGTTTTTAATAGAAAAGAATAGAAATTTTAAAATTGAGGACATGAGTTGTAATTTAAAATTTATTATATTAAAAGTTGAGGATAATATGGGAATTATAAAAATATTACTTATTCCAATTTTTTTTTCGTCCAAATCTGGTCAATTTTGGACCGAAAACTTTGGCAAGAAAAGTGGCCAAGTTTTCTATCCATTTCTTTTCTTTTCCGTTTATTAAAAAATTCAAAAACGTAAGAATTGAAAAAAAAACTTAAATTTTTCGTCTATTTTTTTTTCTGTTTATTTTAAAACTCAAAAAAAGAACATAAATATGTATGTGTCGAGAGCAGATTCTCTCTACAGATGATCTGCTCTCGTATGTGCCCACGTAAATTTATTCTTCTGAAATTGGGGGCGCACCTCAAAAATCACGCTCCAATATTTGAATATATTTTGATTTTGGTAAGGCTTCAATTCATTGAACGGTCAAAAGTACAAAAAAAATTTTCAAAATTACACATTCGCCATCCTTTTAACTTGGTACATTTTTATTTATTTTTTAAAATTTAAGAAACTCTCTCTCTCTTCCCTATTTTTTGAAATTTGAAAATGCCTCTCTTGCAAATGCACGCGCCTTCTCTTCACTTTCCCCGTCTTCACTGCACACACCATTCTCACTCTCTCCCTCTCTCCCTCTCTATATATATAGACATGAAAAGATAGATATAGAGAGCCATGTGTTTCAAATTGAACAGAGAATCAACCCAGTCTCAAGCTTTATTCTTCAACGGAAACTTTACCTCCATTTCTTTACTGTAAGTAAGCAGCTCTTTGCTTCTTTAATTTGTCTCTCTTCTTCTCTTTCACACACCCAAAAATACATCTGTGTAATTTTCAGTTTCAATCGCATTTCAATTGTGCTTCAAATGTTGGATTTATTGGGTTGTTCATTGTTGTATACCCAAATTGACTTTCAAATCTAGCTTATTTACTGTTTAAACTCCACTCAAAAAATCTTAATTCGTATATGTTTTTTTGCGAAATCTTATCGCTATTCTAATATGGGTTCTTACTTTTTTTCTCTTAAATTGCTCTCTCCATATATTGTATTCAAGCCATCTGGGTATTTGCGTACAAGTCAAATTTTATCATCTGGGCTTATCTCATATCTGAATTATATACCAATCTATTATACAAGAGTATCCGTTTAGCCAGTATTTCATGGGCAATGTCCATTTTTGGTTTTAGAATTTTGTTGATAGCATGTGTAATGTGTGCTCAATTGTTTAGTTAAATGCTGATTTGATTCCCCCCCTTCGTATCAGTTCCCCCATAGTTTATTTTTATATGTTAAAAATGTTTATTAATGCCCAAAAATAATACTGGTATACATTGCTTGTGAGGTAATAGCCATGTCACTAAACTTTTTCTCCTTATTCATGTTTGTCAAATTGTTTAACACATTAAATTCAATGATTTTATGATCTGATTTTGGTAATTTGGTTTACATATTTGGTTTACACATTAACTTTGCTCTCCTGTTGTTGTGTTTAATATGACCAAGTATCAAGAATGTGTAGATTTTTATCAAAATAAATAAAAAAAAGTATGGTGAGGCAACCAGAAATATTTATACAACGCATTTTGCTAATTTGTTCATGAATTTCAATATCTCATGAATCATGATGATGTTGTATCAAAACTGACTGTAAATTGTTTGATTAATATATATCCTCAGAAAATGGATGACCTGCCTGATGCCATAGTCCAGTACATTTTGTCATTCATGAGCAATGCCAAGGATGTGGCATATTGTAATTGTGTCTCTAAGAGATGGAAAGACTCGATACCATATCTTAGAAGCTTGTACTTCCCTCGAAACCTTTTCGATAACCTAACAGGAGGGAACACTCCTGACTGCATTATAATGCAGATGGTCTCATCAATTTTTCGACTAGAAGAGCTTGTTGTTTATTGCCCTTTCTCCAGCGCTGCCCTTGCTTCATGGCTGTTGCTCCAAGGATCATCTCTAAGAAATCTTGAACTTCGGATGGACAATCTTGTTGACCAACAAGCTTGTATGGACAACCCCTCAAAGCTGGATTGCATAAGGGCTGCTTCAAATTTGGAATCATTGAGGCTTTGGGGTGTTTTAATGATCCATTCCCCAAAATGGGATACTTTTCTGAAGCTTAAGAATCTTGAAATAGTTGGTGCAAGATTGGAGGACCCTGCATTGTTTGATTCACTTGGGGCATGTCCTAACCTGACCCACCTGTCGCTACTTGGTTGTGAGGGATTGAGGTCAGTTTCAATTGAGCTACCACAACTGGAGCAGTGTAAGCTTGATTTTTATGGCGTGGGTAACTATTCACTTTTTCTCACATCACCCAAGCTCGAATTACTTGAGGTACAAGGTTGTAGCTGGATTGTGGTTCCTCAGACCCAATGTTTGAGGACTCTTTCTATTGCCAACAATTCTGGTAAATTCACTGGCATTACATATCTTTTAGTAATTTCCTGCTCTTAGCTTTTCTGCTTAATAAATCTGCTCAATAATCTGAATCTTACTGCAATTATATGTTTCCTTTTGTTGCTTTCAGGGCGAGTTTACATGGTTGATTTTGGAAAACTTGTGGCCCTTGAGTTCTTGTCCATAAGAGGTGTTCAGTGGTGCTGGGATGCAATAAGCAAAATGCTTCAACTAGCAAGTGAGGTGAAACATCTATATATGAAGGTGGAATTCACCGGTGATTTCGACGCCCTTCTACCCTTTCCAGAGATTGACTTTGTTGATTTCTTCAATAGCCATCCGAATCTGGTAAAGTTTGACATTCATGGCGCAATGTTTGCTGCTCTTTGCCAAAAGAACAGCCTAAAAAATGTGAGCTTATAATAAAATGGTGACAGTTCTATTTATCTTTTCATGATGATTTTCAGATTTAATGTGTTATAGAATTTGCTCATTTTTCAGGTAGATTCGAAATTTGTGATTCCTTGCTTGGAGGAGGTGGTGATTACGGTGAGATCACCACTTAATGCTGAACAGAAAATGAGCACTCTTGAGTCACTGGTCAAGTATGGACATAATCTAAAGAAGCTGACAATAAAGATTCTTCAGATGAAGAGCAACCACAGCAGTGCAGATGACTTTTTTGAGGAGATTTGCAAGTTCAGATACATGAACCGGCAAATAATTTCAATAGAATAAAAGTTGAGGAGACAATTTCTTATTTTTATTTCATAATTCAATTTTGTCTCACTTCCCATTGGAAGTCATTCACTTAATTCTCTAGTTCTAATTGGATGTTTAACTTTGAAGTTCTGGATTATACTCTTTCTCATTGTCATGATATGATTCTAAGTGGAATGGACCAAAATCTAGATTCTGGATTTGCTGGCCTTTTGTATTAAGATGTTAGTTCTACAAACTTTACTATTTGAAAGTGGCAAGTTCTCCAAAGGAAAGTGGATTTTTATATACACAGTTTTCTGAAATTAGGTTGCGAGGCAAATAATTTTCATGCCTCCATTAATTTCATTTCATTTGGCCATCTATGTATTCAGGGTCGAGTAATTCAAAGTTGATTTTTCTTTTTCTTGTGTAATTTATCAAGGTATGGTTATTGTTTGCTTGTTGAATGAGTTGGTGATTTATAAGATGAGAATAAATTATACATGGACGGCCTCTAACATTTATCTGTTTTAATAATTTGAAAATTAGAATGAATTTGAACTGTTTTTATGATTTTCCGCCCAAATAAATTAGAATGAATTTGACCGTCTTTGTATTTTTTCACCCAAATTCAAATTGAGTTCTATCTTATTATTATAGATTTAAGAGAAAATCAAGTAATTTGAACTTTAGTACTCCCTCCGTCTCAGGATAAAAGTCTTTATTACTATTTTAAGTAGTCTCAAATTAAATGCCTACTTACCTTAAATAATCTATTTTTTACAATAATTTGCCTATAATATCCTTAATATTAATTGTCATATTTACATTCTTTATAAATATTTAAGAAATATCACTAGTATGGACAATTAAATGAGAATTTAAATATGGACAATTTTATCATTTTATCTTCTTTTTTAATATGCACAAAAAATTATTATCCTGAGACAAAAAGAGTATGATATTTTACAACATAGCCGAGGAAAGAAAATGACATAATCTTCTCAAATTTAGGGAATTGATATTTTTAAATGTATTTTTTATATTTTTCGTATGATTCTCCTTCACGAGAATAAAATGAATCATATCTTCATGTAAAAATATCAAAAATATATGAAAAAATTATACTCCATCCGTCCTTAATACAAGTCGTTTTAGAGTTGCGCACAAGTTTTAAGAAAATAATTGTATAATATTAAATATAATATCAATTGTATTAAAAAAAGAGAATGTTATTTATTAGACAAAAAATAATTAGATAACCAAAGTTATATTTAATACTTGAGGTAATATTGAAAACTAAACAATTTATGTTTATTTGAAATTTTCAAACGACTTATATTAAAGAACAAAAATAATTCTCTAAAACAATTTATATTAAGAGACGGAGAGAGTAGTCCATTAAAATTTGGCTAGGGCCAAGAAAATATTTTGCTAGATAAAGATCACTTATTCTAATGTCTATAAATATAAAAATAAAAATAAAAATAAAAAAAATCAACACAACTCAACTCAACTCAACAACACATTATATCTACAATTAATTAAGTTTCATAAAAATACTCAACCGACTTTACAGTATAATATGTTAATATTCACTGTTCAGATTGTTCCCCTAAATCACAATTACACAAATCAATACAAATTTTGGAAAACTAACTAAAACCCTTACATTTTGAGTAATACTTCATGAATTTTGTTCGTAAAGGTTTTTGCCCCTTGTGTAGTAAAGAGGGATGGAGTTTCTAACCTCGATAGTAGTTGAGGTATGTGTGTTTAATTTGTCAAAAAAATAAAAACATCCGTCTGTGTATGTACCCTATAGACAAGAACAAAGAGAAGTAATATTTCCACAAGAAAAATTGATAATTTCATAAGGCTCTACTCACATTAAATAGTAAATAAGACTCGCATTAACGTGAGTAAAGCATTATAGAAATATCAAATTACCCTTGTGAAAATAACAATTCCCAACGAATAAAGCACTCCTAAATAACCTAAACATTGACTTGTAATGTTGGATGATAAAAAGGTCAGAATACTAGAGCTGAAACTCTGTTTGGTCCTGCAACCCGGGTTTTAACATGCGCGTAAAAGCAGAAAAAGAAAGCACAGACTAGTATGATAGCAAGAAATCAAGTATATGTAAGATTAATCTCTCTCACTAACTTAACCAGTAAAAAAATGGATACTCTATCATGGTATCAAAATTTCTTTTTGCATAACTAAGAAAGGTAACATAATCATAATTCACGCTTGATAAATTAAGTCTAGATTAGTTTCTTTTTCTGGAAAAATCGCTTCAAGTGCATTATCTGCATAGCCGAAACCGCAATGCAGACACCCAACGACATGATACTGTACCAAGCTACTCTAGAATTTGTAGTTTCACTCACTATCCTCATCTCAGCTTCTCTGGTAAAAATATATATATATATATATCAGTGGGTGAAAGATTGAAAACAGAAAAATAATAATATAAAAAGTCATTTCTCTACCACCAAAAAAGAAAGAGTTATAACATTTCAAAAATCATAGACGCGTTTAAATTTTTAACCACAATAATATCCTTACCTGCTCTTCAAATATAGTAGATTTTCATGGATGGACTCCACTGCTCCTTCGAGCTTTCTCAGTTCAAGTTCAACACCCTACCACATGCATGCCCAATAAATGCACAGAAAAAGGAGAGTTTAGAAAAGGGTTTCATTACTATACTCGACCTCAGTTTACATTTACATCATTGAATACTTTTTTTTTTACATTCAACTCACTAAATTGATTTTTTTTTTTTCAAAACGTTACAAAAACCATTGAGAAAGTTTGACTTTTAACAGAAATTACACATGTGCGCCACGAAGGAGAGAGAAAGCTGAGGTGGTCACTGGTTGAAAAAAGAGAAAGCTGATATGGTTTTCGACTAGAAAAGAGAAAAAAATGAGTTGATTCATTTGAGTTAACTCACCCAAGTGTGTTGACTCACCTTCATCTTCTGCATATAAAAATTCTCAAATATTTTCATATCATCATATTTACCTCTAATTCAAATTCACAATTTAACAAGATTTTTCCCCCTTTTTCTAAATTTTGATTTCAAATGTTGGGTATACAAAAAAAATTGAAAACCCATCTTGAATTTGGTCATCGTAATGGACAGTAATGGACAGATCAACATCTCTCCCGTCAACACCACCGAACCACCCCTGCTCCACAACTCTCCTTCCACCGTCGCCACCTAAAATTGTTGCTTCTTCTTCTACAATCAAACACATCAACCATGATATAAATAAAAAAAGAAGCCCTAACATCCCAAATCAAAATCAAGAATCTCAAAAACTAGTTACGTCAAAATTCCATATCATGTAAAAAAATTAGAGAAAAAGATGAATTGGGGTATTATCAAACTCTCTGAAACCCTCTGCAGGGACATTATCAAACTCTCCAAAGTCAATTGATGTTTGAACGTTCCGAAACCCTATACAGGGGGTATCAAACTCTCTGAAACCCTCTACAAGGACATGTTTGACGGACTCAACGACCTAATTTCACCCTCACCGCTGGTCTGCTCCTCCGCACCCATTTCTATTCACTTACCTTCACTCACATACTCCACAACCGCTACAACTCCAAAGACGACCTCAAACCTTATGCGGTACACTCGGCACACGTTAGTGTCGTGAAAGAATTGGTACCAAACGTCGGTGACATCATGGCCATCGATTGAGTCGTTAATGACCTCGCTGGTCCAATGGCCCTTGCTCCGCCATCAGAGTTGCGATTTCGAAATTGAAAGAAAGTTTGGGGGGAAAAGGAAAAGGTTGTAGTCTTGAAGTGATTTGTATTGAGTTAATTTGTTGTGGTTTTTAATAATTGAATATCCACCTAAGTATCTGATGTGGTGCCACATAAACATATTCTGTTAACTTTTAACATTTTTAGACGAAAATTTTAATTTTTGTAAAAAAATTATAGTTCAATGAGTTGACCGTTAAAATTTTCAGTCCACTGATGCATTTGTAAATAGAGGTCGAGTATAGTGAAGAAAAGTGTATTTAACCCATTTAGGAACAGTTACTTATGTTAAAACATTTTGGACCACCATATAAATCTTGCTAACTCCAGAAACAACTCATTTTTATTTCTGCAAAGTAATGCCTCTTTTCAATTAAAAAGATTAATTTGCCACTATACAAGATATGTGAAACATTGCCATTTCATTAGAGATACATGTGTAGCAGCATGAAAGTTCGCATGTAGTTAATGTGGAAAAACCGGCTATATCAGACCGTCAGGTGGCTAGAAAAAAACTTACAAAAAACTCCCGAAACTGAACGAGGAAAAACAACACACAATATATATATATATATATATATATATATATAATTTATTAATTACCTCAATTTTCTCTTTTTTGGCAACTGACTCCCAATCCTTTGCTGCAATTCCAGTTTTCCAGTCCAAGTTAACACTTAAATCTCCACTTCCATGGTGATCCGCCCAGAAACATGCTAGGTACTGACCAGCCTCCGTTGTAGTAAATGCAAATTGACCATGTGTCACATTCTCTTTGTGGTGAAGGTTGTTCCCAAAAGGTGACGTGACCTAAAAGAAAGAAACAGCAACTATTTACTTTTACTTCAAAAGAAAGCACAAATTAAATTCTACATAAATAGTACACATAGTTACTAAAAAACACTAATACCCTTGCAATTGAAGTTTTGGTATGTACATTCAAACATACTAAATTGACATTCAAAGAAATTTCTCTTCATTATATTTAACTGTTGAGGTACTGCGTGATAGTAAAGTCAAAACATAAGGAGAAAGATTGAGGATATATATACCATAGACCTAATAGGTTAACTTTATGAGTCAAGATGTGGTTTCAGATGAGCATTTATAAGCCAAATATTCCCAACATTAATGGAATGTTATTTTTGCAAATACCACAAGGTCTCCGCTAAGTGTGGTGGGTCCCACCAATATGTTAGTGTGGAACATGGAAATATGGAAAAACACTTGTGAAAATAACAACGAGAAGAACTATAGAGAAAAGATGAAATCTAATGAACGCCAAGGTAATTTTGCAAAGGAACATTAAAAATATGGATAGCTTATCAAAGGTAAACTTCTTATATACTTGTTAAGGCTTAGTAAAAATGCTTAGCTTAATGAAGGTAAACTTAGAACACGCTTGTTAATGTGCTACATAAATCATTTCAATAGATTAAAACCTCAAAAGTGAATATAGAAATTATATTATGTTCGTCGTATAGATCTTAAAATCACCCTTTATGTAGGTGTACATCAACTATTCAAATAATGATATTCTTTAAAGCCCTACCCCTATCGCACCACAATTTAGAATGTTCGGTTCGGCTTCACGCCTTTCCCTTCCCGTTCCGTGTACTGAGATGATTCACTGTGCTAAATAACAAAAATCATTACCCGAAAAAATCTCTCTCATAAAGGTACTATTTTAAGAAGGTGAGAAATGACAACAGAAAAGTATCAGGGTAAACATAACCACTTAGTAATCATACCCAAAATATTAGTAAACATTTATGAAGAATTAGATTTACGAATGCCGGTAAATTACGTCCTAGTTTTCTCCGCAATTAATGTATAATAACAAAATAAAATTATAAATAAAAATTCTCGTCGAGCCTATATCAGAGGCATCAAAACCCATCCAAAATGACAAACCTTCCAGTCTCTTTGACCCAAATCCAAATTTTGTTTCTTTCCTTTGAGGTCATCCTAAAAAGTTAAACTGCTCTCATGCTTCAAATTTAGTTAATTACCATCTAAATTACTATTTAAAAAGACGCAGTAAAATAAGAACTGCAATAAGTATATGATTTACAAGGGAAAATCTTACTCTTCCTCACATTTACTTTAACACCCCAGTCCCACATCGAAAGATATGAGAAAAATTTATCTGTGTATAAAGAATTAAATTACTAACAATAATACCTTCAGTCGTCATGACCTTTTGGGTGAACTTGTGGTGGGCTAAGAGGACTCAAGAAGATACTATTGGGCCAATGGTTTAAGGTCTTGTTTGGATGAATTTGATTCGATTCATACTTGGAATTTAACTCGAGATTTGTTCCAGACTCGAGATTTGACCCGAGTTGTTTTTTATGGTATCAGAACCGACTCTCGAAAGCTCAGGTCGGGCCGGGTCATCCAATCGAGTTGTCGAAGGTGAAGACACGAAAGCTGGTGGTATTATCCCACAATGGAGAGAGGGAGGTCCGAAGGTAGGGACACGAAGTCAGCCGGTATTATCCACAATGGCTAGAGAGGCAAAGAACTGTAGACCGTGTGTGTGATCGGTTCTGATGAGGACGTCAGAAATTTAAGTGGGGGAGTTTGAAACACCACAGTCTCACATCGAAAGATATGACAAAAAATTATTTGTGTATAAGAAATTAAAGTACTAACAATAGTACCTTTAGTCATGACCTTTTAGATGAGTATGTGGTGGGCTAAGATGACCCAAAAAGATACTATTGGGTCAGTGGTTTAAGGCCTTGTTTGGATGGATTCGATTCGATTCGGACTAGGGATTTGACCCCATTTTGAGATTTGACCCGCAAATTATGATGTGAATTTATTTTAATTTTCGAAGTAACAATTGTGTACTTAGTAACACTTTTCAAGTAAGTTACAATATTAACCGTTCATTAATCAAATTCATGAATTTTAGGATTTCACAATTGACTACGACAAAATCAAATGAGACTTTTTTCGTGGAAGAGAGGGAGTATCAAATAACACTTCCCTGAACTCTATACTTCTCCATTCCTTGTTAATCAAAATTGCATTGATTCATCCCGAAACCTAGCTAGCCAATTAGTTGAAACAACATAAACATAATCAACCCATAAATTAAGTAAAATCTCAATTCATGGGGCCAAATTCAACAATTTTCTACACATTAAATAAACCAATTCCAATAAACACATACGCGTACACAATTCATAGAAGAAAATCAGAGAACCAAATCAATTAAAAAATTAAATTTTATGGGGACTATTACCTTGACGGAGACGGTGGGCGTGGGATGAACATGATCATCTGAAATTACGACGTAATCGGCCAAAACGACGACGTTGTTATGGATTTCCTCTGAGACACACTTCGTCCCCGTCGCCGGTAAGCTCAGCCATATGCCGTCACTCTTCTGAATTAGAAGAAGTAGCATCAACAACGGCGATAACCACCACCCCCTGCTCACGTTAGCTCGCTCCCCCATCCTTTCACTCCCTAGCTTCAACCTCTCTCTCTCTCTCTATATATATATATATATATATCTGTATATATGTCTAAATCTATATGTATATGCTGAATCCTGTAACGTCCGTCCTACGATCGAAGAAAAACAAACCTCGGATCTTTCTCTCTGATACTTTCTGGTCGGCTTTTTCTAATTTCATAACTGTAAATTTGGGCTATATGGGCCATTGGGCTCAAAGGTGAAAAACGTTGGGCCAGATTGGGGACAAAGACTACGGCCGATTTGTTGCTATGGAAGATTATTATATTAATCAAACTGTAATATTATAGTAATCAATTAATATTAGAGATGTATGATGTTATTTGATTTATTAAATTTACTTTAAGGATGTATATTTAATATTAGGAGTGGTTAGCATAAAGTTAACTTTGGTCAATTGACCAATACATTGTCGACACGCAGGGTAGGAAGCGATCTCCCAATCTCACTCTATGTGTCAGTACTGTATTGATCAATTGACTAACTTACCACGAAATTAATTTTATGATAACCGGATCCTTTAATATTATATTAAAAACCTCAACTAATATGTAAAAGTCTAATGGCTGACACGTTACATCAAATCTTAACTTTTATTTCTTTTTACTATTATAGGGTTATATTTGTTTGTAAATATTATAATATCAAGAATTTTAATATCAAAATTATAATTATAATCCTAATATTATTAAACTATTTTATAATTATTAAACTAATAGTCTCAAATCTAAATTTAAAAACAAACAAAATTTTATAGTTCTTAGACTAATAATCTCAAATCTAAATTTAAAAATAAACAAATCAGTTGAAATTAATAGTTATATTCCAATATAATCATTACAAACAAACATAATAGAGTTATACCCCAAAGCACAATTAAAGTTCAAAAGTTTATTTAGATTATATTGACAACATTTATATTAGGCAAATGTTATTTTCATGTGTTTTTTTATATTTTTATAAGGTTAACGCTCATATAAAGATGGGATCTACTCCATTGTATTGTGAGAGAGAATATTATAAAAATACAAAAAATATATGAACATAATATTGTCTTTTTCTTTTATATGACATAATTTTAAGCAGCTTTTGAAATATGTAAGTTGATTGTAACTTGGTTGTAGAATATATTTAAGATTTAAGAAACTTATATTTTCACATATTAAAATGATATTTTCATACGAGTCTCTTTTGTATGAAGATCCATTCATTATTTATGTTAGATATATTGTGTAAAAATATCAATTCTCTATATTTAAAATAAATTTCACTATACCAAGTTATAAAATGTCAGTAAAATGTAAAAGAGGAAAACGATGAAAGTTACAAATCATCTTCATAAATTATATCCGACATAAAAAGTTGTCAGAAGACGAGATTAAGGGGTTCTTTAATTAGCACTGAACGATTGACCGATTAAATCATGCAGTGCGTTTATTTCGGAAAAAAAATCGTCTTAATGACTGAATCGATTCGATTATTAGAGACGATTTGAAATTTGAATAATGTACGACCCCAAAATAGGTTCATTCCATCCGGCCCATTTTGAAGTCGCCAAAATCATAGATACGTAAACAACTACAACTTTATTATCACAACAATAAAAGCGTGAGTTTAAATACAAATATTATCTTACAGACAATATTTATACTCGAATAAATCCTCATCACATTTATTGATACATTATTTTACAATAATGGTGAGGGACTACTAAACAACTCTCTCTCTAGAACCTTCATTCCATACCCATTGATTTATCTTCATTACATTCTCGCCTCCCGAGAAGAAGAATGTTATGACTAAGATAATATACAACAAATTATCGTTAGTCTCCAACAGGAAAAATCGATAGAATACAATAGACAACAAGTTTCGGATCAATATTCGCGGTGAAATAATAATTCATAGAAGAGTTACGTAGAGAATGAAATATATTATCTTAGTCATAACATTCTTTCTTGGGCTAGTTGAAATTTCACCTTTTCCTTGTTGTTCCATTCTTCTTCTCGGGAGGCTAGAATGAATGTAATGGCAGTACTTAGTCGGGGTATGGAATGAAGGTTCTAGAGAGAGTTGTTTAGTAGTCCTCACCATTATTGTAAAATAATGTATCAATAATTATGATGGGGATTTTATTTAATGGATATTGTCAGAAGACAATATTATATTTAAACTCACATATTGTCGTATTTCACAAGACATTTGTATTATTGAAGTTGTAGTTTGTTTCTTGTGCTCATGTATTTTGGCGAATTCGAACGGTGTCAGTGTATACCTATTTTTGGGCGTCGCCATTGGTATCGAGCTTAGGGATATGATCTCCTGGCGGAGATCGGGGAATAAAACTAGGAGGGAGAGAGAGTAAATCCTCATTTAAAGTGTGTCCTACCTAAGCTTATTTGTTGGTTGGTCGTATTATAGGGGTATTATGTGATTTGTTAATTTATTTAATTAACCCTTGTTTTATGATAGTTTTTTTAGAATGGGCTCTTTGAGAGCGTTAACAATGGAGTGAATGAGATCGTGGAGACACCTCTAATCGCCAACGAGGATAATGTGATGATGTCAAAGAAGAAGGAATTAGAGATATCCGTGTGGTGAGTGAAGAATTGATAACAGACTTTCGAGATAATCGCAGAGGTAATATGGTGAGAGTGAGGAAGAAGAGGAAGAAGAGGTACCAAGAGAGTTTATTAGAGGTATTTTATGATCGAAATATAGAATTGCAAAATCGTATTCATGAGTTAGAAGAAGCAAAGCTAAAGAATTGCGAGAAAATCGTGGAGCAAAAGGATGCAACGATTCAAGCTTGTGTTACCCGACACGTGATGCTTGAGCGAAGCACTCTTTGGCGAGTATAAGATGATAAAAGTGGAATCGAAATTTGAAAGAAGAAATAAGCGAACGAGTGAGAATGAGTGATCGTGGGTAAAAAAGTCGCGACGACGCGTTGATATTATGGAAAGAGATGTCAATCTAAAAAGAGAAGATTTAACGATGGACGGGAAGGCGTCGAAGAACATCATCGCACCATCAACAAATTCTAGGGGAAGAGAACGATCGCCGTTAGATCTACTGAGATGTGGAGAGGAGGGACATATAAGGTCAAACTGTTCAAAGCCTTCAAGGTATGCTATAATTGTGGAAAGAAGGACATATCGCTCGAGATTATACGATATCGAAACCCGATCCAGCGTGAATGGTGACTCAAAAAGGATGTCGAGAAAAGTCAAAGTCAAGCGGTTCTTGGAAGAGGCGTTTGTCGTGACCGGTCGAAATGCGAGAACGACGAAGTTAGCACGCAGGTTAGTTAATTATAAATTCTTGCGAAGTTTATACCTTACTGAATCTGGGATTCTACCCATTCTTTTATCTCTCTTGCTTTGCGCTCAACGTTTGAACTTGACTACGGAGAAATTAGACTTTGACCTATTTATGGAGAATCAGTTAGGAGAAACTTTCATTACATCATTGTTTAGAAATCTTGTTTGATTCAGGTTGGCACTATCACATTACCGTTAACCTTATTTCTATAGAGATATTTGCTTTTGATGTGATTTTAAGGTTAACTACTCATCATGCTAAATTGATTGCTTTTGTAAGGTTGTTAGTTTTCATATTCCTAAGCAACTCGTTATTCAATTCAAGCAATCAAACCATTGTAATCAAACATTTTCATATCAAGCCATGAAGTCGTTCGTTTATTACGGATGTCAAGTTTTCTTAGTCCGTGTTATGGATTTGAATAAAGACACGTCGATTTGAATAATATTCTGTTGTTATTGATTTTCCCGATGTATTTCACGAAGAATTTCTTGGCTTACTCCCAAAGCTCGATATTAAATTTTGTATCGACTTTGAACCCGCAGACAAAACTCATTTCTAAAATCTCATATCGAATGGCTCTATTGAACTTGAGGAGTTAAAATTCAACTATAAATTTGGTACTGAGCCTTTATCTTGTGACTTCCTTTGTGGAATTCACTAAGCGGAGACTCTATAGAGGCGTCATATTCGATGCGATAATAAAGCGATAGGTGTCATTGTGACGTCTTTATCCAAGATTGGGATATAGTCACGATTGAGAGCAACCTAAGTCGAGAATCGAAATACGTAGCTTTCAGAAGCTTAGTTGGTTATTATCGGAGATTCGTTGAAGGATATTCTCGAATCGCTATTTCATTATCGCATGGTGACTCGTAGAGATACAAAATTCGAATGGAGCAAGGAATGTGGGAAGAGCTTGAAGAACTCAAGAGGAGACTCATTTCAAAGACATGTTACGACCATGCCATCCTGGAAAAGCGAGCGTGGTAGGCGGCGTGTTGAGTAGAAGATCGTATCTAATCACGAGTACGATATTGTCAAAGACTAATTTCAGTATAATTTACAAATAATAGAGATGGAGATGAAAACTCTAGGTACCAGCGTGATGATATCTGAGTATAATCGACTTTAGTTAAAAGCTCGCTCAAGCCCCCAACAGGGAAAGATGGCGCGTATGAGAGAGGAAAGTCTGAAGGAGCTATTAGGGCGAGAATTGATGAAGAAGGAATACTTGAGTCCACTCTAGACTTTGTGTTTCTAACGACTCGATTTGAAGTACAAGATTATGATGGAGGCATACAATACGCCATTTGCGATCCATCCTCGGAAGTACTAAAATGTATCGTGATCTTGACATACATTTTGGTGGAACAATATGAGAGAGAGATTGCAAAGTTTATCTCGATGTGTTTAACTTGCCGGTGATGTAAAGGCGGAGCATCTTGTACCTAAGGGTCCGTTGCAACCACTTGAGATTAGGAATGGAAGTGGGAACACATTACTATAGATTTCGTTACGGGTCTTCCTACGGTTTCTCAAGGCATCAATCTTATTTGGGTTATTGTTGATACATTAACCAAGTCCGCTCATTTCTTTCGCGTCACGGAGACTTATTCCTTGAACGTTTTGCTAATATATGCGTGAATGAGATTGTGAAGTTGCATGGCATACTGTATCCATAGTTTTGGATCGTGACCCAAGATTCACTTCAAGATTTTGGGTTAACTTGCAAAAAGCTATGGGCACGGATTTGCGATTTAGTTTGGCTTACCATCCTCAAAGCGGATGGGCAATCGAAAGGACTACTCAAACTCTTGAAGATATATTAAAACTCTGTGTCCTAGATTTCAAAGGAAGTTGGGATAAGTACACGCCATTGGTGGAATTCTCATACAACAATAGTTATTAAACAAATATAGGCATGGTTCCATTGAAGCATTATATGGACAAAATGTCGTTCTCGATATGTTGGGATGAGGTGGGTGAAGCAACATTGTTGGGACCCGAGTTAAGTACATATATGACTAATGATTCGACAGCGATATCTAAAGCGACAAGATCGATAAAAGAGTTATGCGGATCTTCATCGAAAGGATGTGGAATTTAATGTAGGGGATCATGTATTGTTGCGAGGGAATTACAAGATTTGGGAAGAGAGGAAAGCTCAAATCCACGATTTATTGGTCCATTTCAAATTCTTGATAGGAAGTAGGAAATGTAGCCTATAGACTTGCGTTACCTCCAAGTATGTCTCGTGTTCAGAATGTGTTTACATATCTCATACTTTCGTAAATATGTGAAAGACCCGAACCACGTTATTGAGTTAGAAACAGGACGAGATAGTAGAAGACTTAACGATATGAGGAGGTACTGTCAAGATCTTGGATAGGAAGGAGCATGTCCCCACGCTATGAAAGGTCATACCACAAGTTAAAGTTTTGTGGAGGAATCATGCTATATAGAAATGACACAGGAATTGGAAAGCGGAAATGAAAGCGAGGTATCCTCACCTTTTGAAACACAGAGTACGTACGTCGATTTCGAGGACGAAATTTCATAAGGAGGGAGGTTGTAAGACCCGAAAATTTTTTTAATAAAAGGAATTTCCTTTATTTATTATTTTGAAATAGTAAGGGTTGATTTGATTAATGTGGATAGTTAAGGGTTAAATACATAAATATTTCAAAATAAGCAGTGGTTATAAAATATTCATTTTTGTCGGGGAATATTCGTTTGGTCGTGGAATATTAAATGTCTTTGTCGGGAATATTCGTTTGGTCGTGGAATATTAAATCTTGTCAAGGGAATATTAAATAACGGTAGCGACCGTATGTGTGAGCCCATGTGAAAGCGATTGGATGAGGAAAAGCGACAAAGTTTGGGTGGTTATAAATAACGGCGTAGTTATTTACAATTAAGATTTGTTGGAATACCCGGTGGTTAAAATCTGATGTCTGGCGTGGTTGCGATGGCAAAGCGGTATTACCAGAGTATTGTTGAATTATTGATCCTTACGTAAGAAGGCACTACTCGATAATTTTCACGGTAATTCTTATTCAATATTTTATTTTATTGATTGAATAATTGTTGCGTTGATATTTTATATTATTATTGTTTCAATAATAATTGTCATCACGCTTGAGATTTCCATTATCGGATCAATAATTCATATTATTTGAATAATATTATTAGATAACATTATTGGCAATGTCTAGAAAGTTACATCTAAGGAGAGGTTTGGTCACCTAATTGCGGCGCGATGAGAGAGATCCTTATTGGAAAGCCCCTGCTTCTGGGAACGACTGGTTGTCATAAATGTGATTACGTAATATTATTTGTGAATAATTAATTATTGATTCATATGATAAGGAAATATTTATTTTATATGAATATAAATGATGGATTTATTTATGTGGTTATTAATGAAGGAATTAATGTTGAGGTGTTTTATCGAGTATTTTATCGGATTGGAGGTGTTAAAAATCAAATCGGGGTTTTGAGATATATATGCAGGGGTTATAATTTTTAATCCGACCGTTGGATTGTGGTAATTTTTGGGTATGTTATACATACATAAGTTGAGTATATGTCCACAAATTTTGAACCGATTAAAAATGCACGAATGATTTGTTGTGAATTTTAAGAGGTGTCGGATTAGGAAATTAGGTTTATAATTGATTTTGGTGGAAAATTCTAGAATTGAGTGGGCCCCACTTGTGGTTGGTGAAGAAATGTGCTGAATTTTATTTCAAATGTGGTGGGTGGCAATAGTAGCGAGTAAAGCCATCGAATTGAGTCAAGTCCTGCTTGGCGGGCTAACATTTTCTATAAATAGAGGGCTAAGTTAGAATTGAAAATCACACCGAAACAAAGTTTCTCTCTTTCTCTCTCTATATTATTGAGCGTATTTTGTGAGTATTTAGATACTTTGAGAGTTCTTTATTCGATACAAGTTTCATTCAAACATCACTTGAGCCTTTCCTTAGAAATCTTGATTCTTTGAGGTAAGGGATATTATTTTTTTCAGTAATGATATTATTTCTTGATATCATTATCTTTGAAATGTTGATCTGAAGTTTTTATCAAATTTGGAACTTTTTCATGTCGGGTTACTTATTCATGAGTTCTTATTCACGAGTTCTTATTCATGAGTTCTTATTCACGAGTTCTTATTCAAAGTATTATTCATGAAGCGTGAAAATGTTTTTTTGTAGAATTTCTATCTTTTGGTGTTGAGATTCTTATTCACGTACTCGGCCTTTATTCACGATATCTGACTTTATTCATCGGAAAATAAAATTTCTTCTTTTCGTCCAAAATATCTATTACGGATACTAGCTTTGATTGTATCCATGTTTTGATCATTCTTGAATTTTACACCACTATGATTATTTTTGAGGTATTTTGGGCGTGGATAAAACCAAGTACGAATCCTTAATCCTTGTCATTTTGTTTCTTTGGATTCGTTCTTTAAAAATATTTTCATCATCCTCGGTCTTAAATGATGATATTATTGAATATCTTTGGCTGTAGTGCAAAGATGAATGATTTCTGAAGAATATCTTTGGCTGTAGTGCAAAGATGAGCGGTGTTTAAATGAACATAATGGTGATGAATATCTTTGGCCTTTAGTGCAAAGATGAGCAGTGTTGAGATGAACATGATGGATTGATGAATATCTTTGGCTTTTGTAGTGCAAAGATGAATATTTGATTTGAGATGAATATTGATTGATGTTACTGAGGATAAAATATTGATGATGAATTTGTTAAATTCATAGATTATAGTAGATTTCATTCTCTACGTAACTCTTACATGAATTATTATTTCATTGCGAATATTGATCCGAAACTTGTTGTCTATTGTATTCTATCGATTTTTTCCTGTTGGAGACTAACGATAATTTGTTGTATATTATCTTAGTCATAATATTCTTCTTGGGCTAGTTGAGCTCACCCTTTTCCTTGTTGTTCATTTCTTCTTCTCGGGGAGGCGAGAATGTGGCGAGTCTTAGTCGGGGTATGGAATGAAGGTTCTAGAGAGAGTTGTTTAGTAGTCCTCACCATTATTGTAAAATAATGTATCAATAATTATGATGGGGATTTATTTGCGTGTGGATATTGTGCAGAAGACAATATTATATTTAAACTCACATTATATATTGTCGTATTTCACAAGACATTTTATTATTGAAGTTGTAGTTTGTTTCTTGTACCGTGTATTTGGCGACTCGAGAATGGTGTTGTGTATACCTATTTTGGGGGGCGCCACGGTTTTGATCTAAAATATATATCTGACTGTGACTCATGTCCCAACTATGGGAATGACACTCTCGCGGTGATACCTTACATAAAGGTACAATCTAGAACTTTTTTAGAAATTAAAATCTTTGGGAAGTACTCAAGGAAACCTTCGTACATAGAAGGCCATGAATCTAAGTTATGATTGATATCATATGTCCAGAGAATTATCCTTGGTTGATCCAATAGACCCCAAAGAAAAGCGAGAAGATTACAATCATGTTCCTTCCGATGGTGAGTCTTCTCGACATATAACTATCTCCACCGTCTGCGATTGAACATTATGTTTCAACTTGACTCAAGATCATATAGGTAGTGCTTGTAGATATACTCAAAGTGGATGTGCACAACCCTTTCTTATGATAACACGAGATTGTATGTCATTAGACATCTTGTATGATAGTGGCAAAACACCCTTCCAAAGTTGGGTTCACCTCACCCTATTGTTGTTTACCAAAATTAATTATTAAGTGACGTATAATATCGACACACACATCTTAGGTCCTCAATACAATTATATATTGTATGTCATGTATCGATTTTATAATATGTTGAGAAACTTTATGGTCTCGAACCACCACACTATTCCCTGTTATCCCCATTTCGACTCAAATTTATACTCTTATTACGAAAGAAATTGTGAAGCATAAGGGTGAGCCACAACTAGCTCGATAAAGAATATTATGACTAAAGATAATTAAATTATCAATAGCCTTCATCAAGAATAAATCGAGATTTAGGACATATGGTAGATGATAAAACTTTTCAACCATAGTTAAATGTAACGAAAGCAATCCATTAGAAGAGTCGAATAGACCATAAAAGTCTATTATCTTCTCCCGTGTTAAAAGTCCACCAACAATGCTTTAACCTTGTAACATTAATCATCAGATCATGTTCACATCGTATGAATAACTCATAATCATAATTGTAGTTCTAATTTTCTCTTCTCATCCAAGACGAAGATATTTTTCATCACATGTCTTTACGAAACATCAAAGATCATGGTTATACCAAATCACAATTCATTCATAATTATACTAATAAGTTCATCTTTTGACTACGGACAAAGATATTCATCAACAATTCATCTTTGCACTACATGCCATAGATATTCAACAACAGGTCATCTTTGCACTTCAGGCCAAAGATATTCATCAATAATTCATCTTTGCACTACTGGCCAAAGATATTCAATCAACAAGTCATCTTTGCACTACGGGCCAAAGATATTCAACAACAATTCATCTGCAGACTACTGGTAAAAAAGATATTCAATCAAACAATTGATCTTTTGACTACTGAGGCCAAAGATATTAATATCTCAAATAAACATACAATCATTTCAAAATTTATATAAACCATAATTATAATCATGTTGATCAATTCACCTTTGCATTTAAGTTAAAAATATTCAATCAGTAAATCAATGGTCAGCGATCATACCGGTCAACGATTCAACTTTGCCTTCTTGGCCAAAGAGAACCCATAGTCACGATCATACCAATAATCTACTCATCTTTACACTAAAGTCAAAGAGAAATTTCATCAAGGGATTATAAAAATGTTATATATGATAATAAAAATAATATGATCAACAATGCATTTAATTTCAAAAGTAAGATTCATAAATCAAGGATTTCATAACATCTTAATCCAAATGTTATAAATCACTTAATAATCTCATAATCTAATATTATTAATATTACCACAACATCTTAATCATTTCTTAAACTTATAAATAATTTATTTTAATTGTTTACACTTTATTAATTAATACATTTAATCATACTAAAATGCCAAACTCATAAGATTTCATCACCAATAACTAACAACCTCATCAAAAAATCTGCATATACCATATATAGGATTCCCAAGCCATAAAATCCTATTTTTCAATTTTGTTACTTCACATAACATATTTAATTTATTTATTCATAACTAGTCCATTTTCATGAAAAATACCAAATCAATTCTAAAAATATTTCTTTTATGGTATTTAGCATAATATAGTCCCATATTAAACATATATTTTTCTCGGAATTTTTAAAATTCATTTACTATTTTTCACATGGTCAAAACTGCCAAATATTTAGATATTTATCATAAATTGTACTTTTGTCCAAAAATTCCGAAATTCACAGGGTATATTGATATTATATAGATGTACTCCCAATAAAAATTTCATCAATTTTGGAGTTAACCACAAAGAGTTATAAGGGTTTACTTTTTAAATAGTCTTTTTCCATAAAATTCATAACTCTTAATCTATACATCCAAAAATTTCCATATTTGGACACAATCAATAAAACTCATCAAATTATCATTTTAAATTTTTTCAGAATTTTTGAAGGTCGGAAAAATTACGAAACATGAAAAACATAACAACCCTTAAAATCCCATACCTCGAAAGAGCAGTATTTCTAACCGGAATGTAAAGCCGAAAGAACCTTGCACTGAATAGAAACTCTCAAAGTATCTAAATACTCACAAAATACGCTTGATAATATAGAGAGAGAAAGCTTATGTTTCTGGTGTGATTTTCAATTCAAACTTAGTCCTCTATTTATAGGAAAATGTTAGCACGCAGAAGCAGACTTGACCTGCTACCTGATGGATTAACCTGCTACTATTTGCACCCACCACATTTGAAATACAATTTCAGCACATTTCTTCACCAACTATATGGGGGTCCACGCATTCTAGAATTTTTCACCAAAATGATAAATTTTAAAACTTCAACAATTTCTGAACCAGTCACCTCTTAAAATTCATAACAATTTATACGTTCATTTTTAACGGTTCAAAATTTGTAGACATATACTCAACTTATATATGTATAACATATCCAAAAATCACAACGATCCAACGGTCGGATTAAAAATTATAACTCACGCAATATATCGTAAAAAAAATACTGATTTGATTTTTAATACCTAAATTCCGACAAAAATATTGATAAAACACTTCAACATTAATTCCTTCATTTATAACCACATAAATAAATCCATCATTTTTATCCGCATTAAATAAATATTTCCTTATCATATAAATCAATAATTTATTATTCATAAATAATATTACAGAATCACAATTATGACAACCAGATGGTTCCTAGGAAAGAGGGGGCTTTCAGATAAGAATTTCTCCTTACTGGCGTGCAATTAGGTGACCAAACCTCTCCTTGACAGAACTTTCTAGACATTGCCAATAATGCTATCTAATAATATTATTCAAATAATATGAATTATTGATCTGATAATGGAAATACTTATCTTTGTGATAATTATTGAAACAACAATAATATAAAATATCAACGAAGCAATTATTGAATCAATAAAATAAAATATTGGACAGTAATTATTGTAACAATTATTGAGTCGTGTCTTCTTACGTAAGGATCAATAATTCAAAAATACTATGCAATAATCTGGTGTTATTCTTGTCTGACCACACGTATTATCGTATTTTTAACCACCGGGTATTCAACGATTGTTACTTGCAGTAACAACTACGCCGAATTATTTATAAAAACTCATACTTGTCGTTTTCTTCGTAAATGAGTTATTCTATTATGGGGCCCTTAATTTGGTACTGTGTCGTAAATACGAATATTCTCGACAAAAAGAATATTCCACGACTAAACAAATATTCCCCGACAACAATGAGTAATTTATAACCACTTGCGTATTTTGAAAATTTTATATATATCACCGTTAACTTTAAACTTTTATCAATTTAACCATTTACTGAATAATAATTATAAGAATAATTGAATACTTTTATTTCATAAAATTCGGGGTCTTACAGGCTATGTCTTATTTTTTTTGCTAATGGGCTGAGTGATGGCTGAATGATTTTTTTTAACAATATTAACTATTGTAAGACCCCAAATTATTAATAAATAAAATTTAATTTCCTCTATTTATTATAGTAAGGGTTGATGTGATTAATATGATTAGTTATGGGTAAAATGCGCAAATATCTTAAATAAACAGGTGGTTATAAAATATTCATATTTTGTCGGGGAATATTCGTTTGGTCGTGGAATATTCTTCTTTGTCGGGGAATATTAAATTTAGCGGTATAACCTTGTGTGGGCCCCATAACGTAAAGCGATTGGATGAAGAAAAGCGACAAATATAAGTTATTTATAAATAAGCAGCGTAGTTATTCAATTATCATTGTTGAAATACTCGGTGGTTAAAACACAAGAAGACACTGCAGTATTGTACCAATTATTGATTCTTACGTAAAAAGGCACTACTCAATAATTGTTACAGTAATTCTTATTCAATATTTTATTTTAATTGATCAATAATAATTGTTGCGTTGATATTTTATATTATTGTTGTTTCAATAATTGTCATTACACAGTATTTTCCATTATCGGATCAATAATTCATATTATTTAAATAATATTATTAGATAGCAATATTGACAATGTATAGAAAGTTCGGTCTAAGGAGAGGTTAGGTCATCTAATTGCGCGCTAATAAGGAGAAATCCTTATTGGAAAGCCCCCTCTATCCTGGGAACTGTCTGGTTGTCAGTATTGTGATTCTGTAATATTATTTGTGAATAATTAATTATTAATTTATATGATGAGAAAAATATTGATTTTATGTGGATATAGATGGAGAAAATTTTTAATGTGACAATTGTTGAAAATTAATATTTTATCTTTTTCTGATAAAATAATTCATTTAAATATATTATTATATTATTATAATATAATAACGGTGATATCTTTACAATGAATATGGGATATATAAGTATATTAGGAGGAGGAGTATTTTTATTACCAAAAATATTTAAAACATGTTTTTCATGTCTGTGGACCCCATTTCTTGACTGAAATTTGATTATAGCCTGTGGACCTTTACCCACCAACGAGGAGAACGTGCAACAGGCTGGCAATGTTCCTCCTGTGAAAAACACCACTGAGCAGATGATGAACGATGGGATGTTTAGAAGCTTTTTGCAGTTCATGCAAAATCATACGAAGGAGACTCGTATTCAAAATACAGGAGGAAATGATAGCAATTCACGGGTTGTCACAGCCAAGCAGTTCAAAGAGTTGGGACCACCAGAATTCTGGGGAAAGCCGGATCCGATTAAGGCGGAGACTTGGGTCAAACAAATCACCAAGATATTCGATGTATTGGGATGCACGGAGGAGTAGAAGGTGCCATTCGCCACCTTTATGTTCCGTAATGAGGCGACATCTTGGTGGGAGTCGTGAAGCGTGGCGTATCCAAACAAAGCACTTTTCGAGTATGTCTTGGGAGAGGCGTTTGAAACTTTTCAATGACAAGTACTTTCCGAAAGTGTTCGTCATATGAAGGAGGTAGAGTTTATTAGACTGGAGCAAAACAATATGACGGTGTCCCAGTACGAGGCAATGTTTGCAGAGTTATCCGAGGTTGCACCTCATTTGGTGGAGAATGAGGAAGCGTATGACGCGGATATTTCTAAGAGGTTTGAAACCCAAGATACGTCAAGATCTCATTCTCATAAATTTTCTCTCTATTAAAATGTTGTCAACACGGCTCGATTATTAGATCGAGATAACGAATGCACGTCAAATGAGGGACCACAACGAGGATCATACAGGAGATAGCGACCCAATGTAACAACGATAACCCGGCGGAGAAAGAAAAAGACGGACAAAAATGGTAACCACTCTAGTGGTAATCATGGCCGTGAGAATAGAAAAAAGCAAGTCGGAGGAGATTTTAAAAGAGGAAATTCAACAACGACCGTGTGAAGACGTCAACACCAAAGAAGAATCGCTGGTTCTAAGGGAGGAGAACGACCCACCGGTCGTATGCTCTAAACACGGGAAGAGGACATATCAGCCCAAACTGCCCACAACAGTTCAAGGTATGCTATAATTGTGGAAAGAAATGACATATCGCTCGAGATTGTACGGTAGCAAAACCTAGTTCAGCGGGGACGGTGACTCAAAAGGCTGTCCTAGAAAAGTCAAAGTCAACGGTTCCTGGAAGAGCGTTTGTTGTGACGGGTCAAAATGCGAGGAACCCAAACGAGATGATCAGAGGTAAGCTAATCATAAATTCTTGCGAAGTTTATACCTTACTAGATACTGGTGCTACCCATTCATTTATCTCTCCTGCTTATGCTCAACGTTTAAACTTGACTCCGGAGAAATTAGACTTTTATTTATCTGTGGAGACTCCATTAGGAGAAACTTTCATCACATCCACTGTTTATAAATCTTGTTTGATCCAAGTTGGCACCATTGCCTTACTTGTTGACCTTATCTCTTTAAAGATACTTGCCTTTGATGTGATTTTAGGGATTGATTGGTTAACTACTCATCATGCCAAAATTGATTGATTTTGTAAGGTTGTTAGTTTTCATATTCCTAACTAACCTGCTGTACGAATTCAAGCAACTAAGCCACTAAAATCAATCGTTGTCATATCAAGTCATAAAGCTATTCGTTTATTGAAAAACGGATGTCAAGCTTTCTTAGCCCATGTTATGGATTTGAATAAAGACACGTCAGATTTGAATAATATTCCTATTGTTAGTAAATTTCTCGACGTGTTTTCAAGAACTTCTTGTCTACCCCGTAGCGTGAAGTGAATTCTTTATTGATCTTGAGCACGGTACAAAGCCCATTTCTAAAACCTCATATCGAATGGCTCCTATTGAACTTCGAGGAGTTAAAGGTCCAACTACGGGGAATTGTTGGACATCGGTTTCATTAAATCCTAGTACATCTCCTTGGGGGTGCTCTGTTTTATTCGTAAAGAAGAAAAGCGGGAGTATGCGATTTTGTAGACGACTATCGGAATTAAACCATGTCACCATTAAGAATAAGTATCCTCTACCTCGTATTGATGACTTGTTTGACCGATTTGCAAGGAGCACAATTCTTTTCAAAATTGATCTTCGATTCGGATATCATCATTTGAAGATTAGGCGAGGATATTCCAAAGATTGCCTTTAGAACCTCGGTATGGGCATTATGAATTCTTAGTTATGTCTTTCGGATTGACTAATGCTCCTGCAGCTTTCATGGATATGATGAATCGAGTATTCAAGGAATATTTGGATTAATTCGTTGTTGTCTTTATTGATGACACCTCATATATTCCAAAAGCCGTGAAGATCATGAGCACCATTTGAAGCCGGTACTCCAAAGGCTTCGTGAAAACAAACTTTATGCTAAGTTGAAGAAATGCGAGTTCGCGGCGAGGAAGTAGCATTCCTTGAGCGCGTGGTGTCAAAACATGGAGTATCTGTTGATTCGTGAAGATTGAAGCAATACAAAGTTAGGAGCAACCAAAGGCGGTGGCCAAATACGCAACTTTCTCGGGCTTATTTGGTTATTATCGGAGATTCGTGGAAGGATTTTCTCGAATCGCTACTCCATTAACTTCGGCTAAATCGGAAGGATACAAAATTGTGTATGGAGCGAGGAATGCGAGAAGAGTTTCCAAGAGCTTAAGAGGAGACTCATTTTTAAGACTGCTCGACAATACCATCTGGGTTCGGATGGATTTGTTATCTCTGATGATGCTCGGGAAAAGGGTTAGGATGTGTTCTCATGCAACATGGGAAAGTCATACTATGCCTCATGACAACTTAAAGAATATGAGAGGAATTATCCTACTCATGATCTAGAGTTAGCGGAAGATCGTTTTCGCTTAAAGATCCGGAGGCACTATCTATATGGGAGAAAGTGGATGTGGCGCCCCCAAAATTAGGTATCGTCACCCATCTTGGGTTGCCACTTACATGGTACATAAATTCAAATACAACTTACTAATATAAGCGTGCTGCGTGTACAATATGACATAAAGCGTGAGTTTGAATACAAATTTTGTCTACTAGATATTATTCAAACTCAAAAGGAGTCCTCATTACAACTATTATCACACTTTATTTCACGTAATAGTGAGGACTACTAATGCTATCCTCACGGACCATTACTTACGTTCCCCGACTCGTCCCATTTATGTTTCTCATTTCTCAAGAGAACAATGAAAGAAAGGGTGAGCTCAACTATCCAAGAAGAAATATTATGACTAAGATAATGCGAGAATAAATTATCATTAGCCTTCAACGAAGATTAAAGCGATAAAATACAATACACAACCGGTTTAAGCTGCAGTGAATTAAGAATCCATTTAAAGAGTCAAGTAGAGAATAGAGTCTACTATCTTTTAGGTTTTAAAAGGTTTTCATCAATTTTTATCATTTGAGACTCGACTTAATAAATAAACCACCACATCTAATCATCCCTCGTACCACGGTCAAGGATTTTCATCAAATTATCAATGGTCATGACTATCTTAGAATCACCCCCGGTCATAATCATACCAAAAACTATCCATCAACGCATTACGAGCCAATCGAGGACTTTTGTCACATCATTTATATCAAGTCGTGATTATCCGAATGATCCTCAGTCATAATCATACTAAGTTCATTTATGCACGTAAGCCAAAGATAACATAATATAACATGAGGATGATGACAATGACATAATAATTCAATAAAACAAGTTCAAGAATTATTTAATCCATGAATTATTAACGTCAAATTGTCAACATGATCTTTGTTTAAATGAGTAAAATTCAAGAATGATCGGAAGAATATTTCCATGAAAAGATCTTTGGATGAAATGCAAATATAATGAAGTTCCAAGTATAGGATATGCCGCATATCACGGAGTTATGTATAGGGTATATCACTTTTTACGAGTTATTCCAATGAATAATAGTGAATGGAATAATGAAGTTCTCTTCGAAGAAAGAATAACACCCTCACTAGTAAAAAAAGAATGAATATAGAAGTAGTGAAGTAGCGAGAATACTCTTCTTCTTTCTATTTTTCTCTATAGCTTCTCTCTATAATTTCTCTCTAGAGTTTCAATGAATTAAGTAAGAAAATAATGAAGGAATGAGCTTTATTTATAGGAAAATGGAATGCATAAGAACTAATACATGAGCGGTCAGATTGATTTACTTTAATCGGCGGTCCATATTTAAAAAAAAATCTTTTAAATAAAATATAATATATTCTATTTATATAAAAATATTTTACTATGCAAACACTATGCAACACTATGCAAAACACTATGCAAAACACTATGCAACACTATGCATAATAAAATATAATATATTCTATTTATAGAATAATTTTAATAAAGTATTCTATTTTATATAAAAAGATGTTTACATTTTATTACGTTAATAATCTGAACGTCATTATCATTATAATAATTCATATTATTAATCGTGATAATAGAATCAAACCGAGTGACTTCTCATATAAGCATCAATAATCAATACCGGTGTCTACTTATGCAACCACACGTATTCATCGTACTTTTTTACTACCGAAAGTAGTTCAACAAAGATCAATGGTAAAACTTCCATAGTTATTTCAATAAAATATTTTTGTCGTTTTTCAATCCGACAATAATTACATTGTGGGGTCCACCAATGATTGAGCTATTATCACGAATATTCCCCGCTAAAAGAATATTTCAGACCAATCGAATATAATATAACCACTTGCATACTTTTTGCAAAATTTATAAATACTACCCACAACTATAATATTATCTCAAATTCACACCATAATATTAAAATTATTTCGACAAAATTTAAATCTTTATTGATAAAATATGGGGTCTCACAGTGGAGATATATTCAGACCATAAAAGCCTCAAATATTTCTTCACTCAAAAAGAACTCAACATGCGGCAAAATGACGTTGGCTCGAGCTATTGAAGACTCTGAACCACCATTTATTGATACCATCCCGAAAAGCGAGCGTGGTGGTGGCGATTGAGTAGAAAGATCATACGCAGGAACGAGTGCGATGTTGTTAACACAAAGGCCCATTTGGTGTGATTTACAAAAGATAAAGATAGAATTCAAGACTCCGGGGACCCATGCAATGATGACAAACATACGTATAGAACCAACTTTAATCAAAAAAGTTAAAGTTGCTCAAGCCACCGACCCGGAGCTGATGATTATGATGAAGAAAGTACAAGAAGGTGCTATTCCAGAAGCAAGAATCGATGAAGAAGGAATACTTGAGTCCACTCCGGACTTTGTGTTCTTAACGATTACGATTTGAAGTCTGAGATCGTGATGGAGACACCACGATACACCGTTTGTAATTCATCTCGAAAGTACTAAAATGTATCGTGATCTTGACATACATTTTGGTGGAATAATATGAAGAGATTGCAAAGTTTATCTCAAGCGTGTTTAACTTGTCGGCGTGTAAAGGCAGAGCATCAAATGCCAAAAGGTCCATTGCAACCACTTGAGATTAGAAATGGAAGTGGGAACACATTACCATGAATTTTGTTACGTCTTCTTCCTACGGTTTCTCAAGGCATAAATACTATTTGGGTTATTCACGATAGATTAACCAAGTCCGCTCATTTCTTGCCGATCACGGAGACTTATTCCTTGAACGTCTTCTTTAGTATATACGTAAATGAGATTGTGAGGTTGCATGGCATGCCAGTATCCATAGTTTCGGATCGTGACGCAAGATTCACTTCAAGATTTTGGGTTAGCTTGCAAAAAGCTATGGTGTAAGACCCCAACTTATTATTAATGAAATTTAATTTTCTCTATTTATTATTTTGAAATAGTAAGGGTTGATTTGATTAATGTGGATAGTTAGGGGTAAAATACGTAATTATTTCAAAATAAGCAAGTGGTTATAAAATATTCATTGTTGTCGGGGAATATTCGTTTAGTCGTGGAATATTCTTCTTTGTCGGGGAATATTAAATGCATTGACTTGTGATCTTTTATGGGCCCCATAACTTGAAAAGCGATTGGATGAAGAAAGCGACAAATATAAGTTGTTTAAAAATAACAGATTATTTATTCAAGATTAATATTGTTAAAATACTAAATTGGTTAAAACACAAGAAGACACAGCAGTATTGCACCAATTATTGATTCTTACGTAAGAAGGCACTACTCAATAATTATTACGATGTAATTCTTATTCAAAGTATTTTATTTTATTGATTTGATAATTCTTTGCATTGATATTTTATATTCTTTGTTGTTTGATAATTATCATTACAAGTATTTTCATTATCGAAGCAATAATTCATATTATCACGAATAATATTATTAGATAACATTATTGGCAATGTCTAGAAAGTTCTATCTAAGGAGAGGTTTGGTCACCTAATTGCCAAAGAAGGAGAAATTCTTATTGGAAAGCCCTCTTTCCGAGGAACGACACAGATTGAAAGATCTTGTGATTACGTAATATTATTTGTGAATAATTAATTATTGATTTATATGATGAGAAAAATATTGATTTTATGTGGATATAGATGGAGAAAATTTTTAATGTGACAATTGTTGAAAATTAATATTTTATCTTTTTTTACGATAAAATAATTCATTTAAATATATTATTTTAATAATATAATAATGGTGATATTTTTACAACGAATGTGGGATATATAAGTATCTGAGGAGGAAGAGTATTTTTTTGTTGCAATAAATGTTTAAAACATATTAAACATGTCGGTGGACCCCATTTATCAATAGAAATTTGATTATAGCACGTAAAATCGTCTGTTTGTGGATTTCGATTAATTTACATTTGGAATTTAGAAAAACTTCCTTCTGCAAAGTTGTAGATAATGGAATTTCCTATGGAAATACTTGAGTTTCAAATTTTTCTGATAAAAGAGCTATTTATTATGAATTATTTAAGTTCCGAAGCTCCGAAATAATTGATTTTTGGAAGTTTTAATTATGTTTTTTAAGAAAAACGTTTTTCAAATGTTGGTGGCCATCTTTAACATGTGCTTGGTGGCTGAAATCAGAATTTCCAAGTTTGTGTATGATTTATATAAATTTATTAATATTTTATTAATTTTCTGCTTTGGTGTTATAAGCATTTTCCTATAAATAGGGTCTTGGGTTAGAATTGAAAATCACACGAGGCTGAAGTTTTTCTCTCTATATTATCGGCGTATTCTTGTGAGTATTTTGAGTATACTTTGAGTATTGCATTATCGGTCAAGTTCAAGTCATGCTTTATATCCGGTGTTTCATTAGAAATCTTGTCTTTCGAGGTAAGGATGTTATTTTATTCGAAAATGATATTATTTCTTCAATATCATTATGCCGAAATATTGGTTGGAAATTTTATCAAATTTTGAAATTTTTCATATTGGAGTTCTTATTCAAGAGTTCTTATTCACGAGTTCTTATTCATGATTCTTATTCACGAGTACTATTCACGAAGCGTGAAGATGTTTTTTTTGAAATTTCTATCTTTTGGTGTCTGAGATTCTTATTCACGATACCACGTGCTTTATTCACGAATCAACTGACTTTTTCATAGAAAATGAAATTTCTTCTTTTTGTCCAAAATATCTATTACGGATACTAGCTTTGATTGTATCCATGTTTTGATCATTCTTGAATTTTACTCCACTCGATTACTTATGAAGTATTTTTGAACTTGGATTGTTTAAAATCTGAATCCTTAATATTGTTATTTTGTTTCATTGGATTCGTTTTCTTTGAAATATTTTTCATCATGCTTCAGGTCTAAATGATGATATTCTTGAATATCTTTGGCACCAGTAGTGCAAAGATGAATGATTTCTTGATGAATATCTTTGGCCCGTAGTGCAAAGATGAGCAGTGTTGAGATGAACATGACAGGTGATTAATATCTTTGGCCCGTAGTGCAGAAGATGAGCAGTGTTTAGATGAACATGACCGGTGATGAATATCTTTGGCTGTAGTGCAAAGATGAATATTTGATTCGGATATATATTGATTGATGTTACTGAGGATAAAAGATAGATGATGAACTTTTAAATTCATACATAGAAGATAGTAGTTTGCATTCTCTACTTAACTCTTACAATGAATTATTATTTCATTGCGAAGATTGATTTAAAAGCGGTTGTCTATTGTATTACATTAGATTTTTTCTGTTGGAGACTAACGATAATTTGTTGTATATTATCTTAGTCATGATATTCTTCTTTGGGCTAGTTGAGCTCACCCTTTTCCTTGTTGTTCCATTTTTTCTTCTCGGGAGGCGAGAATGTAGCGAAGTCTTAGTCGGGGGTATGGAATGAAGGTTACAGAGAGAGTTGTTTAGTAGTCCTCACCATTTTTGTAAAATAATGTATCAATAATTATGATGGGAATTTATTTGCGTGTGGATATTGTACAGATGGCAATATCGTATTTAAACTCTCACAGTTTATATGTTGTAATAATAAAGTTGTAGTTATTTACGTACCATGTATTTTTCGACTCGAGAATAGGTTGGATGGAATGGACTATTTTGGGGCGTCACGATTAAGTATCGAGCTTAGGGATATGATCTCTGGCGGAGATCGGGGAATAGAACTAGGAGGGAGAGAGAGTAAATCCTTCATTTAGTGTGTCCTACCTAAGCTTATTTGTTAGTTAGTTAGTATATAGAGATATTATGTGATATATTGATTTCATTAATTAACCCTTGTTTTATGACGGTATTAGAGAATGTCGATGAGAATATTAATGATGGAGTAAATGAGACTAGTGGAGACGCTTTGTCTTCCAACGAGGAGAAGCGTCAACAGTGGCAATGTTCCTCCTGTGAACAAACACCTTTGGCGAGATGATGAATGAGGGATGTTTAGGAGCTTTTTGCAGTTCATACAAAAATCGAATGAGGAAACTCGTGTTCAAAATACGAGGAGGAAATGATAATTCACGGGTTGTCACGATGCAAGCGATTCAAAGAGTTGGGACCACCGAATTTAAGGAAAGCGGATCCGATCATGGCGGAAACATGGGTCAAGCAAATTACCAAGATATTCGATGTCTTGGGATGCGGAGGAACAGAAGGTTCCATTCATGACTTTTATGTTAAAGTGGCGAGGGACTCTTTGGTGGAGAATCGTGAAGCGTACCATCCAAATTTTCGACTCAAGATATCTTCGGGAGAGCGTTTGAAACTATTTAATGATAAATACTTTCACGAAAGTGTTAAATCATATATGAAGGAAGTGGAGTTTATTAGGCGGAGGCGAACAAATATGGCGGTGTCTCAATGACGAGGCAAAATTCGCGGAGTTATCTAGGTTTGTACCTCATTTGGTGGAGAATGAGGAGCGTATGACGCGGATGTTTACGAGAGGTTTGAAAACGGCGTCGTCAATATCTCATTTCTCATAAATTTTCTCTATGACCGGATGTTGTCAGCAGGCTCATTGTTAGGCGAGATAACGAAATACGTTCAACCGAGGACCATAACCGAGGATCATCTAGAAGATAGCAGTCATCGAATAACGATGACGGCGGAGAAAGAAGAATACGGACAGAATGGCGGTAACCACTCCGGTGGTAATCATGGCCATGAAAATATAAAAAGCGAGTCGGGAGGAGATTTTAAAAAGAGGAGATTTAACAACGAATTATGTGAAGAGCGAGTCTAGGTTGTGAATCGGGTTCTAAGGAGGAGAACGACCACCGGTCATATCTTATAAATGCGGGAAAGAGGGACATATCGGTCAAAGCGCCCAACAGTTCTCAAGGTATGCTATAATTATGGAAAGGAAGGACATATCGCTTTCGAGATTATGCAGTAGCGAAACCTAGTTCAATGGGGACGGTGACTCAAAAGATCATCCCGAGAAAAGTCAAAGTCAATCGTTCTGGAAGAAGCGTTTGTTTGTGGTGGTCAAAATGCGAGGAACCCAAACGAAGTGATCACGGGTAAGTTATTTATAAATTCTTGTGAAGTTTATACCTTACTAGATACCGATTCTACCCATTCTTTTATCTCTCTTGCTTTGCGCTCAGCGTTTGAACTTGACTACGGAGAAATTAGACTTTGACCTATTTATGGAGACTCTGTTAGGAGAAACTTTCATTACATCCGTTGTTTAGAAATCTTGCTTGATTCAGTTGGCTTTATCACATTACCGTTAACCTTATTTCTATAGAGATATTTACTTTTGATGTGATTTTAAGGTTAACTACTCATCAATGCAGAAATTGATTACTTTTCGTAAGGTTGTTAGTTTTCATATTCTAAGCAACTTTGTTATTCAATTCAAGCAATCAAACCATTGTAGTCAAACATTTTCATATCAAGCCATGAGGTCATTCGTTTATTACGGATGTCAAGTTTTCTTAGTCCGTGTTATGGATTTGAATAAAGACACGTCGATTTGAATAATATTCTGTTGTGTTATTGATTTTTCTGACGTATTTCTGAAGAATTTCTTGGCTTACTCCCAAAGTTCGATATTAAATTTTGTATCGACTTTGAACCGGTACAAAACTCATTTCTAAAATCTCATATCGAATGGCTCTATTGAACTTGGGAGTTAAAAATTCAACTATAAATTTGGCACTGCACCTTTATCTGGTGACTTCCTTTGTGGAATGCACCGCCGCACTCTCCGTAGGGGCGCCATATTAAATGCGATAGTAAAGCGATAGGTGTCATTGTGACGTCTTATCCAAGGTTGGGATATAAGTCACGATTGAGAACAACCTAAGTCGAGAATCGAAATCGTAGCTTTACAGAAGCTTAGTTGGTTATTATCTGAGATTCGTTGAAGGATATTCTCGAATCGCTATTCCATTAACGCAATTGACTCGTAGAGATACAAAATTCGAATGGAGCGAGGAATGTGGGAAGAGCTTGAAGAACTCAAGATGAGACTCATTTTAGCACATGTTCGACCCACGCCATCACGAAAAGCGAACGTGGTAGGCGGCGTGTTGAGTAGAAGATCGTATACAAATCTGAGTACGATATTGTCAACGACTCATTTCAGTATAATTTACAAATAATAGAGATGGAGATGAAAAACTACAGGTACCCACGTGATGATATCTGAGTATAATCGACTTTAATCGATAAAGTTAAAGTCATTCAAGCTACACACCTGGGTGATGAATTTGAAGAAGGAGTTACAAGATTTGGGAAGAAGAGGAAAGCTCGATCCACGATTTATTGGTCCATTTCAAATTCTTGACCGAAAGTAGGAAATGTAGCCTATAGACTCGCGTTACCTCAAGAGTATGTCTCGTGTTCATAATGTGTTTCACATATACGTACTTCGTAAATATGTGAAAGACCGAACCACGTTATAGAGTTAGAACAGGACGAGATAATAGAAGACTTAACATTATGAGGAGTGCACTTGTCAAGATCTTGGATAGGAAGGAGCATGTCCTACGCGCAAAGGTCATACCACAAGTTAAAGTTCTGTGGAGGAATCATGCTATATAGGAAATGACCTGGGAATTGGAAACGGAAATGAAAGCGAGGTATCCTCACCTTTTCAAAAATACCAGTATCGTCACGTCAATTTCGAGGACGAAATTTCATAAGGAGGGGAGGTTGTAAGACCCCAACTTATTATTAATGAAATTTAATTTTCTCTATTTATTATTTTGAAATAGTAAGGGTTGATTTGATTAATGTGGATAGTTAGGGGTAAAATACATAAATATTTCAAAATAAGCAGTGATTATAAAATATTCATTGTCATTGGGGAATATTCGTTTGGTCGTGGAATATTCTTCTTTGTCGGGGAATATTAAATGACGACCTATGATCTTTTGTGGGCCCCATAATGTAAAGCGATTGGATGAAGAAAGCGACAAATATAAGTTGTTTAAAAATAAACAGTAGTTATTACCAGATTATCTTGTTAAAAAATACTCGGTGGTTAAAACACAAGAAGATTTGTTTGTATTGCACCAATTATTGATTCTTACGTAAGAAGGCGCTACTCAATAATTGTTACGAGTAATTCTTGTTCATTATTTTATTGATTCAATAATTCTTTGCATTGATATTTTATATCTTTGTTGTTTGATAATTGTCATTCTACAAGTATTTTTCATTATCGAAGCAATAATTCATATTATCTGAATAATATTATTAGATAACATTATTGGCAATGTCTAGAAAGTTACATCTAAAGAGAGGTTTGGTCACCTAATTGTGCTATGCATGATGAGAGATTCTTATTAGAAAGCCCCTCTTTCTGAGGAGCAGCACACAGTTGTCACAAGATCTTGTGATTCTGTAATATTATTTGTGAATAATTAATTATTGATTTATATGAAGAGAAAAATATTGATTTTATGTGGATATAGATGGAGAAAATTTTAATGTGACAATTGTTGAAAATTAATATTTTATCTTTTTTACGATAAAATAATTCATTTAAATATATTATTTAAATAATATAATAATGGTGATATTTTTACAACGAATGTGGGATATATGAGTATCTGAGGAGGAAGAGTATTTTTGTTGCAATAAATGTTTAAAATATGTTAAACATGTCGGTGGACCCCATTTATCGTTGAAATTTGATTATAGCTTTGTAAAATCGTGGTTTGTGGATTTGATTTAATTTACATTTGGAATTTAGAAAAACTTCCTTCTACAAAGTTGTAGATAATGGAATTTCCTATGTAAATACTTGAGTTTCGAATTTTTCTGATAAAAGAGCTATTTATTGTGAATTATTTACGTTCTGAAGCTCCGAAATAATTGATTTTTGGAAGTTTTAATTATGTTTTTTAAGAAAAACGTTTTTCAAATGTTGGTGGCCATCTTTAACATGTGCTTGGTGGCTGAAATCAGAATTTCCAAGTTTGCGTATGATTTATATAAATTTATTAATATTTTATTAATTTTCTGCTTTGATGTTCTAAGCATTTTCCTATAAATAGGGTGCTTAGGTTAGAATTGAAAATCACACACGAAGCTCAAGTTTTTCTCTCTATATTATCGGCGTATTCTTGTGAGTATTTTGAGTATACTTTGAGTATTGTTATACGGTGCAAGTTCAAGTCATGCTTTATATCCAGGTGTTTCAACTAAAAATCTTGTCTTTCGAGGTAAGGATGTTATTTTATTTGAAAATGATATTATTTCTTCAATATCATTATCTTAGAAATATTGGTTGGAAAATTTTATCAAATTTTGAACTTTTTCATGTGTTGGGATTCTTATTCATTGAGTTCTTATTCACGAGTTACTATTCATGAGTTACTTATTCAAGTCTTATTCACTTAAGCGTGAAGATGTTTTTTTTGTGAAATTTCTATCTTTTGGTGTAAGAGTTCTTATTCACGATATCGACCTTTATTCACGATATCTGACCTTTATTCACGAATCTCTGACCTTTATTCAGAAAAAATGAAATTTCTTCTTTTTGTCCAAAATATCTATTACGGATACTAGCTTTGATTGTATCCATGTTTTGATCATTCTTGAATTTTACTCCACTCGATTACTTATGAAGTATTTTGAACTTGGATTGTTTAAAATCTGAATCCTTAATATTTGTTCTTTTGTTTCACTTTGGATTCGTTTTTCTTTGAAATATTTTCATCATCCTCGATCCTAAATGATGATATTACTAAATATCTTTGGCTTTGTAGTCAAAGATGAATGATTTCTTGATGAATATCTTTGGCCGTAGTCAAAAGATGAGCAGTGTTGAGATGAACATGACAGATTAATTAATATCTTTGGCAGTAGTGCAAAGATGAAGCAGTGTTTAGATGAACATGACGGTGATGAATATCTTTGGCCTGTAGTGCAAAGATGAATATTTGATTCCAGATATATATTGATTGATGTTACAGGGATAAAAGATAGATGATGAACTTTTAAATTCATACATAGAAGATAGTAGTTTGCATTCTTTACTTAACTCTTCTAATGAATTATTATTTCCGCTGCGAAGATTGATTTAAAACCGGTTGTCTATTGTATTCTATTAGATTTTTTCTGTTGGAGACTAACGATAATTTGTTGTATATTATCTTAGTCATGATATTCTTCTTGGGCTAGTTGAGCTCACCCTTTTCCTTGTTGTTCCATTTTTCTTCTCGAGGAGGCGAGAATGTAGCGAGTCTTAGTCGGAGTACGGAATGAAGGTTCAGAGAGAGTTGTTTAGTAGTCCTCGCCATTTTTGTAAAATAATGTATCGATAATTATGATGGGAATTTATTTGCGTGTGGATATTGTCTACAGATGACAATATCGTATTTAAACTCACGATTTATATGTTGTAATAATAAAGTTGTAGTTATTTATGTACCTTGTATTTGGCGACTTCGAGAATAGGTTGGATGGAATGGACCTATTTTTTGGGGGGCGTCACATATATAAACGCAATTACGATTGGGTTGGCATACCATCCTCAAAAGCAGACGGACAATCGAGAGGACTATTCAAACTCTTGAAGATTTATTAAGACTACTGTGTCCTAGACTTCAAGGCGGTTAGGATAAGTATTTACCATTGGTGGAATTCTCCCACAATAATGATTATCGAGGCATGTATAGGTGTGGCTCCATTGAAGCATTATATGGGCCGAAAGTGTCGCTCTCCAATATGTTGGGATGAGGAGGGTGAAGCAACATTGTTGGGACCCGAGTTTGTATGCGTATGACTACGGAAAAGATCCAAATGATTCGACAACATATACAAACCAGACAAGATCGACAAAAGAGTTATGCGGATCTTCATCGAAAGGGCGTGGAATTTAGTATTGGGGATCACGTATTATTTGCGTGTAGCTCCATGGAAGGAGTTACAAGATTTGGAAAATGAGGAAAGCTCAATCCACGATTTATTGGTCCATTTCAGATTCTTGACCGAGTAAGAAATGTAGCTTATAGACTCGCGTTACCTCTGAGTATGTCTCAGACTGATGTGTTTCACATATTTGTACTTCAGTAAATATGTGAAAGACCCGAACCACGTTATTGAGTTAGAAGCAGGACGAGATATTTGAAGACTTAACAGACGAAGAGGTACCTGTCAAGATCTTGGATAGGGAAGGAGCATGTCCTACGCATGAAAGGTCATACCACAAGTCAAAGTTTTATGGGGAACCATCTTTATAGAGGAAATGACACGGGAGTTGGAAAGCGGAAATGAAAGCGAGGTATCCTCACCTTTTGAAACACGAGTGCGTATATTAATTTCGAGAATGAAATTTCATAAGGAGGGGAGGTTGTAAGACCCCAAATTATTATTAAATGAAATTTAGTTTCCTCTATTAATTATAGTAAGGGTTGATGTGATTAATATGATTAGTTATGGGTAAAATGCGCAAATATCTTAAATAAGCAGGTGGTTATAAAATATTCATATTTTGTCAGGGAATATTCGTTTGGTCGTGGAATATTCTTGCTATTGGGGAATATTCGTACGACGGCGCAGCCTTGTGTGGGCCCCATAACGGAAAGTGATTGGATGAAAAAAACGACAAATATAAGTTGTTTATAAATAATGGCGTAGTTATTCTGATTATCTTGTTGAAATACTCGATTGGTTAAAACACGGTATGCTTTACGGTATTACACCAATTATTGATTTTTTGCGTAAGAAAGCACTACTCAATAATTATTATAATGATTACTATTCAATATTTTATTTTAATTGATTCAATAATTGAATGCGTTGATATTTTATATTATTGTTGTTTCAATAATTGTCATTACGAGTATTTTCCATTATCGGATCGATAATTCATATTATTTGAATAATATTATTAGATAGCAATATTGACAATATCTAGAAAGTTACATCTAAGGAGAGGTTAGGTCATCTAATCATTGGCGCCTTGATGAGAGAAATCCTTATTGGAAAGCCCCTCTATCTTGGGAGCTATACGGTTGTCGATATTGTGATTACGTAATATTATTTGTGAATAATTAATTATTGATTTATATGATGAGAAAGATATTAATTTTATGTGGATATAGATGGAAAATTTTTAATGTGACAATTGTTGAAAATTAATATTTTATCTTTTACGATAAAATAATTCATTTAAATATATTATTATATTATTATAATATAATAACGGTGATATCTTTACAATGAATATGGGATATATGAGTATATGAGGAGGAGGAGTATTTTATTACCAAAATATTTAAAACATGTTTTTCATGTCCAGTGGACCCCATTTCTTATTTGAAATTTGATTATATACGTAAAAATCGTCAGTTTATGGATTTGGTCGATTTACATTTGAAATTTTGAAAAACTTTCTTACGCAAAGTTGTAGATAACGGAATTTCCTATGAAAAAACGTGAGTTTTGAATTTTCTGACAAAAGGGTTATTTATTATAAGTTATTGAAGTTCTGAAGCTCTGAAATAATTAATTTTTGAAGTTTTAATTATTTTTAATAAGAAAAACGTTTTTTACATTTTTGGGACTCATTTTACATGTGTTAGGTTGCTGAAATCAGATTCTAAGTGTGCGTAGGAAATTTATATAAATATATTATTAATTTATTAAATTTTTACGCTTTGGTATTCTAAGCGATTTTTCTATAAATAGGGTCTTGGGTTAAATTGAAAATCACACTGTAGCTGAAGTTTTCTCTCGATATATTGAGTGTATTCTTGTGAGTATTTTAATACTTTGAGTGTTCTTTATCTGGTGCAAGTTCAAGTCATAACTATATGTCGATGTTTATTTAAATCTTTGTCTTTACTGAGGTAAGGATATTTTTTTAAAAATGATATTAATTCTTTCAATATCATTATCTTTGAAGTATTGATCTAAACTTTTAATCAAATTTGGAATTTTTTATTTAGAGATTCTTATTCACGATACCAAGACTATTCACATATACGACATTATTCACACAAAAAATTAAATTTTTTTTTGTTTTCGTCAAAATATCTAGTGTGGATACTAGCTTTGATTGTATCCAGTGTTTTGATCATTCTTGAATTTTACTCCATTAAAATTATTATTGAGGTATTCTTGGACATGAATAAGCCAAATACAAATCCTTAATATTTATTCTTTTGTTTCATTTGGATTCGTTTTTTCTTTAAAATATTTTTCATCATCCTCGGTCCTAAATGATGATATAATTTGAATATTTTTGATGCAGTAGTCAAAGATTAACGATTTTATGATGAATATCTTTGGCGTAGTAGTGCGAAGATGAACATGTGTTGAGATGAACATGACGGTGATGAATATCCTTGATGCGTAGTGCGAGGATAAATATATGATTCAAGATGTGCATTGATTGATGTTACGAGGGATAAAAATCATTGTTGATGGTATTGTTAAATTCATAGATAATAGTAGATTTCATTCTCTACGTAACTCTTCTATGAATTATTATTTTCATTGCGAATATTGATCTAAAACTTGTTATTTAATGTATTCTCTCAGATTTTTCCTGTTGAAGACTAACGATAATTTGTTGTATATTGTCTTAGTCATAATATTCTTTCTTGAAATTTAATTGAGCTCACCCTTTTCCTTTTATTCTATTTTTCTTCTCGGGAGGCGAGAATGTAGCGAGCATGAGTGAGGTATGGAATGATGATTTTAGAGAGTTGTTTAGTAGTCCTCACCATTTTTGTAAAATAATGTATCAATAATTGTGATGAGAATTTGTTTGCGTGTGGATATTATGCAAATGACAATATTTGTATTTAAACTCACGATTTTTATATTGTATTAATAAAGTTGAAGTTATTTACATACCATGTATTTGTATTTCGGAATGGGTGATGTATACCTATTTTGGGGGCGTCACAACTATTATATTAAGTAATATTAAATAAATTTACAATAATTTTAAATTTTTTCATAAGGGTAAAATAATAAAAAACTGTTATTCAGATGTTTCAAAATGTCAATTATCAAACAATTTTTTTCATTCAAATTTAAATTTAGCTTAAACTCACTCACATTCAAATTAAGATTCATATTCATTCAATTTTTATCAAACACCTCGTAAAAACAATTGTGAAAAAACTTCATTGACATACCAAAGTTTAACCCTTAATTGTCCCTTTCCCTGAGATCATAATTTGGTACTAATTATGTATCCCCATTTTAAACATCTAAGGAGAAGATATGTCAAAAAAATAACCAGCATGACTACAATTGCACATTGTTTAGACTTTTATATCATAACAAGTGATATTATTGATATAACGTACTGCTTTTGATACATATAATATAAGTTGTGTATATTACATTAAAAGATCACTGAAAATATCACTAATTTTATTTTTAAGAAATTAAATTATAAAAATCGTATATTATCTAAAAGTGTAACTAATTATAAAATTTATTATTTTTAAAAGTTAAAATGAATCGCTTTAATTTTAATTTTTTTTCAAATTATATTTGAAAAATTAAATTGATAATGTGGTACTAATCACATTATTTTATAAAAAGAACCACTATTTAATGATCAAAATATTATTATATATATAACTATATTACATATGTATTGTCTGCATCCGATTATCATCAAGCTAATTTTATATAAGTTGATGAATTGACCAGTACAGTACTAATATGTAAGGGGAGAGATCACCTCCCAACTTATATATTGACATTATATTAATTAATTGATAAAATTAACTTTATGTTAAGCACTGTTTATTTAAAATATCCAAATGGATATCCAGTATTACTCAAGATATGTACTTCTCCACGCCCGGCCCAATGGACAGGATGGAGTGCAGACAGTGTATACATCGGGGCCATTCATTTAATAAATATGAGGATTGAGCTGGCCCACATAGCTCTTTGTTTTTGTATCCTTTTCAACTTTTATAAGAAAACTCTCTCTAGCGGTGGTTTAGCGTTCTCTCTCTACATCCAAATTGTCGATTCAACAGTGTTTTTCCGTCGATCCCTTAGCTCAACGTAACTATGTCTCAGGTAAATCTCATTGCATAAGCATCAATTCAGCTAATTTTGATTTGATTTTTGTATTTCTACATCTAAATTTTATGTAAATTTTGATGTCTATTGTTTAATGGAAGTGAATGAAATTCGGATTTCATTGATTATAATTCTGTACTAGCGTTTACATATTGTGCTCAAATCGTGGTCTATTAGAAAAGATTTGACTCTGATTCTGTAACTGAACTGGTTTTTGTAGCTGATTATTGCGTGTATTTTTTTTTTGTTATTCATTAGTTGATTATTGATTTTAAATATATATTTTCTGGTGTTTTTAGGCGGATAATAAAGATGTCTCGGCAACCAAGCCTGGTATGCTTTTTATTTGTTTTGCTTTTTCGCTGATTCTTTGAGTGCGAACTGCTCTATGTATTTGATTCGATATTAATACGAAGTTCATTTGAAATTAACAGTATAGGCTGAATTTCTGTCGTTGTTTTCATTGTTAGATTCCAATTGTTATTTATTCTTTTTGCTTAAATTAAGCAAGTAATCTCAAATTGTTTTGACTGATGAAACTTAATACTATGGTCTTCTTTTCATGTAAACTGTTTTACATGAAGAAATTTGTTTTTCCTTTTCTGATGTTTGGAAAATAATTTCATATAGTCATGAACATGCATAATTGAATAGTATTTGCATAGAGTTGCATTCCTAACAGCAGCGATTACATCTTGTATAACAAGTAAGTGCTTAGTATTAGTGAATATATATATATATATATATATATATATATATATATATACGTTATGTATTGTCTACAACAAAGTTCCTTTATTTTGATACAGACACATATGTATAAAAGCGCACATGTGTGAATGGCTATTGATACTTATAAGCGTTCTAATGGTTATAAGTATACATGCCAATTGTATGTGTTACGTGTCAGAAAATTTCTTGAGTCATCTTACACATGTTAGTAACTTTTAGGAAATGATTAACCCCAAAATTAAAATTTTTAAATCAAACATTACAGAATGCTGAAAGGTTTTCTGAAAAATGTTTTATGTTGTAAGAAATATATGAAGAGTAGTGAAATCTGCAGTTCCATGAAGGATGGTTATTGGTTCCTTTGTTTATGGAGTTGTCATGGTGGTTATTTATCCTTCATTTGCTTAACTTTTGTTGCAGAGACCGAAAATTCCTCAGAATCAAGCACTACAGAGACACAATCAGGTCAAAGAAGAGCAACACCTGTGCCAGGAACTGGATTTGGTGCAAATCCCTTTGATTTCTCATCTATGGCTGGCTTACTTAATGTAATTTCTATCTTTGATACTAATCCAGATGAGTATATGATCTCTTGCATTACTATTTATGCTTGATTTGCCCGTAATAAGTCGCATTAAGTAATCATCAATTGGATTATATTAACTCAAAATAAGAGAAACAAAATATGAAGTCTGTAATTAACACTAATATGAAGTAGATTGAGCCCAATTGTTGTTGCTGTATATGTTATCATAAACAATATCTTTCCCTGGGTCATTGATATCAATATCGTTTGCTATTTTGATGCGGGATTTGAGTAATGTTTCTATTTTCAGAGAAAACAAACTCTGTATAATCATCTTTTTATCAAAGATTATGTTCATTTATACTTCGTGTTTCACAAACAGGATCTAAGCAACAGTTGAAACATTTGTATTCTAAACTTCTCCACTTTTCTATCCTCAAATAAGTTTCTCGGCTTAACAGTATTTTCAACAATCTGTGGAAAAAGTCTAAACTTTTCTCTAACACCCTTAGTTTGCATATTAATTACCCTTTGTTAGGTAAAGTTCTCTGTTCTGTTAGGTTTCTTGTACCTCAGATTTGTGGTACTACTGCCTTGTGTTTGATATAATCACACCTTACATGCTTATCTTTTTATAGAACTACTAACATGAGCCAGAATGCTAAAATGCAGCATGAGGTAACTTATCTCTACTTCTGACAACACTCTACTAACTAATAAGTCCCTCAACTTATTAATTTATCCTAATGACCTTTTGCCTTGCACATAACCTCAGAAATCCTCCTCTCTTCTGGATATAAACTCTCCCTGCCACATAAATGCATGGAGGCTAGAGTCTAACTTTAACATTTCACCATTCTGCTTCTGCACCACAGAAGGAAAAATGTAGGATAGTTAAATGTCTTTAGAGGAACAAACTTGACCTGACCTGGTCTCAACATAAAATTTGTCTTTTTTGATAAATAAGAATATCTAGAGACTTCATTTGGAGACTGGAAAGGTCAAAACTCAAATTGCGTTGAAAAACTGTGTATGGTCAATGATGAAAAACTGTGTATGGCAAAGTGAATATCAATATTTCTGATGCGAGTTCCCCGTGTTAAAGGTTTGTATGATGTGATACTGGCAGGACCCAAGCGTCAAGGAGTTAGCAGAACAGATAGCAAAAGATCCTTCATTTAACCAGATGGCTGAGCAGCTTCAGAAGACATTTCATGCCCCAGGAGCTAATGATGGTATCCCACAGTTTGATACACAGCAATACTACTCTACCATGCAACAGGTTATGCAAAATCCTCAATTCATGTCCATGGCTGAGCGCCTTGGCAATGCATTAATGCAGGTAGTTCCAGGTTTTCAGCTTGTTTAGCTTCTGAGGAGTATTGATTATTTGTTCATGTAATCTGAAAGAACTGCAATACTATAAGTGACCTTTATTGGTTTTTATTTCCAGGATCCATCTATGTCTCAAATGCTCGAGAGTTTGGCTAATCCAGCGCAGAAAGACCAGCTTGAAGAGCGAATGGCACGTGTTAAAGAAGATCCATCTTTGAAACCTATTCTAGATGAAATAGAAAGTGGAGGTCCAGCTGCAATGATGAGGTCATAGAAGTTTCTGTCTGTAATCAGTTATAAAAAATATAATGATGTATATTATATAATGTGATAAGTAACATATGTTTCACACATTTCTGTTGTCCTAGCAATCAAGCTCGAACATTGTTTATCTTCATGGTAGAAACTAACCTTAATGCACCGATACATTAAGTTTTTGTGTGTATTTCTCAATTTATCTCATTGCCAGAACATGTTGAAAGACGATTGGGTGAACTTAAAAATGTCTGTTTTTTTATATTTAAATAACTGAACTTACTGTTAGTATCTTATATTCTAAAATTTAAATGTCTGTTGATGTTATGCACATGGAATCTCCTTTATTGAATGTTATAATTTTGAAATCTGTGTTGATGTTTATTGTACTTTAGAAGAAAAATGTACTTATTGTACCAACTAGTATAGTTATGACTCATGACCTTGAAAAATATACATTTTATTTTTCCAGTTCAGCTATTTGTGCTAAATCCTTTTCTAAACCTTATTCAAATTACTTTACCTCGGTTGTTAATTCTATTTTTCCATGGAATTCCATAAAATGTTACATTTTATCAGTGAATGATTATCTGCAGCTGTATTCATATTTTGTTGCTATCATTTTTTTTTTCAGGTACTGGAATGACAAAGATGTTCTTCAGAAGTTGGGTGAAGCAATGGGTCTTGCTGTTCCAGGAGATGCTGCCAGTTCTGCTGAGACTTCTGGGATCGATGAAACAGAAGAAGCAGGAAATGAGGATGAATCCATTGTTCATCACACTGCTAGCGTTGGTGATGTGGAGGTAACCCAGTTCTATTTACTCGTCTTAGCTGCGATTTGTTTAATAGAAGCGTTTGCTAATTTTATTTAACAACTTTTAATCAGTCAGAATGTAGAAGAATCTTTACTGTAAGAAGTATCATTGTCTGTCGTATTCTCTTTCCTTTCTAATAAAATTTCCCTCTTATATAAAAGAATCCTTTCTAATAAAATTTCCCTCTTATATAAAAGAAAAAGAGTGCATTAAGAAATTGCTTATTCTTATTTATTTGTCTTCCGACTCTTCTGTTACTGTACACAATAATCATTGCTAGCTTTTACCGTTACTCTACATGGTGATGAAGATGAAAGAAAAAGAAGAGTGAAAAAGTGGAGGGGTTAACATTTGGATGTTAGTTTTAGAAATTAGAATTGCAAAAGAGGAAAGAGGTGATGCTGTGGGTTTTGGGTTATGGTGAAAAAGATGAACATGGTTGAAGAAAAGAGTCTCTGTCATGCCCCCAAATCCGGGTCTCCTTCAACCCTTGATCTGGTGCTGACGATACAATTTCATCTATTAAATCTATCAATAATTCTATTGGTTTAACTAGTCTATTATAAACATTACATCAATTTTTTATATCCATCCCTAAATCACAACATCTTTCCTTAATATTCACTAATATTATACTTGGTAAAAACTCATTTAATTAAAATCTTAACATCATACTATTTATTCCATAATCATAAACTTTACAATTTTCGGTTACATCTCAAAGTCTTAAAAATTACAACTTATTTTAATGCATTAAATATGTTACTCCTCCAACCCTACTTCCTCTTGAGTATTCAATAACTTCAATCAAACACTAAACCCTTCTTCTCAACTTCATCACCATTTATCTATTCTAGACTTTCAATATTAACAACCAGTCAGTTCCCAGGAAAGAGGGGACTTTTCGTTAAGCGGTGTTCAATTAGACAACCCTTTTTATTGATAGAACTTTCTAGACATTGTCAATATTGTTAATCTAGCATAGTTAAATGACTTTTACATTTACTAGCTTAAATGTAAAGTACTCTATACATTTTTATAATAATTCCCAACTCTTTTAATCAAATCTCCAAAGTTATTACAACTTTAAGTTTTATTACAAATAAAGAAGACCAATTATCTACTTCCAGACTCTTCTGGTTCATATTTGCAAGAATGAGCATAAGATAGCTCAACAAGTCTAACACAACACATAAGAGAACTCACACTTCTCTGATTCAAAGGGATGAATAACTCAACAAAAGATATCAACAATTGTTCATAATAGTAAACTGAGGGTTGTTAAACCAAGAACTGTTCGTCAGTCATAAAACTTAGAACTCTCCATTCGTCAGTCATAAAGACATAAGAACTCTCTGTAGATATTATAAGGGGATCAACCTAATAATATTCTATTTTATGCATAACACCTTCTATACTAACAACTTTCGTTTTCAACAATATAGGAGTCGGTTACCCGACACATCATAAATTACCCCATGAATAAGGGTGTTCATTTCAGTTGCTAACCTACAAATTCCGCCCCAAAACAATTTGGTTTGACACAATAAACTCAACTCAAATAAAAAATTATAACAATTCAATATCTTATCAATAATTATTCTGAAAGGAATAGCTGAATACTCGAGTTAAGTCGTATCAAATGGCAAATAACTTTTCTCAATAAATTATTTCACAATATATAATGAACTTTATAATTCAAAGAAAGAATTAAATAAAATTCAACAATTTAAATCATATTGTTGCACTTTGCGTAAGTACATAAATGAAAACTTACCCGATAGCATCTTCTATGTTTATGCTAATTTTTCGTCTTTCGTATGTCCTATATTATTCATTATGTTGACATACGGTTAGTCATAATCATGACTTTACAATCTTAGTATACTCTAATTAAAAATACTTTATTACTTACTATGTTTGATTTTAATGTTAACATACATATCATGCTTTATTTCATTTAATTAGTTTGTCTAATGAAGCAATTTAGGTAGCTAATTTTATCAAGTTTTACAACATAAACATACTAACATGCATAATCATGTTTTACTTTCTTTATTAGTACATTTACTTAAGCTAGCTTATTGTGAACATATTACTTGCTACTTATTAGCATACAAATTATGTTTAGCATGCAATATTACATGATTTCGAATATAAGAAAGATTAACTAATAGGACTACGACAAGTAGTAAATTACCTCTTGGAGTTGCAAGCTTTACGGTAACTTGATTATGCAAGACATTAATCTCCTTCTCTCAATTAGAGATTGATTAACAGATTATTGTAATTGTTTGAAGGTTAATTAGCATGGCATGAGGGTCTTATTTATAAGCAACCAAAACAACTTAGGGTATAATGGTCATCACACCACAACCAATCAAAATGGCCAACAAGGCCATCTAGCTTAAGCTTCTAACAAATGAACAACAAGGCCAAAAGCTAAGCCACTCACAAGTGACCAACAAGGCCAATGACCTACCAAGGTTGACACTTGCAACCCAAAACCATATCTCACCTTTCTATGCTTGACAACACTAAAACAAATAACTAATAAGCCACATCTCTCCTTTCATTGCAAGTATTACATACTTTCAAGCTTATTGCATACTTTCATAATGGCCAAAATATCCTTACTTTCTTTACACCCTAACCGGATCCCACTTAGTTTGGTTACTCCAAACTTGGTTTACCATCTAGCATCTAGTTGCTCATCAGTTAGCTTTCCTAATTTATCCGGATAGCCGAAATTGTTGACTTTCCCAAAGTTGACTTTACGTTTTTATGAATAGTGATTTAGTGTTTTTATGAATAGTGATTTCCTAGTTAAGTTTTACAAAAAATTTCTATACTCGTAGGCACATTTAATCACATAACACATAATTTCAATCACCAAAACATCTTTTATTAATCATATAAGATTACATTACAAGTCTTATAAGGATTCGGAATATTACAATTTGGTGGGTTTAATTAATTTTTATTTTCTATTTTCTTTATTAGTTTTATGGTAATTAATTTTTTTTAATGTTAATATAGAGTAACATGAGCTGCCGTTCATTTTTGACCGGTTGAGAGTTCATAGGGTGCCTTTTGTTATGTTAATTTAACATTAAAGTGCAAGTGAGAACATTTAGAAGTTCTGGGTGCAGACTTCAACTTGTGTATAAAATCTGGGGTGCAAAGTATTTTAGTCTATATTACCTGACCAATTATCAATCAGCACTACAATTGTCTTGCTGTTGGTTTTTCTTTTTGTTGTAATTGATGAATATAAAGTTAAATTTGTTATACCCTACCATTGAGCTTGTCATCTGTGGCTCTGATTTGTTATTACTTCATAATTATTAGGGTTTGAAGAATGCACTAGCCTCTGGTGCTGATAAGGATGAAGAGGATTCAGAGGGAAGGACAGCTTTGCATTTTGCATGCGGATATGGTGAGGTATGATTGGCAATACCTTGAAATCTTTTTGCTCCTGGCACACTTGGTATGTTTTTATCTTATCAAGGAATTGCCTCTACTTGGTCAACTATTTGGACTTGCTGATTTGAGCTTTTGAAAAGCTATAAGCTTGTTACTTTATATGTGGAATGCCAAGGGGTCATATATTTTCTTCTTCTTTTGTTTTCTCCCCTCCCTCGTGTGAATTTGAATCAATAAGGTTTTTCTGTGTGCATTTTGTACACTAGTTCCATATCTTTTCTCTTGTTTCCTTCTTCCTCCACCCCCATCATCCCTAAATGTTAATCTGCTAGGTGGTTCTATGTGCATTTTGTTAACTAGTTTTTTTAAACTCAAAGGCTAGTTGGACTAAACTTCTTTATTAGTACGTGAATTCCTACTTTCTTAAAATTACAATTGCCTCAAACTCTATTTATCTTCAACTTGGTGATTAATTTGTTGGAAATGCCATCCCGTTTTATCCTCACCCTCAAGATGTCTCTTATATTAGTTGAAAAGTTAAAGCAATTGAGCATTTAAGTTTAGGAGATATACCTAGGGGCTAGGGCTATGATTGTTTGCAATAATGATAGATGGGATATAACTAATTGTATTAGTTTAATACCTTTAAGCACTATTTTATCTTTATTTAGTCCTTGATTTAATTCCATGGACTACGTTTTTTATTTCTAAGGATTAACAATCCCAAGGGTGGAGGTGGTTTTATATAGTGTACCCCTTTTCGGGTATCAAATGACGTTAGAAATGATAACAAATATTTTTGGAATGTTGTGAAAATATCAAAACAGTCTTATCATTTTTTATTTACATTGTGGCATAATGGGTGGAGCATGTGATCAATTAAGTATTTAATGAAATGTTGCTTTTTCAGCTTTTGGTTATCATATTTGAATAGGCCTCGTATGTATTCGTATCCTCCAAAATCAATCGTGTTAAAAATTGTGGAACTACGTATACGCCGGCCTTTCAAATGTGCCTTTGAGGAAATATTGTTGTCCTGCCTAACTGGCAACCAGCTATATTTGTCATCTATTTCTGATATTTGGTTGCCTATTCTGGCAACACTACATGTTTTTTGTTTGTTAGAAATGAGACTAAGTAAGTGTCCATGGTAGTCCCTCTCCCTCTCCCTCTCCCTCTCCCTCTCCCTCCCTGCATTTGGTCTAGATTCTTCAGGAGCTTAGCTAATGGTTTGGTGCACTTCCAGGTGAAATGCGCTCAGGTTCTTCTTGAGGCTGGAGCAAAGGTGGATGCCCTGGATAAGAATAAGAATACTGCTCTTCATTACGCAGCTGGTTATGGCAGGAAGGAGTGTGTAACACTTCTGCTTGAAAATGGAGCTGCTGTGTAAGCTATTTTCCCTGCTAAACATCCGGTTGCTGATTATGGGTTTAATTTGTTTCTTATTCTGTATTTTTTCCTTGTTACAGCACTCTCCAGAACTTGGATGGTAAGACACCAATTGATGTTGCCAAATTGAACAATCAGCAGGAAGTGCTCATGCTGCTCGAGAAGGATGCATTTCTATAATTCAAAGAGCATGTTATCTTCACATGTTGCAATCTTTTACCATCTCATAGCTTATGAACTTGTGATTGAGTTAAACCAATTTCTTTTTTTATGGGCCCGAGGTTGTTAGTTTTCCCAGTTGCTGTTTCTTTGTATGCGATGTTTGTTGCTATCCGATTGCTTATTCGAGGGATTTATAGAAAAATTACAGAAGCAATCTCTTTCTTACTATTTGTGTGGAATGGATATATAGTGATTTGCCAAGTTTTAAGTGTATCATTGGCTAGTGATATTTGAGTACGCCACTCCTCTTTAGCTGTTCCAAATTTGTAACATATTTTTCTGTTTGCTTGCTGATAATTAAGGTCGTAAACGAGTCAAACAGTTTGGGGTTGGACTCAAAATATTGAGTGGAATTTAAGTAAGGTTATACCAACTCGTTTAAGTTTGATACATATTCGATACAGCTTCGAGATACTCGATACATTCTCTTATAATATGTATATATATATAATTAAATCAAATTAGGTTAATTAATTATTATTATTATTTTGTTTTATTTTTATTTTTAATTGTAATTTTATATTTATAAAGTGTAATAGTAAATACATTTTTTCATTAAATTCAATTTATATTTATATTTAGTATAAAATTAGTTATTATGTGGATATTCGAATAGCTTGAATTTGAAGCTCGCGAGTAGTTTGAGTATAATTTGATCTGAATACTAAATATTCGAGTTGAATTTGAATAGAATTTTTTAAATACAATTTGAATTTGAGTTTAAATTTAACGTTTTGGTTTCGAGTCAAATTCGAGTTACTCTCTCTTCGTTTCGTTTCGATTCGTTTAAAGCTTACTGATAATTGAGATGTGGCCTGAGAAGTGTAATGCAAAAAGGATATATAACAATAGGAGATGAAGAATATGAGGACTATATGATTTTTCAAGTTTTCGGTAGAGTTATCAAATCTTGCATTGTTATTTGGATATGGAAAGAACAAATTATAAGAAAGGGTAAAAAGTTGAAAAGAAAAAGATGGCATTGTTATAGAATGGGTAAGGTGTCAATGGGTCGTCAAACCATGCACTTATTTATTTTTGTTTTTTTTTATAAAAAAAAATAGGATTAAAATTATGTCAAATTTGGCACAATTTATATTTAAAATTAATAGTTTTTTTTTTAAAAAATTAAACAATACAATTATTAAAATTGTTAACTATGTTTCTTTGTTTTTTTTTTTTCATTGTAGACTATGAATAAACTAGTAATTACGAGATTTAATTGTTTTAAAATAAATAAAATCACATAAATTTGAAAGAGTTTGTAGTAAAGTATTTATAATCCTGTTATTTAGAGGTCAAATTGCATATAATGATATTATTAAAAAACATAATAAAGTGCATGAAATTCTTTTCAGTTCTCTTGCATTTATGGTTTATATTTTTCTGCAGCACAATTTATATTATCATACTTCTGCTAATTCTATCGAACGAATCTCAAAATTGAACCAAAAAAAATAAAAATAAAATAAAATAAACTTTGTTACTCATCTTGTAAAATCCATTAACAATATTAATTTCTTTTTTTTTATTTGGTAAAACAAAAATAGAGATATAACTAATTTTTTTTCTTAATCCTTTTCTACTTTCTCAACCCTCTTCTTCATCTTCAACCCATTTCTCTTTTTTTCTCTCCCTACATATGTATATCTATATATCATTCAATCTCTTAAATTCTCCATTTTAGGGTTTACTCAACTTTTTTTTTCTGTGGAAAAAGATCGCCATGTACTGATCTTACAGGTGATTCTGCTTTTGCATATAATAATCTACCGATTGATTAGAACTTTCCCAGCTAAAAAACGATGAATGTAAGGACATAAAACGTATACAATCCAGAGATGAATGAATTAATCTTGAAATTAATTAGATACAATAAAAGCTATGGTCTTTTTATCTGTAATGGTAGTATTGAAGTGGATTTTTATTTTGCAGGTGATATTGTATTTGTTTAAGTTGCAGATTACATGGGTAGGGATAGGGATAGAGATTTGTCAAGGTCACCGTCGTATCGGCGGAGATATTCACGGTCACCGTCGCCGGTGGGACGCAGATATAGCCACAAAAGCCGAAGAGATAGAAGCCGATCTCCTTATTCTTACAGCAGGTGATACCCTATTAAATTCATCCCGTCTTGTTCTTCTCTCATTTATGTCTTATTTTAGCTATGAACTTTTCACTTTTTTCGGATATTAAATTGGCTATTATCTTACCAGAAAAGTTCAATAGCATAAGTCTTAAATAGTATAACTTTCTTTTAAGTAACATAACTATTTAAAGGACAAAACTCAGCCTTCCTTCCGCGTCTTTTTAAAAAAAACCCAAATCTGAGTATCGAGCTTCTCCCCAAATTCGCTCCTCTCTCTCCAAATAATAAGCCCTAGTCCCCAAATTTGCGATTTAGGCAAACTGAGAATCGCGACTCATAAGCCCTCGGTTCTGCGTTCTCTCTTCTCTCCAAATCAGACGGAAGCACAGCATTATCTCATCTCTCTTCTCTCCAAATTGGAAGCTTGATCAGGTTCGCTTCCTTTTTATTTGGCCACTGCATTTTCTTTGTGACGAACTCTTACTGCTATTCATTCTGCTATTTGCAATCCACCGTCCATAATATCGAAATCGAAAACTAGTATTAATAATTAATAATATAATCTAATTCTGATGCTCTTAAAATTTGAACAAAGTTATCAACTACTTTAATATTCTGATTTTGTGCTTGTTCTGATGCTCAAGAAAACCAACAAAGAGCTCTCCCCTACAAGCTTGATCCACTAATGGTGTCTTATTCTTGGAAGTATCAGTTACCAAAAGGCGAACACAATGTTGTCATGTTTTTACATATGAAAATTTCAATGACATAAAAAAACTATCAAGTAAAGCAATTGATTGAGTATAAAAAGGACATGCTCATAAACCAGATCAAGTTCAAACATCTCAAGGACCCATAATTTAACAGTTCCCCTGTAAATGGATACACAAGGGGGATCCCACATATAATTCATCCACCATTGCTCTTGCATTGGTACTATGTCCCACATCTTCAAAAGCATTAGTTGCATCTAGTACTATTTGAGAACTGCAAACTGAGAACTGCAAGAAACACAAAACAGTATACTTTTAATCAAGAAAATCCTCAACAACAGAAAAATATATCGCTTAATTTTCTAGTAACAAAAGTACCACTATCATCAAATACCCTAAGGAAAAATGTAGTCTTCTTACCTCTAATAAACTCCACAGCTTCATCCAAGACCAGGTGAGCCCTTTAATCATATCATTTCAGCGTCCCTGTTACTGTATGACAAAAAGTCACTCAACTGAATCACTCAATTATATATATATATATATATATATATATATATATATATATATATATATATATATATATATATAATAGTTTGAATATTAAAGTAGTTGATAACTTTGTTCAAATTTTAAGAGCATCAGAATTAGATTATATTATTAATTATTAATACTAGTCTTCGATTTCGATACTATGGACGGTATTATGGACGGTGGATTTATTTTAAGGAAAAATGATGGATATTTGAATCTAGCTTTGGCTCATTTACGGCCTGTCTCGTCTTTTTTTCCTTTCACTTTCATTTTCCTCTGTCTCGCTGGGTACAGAGACTCATGGAGCAGCCAAACCTTGCGTTCTTGAGCTCGATCAGTTCTTCATCAAACTCTTCGATCTACCCGCATTAATTCGTTCAGGTATTTAATTTAATTTGATCAAAATTGTATTTATGTATTTCTCAAAAAATCAGCAAGACTGAGCCAAGTATTTACCAAATATTCCTCATTTATGAGAATGAACATGGATACAGTATAGTTGTGATTTTGCTTATGAAAATAGTGTCCTGCCGTTATTGGTATTATTCATGAACCTGAATTTTGTAGTGGGTTCCGCTATTATTTTGTTTTTGGAGATTACTTCAGCCCTATTTTAATTTTTCAGGGGTGTTATTTAATTTTACCCAATTTTAATACCTAAAATTACAACATATTATGTAAATTAGGTCGTCAATTAGATTTGGAATGATCCAAATTACTATTTTTTCCTTTTCATTTTCTGCGTAAAAAGGTTTTTGGTGTCTAACATGATTTTGATGAGATGGGAATTCACAGCTAGTTTGTTTAAACTATAGTCTATACACTATAATGTCATAGCTAATTTTTATTTTTTTTGTATTTTGTTTGGTATTCTGTTAAACAATTACTGTCCTTTTTAAAAAAAATTTAATCATGTGATGCACATATAGCTGGTTTATGCATCAATTTCAAAACAAGATTTTATGTATGGAAAATGTTTTTTTACGAACAGAATATGAAAGAATATTGCAAATAACCGACTCTTCTTTTAACTGAATATGGCTAGTAATTAACTTTTGGTGAAAAGTTATTGTATGACTTCTTTAGTAGAACTGTGAGACAGTTATCAGATTCTTTTCATCCTTGAGGTTATGTTTTATCATAATGGTAATGTAATTTATTACGGGTTAAATTTTTTATGCTATTTTCAGTTTTAAATTACAAACATGTATAAATAAAGTGCATGTTAGTTTGTCTACAATGTTTAGATTATTTCATGTGCCTTTTTTGTTTGAACTTTTGATGCAGGTTATTGATACATCTTATTCCATCGGAAATTATGAGATTCATTTTTTCTGGAAATGGATAAACGCAAATATATTTTATACTGCGGGAAGTATCATTCTTGGATTCATGATGTTGTTAAGAAAAGGCTTACTGGATGATTTTCTGCTTAGGCCACAATAGAGCCTCTGTCAGGTACTTGTGTAGGTTTTATTGGTATACTAAATGGCACTATGGTTGGCAAAAGCAACTATTCTCGTCAAAAGATATTCATCACTTGTCCTTGTGGGTTCAGCTACGGAGAAGTTTGCCTTAAGATCAATTTGTGACAAAGAATCTACTCTCAGCTACAATATCAGAAAGCTACATGTACCAGGTGTAAGCAATGAACAGCATCTGGGTTCTTATCACCATCATATATGTACAAGTAGTAGCTCGAAAAGGGCATGGTTGGAAGAATCTTCTCGCACAGTGTTGTTGGAAAGGCTTGAAATTGCTTTAAAAGATCATCAAGTGGATGAAGCATGGGACGCCTATGTTGATTTTAAAACCCTGTATGGTTTTCCTCAGCAATCTCTGATGAGCAAGCTCATCACTGAGTTGTCATACTCCTCTGATCCCAATTGGCTTCGAAGAGCATGTAATTTAGTCTTTTTAATTATAAAGGAGAAATCAGATTTGCTTCGACCTTACTTACTGACTAACCTGTCTCTTTCGTTAGCAAGAGCTCAAATGCCACTTGCTGCATCCATGATTCTTAGATTGATGTTGGGGAAAGAGAGTTTACCTTCAGTGAATACTTTGGGACTGCTCATTCTTCATATGGTGAATACAGAGATTGGGATGTGTCTTGCGTCAAATATCTTGGTTGAGATTTGTGAATACTGTCAACTTGTTGGTGCAAAAAAATCCACTTATGCAAAGCAGATAAAACCTGATACTACGATCTTTAACCTTGTTCTTGATGCTTGTGTGAGGTTTGGATCATCTTTTAAGGGCCATCAGATTGTAGAGTTAATGGCACAAGTAGGGGTTGTGGCTGATGCATACACCATCACTTCAATTGCACAGATCCACGAGATGAATTGTCAGAGGTATGAGTTGAAGAAATTTAAAGATCATATCGAGAAGGTTTTAGTTCCTTCTGTTTGTCATTATCGGCAGTTTTATGAAAGTCTGCTCGGCTTGCACTTCCGATTTAATGATATAGATGCTGCTTCTGGACTGATAGTGGATATGTATAAATACCAGGAGTTCATTTCTAGTCAAGAGGATAGGAGGAGATCACAGAATCCTTGCCTTGTCTCAATTGGTTCTCACAATCTCAGGATAGGGATGAGATTACAAATTTTACCTCAGCTACTGCAGAAGGATCCAGTCCTCAAAGTGGAAGGTAAGCAGGAGCTTGTTATGTACAAGAATGGAAAACTCATTCTTAGCAACAAGGCACTGGCCAAGATTATCATGGGATACAAGAGATCTGGGAGGATTAGCGAGCTGTCAAAACTTTTATGTAGCATTCAGAAGAATGTTGCTTCACTGCAAGAAGAATTTCTATGTTCTGGTGTATTTGATGTGTGCATTCATGTGGGGTGGCTAGAGACTGCTCATGACATTTTGGAAGACTTGGAATCTGTAGGGACACCCCTGGGCTCTAGTTCTTATACATCATTATTCAAAGCTTATTACAAACAAAAGATGTTTAGGGAAGCAGAGGCTTTGCTGAAACAAATCCGCAAAGCTGGTGTCTTTGGCAACATGTCTGATGAGATGGTTGTCTCTACAAGTCTTTCACAAAACGAAAAGAGTTCTTTGTCAGCAGCAGTATGTTTATGTGCAAAGTCAGATTTGGCTGAGTCTCTTGTGCGAGAAATGAGGGAAGAGGAGAAAGAGCTCCCTTTTGTGGTTAACGAGCTCAACTCTTCTATTTACTTCTTCATGAAGGCCAATATGATTGGTGATGCCTTGAAGACATACCGAAGAATGCAAGAGATGAAGGTCCATCCTACATTGTCAACTTTCATTACAATGGTTTATGGGTATTCTTCTCTGGAGATGTATCGCGAAATCACAATCTTATGGGGAGATATTAAGAGGAATATGGAGAGTGGAAGTCTAGCTATTAACAGGGATTTGTACGAGTTGTTGCTATTTAATTTTCTTCGAGGTGGTTACTTTGAGAGGGTGATGGAGGTCATCGGTCATATGAAGGAGCATGGTATGTACGTTGACAAGTGGATGTATAAAAGAGAGTTTCTAAAGTATCATAAGGACCTTTACAGGAACTTAAAAGCATCCAATGCTAAAAATGAGGTCCAAAGCAATAGAATTGAATTTGTTCATGCTTTCAGAAAATGGGTTGGTATCCATTGAAATGTGAAGTATTCAATTGCTAATCTGGACCAAATTCTTTGAATGAGGGATGGAACTGTGTCTCAAGCTGTATTTTGGGAGGGACCCTGTAGACTTGCTTGAACGACTTGTAAGTTGTTAACTTCTTCACTAAAAAAGTCTCTCGGTGCATTTTCTTCATTCTTGTATTTATATACTGTTAGATTGTCTGTCTATTTTGCTCGTGAATTATAAAAAAATTGTTTCTTTTCAGGAAAATAAAATAAGAGTAAGAAAATTTTGTATTCCCTACCGTTTGTTTCTGCAATCAGTATTAGTGAAGTTAAAGCACTATTTGATCTGTAAAGAGCATCAGCAGTTCTGTGGATGAGGAGATAGTCTATTAAACAAGGTACTTTTGTATCAGTCACTTTAAATTCATCCTTATTTCTGTTGTTGTCTATGTTGCAATGGCCTATCCTGTCAAGCCAGATGTAAATTGGGAAGGAAAGAGTAGTTAGTATATTCTAGAGTTAGATATATTGTATGCACATGTAATGCACATGGGTGGTTAGTTAGCATGTGTATATAGGATAAGAGAATGGTGTAGATTAGGAGTATTTACACTTTTTTAACATTTTAGTTGCTATATATATTTGTTTTATAAATAAAGAATGTGTTTCTAATATATAACTTTGATTTTAGATATAATATTTTAAGTAGATATATTCAAGGAAGTTTTGATATAAAAGTTTAAATAACTTTTATATTATGCAACAAGTATTTTATGAATAAATGAATTTATGTTTAAATACTTGTGATGACAGATATCAAGTATAATAAATGAATCAGTTAAACAATACTTGTTATAACAAATAAATTTGTTTCAGTCAAAGATATATAATAATATATTTGATTTATGATGTGAAAACGTTAAATATGGCCACTTAGGATTTTAAAGACCGTTCGAATAATTATCTCTATCATTCACTCGAGAGATATACCTCCGAATTGTATTGGTATCTAAGTACGGATCAAATTTATAGTTTCACAATTAATATTTATATAAATATTTTCGATAGACCACTTCGGATTTTAAAAACCGTTTGGATAATTATCTCTATCATTTACTCAAGAGATATACCTCTGAATTGTATCGGTATTTAAGTACTGATCTATTTTACGATATTTATATAAATAAATTAAATCAATAAAAAGTCACCTAGAATTTTAAAGACCGTTCGAATTATTATCTCTGTCATTCACTCAAGAGGTATAACTCCGAATTTTATCGGTATCTAATTATTAACTTTTTATATGATATAAATAAATGAAATATAGATATATATAAATGTGGGCTGAATGACACTTCTGTCATTCCAAGTTGTTAATCACTTTTAAAGTCGTCCCTAAAGTTCATTTTTTGTCAGTTAAGTCCTTAAAGTGATATTTTTTTGCCGTTTTTCGTTCCTCGTATCCATTTTGCCCCCAACCCGATCCATTTTAACCCAACCTGGCCTAGTTTGACCCAACCCAAATTTTTAATATTTAAAATAAAATAATTGTTTTTAATATTTTAAAATAAAATAATTATTTTTAAAATATTATTTTAAATATTTTAAAATTAAATATTATTTTTAAAATAATAATTATATTTAATATTTTAAAATAAAATATTTTTTAAAAATTTAAAGAATAATTTAATTTAATATTTTAATATAAAATATTTCTTAAGATAATTTGAAAATAATAATTCTTTTTAATATTTTAAAGTAAATTATTCTTTTTAAAATAATTAATACTTTTAATATTTTAAAAATATTATTTTTAAAAAGTTTTAAAAATAATTATTATTTTAAGGAAAATATTAGAAACTTTTATTTTTCAAAATGAGTAAAGTTTCATAAAATATAGATTCAAAAAAGTAAAGTTAAAATTATTTAAATCTTAATTATTTTTATGAAAATTTACACATCTTTAAAAAAAATTATTTTTGTTTTATGAAAATAAAGTTACTTTTTTGAATATATATTTTATAAACCCTTACTCATTTTTTTAAAAAATGAAAATTTATCCAAATCTTTTCTGAAAATAATAATTAATTTAAAACTTTTAATTTATTTAAAAAAAGATGAATTAGTTTTTTTATTTATCTTTTACTGCTTTTTTGTAAATTTGACTTCTATTTTTAGTTTTTTAAAATTCTAATATTAAGAATAAATGGTAAAGATAGTAACCCTTTTTTTTTCCTGAAAATAAAGTTTTCCATAAAAATAAAAAAATCTACATTTTTTTTAAATAAAGTTTTATTTATTTGTTTTTTTAATCTATTTTTAGGAAATTTTACTCATTTTGAAAAAAAATCTAATATATTTTCCTTAAAATAATAAATATTTTTAAAACTTTTTAAAAATAATATTTTATTTTAAATATAACAAATAATTATTATTTGAAAATAATATTTTATTTTAAAATATTAAAATACTAATTATTTTCAAATTATTTATACTAAAATATAACTATTATTTTAAAATAATATTTTATTTCAAAATATTAAAAATAATCATTTTTTTTTTTTTTAAAAATAATTTCTTTTAAAATATTAAAAATAACTATTTTTAAAATAATAATTTATTTTAAAATATTAAATATAATTATTTATTTGAAAATTATTTATTTTATTTTAAAATATTAAAAATTTGTGTCGGGTTTGGTCAAAATTGGTCGGATTGGGGTCAAATCGGGTTGAAGGCACATAAACGCAAAAAAAATGGCACTTTAACGACCTACTTGACGAAAAATGAACTTTAGGGTCGACTTTAAAAGTGAGCGGCAACTTGAAGGGAAAGAAGTGTCATTCAGCCTATAAATGTGTATAACAATTTTTATTTGTATATCTATGAATATAGACAAGTGAGAGATAATTCAAATAAATTAATCAAATAACTTATCTCAAATACTTTGACCAATTTTCTATTCAACAAATATTAGAATTTTGAGTAGAATAGCGAAAGTTTTTTTGAAAGATAATATGTAGGCAAGGAGTATAAGCTTTTCTTTGTTTGTTAATTGGCAAGTTGAAATGAACTGAAAAAAGCCTCCTATTATAGATTTTCTAAGCTTAGGGTAAGAAGGTAATTTGGAAGTTTAATTTGAAAATCAAAGGCTCGGATTCTTTGTTTCAAAAATGAAAGGCTCGGATTAAATATGACAATGATCACACGGATTGCCCAAGAGAATTGCAGAATAACATTTTCAAAATTTGGTCCAAAAAAGTTAACTTCCATCTAACATTAAATAAGCACATGGCTTATTTATTTTCAAAACTTTTCAAGAATCTAGCACACATGCAGCTTCGGTCAACACTAGCAAGGCTATAAGCCTTGGCTTTTAATGATCACATGACATATACACATGCTTATATAATTCCCAAGTTTTCCTTAACATTCGGATGAAAGTGAAAGGCTAAAGCTTTTCACGTTTGCATTTTTCTTTCGAAAATTTATAATATATAATATAATCTTTCCAAGAAAATTTTAGTAAATAAAAATTATTTAGGAATAATAGGAGTTCTCCTTGTCTTAGGAAATGTTGTTTTATGAATCAATCTCTTTAACACTTGATATTAAATTATCAAGGTCAAGAAAATATTAATTCAATAAGATTTAGAAAACATTTTTGGTCAAAATAAATAATAAATCCTATGGGGAGGATTCTACCCTTTTAATTAATCTATTTACTAATTATTGTTATCATCAAAATAAATTTAAAAGTTGGAGACCCAGTTTGGTGATATTTCAAGTTTTTAGTTATAAAACTTAGAAGGACTATTTGTACTCACAGTTGATTATAGTTTTAGAGGGTTTTCCATGTAAGATTTGGTGTCTTGTGTTTGGTTTATTCTTCATACTATTATTTTATGCGGTTATTATTTATTTGGTGGAATTGCATTACTTGTTTGGTGTGGTCTGTTATTTAATTTATCAGAGACGGTTTAAGTTGGGGGAGTTTTCCTAACAATTAGAACTTAGAAGTACTAAAGTATCTATTATATTACCAGCAGAATGGGTGGAATGGTAATTCTAGTTCTTCAGTTACACACTAGCATTCTAGCCTAAAATTTCATCTCTCAAGGCTACCTCTCTTTTCTTCGTTCCTGTTTGCTAGACAGTTATGGATGGGGAACATAGTTATTTTTCACAGGAACTTTAATTAAGGGATGTTTCTTTGTTAATAGTTTTTCTCATCACTTATTTAAACTGTCCCATTACTTTTCCCTTTTGTCGTTTTATATATTAATGACAAAGGTCCTTTCTAAGAAAGACGTTTGTGGGTTCTTGGTTCTTTGTAGGCTCAACACTAATGATATGATTTAGATTTGTTGTTAAATTTCAGTTCCACGTCGAAAATGTGAATTGTATTGAAGTGTATCCAATTCTACTATCAAAAATACCAAATAACTAGTCATTACTTTTGGGTGGGCTTGTGGTGGCTTAAAATGACCCAAAAATTTCATGTTGCAGTGGATTGAGTCTGTATTTGTCCCCATTTCGAGCTTGGTTCATAACAAATAATATCAAAGCAAAACCCTAAACCGTTGTGGGCACCAAGTGATATGGAATAAATGTTACATTGATGGTTGGTGGGACCCACCTCTCAAAAGGAGTCGCCTCTAGAATCATACACTACTGACTGTTAATTTGAGATTGTGTCGATCCTGACACGGATTTAAGTGGAATAGATTGTATTCTAGTTCCACATTGAAATATCTTAGATGCCTATAAATGGTATCAAATTAAAACCCTATCCTAGTGTGGGAACAACGTAAGACACTGATAGGTGCTGGGAGCCACCCTCTAGAATCCTATTTTGCCTTTGGGGATCTAGAGATTTTGTGGAAGGGATTTAAGTTGGGCAGAATTAGAAGTCCTAGTCTTGCACTGGAAAATGTGGGGTGGATTGAACTGTGTATAAGGTGTCAATTTACTACCAATAATACAAGAATTTGTCATGATTTCTGAGTTAACGTGTAGGCTAAGAGGACCAAATTACACCTGGTAAGTGGATTGAGCCTGGATCTGCACTTGTTTTGGTCTCGGGTCTTGGGTCTTGGGTCTTGGGTCTTGGGTCATTGCATTTTCAAGCTTCATAACTTGTCCCTAGCTCATTTGCTGTTCAGGTTAGATTAGTAGGATCCACTGTATTTTTATTCATAGGTCCATAAATGAGATCTCTGTTGTTATTTGCTTAGAGTTTTTAAGAAAGAATGTGCTCTCTAATGCTAGAGAATTTACTCATCAGATTTCAAGAATTTAGGGATGGTGCCATATCTGGAAATGCAGGTGCTTTGATTTCTTTGGTGCATATGGAGAGCATATACTTGATTTAATTATCTGTGATTGCTATTTTGCATCAAGTTATTTAGGAATATGGTCATTTTTTTCTCAGGCTGGGCATTGGTTTATGTCCTTTTTTATGTAGGCGTGTTTTCAATTTATATTGTGAGTTGAGGGCACTCCTTCACCGGAGACACTGTATTTCTTCCATTCGTCTGGTTCTGGAGAACTCTTTGTCCTCTCATTATAGATCTCCCAACCTTTTTGACGTCTGCTCACTTTGTAATATTCCAATCTTCATTTCTTGTTAGGATGGGGATTCTATTTCTTGGAAATTTCATTTCTTTCACAATTTAACTCTCGGGAAGCGGAGAAGTTATCTTCTTTGGAGTATCTTCCTTCTCCATGTTTGTTCCCTTTTATCCTCCCTGATACGACGAGATCTCAGGTTATTTCTCATACTAGTCTTACTACGCTTTACATTTCAACTTCAGGCTCCAAGTACTTTCCCTATAGCCTCTTAATTCTGCATGGTCAAGGTGACTTTTACGATCGAAACTTTTGTCAACTAGTCAGTTTCTCTAAACACTTGAGCAGCTACTATGTACTACTTCAGATCCGGAGGCTTTATAAGTTCTTATCTTTAGACAAGTGGGATGTGTTGGCGAAGCTTAGAGTCATGAGTGTTTGTGTTTATATTGTTCTTCCACAAGAAGTGTGTTGAATTCCTTCATTGGGATTTTGTCTGAAGCTTGGGTGTCCCTTTTGTCTCCAGAGAGTTTGTTACATATTAGGATTTGGGGGTTTTGGCAGAAGCAAATACGGTAAGATTTTTTTACATTATGCCTGTTTTGTCTTATTTTGGTGTTCAGACACAGGCCACAGGAATGCCAGAATCCTAAAGAACAGGATCCTTCCTCTTCCCTTATTGATGATAGGGTCTTTGGGTGTAACTTGGTTATCAGGTTTGGGAACTTTAAAATAACGCGGAGTATCTATTTTTAGGGGAAAAATCCATAATACACTTGGTTTATAACCCAAAACCCGGGTTGGCTCAATGGCATGTGCTCTACCATAATAAAGGAGAGGTCACATGATCTAACATCGCCAACTCCAAGGTGCACCCACATAAGCTTATGCTTGGATTTGTATGATGCTCTGCTCTTTTTGTTTCTTTTCTTTTTTTTGTTATTGTTTTTTTTTGGGGGGGAGGGGGTCATGTGTACATTTGGGATTAGTTGTTTCTTATTTGAGATCACTGTAGGAATTGGCAGGGCATCCTGCATTATTAAATACTGGACTGTTTGGCATTAATTTTATTTGTTATCCAAAATTAACAATAAATGACCTCATCGTTTTTTTTTTTGTCCGTATGAAGTTAATATCATTTTTGTTCATGTTATATACTCATTTTTTTTTTAATTTCAATTTGCTGCTAAACCTGGATTCCAAAAGCCTGCTGGTTCTGCTCCATCTGCAAAATCATTCTTGGAACCTGTGCCTACTACGGATAAGGGCGAACTTCCTGCAGATTACGTTATGGAAGATCCGGATTCTCACTTTATTTACGTCTGTAAAAAGATGGACGGATACGATTTGACACCTGATATTTTATAGACTTGACCGCAGGTTCCAACATTGACAATACTAGTATGGTTATTGCGGCTTGTACAAACCATCTACTCCTTAGATGAGGTACAATTTGCTTTTTATTGTTTGCTAATTTACATGGTATGCTGTAGATTACTAGGAAATAACAGGAATGATTGAACTCCTGTGTGTATCATGCGTGTATGAATTGATCTAAGCGTAGAACTTCTGAGTACCATATTTTATATCCGTCTGATTCTTTGTAGTGTTGACATTAATACTTGTAATATTAATCTGCTGGTGGCTTTTAGATCAAAAGGAAATTTGTGCTTGTGGTTACTTGCAAAATGTATTACTCCTGTTTCATTTGTAGAATTTGTAAACAAAGAATGCATCTTTATTTTGTATTTGTATGCCCTTGCAATTATCAGGAGTTGATTCAGTGGTGGTGGTGGTGGTGGTGGTATGATAATTAAATGACGACGACAAATATGAAGACATTGCGTCATTTTATGCTATTATCTCCGTTTGAAATAAATTCACGTCATCATTTAGATTTTAATATTTTGCAAATTAATTAGAAATGGAATTTTTTTTTTGTTGAACAAATTTTTTTGAAATGAGAGTTTCTTTTTGTAGAATAGAGGGAGTAAGATATTGACAAAATAAATTTTAGCCTACTCTTGAAGTCCCATGCAAATAAAACTGTTTTATCTTCTTGTACGCAAGTCTGCCACTTTTACTCCGTATACTTGCTTTTTAAATCGGAAAATAATTATATATTCTAACAAAAAATTGATATGATTTTTTTAAATTTTAGTCAACTATTGTAAGCTTTTTAAAAAATATTATTATTATTTTTTTAAATTTTAATAAATTATCATAATTTTGAATTTAAAAAAGTGGTTAATAATGTCTAATTACCAAAACCCAACAAGATTCTCTGCACTTGTTCTTAAAGGTTAAAGGGTAATAATGATGTTGTAATCTGGAACAAGACAATTAAACAAATTTTTCTTTAAAAGGTTACTAATTTTTTTTAAAAATAGAATAGTAATTAAATTATTATTCAGAACAAAGTTTATTTTCATAGAAAAAAAATCTCAGTTAATAACTTATTTATAAGATAATAGAAATTATAAATTCATTGAATATTAATTTTTGAGGGTCAAAGACTGTCCATTGAGCAAAAAGTATGACCAAGTCTGACTCATAATTTTCTCTATTTCACAACTATATTTGTTTATATTTTTGCCCCGATAACAATTAAAATAATAATAATAATAAATAGGGTCCTTAACACTAATATACAACAATTATAAAGTATTTATAAAAACAAAATATCCACAAAATAATTACAAAAATAACACAACACAATAATACGTTGCTAAAGTTACGGAGCATTAACTCCCTACAAGTCAGTTACCGACTTTCATATTTCTAACTAACTGGTCCTAAATCCACGCTAATGAAGAAAACAAGCAACTTTGAGATCAAAAAAAATAAAGCAACGATATATCGGAGAAGACGAGATGCAACTCTGAGATCGGATAATATAGGAGAAGATCAACAGCAACTTCAAGATCAGTAACTAGTCTATGTAACAACTTTGATTGTTGATTGATTCATTACAGATTTGTATAATGAGGTATTTGAGTTTAAAGTTTATGTGACGCCCCCAAAATAGGTATACATCACCCATTCTGAGTTGTCAATACATGATCTGAAAAAACAACTACAACTTTATTATTACAACAAAGAAAGCGTGAGTTTAAATACAAATATTATCTTCTAAACAATATCTATATTTCAAAGAAATCCTCATCACATTTATTGATACATTATTTTACAAAAAATGGTGAGGACTACTACTAAACAACTCTCTCTAGAACCTTCATTCCATACCCCGACTGTACTCGCTTATATTCTCGCCTCCACGAGAAAATGGAACAAAAAGGAAAAGGGTGAGCTCAACTAGCTCGATAAAGAATATTATGACTAAGATAATATACAACAAATTATCGTTAGTCTTCAACGAGGAAAAATCTAATAGAATACAATAGACAACAAATTTTAAATCAATATTCGCGCAATGAAATAATAATTCATTAGAAGAGTTAAGTAGAGAATGCAAACTACTATCTTCTAGGTATGAATTTAAAAGTTCATCGCTCATCTTTTATCCCTGTAACATCAATCAATATACATCCGAATCACATATTCATCTTTTTGCACTACTGCCAAAGATATTCATTGATTAAGTCAGTATTCATTTCAATAACACTGCTCATCTTTGCACTCTGGTGCCAAAGATATTCTTCAGAAATCATTCATCTTTGCACCTACGGGCCAAAGATATTCCATAATATCATCATTTAAGATCGAGGATGATGAAAATATTTTAAAAAACGAATCCAATGAAACAAAATGACAAAGATTAAGGATTAAGGATTCAATGCATTTTGTTTTATCCATGTATTCAAAAGATACCTCAAAAATAATCATAGTGGTGTAAAATTCAAGAATGATCAAAATATGGATACAATCAAAAAGCTAGTATCCGAATATATATTTTGGACAAAAGAAGAAATTTCATTTTTTAAATTGAATAGTCAGATATCGTGAATAGTGCCGTATACGTGAATAGTAACTCGACACCAAAAGATAGAAATTTCCAAAAAAACATCTTCACGCTTCATGAATAGTACTCGTGAATAGTAACTCATGAATAGTAACTTTCGTGAATAGTAATTCATGAATAGTAACCCGACATGAAAAAGTTCCAAATTTGATAAAAAGTTTCAACCAATATTTCAAAGATAATGATATTGAGGAAATAATATCATTTGAGAAGAAAATAACATCCCTTACCTCGAAAGATTAAGACTTAAATTTGGAATTCCTAGGGTATAGTCTTTGAAGGAACTTGCAACCGCCTAACAATACTCAAAGTATACTCAAAATACTCACAAGAATACGCTTCGATAATATAGAGAGAGAAAACTTCAATTTCGGTGTGATTTTCAATTCTAACCCAAGACCTATTTATAGGAAAATGCTTTAACACCAAAGAGAAAATTTAATAAAATATTAATATTAATATTACAAATTCCTACGCCCACTTTTAAGGATCTGAATTCAGCATTTACATCACATGCAAGACCCACCTTTAATGACAAAAACGTTTTTCATAATAAAATAATTAAAACTTCCAAAAATTAATTATTTTGAGACTTTGAACTTCAATAATTCATAATAAATAGCCCTTTCATCGAAAATTGAATCTCGTAAGTTTTTATAGGAAATTCAATTTCTACAACTTTGCGGAAGAAAGTTTTCCAAATTCCAAATAGAAATTGACCGAAATCCACAAACCAGGCGATTTTACAAATTTATAATCAAATTTCAAATAATAAATGGGGTCCACCGACATGTTTAACATGTTTTAAACATTTATTGCAACAAAAATACTCTTCCTCCTCGTATACTCATATATTCCACATTCGTTGTAAAAATATCACCATTATTATATTATTAAAATATAATAATATATTTAAAAGAATTATTTTATCGTAAAAAGATAAAATTTCAATTTTCAACAATTGTCACATTTAAAATTTTCTCCATCTATATCCACATAAAATCAATATTTTCCTCATCATATGAATCAATAATTAATTATTCACAAATAATATTACAGAATCACAATATCGATAACTGACGGTTTACAGGAAGAGGGGCTTTCAATAAGAATTTCTCCTTTCCATGCAGCAAGCAAGTAGGTGACCAAACCTCTCCTTAGACGTAACTTTCTAGACATTGCCAATAATGTTATCTAATAATATTATTCGAGATAATATGAATTATCGCTTCGATAAAATCTTGTGTAATGACAATTATTCAAACAACAAAGAATATAAAATATCAACGCAAACAATTATTAAATCAATAAAATAAAATCGAATTGAGAATTAATTCTGTAACCATTATTGAATAAAGTGCCTCTGCTTACGTAAGAATCAACAATTGGTGCAATACTGGTATCTTCTTGTGTTTTAACCATAGGGTATTCCAATAGTGTTAATTCAGAATAACTACGCCTAGTTATTTTTTAAACAACTTATATTTGTCGTTTTTTCATCCAATCGCTTTCGTTATGGGGCCCACACATGGTCATTACCGTCGCATTTAATATTCCCGACAAGACGAATATTCCACGACCAAACGAATATTTCCCGACAACAATGAATATTTTATAACCACTTGCTTATTTTGAAATATTTGCGTATTTTACCCATAACTATCCACATTAATCAAATCCACCCTTACTATTTCAAAATAATAAATAAAGGAAATTCCTTTTTATTTAAAAAAATTTCGGGGTCTTACAGTTTATATGCGTATAGTTACCCCGTGGTTACTATATACTCGTATATTGGTTACCTTTCTTAAGTTTTTCGCTCTTTAATTGGTCACAAAGTCAGTATACTGACTGTTTTGATTGCAAAATACATGTAAAAACATGTTTTATATTCTGGTTACTAAGTATATATAAATTGGTTACTGTTTATTATTTATTTGGTTACTTTATAATATTTATTTGCTTGTTGTATACTTTAAATGTATATTCTACTAATATTTTTTATATTGATGGTTACTTATTAAATACATTGGTTATGTTCTTGCAACTGTTGGATCTTTAAGTACATATTGATATTTTTTATATTGATGTTTTTATATTGTTTATTTTTAACGTAAAATGCATGGAAAAATATGTTTTATGTTATGGATACTAAGTAAATATATATGTTAGTTCATTGTCTAATTTGGATTTGGTTAATATATAATGTCGACTTGATTATGTGTAATATTACCATGGTTCTTGCATTATATTCTTGTATTTTATCTTGATTTTTTATATTGATGGTTCTTGATTAACTACATTGGTTACCTTCATACATACATTAGTTTTTGATTTGTAACAAAGTCATTCTTGATTGGTTTGGTTGTAAAATGAATGTAAAAATATTTTTATAATCTTGGTTACTAATTACATATATATCGTTCTTTATCTAATATGTATTTAGATTTGTAAGGTGTTTATTTGGTTATTGTATAATGTTATTGTGTTTTATAATTGTTTCTTTTATATTGGTGGTTACTTATTGACTACATTGGTTACCTTCATTATAACCGTTAATCGATTATATATATTGGTTGTTGTATACTATTTAATTGGTTACTGTATAATATTTATTTGGTTGCTGAATAATATTAATGTACACTTGTATTGATGTTTTTTATATTCATGGTTACTTATTAGATACATTGGTTACCTTCATACAACTGGTAGTCTTTAGTTGGTAACAAACACATTATACTGGTTGTTTTTTACTGTAAAATGCAATGAAAAATGTGTTTATGTTCTGGTTACTAAATAGATATAAGTTGGTTACTATCTAATCTAAATTTGGTTACTGTATAATGTTGTTATGATTACTGTATAATATTAGTGTATTTTATACTGGTTTGTTTTATATTGATGGTTACTTATTGACTACATTGGTTAACTTCATACAACTGTTAGTCTTTAGTTGGTAACAAATTGATGCAGTTGAAGAGCACGCGTGTCAGTTTATGAAAATATTTGATAGATTATGGAAAAATTTGATTCAGTGGCAATTTGGTAATTTCTGTCAAGTTTGGAGTGTCGGATTTTGACGTTTTCGGAGCCTAATTTCATTGGAAACGGGTCAACGATCAAAAGTCATCAGCTTTGCTCGTGAACTGCAGGGTTTTTTGGTTAAATTTTATCATTTAGGCCTTCAAAATTATATGTAAAAATTTGGTTTATGTTCTGGTTACTAAGATTATGTAGTTTGGTTACTGTCTAATATTGATTTGGTTACTTTACAATGTTTATTCAGTTGTCAGACAATGAAGATGATTCCAGTTGTGCTTTATTTCAAAGGAACATAAACAAAAAGAGTGTAAATACATGAATATATAATTGTTTACTGTTAGTAACCATTAACCACATGGTTGGTAACATTTTTGATGGTGTACAGTAACCAAAATTGTTATTCCTAATGTAAAAATATGTACATACGAGCAAGACGTTCAAGGGTATAAGTTTCTCGTATAGGTAAGAAATGAGCAGATTTAGTCAATCTATCAACAATGACCCAAATTGCATCAATGCCTTGAGAAACCTTGGGAAGACCAGTAACGAAATCCATGGTAATATGCTCCCACTTCCATTCTGGAATTTCAAGTGGTTGCAATGGACCTTTTGGTACTTGATGTTCGCACTTGACTTCGTTGACACGTTAGACACCTTGAGATAAGCAAATGCTATCTCTCTCTTCATATTGCCCCACCAAAATGTATGTCGAAGATCATGATACATTTTAGTACTCCCAGGATGGATTACAAACGGTGTGTTGTGCGCCTCCATCATGATTTTATACTTTAACTCAGGGTCGTTAGGAACACAAAGTCTGGAGTTGACTCGAAGTATTCCTTCTTCATCGATTCTTGCTTCGGGCATAGCACCTTCTTGTACTTTCTTCCTCATATGCATCAGCTCCAGGTCTATAGCTTGAGCAGCTTTAACTTTATCGATTAAAGTCGGTTCCACTCGTATATTCGCCATCATCACTTGGGTCCCTGGAGTCTTTATCTCTATCTCCATCCTTTGCAAGTCATACAAAATGGGCCTTTGCGTTGACAATATCGAACTCGTACCCGCATATGATCTTCTACTCAATGCGTCAGCTACCACGTTCGTTTTTCCAAGATGGTATTGGATGTTATGATCATAATCTTTCAACAGTTCAAGCCAACGTCGTTGTCGCATGTTTAGTTCCTTTTGAGTGAAGAAATATTTGAGGCTTTTATGATCCGTAAAGATCTTCACTTTCTCTCCATACAAGTAATGCCTCCAAATTTTAAGTGCGAAGACAACAACTGCCAACTCTAGATCATGAGTATGATAATTCCTCTCATATTCTTTGAGTTGTCGAGAGGCATAGGCTATGACTTTCCCATGTTGCATGAGAACACATCCTAACCCTTTGCCTGAAGTATCACTGTAGATGACAAATCCCTCCGAGCCAGATGGTATTGTCAGAACAGGTGCTGAAATGAGCCTCCTCTTGAGTTCTTGAAAACTCTTCTCGTATTCCTCACTCCAACCGAATTTTATATCTTTCCGAGTCAGCCGAGTTAAGGGAGTAGCGATTCGAGAAAACCCTTCCACGAATCTCCGATAATAACCGGTTAAGCGAGAAAGCTACGTGACTTGGTCATCGATTTAGGTTCTCCAAAGATTGAATAGCTTCAATCTTCTTTGGGTCAGCAGATATTCCATGACTTGATACCACGTGCCCAAGGAATGCTACTTCCTCAAGCCAGAACTCGCATTTCTTTAACTTAGCATAAAGCTTATATTCACGAAGCTTTTGGAGTATCAGCCTCAAGTGTTGCTCATGATCTTCACGGCTTTTGAAATAAATAAAGATGTCATTAATAAAGACGACCACAAAGTAATCCAAATATTCCTTGAATACTCGGTTCATCATATCCATGAAGACAGCAGGAGCATTAGTCAATCCAAAAGACATGACTAGGAATTCATAATTCCAGTACCAAGTTCTAAAAGTCGTCTTTGGAATGTCATCGGTTCTAATCTTAAATTGGTGATATCTGGAACGAAGATCAATCTTTGAAAAGAATTTGGCGCCTTGCAACTGGTCAAACAGGTCATCAATACGTGGCAATGGGTACCTATTTTTGATGGTGACATTATTCAACTCTCGATAATCAATACAAAATCGCATACTCCCATCTTTCTTCTTCACGAATAGAATAGGAGCACCCCAAGGAGAAGTACTAGGACGAATAAAGCCAATGTCTAACAATTCCTGCAGTTGGGTCTTTAACTCCTGAAGTTCAATAGGAGCCATTCAATATGGGGCTTTGGAAATGGGTTTTGTACCGGGTTCAAGGTCGATACAAAATTCAATTTCACGTTCTGGAGGTAGGCCAGGAAGTTCTTCAGGGAATACGTCAGGAAATTCATTAACAATAGAAATATCATTTAAAACTGACATATTTTTGTTTAGATCCGTGATATGAGCTAAGAAAGCTTGACATCCATTTTTCAATAAACGAATAGCTTTATGACTTGAGATGACAGTGTTTGATTTTAATGGTTTGGTTGCTTGAATTCGTATAATAGGTTGATTAGGAATATGAAAGCTAACAACCTTACGAAAATAATTAATTTTTGCATGATGAGTAGTTAACCAATCAATCCCTAGAATTACGTCAAATGCAAGTATTTTCAATGAAATAAGATCGACAGGTAATGTGAGGGTACCGATTTGAACCAACAAGACTTATAAACAGTGGATGTAATGAAGGTTTCTCCCAACGGAGTTTCAACAGATAAGTCAAAGTCCAATTTCTCTGGAGTCAAATTTAAACGTTGAGCGCAAGTAGGAGAAATAAAGGAATGGGTAGAACCGATATCAAATAAGGTATATACTTCGCTAGAGTTTATGATAAGCTTACCCGTGATGACCTCATTCGGGTTCTTTGTTTTCTGGGAGGTCACGACAAACGCTCTCCTTTGCACTACTGGCTTTGACTTTTCTGGGGCGTCCTTTGGTGCCTCCATCCTAGCTGAGCTTGTCTTCGGTGAACCACAAAATTGGGCTAGGTGGCCTTCTCTTCCACAATTATAACATGCTTTGGACGGCATTGCACAGTTTGGACTGATGTGTCCCTCCCCTCCGCATTTGAAGCCATTCTTATTGCTTTGGCCATGATTACCACCGAAGTGGTTACCATTTCTGGCATGTTGATTCCTTCCACGCTTATTGTCACCACTTCGATGACTGTTATCACTGGTTTTATCATTTTGCCGGCTGCTCTCTTTTGGTTGGGTTGACTCATTATCGCGCTCCAATAACTGAGCCCTATTAACAACATCTGAATACAAACACAGTTTATGAGAGATAAGATATTGACGTATCTCGAGTTTCAAACCTCTTAGAAATATTCGCGTCATTCTCTCCTCATTATCAACCAAATGGGACGCAAACCGGGACATCTCGGCAAACTTGGCTTCGTACTGCGACACGGTCATGTTGTTTTGCTCCAATTTAATGAACTCTACCTCTTTCATGTAACGAATACTTTCGGAAAGAAAGTACTTGTCGTTGAACAGCTTCTTGAAACTTTTTCCCAAGACATCTTCGGTCTGGCGGCAGTTGAGTGCACGCTTTACTGATTCCCACCAATGAATCCGCCGCGCGCCGCAAACATGAAGGTGGCAAAGGAACCTTTGCTCTCTGAGCAACCCAAGACATCAAATATCTTGTTGATCTGTTTTTTATCCACGTCTCCGCCTTTAAGTGGTTTGGCTCTCTAAAAACTCCGGTGGTCCCGGCTCCTTGAACTGCTTTTGGCGGTGACCGTCGAGAGTTGCCAGTGTTTCCACCGCATTTTGGATAGGAGCCGCCTCACCGATGATGTTGCATGAATTGCATGAAGCCTCGGAACATTCTATCGTTCATCATTTGGTCAGTGTTGTTGTTTGCCTGAGAATTGTCGCCTTCCTGATGCACATTATCCTGATTATTGATCTGTGGAGACTCAACGGTCTCCTGTGCTCCATTGATGTTCTCAACATTCTCGGATGCCATTTTTAAATACTGCCACAAAACAAGGGTTAATTAACATATCACATATTATCCCTATACTTTGACCGACCAATTAAATATCAAATAGACTTAGGTAGGTCATACTAGCGAAGGAATTTTCCGCCTCTCCCGTCCTAGTTCTTGTCTCACATCTCAGCCAGGGATCATATCCCTAAGCTTATATACCAACTATGATGCCCCCAAAATAGATATACATCACCTATTCTGAGTCGCCAAATACGTGGTACAGAATACAAATACAATTTTTAATATACAACAAGAAAGTTGTGAGTTTTAATACAAATATTATCTTCTAAACAATATCCTAAGTCCTCAGTACATTTATTGTCACACTATTTAACAGAATAGTGAGGACTATTAATACTATCATCTGGACCATCACCCGCTCCCCAACTAGTCCTGCCACGTTTCTCATTTCTCAAGAGAACGGTGAAAGAAAGGGTGAGCTCAACTAGCCCAAAGAAGAAATATTATGACTAAGATAATGCGTAATAAATTATCATTAGTCTTCAACAATGTTAAACCGATAAAATATAATAGACATCAAGTTTAAGCGCAGCGAACATGCAATCCATTAAAAGAGTCAAGTAGAGAATAAAATCTACTATCTTTTATGATTTAAAAGGTTTTCATCACTTTTATCATTTGGGACTCAACTTAATAAATAATCCACATCATCCACAAGACTACGACCAATGATATTCATAAGTATCACAACCATAAATTATCCATGCACTACACGGGCAAGGATATTCGTGTATTCATCAATGGTCATGATCATGCCAATAATCGTCCATCAATGCACTACGGGTAAATGAGGACTTTTACCACATCATTTGTAATATTACGATCATGATTATGCTTAAGAATAATCCTCGGTCATAATCATACCAAGTCCATCTATGCACTACGTGCCATGAGATGACTTTCAACATAATATAAACATGAGGATGATGACAATGATATAAGAATTCAATAAAACAAGTTCAAGAATTAATTTATCCAGAACCAATAACGCCCAAATTGTCAACATGATACTTCTTTTGTAGAGTAAAATTTAAGAATGCTCATAAGAATATTTCCATGAAAAGATATTGGATGAAGCTTAAATATCAAGGATATTCCACTAATTTCATGGAGTATAGAAGTCAAAACTTTAACCAACCGAGTATAATAAAGAATGGAATAACAACAGAAATCACCATGCATGCGGTACCAGCATAGATGCGGGTTATTCCAACGTAATAATAAATAATGAATCAAAGTCCCACAAAAACGCATGCATACGATATTCCAACAAAATAATAAAAAGACGGAACCCGGTCCCGTAAAATGCATAGATAGGATATTCCAACGAGTAATAATAAAGACGAAACCAGTGTCAGGCGTAGAAATGCATGCATGTGATATTCCAATGTAATAATAAAGAATGGAATAACAATGTAAATCACCAAGTATAGGGTGAGATAGCGTATACAAGTTATTCCAATGTAATAATAAAGAATGGAATAATGAAGTTCTCTTCATGAATATAAAAAAAATAATACCCCTTACCTTATAAAGAAGAGTACAATTGCAAGCGGTAGAAGGCGGGGATATACTTGAAGAAACTTGACTACGCTCAAAGCTTTCTTAAACGCTTAAAGAAATACGCTCAAGATTATAGAAGAATAATTCTCTACAGTTTCTCTCTAGAGTTTCATTGAATTCGTAAGAAATAATGAGCTTCTATTTATAGAAGAATGGGTGAATAAGAATCAATCCATGAACGGTCCGCACCTGATTTACTTTAAAGCAGACTATCCAGTATTGGTTTACAATAAAATATAATATATTCTATTTATAATCTAATAAAACGAATAACTTTTAAAAAGATTTTACTATGCAAATACTATGCATAATAAAATATAATTTAATTTAATTATTGTCTAATAAAAGCGAGGTAACTTTATAAAAGTATTCGCTTTTATATAAAAAGATTTTACTATTAACCTAATAAAATGAATAACTTTATAAAAGTATTCTATTTTATATAAAAAGCTTTTTTCTGTTTTATTACATTAATAATACTAATAAAACAAAACTTCATCATCTTTATTATTATTCACACTATTAATCGACCAGGTCATTCTCAGGAAAGAGGGGGCTTTCCAATAAGGATTTCTCCTTATTAGTAGCCTTGATTAGGTGACCAAACCTCTCCTTGGCAGTAACTTCAGACATCGTTAATATTGCAAATAATAATATTAATAACTCGCTATCTCTATTGTTGATTTAATAATATATAAAATATCAACAAAATTGAATAGAATCGAATGACTTCTCACGTAAAGATCAATAATCAATACCAGTGTACTACTATGCAACCACGCCAGTATTCTGCATGCTTTTACTACCGAGTAGTTCAACGGTATTAACGATAAAAATTCCGTCGTTATTTTCAATAAAATATTTTGTTGCGTTTTCTCAATCCGAAAATAATTTCGCATTGTGGGGTCCACCAATGATTGTGCCGTGCATTTAATATTTCTGTTAAAACGAATATTCCCTGCACCAATCGAATATTATAAACAACTTGCGTACTTTGCAAAATTTCTAAATATTACCCACAACTATAACATTATATCAAATTCATTCCATAATATTTAAAAATGATAATTATAGAAAATTCATCTTTATTCATAAAAGTTGGGGTCTTACAGTTGATGGATATTGTTCTGAACCAAATTTATGTAAATTTGGTTACTCACAAAAAATAAAATGGTTTCCTCTATATGCAGATTTAAATACCAACTGTACAATTTTCATATAATTTTTATGAGTATGTAATTTATAAGTATACATCAGCTAGATAAATAAGACATTCTCATATGTACATTTAACACTTAATGTTTGTCTTGATACAAGCTTGTAACTATCTGGTTACTAATAACAGTAACCATAATGTAACATAATAAAACAGTAACCACATAATTATATGATAGTAACCAGAACATGTTTTAATGGTAACTAAAACAGAAATATCATGTAATGAAATTCAGTTTAGGCAATCCATGTATACTAAACAATTATATATTAACCAAAATAAAAAATAAAAGTAACCAAAATCCCACATTGAGGGCACAATAATAGTAGCCAAACCATAAGATAACAATAGCCAAAATATAATAAAGAAGTAACCAAATAGTTATATGAAAGTAACCCGAATAGGTTTTAATAATGATAACCAAAACAAAAACAACCTGTATATCCAACCCAGTTTAGGCAACTCATGTATACTCTCACATGTACATTTAACACTTGATATATGTTTCGATACAAGTCAGAATAACTATCTCGGGTTACTACCAAAAATAAAATGGTTACCCTTCTATGCATGTTTGGTTACCAACTGCACCTTTCAAACAATATATCAGACACAACTTAGAAGTAACAAATACAAACCAACAAACAAAGTCAAATCACTGGTAATATAATCAAATATATAATCCCATTTACATAAGCTTCAATAAACATTACAGACTCACTAACCATAACAAATGGTTATGGATATCCAACAAAATCAAAGTATGAAATAGGGAAAATTTAGCGCAACTCCCGAAATTATATTTGTACAAATTCAGATGGGGAAGAGTTGCCCAGATGTGCTGCCATCTCTTTGACAATATGCAATTTTGAACTGCCAATTTAGTGTGGGTGAAAGAGAGAATATGATGATTACCACTACAACAACAGGAACAAGAACAACTAACGGATGATTATAATTATGATAATCACATTTGGAATTCATGCGATACGAATTCGGGATCTGGGTATGATCCAAACCCGTTCTACGCCGACTCTTTTGTTGAGTGGAATATGAGAACGCCATTGAGATCATATACGAAGCTTACGAAGGTGAAGAAGATGATCGGAACGACGATGTATTAACCGAGAAACAAGAGAAAGCAGTTTTAGGTACTGAGAGGTACCCTTCTTTGTCGTTGTATTACCAAGATGCAAGTTTGAACTTTCTTAATACTGCTGCGCACAAAACTCATTTTGTTACAGTTTGCCTTCAACACAGTAAACCACCAATACTAATCCCCTAAATTAAGGAATCCTAATTGCACTAATATTCCCCTAAATTAAAGAATCCTAATTGCAATAATATTGTAAATAAATATGAAAAAGTGTATTATTTTTATAATTATTTTATAGATGCACTACTATTATAATTATTTTTAAAAATGTACTAAAATATGTAATTAATCCTAATAAATATAAAACCAAAAAGAACAACCACTCCCGAATTCATCTGAAATACTGTCCCACGTAGAAAACAATATGGAGTAATCTACAATGGGAAGAAAGTCAGATCTTGATTCCAAACCGTTCAAAATAGATAGCATATTTGGACGACCTATACAAATGACATGCATTTGTATGGCAAATTGATGCATTTTGAATGATATTTGATATACAATTATTATACAAATGCGACTATATATTATATTACATAAATTTAACTCACTCTTATAGGACTGCCCAAACTGCTTGGAATCCAAATCCCTCCGGCCTAAGCACCAAAAGCAACGTACTTTAAGCGGTACAAGCTCAACACTTACTAAATTAGGGCTATATTTATTTGCAAGAATTATAATCTATGTAATTATAATTCCAAGACTATTAATCCTAACATTATAATTCCAAAATTATAATTATAATCCCAAAACTATTAAGTCATTTTATAATTCTTAAACTAATAGTCTCAAGTCTAAATTTAAAAATAAACAAGACACTTCATATTAATAGTCTTATCCCAAGTATAATCCTTGCAAATAAACATTGCCTAAATACATAAATCTCTAAATTATACTCGTATTCTATTTATGTTGGAATCTTCTCAAATTCAGTTACTGCGAAACTTGGAAATGCTGTAGTAATATCCTGCACTTGGCCAAGATAAATGTCAGCATACTGAAGTAACTGCAAAATATAAACATATGATGGACTTATAATAAGATACCTTAGGATATGGAAGGGTCATTATCTTCAGTGATGAAGGGTTTTTTGCCATAAAATTGAGTCGTTCTTTTCTTTGATCCTTTGTCCAGATTTCACAGGCTTTGAAAAAGCTATGTTCGCAAATTTAAACAAATGAAGTGTTGAGCCAACAATTTCCTGAAATGCTTGACCTACCAGAAGACTAGCACGTGTTCAAAAAGTCTGAGGAAATTTTGAGGGCGAAACAAGATAACAACTAGGATACAAATTACATTCATGGAGAACATATAAACTGCTTAATTATTTGCAAAAGATACTAATATAATGGATGAGTTTTAGGAAACCAAAAAACTTAAAGCCAACTCGATATCTTATCTTTGCTCAAAATTGAAAATCCAAATTTTACAAATGCAAGCAAGATTTATTCCCCTTAAAAGTGAAAGTCCCTCTTAAATGCTTAAAGGAGGATGAGAGTCCAAATTAGAAAGATTTCTCAACACTGAAGATATGAAATGACCAATTCATATATCTAAAAGATATTCATTCCTCAAGTATTTCAATAACCAATATTTAACAACGGTTGCTCACCTAAACCGGTATTCTCTCAGTGGTCTCATCAACCAACTTCATATCAAACTCACATAAATGTGCAATCACACGATGAAGATGTGCAAGTAAATTCCAATTTAACAAATTGGCATAGTCAGCGTAAGTTCAATCACAAGATAAAAATAGTCTATATATATGTACCCATGAAGTTTACTTTAGTGGTAGTAATCATATGGATAGAGTACCTTATCAGTTTGGCAATTGGCATAAGTCATGGTTCAATACTATACAGTAGCAAATATACTTCGTACACTCATACATAGTTTACTATAGGATTGCCCGGAATGCATGGTCGATGGGGTATTTGTGTACAAACGATGGTTTATCCGATACGCACCCTAAGGATAGTTGTTGTGGGTCCACCGTAATTAAGGGGAAAAAACGAAGAAAAAAATAACTACTGGTGTGTGCTGCAAGAGTTTCACTATAGTTATGGTTTATCCATAGCTTTTTGTTTAGTAAGAAAACAATGAAGAACAAATTAAGATTTTCCTAACTCACAAAGAAGACGGACAGCAACAGCAAGCTCTAACATCATTAAAATGGAAAAGCATAAAAAAATATGTGAAGGAAAGGTTGGAATATAAAAACTTTTCTCTTTGATACTAGAAACAGTACCGCTAATGCCATCACTTAATGAAATTTATCATAAGACGGTGAACACGATAACAAACAACTGTTAAAAAATTAAGTAAATAAGCAATAATGAAGAACCCAAAAAATGTGACACTACTCTACTTCTTCCCACATACCCACAAATCAGTGTTTTAAAAATTCCCGCCTAGGTCGGCCTAGACCCCCCCGGCGCCCCGCTTAGTAGCTAGCCCCCCTGTTGCCTCACCTAGGCCTAAGACAGCAAAAAAAATTCCTCCAAAAAATTAGGCGGGACCTAGGAGGAGAGTTTTTATTTATTTTAATAACTACCCAAATCAGATCTTGATATATTTATTTTTCTAATGATTTACCATATTCATAATACAAGTTGTAATATATCAAATCACAACAAGAAGTGAACAATATCAAGTCAAAATGGATAATTTTATTATGGTTGTAATTTTTTGAACTTGTACCAACTTCAAATTATATAAATGATGATGCATTTGTAATATTTAGTTTAATTCAATATAATTCTTCAATTTATGTTTAGTTTCTTAAGTTTTAATATTGAATTTTAAATTTTAAATTTTATTATTTAATAGCAATCTTATTTATGAATAAAACTAATACGTTAAAAATATGTTTGAACTTTGACCAATTGCATGTTTGTGTTTGACCTTTGACATTAGCAATATGGATATGTGTTTGAACTTTAAGCAAATGCCTTTATTATCTTTATTATAGATTGTTTTACTTTATATTATTGTTTTGTTCGGATAAATGTAAGATAAAATATTAAAATTGGCTTAAAATAAAAAATCACGCCTGGGCACCGCACATGCCCCATAGGCGCTAGGCCCCCCTCGGCCGCCCGCCTCCCGCCTAGCGCCTTTTAGAACATTGCCACAAATACATGCATACAACAGTAACTTAACTAACACGGAGATCCAAACTAAAATTGACTGCAAGATATAACTATATAACTCCATAACAAAGGGAAACTGACGTGAATGTGAGATATCAGATAACAAAAAAAATTTGAAAGTAATATGATGGAAATTTTTAACCAACAACATTGTTTCAAAGCACAACACTCAAGAAAGCATGTTAAACCTAGCAACAAATATTAAATAGTCATCAAAGTTCTCAACTTCTTCATGTTATACTTCCAACGTTTTAAATATCTACCAAGTACATACCATAACTATGGATTTTTTTCATTTAAGTCCAAAGATAAACAAACATTTAAGATTCCTTTCACAGTAAACTCTTCAATTATCGAACTCGTGGCAATAAAAATTCAGCAAGTCAACATATATTATATAGCAAATTACCAATGATACAACTGACACAGTGGCATTTCACAAGTCATCTTTGAAGTCCTATAAATTCCATTTTCTAAATATAGTAGACACAAGAATCTGAATTTCTTTATGGCTCCCGATTTTCTGAATTAGAAAGAAGACTTTTTTTGTGAAATAAATAAAAGTGTTGCCTTCATCATACTTTCTCCTACTTATATTAACTTCAACACGTTTACCAGTATTAGATATTTATTGACAGTAATTTAATATGCTTGAAAACATCTATTAAGTTCTTAATACCATTGCATCCTTGAGGGGGAAAAAATCCCGAATTCTGAAGAAGTTGGACCAATATTCATTTGCATGAGTTGATAACAAATAACTGGTTTATATCTCCGCGCGTTTTTCAAACAAAAGGATGACCTAGAACACTGGCTATGCCAATTTGCTTCAAACTACCTGAAAAATGTACATACAAAAATATCAATGATTTACCAGCAAGTCAGTAACGTAATCTAATGACGTAGAAAAAGAAACACAAGGGAAAAGAATGTCTAACATTAGTATAAAAGTAACATAGACAACAATAGAGTTACAATAATTCAATATACTTCAAAGCGTATGTTCATTTATTAATATCATTGTATCCTTGATGGAAAGCACAACATCTCCCAATTTTTAACAAGTTGGACCAATATACATTTACATGAGTTAATAAAAAATAAATGGTTCATATCTTCCAACCATCAAGTCTTCCAAGACCAGGATGACACAGAACACTGGCTAAGCCGATTTCATTTCAAACTCATTGAAATAAACATAAAAGATTTTCAATGATTTACTAGAAACATAATTTAATGGAGGAGAAAAATGTAATACAAGGAAAAAGAATGTCCAACACTAAACGAGGGAAAGTGAGGATATGTCAAACCCTTGTTGAAACCTAACCAGAAAATAAGAGAGAAAAAGAGATGGAGATAGAAATAAGAGAGAATTCAGAGAAAAAAAGAGAGAAAGGAGAAGAATTAGTGATTTATCATCGAGTTCGTGAGACTGAGAGAGATAGAGAGAGAGCTTAAACGAGTTTTTCTCATTTCATTCACAAATTGCATAATATTCAAAAGCTTGGGGGTTACTCCACCCATTACACTCATATATATAGCTACTAAAATGCTGAAAAAGTGTAACTACTCCTAACCTACATTATTCTCTTATCCTACACATACATGCTAACTAACCACTAATGTGTTTACATGTGCATTACATGTGCATACAATATATCTAATTCTAGAATATACTAACTACTCTTTCCTTCCCAATTTACCCTAACATTCCCTCCTCCTTTAGAACATTCATGTCCTCATTAATGAGTTTTGAGTTTGTTCCGTCTTCAAAAAAATTCCTTGACAAACCATCTACAGTTGTGTTATCCTTTCCCTTTTAAATATAATCATATCACAGAAACTTGCTCATCCATCTTTGTTGCAGGCAGGTCACGACCTTCTGTTCTAAAAAGTACTTCAAGGACTAGTGGTCTGTTTTGATAATGAACTGGACTGTCTTTGACCTAAATAAGAAGACTAACTCTTAATAGCTTCAACTACAGCCATTAGTTCCTTCTCATAGATTGAGTAATTCTGAGCTTTTTTAGAACCCAAACCTTTACTAAAATAAGCAAGGGGAATGCCTTCTTGCATTAGAATGACCCCAATCCCTATTCCTGATGCATCAATCTCAATTTCAAAGACCTTGGTGAAGTCTAATAATGCCAAAATTGGAGAAGTAGTCAGAGCTTTTTTAAGAGCTGTGAAAGAAAGTTGAGCCTCTGGATTCCACCAAAATTTCCCTTTTTGTAGTAGAGAAGTCGAGCGTTTAGCTAGAATTCCATAGCCTTTATGAATTTCCTATAGTGTCCTGTAAGTCCAAGGAAACCCCTTAGTTACTTGATGGTTCTTGGTTCAGGCCAATCCAGTACATCGTGGATTTTTGTTAGGTTCATTGTCACTCCTGTGTTAGAAATTACATGTCCTAAATAATCCACCTGAGGTTGTGCAAATGTACACTTGCTCCCTTTAGCATACAACTGATTGTCCCTAGGAATCTGAAATACCACTTGAAGATGTTTGTAGTGTCCATCCAAATCCTTGGAGTAGATTAGGATGTCATCAAAAAACACCAAAACATTTTTCCTAAGAGGTTGAAACACCTGATTCATCAAATTTTGGAATGTGGCAGGGGCATTAGTTAATCTAAATGGTATGACTGTGAATTCGAATAGCCCTTGATGTGTCCTAAATGTTGTCTTTTCAATGTCCTCTTCTCTCATTCTGACTTGGTGATACCCAATGCTTAAGTCCAGTTAAGTAAAATATTTAGCCCCGTGTAATTCATCTATTATCTCATCAATGAGGGGAATAAGATATTTATTTTTGATAATTAGAGAGTTGAGGTGTCCGTAGTCAACACCAAAATCTTCAGCTGCCATCCTTTTTCTTAACTAGGAGCAAGGAAGAAGCATATGGACTGGCTTAGTCTTATGATCCCTGTGTGTAGCATTTCCAGCACCAGTCTCTCTATTTCATTTTTCTGTTCGTAAGAGCACTTGTATGGTCTGATGGAGAAAGGTGAAGAGTTGGCTTTAAGAGGAATGCTATGATCCAGAGATCTTTTTGGTGGCATACCTTGAGGTTCTTGAAAAATATACGAGTATTCTTCAAGCAAGGACTGTATTTTTGGGTCTGTAGTGGTAGAGTTTAAGGAATAACAACTAGAGTTGGTTTGGGGTGTCATACTTATTGTAAAGTCATTGGTTGGGAATGACTGCAAAATCACTAGGAACCCATTTTCTTTCTCATTAATATGTTGGATCAAACCTTCTAGTATGATTATTTTCAGTTCTGGGCATGTATTTTTATTATGTCTCTGAAGTTGTACCATTTCTCCTCCATAATTGAATTGTAAAGTTATTTTTTCATAGTCAAAGGTGGTTGACTCCAATTGTTTCAACCATTGAACCCCTAACACCATGTCGCATCCTACCATAGGTAGTACTCTTACTGCATCCTTAAAAAAAATCTCTCATTTTCAATCTAAACTATGAGCATTGTTGGCTGCTAGGGAGTTGACTACCATCTGCCACGGAAACCATCATAGGTGAGGTGGGCTTTAGAGCACATTTGAGCCTCTGTGTTGATCTAGGATCCAAGAAATTATTGGTACTACCCCTATCTATGAGTATTGATATAGACTTTTTTCCAATATAACTAGTCATTTTCATGGTTTGGAGACTAACTTGGCCTTCAAGGGCATTAAGATACCTCAATATTCTCTTTGGTTGGTAAATTTTCTGTAATCTCATAGGTTGGTTCTTCATTTTATTGGGGAGGTCCAGAGTATTCCATAAACTCTTGAGAGTCCTTACAGTTCTGAAAATCCTTACAAATGACCACGAAATTCTGAGGAGCCTTGTATTGGTGTCTCATGGTGTATTTCTCATCATAATAAAAACACAGGCTCTTGGTTTTTCTCTCATCTCTTTGAGTTGCAGTAATAGGTTTAGGCTTGTTAAAGTTATTTCTAAGATAGTAGGATAGGTGAGCATATAAGTTTTGGTGGTTGGTGGTGCAGGGAGTTTTTTTTTTTGTAATTGGGTTGAATGTTGGTGTGGTTGGGTTGTGGTTCAGGATAGTTGTGGATGTTGGCAAGTTTAGGAATAAGACTCGTAGAACTTGGCTTGTTTGAAGGCTTGGGATAGAGTTTCTGGGACTAGCAACTTTACCATATTTTGGTTTCATTTTTTAGTCTACCAACAAAGTTCCCTACAAAAAAGTCCTCAGTCAAGTGAGGCAACTTCTCAAGTAGTCTCCCCTTACGCCTTTCAAACTCATCATAATATACATTCACAGTTCCTACTCGCTTCAACAACTTGAATTGTTTATATATATTTTCCACACCTACCTCACAGTGAAATCTTTTGCAAACTCCATCCAAGTAAGCCTCTCTTTGCCATTGACATAAGACTTGTACCAAAATTTTGGAGAACCATGGAGGTGCATCTCAGCTATGGCAATCCTTCTTAAGAGAATGAATCTCATATATGCCAAAATACTCCTCGCAATCTTGTATCCAGCTTTTAGCATCATCACCCTCAGTAAATAATGGGAACACCAATTTAAGATATTTAAGTTCTCTCTCCTCTCCTCTTCACCATCATCATCATTTTGGTTCCTCCTCCATTGAGCATCTTTTTATGTTTCTTTACTCTTTCTTGCTCAACATGCCTAGAGTCTCTAAAAAAGCCTTTATCTCTCCTTTGCCCCATATGAACAGGCCTCTTGCCCCTTCCATTATCCCCAATAGGATTTTCAAACCTGCCATCATTATTTGGGCTCTTCTATCTCAACAGGTCATTCATACCTTCCATGAAGTGGTCCATTTTCTCATCAATGAGTTGTAATTTCTCGTTGATGTACTCTCTGTAGTTTTTGAAATCCTACTACAACATTTGTGAAGCACCAACCATATTTATAGATAGTAGAGAGAAAATGAGTCACATAATAATTGTGATTCTGAGTTTGAAAATGAATTTAAGCAGTAGCAACAATACTTGAGTAAGAGTAAGTGAGCTTAAGTAGCGCTATTTAATTGACAAGTGAACTTCCTCAATGAAACAAACTGAGTATCCCTAGCCAAACAAGTTTAGTATTAGAAGACTCTACGACCGTAGACCAGAACAACTTATAAGACTCTACAAACGTAGACTGGAACAACTTATAAGACTCTATAATCGTAGACTGAAACAACTTGTAAGACTACGATTGAAACAACTTGTAAGATTCTACGATTGAATCAACTTGTTAGACTCTAGGACTCAAACAACTTGTAAGACTCTACGATTAAAACAACTTGTAAGACACTACGATTAAAACAAATTGTAAGACTCTACGATTGAAACTTGTTAGACTCTATGACTAAAACAACTTAAGATGAATCACCAAACACAAACTAAACGGATCAAACAAAACTAATTCATAGAATATGGAAAAATTTAATCGACAAAAAAGATCAAGCAAAATATGAATTAAAATATGTGTGGGTGATGTTGTAAATGAGTTTTATGGACCGAGCTATCTGTATGTGACAGGAAAGAGTACGATGAAAGTGTTTAATACTTGAAACAAGTGAATTAACACTTGAATTTGCAATGTTGCAGGTACGCTGGAAAAAGAGCCTCCGAGGCTTATTTTTTGTTATTATGGGACAGAGATCTACAATTGCTACTGATGATTTTGTGTTGGTTCTAGGTAGTGTTTGAAGGAGGGAAGAAGGTAAAAGAGATAGAATTCAGATAGAAGGGTATAGAAGCAGAAATCAAAGGTTGAAAATCGAGAAGAGTAGAGGATGTAAAGGAAGAAGATAATGAGTTTGGATAGAACTTGAGCTCTGATACCAATTTGTCAAGCATTTGTTAAAGCATAACCAAAAAATAAGAGAGAAACAGAGATAAAGATAGAAATAAGAGAGAATTCAGAGAGAATAAGGGAGGAATAAGGAGAAAAACTTAATGATTTATCACTGAGAGAGATAGAGAGAGAAAGCTTAAAGAAGCTTTTCCCATTTCATTCACAAATTGCATTATATTCAAAAGCTTTTAAACGCATATATATAGCAACTTAAATGTTAAAAAAGTGTAAATACTCCTAATCTATACCATTCTCTTATCCTATATACACATGCTAACTAACCACCTATGTGCATTACATGTGCATACAATATATCTAACTCTAGAATATACTAACTACTCTTTCCTTTCCAATTTACCTCCGGCATTGTGAGGAGATATTGCAACATAGACAAACAATGAAATAAGGATGAATTTAAAGTGACCGATACAAAAGTACCTTGTTTAATAGACTATCTCCTCATCCACGTAAGCTCATTGATGCTCTTCTATGGATCAAATAGTGCTTTAACTTTACTAATATCGATTGCGAGAAACAAAGCGGTAGGGAATACAAAACTTTCTTACTCTTATTTTATTTTCACGAAAAGAAATAATTTTTTTATAATTCACGAGCAAAATAGATGAGACAATCTAACAAAGATATAAATACAAGAATGAAGAAAATGCACCGAGAGACTTTTTAGTGAAGAAGTTAACAACTTACAAGTTGTTCAAGCAAGTCTACAGGTCCCTCCCAAAATACGACTTGAGACACAGTTCCATCCCTCATTCAAAGAATTTGGTCCAGATTAGCAATTGAATACTTCACATTTCAATGGATACCAACCCACTTTCTGAAAGCATGAACAAATTCAATTCTATTGCTTTGGACCTCATTTTTAGCATTGGATGCTTTTAATTTCCTGTAAAGGTCCTTATGATACTTTAGAAACTCTCTTTTATACATCCACTTGTCAACGTACATACCATGCTCCTTCATATGACCGATGACCTCCATCACCCTCTCAAAGTAACCACCTCGAAGAAAATTAAATAGCAACAACTCGTACAAATCCCTGTTAATAGCTAGACTTCCACTCTCCATATTCCTCTTAATATCTCCCCATAAGATTGTGATTTCACGATACATCTCCAGAGAAGAATACCCATAAACCATAGTAATGAAAGTTGACAATGTAGGATGGACCTTCATCTCTTGCATTCTTCGGTATGTCTTCAAGGCATCACCAATCATATTGGCCTTCATGAAGAAGTAAATAGAAGAGTTGAGCTCGTTAACCACAAAAGGGAGCTCTTTCTCCTCTTCCCTCATTTCTCGCACAAGAGACTCAGCCAAATCTGACTTTGCACATGAACATACTGCTGCTGACAAAGAACTCTTTTCGTTTTGTGAAAGACTTGTAGAGACAACCATCTCATCAGACATGTTGCCAAAGACACCAGCTTTGCGGATTTGTTTCAGCAAAGCCTCTGCTTCCCTAAACATCTTTTGTTTGTAATAAGCTTTGAATAATGATGTATAAGAACTAGAGCTCAGGGGTGTCCCTACAGATTCCAAGTCTTCCAAAATGTCATGAGCAGTCTCTAGCCACCCCACATGAATGCACACATCAAATACACCAGAACATAGAAATTCTTCTTGCAGTGAAGCAACATTCTTCTGAATGCTACTTAAAAGTTTTGACAGCTCGCTAATCCTCCCAGATCTCTTGTATCCCATGATAATCTTGGCCAGTGCCTTGTTGCTAAGAATAAGTTTTCCATTCTTGTACATAACAAGCTCCTGCTTACCTTCCACTTTGAGGACTGGATCCTTCTGCAGTAGCTGAGGTAAAATTTGTAATCTCATCCCTATCCTGAGATTGTGAGAACCAATTGAGACAAGGCAAGGATTCTGTGATCTCCTCCTATCCTCTTGACTAGAAATGAACTCCTGGTATTTATACATATCCATTATCAGTCCAGAAGCAGCATCTATATCATTAAATCAGAAGTGCAAGCCGAGCAGACTTTTATAAAACTGCCGATAATGACAAACAGAAGGAACTAAAACCTTCTCGATATGATCTTTAAATTTCTTCAACTCATACCTCTGACAATTCATCTCGTGGATCTGTGCAATTGAAGTGATGGTGTGTGCATCAGCCACAACCCCTACTTGTGCCATTAACTCTACAATCTGATGGCCCTTAAAAGATGATCCAAACATCACACAAGCATCAAGAACAAGGTTAAAGATCGTAGTATCAGGTTTTATCTGCTTTGCATAAGTGGATTTTTTTGCACCAACAAGTTGACAGTATTCACAAATCTCAACCAAGATATTTGACGCAAGACACATCCCAATCTCTGTATTCACCATATGAAGAATGAGCAGTCCCAAAGTATTCACTGAAGGTAAACTCTCTTTCTCCAACATCAATCTAAGAATCATGGATGCAGCAAGTGGCATTTGAGCTCTTGCTAACGAAAGAGACAGGTTAGTCAGTAAGTAAGGTCGAAGCAAATCTGATTTCTCCTTTATAATTAAAAAGACTAAATTACATGCTCTTCGAAGCCAATTGGGATCAGAGGAGTATGACAACTCAGTGATGAGCTTGCTCATCAGAGATTGCTGAGGAAAACCATACAGGGTTTTAAAATCAACATAGGCATCCCATGCTTCATCCACTTGATGATCTTTTAAAGCAATTTCAAGCCTTTCCAACAACATCAAAGAGAAGATTCTTCCAACCATGTTCTTTTCGAGCTACTACTTGTACATATATGATGGTGATAAGAACCCAGATGCTGTTCATTGCTTACACCTGGTACATGTAGCTTTCTGATATTGTAGCTGAGAGTAGATTCTTTGTCACAAATTGATCTTATAAGGAAAACTTCTCCGTAGCTGAACCCACAAGGACAAGTGATGAATATCTTTTGACGAGAATAGTTGCTTTTGCCAACCATAGTGCCATTTAGTATACCAATAAAACCTACACAAGTACCTGACAGAGGCTCTATTGTGGCCTAAGCAGAAAATCATCCAGTAAGCCTTTTCTTAACAACATCATGAATCCAAAAATGATACTTCCCGCGGTATAAAATATATTTGCGTTTATCCATTTCCAGAAAAAATGAATCTCATAATTTCCGATGGAATAAGATGTATCAATAACCTGCATCAAAAGTTCAAACAAAAAAGGCACATGAAATAATCTAAACATTGTAGACAAACTAACATGCACTTTATTTATACATGTTTGTAATTCAAAACTGAAAATAGCATAAAAAATTTAACCCGTAATAAATTACATTACCATTATGATAAAACATAACCTCAAGGATGAAAAAAAATATAACTGTCTCACAGTTCTACTAAAAAAGTCATACAGTAACTTTTCACCAAAAGTTAATTACTAGCCATATTCAGTTAAAAAAGAGTCGGTTATTTGCAGTATTCTTTCATATTCTGTTCGTAAAAAAACATTTTCCATACATAAAATCTTGTTTTGAAATTGATGCATAAACCAGCTATATGTGCATCACATGATTAAATTTTTTTAAAAAAGGACAGTAATTGTTTAACAGAATACCAAACAAAATACAAAAAAAATAAAAATTAGCTATGACATTATGGTGTATAGACTATAGTTTAAACAAACTAGCTGTGAATTCCCATCTCATCAAAATCATGTTAGGCACCAAAAACCTTTTTACGCAGAAAATGAAAAGGGAAAAAATAGTAATTTGGATCATTCCAAATCTAATTGACGACCTAATTTACATAATATGCTGTAATTTTAGGTATTAAAATTGGGTAAAATTAAATAACACCCCTGAAAAATTAAAATAGGGCTGAAGTAATCTCCAAAAACAAAATAATAGAGGAACCCACTACAAAATTCAGGTTCATGAATAATACCAATAACGGCAGGACAGTATTTTCATAAGCAAAATCACAACTATACTGTATCCATGTTCATTCTCATAAATGAGGAATATTTGGTAAATACTTGGCTCAGTCTTGCTGATTTTTTGGGAAATACATAAATACAATTTTGATCAAATTAAATTAAATACCTGAACGAATTAATGCGGGTAGATCGAAGTGTTTGATGAAGAACTGACCGAGCTCAAGAACGCAAGGTTTGGCTGCTCCATGAGTCCCTGTACCCAGCGAGACAGAGGAAAATGAAAGTGAAAGGAAAAGAAGACGAGACAGGCCGTAAACGAACCAAAGCTAGATTCAAATATCCATCATTTTTCCTTAAAATAAATCCACCGTTCATAATATAATACCGTCCATAGTATCGAAATCGAAGACTAGTATTAATAATTAATAATATAATCTAATTCTGATGCTCTTAAAATTTGAACAAAGTTATCAATGGGTCTCAGATAAATGGTCTCTATTCTCTTGATTGTATTTTTTCCTTGGAGATTTTAGTTACTGTTCTGAAAGAATCGCAGATGCATCATCACTTATTACTTAGTAGCAAAATTTTACGTATAAGAGATACCGAAACATACATCATTTATTAAAAAATGAAATTTGGATATGCTAGAGATGCATAATATTTTATGCAATACAAATGTTATTAGTTATGTGCACACGATTGATGATGATTCTCATTTTCCATGCGTATTTCCCTTAACTATGTATTTCTAGCTATTATCTTACTTTAATTGGATATGACAATCATTTTGACTCTTCTAACCATTATACTTCTTGTCTTAAAAAATAGCCAAATCTTGTCGCTGCATGTTTGTATGGCACGCTTTAACGATATTGAATACACATGCTAAATAAAGAAACATATATTCATATGAGCATAGAGAATTGTGTGCAAAGCATCCAAGAGTATCTGTACCCGATATGAATACGTCAGGTCTTAAAAGTACCGGTGCTTCTTAGACTTGTTTTGTCACTGACAATTAAGTTAAGTACGCGAATAATGATGAAATATCATCTCGTGGAGATTTATGTTTCTGCTTGTGGAAAGTGGAGTGAGAAGATATGAAACTTTAAAAAGCGACATCAAACGATATAGAATATATTAAGGCTAAAAAACCTCTTCATTTGAAATGGAAGTCTCAAAAGTTTTGCTTTTACTCTTTTAAATCTACATAAAAATCTTTTCAAGTCAGTTCCTAGCTTTAAAAAATATCGTGTGTAAAAAGCATAAGGATATAACTTTGTTCTAGTTTGCAACAGAGTACATTAATTATTTGAGAACAAATTTTTTTGACAACATTAAGACTACGGAAACGTGAAAACTAATTAAAGTAGTAAAATCTGATGGCAGAGAGTAATCCTTACGATGACATTTATACAATTTATGCAATGTACATGTACATTAGAGTTGCATATCATTATGCCAATTTCTCCATGCGTACATCTCTTGTATATTTCTTCTTGTTTGTATAACATGAGTTATAATAGATTATTAAGGTTTTTACATGGACAACTGTAATAATTTATTGTCAAGATTTGAGAGTTGTCCTCTTTTGAGTATTTCCCCTGGTAATGGTAGGGGTCCTAATTTTTTTTTTTTGTCTCAAAATGTATCTCAAATGTACTTTTTGACATAGTCAATCACAAGAGAGTTATCCAAACATATTATTTGAGATGTTATTTGAAACAAAAAATATGAGATCCGTAGCATTATCCATCCCCCCCTTCCTTGTAGAGTGGGTGGAATCCTTGTTCTCTTATGCATGTATTTTTTTATTTTCATAGGCTTAAATATGATTTACTACTCTAAACTATAAATAGGTCATATTCCACTTCAGTGATTCACCTTTTAATTTTATCAATTAGATGATTAAACTATTAATTTTTTCCACTTCGGTCCAATTTAAGTTGCCTAGTCATAGTTGAAGCTGATCGGCCCCATTCACGACCATTGATTTTCTGCGCCTCTATTGTCTCTCTATCCTGTTCTCTCTCTATATGTTTAATGATTTAGGATTTAAGCTTGATTTTAGGTTTGTTTATATTTATTGATGTTTAGAAAATATCAGTAAAATAATATTTTTTTTAATTACACATAGGCATTAGTTTGCTTAGTCAGCGCGCCACGTCATCAATTTATGACGTGGCAACTTAAATTGGACCGAAGTGGAAAAAATTAATAGTTTAATCATTTAATTAACAAAATTGAAAGGTGAATCATCGAAGTGAAATATGGCCTATAGTTTAGGATAATAAATCATATTTAAGCTATTTTCATATGATAAAGTTTCTTCTTCTACAAAAAAATTATTATAATCTATGGTTGAGGACAGTTGTTCAGAAGCTTGTAATGGAGAATGAGACGATTGAGGTGATTGATATCAGAAGTGAACATAGTTGTGAAATCGTGTATAAATTTTTATATTGTGTTTCATGTATTGTATCGTGAATCATATCGTGAGATACAGAAACGAAATAAAAAATGTGGTAATATATATTTAAACATATGAAACACACAATCTATTGGACAATTAAGCATATTAGCTTGACTATGTATAAAAGTAGCCAAGTAAATATTATTTTAAACTAAAAATAAATTTTAAAGTTAAATAGTAGCCAAAATATTATTTACTAGATATTATTTTAGATTCATCTTTAATCTATAAAACAAAAGAGAATAATTCAAATCAACAAGTGGAGATTTATGTATCTGCTAATGGAATGGAAAGTATCTGAAGAAGAAGATATAAAACTCTAAAAAATAATCAAGTACAAAATACACGCAAAAAATAAGATTTTTTTGTGTGCATTTTGTACTCTAGTTCCATATCTTTTCTGTTGTTTCCTTCTTCCTCCAACCCCATCATCCCTGAATGTTAATCTGCTAGGTGGTTCTATGTGCATTTTGTTAACTAGTTTTTTTTTTAAAACTCAAAGGCTACTTGGACTAAACTTCTTTATTTGTACGTGAATTCCTATTTTCTTAAAATTACAATTCCCTCCAACTCTAATTATCTTCAACTTGGTGATTAATTTGTTGGAAATGCCATCCCGTTTTATCCTCACCCTCAAGATGTCTCTTATATTAGTTGAAAAGTTAAAGCAATTGAGTAAGATCCCAACTTTTATGAATAAAAATGATTTTTTTATAATTATCATTTTTGAATATTATGAAATAAATTTGATATAATGTTATAGTTGTGGGTAATATTTATAAATTTTGCATAGTACGCAAGTTATATAATATTCGATTGGTCGAGGAATATTCGTTTTAACAGGAAATATTAAAGACGACGACACAATAATTTGGTGGACCCCACAATGTAATTATTATCGGATTGAGAAAATGACAAAAATATTTTTATGAAAATAACGGCGGAAGTTTTACCGTTGATCTTGTTGAACTACTCAAGTTAGTAAAAATAAAGATGTCTGGCGTGGTTACATAAGTAAGCCATGCGGTATTGATTATTGATCTTACGTGAAAAGTCATTCAGTTTTTATTCAATTATTGTCGATATTTTATATGTTATTAAATCAATAATTGAGATGACGAAGTTGTTAATATTATTATTTGCATTATTAACGATGTCTAGAAGTTACGCTTGATGAGAGGTTTGGTCACCTAATTACCTAATAGGAGAAATCTTATTGGAAAGCCCTCTTTCGCAGGGAACGACGCGAGTCGATTAATAGTGTGAATAATAATAATGATGATGAAATTTTATTTTATTCGTATTATTAACGTAATAAAGCGTAATTTTTTTTATATAAAATGTAATACTTTTATAAAGTTATTCGTTTTTTATTAAATTTAATAGTAAAATCTTTTTATATAAAGCAGAATACTTTTATAAAGATATCATTTTATTAGACAATAATTAGAATATATTATATTTTATTATCATAGTATTTGCATAGTCTTTGCATAGTGTTTCAGATAGTAAAATCTTTTTTAAAAGTTATTCGTTTTATTAGATTATAAATAGAATATATTATATTTTATTTAAAAGATTTTGCTTTAAATATGGACCGTCCGATTAAAGTAAATCAATCTGGACCGTTCATGGATTGGTTATTATTCATTCTATTCTTCTATAAATGAAAAGCTCATTTCTTCATTATTTTTACTTAATTCAATTGAAACTACAGAGAGAGAAAGAAGAAAAGTATTCTGCTACTTCACCATCTCGATATCAAGTTTCTTTTACGGTAAGGGTATTATTTCTTTTGTATTCACGAAGAGAACACGTTATTCCATCTTTATTATTACATTGGAATAACTTGTGATCATGAGCTACCCTATACTTGGTGAAATTCTTACATATTCCATTCTTTGTTATTACATTGGAATATCACATCATGCGTTCTGTGGGACTGGTTAAAATCTTTATTATTACATTGGAATATCACAGCATGCTTTCTTTTTGGGACCTAGTTTAAATCTTTATTATTACATTGGAACATCCCGCATTATGAATTTCACGACTTGGTTCCGTTATTTAGTATTCTGTTGGAATAACATGTACATCCAAATCTGCATGCATGGTGACTTCATTGTTATTACATTCCTTATTATTACATTGGAACATCACTGCCGATTGTGAATTTACTTTGACTGGTTCCGTTATTTATTATTCTGTTGGAATAACTTTATCTGTCTGCAATCTCTGCATGCATGGTGATTTCTTTTGTTATTCCATTCTTTCTTATATACTCGGTTGGTTAAAGTTTTAACTTCTATACTCCATGAAATTAGTGGAATATCCTTGATATTTGCGCTTCATCCGATATCTTTTCATGGAAATATTCTTACGAGCATTCTTGAATTTTACTTACAAAAAGTATCATTTTGACAATTTGAGCGTTATTAGTTCTGAATAAATTAATTCTTGAACTTGTTTTATTGAATTCTTATATCATTGTCATCATCCTCATGTTTATTTTTTTTTTTTGAAAGTCATCTGTGGCACTGTAGTGCATAGATGGACTTGGTATGATTATGACCTTGGGATTATTCGGTGTAATCATGGTAGTAATATTACAAATGATGTGGTAAAAAGTCCTCATTGTCCGTAGTGCATTGATGGACGGTTGTTGGCATGATCATGACCATTGATGAATACACGAATATCCTTGGCGTGAAGTGCATGGATAATTTGTGGTCGTGACCTAATGAATATCCTTGGTAGTAGTGCGGGGATGATGTGGATTATTTATTAAGTTGAGTCTCGCGATAAAAGTGATGAAAACCTTTTAAATCATAAAAGATAGTAGATTTTATTCTCTACTTGACTCTTTTAATGGATTGCATGTTCCGCTGCAGATAAACTTGATGTCTATTGTATTTTATCAATTTAACAATGTTAATGACTAATGATAATTTAATACGTATTATCTTAGTCATAATATTTCTTCTTAAGCTAATGAGCTCACCCTTTCTTTCCTTTGTTCTCTTGGGAAATGAGAAGCGTGGTAGGGACTAGTCGGGGAACGGAGTGATGGTCCGAGATTGTGTCTTAGTAGTCCTCACTATTCTATAAAATAGTGTGATAATAAATGTAATGAGGACTTATTCTGAGAGTGGATATTGTCTAGAAGAAAATATTTGTATTAAAACTCACAACATGTATTTTGTCGTATTTTTACACGACTGTTGTATAATTAAGTTGTATTTATATTTTGTACCATGTATTTGGAAACTCAGAATAGATGATGTATACCTATTTTGGGGGCTTCACAGTTTAAGTTTAGGAGATATACCTAGGGGCAAGGGTTATGATTGTTTGCAATAATGATAGATGGGATATAAATAATTGTATTAGTTTAATACCTTTAAGCACTATTTTATCTTTTATTTTGTGACGCCCCCAAAATTAGGTATACGTCACCCATCTTGGGTCGCCACTTACATGGTACATAAATTCAAATACAACTTACTAACCTAACTGTCGTGTACAATACGACATAAACTGTGAGTTTGAATACAAATATTGTCTACTAGATATTATACAAACTCAAAAGGAGTCCTCATTACAACTATTATCACACTATTTCACGAGAATAGTGAGGACTACTAATGCTATCCTCCGGACCATTACTCCGCTCCCGACTCGTCTCCAAATTTATGTTCTCATTTCAAGAGAATAAAGATGAAAGAAAAGGTGAGCTCAACTAGCCCAAGAAGAAATATTATGACTAAGATAATGCGTAATAAATTATCATTAGCCTTCAACAAAGTGTTAAACCGATAAAATACAATAGACAACCGCTTTAATCAAGCAAATGAATATGCAATCCATTAAAAGAGTCAAGTAGAGAATAAAATCTACTATCTTTTAGGTTTTAAAAGGTTTTCATCAATTTTTTTTATCACGAGACTCAACTTTTAATAAATAAACCACCACATCTAATCATCCCCGTACCTACGCGGCCAAGGATTTTCATCAAATTATCAATGGTCATGACTATACCGAATCACCCCCGGTCATAATCATACCAAAACTATCCATCATCGTGCATTACGTGCCATCGAGGACTTTTATCACATCATTTATAACAAGCCATGATTATACCGAATGATCCTCGGTCATAATCATACTAAGTTCATCTAGAGCACGTAAGCCAAAGATAACATAATATATCATGAGGATGATGACAATGACATAATAATTCAATAAAACAAGTTCAAGAATTATTTTATCCAGAATTAGTAACGCCCAAATTGTCAACAAGATATTGCTTTTGTAGAGTAAAATTCAAGAATGATCGAAGAATATTTCCATGAAAAGATATCGATGAAACGCAAATATCAAGGATATTCTACTAATTTCATGGAGTATAAGTCAAAGTTTTAACCAACCGGGTATAATAAAGAATGGAATAACAAAAGAAATCACCACGTACATGCAGATTTATTGTGATGTAAGTTATTCCAATGTAATAATAATAATCGGAACCAGTCGTGAAATTCACAATCGGCTGTGATGATCCAATGTAATAATAAATCTTTGAATAATAAACAATGGAACCAATGTAAAAAACACATGCATGTGGATTCCAAATGTAATAATAAATGCGAATAATAAACAATGGAACTGTGTCCGTGTAAAACACATGCATGTGATATTCCAAATGAACAATAAATGCGAATAATAAACAATGGAACCTGTGTCCGTGTAAAACACACGCATGTGATATTCCAACAGAATAATAAAGAATGGAATAATGTAAGAAGATCACCAAGTATAGGGGATTCAGCAGATACAAAAGTTATTCCAATGAGAATAAATAAGGATGGAATAACATAAGGATTTCACCAAGTATAGGGTATGTCGTGCATATACAAAGTTATGTATAGGGTATACCACTTTTACAGGTTATTCCAACATAATAATAATGAATGGAATAACAAAAGTTCTCTTCATGAATAAGAAAGAATAACACCCCTTACGGGTACAACAAATAATACCCCTTACCTTAGAAGAACTGAATATTGGAAAAGTGAAGTAGCAGAATACTCTTCTTCTTTCTCTCTATAGATTTTCTCTCTATAGCTTCTCTCTATAATTTCTCTCTCTAGAGTTTCAGTGAATTCGTAAGAAAATAATGAAGGAATGAGCTTCTATTTATAGGAAAATAGAATGCATAGTAATTAATCCATGAACGGTCCAGATTGATTTACTTTAATCTGACGGTTCATATTTAAAGCAAAATCTTTTAAATAAAATATCATATATTCTATTTATATAAAAACATTTTACTATGCAAACACTATGCAACACTATGCAAAACACTATACAAAACACTATGCAACACTATGCATAATAAAATATAATATATTCTATTTTTAAAATAACTTTAATAAAGTATTTCATTTTTATATAAAAGATGTTTCATTTTATTACGTTAATAATACTGAATAAAACAAAACGTCATTATCGCTATAATAATTCATATTATTAATCGACAATAATGGAATCAAACCGAAAGTGACTTCTCACATAAGCATCAATAATCAATACCGTGTGCTACTTATGCAACCACATTATGACATCGTACTTTTTTACTAATGAAAGTAGTTCAACAAGATCAATCAGTAAAACTTCCGCCGTTATTTCAATAAAATATTTTTGTCGTTTTTCAATCCGACAATAATTACATCGCTAGGGTCCACCAATGATTGAGTCGTTGCATTTAATATTCCTCGCTAAACCGAATATTCCCCGATCAATCGAATATAATATAACCACTTGCATACTTTGCAAAATTTATAAATACTACCCACAACTATAATATTATCTCAAATTCACACCATAATATTAAAAAATTATTTCGACATAAAATTTAAATCTTTATTGATAAAATCTGGGTCTCACAATCTTCCTCCTTATGGAATTTTCCCTTCGAAATTAGGGTACATACCGGTATGATAAGAGATGAGGATACCTTGAATACCTTTATCGTTGAAAACATTAAATTCATCTTTGCAATCCGGCCAAAGATATTCATTAACAATTCATCTTTGCACTACAAAGCTAAAGATATATAATCAGTAAAACCAATAATGCCGAGACGCATCTTAATAGTATCACGACCACTAATCATCTATGCACTAATCGCCAAGGATATTCGTGTTTTCAATTACTGGCCATGATTATACCGAATAATCCTTGGTCATAATCATACTAAGTCTATCAATGCACTACTACCAAAGATGACTTTTATCACATCCATGAATTAATATTTCATTCTTTGAGACTCATTTCAATAATTAATCCATATCATCGAATCATCCCCGCACTTCTGTGCCAAGGATATTCATTAGTATCACGACGACACGAATTATCCATGCACTACTACCAAAGATAATCGTGTATTCATTAGTATCACGACCACAAATTATCCATGCACTATGGCCAAAGATAATCGTGTATTCATTAGTATCATGACCACAAATTATCCATGCACTACGGCCAAAGATCATCGTGTATTCATTAGTATCACGACCACAAATTATCCATGCACTACGGCCAAAGATAATCGTGTATTCATTAGTATCACGACCACAAATTATCCATGCACTACGGCCAAAGATAATCGTGTATTCACTAGTATCACGACCACAAATTATCCATGCACTACGGCCAAAGATAATCGTGTATTCTTTAGTATCACGACCACAAATTATCCATGCACTACGGCCAAAGATAATCGTGTATTCATTAGTATCACGACCACAAATTATCCATGCACTACGACCAAAGATAATCGTGTTTTCAATTACGGTTATGATTATACCGAACAATCCCTGGTTATAATCATACCAAGTCCATCTATGCACTATAGGCCACAGATGACTTTCAACATAATATAAGCATGAGGATAATGATATAAAAAATCAATCAAATGAGATAAAGGATAAATATTAAACATTTATAATATAATTTATCCAGGATTCAAGAATATCCCCATGTTATCAATCACTTAATAATCTCATAATCTAATATCATTAATATTATAACAATATTTTAATCACTTCTTAAATTTATAAACAATTTATCTCAATTGTTTACGCTTTACCATATAATGCATTTAATCATTCAAAAATGCCATACTCATAAGATATCATCACCAATTATCAAATCCCTCAAAAAAATATGCATATACTCTATATAGGATTCTCTAGCCATAAAATCCTATTTTCAACTTTGTTACTTCACATAACATATTTAACTCATATGTTAAGAAACTAAACTATTTTCATGAAAAATACCAAATCAGTCCCAAATATATTTCTTTTCTGTGATTTAGCATAATATAGTCCCATAATGAACATACATTTTTCTCGGAATTTTTAAAATTCATTTATTATTTTTCAAAAATTAATTTCTAATTAATTCCTTAAGAAATTAGCTACCTCAAGGTTAACTCCAGAATTTCCCAAATCTTGGCAGGACCTTACACATGTTAATGTGAGCCTCCAGTTTAAATTTCATGGTCATCGGAGTTGTAGAACTCCGGTTATATCATTTTTCGTCGGAAAAACCTAAATATTGAAATGGTCATAACTTGCTCATTTTAAGTCAGAATGAGCTCATTTTTGGACAGGAGGTACTTTATAACATATATTTTCATGTCCCAAAAGGCCAGAATTTTTCTCATAATTTAAGTGGCCGAAACAGCCCCTCTAAAATCATGGCAGCAGCTTTTTCGGTTTTTGCAGCTTTGCACTCCTTTGCTAAAATCAGTCCACACGAAAATCTACAACACCTTTTTCATTGATTCCACTTGGATTAGTTAGGTAACTCATAGATCTAACTCTAGGACTTAACCACACTCAAAAATTCAAAATATAATAGGAGATTTGGTCAATTGAATTTCTTGTTACGTTTTTCACCAAAATCTGGTTTTTAACTCCTTGTGATTTTTAAGAAACTTTCATGTTTTCACATACTAACCAACATAACTCATCATAACACTTACTAATACCACATATACCTATGATTTTCATTAGTCCAATGCTTTTATTATGACTTTCATCATAAACCACGTAAAGCTGCTCATTTTAGTTGAAGAAATATTTGAGGGTTTAAGAAATGGGTTTTGTATTATCGGGGTCAATACAAAATTCGATTTCACGCCTAGGGTAGGCTAGAAAGTCTTCAAGAATACGCCAAGAAATTTATTAATAATAGAAATATCATTCAAAACCGTGACTCTCATCCAAGACTTGGATAGTACGTCACATTGATACCAACTGTGACTTCTATCCCTTAACCTAGATAGCACCTCACAATGATACCTATAAACTTGCCATCTTCATTCACGATGTCGCCTACTGTGAAAGTCCGCCGGTGCATTCCACACAAGGAAGTCAACAACGAAAGGTTGGGGCTTTTACTTATGGCTTGATATGACAATAATTGACTTTAGTAGTTTGGTTACTTGAATTCGCACAACAGGTTGGTTATGAATATAAAAGCTAATAACCTTACGAAAAGCATGATGAGTAGCTAACCAATTGATTCCGAAAATCACATCAAAGGCAAATATTTTCAAAAAGATAAGATCGACAGGTAACGTGAAAATGTTTATTTGAATTAAACAAGATTTAAAAATATTAGGGGTAACGAAGGCTCCTACTAACGAAGTTTCAACCAATAAGTCAAAGTTTAACTTCTTCTTGAGTCAAATTCAAACGTTGAACACAACTAGGTGAAATAAAAGAGTGGGTAAACCGGTATCTAACACGGTATAGACTTCGCAAGAGCTTATGATTAACTTACCCGTGATAATTTTATTCGTGTTCCTCGTCACGAGAAAAAAACGCTCTCTTAAACTACGGCTTTGGTTTGTCCGGGGATGACCTTTGGTGCCTCCATCCTAGTTGAATTTGTCTTGATGGCGACAAAATCGAGCTAAGTGACCTTCTCTTCCACAATTATAACATGCTTTTTGATGACATGATGACGCAGATTCGGACCGATGTGTCCCTCTCCTCCGCATTTGAAGCATATAATAGGTGGTCCTTCTCCTTCCTTAACAACAAAGTCTTTGGTGCCGACGTCTTTCCATCATTGTTGAATCTCCTTTTCTTGAAATGTCCATTCTTATTATTTTGGCCACGATTACCACCAAGTGGTTACCATATCCGCCTGTTGATTCCTCCACGCTTGTTGTCACCGCTTCGATGACTACTCTCCGGTATTATAATTTTCTTTACCGCTTCTTTTTAGTTGCGTTGACTCGTTATAGCGCTCCACTAATCGAGCCCTATTTACAACATCCGAATAAAAACACACGTTTATGAGAAATAAGATGTTGACGTATCTCCGCTTCAAACCTCTTAAAACATTCGCGCCATTCTCTCTTCATTATCCACCAAGTGGGGACTTAAACCATGATAACTCCGCAAATTTTGCCTCGTATTGCGACACGGCCATATTGTTTTGTTCTAACTTGATAAACTCCACCTCCTTCATGTGGCGAATACTTTCGGGAAAGTATTTGTCGTTGAAACGACTCTCGAACTTCTCCCAAGATATCTTCAAGACAAATGAAGTTGAGTACGCGTTTACCGATTCCCACCAAGAATCCGCCTCTCCGCAAGAACATAAAAGCGGCAAAAGGAACCTTTTGCTCCTGAGCATCCCAAGACATCAAATATTTTGGTAATCTGCTTTATCCATACTCCGCGCCGAAGTGGTTTTGTTCTCCTTAAACTCCGGTGGTCCCGGCTCCTTGAATTGTTTAGCGGTGACCGCCGAGAGTTTTCCGTGTTTCCACCTACGTTTTGGACAGAGTCGCTTTACCGATGTTGCATGAATTCTAAAACCTTTTAAACGCATCGTCATTCATCAATTGATCGGTGTTGTTGCATGGGAGGATTATCGCCATCCGTTGTACATTGTCCCGATTATTGATCCGTGGAGAATCAACGGTCTCTCGTGGCTCCATTGCTATTCTCAACATTCTCGGATGCCATTTTCAAACACCGCCACAAAATAAGGGTTAATTGATATGCAACATATTATCACTATATACTCGATGATAGACCAATCAAATACCAAATAAACTTAGGTAGGTCATACTAGCGAAGGAATTCCCTATCTCTCCCTCCTAGTTCTAGTCTCACATCTTAGTTGGGATCATATCCCTAAGCTCGATACCAACCGTGACGCCCCCAAAATTAGGTATACGTCACCCATCTTGGGTCGCCACTTACATGGTACATAAATTCAAATACAACTTACTTAACCTAAGCGTGGTGTACAATACGACATATAAACCGTGAGTTTGAATACAAATATTGTCTACTAGATATTATACAAACTCAAAAGGAGTCCTCATTACAACTATTATCACACTATTTCACGTAATAGTGAGGACTACTAATGCTATCCTCCGGACCATTACTCCGCTCCCCGACTCGTCTCCACCTATGTTCTCATTTCACAAGAGAACGGTGAAAGAAAGGTGAGCTCAACTAGCCCCAAGAAGAAATATTATGACTAAGATAATGCAGAATAAATTATCATTAGCCTTCAACAGGTGTTAAACCGATAAAATACAATGACAACCCGGCTTAATCTGCAGCTGAATATGCAATCCATTAAAAGAGTCAAGTAGAGAATAAAATCTACTATCTTTTAGGTTTTAAAAGGTTTTCATCATTTTTTTTTTATCACGAGACTCACTTTAATAAATAAACCACCACATCTAATCATCCGTATTACTGGCCAAGGATTTTCATCAAATTATCAATGGTCATGACTATACCGAATCACCCCCGGTCATAATCATACCAAAAACTATCTATCATCAACGCATTTGTGCCAACGAGGACTTTTATCACATCATTTATAACAAGCCATGATTATACCGAATGATCCTCGGTCATAATCATACTAAGTTCATCTACGCACGTAAGCCAAAAGATAACATAATATATCATGAGGATGATGACAATGACATAATAATTCAATAAAACAAGTTCAAGAATTATTTTATCCGAGAATTAAGTAACGCCCAAATTGTCAACAAGATCTTTGTTTTGTAGAGTAAAATTCAAGAATGATCAGAAGAATATTTCCATGAAAAGATACTGGATGAAACGCAAATATCAAGGATATTCTACTAATTTCATGGAGTATAGAAGTCAAAGTTTTAACCAACTGGGTATAATAAAGAATGGAATAACAAAAGAAATCACCACGCATGCGGTACTTCGATAGACCAGGTTATTCCAACAGAATAATAATAACGGAACCGTGTCGGTGAAATTCACAACCCAGGATGATCAAATGAATAATAAATCTTTGAATAATAAACAATGGAACCGGTCAGTGTAAAACACACGCATGTGATATTCCAATGTAATAATAAATGGAATAATAAACAATGGAACCAGTCCGTGTAAAACACATGAGATGTGATATTCCAAATGAATAATAAATGCGGAATAATAAACAATGGAACTGTGTCAGTGTAAAACACACGAGAGCATGGATATTCCAATGTAATAATAAAGAATGGAATAATGAAGAAGATCACCAAGTATAGGGGATTACAGATATCTGAGTTATTCCAATGAATAAATAAGGATGGAATAACATAAGGATTTCACCAAGTATAGGGTATGTCGCATATACAAAGTTATGTATAGGGTATACCACTTTTACAAAAGTTATTCCAATGTAATAATAATGAATGGAATAACAAAAGTTCTCTTCATGAATAAGAAAGAAGAATAACACCTTACTACACGGTACAACAAATAATACCCCTTACCTTAAAGAACCTGAATATTGGAAAAGTGAAGTAGCGAGAATACTCTTCTTCTTTCTCTATAGATTTTCTCTCTATAGCTTCTCTCTATAATTTTCTCTCTAGAGTTTCAAATTGAATTAGTAAGAAAATAATGAAGGAATGAGCTTTATTTATAGGAAAATAGAATGCATAGTAATTAATCCATGAACGATCCAGATTGATTTACTTTAATCGATTTCGGTTCATATTTAAAGCAAAATCTTTTAAATAAAATATCATATATTCTATTTATATAAAAACATTTTACTATGCAAACACTATGCAACACTATGCAAAAACACTATACAAAATACTATGCAACACTATGCATAATAAAATATAATATATTCTATTTTTAAAATAACTTTAATAAAGTATTCATTTTATATAAAAAGATGTTTCGCATTTTATTACGTTAATAATACGAATAAAATAAAACGTCATTATCGCTATAATAATTCATATTATTAATCGACAATAATGGAATCAAACCGAGTGACTTCTCACATAAGCATCAATAATCAATACCGTAATGCTCTTATGCAACCACACGACATCTTTGTATTTTTACTACCGAGTAGTTTCAACAAGATCAACGGTAAAACTTCCGCCGTTATTTCAATAAAATATTTTTGTCGCTTTTTCAATCCGACAATAATTACATTGTAGGGTCCACCAATGATTGAGTAGTTAACGAATATTCCCGCTAAACCGAATATTCCCCGATCAATCGAATATAATATAACCACTTGCATACTTTGCAAAATTTATAAATACTACCCACAACTATAATATTATCTCAAATTCACACCATAATATTAAAAAATTATTTCGACAAAATTTAAATCTTTATTGATAAAATCTGGGGTCTCACATATTTAGTCCTTGATTTAATTTTATGGACTACGTTTTTTATTTCTAAGGATTAACAATCCCAAGGGTGGAGGTGGTATTATATAGTGTACCCCATTTGGGGTATCAAATGACGTTAGAAATGATAACAAATATTTTTAGAATGTTGTGAAATTATCAAAACAGTCGTATCATTTTTTATTTTCATTGTGGCATAATAGATGGAGCATGTGATCAATTAAGTATTTAATGAAATGTTGCTTTTTCAGCTTTTGGTTATCATATTTGAATAGGCCTCATATGTATTCGTATCTTTCAAAATTAATCGTGTTAAAAATTATAGAACTACGTATACGCCGGCCTTTCAAATGTGCCTTTAAGGAAATATTGTTATCCTACCTAACTGGCAACCAGTTATATTTGTCATCTATTTCTGATATTTGGGTGCCTATTCTGGCAACACTACATGTTTTTTGTTTGTTAGAAATGAGACTAAGCAAGTGTCCATGGTAGTCCCTCTCCCTCTTTCCTCCCCCTCTACCTTGAAAAGTTGTGCATTTGGTCTAGATTCTTTAGGAGCTTAGGTAATGGTTTGGTGCACTTCCAGGTGAAATGCGCTCAGGTTCTTCTCGAGGTGGAGATAAAGGTGGATGCCCGGATAAGAATAAGAATCTTGCTCTTCTTCATTACGCAGCTGGTTATGGCAGGAATGAGTGTGTAACACTTCTGCTTGAAAATGGAGCTGGTTATGCTTGTAAAACAAGGGTTAATTAAAGAAATTAACATATCACATAATATCCCTATATTCTGACCAACCAACAAATAAGCTTAGGTAGGACACACTAGCGAAAGATTTACTAGTCTCTCCCTCCTAGTTCTATTCCCTGATCTCGGCCAGAGATCATATCCCTAAGCTCTGATACCAACTGTGACGCCCCCAAAATAGGTATATATCACCCATTTTGAGTCGTCAATAACATCGTACATAAACAACTACAATTTTATTAATACAACATATAAACTGTGAGTTTAAATACAAATATTGTCTCCTAGATAATATCAACACTCAAATAAGTTCTCATTACAATTATTGATATATTATTTTACAAAAATGGTGAGGACTACTAAAACAACTTTCTAAGACCTTCATTCCATACCCCGACTAGTACTCGCTACATTCTCGCCTCTTGAGAAGAAAAATAGAACAAAAAGGAAAAGGGTGAGCTCAACTAACCCAGTAAAGAATATCATGACTAAGATAATATAGAACAAATTATCGTTAGTCTTCAACACGGAAAAATCTGATAAAATACAATAGACAACAAGTTTCAGATCAATATTCGCAGCGGAAATAATAATTCATAGATGAGTTACGTAGAGAATGAAATCTACTATAATCTATGAATTTAATAGTCCATCATCATTATTTTATCCCTGTAACATCAATCAATATTCATCTTGAATCATATATTCATCTTTACACTACAAGCCAAAGATATTCATCAGTTGGTCATGTTCATCTCAACACATGTTCATCTTTGCACTACGGCCAAAGATATTCATCAGAAAATCATTAATCTTTGCACTTACTGCCAAAGATATTCAAGTAAAATCATCATTTAGGATCGAGGATGATGAAAATATTTTTAAAAAAACGAATCCAGTGAAACAAAAGAACAAATATTAAGGATTTGTACTTTAAACAATCCGGGTTCAAAAATACTTCATAAATAATCATAGTGGAGCAAAATTCAAGAATGATCAAAACATGGATATAATCAAAGCTAGTATCCATAATAGATATTTTGGACAAAAAATAAAAATTTAATTTTTCTGTGAATAGTTCCGTATTCGTGAATAGTGTCGTATACGTGAATAGTAATCCCGACACTAAAAGACAAGAATTTCACAAGAAAAATAATATCAATATTCCGGTGTAATGATATTAGAAGAAATAATATCATTTTTAAAGAAATAATATCCCTTACCTCGAAAAGACGGTACTTCTGACTGGAATACTGAATATAGTGCTAAAGGGAACTTGTACCGTATAGCAACACTCAAAGTATCAAAATACTTACAAGAAACGCTCGATAAAATATAAATAGAAAGAGAGAAAACTTCAGTTTCTGGTGTGATTTTCAATTTTAACCTAAGCACCCTATTTATAGGAAAATACTTAGAACACCAAAGCAGAAAATTTAATAAAATATTAATATATATATATATATATATACAAATTTCTTACGCCCACTTTCTTAGATCTGAATTCAGCAATTTGCATCACATGCAAGACCCACAATTAATGACAAAAATGTTTTTCATATTGAAAATAATTAAAACTTCCAAAAATTAATTATTTCGGAACTTCGAAACTTCAATAATTCATAATAAATAGTTATGTTGTTAGAAAAATTCAAACCTTATGTTTTTCTCATAGGAAATTTCATTCTCTACAACTTTGCAGAAGAAAGTTTTTCCAAATTCCAAATGTAAACCCGCAATGAAATCCACAAACCAAGCGATTTTTACGTGCTATAATAAAATTTCAGTCAAGAAATGGGCCCACAGACATGTTTAACATGTTTTAAATAACTTTTACAACAAAAATACTCTTCCTTCTCATATATTCATATATCCCATATTCATTGTAAAAATATCACCATTATTATATTATTAAAATATAATAATATATATTTAAATGAATTATTTTATCGTAAAGATAAAATATCAATTTTTAATAATTTTCACTTTAAAATTTTCTCCATCTATATCCACATAAAATAAATATTTTCCTTATCATATAAATCAATAATTAATTATTCACAAATAATATTACAGAATCACAATATCGCAAACGGTAGTTGCTCCTAAGAAAGAGGGGCTTTCAATAAGGATTTCTCTTCATGGCGCGTAATTAGGTGACCAAACCTGTGACGCCCCCAAAATAGGTATACATCACCCATTCTGAGTTGTCAATACATGGTATAGAAACAACTACAACTTTATTATTACAACAGAAAAACTGTGAGTTTGAATACAAATATTATCTTCTGCATAATATCTATACTCAAATAAATCCTCATCACATTTATTGATACATTATTTTACAAAAATGGTGAAGACTACTAAATGACTCTCTCTAGAACCTTCATTCCATACCCCGACTGCGTACTCGCTATATTCTCGCCTCCCGAGAAGAAAATGGAACAAAAAGGAAAAGGTGAGCTCAACTAGCCGAAAAAGAATATTATGACTAAGATAATATACAACAAATTATCGTTAGTCTTCAACAGGGAAAAATCTAATAGAATACAATAGACAACCAGTTTTAAATCAACAACTACAGCGGAAACAAAAATTCATTAGAAGATGAAAAATATTTTAAAGAAAACGAATCTAGTGAAACAAAAGAACAAATATTAAGGATTAAGGATTTGTACTTTGTTTTATCCATGTCCAAAAATACTTCATAAGTAATCAGAGTGGAGTAAAATTCAAGAATGATCAAAACATGGATACAATCAAAGCTAATATCCAGAATAGATATTTTGGACGAAAAGGAAAATTTTCATTTTTCGATGAATAAGGTCAAATATTCGTGAATAAGATCAGATAGTGAATAGTCTGCCAGATACGTGAATAGTAATCTGACACTAAAAGTTCCAAATTTGATTAAAATTTCAGATCAATACTTCTAAGATAATGATATTAGAATAAATAATATCATTAAAAAAATAATATCCCTTACCTCGAAAGATCAAGATTTTAAATTTAAACAAACAGGATATAAAGCTATGACTTGAACTCAGTAATCAGATATAGCAATACTCAAAATATACTCAAGATACTCACAAGAATATGCTCGATAATATAGAGAGAGAAAACATCAATTTCTGGTATGATTTTCAATTCTAACCTAAGCACCCTATTTATAGGAAAATGCTTAGAACACCAAAGTAGAAAATTTATTAAATATTATTATATTTTTCCAAAATCTCATACGCACACTTCTTCCAACTGATTTCAGCCTCTATCACATGTTACATAAGGGCCTCAAAATGAACAACACGTTTTTGTAATTAAAAATATTTTAAACTTCCAAAAATCAATTATTTCGGAGCTTCGGAACTTCAATAATTCACAATAAATAGCCCTTTTGTCAGAAAATTCAAATCTCACATGTTTTTATAGGAAATTCCATTATCTACAACTTTACAGAAGGAAGTTTTTCCAAATTTCAAACAGAAATTGACCGAAATCCACAAACGGACGATTTTACAAAAAGCTATAATCAAATTTCGATCAAGAAATGGGGTCCACAAACACATAAAACATGCTTTAAATATTTTTGGTAACAAAAATACTCCTCCTCCACATATACTCATATATCCCACATTCATCGTAAAAATATCATCATTATTATATTATTAAAATATAATAATATATTTAAATGAATTATTTTATCGAAAAAGATAAAATTTCAATTTTCAACAATTGTCACATTAAAAATTTTCTCCATCTATATCCACATAAAATCAATATTTTCCTCATCATATGAATCAATAATTAATTATTCACAAATAATATTATGTAATCACAATATTGACAACGAGCGGTTCAAGAGAAAGGGGCTTTCAATAAGAATTTCTCCTTCTTCGCGCCATGCAATTAGATGACCAAACCTCTCCTTGAGATGTAACTTTCTAGACATTGCCAATAATGTTATCTAATAATATTATTCAGATAATATGAATTATTGCTCGATAATGAAAAATACCGTGTAATGACAATTATTGAAACAACAACAATATAAAATATCAACGCAACAATTATTAAATCAATAAAATATTGAGCGAAGAATTATCGTGAACCATTATTGAGTAAAGGTCTTCTTACGTAAGAATCAATAATTGGTGCAATCATCGTGCTACTTTGTTTTTAACCAATTTAGTATTTTAACAAGATTAACCAGTAATAACTACGCCAAGTTATTTTTAAACAACTTATATTTGTCGCTTTCTTCATCCAATCGTTTTCAGTTATGGGCCCATACATGGTCTGCGTCGTCGCATTAATATTCCCGACGCATATGAATATTCCATGACCAAACGAATATTCCCTGACAACAATGAATATTTTATAACCACTTGCTTATTTTGAAATATTTGCGTATTTTACCCATAACTATCTACATTAATCAAATCAACCCTTACTATTTCAAAATAATAAATAGAGAAAATTAAATTTCATTAATAACAAGTTGGGGTCTTACAAAACCTCTCCTTAGACAGAACTTTCTAGACATTGCCAATAATGTTATCTAATAATATTATTCAAATAATATAAATTATTAATCTGATAAAGGAAAATATGTGTAATGACAATTATTGAAACAACAATAATATAAAATATCAACGTAGCAATTATTGAATCAATAAAATAAAATATTGAATAGTAACTCATCGTAATAATTATTGAGTAAAGGCCTTCTACGTAATAATCAATAATTAGTGCAATATTGTGCTATCTTGTGTTTTAACCACAAGGGTATTCCAACAAGAGATACTTGGTAACAACCACGCAATTATTTATAAACAACTTATACTTGTCGTTTTCTTCATCCAATCGATTTGGTTTCCCACACAAGGTCGCTGCTTGGTAAATACGAATATTCCCCGACAGTAAGAATATTCCACGACCAAACGAATATTCTCCAACAACAATGAATATTTTATAACCACTTGCTTATTTGAAATATTTGCGCATTTTACCCATAACTAACCACATTAATCAAATCAACCCTTACTATTTCAAAATAATAAATAGAGGAAATTTAATTTCATTTATAATAAACTGGGGTCTTACAACCTCCCCTCCTTATAAAATTTCGTCCTCAAAATTGACGTACATACCTTGTGTTTCGAAAAGGTGAGGATACCTCGCTTTCATTTCCGTTTCCAACTCCCAAGTCATTTCCTCAATAGCATGGTTCCTCCACAAAACTTTGACTTGTGGTATGACCTTTGTACGTAAGACATGCTCCTTCTTATCCAAGATCTTGACAGGTACCTCCTCGTACGTTAAGTCTTCAGCTATCTCGTCCGGTTCTAACTCAATAACGTGGTTCGAGTCTTTCACATATTTACGAAGCACAGATATATGAAAAATATTATGAACACGAGACATACTTAGAGGTAACACGAGTCTATAGGCTACATTTCCTACTCGGTCAAGAATCTGAAATGGACCAATAAATCGTGGATTGAGCTTTCCTCTTTTCCCAAATCTTATATGTAAGACCCCAACTTTTATAAATAAAGATGAATTTTCTATAAATATTATTTTTGAATATTATGGAATAATTTGATATAATGTTATAGTTGTGGGTAATATTTATAAATTTTGCAAAATATGCAAGTGGTTATATTATATTCGATTGGTGGGGAATATTCGGTTTTAGCGAGGAATATTCGACAACTACTCAATCATTGGTGGACCCACAATGTAATTATTCACGATTGAGAAAACGACAAAAAATATTTTATTAAAATAACGGCGGAAGTTTTACCGTTGATCATTGTTGAACTACTCTAGTAGTAAAAAAGTACGAGAATACGTGTGGTTGCATAAGAAGACACCAGTATTGATTATTGATGCTTATGTGAGAAGTCACTCAATTTGATTCCATTATTGTCGATTAATAATATGAATTATTTATAGCGATAATGACGTTTTGTTTTATTCGTATTATTAACGTAATAAAGCGAAACATCTTTTTATATAAAATGTAATACTTTATTAAAGTTATTCTATAAATAAAATATATAATATTTTATTATGCATAGTGTTTTGCATAGTATTGCATAGTGTTTGCAGATAGTAAAATGTTTTATATAAATAGAATATATTATATTTTATTTAAAAGATTTTTTTAAATATGGACCGTCGATTAAAGTAAATCAACTGGACCGCTCATGGATTAATTACTATGCATTCTATTTTCCTATAAAAGAAGCTCATTCCTTCATTATTTTCTTTATTTAATTCAATGAAACTCTCAGAGAGAGAAACTATGAGAGAAAGAAGAAAAGTATTCGCTACTTCACTTTGCCAATATTCAGATTCTTCTAAGGTAGGGAATATTATTTGTTGTATCGTAAAGTGTTATTCTTTTGTATTCATGAAGAGAACTTCTTTTGTTATTCCATTCTTATATATTCATTGGAATAACCTGTATAACGCTTAATCCCCTATACTTGGTGATCTTCTTCTTTATTCCATTCTTCTATTATTCATTACATTGAACATCCATGCTCGTGTGTTTAACACCAGGACTGTTTAAAATCTTTATTATTCTGTTGGAACATCCTGCATACGTGTGTTTTACGGACCGGTTCCATTTTTTATCATTCTGTTGGAATATCCTATCTATGTGTTTTACACCGGATCTGGTTCCATCTTTATTATTCTGTTGGAACATCCTGTCGGTGTGAATTTCACCTGACCTTGTTGTGTTATATTATTCTGTTGGAATAACCTGCCTGTGCGGTCTATCGCATGCATGGTGATTTCTTTTGTTATTCCATTCTTTATTATACCCAGTTGGTTAAAACTTTGACTTCTATACTCCATGAAATTAGTAGAATATCCTTGATATTTGCGTTTCATCCAGTATCTTTTCATGGAAATATTCTTCTGATCATTCTTGAATTTTACTCTACAAAGCAGTATCATGTTGACAGTTTGGATGTTATTAGTTCCTGAATAACTTAATTCTTGAACTTGTTTTATTGAATTCTTATATCATTGTCATCATCCTCATGTTTTTTTAAAGTCATCTGTGGCCTGTAGAGCATGGATGGACTTGGTATGATTATGACCAGGGATTATTCGGTGTAATCATGACCGTAATGTTACAAATGATGTGGTAAAAGTCCTCAGTGGCCGTAGTGCATTGATGGACAGTTGTTGGCATGATCATGACCATTAATGAATACACAACTATTCTTGGCCCGTAGTGCAGGAATAATTGTGGTCGTGATACTAAAGAATATCCTTGGCCGTAGTGCAGGGGTGATTCGATGATGTGGATTATTTATTAAAGCTGAGTCTCAGCTATAACAGTGATGAAAAACCTTTTAAATCATAAAAGATAGTAGATTTTATTTTCTACTTGACTCTTTTAATGGATTGCTTGTTCCGCTGCAGTTAAACTTGATGTTTATTATATTTTATCAGTTTAACAATGTTGAAGGCTATTGATAATTTATTTTGCATTATCTTAGTCATAATATTTCTTACTGGGCTAGTTGAGCTCACCCTTTCTTTCACTGTTCTCTTGTGAAATGAGAACATATTTGGGACGAAGTCGGGAACGAAGTAATGGTCCGAGAGGATAGCATTAGTAGTCCTCACTATTACGTGAAATAGTGTGATAATAATTGTAATGAGGACTCCTTTTGAGTTTGTATAATATCTAGTAGACAATATTTGTATTCAAACTCACGTTTATGTCGATTGCATACCTACGCTTATATTAGTAAGTTGTATTTAAATTACGTACCATGTATCCGACTACCCAAGATGGGTGATGTATACCTAATTTTGGGGCGCCACGGTTGGTATCGTAGCTTAGGATATGATCCCGCCTAAGATGTGAGAATAGTACTAGGAGGGAGAGACGGGGAATACCTTCGCTAGTATGACCTACCTAAGTTTATGTGCTATTTTATTGGTTTCGGTCAAAATGTAAAGATAATTGTTACATGTCAATTAATCTTTTGTTTTTGGGCGAGATCTGAAAATGACATCCGAGAATGTTGAGAATAAGAATGGAGCACAAAGCGATCGTTGATTCACCACATATCAATAATCGAGGATAATGTGCATCGTGAAGGCGATAATCCTCACGCAAACAATAACACCGACCAAATGATGAATGATCAAATGTTCAGAGGCTTTTATGCAATTTATGCAACAATGAAAGAGAGCGACTCTTGTCCAAAACATAGGTGGAAACACGGAAAACTCTCGGCATGGTCACCATTAAACAATTCAAGGAGCTGGGACCACCGTAGTTTAAGGGAGAGCCAAAACCACTTGGCGGAAGCATGGATAAAGCAGATTACCAAGATATTTGATGTCTTGGGATGCTCAAAAGCAAAAGGTTCCCTTTCGCTTTTTTATGTCAAGGAGAGAAAGGATTCGTGGGAATCGGTAGAAACATACTCAACTCTTTGTCATCAAGATATCTTGGGAGAAGTTCCAGAGTCATTCAACGACAAATACTTTCCGAAAGTATTCGCCACATGAAGGAGGTGGAGTTTATCAAGTTGGAACAAAACAATATGACCGTGTCGCAATACGAGGCAAAATTTGGGGAGTTATCACGGTTCACGCCCCACTTGGTGGATAATGAGAGAGAATGGCGCGAATGTTTTTAAGAGGTTTGAAGTCGGGAGATACGTCAACATCTTATTTCTCATAAACCGTGTTTGTATTCGGATGTTGTAAATAGGCTCGATTAGTGGAGCGCGATAACGAGTCAACGCGAACTAAAAAGAAGCGGTAAGCAAAATTATAATACCAAATGGAGAGTAGTCATCGAAGCGGTGACAACAAGCGTGGAGGGAATCAAGAAAGGCAGATACGGTAACCACGCCGGTGGTAATCGGGGCCAAAACAATAAGAATGGATATTTCAAGAAACGGAGATTCAACAATGATGGAAAGACGTCAAGACCAAAGACCGTTGTTAAGGAAGGAGAAAGACCACCTATCATATGCTTCAAATGCGGAGAAGAGGACACATCGATCCGAATCGTGCCATGTAGTCAAAGCATGTTATAATTGTGGAAGAGAAGGTCACTTAGCTCGATTTTGTGGTTTCTAGAAGACAAATTCAACTAGGATGGAGGCACCAAAAGTAGTCCAGAAAAGTCAAACCCAGAAAGCAAGGGAGAGCGTTTGTTGTGACCTCCTAGAGAGCAAGAGGAACCGAATGAGGTCATCAGGTAAGCTTATCATAAACTCTAATGAAGTCTATACTTTATTTGATAAGGGTTCTACCCATTCTTTTATTTCTCCTACTTTGCGCTCATCGATTAAATTTGACTCAGGAGAAATTAGACTTTGACTTATCTGTGGAAACTCCGTTGGGAGAAACCTTCATTACATCCACTTTGCTTATAAGTCTTGTTTGGTTCAAATCAAGTACCTCACATTACCGTCAATCTTATTTCATTAAAATACTTGCATTTGACGTGATTCTAGGGATTGATTGGTTAACTACTTATCATGCAAAAATTGATTGTTTTCGTAAGGTTGTTAGCTTTCATATTCCTAATCAACTTATTATGCGAATTCAAACGACCAAACCATTAAAATCAATCACGGTCATCTCAAGCCATAAAGCTATTCGTTTATTGAAAAACGGATGTCAAGCTTTCTTAGCTCATGTCACGATTTAAACAAAAATACGCCGGTTTTGAGCGATATTTCTATTGTTAATAAATTTCCGACGTATTCCCGAAGAACTTCGCCTACCCCAGAGCGTGAAATTGAATTTTGTATCGACCTTGAACCCAGACAAAACCTATTTCCAAAGCCCCATATCGAATGGCTCTATTGAACTTCGTGGAGTTAAAGACCCAACTGCAGGAATTGTTAGACATTGGCTTTATTCGTCTAGTACTTCTCCTTGGGGTGCTCTGTTTTTTCGTGAAGAAGAAAGATAGGAGTATGCGACTTTGTATTGATTATCGGGAGTTGAATCATGTCACCATCAAAAATAGGTATCCATTGCCACGTATTGATGACTGTTTGACGATTCAGTAAAGGAGCCAAATTCTTTTCAAAGATTGATCTTCGTTAGGATATCACCAATTGAAGATTAAAACCACCGACATTCCAAAGACGGCTTTCGGAGTAACTCGAGACGGGCATTATGAATTCCTAGTCATGTCCTTTGGATTGACTAATGCTCCTGCTGCCTTCATGGATATGATGAACCGAGTATTCAAGAAATATTTAGATCACTTTGTGGTCGTCTTTATTGATGACATCCTTATTTATTCCAAAAGCCGTGAAGATCATGAGCAACACTTGAGGCTGACACTCCAAAAGCTTCGTGAATATAAGCTTTATGCCAAGTTAAAGAAATGCGAATTTTGGCTTGAAGAAGTAGCATTCCTTGGGCACGTGGTATCAAGTCATGGAATATCTGACCCAAAGAAAGATTGAAGCTATTCAAAGTGGGAACAACCTAAATCGATGGATCAAGCACGTAGCTTTCTCGGTTTAATTTGGTTATTATCGGAGATTCGTGGAAGGTTTTCTCGAATCGCTACTCCATCGATTTCGGTGACTCAAAAAGATACAAAGTTCGGTTAGAAGCGAAGAATGTGAGAAGAGTTTTCAAGAACTCAAGAGGAGACTTATTTATTTTGTTCGACAATACCATCTCGGCTCGGAGGGATTTGTCATCTCTGATGATGCTTGGGCAAAGGGTTGGGATGTGTTCTTATGCAACATGGAAAAGTTATAGTTTATGCCTCATGACAACTCAAAGAATATGAGAGGAATTATCCTACTCATGATCCGGAGTTAGCGGTGTATTATCTTGCACTTAAAATTTGGAGGCATTACTTGTATGGGGAGAAAGTGGAGATCTTTACGGATTATAAAAGCCTCAAATATTTCTTCACTCAAAAGGAACTCAACACGCGCGACAACGACGTTGGCTTGAATCATTGAAAGATTATGATCATACCATCCAATACCATCCTCGAAAAGCGAACGTGGTAGCTAACGATTGAAAGGTAAGATCGTATGCAAGCACGAAGTGCGTTATTGTCAACACAAAGGCCCATTTTGTGTGACTTGCAAAGGATGGAGATAGAGTTAAAGACTCTGGGGACGCGTGTGATGATAGCGAATATACTGAGTAGAACCGACTTTAATCGATAAAGTTAAAGTCGCAAGCTACTGGACTGGAGTCGATGCGCATGAGGAAGAAAAGTGCAAAGAGGGTGCTATCTTGGGAAGCAAGAATCGATGAAGAAGGAATACTTGAGTCAACTCTGCACTTTGTGTTCTAACGACCACGATTTAAAGTATAATATCATGATGGAGGAGCACAACACACCATTTGCAATCCATCTCAGGAGTACCAAATGTATCATGATATTCGTCATACATTTTGGTGGAGCAATATGAAGAGAGATATAATATTTGTTTATCTCAAGGTGTCTAACTTGTTAACGAGTTAAAAAGCGGAGCATCAAGTACCAAAAGGTCCATTGCAACCACTTGAAATTCCGAATGGAAGTGGGAGCACATTACCATGGATTTCAAGCACGGCCTTCCTAAGGTTTCTCAAGGCATTGATGCGATTTGGGTCATTGTTGATAGATTGACCAAGTCTGTTCATTTCTTACCGATACGAGAAATTTATACACTTGAACGTCTTGCTTTCGTATGTACATAAACGAGATTGTAAGATCGCATGGTATGCGCAGAGTATCCATTATTTCGATCGAGACCCAAGATTCACTTCACGATTTTGGGTTAGTTTGCAAAAAGCTATGGGCACAGATTTTTACGATTTAGCTCTAAGATATCATCCTCGACGGAGACGGACAATCGGAGAGGACTATTCAAACTCTTGAAGATCTATTAAGACTCTGTGTCCTTGATTTCAATGAGAGTTGGGACAAGTTCTTACCATTGGTGGAGTTTTCCTACAACAACAGTTATCAAGCAAGTATTGGCATGGCTCCATTCGAAGCTTTGTATGGAAGAAAGTGTCGCTTCTCAAAGTATCTTTGGGATGAGGTGGATGAAGCAACGTTGTTGGGACCGGAGTTGGTACGTATGACTACGGAAAAGATTCAAACGATCCCGACAAACGTATAAAAACCTCACAAAATCGATAAAAAGAGTTATCTTGATCTTCATCGAAAGGACGTGGAATTCGATATAGGAGATCATGTGTTGTTAAGAGTTGCTCCATGGAAAGGAGTTACAAGATTTGGAAAGAGAGAAAACTTAATCCTCGATTCATCGGTCCATTTTAATCCTCGATCGAGTAGGAGGCGTGGCCTATAGACTCGCTTTCTGCTTGAAATATGTCTCGTGTTCATAACGTTTTCACATATCCATGTTACGTAAATATGTGAAAGACCCTAACCATATTATTGAGTTAGAACCGCATTTAAATAGCGGAAGATTTGACGTATGAAGAGGTTCATGTTCAAATTTTGGATAAGAAGGAACATATTCTACGCTCCAAGGTTATACCTCAAGTCAAAGTTTTGTGGAGGAACCACGATGTTGAGGAAATGACTTGGGAGTTAGAATCGAAATGAAATCAAGGTATCCTTACCTCTTCGACATACCAGTGCACGTACCCTAATTTCGATGGCAAAATTTCATAAGAAGGGAGGTTGTAAGACCCCAACTTTTATAAATAAAGATGAATTTTCTATAAATATTATTTTGAATATTATGGAATAATTTGATATAATGTTATAGTTATGGGTAATATTTATAAATTTTGCAAAATATGCAGTGGTTATATTATATTCGATTGGTGAGGGAATATTCGGTTTAGCGAGGGAATATTAAATACAACTACTCAATCATTGGTGGACCCCACAATGTAATTATTATTGTCGGATTGAGAAAACGATAAAAAATATTTTATTAAAATAACGGCGGAAGTTTTACTGGTTGATCTTGTTGAACTACTCTTAGTAGTAAAGTACGATGTCGTACGTGTGGTTGCATAGTAAATTACACGGTATTGATTATTGATGCTTATGTGAGAAGTCACTCGGTTTGATTCCATTATTGTCGATTAATAATATGAATTATTATAGCGATAATGACGTTTTGTTTTATTCATATTATTAACGTAATAAAAGCGAAACATCTTTTTATATAAAAGCGAGAATACTTTATTAAAGTTATTCTATAAATAAAATATATAATATTTTATTATGCATAGTGTTTTGCATAGTGTTGCATAGTGTTTGCATAGTAAAATATTTTATATAAATAGAATATATTATATTTTATTTAAAAGATTTTGCTTTAAATATGGATAGTCAGATTAAAGTAAATCAACTGGACCGATTCATGGATTAATTACTATGCATTCTATTTTCCTATAAATAGAAGCTCATTCCTTCATTATTTTCTTACTTAATTCAATGAAACTCAGAGAGAGAAACTAGAGAGAAAGAAGAAAAGTATTCGCTACTTCACTTTGCCAATATTCGGTTCTTCTAAGGTAGGGAATATTATTTGTTGTACCGTAAAGGGTGTTATTCTTTTGTATTCATGAAGAGAACTTCTTTTGTTATTCCATTCTTATTTATTCATTGGAATAACTCAGATATCTGTGGAATCCCCTATACTTGGTGATCTTCTTCTTTTATTCCATTCTTCTATTATTCATTTGGAACATCACATGCGTGTGTTTTACAGGACCTAGTTCCGCCTTCTTTATTATTCTGTTGGAACATCCTTACGTGTGTTTTACTAGGACTGGTTCCGCTTTTTATCATTATGTTGGAATATCCTATTCGTGTGTTTTACAACGGATCCGGTTCCATCTTTATTATTCTCATTGGAACATCCCTGTTGGTATGAATTTCACCGACCGGTTACGTTATTTATTATTCATTGGAATAATAACTCTGTCTTGATCTATCGTATGCATGGTGATTTCTTTTGTTATTCCATTCTTTATTATACCCGGTTGGTTAAAACTTTGACTTCTATACTCCATGAAATTAGTAGAATATCCTCGATATTTTGCGTTTCATCCAAAGATATCTTTTCATGGAAATATTCTTCGATCATTCTTGAATTTACTCTACAAAGCATATCATGTTGTGATTTGGATGTTATTAGTTCCTGAATAACTTAATTCTTGAACTTTTTTATTGAATTCTTATATCATTGTCATCATCCTCATGTTTTTTTAAAGTCATCATGTATTTCGTAGAGCATGGATGGACTTGGTATGATTATGACGTGGATTATTCGGTGTAATCATGGAGTAGTAATGTTACAAATGATGTGGTAAAAGTCCTCGATTGGGTCAGTAGTGCATTGATGGACGATTGTTGGCATGATCATGACCATTAATGAATACACAACTATTCTTGGCCCGTAGTGCATGAATAATTATGGTCGTGATACTAAAGAATATCCTTGGTAGTAGTCAAGGGGGTGATTCGATGATGTGGATTATTTATTAAAGTGAGTCTCGACTATATGGTTGATGAAAAACCTTTTAAATCATAAAAGATAGTAGATTTTATTTTTACTTGACTCTTTTAATGGATTTCTTGTTCACCGCAGATTAAACTTGATGTTTATTATATTTTATCGGTTTAACCGTTGAAGGCTATTGATAATTTATTCGCATTATCTTAGTCATAATATTTCTTCTTGGGCTAGTTGAGCTCACCCTTTCTTTCACCGTTTCTTCGTGAAATGAGAACATAAATTTGGGAGACGAGTCGGGGAACGAAGTAATGGTCCAGAGGATAGCATTAGTAGTCCTCACTATTCTGTGAAATAGTGTGATAATAATTGTAATGAGGATTCCTTTTGAGTTTGTATAATATCTAGTAGACAATATTTGTATTCAAACTCACAGTTTATGTCGTATTGTACACGACAGTTATATTAGTAAGTTGTATTTAAATTCTTTACCATGTATCTGACTACCCAAGATGGGTGATGTATACCTAATTTTGGGGGCGTCACATTATAACTCCCTTCCATGGGGCAACACGCAACAAAACATGATCCCCAATACTAAATTCCACGTCCTTTCGATGAAGATCCGCATAACTCTTTTGTCAATCTTATGTCGTTTGTATACGTTGTCAAATCATTTGGATCTTTTCTATAGTAATATGTACCAACTCTGGTCCCAAAAATGTTGCTTCACCCACCTCATCCCAACATACTAGAGAGCGACACTTTCTTCCATACAATGCTTCGAATGGAGCTACCCCTATACTTGCCTGATAACTGTTGTTGTAGGAGAATTTCACCAATGGTAAATACTTATCCCAACTCCCTTTGAAGTCTAGGACACAGAGTCTTAATAGATCTTCAAGAGTTTGAATAGTCCTCTCTGATTGTCCGTCCGTTTGAGGATGGTATGCCGAACTGAATCGTAAATCCATGCCCATAGCTTTTTGCAAACTAACCCAAAATCGTAAAGTGAATCTTGGGTCACGATCCGAAACTATGGATACTGGCATGCCATGCAATCTCACAATCTCATTTACATACATATGAGCAAGACTTTCAAGGGAATAAGTCTCCCGTATTAGCAAGAAATGAGCAGACTTGGTTAATCTATCAACAATAACCCAAATAGCATTTATGCCTTGAGAAACCATGGGAAGACCCGTAATGAAATCCATGGTAATGTGTTACCACTTCTATTTCGGAATCTCAAGTGGTTGCAATGGGCCCTTAGGCACTTGATGCTCCACCTTCACACGTTGACAAGTTAAACACCTTGAGATAAACTTTGCAATCTCTCTCTTCATATTGTTCCACCAAAATGTATGTCAAAGATCACGATACATTTTGGTACTTCCAGGATGGATTACAAACGGTGTATTGTGTGCCTCCATCATGATCTTGTTCTTCAAATCAGAGTCGTTAGGAACACAAAGTCTGGAGTGGACTCGAAGTATTCATTCTTCATCGATTCTTGCTTCTGGAATAGCACCTTCTTGTACTTTCTTCTTCATATGCATTAGCTTCAGGTCTGTGGCTTGAGCAACTTTAACTTTATCGATTAAATTTGGTTCTATGTGTATACTTGGCATCATCGCACTCGTTCCTGCATATGATCTTCTACTCAACGCCGCGTCCACTACCGCGTTTGCTTTTCTAGGATGGTATTGAATGGTGTGGTCATAATCTTTTAACTTATTTCGAGCCAACGTCGTTCTTTGCATGTTGAGTTCTTTTGGGTGAAGAAATATTTGAGGCTTTTATGGTCCGAATATATCTCCACTTTCTCCCCATATAGATAGTGCCTCCGGATCTTTAATAGCGAACGCATTGCACGCTAACTCTAGATCATGAGTAGGATAATTCCTCTCATATTCTTTAAGTTGTCGCAAGGCATAGGTGAAAGTAATAATATACACAAGCCAATCATGTTTGATGATAAAGCATATACTTTGTAACAATCTTATTCATTTATTAATAAAAGTATTAATTTATTAAAGGCTTTTAATTATCTACATGATGTTTGTTTTATAATATGTGATAAACCCATAGTTTTAAGCAATGCTTTTAGAATAATGATGATGATCATTCTAATGAGATCTAAATTCTTAGAAAGCTTAAAACTAAAATAGTTCCCAATCGTTGGATTACTAAATTGGGGATTAGTGAATGGGATAGATTGGTACATACGTTGCTTGCTCATTGGATGAGGATGATTGATCTCATGATCATTTGTGTGGAGACACTAAAGCAAGTATGTAGGTGCTTATTAGAGAATAAGTTCATTGAGCGTGGCTCGCTAAGGAATACCTAATGGAGTTTTACTTGCTGTCAATAGGAATTCTGTAGTGATAGTAGTCAAGTGATCCTTGGACTTGAGATCATCATAGTATCTTGTGTATGATGAGTTATACTTTGACTTATTCCTTAAGACCCTTAGGGTATATCAAAGGGTATGCTTGGGTATAATGAGTTGTACATGGAGATAATGTATGATCAATAAAGAATCTACCATTTCTAATAAAGAAGAGAAATGTCTATGTGATTCGATAAATGACAACCCGAGAGAGTCCTTGGTTAAGGCGAATGAAATTAGAAAGGAGTTTCTAATTTGCATTATTTGAGTTGTGCATTTAAGAGTCGAAATACATATAATAAAATAAAATAAGACTTGAAAGAATTCCATGTCTTATATTTAATTGGGACATTGTATGGTGGAAGGATTGAATTAGACGGTAACTATTTACTCAAAGGTTCTTTTATGATTAATGTTGAAATCTATATTATCCGGAAAGTCGTTGATCGCTAGTGTAACGACCCAAAATAGGTCCATTCCATCCAACCCATTACGAGTCGCCAAATACATGGTACGAAAAACAACTACAACTTTATTACAACAATTGTCGTGCAAAAATATAACAACACATATCTTTGTGAGTTTGGATACAAATATATACCAAGCTGTAGTACGTCACAATGACACCTTACATAAAGGTATAGTCAAAAACTGCTTTTAGAAATTAGAATCTTTGGGAAGTGCTCGAGAAACCTTCGTACATGGGAGGCCATGCTTTTAGGTTATGGTAGATATCATATGGCCACGTAATTATCCTTGGTTGATCCAATAGACCCCCAAAGAAAAACGAGAAGATTACTATCATATTCTTCCCAATGGTGAGTCTTTTCTTGACATATCATTATCTCCACTGTCTCTAATTGGGTATTATACTCCAAACAAACACCAAGATTATATAGGTAGTGCTTGTAAATATACTCAGCAAGTGGATGAGCACAACCATGTCTTATGATAACACGAGGTTATATGTCATTATACATCTTGTATGATAGTGGCAAAACACCCTTCCAAAGTTAAATTCACCTCACCCTCAACATCTATAGACCTCCACTCTATTCCTCGCTATCCCCCGCTCGACCCAAATACACTTTTATTACACGAAAGGAATTGTGAAACAAAAAGGTGAAGCCACAACTAGCTCGAAGAAGAATATTATGACTAAAGATAAATAAATTATCAATAGTCTTCATCAAGAATAAATCGGAGATTTAGAACATATGGTAGATGATAAAACTTTTCAACCATAGTTGCAATGTGAATGAGCAATCCATTAGAAGAGTCGAATAGACTATAAAGTCTATTGTCTTCTCCATGTTAAAAATCCACCAACAATGTTTTATCCTGTAACATCAATCAACAATTCCTCGCCCACAATCACGTGTATAACTCATAATCGTAATTGTAGTTCTAAATTTCTTTTCCTCATCCAAGACAAAGATAATTTTCATCACTTGTCTTTACCGAAACATCAAAGATCATGGTTATACCAAATCAGTTCACATTCATAATCATACTAATAAATTCATCTTTGCACCACTACCAAAGATATTCATCAACAGATTCATCTTTACACTACAAAGCTAAAGATATTCAACAACGGGTCATCTTTGCATTACAAGCCAAAGATATTCATCAATAATTCATCTTTGCACTACAAAGGTAAAGATATTCAACAACAGTCATCTTTGCATTCTGACGAGCAAAAGATATTCATCAATAATTCATCTTTGCACTATAAATTTAAAGATATTCAACAACAGTCATCTTTGCATTACGAGCAAAAGATATTCATCAATAATTCATCTTTGCACTACCAAATAAAGATATTCATCAACAAGTCATCTTTGCACAACGAGCCAAAGATATTCATATATCAAAGAAATACATAATCATTTGAAGTTATATAATAATAATTATAACCATGTTGATCAATTCACCTTTGCACTTAAGCTAAAAATATTTAATTGTAAATTCAATGGTCATGATCATACCGGTCAACAATTCAACTTTTGCACCATCTTGGCCAAAGAGAACCTATGGTCACGATCATACCAATAATCTACCCATCTTTACACTCAAGTCAAAGAGAAATATCATCATTAGGGGTTATAAGAATGTTATATAAAAATAATATAATCAAAATATGGTTTTAATTTCAAGAGTAAGATTCATAAATCAACGATAATTTGGTCGGGAAGAAGAAACCAATTTGTTGTGAATAGTACTCGTATTAAATACGTAGTCCGTAGTATCGATAATGCGCATAGTAACCTCGACACGAAAAGATAAAGTTTCATAATAAAATTCATATCCATATTTATAACACCTTAATCCAAATGTTATAAATCACTTAGAAATCTCATAATCTAATATTATCAATATTATAATAATATTTTAATCATTTCTTAAACTTATAAACAATTTAATTAAATTGTTTACACTTTACTAATTAATGCATTTAATCATCATAAAATGCCAAACTCATAAGATTTTATCATCATTAACCAAAACCCTCATAAAAATCTGCATATATCTCATATATGATTCTCAAGCCAATAAATTATATTTTCCAATTTTCTTACTTCACATAACATATTTAATTCATTTACTCATAACTAGAACATTTTCATGAAAAATACCAAATCAGTTCTAAAAATATTTCTTTTCTGGGATTTAGTATAAAATAGTCCCATATTGAAATATATATTTTTCTCGAAATTTTAAAAATTCATTTACTATTTTTCATATGGCTAAAACCATAGAATATTTAAACATTTATCATAAATTGTACTTTTATCCAAAAATTCGAAAATTCACAGAAAGTATAATCGATATTATATAGATGTACTCTCAATAAAAATTTCATCAATTTTGGAGTTAACTGCAAGGAGTTATAAATAGTTACTTTTAAAATAGTCTTTTCTCATAAAATCCATAACTCCTAATCTATACATCCAAAAATACCTCAAAATAATCATAGTGGTGTAAAATTCGAATGATCAAAACATGGATACAATCAAAGCTAGTATCCGAATAGATATTTTAGGCGAAAAGAAAAATTTTCATTTTTAGGTGAATGAAGTCGTCAGATTCGTGAATAGTCCGAGTATCGTGAATAAGAATCTCAGACACCAAAAGATAGAAATTCCACAAAAAACATTTTCACGCTTCATGAATAGTACTCGTGAATAGTAACTTTCGTGAATAGTAACTCATGAATAGTAACCCGAGCATGAAAAAGTTCCAAATTTGATAAAAAACTTGGATCAACATTTCAAAGATAATGATATTGAAGAAATAATATCATTACGAAAAAATAATATCCCTTACTATCCCTTACAATCCCTTACCTCAAAAGAGCAGCACTTCTGACTAGATATCGGATATGACGCTGAAGTAAACTTGCACTGATGAATATCAACTCACCAAGTATCTAAATACTCACAAATTACACTCAATAATCTAGAGAGAGAAAGAGAGAAAGAGAGAAAGCTTATGTTTCTGGTGTGATTTTCAATTCTAACTTAGCCCTCTATTTATAGGAAAATGTTAGCCCTCCGAAGCAGACTTGACTGCTACACGATGGCTTTCGCTACTATTCCACCCACCAAAAATCAGCCATCTTCCCAAACAACCAAGAGTGGGGCCCACTCAATTCTAGAATTTTCCACCAAAACCTAATTTCCGAATCAGTTACCTCTTAAAATTCATAACAAATCATACGTTCATTTTTAACGGTTCAAAATTTGTGGACATATACTCAACTTATATATGTATAACATATCCAAAAATTACAACGATCCAGCGGTCGGATCAAAATTTATAACTCACGCAATATAGTGAAGAACAACGATTTTTCGGACTATTAGTCCTTCGGACGATTTCATTCAAAATTTCACCACGAAATATCTACAAAGAATTTTTGGGTGATTCAAATTTCTGAGTTAGCTTACTTCTAGGGCTTTCTTTTGATATATGGCTCATCTCTTAACTCATTATACACAAAAGAGTTATGGATTTTACAAAATCAAGTAATAAACTAATTTTTCCGAAAATCCCATATTTTGTTCTCCATTTAAACAAATAATTGATAAAACACCTCATCATTAATTCCTTCACTTATAAATACATAAATAAATCCATCATTTATATCCACATCAAATAAATATTTTCTTATCATATAAATCAATAACTAATTATTCACAAATAATATTACGTAATCACAATAATATAAACCAGTGCGGTTCAGGAAGAGGGGCTTTCAATAAGAATTTCTCCTTCTTGGCGGCGCAATTAGGTGACCAAACCTCTCCTTAGATGTAACTTTCTAGACATTGCCAATAGTGCTATCTAATAATATTATTCAAATAATATGAATTATTGATCCGATAATGAGAAATATTCATGCGATTAACAATTATTGAACAATGATAATATAAAATATCAACGCGGCAATTATTGAACCAATAAAATAAAATATTGAGCGATAATTATCAGTAACAATTATTGAGTAGTGCCTTGCTACGTAAGGATTCAATAATTCAAAAATCATGTGCAATCTGGCGTCTTCTTTGTAAACAACGCATATTATCGTATTTTAACCACGGGTATTCCAGCGATTGTTACAAGAATAACTATTCCTAGTTATTTATAAAAACTCAAACTTGTCGTTTTCTTCATTCGACGAGTTATTTTGTTATGGGGCCCACAAATGATGCATTGTAGTAAATTTAATATTCCCCTACGAGAAAAGAATATTCCACGACCAAACGAATATTCCCTAAACAATGATGAATATTTTATAACCACTTGTGTATTTTGAAAAAAAAATCATATATCACCCTTAACTTTAACTTTTATCAATTTAACCATTTCTTGAATAGTAATTATAAGAAAAATTGAATACTTTTATTTCATAAAATTCGAGGTCTTACAATCTCCCTCTTATGAAATTTCGTCCCCTAAATTTACGTGCACAGTATTTCAAAGAGTTGAGAATACCTTGTTTCCATCTTCCTCCATCCTCATGATTTCTCCATTTCTCATCTCCGTATTTAGGATATCATTCTAGAATACAAACTTCAAAACAAGGGTTAATTTAACAAATTAACATATCACCTAATATCCCGATATTATGACCGACCAACAAATAAGCTTAAGTAGGACACACTAGCGAAGGATTTACTCATCTCTCCCCTCTAGTTCTAATCCCGATCTCCGCCGGAGATCATATCCCTAAGCTCGATACCAAATGTAACTCTGGACACCAACTTGTGTCAACACCTCACATTGATACCTGTCGGTTGCCACCAGAGAGCAGGCGTCCCCCTACGGAGAGTGCGGCGGTGCATCCCCATCAACAGAAGTCACCCGGTGAGAGGCTTGGGGCTCTTTACTTATAGCTCGATACCAAAATGTAACGACCCCAAAATAGGTCCATTCCATCCAACCCATTACGAGTCGCCAAATACATGGTACGAAAAACAACTACAACTTTATTACAACAATTGTCGTGCAAAATATAACAACACATATATCTTTGTGAGTTTGGATACAAATATATACCAGCAGAAGACGTCACAATGACACCTTACATAAAGGTATAGTCAAAAGCTGTTTTAGAAATTAGAATCTTTGGGAAGTGCTCAAGAAACCTTCCATACATGGGAGGCCATGCTTTTAGGTTATGGTAGATATCATATGGCCGCGAGAATTATCCTTGGTTGATTAATAGACCCTTAAAGAAAAACGAGAAGATTACTATCATATTCTTCCCAATGGTGAGTCTTTTCTTGACATATCATTATCTCCTTTGTCTCTAATTGGGTATTATACTCCAAACAAACACCAAGATTATATAGGTAGTGCTTGTAAATATACTCAAGCAAGTGGATGAAACACAACCGTGTCTTATGATAACACGAGGTTGTATGTCATTATACATCTTGTATGATAGTGGCAAAACACCCTTCCAAAGTTAAATTCACCTCACCCTCAACATCTATAGACCTCCACTCTATTCCCCATTTATCCCCGCTCGACCCATTTACACTTTTATTACACGAAAGGAATTGTGAAACAAAAGGGTGAAGCACAACTAGCTCGATAAAGAATATTATGACTAAAGATAAATAAATTATCAATAGTCTTCATCAAGTAATAAATCGGAGATTTAGAACATATGGTAGATGATAAAACTTTTCAACCATAGTTGCGGTGGAATGAGCGATCCATTAGAAGAGTCGAATAGACTATAAAGTCTATTGTCTTCTCCATGTTAAAAATCCACCAACAATGTTTTATCCCTCGTAACATCAATCAACAATTCACGCCCACAATCACGTGTATAAACTTTCATAATCGTAATTGTAGTTCTAAATTTCTTTTCCTCATCCAAGACAAAGATAATTTTCATCACTTGTCTTTACACGAAACATCAAAGATCATGGTTATACCAAATCACAGTTCTGCTCATAATCATACTAATAAATTCATCTTTGCACCTACCAAAGATATTCATCAACAGTTTCATCTTTACACTGAAATTAAAGATATTCAACAACGGGTCATCTTTGCATTACAAGCCAAAGATATTCATCAATAATTCATCTTTGCACTACTAAAAGCTAAAGATATTCAACAACAGTCATCTTTGCATTACTGAAAAAAGATATTCATCAATAATTCATCTTTTGCACTACTGAAATTTAAAGATATTCAACAACAATGTCATCTTTGCATTCTGAGCAAAAGATATTCATCAATAATTCATCTTTGCACTACCAAATTAAAGATATTCATCAACAAGTCATCTTTGCACAACGAGAGCAAAAGATATTCATATATCAAAAAAAACATAATCATTTTGAAGTTATATAACAATAATTATAACCATGTTGATCAATTCACCTTTGCACTTAAGCTAAAAATATTCAATTGTAAATTCAATGGTCATGATCATACCGGTCAACAATTCAACTTTTGCACCATCTTGGCCAAAGAGAACCTATGGTCACGATCATACCAATAATCTACCCATCTTTACACTCTTCAAAGAGAGAAATATCATCATTAGGGTTATAAGAATGTTATATAAAAATAATATAATCAAAACATGGTTTTAATTTTAAGAGTAAGATTCATAAATCAACGATAATTTGGTCAGAGAAGAAACCAATTTGTCGTGAATAGTACCCGTATTAAATGACATAGTCCCGTTATCGTGCGTAGTAACCTCGACACGAAAAGATAAAGTTTCATAATAAAATTCATATCCATATTTATAACACCTTAATCCAAATGTTATAAATCACTTAGAAATCTCATAATCTAATATTATCAATATTATAATAATATTTTAATCATTTCTTAAACTTATAAACAATTTAATTAAATTGTTTACACTTTACTAATTAATGCATTTAATCATCATAAAATGCCAAACTCATAAGATTTCATCATCATTAACCAAAACCCTCATAAAAATGTTATATATCTCATATATGATTCTCAAGCCAATAAATCATATTTTCCATTTTTTTCTTACTTCACATAACATATTTAATTCATTTACTCATAACTAGAACATTTTCATGAAAAATACCAAATCGGTTCTAAAAATATTTCTTTTAAGGATTTAGTATAAAATAGTCCCATATTGAACATATATTTTCTCGAAATTTTAAAAATTCATTTATTATTTTTCATATGGCTAAAACCATAGAATATTTAAACATTTATCATAAATTGTACTTTTATCCAAAAATTAGAAATTCACAGAGTACAACCGATATTATATAGATGTACTCTCAATAAAATTTCATCAATTTTGGAGTTAACCGCATGGAGTTATAAATAGTTACTTTTAAAATAGTCTTTTCTCATAAAATCCATAACTCCTAATCTATACATCCAAAAATACCTCAAAATAATCATAGTGGTGTAAAATTCAAGAATGATCAAAACATGGATACAATTAAAGCTAGTATCCGAATAGATATTTTAGACAAAAGAAAAATTTTTTTTTGGTGAATAAAGAATAGTGATTCGTGAATAGTGTAGTATCACGTGAATAAGAATCTCAGACACCAAAAGATAGAAATTCCAAAAAAACATTTTCACGCTTCATGAATAGTACTCGTGAATAGTAACTCATGAATAGTAACTTCGTGAATAGTAACTCATGAATAGTAACCCCGACATGAAAAAGTTCCAAATTTGATAAAAAACTTCAGATCAACATTTCAAAGATAATGATATTGAAGAAATAATATCATTCTGAAAAAATAATATCCCTTACTATCCCTTACAATCCTTACCTCGAAAAAAGAAAAGACGCCGACTAGATATCGGATATGATATTTGAAGTAAACTTGCAGCGATGAATATCAACTCACCAAGTATCTAAATACTCACAAATTACACTCGATAATCTAGAGAGAGAGAGAGAAAGCTTATGTTTACGGTGTGATTTTCAATTCTAACAGCCCTCTATTTATAGGAAAATGTTAGCCCTCCAGGCGGACTTGACTGCTACACGATGGCTTTACCTACTACTATTCCACCACCAAAAATCAGCCATCTTCCCCAACAACCAAGAGTGGGGCCCACTCAATTCTAGAATTTTCCACCAAAACCTAATTTAGAATCGAATTACCTCTTAAAATTCATAACAAATCATACGTTCATTTTAACGGTTCAAAATTTGTGGACATATACTCAACTTATATATGTATAACATATCCAAAAATTACAACGATCCAACGGTCGGATCAAAATTTATAACTCACATAATATAATTTGAAGAACAACGATTTTTCGGACTATTAGTCCTTGGACGATTTCATTCAAAATTTCACCACGAAATATCTACAAAGAAATTTTGGGTGATTCAAATTTTCTGATTAGCTTACTTCTAGGGCTTTCTTTTTTTGATATATGGCTCATCTCTTAACTCATTATACAAAGAGTTATGGATTTTACAAAATCAAGTAATAAACTAATTTTTACGAAAATCCCATATTTTGTTCTCCATTTCGACAAATCTTGATAAAACACCTCATCATTAATTCCTTCACTTATAAATACATAAATAAATCCATCATTTATATCCACATCAAATAAATATTTTCTTATCATATAAATCAATAACTAATTATTCACAAATAATATTACAGAATCACAATAATGACAACCAAAGGCGGTTCAGGAAAGGGGCTTTCGATAAGAATTTCTCCTTCTTGGTGCTTGCAATTAGGTGACCAAACCTCTCCTTAGACAGTAACTTTCTAGACATTGCCAATAGTGCTATCTAATAATATTATTCAAATAATATGAATTATTGATCCGATAATGAGAAATATTGTGCGATGACAATTATTGAACAACAATAATATAAAATATCAGCCTTGCCAAGCGGCAATTATTGAACCAATAAAATAAAATATTGAACAAATAATTACTGTAACAATTATTGAGTAGTGCCTTCTACGTAAGGATTCAATAATTCAAAAATATCGCATGCAATACCAGGTAATGCTTCTTGTGCGCTGCAACAACGATATTACGTATTTTAACCACGTGTATTCCAACGATTGTTACTTGATAAGAATAACTACTACCAGTTATTTATAAAAACTCAAACTTGTCGTTTCTTCATTCGGACGAGTTATTTTGTTATGGGGCCCATAAATGAGGCTATGCCGTCATACGAATATTCCTGACGGAAAGAATATTCCACACTAAACGAATATATTCAACAACAACAATGAATATTTTATAACCACTTGTATTTTGAAAAAAATTCATATATCACCCTTAACTTTAACTTTTATCAATTTAACCATTTCTTGAATAGTAATTATAAGAAAAATTGAATACTTTTATTTCATAAAATTCGAGGTCTTTACAATCTCCCTCCTTATGAAATTTCGTCCCGAAATTTACGTGCACAGTATTTCAAAGAGTTGAGAATACCTTGTTTCCATCTTCCCCATCCTCATGATTTCTCCATTGCTCATCTCACGTATTTGAGATATCATTCTAGAATACGACTTCAAAACAAGGGTTAATTTAACAAATTAACATATCACCTAATATCCCGATATTATGACTAACCAACAAATAAGCTTAGGTAGGACACACTAAAGCGAAGGATTTACTCATTTCTCCCTCCTAGTTCTAATCCGATCTCGCCGGAGATCATATCCTAAGCTCGATACCAAATGTAACTCTGGACACCAACTTGTGTCAAGACCTCACATTGATACCTATCGGTTTGTCAACATGAGCGGCGTCCCCCTACGGAGAGTCCGGCGGTGCATCCCCATCAACGAAGTCACCGTGAGAGAGGCTCGGGGCTCTTTACTTATAGCTACGATACCAAATGTAACGACCCCAAAATAGGTCCATTCCATCCAACCCATTTCGAGTCGCCAAATACATGGTGCGAAAAACAACTACAACTTTATTACAACAATTGTCGTGCAAAATATAACAACACATATTTGTGAGTTTGGATACAAATATATACCAAATATGTGAAGTCGTCACAATGACACCTTACATAAAGGTATAGTCAAAAGCCATTTTAGAAATTAGAATCTTTGGGAAGTGCTCGAGGAAACCTTCGTATACTGGGAGGCCATGCTTTTAGGTTATGGTAGATATCATATGGCAGCAGAATTATCCTTGGTTGATTAATAGACCCCAAAGAAAAACGAGAAGATTACTATCATATTCTTCCCAATGGTGAGTCTTTTCTTGACATATCATTATCTCCACTGTCTCTAATTGGGTATTATACTCCAAATAAACACCAAGATTATATAGGTAGTGCTTGTAAATATACTCAGCAAGTGGATGAGCACAACCATGTCTTATGATAACACGAGGTTGTATGTCATTATACATCTTGTATGATAGTGGCAAAACACCCTTCCAAAGTTAAATTCACCTCACCCTCAACATCTATAGACCTCCACTCTATTCCCTCGCTATCCCCCGCTCGACCCAGCTACACTTTTATTACCTGAAAGGAATTGTGAAACAAAAGGGTGAAGCCAACTAGCTCGATAAAGAATATTATGACTAAAGATAAATAAATTATCAATAGTCTTCATCGATGAATAAATCAGAGATTTAGAACATATGGTAGATGATAAAACTTTTCAACCATAGTTGCAGCGGAATGAGCAATCCATTAGAAGAGTCAAATAGACTATAAAGTCTATTGTCTTCTCCATGTTAAAAATCCACCAACAATGTTTTATCCCTGTAACATCAATCAACAATTCTCATCCCACAATCACGTGTATAACTCATAATCGTAATTGTAGTTCTAAATTTCTTTTCCTCATCCAAGACAAAGATAATTTTCATCACTTGTCTTTACCTGAAACATCAAAGATCATGGTTATACCAAATCACAGTTCCTGTTCATAATCATACTAATAAATTCATCTTTGCACCACGGCCAAAGATATTCATCAACAGTTCATCTTTACACTACAGGCTAAAGATATTCAACAACGGGTCATCTTTGCATTCTGAGCCAAAGATATTCATCAATAATTCATCTTTGCACTCTCTGCTAAAGATATTCAACAACAGTCATCTTTGCATTACGAGCAAAAGATATTCATCAATAATTCATCTTTGCACTACAAAGTAAAGATATTCAACAACAGTCATCTTTGCATTACTGAGCAAAAGATATTCATCAATAATTCATCTTTGCACTACCGGTAAAGATATTCATCAACAAGTCATCTTTGCACAACGAGCCAAAGATATTCATATATCAAAGAAATACATAATCATTTCAGAAGTTATATAACAATAATTATAACCATGTTGATCAATTCACCTTTGCACTTAAGCTAAAAATATTCAATTGTAAATTCAATGGTCATGATCATACCAGTCAACAATTCAACTTTTACACTACTGGCCAAAGAGAACCTATGGTCACGATCATACCAATAATCTACCCATCTTTACACTCAAGTCAAAGAGAAATATCATTATTAGGGTTATAAGAATGTTATATAAAAATAATATAATCAAAACATGGTTTTAATTTCAAGAGTAAGATTCATAAATCAACGATAATTTGGTCAGAGAAGAAACCAATTTGTTGTGAATAGTACCCGTAAATGATACATAGTCCCGTATATACGCATGCAAGAAACCTAAACACGAAAAGATAAAGTTTCATAATAAAATTCATATCCATATTTATAACACCTTAATCCAAATGTTATAAATCACTTAGAAATCTCATAATCTAATATTATCAATATTATAATAATATTTTAATCATTTCTTAAACTTATAAACAATTTAATTAAATTGTTTACACTTTACTAATTAATGCATTTAATCATCATAAAATGCCAAACTCATAAGATTTCATCATCATTAACCAAAACCCTCATAAAAATGCATATATCTCATATATGATTCTCAAGCCAATAAATCATATTTTCCAATTTTCTTACTTCACATAACATATTTAATTCATTTACTCATAACTAGAACATTTTCATGAAAATACCAAATCGGTTCTAAAAATATTTCTTTTAAGGATTTAGTATAAAATAGTCCCATATTGAACATATATTTTTCTCGAAATTTTAAAAATTCATTTATTATTTTTCATATGGCTAAAACCACCGAATATTTAAACATTTATAATAATGATGATGATCATTCTAATGAGATCTAAATTCTTAGAAAGCTTAAAACTAAAATAGTTCCCAATAATTGGATTACTAAATTGGGGATTAGTGAATCCAGGATAGATTAGTACATCGTTGCTTACTTCGTTGGATGAGGATGATTGATCTCATGATCATTTGTGTGGAGAACACTAAAAGCAAGTATGTAGGTGCTTATTAGAGAATAAGTTCATTTAAGCGTAGCTTCATTAAGGAATACCTAATGGAGTTTTACTTGTCATCGATAGGAATTCTGTAGTGATATTAGTCTGAAGTGATCCTTGGACTTGAGATCATCATAGTATCTTGTGTATGATGAGTTATACTTTGACTTATTCCTTAAGACCCTTAGGGTATATCAAAGGGTATGCTTGGGTATAATGAGGTTATGCATGGAGATAATGTATGATCGATAAAGAATCTACCACTTTAATAAAAGAAGAGAAATGTCTATGTGATTCGATAAATGACAACCCAGGTAGTCGGGTTGGCGGCGAGAATGAAATTAGAAAGGAGTTTCTAATTTGCATTATTTGGAGTTGTGCATTTAAGAGTCAAAATACATATAATTAAATAAAATAAGACTTGTGATAATTCCATGTCTTATATTTAATTGGGACATTGTATGGTGGAAGGATTGAATTATGCGGTAACTATTTACTCAAAGGTTTTTTATGATTAATGTTGAAATTTATATTATACGGAAAGTCGTTTTGATCATTAGGAGAACTTATCCTATTGTAGAATAAATATTATTTATTTAAATAAAATTAGAATTGTTTCTAATTGATTTATTCACAATAGGTTTAATATGGAGAACCTAAAAGGGTCACACCATAAAAGGAAGAATAATTATTTAAGAAGTTAATGGCATAATCGTAATAATATGTTAAGTATATTTAATTTAATCTATGGTGATAGAATAAATTAAATAGCTTAATATTATTATTTAATATTTTAGAAATATTAAATATAAATTAATAAGAGAGAGTCTTATTAATATTATTACAATTATTATTATTTTAATTTCTAAAAGAGTTTAGGAATTAATTTAATATAATACTCTCATTTATTCCTAATAGGATTAGAGGAAAAATTAATTAAAGGAAGTTTAATTAATTATCCCTAATAAGATTAGGGAGCTTAATTAATTAAAAGAATTTAATTAATTAAATAAAACTCAATTCCTTAATTGTTAAGGTGGGTTGCACACATCTATAAATAAGAGGAGTCTTATTATGGATGGTGTTGTTGTTGACTTTTACAACTACGTAATAATTCCAATTTGTTGGAAGTATGCTTTTTTCTATCTGAGATAGGAAAAATTAGGGTTTGAGCCAATACCCCTTCTTCTTGAAAATTCTTTTTCCTTGGTGGGTCACCTCAGAGGCCAAACATTTGGGTGGCTAACGTTGATCAAAGGAAGGAACCAAACCAGGGTGGATTCAAGTTGAAGTTGAGCGAAAAGGTTGGAGGTGAACTTGTACACGAGGAAGCTTCGGATCTTCAAGGTATGTTTTTTATTCATCTTTTTTCGTTTAATTAATAATTGTCGTAAAGGGTGATCCGTATATATGGTTTGTAAAAATTTTAAACTACGATTTTTTACGTTTCCGCTTATTTATGCAATTTGATTGCGTTCTTGAATATTACAAACCTAACAGTGGTATCAGAGCCAAATCTTTATGCGAATTATTAATTATTTTAATTTGATATGTGTTTAGAACAATTTAATTGGGCATAATTTATTGTATAAAATTAAATTAAAAAAAAAAGGCCGATTTGATCTTAATATATAATATATCTTTAAAAACCCAGTTTTATAAATAAAGATGAATTTTCTATAAATATTATTTTGAATATTATGGAATAATTTGATATAATGTTATAGTTGTGGGTAATATTTATAAATTTTGCAAAGTATCTGAGTGGTTATATTATATTCGATTGGTTCTAGAGAATATTGGTTTAGCGAGGGAATATTAAAACAACTAACTCAATCGTTGGTGGACCCTACACAATGTAATTATTGTCGGATTGAGAAAACAACAAAAATATTTTATTGAAAAATACGCAGGAAGTTTCTGGTTGATCTTGTTGAACTACTCGGTAGTAAAAATCTGATGAATCGTGTGGTTGCGTAGTAGCCTACTTGCGGTATTGATTATTGATCTTATGTGAGAAGTCACTTGGTTTGATTCCATTATTGTCGATTAATAATATGAATTATTATAGCGATAATGACGTTTTGTTTTATTCGTATTATTAACGTAATAAAAGCGAAACATCTTTTATATAAAATGAATACTTTATTAAAGTTATTTTATAAATAAAATATATTATATTTTATTATGCATAGTGTTTTGCATAGTGTTTTGCATAGTGTTTGCATAGTAAAATGTTTTTATATAAATAAATATATTATTATATTTTATTTAAAAGATTTTTCTTTAAACATGGACCAGTCGATTAAAGTAAATCAACTGGACCGTTTCATGGATTAATTCTTATGCATTCCATTTTCCTATAAATAGAAGCTCATTCCTTCATTATTTTCTTACGAATTCATCAAAACTAGAGAGAAAATTATGTAGAGAAGGTATAGAGAGAAAGTTATAGAAAGAAGAAGAGTATTCGCTACTTCATTACTTCTATATTAGGTTCTTTTTACGGTAAAGGTGTTATTCTTTCTTCTTGAAGAGAACTTACATTATTCCATTCTTTATTATTACATTGGAATAACTTTGTAAAAGTGGCATACCCTATACATAACTTTGTATCATGGCATACCCTATACTTGGTGAAATCCTTATGTTATTCCATTGCTTATTTATTACATTGGAATAACTTTATGTCTGTGATTTACCTATACTTGGTGACATTCTTTTATTATTACATTGGAACATCACATGCATGTGTTTTACACAGGACTGGTTCCGCTTTTTTATTATTACATTGGAACATCACATCATGTGTGTTTTACAGGACACGGTTAAAATCTTTATCATTCATTGGAATATCCTATCGTGTGTTTTACACAGGATCCGGTTCCATCTTTATTATTACATTGGAACATCCACATCGGTGTGAATTTCACGACTTTGGTTCCGTTATTATTATTACATTGGAATAACTTTTATACATCTGATACCGCATGCGTGGTGATTTCTTTTGTTATTCCATTCTTTATTATACCCGGTTGGTTAAAACTTTTGACTTCTATACTCCATGAAATTAGTAGAATATCCTTGATATTTGCGTTTCATCCGATATCTTTTCACGGAAATATTCTTCCGATCATTCTTGAATTTTACTCTACAAAGCGAAGATCGTGTTGACAATTTGGACGTTAATAATTCACGGATAAAATAATTCTTGAACTTGTTTTATTGAATTCTTATATCATTGTCATCATCCTCATGTTTATATATTTTTTTTAAAGTCATCCGTGGCACTGTAGAGCATGGATGGACTTGGTATGATTATGATGAGGATTATTAAAGGCGTAATCATGGTAGTAATGTTACAAATGATGTGATTAAAAATCCTCAAATTGGTAGTAGTGCATTGATGGGCGAGTTGTTGGCATGATCATGACCATTAATGAATACACAACTATTAACGGCCGTAGTGCGGGAATAATTGTGATCGTGATACTTAAGAATATCCTTGGGTAGTAGTGCGGGTGTGATTCGATGATGTGGATTATTTATTAAAAAGTGAGTCTCCGGACTATAATGATGATAAAAAAACCTTTTAAAATCATAAAAGATAGTAGATTTTATTTTCTACTTGACTCTTTTAATGGATTGCATATTCAGCCGCAGATTAAAGCGGTTGTCTATTGTATTTTATCGGTTTAACATTGTTGAAGACTATTGATAATTTATTTTGCATTATCTTAGTCATAATATTTCTTCTTTGGGCTAGTTGAGCTCACCCTTTCTTTCACTTTGTTCTCTTTGAAATGAGAATATAATTTGGGACGAGTCGGGAAGCAGTGATGGTCTGAAGATAGCATTAGTAGTCCTCACTATTACGTGAAATAGTGTGATAATAATTGTAATGAGGACTTTTTGTTTGAGTTTGTATAATATCTAGTGAGCGATATTTGTATTTAAACTCACAGTTTATGTCGATATTATACACGGCGAGTTATGTTAATAAGTTGTATTTAAATTACGTATCATATAAGTGGTGACCCAAGATGGGTGATGTATACCTAATTTTGGGGCGTCACATATACATTATCTGAAATAAAGCAAAGAAAAAGCCGACCTTTTTTTTTTTTATTTATTTCGTGTGATTTTTTTTTTTTTTTGGTCATGAGAGATCCTTTTAGTGGTTGGTGGTTGGTTATATATATATATATGATATATTCAATGCAAGTGAGCAAAATGATTTGATTATAATCATGCTTCACGGAAATTAGTTAATGAGGAAGCAAAAGAAACGGATATATATATATATATATATTATGGTTTTATATATATATATATATATATATATATATATATATATATATATATATTCTTAATAATTTTATTATTAAAATAAAATTTTATTTTAATCTTAAATAAAAGTTTATTTTAATTTTAAAATAAAAAATTTATTTTAATTTTAAAATTAAATTTCATGCTAACTAATTAGAGTTGGAATTGGATTCCATGATAACTAATTGGAGTTGAAATTGGATTTTGTGTTTCCTTAAATAAAGGAGTTTATTTAGATATGAAATAAGATTTCATATTATTCAAAATAAAAAGTTTATTTGTGAATAGAAAAAAAAATCAGTGTTTCCTTAAATAAAGGAGTTTATTTAAATATGAAATAAGATTTCATATTATTCAAAATAAAGGAGTTTATTTGTGAATAGGAAAAGAAAATCCGTGTTTTCTTAAATAAAGGAGTTTATTTAAATATGAAACAAGATTTCATATTATTCAAAATAAAGGAGTTTATTTGTGAATATGAAAGATAATCCAAGTGTTTCCTTTAATAATTTTTTTTTACATGGAATTGGATTCCATAATTAATTAAAATAAAGGAGTTTATTTTGATTAAAGATTTTAATTAAAATAAAATAGTTTATTTTATTCAAAATTGGATAAATTAAAATAAAATAGTTTTATTTTTGATTTAAATTTGGATTAAAATAAAGGAGTTTATTTTGATTCAAAAATAGATTTTATACTAACTAAATTTGCCCATTAAATGATATCAATATATATTAAATGTTTATTATTCATAAGATGAATATTATTTATTGATGCATATGATGATGTGTATGATAATAAATGGGATTGATTATGGACTATTGACAATATGATTGGATTTTATTTTAGTTGGATGCATGAATGTATGAGTTTTATTAAATGGGATTCATGCACTTTCGCCTTCTCTAATTTTTCTTAATGTAAATATTATCTCCTCCTATGTACTTCCCTTGGATTGCGATCAAGGTTTCTATTTATTTTAAATAGTTTTGTAATAGGAATAGTTAGAATTAATTTTGAAGAATTGGAGATCAAGGAACAAAGAATGAGCTTGAAGACCCAGTTTGTAATGGGCAGGGTTTAAATGTAATAGTTATATTTAAATAATATTTCTTGCACCCTAGGGTTTGACCTTTTGGTTCACTTGGTGGCTCTAGTGAACCAAACTAGAATAAAAGTCCATAATCAATCAAAGTAGAATATAGTATTCTATATATGCATACTTATACTATATATATTATATATTATGCAAACATGCTTCGCATGTTCATTAATATGACGCGTATTTTATATATATATGTTATTAAATGCCTTTGCTAAACAAGATGAGACAAATTAATAACAAACCCTCAATTTTTATATTAAGTCCTAAAGCGTTCAAAGATATTTGGAATATCGAACGTCGCGCTTTCTAAGCATGATAAAATTAATAGAGTATTAAATATTTAATATGAGTTTGTTGTGTCACCACAAAGCAAGTATTAAGTATTTAAGATGTTAATTTATCACATTTGATGCTTATAAAGAAAATTGAACAATATTATTTTGTTGTGTCACCACAAGGATGATATTTTTCTTTTTGAATATATGGAGTGCTAGGTCGGACTTAACTTGGATAATTTTGATTGGATGTGCCACCACTTGATCAAAATAATCTAAGAGGCAAAAAGAAAAGGAGTTGCATAGTTGATGTAATTGACAAAAGTTGTCTACTATTTATTTATTTATAGTTTGTTGTGTCACCACAAGGCTATATACATTTGAAATGGGATCCTTATTCTCACTTAGCAAATCTTTAATTAGATTTTGCCAAACTATATAAGTGAGGTAATATAGTTTGAAGAAAATAGTGGGAGATACCAATTTAAAACAAGACCTAATTTATTTTGGTAATTAATAAAAGAATGTATGTTAAAATGTTGTTAATTACAAATTCATTTTTGAGAATTTTACAATGTCTAAAATTACTATCAACTGCGAAGCATATTAGATGTTAAATTAACGAATCAAATTAAGCGGATTGGTTAAGGAATTTGAGAATAGTTCTCATGGGTGAAAAGTTATCTTATGTCCTTAATAACGTCTATCTCGCAATGGTTGCGCATAATGTCTCGAGGAAGACATTGCTACTTTTAGAAAGTGGCGAAGATGATGGCGATTGGCTCAATGCATCATGCTCGCATCCCGAAAATAGCTTGAGCTTGACGTCAAGATGAAACTATAGATGCTCCTTATATTCCCGCACATCAAGTAGTTGATGGTGAAGAAAGTAGGGGTGATAGATATCAAATATCTAAGGAGCTCTTCCGATCTAGAATGACCGAAATGTCACTATAATGCGAGATAAAAGTCCTTAACATTATCAATTTGATTGATCAATTAGGACAACGAGTTTTGTCATGGATGGAGAGTTGAGCAAGATTTGATCTTGCACTCACTCCAGGACTCCTTTCACAATTGTTGTGAATTTTTCATATGAACAAGCTAGATATCGACCTCATTGATTTGCTTAACATATTGAAAAATATTGAGAGTCACTTTCAACCAAGAAAGATCAAGTCTTCTTGGTAGGGGCCAAAGGATCTTCGAAAAGAAGAAAGATTCAAAGAAGGTATATAGAAAGGCAAAAACAAAGGATAATAAGAACAAAAGCGTCACGGATAGCAAAGGAGTTTGCTTCCGCTCGCTATAAGCTTTGGACACTTTGGAAAGAAAGCAAAGAAGCATCTTGCGAGAGGCTAACCAAAGAAGCTTAGTGAAGTTTTGGTTACAAATACAAATTTGTTCATGATTTAAAATAATTTTTTCTTTAAGTCGAGGTTCTACTTGGGTATTGGATCCGACTTTTGGTTATCATAAATATAGATTTATGAAGGGACCAAGCAGTAGAAAGCTAAACAAATATAAGTAATCCTATAGAGAAAATGTAGCAAAGGTTGCCACATTAGTCATAGAAACTTATAGTTTAGCAATGCCTACTGAGCAAATCTATTAAGTCGATAAGTTGTTATTGTATTCCGGTTCTTGTTAGAAATATTATTTCTATTTTATTGTTGGACAATGAAATCTTTGGTATTATAATTAAGAACAATTGTTGTTACATTTATAATAATAATGTTTCGTATAGAACTGAAAGATTACTTAATGGATTTTGTATACTTGACTTACGTGAAAAATAATTTTGCAAATTGAACAAACTAGTACAAGAAAAGGAGATGATCATTCAAAGAGTTGAATGTGTGTATTTGTTAAAATACAAGTGTGAATTATTTGAAAGGTTCAAAGAATTCAAAAGTGAAACAAATTGGCAAAGTATTAGGATTCTTTGATCGGATCAAGGAAGGAATACTTGTGCAATAAGTTTCTAGATCATCTCAAATGGTTTTCTCATAATGGACACCTCTCGATACATAATAATTGATTGATGTATCTGAAAGGAACAATCGTACCTATTTGAACATGAATGCGATCCATAATGATTTTCTGAGCATTCCAAAGTATCCTTCAGGGTCGTGTCCTAGAAATGGTCGTGCATATCTGCGAAAAGGTAATCTCTAAATCCATTGAAGACTCCATAAAAGTTATGGACGGGGAGGATTCTTAATCTTAAGTATGTTAAGATAAGGGGTTGTCCAACTTATGTGAAAGCGGTTTCAAAGGATAAGCTTGGGACAAGATTTGACAAATCTGATTTGTGGGACATCCTAAAGTAAGTTTAGGGTAAATGTTCTATAATTCTACTTAGCAAAAGGTGTTTATCATGAAACACGCTTCCTTCTAAGATAAAGGTGTTTATCAATGAAGGGGCTAGTGGGAGGATAATAGATCTTGAAAAGTTCAAGAACCACGAAACACTATAAGTCAAATAAGAGGAACCTATAGATAGACCTGTTGTACCACAACCGAATTGTAAATCTGGAATAGTACGAAGAAGATACCTAGGAGGTATGGATTCATCATAGATGATGATGATGAGGTACACATCATAGAAGATGATGATCCGATTACATACGATGAGGTAAGTGTTGTGAACACTCGGAGAAATGGATTGAAGCAAGTTTCTCAAATATGGAACATTCGTTTTGATGAAACAATCAAAAGAGTTTGATTTTATCAAAATAAGAATGAACCTAGTGTGTGTACAAAGGGTCGGTGGGAGCATCGTGACATTCCTAGTACTATATGTTGATATACTACGGATAAGTAATGACATACCAATGCTACAATCAAGTAAAGATAAAGTTGTCTAAACATTCCTCCATGAATGTTTTTGGAAGAGTATCTTAATTGGGGATATAAATCTATATAGATAGATTTAAGAGGATGCTTTCGACTTAACCCAAGGAACGTATATTCATTTGATGCTAAAGTCGTTTAGCATGGCAAACTCCAAGAGATGTCTCATGTTGATGAGTCATGGAGTGTATCTCTTAATAGTCCCCACAGACTCACGAAAGGAGGAGAGGTCGCGTAGTGTGACAATCATGCATGCTTAATGAAATATACGAGACACGATGTTGATCGGTCATATCCCGGAGAAGTTCACTATGAGTCGGTGAAAAACATCTTAAAGTGCTTAGCAAGCACTAAGGATGTGATCATATTCATGGTGGGTCTTAATTAAAACTAGAGGACTTAATGACTCAAGTTTTTCAGACGAGACCAAGGCGACAGAGAAAAATCCACTTTAAGGTAAAGGGTTACCTTGAGCGATTGAGTGCGATAAATTGGAAAGGTTTCAAATAGCAAAAGGTTGCTGGTTTAGTGATAAAGACAAAGTATATAGCTATAAATGAAGCTGTAAGTTGATTGTTTGGATTAAAAGTTCATTACAGAACTAGGAATAGTTCCTAAGTCTCATCTTGGATCTAAACATGTGTTGTGACACTTTCATTTGATTATTAGAATCATTGAAAGATTTGAAATCACTATAGAGATAGTGGACTCTCATGAACAACATCACATATCCATTAACTAAAACTTATCCAACAGCAGGATTGTGAGACCCCAGATTTTATCAATAAAGATTTAAATTTTTGTCGAAATAATTTTTAATATTATGGTGTGAATTTGAGATAATATTATAGTTGTGGGTAGTATTTATAAATTTTGCAAAGTATGCAAGTGGTTATATTATATTCGATTGGTGGGGAATATTGGTTTAGCGAGGGAATAATCGTCATAACTACTCAATCGTTGGTGGACTCCACAATGTAATTATTATCGGATTGAAAACGACAAAAATATTTTATTACAATAACGGCGGAAGTTTTACTGTGTGATCTTGTTGAACTACTTTCGGTAGTAAAAAGTACGATGAATCGTGTGGTTGCATAGTAGCAGACACGGTATTGATTATTGATGCTTATGTGAGAAGTCACTCGGTTTGATTCCATTATTGTCGATTAATAATATGAATTATTATAGCGATAATGACGTTTTGTTTTATTCGTATTATTAACGTAATAAAGCGAAACATCTTTTTATATAAAGCGAATACTTTATTAAAGTTATTCATAAATAGAATATATTATATTTTATTATGCATAGTTTTGCATAGTGTTTTGCATAGTATTGCATAGTGTTTGCATAGTAAAATGTTTTTATATAAATAGAATATATGATATTTTATTTAAAAGATTTTGCTTTAAATATGGATAGTCAGATTAAAGTAAATCAATTTGGATAATTCATGGATTAATTACTATGCATTCTATTTTCCTATAAATGAAGCTCATTCCTTCATTATTTTTTACGAATTCTTTGAAACTCTACAGAGAGAAATTATAGAGAGAAGCTATATAGAGAAAATCTATAGAGATAAAGAAGAAGAGTATACGGTACTTCACTACTTTGATATCCGATTGTCTTTTACGGTAAGGGATATTATTTGTTGTACCGTAAAAAGTGTTATTCTTCTTATTCATGAAGAGAACTTACATTATTCCATTCATTATTATTACATTGGAATAACTTTGTAAAAGTGGCATACCCTATACATAACTTTGTATCACGGCGTACATACCCTATACTTGGTAAAATCCTTATGTTATTCCATCCTTATTTATTACATTGGAATAACTTTGTACGCTGTGGAATCCCCTATACTTGGTGATCTTCTTACCGTTATTCCATTCTTTATTATACATTTGGAATATCACATGTCGTGTGTTTTACACCCGGACTGGTTCCATTGTTTATTATTCCGCATTTATGATTCATTGGAATATCACATGCGTGTGTTTTACAATTGGGACACGGTTCCATTGTTTATTATTCAGCATTTATTATTACATTGGATCATCACAGCCGGTGTGAATTTCACCGACACGGTTCCGTTATTATTATACATTGGAATAACTTTATACATCAAGTACCACATGCGTGGTGATTTCTTTTGTTATTCCATTCTTTATTATACCCGGTTAGTTAAAACTTTGACTTCTATACTCCATGAAATTAGTAGAATATCCTTGATATTTGCATTTCATCCGATATCTTTTCATGGAAATATTCTTACGATCATTCTTGAATTTTACTCTACAAAACAATATCTTGTTGACAATTTGGGACGTTATTTAATTCACGGATAAAATAATTCTTGAACTTGTTTTATTGAATTATTATGTCATTGTCATCATCCTCATGATATATTATGTTATCTTTGACTTACGTGCATAGATGAACTTAGTATGATTATGACCGAGGATCATTCGGTATAATCATGGCTTGTTATAAATGATGTGATAAAAGTCCTCGGTGGCTGTAATGCGCGTTGATGGATAATTTTTGGTATGATTATGACCGAGGGGTGATTCGGTATAGTCATGACCATTGATAATTTGATGAAAATCCTTGGTAGTAGTGCGGGGAATGATTAGATATTGTGGTTTATTCATTAAAGGCGAGTCTCGGCTATAATGTTGATGAAAACCTTTTAAAACCTAAAAGATAGTAGAATTTATTTTCTAATTGACTCTTTTAATTGATTGCATATTCCGCTGCAGTTAAACTGGTTGTCTATTGTGTTTTATCGGTTTAACATTTGTTGAAGGCTAATGATAATTTATTACGCATTATCTTAGTCATAATATTTCTTCTTGGGCTAGTTGAGCTCACCCTTTCTTTCCTTTGTTCTCTTGAGGAAATGAGAATATATTTGGGGACGAGTCGGGAAGCGGAGTAATGGTCCAGGAGGATAGCATTAGTAGTCCTCATTTATTACGTGAAATAGTGTGATAATAGTTGTAATGAGGACTCCTTTTGAGTTTGTATAATATCTAGTAGACAATATTTGTATTCAAACTCACGATTTATGTCGTATTGCATTACTACAGTTATATTAAGTAAGTTTGTATTTGAATTTATGTACCATGTAAGTGGCGACCCAAGATGGGTGACATATATACCTAATTTTGGGGCGTCGCGGTTGGTATCGAGCTTAGGGATATGATCCTGGCTAAGGCGATGAGACTAGAATTAGGGAGGAGAGATAGGGAATTCCTTCGTTAGTATGACCTACCTAAGTTTATTTGGTATTTAATTGGTCGGTCGGAGTATAGGGATAATATGTGATATGTTAATTAACCCTTGTTTTGTGACGGTATTTGAGAATGACATCCCGAAAATCTTTGAGATAAGCAATGAAGCACATGAGAGTGTTGATTAAAATTTCGAAACAAAAGGTAACGACCAACAACACGATAATAATCATCTTTGGTGGCAACGATTATCGAACAATGATAACCATCGTGGGGAAATTATCATCTTAAGAATGGTAACCACTTGGGTGGTAATCATGGCAAAGATAATAGAAGTGGAAATTGCAAGAAAGAAGGTCATTTAGCCCAATTTTGTTGTGCACCAAAGTCAAGTCTAAATTTGGGGACGGTGGCACCAAAGGTGGATATGGACAAAACAAAGTCGTTGGTTTTAGGAAGTGCATTTTTCAATGACTCAAAAAGCGAGTAAGCCGAACGAAGTTAGTACGGGTTAGTTAATTATAAATTGCGAAGTCTATACCTTATAAGATACTGGGTTCTACCCATTATTTTATCTCTCTTGCTTGCGTTCAACGTTTAAATTTGACTGGAGAAGTTAGACTTTGACTTATTATCGTTTGAAACTTCGTTAGTAGGGAGCGATTCGTTATCGCTATTATTTTTAAATCTTGTTTGATTCAAATAAACACTTTCACGTTACTGTCGATCTTATCTTTTGAAAATACTTGCCTTTGATGTGATTTTAGGAATCAATTGGTTAACTACTCATCATGCTTTTCGTAAGGTTGTTAGTTTTATATTTATAACCAACTTATTGTGCGAATTCAAGTAACCAAACTACTAAAGTCAATTATTGTCATATCAAGCCATAAGTAAAGAGCCCCGAACCTTTCGTTGTTGACTTCCTTGTGTGGAATGCAAAGCCGGACTTTACGTCAGAGGCGACATCGTGAATGAAGATGACAAGTTTATAGGTATCATTGTGAGGTGTTATCTAGGTTAAGGGATAGAAGTCACGGTTGGTATCGATGTGACATCTTATCCAAGTCTTGGAGGAGAGTCACAATTTTGAATGATATTTCTATTATTAATAAATTTTGGCGTATTCTTGAAGACTTCTTAGCCTACTTAGAGCGTGAAATCGAATTTTGTATTGACCCCGATCTACAAAACCCATTTCTTAAACCCTCAAATATTTCTTCAACTAAAATGAGCGATTTCGTGGTTTATGATGAAAGTCATAATAAAAGCATTGGACTAATGAAAATCATGGGTATTCATGGTATTAGTAAGTGTTATGATGAGTTATGTTGGTTAGTATGTGAAAACATGAAAGTTTCTTAGAAATCACAAAGAGTTGAAAATCGATTTTGGTGAAAAGCGTAACATGAAATTCAATTGACCAAATCTCTTATTATATTTTGAATTTTTGAGTGTGGTCAAGTCCTAGAGTTAGATCTATGAGTTACCTAACTAATCCAAGTGGAATTACTAGAAAAGGTGTTGTAGATTTTTGTGTGAACTGATTTTAGCAAAGGAGTGCAAAGCTGCAAAAAGTGAAAAAATTGCTTTGCCATGATTTTAGAGGGATGTTTCGCAACTTAAATTATGAGAAAAATTCTGGCCTTTTGGGACATGAAGGTATATGGTATAAAGTACCTCCTGTCCAAAAAATGAGCTCATTCGACTTAAAATGAGCAAGTTATGACTATTTCAATATTTAGGTTTTTTTAAATGAAAACGCTATAATAGGAGTTCTATAACTCCGTGACCAAGAAGATGGGTGACGTATACCTAATTTTGGGGGCGTCACAAGGATAATCGTCACTTAGAGAAGAAGAGTATAAGATACAATGGCGATTGGCTTAGTGCAAGTGGGAGATTGAAAGTAATATGCACACAAGCCAATCATGTTTGATGATAAAGCATATAGTTTGTAACAATCTTATTCATTTATTAATAAAAGTATTAATTTATTAAAAGGCTTTTAATTATCTACATGATCTTTGTTTTATAATATGTGATAAACCCATAGTTTTAAGCAATGATTTTAGAATAATGATGATGATCATTCTAATGAGATCTAAATTCTTAGAAAGCTTAAAACTAAAATAGTTCCCAATCATTGGATTACTAAATTGGGGATTAGTGAATCCGGATAGATTGGTACATCGTTGCTTACTCATTGGATGAGGATGATTGATCTCATGATCATTTGTGTGAGAACACTAAAGCAAGTATGTAGGTCTTTATTAGAGAATAAGTTCTTTGAGCGTAGCTCATTAAGGAATACCTAATGGAGTTTTACTTGTTCGTCGATAGGAATTCTGTAGTGATATTAGTACAAGTGATCCTTGGACTTGAGATCATCATAGTATCTTGTGTATGATGAGTTATACTTTGACTTATTCCTTAAGACCCTTAGGGTATATCAAAGGTATGCTTGGGTATAATGAGTTATGCGTGGAGATAATGTATGATCGATAAAGAATCTACCACTCTAATAAAGAAGAGAAATGTCTATGTGATTCGATAAATGACAACCCGGTAGTCCTTGGCGAAGCGAGAATGAAATTAGAAAGGAGTTTCTAATTTGCATTATTTGGAGTTGTGCGTTTAAGAGTCAAAATACATATAATTAAATAAAATAAGACTTGTGAGTAATTCCATGTCTTATATTTAATTGGGACATTGTATGGTGGAAGGATTGAATTGTCACGGTAACTATTTACTCAAAGGTTTTTTATGATTAATGTTGAAATTTATATTATACGGAAAGTCGTTGATCGCTAGGAGAGGCTTATCCCTATTGTAGAATAAATATTATTTATTTAAATAAAATTAGAATTGTTCTAATTGATTTATTCACAACCTAGGTTTAATATGGAGAACCTAAAGGGTCACACCATAAAAGGAAGAATAATTATTTAAGAAGTTAATGGCATAATCGTAATAATATGTTAAGTATATTTAATTTAATCTATGGTGATAGAATAAATTAAATAGCTTAATATTTATTATTTAATATTTTAGAAATATTAAATATAAATTAATAAGAGGAGTCTTATTAATATTATTACAATTATTATTATTTTAATTTCTAAAAGAGTTTAGGAATTAATTTAATATAAATCTTTCTCATTTATTCCTAATAGGATTAGAGGAAAATTAATTAAAGGAAGTTTAATTAATTATCCCTAATAAGATAGGGAGCTTAATTAATTAAAAGAATTTAATTAATTAAATAAAACCCAATTTCTTAATTGTTAAGGTGGGTTGCACACATCTATAAATAAGAGAGTCTTATTATGGGTGGTGTTGTTGTTGACTTTTTACAACTACGTAATAATTCCAATTTGTTGGAGAGACGCCACTTTTCTATCTGAGATAGGAAAAACTAGGGTTTGAGCCAATACCCTTCTTCTTCTTGAAAATTCTTTTTCCTTGGTGGATCACCTCAGAGGCCAAACATTTGGGTGGCTAACGTTGATCAAAGGAAGGAACCAAACCCGGTGAATTCAAGTTGAAGCGAAAAGGTTGGAGGTGAACTTGTACACGAGGAAGCTTCGGATCTTCAAGGGTATGTTTCTTATTCATCTTTTCGTTTAATTAATAATTGTGCGTATAAAGGGTGATCCGGGTATATGGTTTGTGTAAAAATTTTAAACTCGATTTTTTACGTTTCCGCTTTATTTATGCAATTTGATTGCGTTCTTGAATATTACAAACCTAACAATAGGCTATGACTTTTCGTATTTGCATGAGAACACATCCTAACCCTTTGCCTGAAGCATCGCTGTAGATAAGCATCGCTGTAGATAACAAATCCATCCGAACTAGATGGTATTATCGAATAGTCTTAGAAATGAGTCTCCTCTTAAGCTCTTGGAAACTCTTTTCGCATTCCTCGCTCATCTAATTTTGTATCTTTCCGAGTAAATTTGAGTTAACAGAGTAGCGATTCGAGAAAATCCTTCCACGAATCTCCGATAATAACCAATTTAAGCCCGAAAGCTTACTTACTTGATCCGACTTCGGTTGCTCCCAACTTTGTATTGCTTCAATCTTTCTTCGGGTAAGCGGATACTCCATGCTTTGACACCACATGCCCTAGGAATACTACTTCCTCAAGCCAGAACTCGCATTTCTTCAACTTGGCATATAACTTGTTTTCACGAAGCTTTTGAAGTACCAGCTTCAAATGGTGCTCATGATCTTCACGGCTTTTGGAATATATGAGAATGTCATCAATAAAGACAACAACGAACTGATCCAAATAATCCTTGAATACTCGGTTCATCATATCCATGAAAGCCGCAGGAGCATTAGTCGATCTAAAAGACATGACTAAGAATTCATAATGCCGTCTGCAGGAGTTACGAAGGCGGTCTTTGGAATATCCTCGGTTCTAATCTTTTGGTGATGATATCGAACAAAGATCGATCTTTGAAAAGAATTGTGCTCTCTGAATTTAATCAAACAAGTCATCAATACGAGGTAGCGGATACCTATTCTTGATAGTGACATGGTTTAATTCTCGATAGTCAATACAAAGTCGCATACTTCCGTCTTTCTTCTTTACAAATAAAATAGGAGTACCCCAAGGAGATGTACTAGGAGGAATGAAACCGATGTCCAACAACTCCTGTAGTTGGACCTTTAACTCCTGAAGTTCAATGGTAGCCATTCGATATGGGGTTTTAGAAATGGGCTTTGTACCCGGTTCAAGATCAATAAAGAATTCAACATCACGTTCTGGGGGTAGACCGGGAAGTTCTTTAGGAAATACATCAGGAAATTCTCTAACAATAGAAATATTATCCAAATCTGACTTGTCTTTATTCAAATCCATAACATGGGCTAAGAAAGCTTGGCATCCGTTTTTCAATAAACGAATAGCTTTGTGGCTTGATATGCCGATGATTGATTTTAGTGGTTTAGTTGTTTGAATTAAGTATGACATGTTAGTTAGGAATATGAAAACTAATGACCTTACAAAAACAATCAATTTTGGCATGATGGTGGTTAACCAATCAATTCCTAAAATCACATCAAAAGCAAGTATCTTTAAAGAGATAAGATCGGCGGGTAATGTGATAGTGCCAACTTGGATCAAGCAAGATTTATAAAGCGTAGATGTAACGAAGGTTTCACCCAACGGAGTTTCAATGAGATAAGTTAAAGTCTAATTTCTCCGGAGTCAAGTTTAAGCGTTGAGCACAAGCAGGAGAGATAAAAGAATGGGTAGAAGCAGGTATCTAGTAAGGTATAAAACGCAAGAATTCAAGATTAGCTTACCGTGATCACCTCTTTCGGGTTCCTCACGTTTTGGCCGATCACGACAAACACTCTTCCGAGCAGATTGACTTCGACTTATCAGGGACGACTTTTGGAGTCACCATCCCCGCTTAAACTTGGTTTTGCTTCTGAGAACACTCTCAAATTTATATGACCCTCCTTTCCACGGTTATAACATACCTTGGATTGTTGTGGGCGCCAATGATATGTCCCTCTTCCGCATTTGTAACTTACACTCACCGGTGGTCGTTCTCCTCCCCTACCTTGATTGATCTTTGGTGTTCTTTGCTAATGTCTTCCGTCATTGTTGAATCTCCTCTTTTGAAATTTCCACTAGACTCACCTCTTCTATTATCATGGCCACGATTACCACCAGAGTGGTTACCGCTTTTATCCGTATTCTTCCCTCCATTTGGTTATCATCGCTCTGGATATCTGCATCCTTTGGTATGACCACGGTTGTGATCCCTCGGTTGAGTGTACTCATTATATCACTCTAATAATTGAGCCCACATTGACAACAATACGAATACAGAGAAAACTTATGAGAGATAAGGTATTGCCGAATCTCGGGTTTTAGACCTCTCGAAACATCCGCGTCATCGTTCCTCATTCTCCACCAAATGAGGTGCTGAACACAGATAACTCTGCGAACTTTGCCTCGTCTGAGACATCGTCATGTTGTTACTGTTCGATCTAATAAACTCTACCTCCTTCATATAGCGAATACTTTACGGAAAGTACTTATCATTGAACAGTTTTCAAATCTTTCCCAAGACATGTTAAGTGCGGTTTGGTTGGAGTGCGCTTCACAGATTCCCACCCGAAGAATGCGCTTTCCACGGAACATAAAGGTGGCGAATGGAACCATACGTTCCTCCGTGCATCCCAAGACATCGAATATCTTAGTAATTTGCTTGACCCATGTTTCCGCCTTAATCGGATCGGGTTTTCTCCGAAAATCTGGTGGTCCCAACTCTTTGAATCGGCTTGGTTTGTGACGAGGCCGTAGCGTTGCCATCACTTTCACCAGTATTTTGTGCACGAGTCTCCTCAAATGCGATTTTGCATGAACTACAAAAAGCTCCTAAACATCCCATCGTTCATCGTCTGATCAGTGGTGTTGTTTACAGGAGGAATATTACCTTCATGTTGCACGTTCTCGTGGTTTATGACTAAAAATTGTTCCACAGTCTCATACACTCCATTGTTAACGTTCTCAGCAGCCATTCTTAAATACTTCCATAAAACATGGGTTAATTAAACAAATTAACATATCACATAATATCCCTATATTATGACCCGACCAACAAATAAGCTTAGATAGGACCTGATAGCGAAGGATTTACTCATCTCTCCCTCCTAGTTCTATTCCCGATCTCCGCCGGAGACCATATCCCTAAGCTTTGATACCAAGCGTGATACCCCAAAATAGGTATACAACACCCATTACGAGTCACAAATACATAGTACGAAAGCACACTACAACTTGATAATCTGATTGTCGTGCAAAATACGACAACATACATCTTTTGTGAGTTTAAATACAAATATTGTCTTCAGGCAATATCAACACTCAAATAAGTCCTCATTACAATTATTCATACACTATTTTACGAAATAGTGAGGACTACTAAAACATCTTTTTAGAACCATTACTCCATTACCCAGACTCGATCCTGTTATGTTCTCACCTCACGAGAAGAAAAATGGAACAAAAAAAGAAAAAGGGTGAGCTCAACTAGCCCGATAAAGAATATTATGACTAAGATAATATACAACAAATTATCATTAGTCTTCAACGAGGGAAAATCGATATAATACAATAGAGCAACAAATTTTAGATCAACAAGCTGCAGTGAAATAAGAATCGATTAGAAGAGTCGCGTAGAGAATGAATTCTACTATCTTCTAAGATTTAAAAGTTCATCATCAATATTTTATCCTGTAACAACAATCGATATACATCTTTAATCAAATAATCATCTTTGCACTACTGTGCCAAAGATATTCATTTATATCACCAGGTTAAGTCATATTCATCTCAACACTGTTCATCTTTGCACTACGGGCCAAAGATATTCATCGATTAATCATTCATCTTTGCACTACGGGCCAAAGATATTCAAGAATAATATCATCATTTTAGGGTGAGAATGATGAAAAATATTTTAAAGAAAAGCGAATCCGATTGAGACGGAAGAAGCAAATATTAGGGATTAAGTATAGCGGTTTATCCAAGATCAATAATACTTCATAATAATCAATTGTGAAGCGAGAATTCAAAAATAACGATCAAAACATGGATCTGATCAAAGATAGTAGCCAAAATAGATATCTTGGACAAAAGGAAAAATTTTATTTTTAAATTGAATAGTCTTAGTAAGTGAATAGTCAAGTATCGTGAATAATAACCCCAACACAAAAAGTTCTAAATTTGATTAAAAAGTTCATCAATATTTTGGCATAATGATATTGAAGAAAATAATATCATTTAAGAAGAAAATAGCATCTCTTACTTCAAAATAGCAGTGCTTACGATCGGAATATCGGATAGAAAGTAGAAGGAAGCTTGTCTTAGAAACAAGAACTCTCAAAGTATATAAATACTCACAAAATACATTTCGATAATCTAGAGAGAAAGAAAACTTATTTAAGTGTGATTTTCAATTCTAACCTAAGCGTCTATTTATAGGAAAATCTTTAGAACATGTAGGAGACTAAAATAATAGAATAATATTATTTCTTTCTTTTCATTCAACGCATGATAGGTTGGATATTTAATACCAGCCATCTTTGAACAAAATCAGTAGACCACATGTTTTTAAACAAGAGTGGGTCCCACCCATAATTTAATAAAAAATATTTTATTTTCTGAAACTTCAATAATTCATAGAAAATAGCCCGTTTATCAAAAAAATACGAATTTTATGTCCATTCTGCCTGAAATCGAATTCTCTACAACTTTGTAGTTTTGAGTTTTTCCAAATTCTAAATAAAAAATATCCGAAATCCACAAACGGGTGATTTTTAATACATCCATTCTGATAAAATACTGATAAAACACCTCAGCATTAATTCCTTTATTAATAACCACATAAAATAAATAAATCTATCATTTATATCAAATAAATATTTCATTATCATATAAATTAATAATTAATTATTCACAAATAATATTCTGAGAATCACTGATTATGACAATGGGAATGCCTTCGAGGAAGAGGGGCTTTCCAATAAGAATTTTTCCTTACTTGGCAAGCAATTAGGTGACCAAACCTCTCCTCGGCGAGAACTTTCTAGACATTGTCGATAATCTTTATCTAATAATATTATTCAAATAATATGAATTATTGATCCGATAATGGGAAATCTTGTCTTGATGACAATTATTGAAACAATAATAATATAAACTAACAACGCAAAGAATTATTGAATCGATAACATAAAATATTGAATAAAGTAACTCACGTAACAATTATTGAGTAGTGTCTTCTTTACGTGCGAATCGATAATTCAACAACATTTGTCAATACTGGTGTCTTATTTGTGCAACCACCGCGTATTCATTGTATTTTAACCACCGGGTAATCCAGCGGTGTTAGCTTGAATAACAATTCTGTAGATTATTTATAAAACTCAAACTTTGTCGTTTTCTTCATCAAGACGGTTATTACATTATGAGCCCCACGAATGGGCTTGGCAAAGTCATCACTGAACATTTCCCGACAAAAAGAATATTCCATGACCAAAAGAATATTCCCTGACAAAAATAAATATTTTATAACCACTTGCTTATTTTGTAAAATTTGCACATTTCACCCATAACCAAAACATTATATCAAATTAATACCTTATTAATTTAGAATAATGAATAGAGAAAATTCAATTTTATTTATAATAAGTTGGGGTCTTACAACCTCCCTCCTTATAAAATTTCGTCGCCGAAATTGGCGACGTCACACAGTGTTTCAAGCGGTGAGGTACCTTGCTTTCATTTCCGATTCCAACTCCCATGTCATTTCCTCGATAGCGTGGTTCCTCCACAAAACCTTGACTTGTGGTATAACCTTCGTGCATGGGACATGCTTCTTTCCTATCCAAGATCTTATGCAGACTCTCGCCGTATGTTAAATCTTTATTATCTCGTCTGCAGTTCTAACGCGATAATAATGTGGTTTGGGTCTTTTACATATTTCTGAAGCATAGATATGTGAAAACATTATGAAACGAGAGATGCTTGGAGGTAATCTTGAGTCTATAGACCTATATTTTCTATTCGGTCAAGAATCTCAAATGGACCAACAAATCGTGGATTGAGCTTTCCTCTCTTCCCAAATCTTATAACTCCCTTCCATGGAGCAATACGTAATTGTACATGATCTCCAATATTAAATTTCACGTCCTTTCGATGAAGATCAACATAACTCTTTCGATGAGTTCTTTTTGAGTGAAAAAATATTTGAGGCTTTTATGGTCCGTATAAATCTCCACTTTCTCCCCCATACAGGTAGTGTCTCCAGATTTTTAACGCGAAAACGACTGTTGTCACTTTCTCCCCATACAGGTAATTTTTTTTAAAATAAAATAAAATTAAACAATACAATTATTAAAATTGTTAACTATGTTTCTTTGTTTTTTTCTTTTCATCGTAGACTATGAATAATAAACTACTAATTACGAGATTTAATTATTTTAAAAATAAATAAAATTACATAAATTTTAAATTTGAAAGAGTTAGTAATAAAGTATTTATAATCCTGTTATTTAAAGGTCAAATTGCATAATATTATTAAAAAAATCATAATAAAGTGCATGAAATTCTTTTCAGTTCTCAGCATTTACATTTTGTTTCTGAGTTTTGAACAGAAAAGAAAAGAATAAAAAACTTAAATTAGAACAAAAAAGAAAAGAATAGAAAACTTGAAGTTTTCCTTTGTGTTGTTTCTGAGTTTTTAATAGAAAAAAATAGAAAATTCAAAAGTGAGCACATGAGTTGTAATTTAAAAAAATTTTATATTAAAAGTTGAGGATAATATGGAAATTATAAAAATATTACTTATTCTAATTTTTTCTTCGTCCAAATCTGGCCAATTTTGGACGGAAAACTTTGGCAGGAAAAGTGGCTAAGTTTTTTATCTATTTCTTTTCTTTTCCGTTTATTAAAAAATTCAGAAACATAAGAATTAGAAAGAAAACTTAAATTTTTTGTCCATTTTTTTTTTTGTTCATTTTAAAACCGAGAAATAGAGCGTTATGGTTTATATTTTTCTGCAGCACAATTTATATTATCATACTTCTTGCTAATTCTATCGAACGAATCTCAAAATTGAACCCAAAAAAAAATAAAAAAATAACTTTTGTTACTCAAGAAATAACTAATTTTTTTTCTTAATCCTTTTCTACTTTCTCAACCCTCTTCTTCATCTTCAACCCATTTCTCTTTTTTTCTCTCCCTACATATGTATATCTATATATCATTCAATCTCTTAAATTCTCCATTTTAGGGTTTACTCAACTTTTTTTTTCTGTGGAAAAAGATCGCCATGTACTGATCTTACAGGTGATTCTGCTTTTGCATATAATAATCTACCGATTGATTAGAACTTTCCCAGCTAAAAAACGATGAATGTAAGGACATAAAACGTATACAATCCAGAGATGAATGAATTAATCTTGGAAATTAATTAGATACAATAAAAGCTATGGTCTTTTTATCTGTAATGGTAGTATTGAAGTGGATTTTTATTTTGCAGGTGATATTGTATTTGTTTAAGTTGCAGATTACATGGGTAGGGATAGGGATAGAGATTTGTCAAGGTCACCGTCGTACCGGCGGAGATATTCACGGTCACCGTCGCCGGTGGGACGCAGATATAGCCACAAAAGCCGAAGAGATAGAAGCCGATCTCCTTATTCTTACAGCAGGTGATACCCTATTAAATTTATCCCGTCTTGTTCTTCTCTCATTTATGTCTAATTTTAGCTATGAATGTTACACTTTGTTCGGATATTAAATTGGCTATTATCTTAATTATTAGTATCTTACTTATTTGATTGTTGTTGGCTATCCAGCTGTTTATTATATATACCCTTCTAGATATTTGGAGGATTATATAGAAAAATGGAAGGTTGATGATTAAAGACATTAGCAAACACACATTTCTGTTTATTTAAAAAGGTAGTTTTTGGTGAATCACTACCAGGGGTGTCCCCCCCCACCCCACCCCACAGAATGGTCTCTTTTCTCTTGATTGTTTTTTTTCCTTGGAGATTTTTGTTACTGTTCTGAAAGAATTTCAGATGCGTCATCACTTATTACTTGGTAGCAAAATTTTACATATAAGAAATACCGAAACATACATCATTTATTAAAAAAAATGAAATTTGGATATGCATGCATAATATTTTGTGCAATACAAATGTTATTAGTTGTGCACACGATTGATGATGATTCTCATTTTCCATGCGTATTTCCCTTAACTATGTATTTCTATTATCTTACTTTAATTGGATATGACAATCATTTTGACTCTTCTAACCATTATACTTCTTATCTTAAAAAATAGCCAAATCTTGTCGCTGCATGTTTGTATGACACGCTTTAACGTGTGTTTTAGAACGGGAAATATTGAATACACATGTTAAATATAGAAACATATATTCATATGAGCATAGAGAATTGTGTGCAAAGCATCCAAGAGTATCTGTACCCGATATGAATACGTTAGGTCTTAAAAGTACCGGTGCTTCTTAGACTTCTTTTGTCACCGACAAGTTAAGTACGCGAATAATGATGAAATATCATCTCGTTTAAATGTTATGCAGTAATATTTGCTCATGATATTGGTGGCTTCTTTGTTTTAGATGTTCTAGCAGATGGGTTCTATAGTCCAGTTGTGTACCTTGGTCATTGCTCATGATATGTTGCTGGCCTGAGAGTTTCACTTTCCATGAGATATGCTTACTGTTGATGAACATCATAGTTTATTCAAGTGTTACTGATTTTTTTCTCATTGTAATGTTTTACTGCTCATCTTCAAATATGTTTGGGGGCTCTGACTAATGGGAGATTTTAATTATTCCACTGAATATATTGAAAGATGCTTAATAAAGATTTTGTAGAAGAACGCTTCAATTGTAATATGAGTGAGCTAGGATACATTTTATTATTTGAAAATTAAAAATCAGTTGCTTCCCTTCGTATGGGAAGTGAGCAGGTGATGGGTGCCGATGGGTGTCCTTTCGTTGCTTGATTATCACATTAGCGGTTACTTGTGATAAAAGATGGAGCACACAGTTTATTCTTAGCTTGTAAGAGGTAACTGTACATGCTTTTACATTTATTGTGCTAGATGGTGGGCTGGTATGCTGCTGTGTAGTCTCTTGTTTGATGCCTTGAATTGCAGTTGTTTCTGAATTAACTCTGTATTATTATACAGAAGAAGAAGTCGTTCAATATCACCTAGGCGCCGCATTAGTCGATCCCCAACTCCAAAACGACGTAAGAGTCGTTCTCCTACGCCAAAGCGCCATAAGAGAAAACGAAGTAGGAGTACCTCATTGTCTCCTATAAATAAATCCCCCAGTACTGGGTCAGTAGAGCGCAAAAACGCCAGTGAAAAGTTGAAAAAAGATGAGGAAGAGAAGAAAAGGTACATTTTACGTTCTCACACTTCTTTATCCTTTTATCCTTTATGTTATTTATATTGTTAATTAAACTTTGATTATTCTCATGTTCCTAATTATCATCTTAATTTCATGCATTTCTAATTAAACCATTCAAACTAAACAGTGTTTTTTATATTTATTTTTTAGGATTTGCTTATAGAATCCATTGTAAACTCGGAGAGTTTTAAATTTTTAATAATGGATACACCATGATAACAGACATGAAATACTACTGGTTTTAACTTCCCTCTATGTTACCCTCTAAATTATAGGGGCCTGCTTGCCGTCAAGGCAAACGTTTCTAGTCCATGATGCTATGTTTTGATTATTGCTGCCTTGTAAATCCTTGTTTGGATTTCTTGGCAACTTGATAGTGCTGACTGGTTGATTTTTTTCTCTTTTTTTTTCCCTTATTTACATCAATAAATGTGACATGGCTTCATGTGGGTGTTTTACTGTTTTTGCACTGCTGGCATTGACAAAGTAATTTTAGGGATTGGATGTGAGGAGTATATACTTATATAAATACTGCTTGACGCATGTGTTAACTCTTTTTTTTTAAAATAAATTAAATTATCACTAGAAAAAGATTATATTCAGTTTTAGTTTTATGAGGAGATACAAGTTACATCTAATTTGTTGTTTACTTTTGACTAAAAATGCAAAATTGTCCCTCGGTTTATCCACTTGTGATGTTTTCGTGTATGAGTTTTGGTATAAGCAAAAATTGTCAAATCGTGAATCGTATTGTGTATCAAAAAACCCCCGTATTGTGTTTCATGTATCATATCGAGAATCGTATCGTACGATACGAAAATAAAAGGAAAAATGTGTGGTAATATATATTTAAACATATAAAACACAATTTATTAGACAATCAAGCATATTAGATATTATTTTAGTAATATTTATTGAGTAACAAGAGAAAACAAAAATGTAGATCCACCTTTAAGATACAAAGCAAAGAGAATAATTCAAATTAACCGGTGGAGATTTATGTTTCTACTTGTAGAAAGTTGAGTGAGAAGATATGAAACTTTAAAAAGCGATTAAAGGCTCATCAAGCGATATAGAATATATTAACGCTAAAAATCCTCTTCATTTGAAATGGAAGGCTCAAAAGTTTTGCTTTTACTCTTTTAAATCTACATAAAAATCTTTTCAAGTCAGTTCCTAGCTTTAAAAAATATCGTGCATTGTCTGAAACGTGTGTAAAAAGCATAAGGATATAACTTTGTTCTAGTTTGCAACAGAGTACATTAATTATTTGAGAACAAATTTTTTTGACAACATTAAGACTACGGAAACGTGAAAACTAATTAAAGTAGTAAAATCTGATGGCAGAGAGTAATCCTTACGATGACATTTATACAATTTATGCAATGTACATGTACATTAGAGTTGCATATCATTATGCCAATTTCTCCATGCGTACATCTCTTGTATATTTCTTGTTGTTTGTATAACATGAGTTATAATAGATTATTAAGGTTCTTAAATTACAAAATTTACATGGACAACTGTGGAGATTCAAATCAAATCAACAAGTGGAGATTTATGTATTGGAATGGAAAGTATCTGAAGAAGAAGATATAAAACTCTAAAAAGTGATCAAGGGCTTATCAAGCGATATATAATATGTTTGTGCTAAAAAGTATCGTGTATTGTATCGTTTCATAAGAATTGTAACTGAATCATATGATACGGTGTCATTTTCAATTCATACTGCGATACATATCGAATTGTGTTCATATTGTCGTATTGTACCTATCGCGTATCATATAATTTTAACAAATGAAATATTAGTATTTTTGACTTGCTTCTAGTTTCAATATTCTAAAAATTTCCGCTTGGGCTTAGTTAAGCCCCCTCGCCTAGGCCCTAAGGGCTCCACTACCACCTTGATTTGGTTGGCGCCTCCGCCCAGGTCCTCTGTTGCATTAATTTAATGAAGGCTTTGAGGCTCTATAATGCTTGAAGTGAATTTGGTGCGTCTTATAATATAGTTTTTTTGTGGTATTTTTTCATAATTGAATTATAATCATTACATCTACTATGTGTTTTATATAGCCTTTTGCTATTGCTATAAGGGCTCTGCTATTTTCTTGAAAATATATACAAATATAAACAAAATAACGACAAATAAATAAGACCGCGTAGGAAAACTCCTAGGCGCCTCCTCCGCTGCATTGGTCAGCCTAGTGATTCTTACACACTCTGTATCTTACCCTCTAACTTATAGATCTAAAGGTAGACATACATACTTAAAGCCCTCCAGCCTTGATGAAGGTTTTATTCCCACATTTCTGGTATATTCATGTTGAAATGCTACCAACTGGCCTATTTGCTGGAAGAAAGAAAAGGGTTCATATTAGGAGTTCCAATAGTGATATACAATGACTTGATTATTTGCGGCTGGAGCTCCTCAAGTGATTTAAACATTTTTATCATTGTGCCTTCTTTTGTGTTCCCAGCCTTCATAAATGGAACTCGAAAGGAAAGAAAAGAAAAGAAAAAAGTATTTAAAACTGCAATGACATTGTGTCCTGGAGATAAGTTATGGGCCTTGTGGCATTAGACAGGAAAGCACATTGTTGAAAGAATTGACTTCTGGTTGAGCTTATATTTAACTGTTGTCAGGCAGTCACCAAGCTTCCGACTCTGTGCTAACCTCAAACTTGGCCCCCTCTGACAGCGAGATATATAATTATCTTGCTGTAAATAATTCCATGACCACAGGATACTGCCTTGTTGCTGTTACTTTGTATTCCTGAGGTTAAGACTGTGGTTATGTTTTGAAAATGTAGAATTTTGCATTGTCAAATCTCTATTGTAATGTAAAGATTCAAGTATTTGGTAAATTTTAAAACTGCAAAGTGTTACTTGACATTCTTCTCCACAGGCTTTATTTGAAGGAAGATACTGCTATATTTCAACTTGTTATATTTGATGATCAAATTGGGTGCCTCCTTTATATACTACTGTTGACCAGCTTTGATACTCATTTGTTTGGATCTGGAATCTGTTAGAGGTATGCCTTAAAAGCATAAGCATAAATATAGTGCCTTTGTCGACGTGAAGGTTAGTTTGCCATTAATTATAGAATAAATTAAGTAGAGAAGGAAAAAAAGGAGGAATTGTGCAACATAAAATACCATTTCAGTTTTATTAATGTTGAAGACATCTCTGGAAGCGAAGAATGTAGTGTTTCCCCACCTGCCTTTGTGGTCATTTCCTGCTTAACTCTTGCTTTTATTTTATCAGGCGTCAGCAGGAGGCAGAACTGAAACTGCTGGAAGAAGAAACTGCAAGGAGAGTGGAGGAAGTGATAGTGAAGAAAGTCAAAGAAAGCTTGAACTGTGAGGAGATCAAGATGGAAATACAAAGGCGACTGGAGGAGGGTCGGAATAAACTTGTGGATGAAGTTGCCGCCCAACTAGAGAAAGAAAAGGAAGCTGCTGTTATTGAGGCTAGACAAAAGGAGGCAAGTATTTTGTAACTTTTGCTGGCACTTACTACCTTACTATATAATAAGTAGTTCGCAACTTAATTGTTTATTTTGGCGATTCACTGAGACAACTTCAGGTGCTTGGGGTCAAAATTTTGCCGGTCAACAATTAATGTATTTTCATGCCATGCAAGAAGTGTAACTTGGTTTCTATACATGTACAGGAAAAAGCTCGAAAAGAGAAAGAAGAGCTGGAAAGGATGATTGAAGAGAATCACAGGATGGTGGAAGAAGCTCAGAGACGGGAAGCTTTAGAGCAGCAACGGAAGGAGGAAGAACGTTACAGGGAGTTGGAAGAGCTTCAAAGACAAAAAGAAGAGGCTTCGCGAAGGAAGAAACAGCAAGAGGAGGAGGAAAAGGTAAAGCAGATGAAGTTGTTGGGCAAGAACAAATCCCGGCCAAAGTTGTCATTTGCTATAGGTTTGAAATGATCAAGATTTATGAACTGGTTCTGGCTTTTTCATCAAGTCTGAACAAATTTGATACAAAAACGAGTTTTTGGTGGTATGATATTCTTCATGAGCTGTCCTGCTTGCTTATTCACGAGTATATATGCTTTTGATTTATAGCTTATTTGTTGATGCTTATTCATGTTGTATAATAGTGTGCAGAACATTCAATTCAATATGCAGGTGGCAAGAATTTAGAGTAGTTGTGAAATTTACATAAAACTCTTTTCATGATACAGTGTGACCAAATTCATGTGAAACTATTTCAACAAGTAGCTTCAAGTAAGAAGTCCATTTTAAAGATTTTTATTATCCATGAGAAATAATATATATGTAGACAAATATTGCGACCAACGTGAAATTTAATAAGATAGAATATATTAAGGTAGGACTATTTTTAATTTTTACTTATTTTATATATTATGAGCATACGTCATAATTATAATTAAATTAAAAAACTGATTTTTTCCCCATTTCATGACAAAATAATTGTATGTCATTTTTCTTCACGAATAGGACATGTTTGGTTGTTTATTAACCTTGAACCCAACCTGTATCTTTAATTGTGTTTGCTGGAGAAACCGAGTATGGGCCGTCTCCATCTTTTTCCAGCAATTGGGCTGACTATTACAGTTGTGATGATTATTGTCTGCTGGTTATCTTCATTTGAAATTCATGCAACTTTAGAGAGAAGAATTATCTTTTTTGGTTTCTAATTATTTAAAAAGAAAATAAATTACACAAGGAGGGACCTGATTCATAAGACCACGACAATATCATTATCATGATAAAACTGATAAATTCAAGTTAAATTTCTCAATTTACTCCTAAATTACCTACTTGATGATATATTGCTATTTGATAATAATTTTACAAACAATACTTATATGATTTATTCTAATAAATTACATTGAGATTAATGATAAAAAATCTTTCTTATAAAATAATGTTAATGATTATTATCACTAGGTCAACTCATATATGATAAATCATCCATTAATTATATTTGTCTAAATTATTTTTTGTAAGAAAAATTTGTCCCCCCTAACAAAGAAAATCCGAGTTACTATGATTTATGAAACTGGGTCAGACAAGGTCCCCCCCCCCGCACTCCCCACTCCCCTCTTGTAAAAATTTAAATAAATTCATTCAAATGAAAATCAATCTGTCAAACTTTAACTTCCTCTCTCTAAAAAAAACACTTCCCTCATCATTAAGGTATCATTACCTATTGAAGTGGTCCCGAACACACACACCATCTACCACCACGTTACACGTAAGAACAGTCGTCTTTCTTCACACAGATCAACGTTGTCTTGTCTCCTCCAACGTGGGACCCACCTCCCAGTCCCTGCATTTAATTCCATCACGTGGCCTGGCCTCAACACTGTACCTACCGGCGTACGATAGCAAAAGCTGCTGCACCACTTCCGCACGACCATTTTCAGCCGCGCTTTTTTGTTTCGTCAACGTCCTCGCCCGCGATTTAATCACTCCATTCTTCCGTCTTCCCTCCCAAAAATAGGTCCTCTCTTTAATTTTTTTAATAGTTAACTTTATATGTATATAGATACACAGTTGTATATTTCATTTACTCACCGTCATAGACCATAATAATTATAACGATACGTCGTTATAGTTCAAAAAATCGTAATCATAGTGTATATTTTTTCCATTTATAAAATTTATAACTATTATAAATTTTTATGTAATTTTAATCAATATAATAAATTAATATAATAAAATAAAATAAATAATATATCTTGCGACTTATTTGTTATTAATTACATGAATAAATATCAGTTATATATAATGTGGTAGACGACTCATTTTAAAATTTTATCTTATATATTTATATATTTCATGGGACAAAATTTTTACAATACGAAACAGAACTCTAAAAAGTATAAAAATAAGACGGTTATTTTATTGTAAGCGAATGTGTCATTTTTATTAAATTAGGATGGAAGTTCATACCATAAATTGTAAACGGTATATTTGTTTAAATAAGCCTAATTAATTATTCTATTTTTGTACTATTCAAATTTCAAATTGACACAAATTTCTTTAATTTTAATTAATGATCGATGAATAATGTATGTGACGCCCCCAAAATAGGTATACATCACCCATTAATTCACGAGTTGTCAATACGTAGATGCGAAATAACTACAACTTTTATTATTACAACAATAAAGCGTGAGTTTGAATACAAATATTATCTTACAGGCAATATCATCTTTCAAATAAATCTCATCATATTTATTGATACATTATTTTACAAAAATGGTGAGGAGATTCTTAAACAACTCTCTCTAGAACGCCCATTCCGAAACCCCGACTCAAATCTTTCATTATATTACCGACACGAGAAGAAAAATAGAACAAAAAGGAAAGGTGTGGCTTAACTAGCTCGATAAAAATATTATGACTAAGATAATATCAACAAATTATCGTTAGTCTTGACGAGGAAAAATCTAATAGAATCTGATAGGCAACAAATTTTAAATCGATATTCGCGGTGAAATAATAATTCATTAGAAGAGTTAAGTAGAGAATCTAACTACCATCTTACATGTATGAATTTAAAAGTTCATCGTCATCTTTTATCGCATAACATCAATCGATATATATCGGAATCAAATATTCATGCTGCAGCTACGGCCGAAGATATTCATCGATTAGTCGTATTCATCTAAACACGCATTCATCTTTGCTGCACTTCTGGTAAAGATATTCTTGAAATCATTCATCTCTTGCACTACTGGTAGAAGATATTCCATAATATCATCATTTAAGATGAAGATGATGAAAAAATATTTTAAAAGCGAATCCGGTGAAATAAAATGATGAGGATTAAGGATTAAGGATTTCGTACTTTGTTTTATCGCGTACAAAAATCCTCAAAAATAATCGCGATTTGGTGTAAAATTCAAGAATGATCAAAACATGGATCTGATCAAAAGTAGTATCGAATAGATATTTTAGACGAAAAGAAAATTTTCATTTTTCGATGAATAGTCTTGAGTATCGTGAATAGTAACTCAGAGCACCAAAAGTTCCAAATTTGATAAAACTTGAGATCAATACTTGGCGTAATGATATTGAAGAAATAATATCATTCTGAAAAATAATAATATCCTTACCTCGAAAGATTAGACTTTAAATTTGGAATCTAGGGTATAGTCTTTGAAGGAATTTCTGACCGTCTAACAATACTCAAAGTATACTCAAAATACTTCGCAAGAATCTGTTCGATAATATGAGAGAAAACTTGATTTACGGTGTGATTTTGATTCTAACCTAAGCAGCCCTATTTATAGGAAAATCTTTGAAACCAAAGTAGAAAATTTAATAAATTAATAATATTATTTTTCAAATTTCTACGCCCACTAATTTGGTCCAAGATATCAGCCACCATGTGACAAAACATTAAAACGTTTTCTTAATTTAAAAATTAAAACTTCCAAAAATCAATTATTTAGGAGCTTGAACTTGATAATTCACAATAAATAGCCCTTTTATCGGAAAATTGAATCTCGCGATTTTTATAGGAAATTCAATTCTCTACAACTTTGGAAGAAAGTTTTTCCAAATTTCAAACGAAATTGGCCGAAATCCACAAAGCGAGGCGATTTTTTACGGTATAATCAAATTTCGATTCGATAAATGGGGTCCAAGCAGACATGTTTAACATGTTTTAAACATTTATTGCAATAAAAAATACTCTTCCTCCTCGTATACTCATATATCCCACATTCGTTGTAAAAATATCACCATTACTATATTATTAAAATATAATAATATATTTAAATGAATTATTTTATCGAGAAAAGATAAAATTTCAATTTTCGACAATTGTCACATTAAAATTTTTTCTCCATCTATATCCACATAAAATCAATATTTTCTTCATCATATGAATCAATAATTAATTATTCACAAATAATATTACGAGAATCATGATATTGACAACTGAGCCGGGAAAGGAAGAGGGCTTTCGATAAAGATTTCTCACTTCTTGGTAGCTTGATTAGGTGACCAAACCTCTCCTTAGATAGAACTTTCTAGACATTGCCAATAATGTTATCTAATAATATTATTAGGATAATATGAATTATTGCTTTGATAATGAAAATCTTGTGTAATGACAATTATCAAACAACAATGATATAAAATATCAACCATGACAATTATTGAATCGATAAAATAAAATCTTTGAGCGATAATTCTTTGTAACCATTATTGAGTAGTGCCTTCTTACGTAAGAATCAATAATTGGTGCAATACCGTATATCTTCTTATGTTTTTAACCAAAGTATTATAACGATTAATCTAGCAATAACTACTGTAGATTATTTTTAAACAACTTATATTTGTCGTTTTCTTCATCCAATCGCTTTCAGTTATGGGGCCCACACATGGGTCGCTGCTTGTCGCATACGAATATTCCCGAAGCAGTCTGAATATTCCCCAAACAACAATGAATATTTTATAACCACTTGCTTATTTTGAAATATTTGCGTATTTTACCCCTAACTATCCACATTAATCAAATCAACCCTTACTATTTCAAAATAATAAATAGAAAATTAAATTTCATTAATAATAAGTTGGGGTCTTTACAATGTAAATTATATTAAAACTACTATTTATTGTAAAATCTATTAATTGATAATATTTAATAACTTATTTTTATTTTGGGACAAAAAATATTTTAATTTGAAATTTAAAAGTCAATAATAATATTATTTGAAATAGTGGGAATATTAATAAGTATAAAATTACTATTCTAAAACTTAAAAGGAGTATATGTTAGGAGGTTACTAGAGGTGAAAGACAGCTAAGGTTCTTGCATCTAGTGTCCCTTATAATAATAATAATAATAATAATAATAATAATAATAATGTTGTAAGAATTTTAAAAATGTCCTTTTTACATATAATACGGGAGGGAATATATTTAATTATATAAAATAATTAATAATTACTCGTGTCTGAAGGCACGACGTAACGAAATCCTTTTTCTTTTTTTGTTTCAATAATCCCACTTTCATTTCCTCTCTCTCCTCCTTTCTCTCCCACCACCCTTTCCCGCCCAAATCAATTAGAATAAATCTGAACCGTCCTTATTTTTTTCTGCTCAAATAAATTAAAATGAATCTGAACTGTTTTTGTGTTTTCCCGTCCAAATTTAAAATGGGTTCAATCTTATTAATATAGATATTTCCTCAGTCTCTTTTTAAATATCGTTTTAGAAAAATATTTTTGTCTCTTAATATTTGTGGTTTGAGAATTTTAATTAAATATTAATTGCTTAGTTTTCAATATTATTTCAAGTATTAAATATTATCTCTCACTAGCTATTTTTTGTTTAATAAATAACACTCTTTTTCCAATACAACGACAATATTCATATTTAAAGTTATTTTAACTAAAAATATAGTATTAATTGTTTTTCTTAATATGTACTTCCTCATATGGCGTTTTAAAGTTGTGCGTAAAATTAAAAAATAATAATTGTATAACATTAAATATAATATCAATTGTCTATAATACCCTTAAATTTCCATAATTACTATACTTATACTCATAAGGGATAATTTTAGAAGGATTGTAGTTAATTTTTTAGATTATATAAACGACAAATAATTTAAAAAATAAAATCATCTAAAACTTCATATATTATTGGACAAAGGGAATATGTCCACTTCTAAAAAAACAAATAATAAATGTGACGCCCCCAAAATAGGTATACAACACCCATTCTCGAGTAAATCGATAACGTGAGTGCAAAGCAACTACAAATTTATTAATACAACATAAAATTGTGAGTTTAAATACAAATATTGTCTTTTAGACAATATTAACACTTAAATAAGTCCTCATTACAATTATTGATATATTATTTTATAAAAATGGTGAGGACTACTAAAATAACTTTCTAAAACCTTCATTCCATACCCCGACTAGTACTCGTTACATTCTCGCCTCCTGAGAAAAAAAATAGAACAAAAAGGAAAAGGCTGAGCTCAATTAGCCCAGTAAAGAATATTATGACTAAGATAATATAGAACAAATTATCGTTAGTCTTCAACAGGGAAAAATTTGGTAAAATACAATAGACAACAAGTTTCAAATCAATATTCGCAGCGGAAAATAATAATTCATAGATGAGTTACGTAGAGAATGAAATCTACTATAATCTATGAATTTAAAAGTCCATCATCATTATTTTATCCCTGTAACATCAATCAATATTTATCTTGAATCAAATATTCATCTTTGCACTACAGGCCAAAGATATTCATCAGTTGGTCATGTTTATCTCAACACCTGTTCATCTTTGCACTACGGGCCAAAGATATTCATCAGAAAATAATTAATCTTTGCACTACAGACCAAAGATATTCATTAAAATCATCATTTAGGACTGAGGATGATGACAAATATTTTAAAGAAAACGAATCCAGTGAAACAAAAGAACAAATATTAAGGATTCGTATTTTAAACAATCCGAGTTCAAAAATACTTCATAAATAATCATAGTGGAGCAAAATTCAAGAATGATAAAAACATGAATACAATAAAAGCTAGTATCCATAATAGATATTTTAGACAAAAACAAAAATTTAATTTTTCTGTGAATAGTGCCGTATTCGTGAATAGTGTTGTATACGTGAATAGTATCGTATACGTGAATAGTAACCCCAACACTAAAAGACAAGAATTTCATAAGAAAAATCTTACCAATAATCCAGCATAATGATGTTAGAAGAAATAATATCATTTTTAAAAAAATAACATCCCTTACCTTGAAAAGACTGTACTTCTAGCTGGAATACCGGATATAGTTGTAAGACCCCAACTTATTATTAATAAAATTTAATTTTCTCTATTTATTATTTTGAAATAGTAAGGGTTGATTTGATTAATGTGGATAGTTAGGGGTAAAATACGCAAATATTTCAAAATAAATGAAGTGGTTATAAAATATTCATTGTTGTTCGGGGAATATTCGTTTGGTCGTGGAATATTAAATGCGACTGGTAGCGACGATAATGTGGGCCCCATAATAGAAAGCGATTGGATGAAGAAAGCGACAAATATAAGTTGTTTAAAAATAACTGGGCGTAGTTATTCTTTATTAATCTTGTTAAAATACTCGGTGGTTAAAACACAAGAAGATTTGCAGTATTGCACGCACAATTATTGATTCTTACGTAAGAAGGCACTACTCAATAATGGTTACGGTATGTCTTTATTCGATATTTTATTGATTTAATAATTCTTTGCGTTGATATTTTATATTCTTTGTTGTTTGATAATTGTCATTACACAAGTATTTTTCATTATCGAAGCGATAATTCATATTATCGAATAATATTATTAGATAACATTATTGGCAATGTCTAGAAAGTTACGTCTAAGGAGAGGTTTGGTCACCTAATTGCTTGGCATGGTAAAGAGAAATTCTTATTGGAAAGCCCCTCTTTCACAGGAAGCTATCACGGTTGTCGATATTGTGATTACGTAATATTATTTGTGAATAATTAATTATTGATTCATATGATGAAGAAAATATTGATTTTATGTGGATATAGATGGAGAAAAATTTTAATGTGACAATTGTTGAAAATTGAAATTTTATCTTTTTACGATAAAATAATTCATTTAAATATATTATTATATTTTAATAATATAGTAATGGTGATATTTTACAACGAATGTGGGATATATGAGTATACGAGGAGGAGGAGTATTTTTGTTGCAATAAATGTTTAAAACATGTTAAACATGTAAATTGGACCCCATTTATTATTTGAAATTTGATTATAGCACGTAAAATCGCTTGGATTTGTGGATTTGGTCAATTTACTTTGGAATTTGGAAAAACTTTCTTACGTAAAGTTGTAGAGAATTGAATTTCCTATAAAAAGTCGCGAGATTCGAATTTTCTGATAAAGGGCTATTTATTGTGAATTATTGAAGTTAGAAGCTCAAAATAATTGATTTTGGAAGTTTTAATTATTTAAATTAAAAAAAAATTAACGTTTTGTCACATGGTGGCTGATGTCTTGGACCAAATTAGTGGGCATAGGAAATTTGAAAAATAATATTATTAATTTATTAAATTTTACGCTTTTGGTGTTTAAAGCAATTTCTATAAATAGGGTCTTGGGTTAGAATTGAAAATCACACCGTAAGCTGAAGTTTTTCTCTCTATATTATCGAGCATATTCTTGTGAGTATTTTGAGTATTGCTATACGATTGCAAGTTCAAGTCATAGCTTTATATCAGGTGTTTCAAATTTAAAATCTTGATCTTCGAGGTAAGGGATATTATTTTTTTTCAGTAATGATATTATTTCTTGATATCATTATCTTTGAAATATTGATCGAAGTTTTTATCAAATTTGGAACTTTTGGTGTCGAGTTACTATTCACGTATAAGCCTTTATTCACGTATACGATACTATTTACGAATCAAAGACTATTCATCGAAAAATAAAAATTTTCCTTTTCGTCAAAATATCTACAATACGGATACTAGCTTTGATTGTATCCATGTTTTGATCATTCTTGAATTTTACACCACTATGATTATTTTTGAGGTATTTTTGGACATGGATAAAACAAAGTCTGAATCCTTAATCCTTAATCCTTATCATTTTGTTTCTTTGGATTCGTTTCTTTAAAAATATTTTTCATCATCCTCGGTCTTAAATGATGATATTATTGAATATCTTTGGCACGTAGTGCAAAGATGAATGATTTTGAAGAATATCTTTGGCCGTAGTGCAAAGATGAGCAGTGTTTAGATGAACATGACCCGGTAATGAATATCTTTGGCACAGTAGTGCAAAGATGAATATTTGATTCGGATGTATATTGATTGATGTTACGGGGATAAAAGATAGGCGGTGAACTTTTAAATTCATACATAGAAGATAGTAGTTTGCATTCTCTACTTAACTCTTCTAATGAATTATTATTTCATTGCGAATATTGATTTAAAAACTTATTATCTATTGTATTCTATTAGATTTTTCCTGTTGAAAACTAACGATAATTTGTTGTATATTATCTTAGTCATAATATTCTTTCTTGAGCTAGTTGAGCTCACCCTTTTCCTTTTTGTTCCATTTTTCTTCTCGGGGAGGCGAGAATATAGCGAGTGCAGTCGGGGTATGGAATGAAGGTTCTAGAGAATTGTTTAGTAGTCCTCACCATTTTGTATAATAATGTATCAATAAATGTGATGAGGATTTATTTGAGTATAGATATTGTCTAGAAGATAATATTTGTATTCAAACTCAGATTTCTTGTTGTAATAATAAAGTTGTAGTTGTTTACGTACTACGTGTATCGACAACTTAGAATGGGTGATGTATACTATTTGGGGGCGTCATAATAGTCTTGAAGGAACTTGCATAGTATAGCAACACTCAAAGTATCAAAATACTCACAAAAATATTTCGATAATATAGAAAGAGAAAATTTAGGTTTACGGTGTGATTTTAATTCTAACCTAAGCACCTATTTATTTATAGGAAAATGCTTAGAACACCAAAGCGAAAATTTAATAAAATATTATTATTAATAACAAAATTCATACACATCCTTTGAAATCAGATTTCCCACATGCCCACCTTCTAGAAAAAGTAAGAAAAACATTTTTCATAAAATAAATAATTAAAACTTCCAAAAATCAATTATTTCGGAAGTTTGAAACTTCAATAATTTATAATAAATAGCCCTTTTGTCAGAAAAATTCGAACCACATGTCCTTTCTATATGAAATTCCATTCTCTACAACTTTGTAAGTTTAAGTTTTTCCAAATTCCAAGCAGAAGTTGACCGAAATCCACAAACGAACGATTTTACGGGCTATAAACCAATTTTAGTCAATAAATGGGGTCCACCGACATGTTTAACATGTTTTAAATATTAATTATAACAAAAATACTCATCCTCCTCATATACTCATATATCCCACATTTATTGTAAAAATATCACCATTATTATATTATTAAAATATAATAATATATTTAAATGAATTATTTATCAGAAAAGATAAAATAACAATTTTTCAACAATTGTCACATTAAAAAATTTCTCCATCTATATCCACATAAAATGAATATTTTCCTTATTATATAAATTAATAATTAATTATTCACAAATAATATTATGAGAATCACAATCACGTGACGAGGCGGTTCGGAAGAGGGGCTTTTCGATAAAGATTTCTCCTTCTTGTGTATGATTAGGTGACCAAACCTCTCCTTAGAAAGAACTTTCTAGACATTGCCAATAATGTTATCTAATAATATTATTCAAATGATATGAATTATTGATCTGATAATGAAAATATTGTGTAGTGACAATTATTGAAACAATAATAATATAAAATATCAACGTAGCAATTATTGAATCAATAAAATAAAATATTAAACAGTAACTACTGTAACAATTATTGAGTAACGCCTTCTACGTAAGAATCAATAATTGGTGCAATACCACGTGTCTTCTTGTGTTTTAACTTTGGGTATTCAACGGTATTAGCAGTAATAACTACTGCAGTTATTTATAAACAACTTATACTTGTCGTTTTCTTCATCCAATCACTTTTCGTTATGGGGCCCACACAAGGTTGCGCCGTCGTACGAATATTTCCCGACAGTAAGAATATTCCACGACCAAACGAATATTCTCCGATAAAAATGAATATTTTATAACCACTTGCATATTTGAAATATTTGCGCATTTTATCCATAACTAACTACATTAATCAAATCAACCCTTACTATTTCAAAATAATAAATAGAGGAAATTTAATTTTATTTATAATAAGTTGGGGTCTTACAACCTCCCGTCCTTATGAAATTTCATCCTCGAAATTGACGTACGTACCTGGTATTTTGAAAAGGTGAGGATACCTCGCTTTCATTTTCGTTTCCAACTCCCAGGTCATTTTCTCAATAGCATGGTTTTTCCACAAAACTTTGACTTGTGGTATGACCTTTGTACGTAAGATATGCTCCTTCCTATCCAAGATCTTGACAGGTACCTCCTCGTACGTTAAGTCTTCAGCTATCTCGTCCGGTTCTAACTCAATAACGTGGTTCGGGTCTTTCACATATTTATGAAGCACAGATATATGAAAAATATTATGAACACGAGACATACTTGGAGGTAACACAAGTCTATAGGCTACATTTTCTACTCGGTCAAGAATTTAAAATGGACCAATAAATCGTGGATTGAACTTTCCTCTCTTCCTGAATCTTGTAACTCCCTTCCATGGGGCAACACGCAACAATACATGATCCTCAATACTAAATTCCACATCCTTTCGATGAAGATCCGTATAACTCTTTTATCGATCACGTGCCGTTTGTATACGTTGTCGAATCATTTGGATCTTTTCCGTAGTCATGCGTACCAACTCGCGTCCCAACAATGTTGCTTCACCCACCTCATCCCAATATATTAGAGAGCGACACTTTCATCCATACAATGCTTCGAATGAAGCCACACCTATACTTGCCTGATAACTGTTGTTTTAGGAGAATTCCACCAATGGTAAATACTTATCTCAATTCCCTTTGAAATCTAGGACACAGAATCTTAATAGATCTTCAAGAGTTTGAATAGTCCTCTCTGATTGTCCATCCGTTTGAGGATGGTATGCAGCCAGAATAAATAAATCCGTGCCCATAGCTTTTTACAAGCTAACCCAAAATCGTGAAGTGAATCTTGGGTCACGATCCGAAACTATGGATACTGGCATGCCATGCAATCTCACAATCTCATTTACATACATATGAACAAGATGTTCAAGGGAATAAGTCTCCCGTATCGGCAAGAAATGAGCAGACTTGGTTAATCTATCAACAATAACCCAAATAACATTTATACCTTGAGAAACCGTGGGAAGACCCGTAACGAAATCCATGGTAATGTGTTCCCACTTCCATTTCAAAATCTCAAGTGGTTGCAATGGACCTTTAGGCACTTGATGCTCCGCCTTTACACGTTGACAAGTTAAACACAACGAGATAAACTTTGCGATCTCTCTCTTCATATTGTTCCACCAAAATGTATGTCGAAGATCATGATATATTTTGGTACTTCCAGAATGGATTGCAAATGGTGTATTGTGTGCCTCCATCATGATCTTGTTCTTTAAATCAGAATCGTTAGGAACATAAAGTATGGAGTGGACTCGAAGTATTCCTTCTTCATCAATTCTTGCTTCTGGAATAGCACCCTCTTGTACTTTCTTCTTCATACACATCGGCTCAAGATTGCGTGGCTTCGAGCAACTTTAACTTCATCGATTAAAGTTGGTTACATCGTATACTTGACATCATCGCTTTTCGTTCCTGCATATGATCTTCTACTCAACGCGTCAGCTACCACGTTTGCTTTTCCAGGATGGTATTGAATGGTGTGGTCATAATCTTTTAATAGCTAGAGCCAACGTCGTTGTCTCATGTTGAGTTCATTTTGGGTGAAGAAATATTTGAGGCTTTTATGGTCTGAATATATCTCCACTTTCTCTCCATATAGATTGTGCCTTCAGATCTTTAGCGCGAAAACGACTGCTGCCAACTCTAGATCACGAGTAGGATAATTCCTCTCATATTCTTTAAGTTGTCGCGAGGCATAGGCTATGAGTTTCCCATGCTGCATGAGAACACATTCTAACCCTGTGCCCGAAGAATCGCTGTAGATAACAAATCCATCCGAACCAGATGGTATTGTCAGAACAGGTGCTGAAATGAGTCTTCTCTTAAGCTCTTGGAAACTCTTCTCGCATTCCTCGTTCCATATGAATTTTGTATCCTTTCGAGTTAGCTGAGTTAATGGAGTAGCGATTCGGGAAAACCCTTCCACGAATCTCCGATAATAACCAGCTAAGCCCGAAAACTGCGTGCCGGTCATCGCGTCTTCGGTTGCTCCCAACTTTGTATTGCTTCAATCTTAGTCGGATCAACAAATACTCCATGTTTTGACACCACGTGCTCAAGGAATGTTACTTCCTCAAGCCAGAACTCGCATTTTTTTAACTTGGCATATAGCTTATTTTCACGAAGCCTTTGGAGTACCAGCTTCAAATGGTGCTCATGATCTTCACGGCCTTTGGAATATATGAGGATGTCATCAATAAAGACAACAATGAACTGATCCAAATAATCCTTGAATACTCGGTTCATCATATCCATGAAAGCCGCGAGGAGCATTAGTCGATCCGAAGACAAGACTAAGAATTCATAATGTAAAATGCCAGGGAGTTACGAAGGCGGTCTTTGGAATATCCTCGATTCTAATCTTTGGTGATGATATCGAGCGAAGATCGATTTTTGAAAAGAATTGTACTCCTTGCAGTTGGTCAAACGGGTCATCAATCGAGGTAAGCGGATACCTATTCTTGATGGTGACATGGTTCGATTCTCGATAGTCAATCAAAAATCGCATACTCCGTATTTCTTCTTTACAAATAAAAGCAGGAGCACCCCGAGGAGATGTCTTGGGGCCAGATGAAACCGATGTCCAACAACTCCTGTAGTTGGACCTTTAACTCACGAAGTTCAATAGGAGCAATTCGATATAGGGTTTTAGAAATGGGCTTTGTACCGGGTTCAAGATTAATAAAGAATTCAACTTCATGTTAAGGGGTAGGCCAGAAGTTCTTGAGGAAACACGTTAGGAAATTTACTAACAACCGGGAATATTATTCAAATCGGCGTGTCTTTATTCAAATCCATAACATGGGCTAAGAAAGCTTGACATCCATTTTTCAATAAATGAATAGCTTTATGACTAGATATGACAATGATGATTGATTTTAATGGTTTAGTTGCTTGAATTAAATACAAGTGGTTGGTTAGGAATATGAAAACTAACAACCTTACGAAAATAATCAATTTTGGCATGATGAGTAGTTAACCAATCAATCCCTAAAATCACATCAAAAGCAAGTATCTTTAAAGAGATAAAGGTGACGGGTAATGTGATGGTGCCAACTTGGATCAAACAAGATTTATAAGCGAGTGGATGTGATGAAAGTTTCTCTAACTGAGTCTCCATAGATAAATCAAAGTCTAATTTCTCAGGAGTTAAGTTTAAGCGTTGAGCACAAGCGGAGAGATAAATAAATGGGTAGACCAAGGTGATCAAGTAAGGTATAAACTTCGCAAGAATTTATGATTAGCTTACTCGTGATCACCTCGTTTGGGTTCCTCGCATTTTGACCCGATCCACGACAAACGCTTCTTCAGAAACCATTGACTTTGACTTTTACGGGACAACCTTTTGAGTCACCATTCATTTGGACTTAGTTTATTCTGCGTCTGATCTCGGCGATATGTCCTTCCTTTCCACAATTATAACATACCTTGAGCTGTTGTGGGCGGTTTTGGGTGATATGTCCCTTTTTACACATTTATAGCAGATACGGTAGGTGGTCGTTCTCCTCCCATAGAACCGATTCTTTGTTGGTGTTGGCGTCTTCACATGGTCATTGTTGAATCTCCTCTTTTTAAAATCTCCTCCCGACTCGCTTCTTCTATTCTCATGGCCATGATTACTACCAGAGTGGTTACCGCCTTTGTCCGTATTCTTCTTTCTCCACTGGTTATCGTTGTTACGATGGCTACTTTGTCACCGATATGATCACTGGTTATGGTCCTTCGGTTGAGCGTACTCGTTATCTCATTTCTAACAATTGAGCCCTGTTGACAACATCGAATAGAGAAAAAATTTATGAGAAATGAGATACTGACGTATGCCGGGTTTCAAACGTTTCTCATTCTCCACCAAATGAAGTGCAAACCTGAATAACTCTCTAAACTTTGCCTCGTACTGAGACACCGTCATGTTATTTTGTTCTAGTCTAATGAACTCCACTTCCTTCATATGACTAATACTTTCAAGAAAGTACTTGTCATTGAAAAGTTTTTAAAACGACTCCCAAGACATGCTGAGTGCGGCTTGATGGGTACGCTTCACAGATTCCCACCAGTAATCTGCCTCATTACGGAACATAAAGGTGGCGAATGGAACCTTACATTCTCTCCGCATGCCAAGACATCGAATATCTTGGTTGTTTGTTTGACCCACGTTTACGCTTAATCGGATCCGCTTTCCCGAGTGCGGTGGTCCCAACTCTTTGAAGCTGTTTGGTTTGTGACAAACCTTGCGTTATTATCATTTTCACACTGTATTTTTTGTACACGAGTCTCCTCGTCGATTTTGCATGAACTACAAAAAGCTTCTAAACATCCCGTCGTTCATCATCATACGCTTTCGGTGGTGTTGTTCGCGGGAGGAACATTGTCGACTGTTGCACGTTCTCCTCGTTGGTGAGTAAAGATGTCTCCACGGTCTCATTTACTCCACTGTTAACATTCTCAGTCGACATTCTCAAATACTGCCATAAAACAAGGGTTAATTAATGAAATCAACATATCACATAATATCTCTATATACTTACCAACTAACAAATAAGCTTAGGTAGGACACACTTAACGAAGGATTTTTTCGTCTCTCCCCTTTAGTTACATTCCAGATCTCGCCAAAGATCATATCCTAAGCTACGATACCTATTTGTGATGCCCCCAAAATAAGTATACAACACCCATTTTGAGTCGTCGATAACATGAGTACGAAACAACTACAACTTTATTAATCTGACATAAAAGCTGTGAGTTTAAATACAAATATTGTCTTCTAGACAATATCAACACTTAAATAAGTCCTCATTACAATTATTGATATATTATTTTACACAAATGGTGAGGACTACTAAAATAACTTTCTAAAACCTTCATTTCATACCTCAAGTAGTACTTCGCTTCATTCTAAGCCTATACGAGAAGAAAAATGGAACAAAAAGAAAAGGGTGAGCTCAACTAGCCCGGTAAAAGAATATTATGACTAAGATAATATAGAACAAATTATCGTTAGTCTTGATTGAGGAAAAATACGGTAAAATACAATAGACAACAAGTTTTAGATCAATATTCATGACGGAAAATAATAATTCATAGATGAGATTCGTAGAGAATGAAATCTACTATAATCTATGAATTTAAAAGTCCATCATCATTATTTTATCCTCAGTAACATCAATCGATATTCATCTTTGCACTACTGGTCAAAGATATTCATCGATTAGTCGTATTCATCTCAACACTGTTCATCTTTGCAGACTACGGGCCAAAGATATTCATTAGAAAATAATTAATCTTTGCACTTTATAGGCAAAGATATTCAAGTAAAATCATCATTTAGGGGTGAGGATGATGGAAAATATTTTAAAGAAAAGCGAATCCGGTGAAACAAAAGAACAAATATTAAGGATTCGTATTTTAAACAATCAGGAGTTCAAAATACTTCATAAATAATCATAGTGGAGCAAAATTCAAGATTGATCAAAACATGGATACAATCAACGCTAGTATCCATAATAGATATTTTGGACAAAATGAAAATTTAATTTTTACGTGAATAGTCTTGAGAGTGATTCGTGAATAGTGTATAGGTATCGTGAATAGTAACCCAAAATTACTAAAAGACAAGAATTTCACAAGAAAAATCTTACCAATAATCCAAAGATAATGATATTAGAAGAAATAATATCATTTTTAAAAAATAACATCCTTACCTTGAAAAAAGGCGTATGTGATGCCCCCAAAATTAGGTATCGTCACCCATCTTGGGTGCGCCACTTACGTGGTACATAAATTCAAATCAACTAATTATACGGTTGTGTCGTGTAAAATACGACAAAATATATCTTGTGAGTTTTAATACAAATATTGTCATCTAGACAATATCCATACCCAATGGAGTCCTCATTACATTTATTGTCACCTTATATCTATGAATAGTGAGGACTACTAATCTTATCATCCGGGTATCACCCTGTTCCCCGGCTTCGTTCTGCTACGTTCTCATTTCTGAAGAAACGGTGAAAGAAAAGGTGAGCTCAACTAGCCCAAGAAGAAATATTATGACTAAGATAATGAAGAATAATTTATCTTTAGCCTTCAACAATGTTAAGCGATAAAATATAACAAAAAATCAAGTTTAAGCTGCGGTGGAACAAGCGATTCATTAGAAGAGTCAGTAGAGAATAAAACCTACTATCTTATATGATTTAAAAATGTTTTCATCAACTTAATCATTTGAAACTTCGACAATAAATAAACCACATCTTCTAATCATCCACCGTATTACGGGCCGAGGATATTCATTAAATCATGATGGTGCATTATTATTAGAAAAATCACAGTCATAATCATACCAAAAAGCGTCCATCGATGCACTACGAGCCATGAAGACTTTTACCACACCACTTATAACATCACAGTTCATGATTATCTTAGAATGATCACAGTCATAATCATACTAAATCTATCATGCACGTAAGCCAAAGATGACTTTCAACATAATATAAACATGAGGATGATGACAATGTTATAGGAATTCAATTAAACAAGTTCAAGAATTAATTTATCCGAGAACTAATAATATCCAAATTGTCAACATGATATTTCTTTTGTAAAATAAAAGCAAGAATGCTCGGAAGAATATTTCCATGAAAAAGATCTTTGGATGAAGCGCAAATATCGAGGATATTCCACTAGTTTCATGGAGTATAGAAGTCAAAACTTTAACGGCCGAAAGTATAACAAAGAATATATAAAGCGCAAATGGATTTTCACCGTCGTGCGGTAATCCACGTATCTGAGATCATTTCCACAATTTAATAAGGAATTAATACAAAGGATCATTCACCGTGCGTGTGGCGATCCACATGAGCGAGTTATTCAACGAGAATAATAAATAATAGAATAATGAAGGATTCACCATGCATGCGATAGAGGCCTTACAGACGAGGTTATTCCCAATGAGAATAATAAATGTGGAATAATAAATATGGAACCGGTCGGTGAAATTCACACAAGCGAGATATTACAGCAGAATCATAAATCTGAGAATAATAAATGCGGAATAATAAATGATGGAACCGGTCGGTAGGCGTATAGATATGAGAGCAGGATATTAAAGCGAAATATAAATGACGGAATAATAACGAGTTTCACCAAGTATCACAGTGCCAGATAAACCGGTTATTCCAACATAATCATAAAGAATGGAATAATGAAGAAGATCACCAAGTATTGGGTGAACCGCATATATCTTGGTCATTCCACCAAGTATAGGGTAAACCTGCACATACTGAGTTATTCCAATGAGAATAATAAAGAATGAAATAACAGAATGTTCTCTTCAAGAAGAAAGAATAACACCCTTACCAGTAAAAGAATGAATATAGAAGTAGTGAAGTAGCAGAATCTCTTCTTCTTTCTCTCTATAATTTTCTCTATATAAACTTTCTCTATAATTTCTCTCTACAGAGTTTCAATGAATTCGTAAGAAAATAATAAAGGAATGAGCTTCTATTTATAGGAAAATGGAATGCATAGTAATTAATCCATGAAGCGGTCAGATTGATTTACTTTAATCGAAGCATCCATATTTAAAGAAAAATCTTTTAAATAAAATATAATATATTCTATTTATATAAAACATTTCTTATCTGAAAACATTTATCGCAAAACATTTATGCAATACTATCGTAATAAAATATAATATATTCTATTTATAGAATAAACTTTAATAAAGTATTCTATTTTATATAAAAGATGTTTACATTTTATTACGAATAAAACAAAACGCGTCATTATCGATGTTCCCTCCCACCTGACATATGTCATTTATCATACTATAATAATTAAAACAAAGCGTCATTATCATTTATAATAATTCATATTAATAATAAATGATAATTGAATCTTAATGAAACGACTTCTTACATAAATATCAATAATCAATACAGGTGTACTACTTCTTGTCTGACAATGCAGTATTCTTTATCTTTACTTCCAAAGTAGTTCAACGGTTTTAACAATTAAAACCTCCGTCGTTATTTTCATAAAATATTTTGTTTGAATTGAATAGTAACTCATGAATAGTAATTCGTGAATAGTAAACTCGTGAATAGTACTACACACACAAAAGTGTCTCAAATACTCGAGTGAACAATACTTTAGAGTGAATAGTAATTTCGATTGAATAGTAACTCGTGAATAGTAACTCAGACACAAAAAGTGTCCCAAATACTAGAGTGAACAATACTAGAGTGAATAGTAATTTGATTGAATAGTAACAAGTGAATAGTAACTCAGACACAAAAAGTGTCCCAAATCTTAGAGTGAACAATACTTTAGAGTGAATAGTAATTTGATTGAATAAGCAAGGGTATTTTATGACAAACATCTACTTTGAAAAATTTTCAAATATGACCCTTAACTTTAAACTTTTATCAATTTAACTATTCACCAAAATAGAAAAATTGAACACTTTTATTTCATAAAATTTGAGGTCTCATATTTTTCTTCAAATTTGGAATCTGGGATATAGTCTTTGAAGGAAACTTGCACCGTATATAAGAACACTCAAAGTATCAAAATACTCACAAGAATACGCTCGATAATAGAGAGAGAAAATTGAGGTTCTGGTGTGATTTTCAATTTTAACCCAAGCACCTATTTATAGAAAAATGCTTAGAACACCAAAAAAAGAAAAATTTAATAAAATATTATTATTAATAACAAAATTCATACGCATCCTTTGAAATCAGATTTCCCACATGCCCACGTTCTAGAAAAAAGTAAGAAAAATATTTTCATAAAATAAATAATTAAAACTTTCAAAAATCAATTATTTTGAACTTGAACTTTGATAATTCATAATAAATAGCCCTTTTGTGGAAAAATTCAAACTACATATCCTTTCCATAGGAAATTCCATTCTCTACAATTTTTAAGTTTAAGTTTTTCCAAATTCCAAGAAGTTAAAGAAATCCATAAAGCAGACGATTTTATGGGTATAAACCAATTTCGATCGAGAAATGGGGTCCATGACATATTTAACATGTTTTAAACATTAATTGTAACAAAAAATACTCATCCTCCTCATATATACTCATATATTCCACATTCATTGTAAAAATATCACCATTATTATATTATTAAAATATAATAATATATTTAAATAAATTATTTATCAGTAAAGATAAAATAACAATTTTTCAAAAATTGTCACATTAAAAATTTTCTCCATCTATATCCACATAAAATGAATATTTTTCTTATCATATAAATCAATAATTAATTATTCACAAATAATATTACAGAATCACAATACTAACAATCAGTAGGTTAAAGGAAGGGGGCTTTTCGATAAGGATTTCTCACTACTTGGCCGCAATTAGGTGACCAAACCTCTCCTTATTGAGTAACTTTCTACAGACATTGTCGATAATGTTATCTAATAATATTATTCAAATAATATGAATTATTGATCTAATAATGAAAATACTGTGTAGTGACAATTATTGAAACAACAATAATATAAAATATCAACGTATCAATTATTGAATCAATAAAATAAAATATTGAACAATAACTACTGTAACAATTATTGAGTAATGTCTTCCTACGTAAGAATCAATAATTGGTGCAATATCGTGTGCTACTGTGTTTTAACCACCAGATATTCCAACAGTATTAACGATAACAATTACGGCGTTATTTATAAACAACTTATCTTTTGCGTTTCTTCATCCAATCGCTTTTCGTAGTTATGGGTCTTTTATAAGGTTTAGCGTGGTAAATAATAATATTAAAACGGTAAGAATATTCCACGTACAAAACGAATATTCTAGATAAAAATGAATATTTTATAACTACTTGCATATTTGAAATATTTACGTATTTTTACCCATAACTAACCACATTAATCAAATCAATCTTTACTATTTCAAAATAATAAATAGAGAAAATTTAATTTTATTTATAATAAGTTGGGGTCTTACAATAAAGGACAAAGATAATACTCCCTCCGCCATCCCTTAATATCAGACGTTTTAGAGAAATATTTTTGTTTTTTAATATAAAACATTTTAGAATTTCAAAAATATTAATTGCTTAATTTTTAATATTAGTATAAGTATTAAATATAGTTTTGATTCTCTCATTATTTTTTGTCCAATAAATGATACCCTTTTTTTAATACAAGAGTAATATAGATAATTAATATTATATAATTATTTTTTAATAATTATACATAATTCTAAAACTTCTTATATTAAACTAAGGGACAGAGAGTATTATTTTTAAAAATAATAATATCTCTGTTGCTAAGAATTAAAAATAAAGTTTAAAATTTAACAAATGAGTCAAAATCATAGTCAGGGTGGGACTTGTTTCTGAAAACAAAGAAAAGTATGAATCCCTCGTTAATCGGGCTATATATCTATTCTACGGGTTTTCCCGCTCCACCGCTCACGCTGACAACAATACCCGACATTGCCGGTTACCGCTCAACCCGGAATCTTTTCCCTGCTGTATTTCTACTACCACTATTTGTTAGAACAAAAGTTCTTCTTCCACTCTCCAAAATTATTATTACTTATTTGGAGTGTGTATATATAGAAAATATATATATACACAATTATATAGTACACAATTATTTATGGGGACAATTTTTTTGAACTACAGCAACGGTTCATTCGTCGTCGTACTGCAAGGAATAGGAATAAAACGGATGAAGCGTCGCTATAGGTAAAAAAATCGTTGCGATCTGTATCATGTATTCATGCATTATATATATATATATATATATATATATATATATGAATAAGGATCAGTCAAGATACCCTTATCTTCTTTCACTGTCTGCGCCACCTTTTTAATAGCCGGATTACGTGACGATTTAGTTAAATACAATAGTAAATCATACTTTTTAGCGACGGACAACATATAAGCGTCGCATTAAAAGTATAAGCGACAGTTGTATCTTGAAGCAAATCGCGAGTCCGTTGAAGCCTTAATGTGAGTGAAGATAAGATATCTATACTAATCCTAATTCAAATATATATATATATATATATAATTTCTAACGTAGTAAGTAATTTTTTTAAGAAAATATACACAATGTAAAATAAATTTATAGTATATATCACTTCTCCTAGGAAAAAATTGTATATTTTTTTGTGAAGTCAATTATTTTTCGATTGAATATGATAAAAGAAGAAATTACATATAGAATAATCTCTTTAGTGATATTAAACATCAATTATATATTTAAAACTTCATATAAATGTTTTGGGAACTTAACATGTGCATGGTTACTTATATTCATACTCTATCAAAATATAAAAAGTCTTCTGATATGTATTGTGATATATAAATATGTGCCAAATTACAATTGCAGAATTTATCGAGAGATGGGTAGAAATTATAAAAGAATTTCACCTATTATATTATATATCACTCTAAAAAATATCATTAATATTTATCCATATATAATGACAATTAATTGAAAAATTGACGTAATATTTATAATATATATTATTTTCCTAAAATAATTAATTTTCTAATAGATGTCGAAGATGACAAAAGTTATCATGCATGTATTAGTATTCACTTATTGATGATAATGCAATTTAAGTTTTAATTATATAAGTGATGATAATGCAATTTAAGTTTTAATTATATATATATATATATATCTGAGTAAGGATCAAGTGCATACCCCTTATCTTACTGTCTGCTTATCCTTTTAACGACGGAATGGCGATGGTTTGATCATATACAACCGTCGTCATACTTTTAGTGACGGACAACATATAACATCGCTAAAAAGTATAGGCGACGATTGTATATAAGAAACAGATTCTTTGGTCCGTCGTTAAAAAAGGGTGAAATTTGGTGAAAGAAAATAAAAGATATACACTTGATCCGAACCGACATATATATATAATCTCTCTACTTGAATGATAGAAACGAGGCGTTTACGACAAAATGTACTGACTTTTGGTTTAAATATTGACCTTACTTGGCTCTATATTATGTATATGAGCACATTGTCAAAGTAATAAATACCAACTTTTTCACTAGGATAATTTTGTTTAGTATTAACAACAGCTTTTTTAATCAATTCTCTGTTTCTAATTTGAAAGAGTATATTAATAAATCATTATTTAATATTTTTTTATCCTTATTTAACTCTCTATTTTAATCCCTATATAAGATTTTACTCTCCAGTGTAAGGAAATCAAAAGACCGTTCTATATTATACAAAATGACAGTTCACATCCTCATTTAAGTGGATAACTCATCAATCATACATATCTTGATATTTTTTTACTATTTCATTTTCAAATTATAAACTTAATATTGATTTTTTAAAAAAAATAATTTCAATCGTATTCAAATTTAAAATTGATATAAATTTATTTAATTTATGTCAATAAAATTATAAATATTATAAAAGTACTATTAATTATAAAATTTATTATTTTCAAAATTTAAATGAATCATATTAAATTTAAATTTAAAAATATCACAAATTAACTTTTAAAAGTTAATTTTGATCTTATGTACATTTGCAACTACAATCCATTCAATACTCGGTCCATAAATTACTTAAATTAAAATAAAATATAATTTATTTTTACGGTGAAATATAATTGATAAATTATACTCTCTTTTATAAATTATAAGATTATTATTAATTTTATGTTTTGACTGTTGAAACTTTTAAATTTTAAATTTTAAATTTCATTATTTAAGGAAATCAATATAAGGAACATGTTGGGTACATAGTGAAAAAATTGAATTCCTATTTTACAAAATGACCCAATAGCACTGTAGAGTAGGGAAAAAGATAAAGAAATCGTTGTGAATGCTCTTAAAGCGTCGCTATAGATGTATATCGACAGTAAAAATTATCGCTATATGACGATTTTCATATGAAAATATTAAAAAATTATGTGAAAATATCAGTTTCTTATATTAATCGCTCCTTCTCTAAGGTTTAATTTAGCTTTTAATGAATATTTAAAAAAAGAGAAAAAGAGCCTAAAAAGAAAAACTTACATTTACTGTTATAATGTTTGGAACTCATGTGCTGACACTGACATTATATCACATTTGATTTTTAATTATTCTCATAAGACAACATCATATTTTGGAAATTAAGGAGGTAGTATTTATACAAATAAACTACTATATCTGTCTATCTATGATATAAGGCTTCCATGGAAGCTTTGGTGATTTTGTGTCCACTCTTTTCTTTCCTCTCTTACTCATACAACTTTAATTATATTATTATTTTGTCATTATATATATATATATATATATATATATATATATATATATATATATATTATCTTTCTACTTAGTATTCTAAATGTTATAAAAATTTATTTTATCCAACATAATTTATATGCGTAACACGTGTGCGACTAGTACTAATATATACTTAATTGTTTTATATTTAGATCAAAATTAATGATATATCTTGTCAAAAAAAAAAGTGAGAGTAATTAATTTTCTTGGTACTCACATAAATCTAGAAATTATCCACTACTCCCTCCGTTCTTTAATATAGGTCGTTTTAAAAAAATATTTTTGTTCCTTAATATAAGTCGTTTGAGAATTTCAATTAAGCATTAATTGCTTAGTTTTTAATATTATCCCAAGTATTAAATATAACTTTAGTTCTCTCACTATTTTTTATCCAATAAATAACAAACTCTTCTTTCAATACAAGGGCAATATAGATAATTAATATTAAAATTAATCTTATCTTTGTCATTCTTTAATCTTTTGTGTCTATTTCTAAAATATATATATAAAGGACCGTATATATCTAGTAGTAGTAAAAAAAAATCATAAGACATAACATTACACTAGTACTACTTTTGAAAAGGAGGTAGTAGTATATATATATATTTAATTTGTTTATATTAGATTGCATTTTATTTAGGGAAGTAGTAATGTAATGAAATTAATGAGGGTGGTTATAGCTAGCTAGGTAGAGGTAGCCTCTTCTCCACAATTCAGCCTATAAATCAGAATGTATAGTCTCCTCCTCTAGGGTTTTATGTATTCCCAATCTTAGTCGCTCTCTATTATTATGCAACCATCACTCACCCCCCCCCCTCCCTCTCCCTCCGCCTCCCCTCCCCTCTTTCAGCCTTTCTCCTCCCTTTTCTCTATCCTATATATATATATATATATATATATATATCCCATTAGGGTTAAATGTCAATGATCTGAAGATCTGAATATATATATATATATATATGGGTATATATATATATACATATGATCTGATCTTAAAAAGTAGAAGAAATAAGCGTTTGTGGGGGATGTTGGCTGGCTCGACGCATTCACTTTTTGACTCAACCGATCTGATCTTTTTCAGAACAGACTTAACAAAAAGTGACGGTATCGGACCAGGCTTCATTCCTCTCAAACCATTTCTTTCATCTAATTCTATATATATATATATATATATAAAGCCAAATTTGTTTGATGGGTTCTCTCTTTTGTGTTTGTGGGAGAGAGATTGAGATTGTCTTCCCAATCTTTATTTATTAGTCTTTGATTTTCAATTAAGGCTCTAGATAGATAGATAGATAGATAGATAGGTTCATATATAATTGCAAAATTTGCGGATAGTAAGGTAAGGTTATATTTTTTGTTTTATATATAACTGCATATATAATAATGAATAAATATTGATGACAAAATTAAACATAAGGTAACTCATTTTGTGAAGAAAACAAATATATATATATATATATATATATATATATATATATATATATAGTCCTGGGTGCCTTAATTCTCACACAAATCATATACATGCATGTTAATTATATGGTATGTTGTTGAAGAAATTAATTAGTTAGATTCCAGTAGTTTGACTTTATCTAAATATTGACTTTGTTGTAAAAGGTTCATATAATCATCATCATTTCATGGGTTGACCTGACCATGTAAGCATATACTTTTACTCCTCCATTTAATTTATTTCCAACTAAACATTTTTCACTTTTGTTTGAATGGGTATATAGAAAGTAGTATGTATAAACTAACACACACAATTAAATTAAAAGGAAGAATGTCTTTAATTAATCAATAATATTGATGATGATCAGAGAGTCTATATAGATTTCAGGGCAACTGGGCTTGTGAACAACATCCCTATAGTTATCCTACTTTTACTAGCCAGACCAGCTGATATATATACATATATACTCCATCTTAATTCCTCAGCTTTTTGTTTTTACTTTTTACCCCCCCCCCCCCCCCCCTAGCTATTACTTCTTCAAATGGTTAATTTTTCCTGTACTAAACATATATATATATATATATATATATATATATATATATATATATATTCATAGCTGATCTATCTGTGACTTGAAGATTTTAAAAATGCAATCCATACCCCTCTTTTTGTGTGCATCCATAATCTCTCCTCCTTTACTTATTGTTTGTAAGTTTAATTTGGGGGTAAGGAATTAATGATATATAATTGTAGTACTTATACCAGTCCTAGAGCAACCCAAATGTTGTTACACATTTTGTATAATTTCATTTAAATAAAATGAACATATATATATATATATATATATATATATATTTCAAATAAAAGATATTGTTACTCATATATATATATATATATGTATTTATGTGACAATATATATATATATAGCTACCATTAAAATTTTATATATAGCTAGCTTATTATGGTACTAATGTATGTATGATTAGCTAGTTTTTGAAAGAATGACAATATCCATTTTTGGACTAGTTTGAGTATTATATATCTGTCCATCTTAATTGCTGAGTTAGAGCAGGCCAGGCCAATGTCTAGTGATTCCAAAACAGAAATCATCATTTGTACATGATTGAGATTGTAAAAGAAAGAGAAAACCCTAATTCATTCTACTATCTCAATATAAGTCATTTTATAATTATGCATAATAATTAAGAAAATAATAACAATTATATATTATTACATATAATATCAATTATTTATAATATTCTTAAATTTCTATATTTATCTCATACTAACATTTTTTCATGAAAAGTAATTTTAAAAATTATAATTAATTTTTTTAAATTATATAAAATAATAAATTAAAAAATAAAATTAGATATATTAAATGAGGAAAAAAGAGCAGTAATTAAGATTTCACTTAAATGGATGTAGTGATGTAGCAGTGGCAGTGTTGTCTCTCTCTCCCTAGATGTTTAAATGTAAATGAGGTACAGCTTTCAGGGCTAACACTGTCATTCAACTTGACGGGTGTCAATGAAAACGTACAAGTTAGTCATTGGTGAATGATGCATCTATATACACATTAAATAAATACTCTCTCTCTCCCTCTCTCTCCCTCCAAATTATACTCCATCATTATTATTAACTTTAAAGTTAATATATAAATTTGAAATAAATATGAAATTATATAATAAATAATATTTTTTTAGATAATTTACAATATAATATTATATTTTGAACATAAAAGGTATAATTATATGATTATTTTTATTTATTTATTTTTCTTTTGAGATATTGGAGCAATTAATGATGATGATGTAGAGTAGTTAAGTTTCATTTTGCCATTTTCTTTTTCTGTAATTGAATATGGACTGACTTGTGTTATTGGATCCTGTTAGCATGCAATTATTTTTTTATAAGTTAGTCAATAAAATATTGACACACATAAAATTTTATCTACGTGTCAGTATTTTATTGATCAATTGATGAACTTACTCAAAAATAAATTTCATATTAATCACTTTCTGTGTTATTGTATACGAAATGACAGTGTGAATGAAAAAATATGAATTAAATGCGGGGGGGGAGGAGGGGGGTGCATGGGGGGGGGTGGTATCTCTATCTCTATCTCTATCTCTACGCAACTACTACCACTACTACGTACCAGAGTGGGAGTATTTGGTTTAAAGAAGTTGTTGGAGTTTGGAAGTATTTAATTAACTAACGCACTGAAGCTGATGATAACTAAACTCTACTCCATCAATGGGGTTGATTGATTTTATTCATAAAAAGATTCCATGCATGCATACGCACCCACAGAGCATAAATAATTTTTTTTTGGAATAATGATATATATTTTGGCTTGAATATATAAGTATTGATGATAAATTGTTTGGAAAAATGTGTAATAGGTTAGAGCATCTCCAATAAGCTACGTGTGATTTGAAGGCGTTATTTATTCTTTTCGTATTTTGTCTTTCATCGATCTTTTGATTGAATGAAGAAATGTCATCAAATTCATCAAGCAAAATAAATATTTTTAGCCTTTTATAAATGTTTTGAAGAGAGAGACTGAGGTGTTGTTGTAGATAATTTTTCTAATGTGACCCACCTATTTACCAATCCTATGTATTGACTAATTTCGAAATGCTAAGTCGACATAAATTTATCACAATGCATAGCATAGCATGATGTTTTTTAAAAAATCTATTTTTCGTTTTGCTAAATTAATTTAGTTGCTTTTAGTGTTGTGTGAACAAGGCATAAAAAATAATTTGGCGCTTTTAAATGAGTTAAATAAATTATAGTGTTTGAAATAAACTATATCTAAGCATACAAAATTCTTATCTACAAAACTCCAAACGGAACATGCTTGCCTTTATTCATACAAAAAGAGAGCACAATATTTATATATATATATATATATAGGAGTTTGTGTGCCCAGGACTAACTTGTACGTACGTGTTCATTGACACCCAAATGTTTAATAAAATATCCTCATATATTCTTATCTAACCAAACAGTTTAATTATTAAAAAAAAACCAGTTTAATTACCTAAAATTGTGAAAGTACTTCACCTGGCTACATGTTAATTTTCCAAGTTTTGTTTTCTAATTAAATTTCAAACATAAATCTAATCCTTTTCAAATATAGAAGTTTACCTACCATTCATACACTTATAATATGACCAAACTTATAACTAGTAGATTAAATTAGTTAAAAACGGTTTGTGAGGAGGAAACCAATTTTAGGAATTAAGCAAAAATAAAAAGGTTGGGAGAGGGAGACACCAGGAAATGCCAAAAATCTTGACACACGATAACTATCCCAAACTCCGACAAAAGGTCAACAAAATCTACCATCAACCCCAGCAGCTACACCACCTCTCCTTGAGCCAAAAGAAAAGTAGAATGTATACATGTATGTATGTGTGTATATAATATGCCAATCTTACAAAAAATATATATTGATCATGGAACTTGTTCAATTTATTGAACACAAGATCCCAAAAAACTTGCATAAATCAACATCTGTTTTAAGGTATAATAAGAATCAAGTGTGTTAAATTAAACACTATTATACTAAACCAGGTTATATATATTGCAGAAAAGAATGCACATACGTACATATAGCAAATCACCTCATCTAATTGTGGTATGTACATATATACGCAAATCCAAATACAGGTGCATTTGTTTTAGATGTCATGTGATATTTATTATCCTTTACAATCAATTGTGGAAAACCTCAGGCATGCATGAATATGCAAACAAAAGAGGTTATAATTTATACTACCTCCCAGTACTACGTACTCCAAAATATAATTAAGATCACTGGGGTCTTTGTATTTTACATAGGCAAGTGATTTAGTTTGCAACGGAGGGAGTAACTTGAACCTACAAAATGTAAATCACTAAGCAGAAGAGGAAAAACACCAATGGTGGGAGAGAAAGGGATGGTGATCTACCTCTTACAGTTCAACACGAAATTTACTCTCCAGAAAATTTATGAAACGTCTCGAATATAATTTGGGTTCAACAGCAGAAAATGACATAGGGTCAAATCTCAATGATTTATATGCATTCTCTAATTTCTTTTTTAGGTTGTATTCCTGCAATATATCAATTATGCCAAGATAGAGTACCACGTTGTAAACCTCAAAAAGTTCAACTTCAGCTGAATCTACATCATCTTGAAGAAGCTTGTGAGTAGCCTGAGCTGGCATGTTTACACCTAATTGGATCCGTAACCTGAAGATATTGCAGCAATTAGCAATTACGTATGATTTTGTTTCATCAATAAACTGGTTACGTTTATCACTCTGTTCAAAATTTATGTGTCTGGAATCATGTTAGAACAACAAAAGTCGTAATGACTATATATGCAAATCTAATGGATAAACAAAAACATTCATGAAAATACAAGGTAAATTCCACTCTGGCAAACAAAGCAAAGACTTTCAACAATGTGGTAATGTACAAGCTGGAACACTCCAAGGAAACAAAGACATAGGGCCTATAGTCTAGGGGATATACAATAAAAGATAATGGATTTCTGAGAAAATACTCTACTCATCGTCAATGAATCGAGGCGAAGTTACCTAAATTATAGTAAGTATAGTGGAGAACACTTTATGAACTAATTTTTAAAGTCTCCTAACCATGACCAGCAGACCAGGAGATCAATAACCTAGAAACATCATCGCATCTGAAGGTGTCCATGCATGACCTTGACAAGCCAATAGTTGACGATGCAAGCCGTTACTTGAGAGGCTTACATCTACAATTATTTGTAAGATCGTGTTCTTTCTGGTACAATTAAATTGGCATTAACTGTATTACACTAGAATTTTTGGTCAGAACATTAATAGTTATAAATAGTGATCACAGCTGCTGTCAAGGTCGTGTGATGAAGCATTACGCAACGGTCGTGGGAACCGAACTCAAACACAAAGTTTATGAATATTTTTACTTAGAAGTAATTATGTTGAACTTTTCACTATATTTAGTACTACAAAATGCAATCCATTTTGCCAAATGTTAAATTACATAGTATTTTTAATGAAACATGTCAACAAAATCTTCTCTCTTCCTCTCTTTGTTTCTCCCTCTCTTTGTTGGTGATGATGTTGACAGGTGGTAGTAGATCTGGTGGATCTGACGATGGTGGTTGAAGTGTGGTGTTGATAGTGGGTGGTGGTGGATTTATTGGTGGTGGATGGTAGCGACTTTGAGTTTGTTAATGGCAGATTTGGTGACAATGTTGGTCACTAGTGGCAACGGCGGGCAGAAGTTGTTGATGGTGGGTGATGGTGGTTAACTGATAGTGGATGGCAACAGTTACCACTTACCAATGGTGGATGACAGTTGTTGCTGATGGTGGTTAAAATATATTGTTGTGATATTATCTGATTAAAAAAATTAGAAATAGTATACAAAACAGTTTCGTTTTGCAACCCGGCTACCGCACACACTAGCATGCGGTAACCCGTACCTCCCCCCAGCCCCTAATATTAATTAAATGTATAGATAAATGAATGGGTTACCCGTGGGTACATGTGAGGTATGTAAAACCCAATGCGTGAACCCTGATACCCGACCACAATAGAATCGATTATGGATGGGGATAGTACATAACCCTTCCCAAACCCATCCCATTATCCTTCCTATAAGGACTTATAGGGGGCATTTATAGGCGTCAGAAATCTAAAGGTCACATGTTAAAGCACGTGGTTGATTAGGATATATCATGTGTGACTCATATGCCCATTTATATTATGTGCCCAGGTCTTTCCATAAACTTATAAATAAGTTTCATCCAACTGAAGCCCGGTTATCCTTAATTTGTATCCCACCAATCCAAAACCCTTGATTGAATCCCAAATATAAGTGCACCATCCTGAACCTTCGGTAGTGGGACCCACGATAGTGACCCTCTTGATTGGAACCTCCATTTCGAACCGTCTAGCCCTGGATCATTTTCAAGGGCTCTAACCAATTGCAATAGGAAGTGAGTCATCTATATAGAACTCCAAAGGGACCCTAATGGCTGGCCACGCCAAGGGATAGCGTTGGCCCTCATGGGGGACCATTCTTGCCCCCCCAAGGAAGAAGACCTAGTTTCCAATTTTTACCCCTTTTCTACATACTGGTCGATCTAGTTCATCCCCAAATTAGGGTCCACTCAGTATAAATGCACCACTCTTAAAAGGGCTCACAATGTAGCGGCCATCTCGACCGCAACGGCTCCCAAACGTCCATAATGGCTGATACAGTGTGAAATGAAGTTTCACCATCACTTTACTGCAAGTGCCACATGAGGAAAAAAAAAGCCATCAACGTAGTGGGCAATATGTCGCATAGCTGGGGCCATTTTAAAATATGCTTTTGATAAGGCTTATAACACAAGTTTAAAAATAATTCACAATATGATGTTTCGACTGCAACATATTGCAAATTCCAGGTGTTTGTGCCCAATGTTGTATGTCAGTGAGAAATATGTACAACTACGATAATATTTGATTGAATAAAAGTGACTGAAGTTAACTAAAAAATCAAACACAAGTATTCCTGGGTTAAAACAATACACAGTTCAATTTAAGGTTGTGTGAATTGGAAAGAGAGAAAAAAATCTCACTTCCAGTGTTCCTAACCGTTAACACAATGTCTAATTTGCCTCACTTCAGCACAAGTACGACAGTACTTACAATGGCAGCCAAAACCACCATTTAAAATTATGGGATTATTACAAGGGCAGTGAAATTGCCTTTCTACAGACTTACATGGGAGAATGATAATATCCAAAATTTATTAGAAAAGTTATTCTTTAGACGGGAAAAAGAAGAAGACAGGTTTAATACAGATAAAATATTTGAATGAGAAGAAGATACCTTCCAGTACCAGGCAGAAAAAGATCCACTTCTTTATCACCTGCAGAAAGAGCTCTCAAAGTATTTCCCCTAATGTGAGAACCTGGTGTAGTGCTGACAATGTTGGGTTCATGGGTCACTAGGATAAGACCCTTTGGAGGAATCAATAATTCACCTTGAGAATTTTCAGCTAGAGGAAGTATAGAAGAAGCTGCCAAGGACACACATGCAGCATGGTCAGAGTGATGAACGAATTTTTAAATCCAACCCATTTTCCCAAGTTCTCTACATAAAACCTTTTTCTTTAATGTCCCTCATAACTTACCGAAAAACAGAAAAATCTTTAAGTTCATAGTAAACTAAATAACAGATATGCTAATGCTTCTGTGATTTAGTTTCATGCCACCTACCAGGTTAAGATGTATGAACTTAAAGTTAACCAACTAATAAATCATACCATGATATGCCACTCTTCCAAAAATAAGATCACTTGGAACAATCAACAATAAAGAGTTGGAACTAATGAAACTATGGAGACATTTTACCATCACAAGTGGATATACTCTCAGGCTTGTCTGACGAGTAAGGAGGTTCTAAGACCGCTTTCAGATTCTCAGGAGCTCGAAAATGTAATCCCAGAAGAAGGCTATAATCAATTATTTGTTGAGACTCTAGGAACATGCAATCAAGAGAGATTTGTCTGTACAAGACCAGAGGAGCAAAAGATTAAGCTGGTAATTCGATTGGAAAGTAGCATGTTCTATATACAAGCCATTCATATACATATTTGAGAGATATATAGTTTAGAAATAAAGTGCAAATAATACACAGCAGAAATTCAAATATAGAATCTGGACAAACTATACATAAAAAATTGTGAACCAAGAGACCCATGTATTGCATACCAATGAAAATGTGTAAAACATCCAATGGTAGGTCTCGCTTCCTATTTTCTCTTTTTTTATAGTGTTTGTGCACGACTTTTTGTGTATAGTTTGTGTCCAGAGAAATATAGCATTACTCTAGAGACATAAACTGAAACTGGGCTCATAAAATTTAAAAGAAAACTATAAATAAGAAGAGATATAACCACCTAGAAGGATCCCAAAAACACCAGTTCAGATTAAGCCATACAAAATCTTGCAAGGTATAGAAATTAAATCAAATTTCTTTTTTATGTTTTCAATCTCTGGCTTTCTTTTTTTTCCCCTTTTTAGGTGGTGGCTAGGTAGAAGTAGACATGGCAAACTGCAGCCCAAGCCCCCGGGCTGGGCCGGGCCGCCCGCCACAGGCCGGGCTGCAGTTCTTTAGCCCAATAAAATCCGGGCCTTTTTGGCCCGCCCGTTTTTGGCCCGGCCCGTTTAGGCTAAACCAAAAAAATAGCATAAAATAGGCACAAAAGTGGTATCGGGCCGGCCCGCCACGGGCCAAGCTTTGGGCTGCAAAATTTTGGCCCAGTAAAAACCGAGCCTTTTTGGCCCGCCCGCCACTTGCCCGGCCCGTTTGCCAAGGTAGAAAGGGCAATGTGGGACATGTCACCTTCACCGGTCCAACATATCTTAGTATAGAAAGGTAAATAATAAAAAAGGCACTGAGCATACATGCTTCTGTCATTTTCTTTATTGAATCTAAATATTCTTCCTTTCAGCATCTTTAGAGCAGTCTGTGATATAAACATTTTTTCCACTAGCTATTTGCAGTCAAAACTTGTAGCTATCAGATGGAAACTTTTCAAGTTTGTTGCATCAGTTAAAACACATTTTTTGTCTCCGAAAGTTCAAATTTCATTTAATAACAGTACAACCAACCATAGTTGACATGGCGTCGTCTAGGCGACGACTAGGCTTCCTAGCGTTGGAGAAGGGTAAGGCAACGCCTTCAACGCCGAGCCGCCAAGGCTCACGCATTGGTAGCAGACCCAAGTTAAGTGATTAAGTCATTTTTTACTATGACTCATCATAACCCACGAACTTTTCCAATTACCCAAGTGACTCAACCCATAACATTAACCTAACTCATGACCCTACTCCTTTGAATGAGAGGAATGCTCGTGTGGGAGACGGAAATGACTTCATAGTTGATGACTTTGTGTGAGGTATGACTAGAAACAAAGTAGAGATTGTGTTAGTTATTATGTTTTGGGTTTTAGAGTATATAAATTTTATTGTGTAATATACTTTTGAAATAAAATAAATAATATATAAATTGAACATTGTTAACGACTTGTCGTCATACGGCGGGCGCCTTATTACCTAGGCGTCCTGGTTGTCAACTACCGTCGCGTCCCGTCTTGACGCCGTGACAACTATGCAACCAACTTGATATCACAGCCTTCTGCCCTTTCATTCAGATAAACCTGAAATGTTTTGAGTTCCTCATCTTGAAATAAAAGAAGCTTTTGAATCACTCTCTCAAAGTAGTTATTGTTTAGGCATCCAATACAAGCTATGCAAATATTTGGCACAGAAAAGAAGATGCGAACTAAAACTGACGTCGAAAATTATTAAAGTAAAATCTTAGAAACCAGGATAGAGACATGACTACATATAATCTCTGAATAGTTAATACCAGATTCTCCGGATAAAAAGAGATTATGATGCTTACAAGGAAAGATGAGGTAACCCAATTACAATTTCCCTCGAAATAAAATCCAATCAACCCAAATTATCATATCGGACAATCGAAAATAGTGATACAATCTCATATCCCATTATGATTTCTGCAAGTACCAAAAGGACTTTTTAGCTGGACTCTGTTTGCCACTCAATGACAACAGTCAACACTTGCCATATACAGAATGCTCACCTAACGACTTCTAAGTAACTATAAATGGATAGCTATTTAGAAAGCTAACAATTATGCTTTCTTGGTGTCGAGAAGCACCATTATAATCGGCAATGAACCAATCATCTGTTAGAATTTGAGCCTAATTGAAGTGGGTTTCATTAATCATTTGAAATGAATCCACATATCAATGTGTTATACTCCATGAGTAGATTAAAATTAAACATTTGGAAGCTCAAATCCATAGGATAATGAATAAGAAATTAACTCCCAAAGATCACCTTTATAATAAATATTTTTGGGAAGCTAAGTCCCACATCGGTTAAAAACTAAAGTTTGAATGGGTTTATATACAATAAAGTTGCTCTTGGGTTTGGGCCCCAAGGGGCACCCCACTTCTGTGGAAGGGAGAGGAACTAGCCAAGGTTTGGTTTGAACCCACGCGCCGCCGACCGACTAGCCAGGCTCGCGGTTCGTGGGTCTAGGTCATTGTATATATTTTTTGGATATCAAAACTGTCGTTTTGAGAAACGTTATTTATTATCAAAACTGTGTTGTTAAGGGAAGCGTCATCTGCCCGAACGGACGATTCAATACTGCGTTGTTTTGGGAAGCGCTATCTGCCTGAACAAACTCCCCAAAACTACGTCGTTTTTGCCTGAACGGAAGCGCCCTTTCTACCAAACCTAAAACTACGTCGTTTTTTGCCAGAACGGACGCTCCCTTTCTATCAAAACCAAAAACTACGTCGTTTTTTGGCTAAACGTGTCTTTTCAAGGGGTTGTGCCCCACCTGATGGGTCACTAATCCCTCCTCTAAATAGCCTGGAGGATCAGCCTTTTAATTCATTCAATTCCAAGCATTCAAAGCATTGTTAAGTCATTAGTCATTCAAGTATTCATCATTTCATAGTTTATTTTCAGAGAGAGTTTAGAGCATTTTATTTGGTTCGTTGTGTATGTTATTTGTAGTGTTGTTATAGCATATGTTGTCTTTCAATCCTGGGAGACAAGTGATATTAACTCTGAGCACTGTAAGAAAGACATAATTGTCTTAAGGACATAGTACCAATGACATATTCTGCATATCAACTTTGGTGTACAAAGATAAGTTTTATATATAGAGAGTCCTTGTCCATTCAATTTTACTAACAATCTTAAGACAATTATCTTTCTATATATATATTTGCAATAAATATGGCTTCCGATTCTATAACTATAGTCGGTTCTTCTTTTACACCAATGATACCTAATGTTCCAGTGAACCATGGTGAAAAACCAGAAAAGTTCAATGAAACAAAGTTTAAAAGATGACAACAAAAAATGTTTTATCTCACTATACTCAACTTGGCAAAGTTTCTTCATGAAGACCCCCCGTGCTTAATGAGAATGAAACAGATATGCAAGTTGTTGTCGCAATTGATGCATGGAAACATGCTGATATTTTGTGTCGAAACTACATCCTCAATTGTTTGGATAACACTATATAATGTGTATAGTTCTCTCAAGACAGCAAGAGAATTATGGGATTCCTTAGATTAAAAATATAAAATTGAAGATGCTAGCCGAAGAAGTTCGTAGTTGGTAGATTTTTGGACTATAAGATGGTGAATTCCAAAGCTGTCATCAAACAAGTCCAAGAACTACAAGTAATCTTGCATGAAATACATGCAGAAGGTATGTTCAAGTTGCTGCTATTATTAAAAAACTACCACCAAGAAAGATTTTAAGAATTATCTCAAGCATAAGCGCAAAGAGATGAAACTTGAAGACTTAATCGTGAGATTAAAGATAGAAGAGGACAACTGTAAGCAGGAATGACTTTTGTGGGACATAAAACCAACTTGGTGGAACAAGGTCAGAAATCTAAAAAGAGAAAGTACTCCGGCAATGGGCCTCAACAGGGAACAAATAAGAAGTTACAAGGCAAATGCTACATTTGTGACAAGCCGGACATAGAGCAAAGGATTGTCGTAAACGCAAAGACCGGAACAAGAAGTTTGCACAAGCTAATGTAACGGAAGTGGATGGAATTCTTAAGGATGTTTTTGAAATGAACCTATAACGGTTGTTTCTGAAGTAAACAAGGTTGAAAAATCCTAGGGAATGGTGGGTAGATACTGGAGCAACCCACCATGTGTGACAGGAAGATGTTCTCCACATATCAAGAAATTGAGAATGAAGAACAATTATACATGGGGAATTCTTCTATATCCAAGATTGTTGAGCAAGGAAAAGTGGTTCTAAAGAAGACATTTGGCAAGGAACTCACCTTCAACAACTTGATCCATGTGCCCAATATTCGGAAGAATTTAGTGTCAAGATCTCTTCTTAGTCAAAATGGATTCAAATTGGTCTTTGTATCGGACAAGTTTGTCCTAACTAAAAATGGGATGTATGTAGGGAAGGGATATATGAGCGATGGGCTCTTTAAAATGAATGTAATGACAATTGAACCTTCTAATATTAATAAAAATACATCTTCTGCTTATATGATTGACTCATCTAATTTATGGCATGGTAGATTAGGACATGTTAATTATAATATTATACGTAGATGAATTAATATGGAATGTTTTGCCAAAATGTGAGATTAACTCCAATCATAAATGTGAAGTTTGCGTTGAGGCAAAACTTCGAAAATTTTCTTTTAAATCAATTGAAAAAAGTACGGAACCTCTTGAATTAGTACATACTGATATTTGTAATTTAAAGTATATACAAATACTTTCTTACTTTTATAGATGATTGTACAAGATATTATTATGTTTATTTATTGAGAAGTAAATATGAAGCTTTGAAAATGTTAATACATTACAAAAATGAGGTTGAGAATTAATTTTATCAAGATAATTAGAAGTGATAGAGGTGGGGAATATGAATTTCCTTTTGCTGAAATTTCTTCATAACATGGTATAATACACCAAACAACTGCACCTTATTCACCACAGCAAAATGGTGTTGCTAAAAGAAAGAATAGAACTTTGAAAGAAATGATGAATGCATTGTTATTAAGTTCTGGGCAACCTCAGAATTTGTGGGGGGAAACAATTCTTTCAACAAATTATATTCTCAACAACCGAATACCTCAAAAGAAGTCTAATGCATCCTCCTATGAAACATGGAAATGATATAAAACGTCTTATAAACACTTAAAAGTGTGGGGTTTTTTAGCAAAAGTAATGGTTCCTCTATCCAAAAAGGTGAAAATAGGACCTAAAACAATAGATTGTATATTCATTGGTTATGCTAATAATAGCAGTGCATATAGATTTTTGGTTAATAAATCAAAAATAGAGGAAATATATGAAAATATTATTATTGAGTCAAAAGATGTTGAATTCTTTGAAACAGTAATTTCTAATAAAAAGGAACAATAGCCAAGTTCTAATGAACAGGAAACAAGTTCAAACAAAAGAACTTATAACACTATTAGTGACAGTGATCATGGATTAGAAGATATTGATGAACCTAGACGTAGTAAACGTGCTAGAATATCATAATCTTATGGTCCGGATTTTCTAACTTATTTATTAGAAAATGAGCCTCAAACTTATAGAGAAGCGGTGTCGAGTCCCGATGCTCAATATTGGAAAGAGGCTATAAATAATGTGGTAGAATCCATTTTGCACAATCATACGTGGGAATTAGTAGATCTCCCACCAGGCTCTAAACCTCTTGGATACAAGTGGATATTCAAGAAGAAAATGAAAGCGGATGGATCTAGACAAATATAAAGCAAGACTTGAAATCAAAGGACACAAGCAAAAGGAGGGTTTGGATTATTTTGATACTTATTCTCCTGTGACAAGAATGTCCTCAATTAGGATGTTAATAGCCATTGCAACTATATATAATTTAGAGATACATCAAATGAATGTGAAAACAGCTTTCTTGAATGGAGATTTAGAAGAAGAAATCAACATGGAACCAGAAAAGTTTATTGTTCCACGACAAGAAAAGAAAGTTTGTCAGATTGTGAAGTCCCTTTATGGATTTAACAAACACCTAAACAATGGCATGAAAAATTTGATAGTGCAATGTTGTCAAATGGTTTCAAGATAAATGAGTGTGACAAATATGTGTATGTCAAGGACACTAAGAAAGGGTCTGTCATTATTTGTCTTTATGTAGATGATATGCTCATTATGGGTAGTAATAATGAAATCATTAAAACTAACTACCAAGAGAATGTTAAATAATATGTTTGACATGAAAGACACGAGTGTTGCCGATGTAATATTAGGAATTAAAATTTCTAATTCATCGGATGAATTAGTGTTATCACAATCACACTATATTGAAAAAATACTCAGGAAATTTAATCAATACTATTGCAATCCTGTAGGAACACCGGTTGATATAAATCTACACTTGTTTAAAAATAAAAGAGAAAACATATCACAATCTGAGTATGCACAAATAATTGGTAGTCTTTTGTACGTAATGAATTATACACGTCCTGACATAACATATGTTGTCAATAAATTGAGTAGATTTACAAGTAATCCAAGACAAAATCACTGGAAAGTGATTGTAAGAGTTTTAAGGTATTTAAAATACACTCAAAACTTTGAATTGCATTACTCAAGATATCCAGCATTAATTGAAGGATATTGTGATGCGAACTGGATATCGGATACAAAAAACTCTAAATCCACAAGAGGCTTTGTGTTTACACTAGGTGGAGGAGTAGTATCATAGTGGCTTTGTGTTTACACTAGGTGGAGGAATAGTATCATGGAAATCTTCTAAACAAATATGTATTGCTCGATCAACAATGGAATCTGAGTTTATTGCATTGATAAGGTTGGAGAATAAGCTGAGTGGTTTCGTCACTTTTTAGAAGATATTTTTGTGTGGCCTAAACTTGTGTCGGCTGTTTGTATCCATTAAAATAGTCAACCGGCAATTGGAAAGGGCATAGAGGGGACGCGCCTTTTCTGTTAAAGCCAAAAACTACGTCGTTTTTGGCTAAACGTGTCTTTTCAAGGGTTTGTGCCCCATCTGATGGGTCACTAATCCCTCCTATAAATAGCCTAGGGGGTTAGCCTTTCGATTCATTCAATTCTGAGCATTTAAAGCATTGTTAAGTTATGTATTCATCATTCATAAGTTTTTCATAGTTTATTTTGAGAGAGAGTTCAGAGCATTTTATTTGGTTCGTTGTGTATGTTATTTGTAGTGCTGCTATAGCATACATTGTCAGGAGACAAGTTCTATTAACTCTGAACACCGTAATGAGAGCATAATTGTCTAAAAGACATAGTACCAAGCACTAGCTTTGACATATTCTGCATATCAACTTTGGTGTACAACAGATAAGTTTTATATATAGAGTCCTTGTCCATTCAATTTTACTAACAACATCCAAACCTAAACTTCACTACTCCATCCACAGGTCTTCTTTTATTGGACATGGCTATATATTTAAATATGTATACATATATTAAAACATTACACCACTTCAGAAATTAGGGCAGTATGCCAAAGTAACTATAATGTACCCAAGCACTTCAGTAAGTGTCTAAGATTGAAATTTCAATATTGAACCATTGATGCCTAGACCATTTTGGAAATTAGTGTCATCTTGATTCCAATAGGACTTATTCAAAGATTTTATGTTGTTTAGTCACTGTTTGAAATCCTGAATATGAATAAGAAAATACCAAGATGGATGCATACTCAACTCAAGTCAACAACATATTTTATCCTAAACTAGTTGGGTAGGCTGAAAATGAATCCCATACAAATGTGTAGAAGTAGAAAGATAAGAAGAAAAATAAAATAAGAAATAAACTAAATAAAATTCCAGAAAAAATGAATAAAAAAAATTATACTAAAGTACGTATATACGTACATAAATATAAAATGTTAAAATAAAATTAATAGAAAGAAAAGGGGGAAAAGAGATAAAACAAAAGCAAAAAGGTCTAATCGATCCCCCAATAGACGAATTACATTTCTCCACTTGCTTCTATCATTGAACAAGTCCACATTTATCTCCCCTTCCTTATATCATTCTCCTAATAGGAGACTAATCTTCTCACCTGAGCATCAATAGATTAAAGATGACCAAATCATCTCAATCTATGAGGTGGTTCGAATATCCTTGTTCCTAATCCTATTCATCCTTGTATGTCCACACATCCAATATAACTAAATTTCTGTCAAACCGATTTTATGCACATTTGCTTCGTAGCCAACATTCAGCTCCATATAGCTTTGTCGGCCACACTTCCGTCCTATAATTACAATTGAAGTAAAATATTTTTGTAGAATATAATAAAAAAAAATCATTGAAGACCACATAGTTACACTGTCAATTATAGAGCTTCCATTTATATTAGAAGAATGCTGACAAGATTGCGAAATCAGAAAAGGAACTTACTTAAACAGTGACTCATGCAATAATTTGTCCATGTGGAATTCGTATGACAAATCACGGTCTTTCAATGTGGTACTCCTAGATCTCTCATCTTTATTTGTAATTCTTCCTTGATATGAACCCTTTAAATCATAACAACGATGTATTCGCAACTCAGTGCAGAACATATTCCCCATGACAACAAAGCGTACCTGAAAGCGAAATTTATAATAAAACATTCTTGCACAAACCACAGGTAAAACTCATAGCACCCAAGAAAACAAGGACAATAAAACAAGTAAGCAGATACCTTCTTTCCAAGTTTCCATGCTATCTGGTGGACTCCAAAAAACTTTGTTATAAGAGTATTCTCATGCTCTTTTACATGATCATAGTAGCTAGGAAGCATCTTGAGTAAGACCTAAATAACAATGAGAAACAAACTGAAGAATTACAAGTTTGGGAAATAAAAATAAACCCACTTCATATAGGTTTTCTATTATTTCCCTTCTGATAAAGTATGATATACATTGTTGTGCCCATTGTCTAACATTTAAAATTTTATAGCATATCAAAGGTTCTTTTCAATTAAGGTCATGGGATCGAGTCTTCCAGCTTTGAGACCTTTATCAAAACAGTGGGAAAAGACAACCACTTGGAAAATGGGATTAAGTCTTCCAGCTTTGAGAACTTATCAAAACAGTGCAGGAAAAGACAATCACTTGGAAGCATATAGCATAAATATAAGAGGTATTGAAATTCTTCATTGCACATAATACACTTCAAATTGTTCACGAGTCTTCATTCTTCAGATATTATCATATGAAATTAAAGAAGTGATTAAAAGTAAAACTTTGCCATTTATGAACCAATACATGTTTATGACCTCGATTGGTCAATACAATATTCAAGACAACTCATTTAACGCAAAACAACTTATGTTAGTGTGAATTAGTAAATGCTTATTACTTCAATACGATAGTCAAGTGACTCAAGTCATTAAGTGCCAAAAACAACTTATCTTAGTGTTTAGTATTACAAATCACCTTGTAAAGCTCCTGATGTTTTTTTCTGGAAAAGGTTTTCATATTGTCTTTTCTTAATAGAAGACTTCTACAAAGAAGTATTTAAACTATATTTCCAGAAAGGCTAACCCCTGACAACTATATTTCCAGAAAGGTGAACCCTTGATCAAGTTACTCTCTGGATATGTTCTATTATTTCTTTTCTAGATAGACATTTACTAAAATATTACAACTATTCTTTGAAAAAAGTAACCCCTTCGTCATTCATAAACCATGTTGTCCCTATTGCTTTGAATCTAAGAATGCTAATTAAGAACTAGCCTCATGTTGGTTCGAGAGCAAGAAGTCAAGGTCCACTCATATAAATTTGATCATGACAAGTGAAAAACAGATTGAAGGATAAACGACTCAGAAGAACCAAAATTGGGAGAACCATCAACCATTTTTTGTCAACAAAGAAAAAAATTTAAGGCAACGAAGTTACTCGTTGCCCATTTTTTATTTTATTTTTTAGCTGCAAAAAGTGAGGTGCCTATTTTGACTATTTTATTGGGGTACTTATTTCAACTATTATCAGGCATTACTTTAGAGAGCTATAAGTTCTCATTAGGGAAGCTGAAAGACTTGCATGGTATGCAATCTGAACGTCCATAGAGTACAAAAGGTAGACCTAATAAGAGAAATGAGCTTAGCACAACACGATATGGGATAGAAAGCAAATCCTAAAAGGAAAAACCCATCACTAAACAGAATAGAAGAAATGGGTTTAGGCCAAGTGACAGAACTCTCTATGAGTTGGGCAACATAAAAGATCCTATTCTAAAATAGATGTAGGTTTAACTAAAGCCCAATATTGGTTGAACTCTATCGAATCTAAGCCTCCCTCAGCGTTGCAAGGAATTTTTGGCCTAATGCAAGGCCCCATCTAGATTTAGCTTAAGACTTTATGAGAGATTGATTGATGGACCTAAGCTTCCTTTCCATTTGTATCTCTTTCTCAAATTCCATTCCAATTTGAGTAGAAAATTTTCTTTATTCCTCCGTTCATAAGTATTTCATACATTCCATTCCAGGTATGGAATTGGGTTAAATTTCATGTGATTCAGTAAACAGAATATAAATTCCAACATTGCTAGATCATCTATATGATTCGATGAAGAATGAGCTAATAATATTTTTCGATAAATGGGAGGAGTTAGGACTTTTTAACTAGAAAGGCTCCATAGGTAACAGCTCTTACATGGACCTGGTACAGGGATCAAATGTTGAGTGCAAGTCTAGGAGTTTATTATAAGTAGAGATAATATTCAAAACTTATGTATTGGTATTTTTCTATGCTCATTACCTTCAGTTCATATCTTCTTAAAGTTTTGATAACGAATCTATCATCGTGAGAAAGATAGAAAATGCTGCCACTTTTCCCAGAAGAAGAAACCTCTTTCAGACCATCATCGCCACAGATAGACATCATGTACTCGGCAGCATCTAGCTTGAACATCTCCCTCAAATTCCTGAATAATGGTTGTTTACAAATTATTCTGAATAATGGTTGTTTACAAATTATTAAGTCATTCAAAAAGGTTATAAGATACCAAACAAATATAATAAAAAGGGGGAGATAATTGCAATCATTCACAATGGTATGGAATACCTTCAGGGGAGATCTATTAAAATCAGGTTTATCAAGCTATTCTGCAAAAAAAAAGGGTTTGGTTTCCCTCCTAAAGTTAAATAAAGTAAATAATTCAGGGTTATACTGCATGGAAAACAAACTTCTATTACTGAGTTATTAAAAGTAACTACACTGTATACCCGTATTTTGGATGTTAATATTAAGATCAATAGTAAATAATGCAATTACGCATACATAATTTATACAAGAGACCAAAATCATTATATAGGTCATACCATCATACAATAACATTAAAATGTGTATAGTGGCTCTAATTTACGAGTGTATGAAAGTTCAAATGCTCTAACTTTCTCCATATGACTTATATGTTCCTTTTCTGTTTATATTATTTCTCTTTTCATCATTTCTGTTCTCTCTGTCTCTCTCTTCTTGTTTCTTTCTGTTATTAAGTACTCGATCTCAAGTGTTTCATTGCATGGGTTTGACTAGACAATTTTCGAAAAGTTATACTTGAGACCCATGTTTGTAGTAGCTTGAATGAGCTTTAATTCTTAACTTGAATTCATTTCAGTGCACGACAAAGAACCGAACAACTAATTCAAACAAAATTTCTAAGCTAAAGAGAGTAAAAATACACTCAATTACTGAAGTAAAAACACAAGACAGTAACTGTAAGAAGATGCAAACCAATACCAAATCAATGAGAAACATGACTAAGCGACAATAGAATATTAGTTTTTTTAAAGAAATTGAGATCAACATGAAACATGACTAATCAACAATTAATTATTACAACCTTAATTCTTTGAAAGAACTTAAGGCCAAAAGATAATACCAGATATAAACTGATAGAATAACGATGACATCGACTTACAGTCTTACACACTCGTCTCAAATTCATGGATCACATACTTTCGGTGTGAACCTTTTCTTATTATAATTAGTGAGCTTGGGGAACTGGTTTAATACTTTAATCGATGTCAAAGGCTCATACACAAAGGAGAGAAGGAAGAGAAAAGGATTTAAAGGAAAGGAAATGTTAAAGATTGGCTTTTTATAATTTTCTGCTATAAACGTAGATTGAAGGTACGTCAGGAGGCAGAGAGACAGAGGGAGTAATGTTAACTACTAAACCTTTATCTGTGCATGGCATGGGACATGAAGTTCAAATGGAACTGCACTGATAATTTTCTTGATGATATGCCTATATCCTATTATAAAGCAATAAATATAGCCTAGGACTCTATGATAAAGAAAAATCATGAATGAAACAAAAATATAAAAGAGCCGGGGCATCAACCATCTATAAAGCTAGGTTTAGTGCCAATAAATTTTATATGTAGGTTGCAAATGATTGACGACTGCAGATTAAGGACTCAAAGGTTATTTATATTTGATTCTAATTAGTTTCTGAAAATGGAATTAAACTTGTGACTCAAAAACTATATCTAACGTGAATCAATAAATGGATAAATTTAGAAAATATAAAAGGCAATTAGTAAGGAAGGACAAGTTAAATCAACTAGACATCAGTATTATGTAAAGTACAGTACAGATAATAAATGTAGGTCACCTCTAACACACGTGTACCAATGTAACTAGTACCTGAACACAATAGGACAGTAATCCATCCAATGGAAATCTAATGAATCGTGTGGGGGAGTAAACTGGGAGCCCTTTCTGGGAAAATACATTCTTATTCTAGCTTGTTCTCCAAAATCCAAGGATCGCACTTCACGCATAGGCACTGGTGTAATCTTTCCAACAGTGTACCTGTGAACTTCATATGATATAATCAAATGTGATATTCTGACATAACAAGCTAGGACAACTATATATAAAGATATAGCCCAAAAAGTAAGAGTAGGAAAGCGATTTGATATTCATGTTTAATTAGTTTACCTGATGCCAAGTTGCAGATTAAGCATCAAATAATAGCTTTTATGGCCTTTACAAATATTGACACATGACTTCTTTTTTGCTTCCTTTGCCTTACACCGCTGTTTACTTTTGTTATAAAGTCCTGCATTATTCATTAGCCTTTCTTTGATCATAACCCCTTGCACGTATTCTCTTTCATAAACTACATGACCTTTATACTGCACCCCACTTTGACCTTCATCAGAGTTACGAGATAACATGCAGGACATGTCACAAGATGCAACCTCTCTAGTAGGATCAGTAAGGCTCCAATCTTCTTCCAACGATATACTCTTATGTGATATACGACCTGAACCTCTAAAAAATCCATACAATGATATTTTCTCAGAAAGACTACGCTTAATACTAGGTTTCATAACCCTAAACTCCTCCGAATTCATTGATGGACAAGACACAGACCCCTCCCTTTTGTCCTTGTGTAATTCAAAGCTGCACCAATTCCTTACATATGGACTTTTACTCCCAGCAGGATAGAATGTCCCCCGTCCATCCTTTAGGCCTTTGGTCCATGTCCCAAAATAATAACTTCCATTGCCAAACTTGTAAAATCCTGACCCATGTCTTAACCCATTCAACCAAAAGCCATCAAAAAGCTCACCATTCATCCATTTCATAACCCCTCTACCACACATTTTCCCAGATTTCCATATTCCAATATACGTGTTACCATTACACCAAACATACTTACCGCTGCCTTCATGTACTCCCTCTTTCCAAGAACCTTCATAGAAATCTGAGTTTTGATATTGCTTCTTTCCAATCCCATGCTGAATGTTCAACCTCCAAGAGCCTCTATATACAGATCCATCCAGACCGGTAAAGGTGCCAAAACCATGAAGGTAACACCCTGAGAAATCACCCTCATATATTGCTCCCGATGGCCAAAGAATCTTTCCTTTCCCAGTCATTTTTCCTTCTTCCCAGTCACCCTCATAAACTGTTCCATCTGACCAAGTATACTTACCATTGCCGTGAGGAAGTATTCCCTTAAAATTACCAAGATAGACATCTCCATTTGAAAAGATGTTCTCACTACTCCTGAAACGTAAATACTACACATGAATTAAAACATCATTAATTACACTAAAGCACATTTAGAATGAACATTAAATCTTTAATCATGCGGATGCGGAGCAGTATTTTCCACCAAAAAGAATCCTCGATGCTAAAGAGCAGGATTACCTTTCGCTGCTCTCCATGATCAGTGAATGACAAATGATCTATCAGACCAAAATGACATTCAATGACCTCATTTAAAAAACCAAGCTTATGTGAAGCTAGCTGACCAAAAACCTCAAAGTGAAATCTTCTTTCATGAGCTAACAGAGCTTAGTCATCCAGTGTCGGTGATCTGAACAATCATTAAATCATTCTTTTAAATCAAAAGATGGCACTTTTAATAGTATCTAGGAAACATAAGTCTAGTATGTACTATGATATTAGATTTCAATTTTTGTAAAAGCGAATTATGTTAGTTATAACCAAGTTAAAAGTTACCATAAAATGACGGAAAACAAATAAATCATTGCAAAAACAGAACTTCTTCAGAGATGATTATTTTCTTCAAGTAATTTCTGACCATATAGACAGATGATGTCAAGCACAAATGTTAAAAAACCAGAAGAGAGAAGAAAGGCAGAAACCTATGTACCATACAGTAAACCATATACTGCATGATACTTGGAATTTTCTAAAAACCCCATTTTTCTTCACTGAAAGTTAGAAAGGAAATTTGCCAACTAAAAATGCAAACTTAGTCAATACATGCATATTCCAAGTCTAAACTCAAATTCATATCTGATAAATGTACTATATATAGTGTGCCTCTCGTGCTCTAGTCTTACAATGTGTCTCATGTAAATGCCTACAGATTATAGGCAAAAGAATATTACCAATGACCTAAAATGCCTAATATGTCAAGCACAAATGTAAGGCCCGCTAGTTAGAAAATTGCATCACCTTGTACTCATCCAAAACTTACCCTGTGTTTGTGAGTTTGGAGGGATGGGATGAGAAGGGAAGGGAAAATATAGGAGGGGAAAAGATGGGAAAGGATGGAAATGGATTATAATTTTCTTTGTGAGTTTTAGAAGTTGAAGGGAAGGGATGTGATTTTAATTATATTTTCTATTGTTTGTGAGTTTATAAGGAGGGAAGGGAAAGGAAAATATTTTTATTTTTAAACTATGCTATTACTATATTACCATTACATTTACATCTTAATGTAATAAATGACATGATTTATTTTGGAAGGTTACTTTAAGTACTATAAACTATTTAACTTTCTCATCCTTTCCCATCCCTCCAAATCCCCCATTTTTGGGGAAAGTTTTGAGCCAAAAATAAAATCAACTTTACGTCTAAATACCTTTCCTTCCTCCCTAAAAAAACTCTCACAGAGATTTGGAGCTATTTTAATTATTTTCCTTTCCCTTCCCTTCTCATCCCATCCCTCCAAACTCAAGTTTTGGATGAATCTTCAATTAACATCCTCGTTTACTTATCAAAGCTAATGATCAAGTTCTACTTTGATCTTTCACCATGTGCAATAACTTTACAAACCTCTAAATCTTAAATCTTTAATTGTACTTTTGAAAGAGAACCAATACTTCTGGAGATACCGACATAACTGCACTAATTTTGGTTTCCAAGCAATACAATGAAATAACAAAATGAACAGCAAATCACATATATCTACGCATATCTTTCTACTATACCATAGAAATGTGTCTGGAAGTATCCATTAATACACAACACGTTACAAAAAAAAAAAAACTATATTTGATTATGATATCCATTAATCTCCAAATTATATTCCTCTCTTGTACATACCAACTCACAATTTCAAATCGACATCGAAGTTATTAACTCATTCAGAATCAATTAAAATTTCCGCCAATTCAATAGTGGTACATCAAATAAAAATTGGGGGTTATATACAATAAAAAAGAGGATTTAACAGCTAAACTCACCAGAGATTGAAATCGTATGAATTGATTAACATAAACCCTACGAAAATGTAGAGAACAAAGTAGTTTTGGGGTAAAAGTAGGGTGAAATTTAGCACCTTAAAGCTCAGTTTCTCTCTCCTCTTTCTCTCTAATGGAGACACTGTGCCGTTGCTGGTTTCACTTCCACGAAGTTTTGTCTCTGGCGCTAAAAAAACTCTGAAGAAAGGCAAACATGATTCTCTTCTAGCTTTACGGAAACAGACACGTGGTGGGCATGCAAGTTGTGGGACCTACGTATTTTTGTGTTGGAACTTTGATGATCAAATAATGCTACTCTCATATACAAATAAATGATCACATAATACTCACACGTACACAACATGCGTATATATTGCGGATCGCGTTGTTGCGGATCGCATATCGAACGATGCGCGGTATGTATGTGTATGTGTTATGTGTCCCTTTTTTATGGTTGATGATCAAGCGGCAGAAATCTAAAATGTTCCGGTCTAGGGGAAGAGGAGTATAAACGAGTGTCAAGTTTGTTTGTAACGAAATATGATTATTCATTCAAAGTATCTTTGTTTATTTTTAAATTTAAACAATTTTGAGACCCTAAATTTTATCAATAAAGATTTAAATTTTGTCAAAATAATTTTTTAATATTATGATGTGAATTTAAGATAATATTATAGTTGTGGGTAGTATTTATAAATTTTGCTGAAGTATGCAAGTTGTTATAAAATATTCGTTTGGTGGGAGAATATTCTTTTTATTCGGAGAATATTCATGACGACTACCAATTATTAGTGGACCCCTAGCGGAAGTATTATCGTAGTTAGAAAAGCGACAAAATTATCTTTCTATAAAATAACGGCAGAAGTATTCACCGTTAAAAGCTGTTGAGCCCTAAGTAGTAAAAGAAAAGCGATGTCTGGCGTAGTTGTATAGTAAGACACGATATTGATTATTGATCTTTACGTGAAGTCACTTTCGGTATGCTCAATTATTGATATAGTAATTAACTGCGATCATATCTCTTATATTATTGATTCGATTATTGTCACAAAGATCATACATTTAATATATGTTATAGTATTAAATCAATAATTGAGGGCGACATGATTATAAATGATTAATAATTGTTGAAAGATTAAATATGTGTTGATTAAAAATAAAATGATTTGTGGTAATATTTATTCAATCCTTGATGTGTATATAAAGTGCATTATAGACATTTGTGGTAAGTTTGATTATTTTATGGGGGCCCATATGTCATCATCTAAGAAAGTCTCTTCGTCAATAGTTATTACTTTCGTCGATAGTAATTACCTTTGTGAATAGTAATTATCTTCGTCGATAGTAATTACCTTCGTCGATAGTAATTACCTTTGTGAATAGTAATTACCTTCGTCGATAGTAATTACCTTTGAAGCGTCGGCCGAACCACTGTCGTTTCACATTACTGAGCGTCGAACCACTTGTCGTTTCACATTACAAAGCGTCGAACCACTTGTCGTTTCACATTACGTGCGTCCAAACCACTTTTCTTTTCACATTTTACCGGTCAATCGAGCCACTTGCTTTTTTACTACGTGGCGGTCTAAGTTAGAAATCTTCTATAAATAGAGGCCTAGTGCTTCATTATTTTTCACGAATTCAATTGAAACTACAGAAAACTATAGAGAGAAGAAAGAAAAATTCTTCTACTTCACCTCGCCAATATTCGGTTCTTCTAAGGTGGGAATATTATTTGTTGTACCGTAAAAAGTGTTATTCTTTCTTATTCATGAAGAGAAGGCTGTTGTTATTCCATGCTTATTATTTACATTGGAATAACTTGTGATACTGTGGTTTACCATATACTTGGTGACATTCTTCTATTATACGTTGGAACATCTCATTCGTGTGTTTTACACCGGACACGGTTCCGTCTTTATTATTATTCATTGGAACATCCACATGCGTGTGTTTTTACGGGACTGGTTCCGTCTTCTTTATCATTCTGTTGGAATATCTTATCTGTGTGTGTTTTATAACCGGATCTGGTTCCATCTTTATTATTACATTGGAACATCCTGTCGGTGTGAATTTCACCTAACTTTGGTTAGATTATTATTATTACATTGGAATAACCTTTCTATGCCAAGCAATCGCATGCGTGGTGATTTCTTTTGTTATTCCATTCTTTATTATACCTGGGTTTGGTTAAAACTTTGACTTTATACTCCATGAAATTAGTAGAATATCCTCGATATTTGCGTTTCATTCGAAGATCTTTTCATGAAAATATTCTTACGATCATTCTTGAATTTTCTTTTACAAAACACGAAGATCATTTTGACAATTTGGACGTTAAAATTCTGGATAAAATAATTCTTGAACTTGTTTTATTGAATTATTATGTCATTGTCATCATCCTCGTGTTATATTATGTTATCTTGAACTTACGTGTATAGATGAACTTAGTATGATTATGATGAGGATCATTCGGTATAATCGGCAAACATTATAAATGATGTGATAAAAGTCCTCGATTGCCGAAGAATGCGATGATGGATAGTTTTGGTTTGATTATGACCAGGGGTGATTCGGTATAGTCGTGACCACCATTGATAATTTGATGAATATCCTTGGTCAGTAGTAGTGCGGGGTGATTCGATGATGTGGAATATTTATTAAAAGCGAGTTTCAAATTTATAATGATGATGAAAAACCTTTAAAACCTAAAAGATAGTAGATTTTATTCTCTACTTGACTCTTTTAATGGATTGCTTATTATTGCATGATTAAACTTGTTATCTATTGTATTTTATCGGTTTACTTTTGTTGAAGGCTAATGATAAATTATTACTCGCATTATCTTAGTCATAATATTTCTTCTTTAAATTGAGCTCACCCTTTTCTTTCACCGTTTAACGAGAAATGAGAACATAAATTTGGGACGAAAGTCGAGGAGCAGAGTAATGGTCCGGAGGATAAGATTAGTAGTTCTTACTATTACGTGAAATAGTGTGATAATAGTAGTAATGAGGACTCATTTTGAGTTTGTATAATATCTAGTAGACAATATTTGTATTCAAACTCACGAGTTTATGTAGTATATTATACTTAGCGATTATATTAAGTAAGTTGTATTTGAATTTATGTACTATGTAAGTGGCGACCCAAGATGGGTGACGTATACCTAATTTTGGGGGCGTCACAGTAACTCTCTAAAAAATTTAAAATTATTGTAAATTTATTTAATATTATTTAATATAATAGTTAATATTGTAAAAAAAAACTTCATTTAGTCCATTCAACTAAAAAAATAACACTAAATCAATCTGTCCAAATATTCTGAATGGTTGATCGATTCAGCCTTTCAGATAATTATTTTTTTTCAAAAAAAATGCACTAAAATGGCTGATTGATTCAACCATTCAGTGCGTAACAAATAGCCCTTTATGTTACGTTTGGATTGAAGTAATAAAAGTGTGAATAGAATGACTCATTCCTATAGAATAAAAAAAATTGTGCTTAGTTACGATTTAAATGAATTGAACTATTATTTTTATTATTATTATTTTCGACTGAAATTTATTATTTTTGTCCAAAATTTTATACCTAAAGTCATATGAGTAGTTTATTTTATTATTGAGTAATGAGGGTATTGGGAGAGAGAGCATAGAATAATTCATTCGGATTAAATTGAAATAAATTATTTGATTGGTAATAGAATAAATGATGCATGAGAAGAAGCTTATCAGTATTTTATTAATCAATTAATCAACTTACTTAAAAATAAACTTCATGCTAACCCGATCCAAATAGATGGTGATGGTGTAGGGGGGAATATTGTGTGGCGGCACGTAGGGGATGTTAGTTTGGGAAGAACTAAATGCCACGCAAGGGATTTGGTGAGGTAAGCGAGGGGGATGGGTTGTGATTCGGTGTGTTTGAATGCACTGCACAGCTCATATGTGGTGGATTCTTTTGTTCCTTCTCCTTCAACCTTTACACCATCATCTTGTTCCTCCCCACTATGCTGTGGGTCCCTCAGTCCAGATTCTAGATGCTTCCAAGTTCCAATGATAAGTACAATGGATATATCATTAATCATATAAGTATGTGGCTGGGTTGAATTTCTATTTTATATACTTCGTTTTCAAAATAAATTGAAAAAAGGCTTTTTAGTATTTCACTAAATTTCTTGAGGTGTTATGTTTGAACAAATGGTTGAATGAAACTAATTTGATTGATTTGATAAAAATTGAATGAATTAAATGAGTCTGAATCATAATTTTAATTTGAATGAAATAAATTATTTAATAATTGATATGTTTAAAATATCTGAATAATATATTTTTATTATTTACCCTTTTAAAAAAAATTAAAATTATTGTAAAAATGATTTTTTTTCTAAAACAAACACATTGAATGACTGACCTATTCAACCATTGAGTCCTAAATAAATAGCCCCTTTGTTGTAAGAAATTTTATTTTCTTACTATGTTAAATGTTTTTGAGTTTATTTCTTAACTAAGTCAATAATTAACATACGCGTTACATGTAAAAAGTAAATTTTTATTTGTTAAAAAACTCATTTAATAGACAGTGAGATTAACAAGCCAGGATAAGCAATTAGCAGCAACACAGACAGCCCATCAACTAACCAATATCAGAAGCAGCAGATCCGAGACTACTAGCTATCATCCCAGCAGCCTATTTAGAGCAGACAAAACAGCCCAAAACCCAGCCAAAACCAGAACAGCCCCAACCACATGGCAACAAACATAAATAGCTCACAACCAAAGCCAAAAACAAACTCGAGATTACAAGACCAAATGCCTAAAATAAGATATAGACTTTACTTTCAGAAACTTCATGTGTGAGTTCAGTTTACATTTTAAAATACGTAAACAGTGGCGAAGTCAGGAAGTTATAGAAGTGGGGTCAAAATTATTAGTAAGTTATAAAAAATTTGGCGAGGGTTCGGGGGCTGCGACCCCCGAGCCAGTTTTTTTTAATATTTTATACTTTCAGGTTAGACAAATGTATCTAAATATCCAATTTAATAATACTAACAAAAGGGAAAAATCACAATTGATTTTTGAAAACAAAACTGAGGTTGGAGAAATTGAAAGAGAGTAATTTATATTACTTGCAAGACAAGAGAGCTATGAAAGTCGCGATAGAATAGAGTAATGCACTCAGCCTCCACACTCATCACTCGGTCGTGATCAAGACTCCATTCAGACCACTCATGAAAGACTTTGGTGGTTCACGCGGTTTGGCTTTTTGCACTTTTTGCGATTTGGTTTTACCCCTTCTCTCTCTATTTTGTGGTGAAGTCTTTGAGCAGAGATATTGATGTATGAGATTTAGGACTGAGACTTGGCCGCTTGGGTATCTTTAATTAAAAAAAAATCTGAGTGGGGGTCAAAAATTGAGTGGGTTAAAAAAAAACTTTAAATGATTTCAAAAATTGAGTGGGGTCAATTGAACCCATATTTTTACCGTAGCTTCGGCACTGTACCTAAAAAACGATCATAATGTAAACGAGCATTCCTCTCGTGCCAAATGTAATAAACCACAACTCCAAATCCCAATCTAAGTAAAGAATTACAAAACCTTGAACCAGAGCATGAAATAATATAGGAAGTAATGGAAGACCAACTCCGATTAAACCCTCTCGAGCCACAATGCCTAAGCACTTGAACTAACACTTGGAAGGAGAAAATGCAATTGAAAAATAGATTATTAAAAAATTTCATGTCAACTTTACAAAGAACGCACGTAACATTAAGGTCAATGCCAAAACCAAGTAGCCTATCCGATTTAAGACCATTTTGAAATGCTAGCCAAAGAATAAAAACATCCTTGAAGTTAAAATTTTGTGCCAAACCGAAGAATGGCACTCCACAGTATGACTCCTTTGACGAATAGAATCCCAAATAGTGGAAATTTTAACCTTATTTACTTTCCTACTATCACATAAAACCTGATCATTAGTAGCATAGTTATATTGATCTTCATTTTTTTACATACGTTGACAACTACGGGTTTTTTTGGGAATTGATATTTCCACAAAGTCTCACTCATATGAATGTGAGTCCCGTTTACTATTCATGTGAGGAGAGCTTTGTGGAAATATCAATTTTTCTTGTGAAAACATCAATTCTTTTTTCTTTTCTTTTTTTTTAAATAATCTTTTAACGATAAGATAGTGTTTCATTTGCTTAAAAAGTAGAGATACATTTTTTTAACTATAAGATAGTGGTCAATATTTAATCATCATTGTTTTCTTTCCTAAATCAAGTTTTTATATATATACAAAGAGCCTCTTATGCGGGTGGTCCGCATGCAGACCACATTTAACTACAGGCAAAATCATTGTTAAACTCGTTGCCATAGGGTCTGAACCAGGCTATAACAACGGTTATGGGCTATCGTAACGGTTCAAACCCTATGACGACAAAATTAGTGATGATTTTTTGTTAAAGATGGTTAAGATGGTTTTAACGGAATACAAGCGTGAAAACTTTGTATATATATAAAAGCTTGATATGAGAAAGAAAACAATGACGATTAAATATTGACCACTATTCTTTTAGGATAGTGTTTTAATGGCTACAAATTAGACACAAAAAATAGATATAAAATAATATATGATAGTGATTGATAATAATCATTATATCCATTTATTTATAGTGAAATATCAACTAATATGAGGCCAAATAAGTTTGTATTTAGTTTTTGTCACCATGTCATTACTTTTTTCTTTTTTATAAATTATATTCATGATGACAAATCTTGCGTAATTTTCAAATGCCGAAAAAATTCAAAATAATTTGTACTCTATTTAGGAGTGTAAACGAGTCGAATCTAAGTGAACACCTTCATACTCAAATTCGGTTCGACTCGAAAAAATTGAGCTCGAATTCGATAAGGAATTTATATTTTTGCGTCAGATTAGACTCGGATCATTACTCGGACCTACTCGACTCGTAAGTAGTCGACTCGTTTACAAAGCGAGTTACTCATAAGCCTTCAAATCGAGTTTTGAATATGAACCATTTCACTTAAAACTAAACCACTACATACTAAATTGGTTACTTAACTAATATTTACATATAAAACTTTTTAACTTTTATTTATGTATTGAAATTATAAAGAATGTAATAAAATTTGACATTCAATTCATTGGTTTATTCAAGTACAAGTTTACACAATTTCATACTACACTTTATAAATTATAAAGATTTATACAAATATCACATATTTAGCTTACTAGCATGGATCATACCAATATTCAAATATGATCCATTGAGCAGGTATCGAGTATGGTTTGAGAAATAATAAAATACTCGATGTGATGCCCCCAAAATAGGTATAAATCACCCATCTTGGGTCGCCAGATACAAGGTATTGAATACAAATACAAACTAATTATACAATAGTCGTGTAAAATACGACAAAATATAAATTGAGAGTTTTAATAAGAATATTGTCATCTAGACAATATCCGCACTCAAAGAAGTCCTCATTACATTTATTGTCACACTATTTAACAGAATAGTGAGGACTACTAATACTATTATCTGGACCGTCACTCCGTTTCCCGACTAGTCCTGCTACGTTTCTCATTTCACGAAGAGAGCGGTGAAAGAAAGAGGTGAGCTCAACTAGCCCGAGAAGAAATATTATGACTAAGATAATGCGAATAAATTATCATTAGTCTTCAACAATGTTAAACCGATAAAATCTGATAGACATCAAGTTTAAGCTGATCGGAATAAGTAATCCATTAGAAGAGTCAAGTAGAGCATGATATCTACTATCTTCTATGATTTAAAATGTTTTCATCAATTTTTATCGCTAAGACTCAGCTTAATAAATAAACCACATCATCGAGTCATCCCTGCTTTATTGGCCAAGGATATTCATTAAATTATCAATGGTCATGACTATACCGAATAATCCCTGGTCATAATCATACCAAAAAATGTCCGTCAATACACTATAGGCCACTGAGGACTTTTACCACATCATTTATAATATTATAGGTCATAATTATACCGAATAATCCCTGGTCATAATCATACCAAGTCCATCTATGCACGTAAGCCAAAGATGACTTTCATCATAATATAAGCATGAGGATGATGACAATGACATAATAATTCAATAAAACAAGTTCAAGAATAAATTTTAAAGATTTATAAGTTAATTTATCCTGAACTCAATAATGTCCAAATTGTCAACATGATACTGCTTTGTGGAGTAAAATTCAAGAATGCTCGGAAGAATATTTTCATGAAAAGATCTTTGGATGAAGCTTGAAATATCAAGGATATTCCACTAATTTCATGGAGTATAGAAGCCAAAATTTTAACCAAATGAGTATCATAGAATATATGAAACTGCAATGGATTTTCACCCACTATGCGGTAATCCACTTAGACAGATCATTTCCACAATTTAATAAGAAATGAATACGAAGGGTCATTCACCATGCATGTGATAATCCACATAAACAGGTTATTCCAATAGAATAATAAAGAATGGAATAAGAGAAGAATTCATCATGCATGCGATAAACCGCACAGACAGGTTATTCCAACAAAATAATAAATAATGGAACCAGGTCATGCGTAAATGCACAGACAGGATATTCTAACAGAATAATAAATAATGGAACCAGGTCATGCATAAATGCACAGACAAGATATTCCAACAGAATAATAGAGAATGGAATAACAAAAGACTTCACCAGGCATGCGATAGACCGCACAGACAGGTTATTCCAACAGAATAATAAATAATGGAATTGTGTCAAATGCGTAATACGCATGAATGAGGATATTCAAATGAATAATAAATAATGGAATAATGAAGAATTTCACCATATATGAGGTACTTCTCATATATAGGTTATTCCAACAGAATAATAAAGAATGGAATAAAAAAAGTTCTCTTCATGAATATGAAAGAAATAATACCCCTTACGAGTACAACAAATAATATCCCTTACCATATAAGGAAGAGTACTCCGACGGGTAGTGTGGGGATATACTTGAAGAAAACTTGCACTACGCTCAAAGTTTCTTAAAACTCTAAAGAAATACACTCAAGATTATAGAAGAGAATTCTCTGAATTTCTGGTGTGATTTCAATTCTAACTAAGCACCCTATTTATAAGAAAATAGAAAGGATACTATGCAATAAAATATAATATAAAATATATATATTTATATTTATATTTTATTTAAAATTTAATAAAATAATTAACTTTATAAAAGTATTCTATTTTATATAAAAAGATTTCACTATGCAAACACTATGCAGGTACTATACAAACACTATGCATAATAAAATATATTATATTCTAATTATTAATCTAATAAAACAAATAACTTTATAAAAGTATTACATTTTTATATAAAAAGCTTTTACATTTTATTACATTAATAATACTAATAAAAAAAAATTTATATATATATATATATATATATATATATATATAAACTTAAATGACTTCATAAAAAGACACCTCAATATATTTAACAACATTTATCATCATTATTATAATTCACAATATTAATCGACAAAGTCATTCCCGAGGAAAGAGGGCTTTCAATAAGAATTTCTCCTATTGGTAGCGCATGATTAGGTGACCAAACCTCTCCTCGATGTAACTTACTAGACATCGTTAATATTGCAAATAATAATATTAATAACTTTGTTATCTCAATTATTGATTTAATAATATATAAAATATTGACAATAATTGAATCAAATAACGTGAGATCTTATCACAATAATTCTTGTAGTAATAATTGAACAAAAATGAGTGACTTCTCACGTAAGCATCAATAATCAATATCGTGTGCTACTATGCAACCACGAGTATTACTGTACTTTTAGCACCGGGTGTTTCAATAGTTAATGGTAAAACTTTCGCTGTTATTTTCATAAAAATATTTTTGTCGTTTTCTCAATCCGACAATAATTCTGTTGTGGGGTCCACCAATGATTGTGCCGTCGTACGAATATTCCCTGTTAAAACGAATATTCTCCGACCAATCGAATATTATATAACAACTTGCATACTTTTTAAAATTTCTAAATATTACCCACAACTATAACATTATATCAAATTTAGTCCATAATATTCAAAAATGATATTTATTGAAAATTCATCTTTATTCATAAAAGTTGGGGTCTTACAATCTTCCCTTCTTATGAAATTTCGCCCTCGAAATTAGGGTACATACCTGGTATGTCGAAGAGGTAAGGATATCTTGATTTTATTTCAGATTCTAACTCCCAGGTCATTTCCTCAACATTGTGGTTTCTACACAATGACCCAAATTGCATCTATGCCTTGAGAAACCTTGGGAAGACCAGTAACGAAATCCATGGTAATGTGCTCCCACTTCTATACGGAATTTCAAGTGGTTGCAATGGTCCTTTTGGCACTTGATGCTCTACTTGACTCGTTGACAAGTTAGACACCTTGAGATAAAAATGCTTATCTCTCTCTCTTCATATTGCTCCACCGAAATGTATGGCGAAGATCACGATACATTTGGTACTCCGAGATGGATTACAAGCGATGCATTGTGCGCCTCCATCATGATTTTATACTTTAAATCGTGGTCGTTAAGAACACAAAGTCCGGAGTTGACTCGAAGTATTCCTTCTTAATCGATTCTGCTTCCTTAAGATAGCACCTTCTTGCACTTTATTCCTCATCGCATCGGCTCCAGTCCGTATCTTGGCGACTTTAACTTTATCAATTAAAGTCGGTTCTACTCGTATATTCGTCATTATCACATGGGTCCATGGAGTCTTTAACTCTATCTCCATCCTTTGTAAGTCATACAAAATGGGCCTTTGCGTTGACAATATTACACTCGTACCCGCATATGATCTTCTACTCAATGCGTCAGCTACCACGTTCGCTTTTCCAGGATGGTATTGGATGGTATGATCATAATCTTTCAATAATTCAAGCCAACGTCGTTGTCGCATGTTGAGTTCCTTTTGAGTGAAGAAGTATTTGAGGCTTTTATGATCCGTAAAGATCTCCACTTTCTCCCCCATACAAGTAATGCCTCCAAATTTTAAGTGCGAAGACAACAACTGCCAACTCTAGATCATGAGTAGAATATTTCCTCTCATATTCTTTGAGTTTCCGAGAGGCATTGGCTATGACTTTCCCATGTTGCATGAGAACACATCCTAACCCTTTGCCCGAAGCATCACTGTAGATGACAAATCCTCAAGGCGGATGGTATTGTAAGAACAGTCTTTGAAATGAGTCTTCTCTTGAGTTCTTAAAAATTCTTTTCACATTCTTCGCTCCAACCGAATTTTGTATCTTTCCGAGTCAGCTGAGTTAATGGAGTAGCGATTTGAGAAAATCCTTCCACGAATCTCCGATAATAACTAGCTAAACCGAGAAAGCTACGTACTTGATCCATCGATTTAGGTTGTTCCCGACTTTGAATTGCTTGATCTTTCTTTGGGTCAACAGATATTCCATGACTTGATACTACGTGTCCAAGGAATGCTACTTCCTCAAGCCAGAACTCACATTTCTTCAACTTGGCATAAAGCTTGTTTTCACGAAGCTTTTGAAGTATCAGCCTCAAGTGTTGCTCATGATCTTCACGGCTTTTGGAATAAATAAGGATGTCATCAATAAAGACGACCACTAAGTGATTCAAATATTCCTTGTACTCGGTTCATCATATCCATGAAGGCAGCAGGAGCATTAGTCAATCCAAAAGACATGACTAGGAATTCATAATGCCCGTACCGAGTTCTGAAAGCTGTGTTTGGAATGTGATCGGTTCTAATATTCAATTGTGATATCCGTAATGAAGATCAATCTTTGAAAAAAAATTGGTGCCTTGCAACTGGTCAAACAGGTCATCAATGCGAGGCAATGGATATCTATTTTTGATAGTGACATGGTTCAACTCCCAATAATCAATACAAAGTCGCATACTCCCATCTTTCTTCTTCACGAATAGAGCAGGAGCACCCCGAGGAGGCGTACTTAGGGCCAGAATGAAAACCGATGTCTTCAATTCCTGCGCAGTTGGGTCTTTAACTCCACGAAGTTCAATAGAGCCATTCGATATGGGGCTTTGAAATGGATTTTGTATCGGGTTCAAGGTTGATAAAAATTCAATTTCACGCCTGGGGTAAGCGAGGAAGTTCTTAGAGAATACGTCAGAAATTCATTAACAATAGAAATATCATTCAAAACTGACGTGTTTTTGTTTAGATCCATGACATGAGCTAAGAAAGCTTGACATCCGTTTTTCAATAAACGAATAGCTTTATGGCTTGATATGACAATAACAGATTTTAATGGTTTGGTTGCTTGAATTCGCATAATAGGTTGGTTAGGAATATGAAAGCTAACAACCTTACGAAAACAATCAATTTTTGCATAATGAGTAGTTAACCAATCAATCCCTAGAATCACATCAAATGCAAGTATTTTCAAAGAAATAAGATCGACAGGTAACGTGCGGGTACCGATTTGAATCAAACAAGACTTATAAACCGTGGATGTAATGAAGGTTTCTCCCAACGGAGTTTCAACAAATAAATCAAAGTCTAATTTCTCCGGTGTCAAATTTAAATGTTGAGCGCAAGTAGGAGAAATAAAGGAATGGGTAGAACCGGTATCAAATAAAGTATAAACTTCGCTAGAGTTTATGATTAGCTTACCCGTGATCACCTCGTTTGGATTCTTCGCTTTACCGGTTTTGTCTTGTCTGGGACACCCTTGGATGCCTCCATCCCAGCTGGACTTGACTTTAGTGCATGACAAAATCGGGTTAGGTGACCTTCTTTTCCATAATTGTAACATGCTTTAGACTGCATCGTGCAGTTTGGACTTATGTGTCCTTCCCTTCCACATTTGTAACATACGACCGGCGGTCGTTCTCCTTCTTTTACAGCGGGTGCTGGTGCTGACGTCTTTCCATCTTTGTTGAACCTTCTCTTCTTGAACTTTCTACTCCTATTGTCTTGGCCATGATTACCACCGAAGTGGTTATCATTTCTGGCATGTTGATTCCCTCCACGGTTGTTATCACCCTTCTTGATCTGCTACCTTTGGTATTATCGACTTGTCGAATTTACCGCTCTCTCTTGGTTGGGTTGACTCATTATCGCGCTCCAATAACTGAGCCCTATTCACAACATCTAAATACAAACACAGTTTATGAGAGATAAGGTATTGACGTATCTCGGGTTTTAAACCTCCGCGTCATTCTCTCCTCATTATCAACCAAATGGGACGCAAACCGAGACAACTCGGCAAACTTAGCTTCGTACTGAGCCACGGTCATATTGTTTTGCTCAAGCTTGATGAACTCCACCTCCTTCATGTGACGTATACTTTCAGGAAAGTACTTGTCATTGAACAATTCTTGGAACTTCTCCTAAGACATCTTCAGTGCGGCAGGTTGAGTACGCTTCTGATTCCCACCAAGAATGTCTGTACGCACGCATGACATGAATGTGGCAAAGGGAACCTTTTGCTCCTCGGAGCATCCCAAAACATCAAATATCTTTTTGATTTGCTTTATCCACGTCTCCACCTTAAGTGGTTTTGGCTCTCCAAAAAACTTTAGTGGTCCCAACTCCGTGAACTGATTAGCGGTGACCGTCCGAGAGTTGTCAATGTTTCCACCTGCATTTTGGACAGGAGTCGCTCTCGCCTGATGTTGCATGAATTGCATAAAGCCTCTAAACATCCCATCGTTCACCATTTCATCGGTGTTATTATTTTCATGAGAATTATTGTCTTCCTGTTGCACATTACCCTGGGCATTGATCGTTGGTTACTCAACGGTCTCATGTGCTTCATTGTTAATCTCAATATTTTCGGATGTCATTTTCAAATACTACCACAAAACAAAGGTTAATTAACATATCACATATTATCTCTTTTGTGAGACCCCAAATTTTATGAATAAAGATTTAAATTTCTCGAAATATTTTTTTTAATATTATGGTGTGGATTTAATATAATGTTATAGTTGTGGGTGATATTTACAAATTTTGCAAAGTATGCAAGTTGTTATAAAATATTCGTTTGGTCGGAGAATATTCTTTTTGTCGGGAATATCAAATGCGACAAGACAATCATTGGTGAACCCATTAATGGGAGTATATGTAGTAGTAAAAACGACATAATTATCTTTTATAAAAATACGGCCAGAAGTGTTACCGATTAAAAGCGTTGAACTACCCTTAGTAAAAAGTACAAGATGTCTGGCGTGGTTGCATAGTAGCATTACGGTATTGATTATTGATGCTTACGTAAGAATTCACGAAGTTATATATACTCAATTATTGCTACATAAAGAATCACTGCATCATATCTCTCATTTTATTGATTCGATTATTGTCACAGTATCATCTGCATAATATAATATATTATTAAATTAATAATTGAGACGACAAAGTTGTTCATATTATTAAATTATAATATTTACAATGTCTAGAAGTTACATCGCCAAGGAGAGGTTTGGCCATTTGAATTGCGGCGCATAATAAGGAAAATCCTTATTGGAAAGCCCTCTTTCCTGGGAATGACCTGGTTGTTTAATATTGTGAGTTATAATATTAATGATGAATAAGTTCGTGTTGATTATAGATGAATTTGATAGTTTCATTGTGTTAAAATTATTAGTGTTAGTAGAATCGATATTTATTTCGATAATAATTGATGTCTGGAGGTTATATTGTTCAATCGGGTATTCGGGGCACTTTTTGTGTCGGAGTACTATTCACGAGTTACTATTCACCCAATTACTATTCCCTCTAGTATTATTCACTCGGGTATTTGGGACACTTTTTGTGTTGGGGTACTATTCACGGGGTTACTATTTCCCGAAGTACTATTCACGGGGTACTATTCACTCGAAAAATATATTTTTTTTTTGTCCAAATCATAATAGCAAATCAATATGGATCGTTGGTTTAAAGTTTTAATAGTAACTTGTCCTTTCGGTTTTCCAAGAGTTATTTGTCCCTTCAGTTTTCCAAGAGTTATTTGTCCCTTCAGTTTTTCAAGAGTTATTTGCCTCTTCGGTGTTTCAAGAGTTAATTGCCCCTTCGCAAATAGTAGTTGTCTCTTCAATATTACTAAGAGTCATTTTGACCCTTCGTTAAGACCAAGAGCCACTTTCAGTTCTTCTATAAATAGAAGTTCATTCCTTCTTTATTTCTTACGAATTCACTGAAACTCTAGAGAGAGAAACTATAGAGAGGAAAAAGAAAAATATTCTGCTACTTCACTTTTCTAATATCCAGTTTTTCTAAAGGTAAGGTGTATTATTCTTTCGTATTCATGAAGAGAATTATTTTCTTTCAATACTCGTAAGAGTTGTTATTCCATTCTTTATTATTATGTTGGAATAACTTTGTTTAGTCAATCTGCATACATGGTGAAATTCTTCATTATTCCATTCTTTATTATTATGTTGGAATAACCTATTTATGCGAAGTACCACATATATGGTAAAATTCTTCTGTTATTCCATTATTTATTATTATGTTTGAATAACCTGTTTATGCGAAGTACCACATACATGGTGAAATTCTTCTATTATTCCGTGCTTTATTATTCTGTTGGAATATCCCGTCGGTGCGAATTTCGCCTGACCTGGTTCCATTATTTATTATTCGCCGAATATATCACGTATGCATGCGTTCTCGCATTGACTTTGGTTCTAATTTATTATTCATTGGGAATAACACATGCATGCGATCTATCGCATGCATGGTGAATTCTTACATTATTCCATTCTTTATTATTATGTTGGAATAACTTTTGCCTATGTAATGGATTACCACGTACGTGGTGAATGATCATTTGTATTTCATTCTTTATTAAATTGTGGAAATGATTCATTTACGTGGATTATGATGAAAGTCATAATAAAAGTATTGGGTGATGAAAATCATGGGTATATATAGTATTAGTAAGTGTTATGATGAGTTATGTTGGTTATTATGTGAAAACATGAAAGTTTCTTAGAAATCACAAAGGGTTGAAAATCGATTTTGGTGAAAATGAAACATGAAATTCAATTGACCATATCTCCTATTATACTTGAATTTTTGAGTGTGTGGTGATTCTTGAGTTAGATCTATGATTTTCTAACTTATCCAAGTGGAATCTTTGGAAAAGGTGTTGTGGATTTTCATGTGGTGATTTTTATGAAAGGAGTCAAAAAGCGTAAAAGTCTTAAATAGCTCACGCCCATAAATTTAAAAGGGAATTTTCGACCACTTAATTTGTGAAAAAAATTTCGGCCGTTTGGGACATGGAAATATATGGTATAAAGTACCTCTTGTCCAAAAATGAGTTCATTCCAACTTAAAATGAGCAAGTTATGACTATTTCAATATTTAGGTTTTTTCAACGAAAAACACTATAACCGGAGTTCTATAACTCCGATGACCATGAAATTTAAACTAGAAGCTCACGTTAACATGTGTAAGATCCTGCCAAGATTTTGGGATTTCTGGAGTTAAACTTGAGGTAGCTAATTTCTTAAGGAATTAATTTGAAATTGATTTTTGGAAAATACTTAAGGGAGTTGAAAAATTATAAAAAAATACTTGTTGTGTATGAAATATATGTATTACGTTTGGACAAAGGATAGAAAAATAATAAGTTGATTTGGTAATTTTTCATGAAAATGGTTTAGTTACGAACATATGGGTTAAATATGTTATGTGAAGTTGAAAAATTGGTAAATATGATTTTATGGCTTGGGAATCCTATATAGGGTATATGCATATTTTTGATGAGGGATTTGATCATTGGTGATGAAATCTTATGAGTATGGCATTTTTGAATGATTAAAATGCATTATTTGGTAAAGTGTAAACAATTGAAATAAATTGTTTATAAGTTTAAGTGATTAAAATATTGTTATAATATTAATAATATTAGATTATGAGTTTATTAAGTGATTGATAATATTTGGATAAATTTAAAGTCTTTAATATTTATCCTTGATTTTGTTTGATTAATGTTTATGTCATTATCATCATCCTCATGCTTATATTATGATGAAAGTTATCTTTGGCTTACGTGCAAAGATTAACTATTGATTGATGAGTATCTTTGTCTTATGTGCATAGATGAACTGTTTATTGGTATGATTATGACCAGGGATCATGCGGTATAATCATGACCTGTAATGTTATAAGCGATGTGGTAAAAAGTCCTCGGTGGCTGTAATGCATTGATGGGCGATTTTTGGTATGATTATAACCGAGGATTATTCGGTATAGTCATGACCATTGATGATTTAATGAATATCCTTGGCGTAATGCGGGGATGATTAGATGATGTGTTTTATTTATTAAAATTTGAGTCTCGTGATAAAAATTGATGAAAATATTTTATACCATAGAAGATAGTAGATTTTATTCTCTACTTGACTCTTCTTCTAAATGGATTGCTTGTTCATTGCGATTAAACTTGATGTACATTGTATTTTATCGGTTTAACATTGTTGAAGACTATTGATAATTTATTACGCATTATCTTAGTCATAATATTTCTTCTTGGGCTAGTTGAGCTCACCCTTTCTTTCTTTGTTCTCTTGAGGAAATGAGAATATAAATTTGGGGACGAGTCGGGGAAAGGGTAGCGGTCGGATGATAGCATTAATTAGTAGTCCTCTTTATTACATTAAATAGTGTGACAATAAATGTAATGAGGACTCCTTTGAGTGTGGATATTGTCTAGATGACAATATTTATACTAAAACTCTCATTTTATGTATTGTCGTATATTACACGACGGTTGTATAATTAAGTTTGTATTTGTATTCTGTACCATGTATTTGGCGACTCAAGATGGGTGAGGTATACCTATTTTGGGGGCGTCACATCTATACTCTGACCGACCAATTAAATACCAAATAAACTTAGGTAGGTCATACTAACGAAGGAATTTCTATTTCTCCCTCCTAGTTCTTGTCTCACTTCTCATTGAGGATCATATCCTAAGCTTTGATACCTGTTGCGCCGCCCCCAAAATAGGTATACATCACCCATCTTGGATCGCCGGATACAAGGTATCGAATACAAATACAAACTAATTATACAACAATGCGTGTAAAATACGACAAAACATAAATTGAGAGTTTTAATAAGAATATTGTCATCTAGACAATATCCACACTCAAAGGAGTCCTCATTACATTTATTGTCACACTATTTAGTGTAATAGTGAGGACTATTAATACTATCATCTGGATCGCCACCCGCTCCCCGACTAGTCTTGGCTACGCTCTCATTTCCCAAGAAAAAAGTGAAAGAAAGGGGGTGAGCTCAACTAGCCCAATAAGAAATATTATGACTCAAGAGAATGCAAAATAAATTATTATTAGTCTTCAACAATGTTAAACCGATAAAATACAATAGACATCAAGTTTAATTGCAAATGAATAAGCAATCCATTAAGAGTCAAGAGTACATTGATATCTACTATCTTCTATGATTTAAAATGTTTTCATCAATTTTTATCGCCGAGACTCATTTTAATAAATAAACCACATCATCGAAGTCATCCCTCGCTTATTTTGCCAAGGATATTCATTAAATTATCAATGGTCATGACTATACCTAATAACCTCGGTCATAATCATACAAAAACTGCTCACAATACACTATGTGCCACCGAGGACTTTTACCACATCATTTATAATATTACAGTCATGATTATTATACCCGAATAATCCTCGGTTATAATCATACCAAGTCCATCTACGCACGTAAGCCAAAGATGACTTTCATCACAATATAAGCATGAGGGATGATGATAATGACATAATAATTCAATAAAACAAGTTCAAGAATAAATTTTAAAGATTTATAAGTTAATTTATCCTGAACTCAATAATGTACAAATTGTCAACATGATACTGCTTTGTGAAGTAAAATTCAAGAATGGTCAGAAGAATATTTCCATGAAAAGATACTGGATAAAGCGCAAATATAAAGGATATTCCACTAATTTTATGGTGTATAGAAGCCAAAATTTTAACCAAATGAGTATCATAGAATATATGAAAGCTATGATGGATTTTCACCGCGTGCGCAGTAATCCACGCAGACAGATCATTTCCACAATTTAATAAGAAATGAATACGAAGGGTCATTCACCATGTATGTGGTAATCCACATAAAGAGGTTATTCCAACAGAATAATAAAGAATGGAATAAGAGAAGAATTCACCATGGATGCGATAGATCGCTTGCAGACGAGTTATTCCAATGAATAATAAATAATGGAACCGAAGTAAATGCGTGTACGCCGGGGCGCTGGAGGTCAGTGTCCTCAAGAGGCTCTCAGCGTCGGGGCACTGGATTTGCTTGGTTTTTAGGCGTAGGCCGGGCGCTAAAGCATCTTGTAGATAACCTTTGCACTATAAGCGTCGAGTCTTTGTGGCTTTAGTATTGTCTTAGCCACGGGTAGCTGGTCTTAGTTTCAAGTACCATTGTGGTAGGTGAAGTCCGTGTCGTGCCACTTTGCTCATGTGTTGCTTTTGCTTAACATGTATGCACCAGTAAGAACTGAAATAGGTAAGAAGAGGATGAAGAATGTTAATGAAATGTAGGGTATTATGGAATATAAGTACTGCAATAACAAAATTAATTTAACTAAGCAAAATAAAATAAAGAAATTGGGTTGCCTCCCTAAAGCGCTTGGTTTCAAGTCGTTAGCTCGACTTTTCTGCGTTTCTTAATTGTGCACTGGTTCGGAGAGGTACATGGTCGTAGATTGGCGTTCGATGGGTCCACTCCAATAGTGTTTGAGTCGTTGACCGTTAACCTTGAATGTACGTTTTGAATTCGGTTATTCGACATCAATGTTTCCATGTGGCGCTACAGATATAACCTTGAAAGGTCCCGACCAACGCGATTTCAGTTTCCAAGGGAATAAACGCAATCGTGAGTTGAAAAGCAGGACTTGTTGGCCTGGTTCAAATGTCCGATCAAGAATCTTCTTATCGTGTCAGGCTTTGACTTTCTCCTTGTAGAGTTTTGCGTTCTCATAAGCATTGAACCGAAATTCATCCATCTCGTTTAACTGCAGTAACCTTTTCTCACCAGCTTCTTGTATATCAAAATTAAGTTTCCAAACGGCCCAATGTGCACTGTGTTCTAGTTCAACCGGGAGATGACACGCCTTTCCGTAGACCATTCGATAAGGTGACATGCCGATCGAATTCTTATATGCTGTTCGATATGCCCATAGAGCATCGTCAAGACGCAATGACCAATCTTTTCTTGACGGATTGACCTCCTTTTCTAGAATTTGCTTGACCTCCCTATTCGAGACCTCCATTTGACCATTGGTTTAGGGATGATACGCAGCTGCAATTTCATGACGAACCCCATACTTTACAAGCAATTTTGTAAACTGCTTATTACAGAAATGAGTTCCCTCATCACTTATTATCGCCCTCGGCGTCCCAAATCGTGTGAAGATATTTTTCTTTAAGAATCAGAGAACAACGTTGGCATCATTTGTGGGTAAATCTGCGGCTTCTACCCATTTTGAAACGTAATCTACCGCCAACAGAATGTACTGATTATTAAAGGAAGATGGGAAAGGTCCCATAAAGTCAATTCCCCACACGTCGAACAGTTCAACCTCCAAAATTGTGTTGAGTGACATTTTATTGCGCTTGGAGATATTACCTACACGTTGGCACCGATCAGACTTCAACGCATAGAGGTAAGCATCCTTGAATAGGGAAGGCCAGAAAAATCCTGATTGTAACAATTTGGCCACTGTTCGATCACTGGAATAATGACCTCCGTAATTTGATCCGCGCAAGCCTTAAACAGAAATGGTTCGTCCCAATAATAATGCTTAACATCGTGGAGGAACTTCTTTCGTTGTTGTGAGGTCAAATCCGGTGGTAACACCTTAGCGACCACGTAATTCACGTAGTCTGCATACTAAGGCAATATTGTTGTTACTCGAAGAAGCTGCTCATCCGGAAAGTTCTCATTAATCATGACGTTGCCTTTTTGCTGGACTTCCGCGTTTTCCAACCGAGAAAGATGATCCGCCACCTGATTTTCGGTATCTTTTCTATCTCGAATTTCCAAATTAAATTCTTGTAATAACAGTACCCACCGTATTAACCGCGGTTTGGCATCCTTCTTTTCAATCAGGTATTTAATGGCAGAATGATCAGTGTAAACGATTACTTTGGTCCCAATGAGATATGCTCTGAATTTGTCGAAGGCAAACACAACTGCAAGTAGTTCTTTTTCGGTGGTTGTGTAGTTCAATTGGGCATCTGTCAACGTCTTGCTGGAATAGTAGATTGTGTAAAAAATCTTGTCGTGACGTTGTCCCAATACTGCTCCAACTACGTAGTCACTGGCGTCGCACATTAATTCGAACGGTAAAGATCAATCGGGCGCCACAATAATTGGAGCAGAGACCAACTTCTTCTTTAATACCTCAAATGCCTCAATACATGTAAGACCCCAACTTATTATTAATGAAATTTAATTTTCTCTATTTATTATTTTGAAATAGTAAGGGTTGATTTTATTAATGTGAATAGTTATGGGTAAAATACGCAAATATTTCAAAATAAGTAAGTGGTTATAAAATATTCATTGTTGTCGGGGAATATTCGTTTGGTCGTGGAATATTCTCAACATCGGGGAATATTCGAACGACGGTAGATGAAGATTTTGTAGGCCCAATAACGAAAAAGCGATTGGATGAAGAAAGCGACAAATATAAGTGGTTTAAAAAATAGCAGGCGTAATTATTACCAATTAATCTTTGTTAAAATACTCGGTGGTTAAAACACAGTAGCACACGGTATTGCACCAATTATTGATTCTTACGCAAGAAGACACTACTTAATAATGGTTACAGTAATTACTGTTTAGTATTTTATTGATTTAATAATTGCTGCGTTGATATTTTATATTGCTGTTGTTTCAATAATTGTCATTACACAGTATTTTTTATTATCGATGCAATAATTCATATTATCTGAATAATATTATTGTTAGGTTTGTAATATTCATGAACACAATCAAATTGCTCAAAGTAAGCGGAAACGTGTAAAAATCATAGTTTAAAATTTTACAAACCATATACCCGGATCACCCTTTATGCACAATTATTAATTAAACGAAAAATTGAAGAACAAGAATCATACCCTTGAAGATCCGAGCTTCCTCAGGTATAAGTTCACCTCCAATTTTTTTCGCGTTCAACTTGAATCCACCGGGTTTGGTTCTTTCCTTTAATCAACGTTAGCCACCCAAGTGTTTGGCCTCTAGAGGTGATCCACCAAGGAAGAAGAAGAATTCAAGAAGATGGGTGGTTGGCTAAACCCTAGTTTTTCTATCTCTATAGAAAAGGAGCGTACTCTCCAACAATTGGAATAACGTATATCTGATATCTGATATAATACTCCTCTTATAAAGATATCAAGTAACCCTATTAAAATAAGGTATTATTTAATTAAACCCTTTTAATTAAAGGGCCCCTAATCTTATTAGGGATTATTAATTAAACTCCTTTAACTAATTTTCCTTCCTAATCCAATTAGGAATAAATGAGTATTTTTATATTAAATTAATTCCTAAACTCTTTTAGAAATTAAAATAATAATAATAATAATAATTGTAATAATATTAATAAGACTCCTCTTATTAATTTATATTTAATATTTCTAAAATATTAAATAATAAATATTAAGCTATTTAATTTATTCTATCACCATAGATTAAATATACATAACATATTATTACGATTATGCCATTAACTTCTTAAATAATTATTCTTCCTTTTTTATGGTGTGACCCCTTTAGGTTCTCCATATTAAACCAGGTTGTGAATAAATCAATTAGAAAAATTCTAATCTTATTTAAATAAATAAATTAAACAATTAATTTATTTAAATAAATAATATTTATTCTACAATAGGATGTTCTCCTAGCGATCAACGACTTTCCGGATAATATAGATTTCAACATTAATCATAAAAGAACCTTTGAGTAAATAGTGCAAATGCATAATTCAATCCTTCCACCATACAATGTCCCAATTAAATATAAGGCATAGAATTCTTTGTCAAGTCTTATTTTATTTAATTATATGTATTTCGATCCTTAAATGCACAACACAAATAATGCAAATTAGAAACTCCTTTCTAATTTCATTACGCCTTATGCCAAGGACTAGGGTTGTCATTTATCGAATCACATAGGATATTTCTCTTCTTTTAATAGAAGTGGTAGATTCTTTATTGATCATACATTATCTCCATATACAACTTATTATACCCAAGCATACCCTTTGATATACCCTAAGGGTCTTAAGGAATAAGTCAAAGTATAACTCATCATACACAAGATACTATGATGATCTCAAGTCAAGGATCACTTGTCTTACTACTATCACTCTGAGAATTCCTATTGATGAGACAAGTAAAACTCCATTAAGTATTCCTTAGCGAGCCACGTTCGGTGAACTTATTCTCTAATAAGCACCTACATACTTGCTTTAATGTCTCCACACAAATGATCATGAGATCAATCATCCTCATCCAATGAAAGAAGAACGTATGTACCAATCTATCCGGATTCACTAATCCCCAATTTAGTAATCCAATGATTGGGAACTATTTTAGTTTTAAGCTTTCTAAGAATTTAGATCTCATTAGAATGATCATCATCATTATTCTAAAAGCATTGCTTAAAACTATGGGTTTATCACATATTATAAAACAAACATCGTGTAGATAATTAAACGCCTTTAATAAATTAATACTTTTTATTAATAAATGAATAAGATTGTTACAAAGTATATGCTTTATCATCAAACATGATTGGCTTGTGTGCATACTACTTTCAATCTCCCACTTGCACTAAAGCCAATCGTCATGGTATCTCATACTCTTCTTCTCTAAGTGATGATTATTGTGACGCCCCCAAAATTAGGTATACATCACCCATCTTGGGTCGCCACTTATATGGTACAGAATTTAAATACAACTTACTAACATAAGCGTAGGTGTGCAATACGACATAAAGCGTGAGTTTAAATACAAATATCGTCTACTAGATATTATACAAACTCAAAAAGGAGTCCTCATTACAATTATTATCACACTATTTCACGAATAGTGAGGGACTACTAATGCTATCTTCGGGACCATCACTCGTTTCCCGACTCATCCCGGCTATATTCTCATTTCACGAAGAGAGCGGTGAAAGAAAAGGGCGAGCTCAACTAGCCCGAAGAAATATTATGACTAAGATAATGCGAGAATAAATTATCAATAGTCTTCAACAATGTTAAAGCGATAAAATACAATAGACAACCGGTTTAAGCTGCGGCGGAATATGCAATCCATTAGAAGAGTCAAGTAGAAAATAAAGTCTACTATCTTTTAGGTTTTAAAAGGTTTTTCATCATTGTTATATTTGAGACTCGACTTTAATAAATATTCCACATCATCGAATCACCCCTTACACTTTCTGACCGAGGATATTCTTTAGTATCACGACCACAATTATTCATGCACTCACGGGCGAGAATATTTGTGTATTCATTAATGGTCAGTGATCATGCCAACAATTGTCCACCAATGCACTACTGACCTTCGAGGATTTTTATCACATCATTTGTAACATTACGGCCATGATTACAAGAATAGTCTCTCGGTCATAATCATACCAAGTCCATCTCATACTACTACGTGCCATGAGATGACTTTCAACATAATATAAACATGAGGATGATGACAATGATATAAGAATTGATAAAACAAGTTCAAGAATTATTTTATCCAGGAATTATTAACGCCCAAATTATCAACATGATCTTTGTTTTGTAGAGTAAAATTCAAGAATGATCGGAAGAATATTTCCATGAAAAGATCTTTGGATGAAACGCAAATATCAAGGATATTCCACTAATTTCATGGAGTATACAAGTCAAATTTTAACCAATTTGGGTATAATAAAGAATAGAATAACAAAAGAAATCACCGTGCATGCGATGAGGCGCCATGGGAGAAGGTTATTCCAACGAGAATAATAAATAACGGAACCGGTCCGGCATAAAAGCATATGAGCAGGATGTTCCAATGAATAATAAAGAATGAAACGGTCGGCGTAAAACACATGACGGGATGTTCCAACGAGAATATAATAATAAAGGCGGAACCGGTCAGGTGTAAAACACATGCAGGATGTGTTCCGGAATAATAATAATAAAGGCGGAACCAGTAGGTGTAAAACACCACAGATGAGGATGTTCCAATAGAATAATAGAAGAATGTCACCAGTATAGTATAAAGTACAGGTTATTCAGCGAGAATAATAAGCAATGGAATAACAACAGTTTCTCTTCATGAATAAGAAAGAATAACACCCCTTACATTTGGTAGGAGATTGAATCTTTAATTGACGGTGTAGTAACAAAATACTCTTCTTCTTTCTCTCTTATTCTCTATACTTTCTCTCTCTATAGCTTGAATGAATTCGTGAAAATAATGAAGCCCTAGGCCTCTATTTATAGAAGATTTCTAACTGCTTTTCTTAGTGTGAAAAAGGCAAGTAAGCTTGGCGACTAATGATGTGAAAAGAAAAGTGGTTTGGCGCTTTGTAATGTGAAGCGACAAGTGGTTCGGCGCTTTGTAATGTGAAGCGACAAGTGGTTGACGTCTGGTAAAGGTAATTACTATTATTAACGAAGGTAAATACTATTGTGAAGGTAAATACTATTCACAAGGGTAATTACTATTGACGAAGGTAATTACTTATTGGCGAAGGTAAATACTATTCACAAGGGTAATTACTATTGACGAAGGTAATTACTATTAGCGAAGACACTCTTAGATGATGACATATGAGCCCCCATAAAATAATCAAACTTACCACAAATCATTTTTTCATCAACACATATTTAATCTTTCAACAATTATTAATCATTTATAACTTGTCGTCTCTCAATTATTGATTTAATACTATAACATATTATATGACGGATGATCTTTGTGACAATAATTGAATCAATAATATAAGAGATATGATGCAAAGCAATTCATGTAGCAATAATTGAGTATAGTGAGTGACTTCTCACGTAAGCATCGATAATCAATAGTGTGCTTCTACTCGCAACCACGCGTATTCATCGTACTTTTACCATAGGGTAGTTCAATGGTTTTAGCGGTAACACCTCCATAGTTATTTTTATAAAATATTTTTGTCGTTTTCTCAATCAAATAATAATTACATTGTGGGGTCCACCAATGATTGGTAGTTGTATGCGAATATTCCCTAACAAAAAAGAATATTCCCCAGCCAAACGAATATTTTATAACAACTTGCATACTTTGGAAAATTTATAAATATTACCCATAACTATAACATTATATCAAATTTATTCCATAATATTCAAAAATAATATTTATAGAAAAATTCATCTTTATTTATAAAATTTGGGGTCTTACAACCTCCCCTTTTTATGGAATTTCGCCCCTCGAAATTAGAAGTGCACGACACGGTATGTCGAAGAGGTAAGGATACCTTGATTTCATTTGATTCTAACTCCCGAGTTATTTCCTCAACATCGTGGTTCCTCCACAAAACTTTGACTTGAGGTATAACCTTGGGGCGTAGAATATGTTCCTTCTTATCAAAATTTGAACAGGAACATCTTCATACGTCAAATCTTCCGCTATTTCGTCTGTTTCTAACTCAATAATATGGTTCGGGTCTTTCACATATTTACGTAACATAGATATGTGAAAAACATTATGAACACGAGACGTATTTGGCGATAAAAGCGAGTCTATAGGCCACGATTCCTACTCGATCGAGGATTAAAATGGACCGATGAATCGAGGATTAAGTTTTCCTCTCTTTCCAAATCTTGTAACTCCTTTCCATGGAAGCGACTCTTAACAACACATGATCTCCTATATCGAATTTCACGTCCTTTCGATGAAGATCAAGCATAACTCTTTTGTCGATTTTGTGAGGTTTTTATACGTTTGTCGGATCGTTTGAATCTTTTCCGTAGTCATACGTACCAACTCTGGTCCCAACAACGTTGCTTCACCCACCTCATCCCAAAGATCTTGGAGAGCGACACTTTCTTCCATCCATACAACGCTTGAATTGGAGCCATGCCAATACTTGCTTGATAAGCTGTTGTTGTAGGAAAACTCCACCGATGGTAAGAACTTGTCCCAACTCCCTTGAAATCAAGGACACGAGTCTTAATAGATCTTCAAGAGTTTGAATAGTCCTCTCCATTGTCCGTCAAAATCGAGGATGATATCCGAGCTAAATCGTAAGTCTGTGCCCATAGCTTTTTGCAAACTAACCCAAAATCGTGAAGTGAATCTTGGGTCTCGATCGAAACTATGGATCTTGGCATACCATGCGATCTTACAATCTCGTTTATGTACATCTGAGCAAGGCGTTCAAGTGTATAAGTTTCTCGTATCGGTAAGAAATGAGCGGAGACTTGGTCAATCTATCAACAATGACCCAAATAGCATCAATGCCTTGAGAAACCTTAGGAAGGCCGAGAACGAAATCCATGGTAATGTGCTCCCACTTCCATTACGGAATTTCAAGTGGTTGCAATGGACCTTTTGGTACTTGATGCTCGCTTTAACTCGTTGACAAGTTAGACACCTTGAGATAAACAACGCTATCTCTCTCTTCATATTGCTCCACCAAAATGTATGGCGAATATCATGATACATTTGGTACTCCCGAGATGGATTGCAAATGGTGTGTTAGGCGCCTCCATCATGATATTATACTTTAAATCGTGGTCGTTAGGAACACAAAGTGCGGAGTTGACTCGAAGTATTCCTTCTTCATCGATTCTTGCTTACGCATAGCACCTTCTTGCACTTTTTTCCTCAAACGCATCGTCCTCAGTGCAGTAGCTTGGCGACTTTAATTTTATCGATTAAAGTCGGTTCTACTCGTATACTCATTATCATCACATGCGTCCACAGAGTTTTTAACTCTATCTCCATCCTTTGCAAGTCACACAAAATGGGCCTTTGCGTTGACAATATCGCACTTTTCGTGCTTGCATATGATTTTCTACTCAATCGTCGGCTACCACGTTCGCTTTTCGAGGATGGTATTGGATGGTATGATCATAATCTTTCAGCAGATTCAAGCCAGCGTCGTTGTCGCGTGTTGAGTTCCTTTTGAGTGAAGGAATATTTGAGGCTTTTATGATCCAGTAAAGATCTCCACTTTCTCCCCATACAAGTAATGCCTCCAAATTTTAAGTGCAAAGATAACACCGCTAACTCTAGATCATGAGTAGGATAATTCCTCTCATATTCTTTGAGTTGTCGCGAGGCATAAAGCTATAACTTTTCCATGTTGCATAAGAACACATCCCAACCCTTTGCGAAGCATCACTTTGTAGATGACAAATCCTCCGAGGCGGATGGTATTGTCGAGCAGTCTTTGAAATAAGTCTCCTCTTGAGTTCTAGAAAACTCTTCTCACATTCTTCGCTCCAATAGAACTTTGTATCTTCCGAGTCATTTGAGTCGATGGAGTAGCGATTCGAGAAAATCCTTCCACGAATCTCCGATAATAACCAATTAAACCAAGAAAGCTACGTACTGCCGATCATCGATTTAAGTTGTTCCCGACTTTGAATAGCTTGATCTTTCTTTGGGTCAGCGGATATTCCATGACTTGATACCACGTGCCCAAGGAATGCTACTTCTTCAAGCCAAAACTCGCATTTCTTCAACTTGGCATAAAGCTTATATTCACGAAGCTTTTGGAGTGTCGACCTCAAGTGTTGCTCATGATCTTCACGGCTTTTGGAATAAATAAGGATGTCATCAATAAAGACGACCACAAAGTGATCTAAATATTCCTTGAATACTTTCGGTTCATCATATCCATGAAGGCAAGAGGAGCATTAGTCAATCCAAAGGACATGACTAGAATTCATAATGCCCGTCATCAAAGTTCGAAAGCCGTCTTTGGAATGTCGGTGGTTCTAATCTTCAATTGGTGATATCCCGGACTAAGATCAATCTTTGAAAAGAATTTGGCTCCTGCAATTGGTCAAACAGGTCATCAATACGTGGCAATGGATACCTATTTTGATGGTGACATGATTCAACTCCGATAATCAATACAAAGTCGCATACTCCCATCTTTCTTCTTCACGAATAGAGCAGGGAGCACCCCAAGGAGAAGTACTAGGACGAATAAAGCCAATGTCTAACAATTCCTGCGGTTGGGTCTTTAACTCACGAAGTTCAATAGAGCCATTTGATATGGGGCTTTGGAAATAGGTTTTGTCTAGGGTTCAAGGTCGATACAAAATTTAATTTCACGCTCCGGGGTAGGCGGGGAAGTTCTTTGAGAATCGTCGGAAATTTATTAACAATAGGAATATCGTTTAAAAGCGGCGTATTTTTATTTAAATCGTGACATGAGCTAAGAAAGCTTGACATCCGTTTTTCAATAAGCGAATAGCTTTATGGCTTGAGATGGCCAAGTGATTGATTTTAATGGTTTGGTCGTTTGAATTCGCATAATAGGTTGATTAGGAATATGAAAGCTAACAACCTTACGAAAACAATCAATTTTTGCATGATAAGTAGTTAACCAATCAATCCACAGAATCACGTCAAATGCAAGTATTTTAATGAAATAAGATCGATGGGTAATGTGAGGGTACCGATTTGAACCAAACAAGACTTATAAGCATTGGATGTAATGAAGGTTTCTCCCAACGGAGTTTCCACAAATAAGTCAAAGTCTAATTTCTCCGAGTCAAATTTAATCGATGAACGCAAGTAGGAGAAATAAAAGAATGGGTAGAACCAGGTATCAAATAAAGTATAGACTTCATTAGAGTTTATGATAAGCTTACCCATGATGACCTCATTCAATTCCTTGCTCTTTGGGAGGTCACAACAAACGCTCTCCTTGACTAATGGGTTTGAATTTTTCGGGATGGCCTTTGGTGTGGCGCCTCCAAAATAGGTATACACAACACCCATTACGAGTCGCCAAATACATGGTACAAAAGAAGCAAACTACAACTTCAATAATACAAATGTCGGTGTGAAATACGACAATATATCTTGTGAGTTTAAATATAATATTGTCTTCTAGACAATATCCACATGCAAATAAATCCCCATCATAATTATTGATTCATTATTTTACAAAATGGTGAGGACTACTAAACAACTCTCTCTAGAACCTTCATTCCATACCCGAGCTAGTACTCGCCACATTCTCGCCTCGACGAGAAAAAATGGAACAACAAGGAAAAGGGTGAGCTCAACTAGCCCGATAAAAAGAATATTATGACTAAGATAATATACAACAAATTATCGTTAGTCTTCAACAGGAAAAATCGATAGAATACAATAGACAACAAGTTTTGGATCAATATTCGCATGATTGAAATAATAATTCATAGAAGAGTTACATAGAGAATGAAATCTACTATAATCTATGAATTTAACGAGTCCATCATCAATATTTTATCCCTGTAACATCAATCGATATACATCCGGAATCAAATATTCATCTTTTGCACTACACAGCCAAAGATATTCATCGATTTGGTCATGTTCATTTAAACACTGTTCATCTTTGCACTTCTGAGCCAAAGATATTAATCAATCATCATATTCATCTCAACACTGTTCATCTTTGCACTACTGTGCCAAAGATATTCTTGAGAAATCATTCATCTTTGCACTACTGGGCCAAAGATATTCAATAATATCATCATTTAAGATCGAGGATGATGAAAATATTTTTAAAGCGAATCCGGTGAAACAAAATGACAAGGATTAAGGATTAAGGATTCGTACTTGGTTTTATCCACGTCCAAAAAAAATACCTCAAAAATAATCATAGTGGTGTAAAATTCAAGAATGATCAAAACATGGATACAATCGAGTTAGTATCCGGAATAGATGTTTTGGACGAAAAGAAGAAATTTTATTTTTCGTGAATGAAGATCAGTATCGTGAATAGTCTCAGTATCGTGAATAGTCCAGATATCGTGAATAGTAACTCAGACACCAAAAGATAGAAATTTACAAAAAACATCTTCACGCTTCATGAATAGTACTCGTGAATAGTAACTTCGTGAATAGTAACTCATGAATAGTAACTCGTGAATAGTAACTTCATGAATAGTAACCCATGAATAGTAACCCCGAGCATGAAAAAGTTCCAAATTTGATAAAAACTTCAGATCAACATTTCAAAGATAATGATATTGAAGAAATAATATCATCAAAAAAAAAAAAAAATATCCCTTACCTCGAAAGATCGGTACTTAATTTAAAAACAGGATAAAGAAAATTTATGACTTGGACTTTAACAGATATAGCAATACTCAAAGTATACTCAAAATACTCACAAGAATACGCTTTCGATAATATAGAGAGAAAACTTGAGTTTCGGTGTGATTTTCAATTCTAACCTAAGCACCTATTTATAGAAATTGCTTAGAACACCAAAAAGTTAGAAAATTTAATAAATTAATAATATAATTATATTATTTTCTACACATATCTAGAATCTGATTTCAGCCATCAAACACATGCCACCTTCTAGAAAAAATAATAAAAAAACGTTTTTCTAATTTTAAATATTTTAAACTTCAAAATCAATTATTTGAGCCTTGAACTTCAATAATTCATAATAAATAGCCCTTTCATCAGAAAATTAGAATCTCATGAGTTTTTATAGGAAATTCAATTCTCTACAACTTTGCAGAAGAAAGTTTTCCAAATTCCAATCAAAATTGACCGAAATCCACAAGCGGGCAATTTCTGTTATAATCAAATTTCGATCAATAAATGGGGTCCACCGAGCATGTTTAACATGTTTTAAACATTTATTGCAACAAAATACTCTTCCTCCTCGTATACTCATATATCCCACATTAGATTTGTAAAAATATCATAGTTAATATATTATTAAAATAATATATTTAAATGAATTATTTTATCAGAAAAAGATAAAATATTAATTTTCAACAATTGTCATTTTAAAAATTTTCTCCATCTATATCCACATAAAATCAATATTTTCCTTATCATATAAATCAATAATTAATTATTCACAAATAATATTACAGAATCACAATATTGATAACTAGTAGGTTCGAGGGAAGTTAGGAGGCTTTCAATAAGAATTTCTTCTTCTTGGTAGCCTTGATTAGGTGACCAAACCTCTCCTTAGGCAGAACTTTCTAGACATTGCCAATAATGTTATCTAATAATATTATTCAAATAATATGAATTATTGCTTCGATAATGAAAAATCTTGTGTAATGACAATTATTGAAACAATGAAAGAATATAAAATATCAACGCATGAGAATTATTAAATCAATAAAATAATTGAGCAGTAATTCTGTAACCATTATTGAGTAGTGCCTTCTTACGTAAGAATCAATAATTGGTGCAATCTGGTGTCTTCTTGTTCAACAACGCGTATTAGTGTGTTTTAACCATAGGGTATTCCAACGATATTACTTGCAGTAATAACTACTGCAGTTATTTAAAAACAACTTATATTTGTCGTTTTCTTCATCCAATCACTTTCCGTTATGGGGCCCACACATGGGTCGTATTGTAAATACGAATATTCACAGAAGCGATCTGAATATTCCACGACCAAACGAATATTCCCAAGCGATAATGAATATTTTATAACCACTTGCTTATTTTGAAATATTTGCATATTTAACCCTTAACTATCCACATTAATCAAATCAACCCTTACTATTTCAAAATAATAAATAAAGGAAATTCCTTTTATTTAAAAATTTCGAGGTCTTACATTTGGTGCCTCCATCCCTATTTGAATTTGTCTTGATGGCGATACAAAATTGAGCTAAGTGACCTTCTCTTCCACAATTATAACATGCTTTGGGCACGGCGTAGCATTTGGGTGATGTGTCTCTCTCCTCGCATTTGAAGCATATGATAGGTGGTCTTTCTCCTTCCTTAACAATGGATCTTTGGTCTTGGCGTCTTTCCACCATTGTTGAATCTCCGTTTCTTGAAATGTCCATTCTTATTGTTTTGTACGATTACCACCAAAGTGGTTACCATATCCGCTTTATTGATTCCCTCACGCTTGTTGTCACCGCTTGATGACTACTCTCATTTGGTATTATAATTTTCTTAATTTGCTCTCTTTTAGTTGTGTTGACTCATTATCGCGTTCCACTAATCGAGCCCTATTTACAACATCCGAATACAACCACGGTTTATGAGAAATAAGATGTTGGCGTATCCCGACTTCAAACCTCTTAAAAACATTAGCGCCATTCTCTCTTCATTATCCACCAAGTGGGGATAACCGTGATAACTCGTAAATTTTGCCTCGTATTGCGACACGGTCGTATTGTTTTGTTCCAACTTGATAAATTCCACCTCCTTCGTATGGCGAATACTTTCGGGGAAAGTATTTGTCGTTGAGCAGATTCTGGAACTTCTCCCAAGATATCTTGAAGCAATGAGTTGAGTACGTTTACCGATTTCCCCGAGAATCCGCTCTCGCGCAACATAAAAGCGGCAAAGGAACCTTTTGCTCCTCGGAGCATCCCAAGACATCAAATATCTTGTGTCTGCTTTATCCATGCTTCGCTTGAAGTGGTTTTGGCTCTCCTTAAACTCCGGTGGTCCGGCTCCTTGAATTGTTTAGCGGTGGCCACCGAGAGTTTTCCGTGTTTCCACCTACGTTTTGGGCGAGAGTCGCTCGCTTTCTTTGTTGCATAAATTGCATAAAGCCTCACGAACATTTGATCATTCATCATTTGGTCGGTGTTGTTGTTTTGCATGAGGATTGTCGCGCCTTCACGATGCACATTATCACGATTATTGATATGTGGTGAATCAGCGATCGCTGCGCTCTATTCTATTCTCAACATTCTCGGATGTCATTTTTGAATCGCCACAAAACAAAAGGTTAATTGACATGTAACAAATTATCCCTATCTTCGACCGACCAATAAAATAGCACATAAACTTAGGTAGGTTAAATACTAGCGAAGGTATTCCCGTCTCTCCCCTCCTAGTACTATTCTCACATCTTAGCCAGGATCATATCCTAAGCTACGATACTGTTGTGGCGCCCCCAAAATTAGGTATACATCACCCATCTTGGGTTGCCACTTACGTGGTACGAGAATTTAAATACAACTTACTAACATAATAATAGGTATGCAATACGACATAAGCGTGAGTTTAAATACAAATATAAATCTACTAGATATTATACAAACTCAAAAAAAAGGAGTCCTCATTACAATTATTATCACACTATTTCACGCGAATAGTGAGGACTACTAATCTTATCTTCGAGGACCATCACTCGTTTCCAGGCTCGTCGTCGGCTATATTCTCATTTCACGAAGAGAAACGGTGAAAGAAAGGGTGAGCTCAAACTAGCCCGAGAAGAAATATTATGACTAAGATAATGCGAATAAATTATCAATAGTCTTCAACAATGTTAAAGCGATAAAATACAATGAGCAACCGGTTTAAGCTGCGGTGGAATATCGATCCATTAAAAGAGTCGAGTAGAAAATAAAGTCTACTATGTTTTAGGTTTTAAAAGGTTTTTCATCTTTGTTATAGGTGAGACTCGACTTTAATAAATATTCCACATCATCGAATCACCCACACTTACTACGCCGAGGATATTCTTTAGTATCACGCGACCACAATTATTCATGCACTACGGGCGAGAATATTTGTGTATTCATTAATGGTCATGATCATGCCAACAAATGTCCACCAATGCACTACTGACCCTTTGAGATTTTTATCACATCATTTGTAACATTACGGTCGTGATTACATAAGAATAGTCTCAGGTCATAATCATACCAAGTCCATCTACATACTCTACAATACGGATGACTTTCAACATAATATAAACATGAGGATGATGACAATGATATAAGAATTCAATAAAACAAGTTCAAGAATTATTTTATCCGGGAATTATTAACGTCCAAATTATCAACATGATCTTGTTTTGTAGAGTAAAATTCAAGAATGATCGGAAGAATATTTCCATGAAAAGATCTTTGGATGAAACACAAATATCAAGGATATTCCACTAATTTCATGGAGTATACAAGTCAAATTTTTAACCATTTGGGTATAATAAAGAATAGAATAACAAAAGAAATCACCGTGCATGCGATAGGCCATAGACAGGCAGGAGAATAAGTTATTCAACAGAATAATAAATAACGGAACCGGTCCAAAGATAAAAAACGCATGCAGACGAGGATGTTCCAGCAGAAGAATAATAAAGAATGGAACCAGGTCGGCGTAAACACACACACACAGGATGTTCAAGCAGAATAATAATAAAAAGGCGGAAGTCCAGGTGTAAAACACACAGCGAGGATGTTCCAGCGAGAATAATAATAAAGAGCGGAACCCAGTCGGTGTAAAACACATGACGAGGATGTTCCAATAGAATAATAGAAGAATGTCACCAAGTATAGGTGCAGGTGAGTTATTCCAAAGAATAATAAGCAATGGAATAACACAGATTCTCTTCATGAATAAGAAAGAATAACACCCCTTACATTTGGTAGGAGATTGAATCTTTGCTGATGATAGTGTAGTAACAAAATACTCTTCTTCTTTCTCTCTTATTCTCTCTATACTTTTCTCTCTATAGCTTGAATGAATTAAGTGAAAATAATGAAGCCCTAGGACTCTATTTATAGAAGATTTCTAGCTTAGCACTGCCGTGTGTGAAAAGGCAAGTGGCTTGACGACTAATGATGTGAAAAGAAAAGTGGTTTGGCGCTTTGTAATGTGAAGCGACAAGTGGTTCGGCGCTTTTGTAATGTGAAACGACAAGTGGTTCGACGTCTGGTAAAGGTAATTACTATTAACGAAGGTAAATACTATTGACGAAGGTAAATACTATTCACTGAGGGTAATTACTATTGACGAAGGTAATTACTATTAGCGAAGATAAATACTATTCACAAGGGTAATTACTATTGTGAAGGTAATTACTATCGACGAAGAGACTTGAAGAGACTCTTAGATGATGACATATGAGCCCCCATAAAATAATCAAACTTACCACAAATCATTTTTTTCATCAACACATATTTAATCTTTCAACAATTATTAATCATTTATAACTTGTCATCTCAATTATTGATTTAATACTATAACATATTATCTGGATGATACGGTGACAATAATTGAATCAATAATATAAGAGATATGATCAAGAATTCTTGTAGCAATAATTGAGCATAAATTGAGTGACTTCTCACGTAAGCATCGATAATCAATCTGAGTGTACTCTTGTCTGCGACACAGCGTATTCGTACTTTTACCATCGGGTAGTTCAGCGGTTTTAACGGTAACACCTCCGTAGAATTATTTTTATAAAATATTTTTGTCGTTTTCTCAATCCGACAATAATTCTGTTGTGGGGTCCACCAATGATTGAGCTGTTGTACGAATATTCCCTAACAAAAAGAATATTCTCCGACTAAACGAATATTTTATAACAACTTGCATACTTTGCAAAATTTATAAATATTACCCACAACTATAACATTATATCAAATTTATTCCATAATATTCAAAAATAATATTTATAGAAAAATTCATCTTTATTTATAAAAAAGTGGGGTCTTACAATTATCCTGTTTGTTGGATAAGCTTTAGTTAATGGATATGTAATGTTGTGTTCATGAGAGTCCACTATCTCTATAGTGATTTCCCATCTTCAATGATTCTAATAATCAAATGAAAGTGCCACAACACATGTTTAGATCCAAGATGAGACTTAGGAACTATTCTAGTTCTTACGTAATGAACTTTTAATCCAAACAATCAACTTGCGACTTCATTTATAGCTATATACTTTGTCTTTATCATTAAACCCAAGAACTCTTTCTTTGTTTGGAACCTTTCAATTCAACGCACTCTCTTGTTTCAAGATAACGCTTTTACCTTAAAGTGGATTTTTACGTCATTTTTAGTGCATCTCGAAAAACTTGAGTCAGTTAAGCCCTCTAGTTTTAATTTAGACCCACCATGAATATGATCACATCCTTAGTGCTAGTTAAGCACTTTAAGATGTTTTCAACGACTCATAGTGAACTTTCTTCATAATATGGTGATCGAGATCGGTCTCGTACATTTCATTGCATACATGATTGTCACTCATGCGATCTCTCTTTTAGGAATCGTGGGGACTATAAAGAGAGATACACTCCATAGCTCATCGACATGAGACATCTCTTGGAGTTTGCCATGCTAAAGCGACTTTAGCATCAAATGAATATCGTTCTTGGGTTAAGTCGAGCATCCTCTTGTATCTATCTATATAGATTTTATCCCCAATTAAGATACTCTTCCCAAACCATTCATGGAGGATTGTTTAGACAACTTTATCTTTACTGATTGTAGCATTGGTATGTAATTCCTCATCCGTAGTATATCAACATATAATACTAGAAATTTCATAACGCTCCCACTGACCCTTTTGTACACACTAGAACTCTTACCTCATCGTATGTAACTGGATCATCATCTTCTATGATGTGTACCTCATCATCATCATCCATGATGAATCTATACCTCCTAGGTATCTTTGGTACTATTCCAGAATTACGATTCAGTTGTGGTATAATAGGTTACATCTACTGAGTTCCTCTTATTTGACTTATAGTATTTTGTGGTTCTTGAACTCTTCAAGATCTATTATCCTCCCACTAGCCCCTTTTTAATGATAAACACCTTTATCTTAGAAGGCAGCGTGTTTCGTAACAAACACCTTTTGCTAAGTAGAATTATAAAACATATACCCTAAACTTACTTTAGGATGTCCCACAAATCTGTACATGTCAAATCTTGTTCCAAGCTTATCCTTTGAAACCTTTTCACATAAGTTGGACAACCCCTTATCTTAACATACTTAAGATTAGGAATCCTCCCTATCCATAACTTTTATGGAGTCTTGGGGTCGGATTTTAAGGTTACATTTTTGTAGATATTTAGCCATTTCTAGGACATGACCCTAGAGGGATACTGAAATGTCGGTAAAATCATTATTGACCGCACCATGTCCAACAAGGTACGATTTTTCCATTCAGATACATCAATCAATTATTACGTATCAGGAGGCGTCCATTATGAGAAAACCATTTGAGATGATCTAGAAACTTATTGCTCAAGTATTTATTCCTTGATCTAATCAAAGAATCTTAATACTTTGTCAATTTGTTTCACTTTTGAATTCTTTGAACCTTTCAAATAATTCACACTTGTATTCGACAAATACACACATTCAACTCTTTGAATGACCATCTCCTTTTCTTATACTAGTTTGTTCAATTTGCAAAATTATTTTCACGTAAGTCAGTATATAAAATCCATTAAGTAATATTCGATTCTATACAAAACATTATTATTATTATAAATAGAACAACAATTGTTCTTAAATATAATACCAAAGATTTCATTGTTTCAACAATAAAATGGAAATAATGTTTCTAACAAGTACTGGAATACAATAACAACTTATTGACTTAATAGATTTGCCCTAGGGATTGCTAAACTATAAGTTTCTATGGCTAATGTAGCAACCTTTGCTTCATTTCCCACACATAGGATTACTTATGTTTGGTCCCTTCATAAATCTATATTTATGATAACCAAAGTCGGTATCCAATACCAAAGTAGAACCTTGACTTAAAGAAAAATTTATTTCAATCATGAACAAAATTGTATTTATTGTAGAAACTTCATTAAGCTTCTTTGGGTTAGCCAACGCAAGTGCTTCTCATGATTTCTTTCCGGTGTCCATGCTTATTGCGGTGGAAGCAAACTCCTTTGCTATCCGTGTCGGTTTTGTTCTTATTATCCTTTGTTTTTGCCTTTCTATATACCTTCTTTGAATCGTTCTTCTTTTAAAAGATCCTTTGGCCCCTACCCGGTAAGACATGGTCTTTCTTGGTTGGAAAGTGACTCTCATCATTTTTCAACATGTTAAGCAAATCAAAGGCGATATCTAGCTTGTTTATATAAAAATTCACAACAATTGTGAAAGGAGTGGGGAGTGAGTGCAAGATCAAATCTTGGCTCAACTCTCCATCCATGACAAAAACCGGTTGTCCTAATTGATCAATCAAATTGATTATGTTAAGAACTTTTATGCATCTTTATAGTGTCATTTGGCCATTCTAGATCGGAAGAGCTCCTTAGATGTCGATATCTATCGGTCCTACTTTCCTCACCATCAACTACTTGATGTGCGGGAATATAGTAGGAGCATCCATAGTTTCATCTTGTGGCGTGAAGCTCGTTACTTTCATGGATGCGAGCATGATGCATTGAGCCAATTGTGCATCATCTTGCCACTTTCTAAAAGTAGCAATCTCTTCCTCGAGAGGCATTATGCGCAACCATTGCGAGGATAGGCGTATTAAGGACATAAGATAGCTTTTCAACTATGAGAACTATTCTCAAATTCCTTAACCAATCCATTTAATTGATGCAAGTTAATTTAGCATCTAATATGCTTCGTGATGATAGTAATTTTAGACATTGTAAAATTACGTAAGTGAATTTGTAATTAACAACATTTTAACATACATTCTTTTATTAATTATCAAAATAATTTAGGTCTTGTTTTAAATTGGTATCTCCCACTATTTTCTTCAAACTATATTACCCTCATATATAGTTAAGCAAAATCTAATTAAAGATTTCTTTAGTGAGAATAAGGATCCCATTTCAAATGTATATAGCCTTGTGGTGACACAACAAACTATATATAAATAAATAGGTAGACAACTTTTGTCAATTACATCAACTATGCAACTCCTTTCTATTGCCTCTTAGATTATTTTGATCAGTGGTGGCACATCCGAATCAAAATTATCCAAGTTAAGTCGAAGCAGCACTCTATATATTCAAAAAGAAAAATATCATCCTTGTGGTGACACAACAAAACAATATTGTTCAATTTTCTTTATAAGCATCAAATGTGATAAATTAACATCTTAAATACTTAATACTTGCCTTGTGGTGACACAACAAACTCATATTAAATATTTAATACTCTATTAATTTTATCATGCTAGAAAGCGACGTTCGATATTCCAAATATCTTTGAACGCTTAGGCCTTAATATAAAAAAAAATTGAGGGGTTTGTAATTAATTTGTCTCATCTTGTTTAAGCGCGTGCATTTACATATATATATAAAATACGCGTCGTATTAATGAACATACAAGCATGTTTGCATAATATATAATATATATAGTATAAGCATGCACATATAGAATACTATATTCTACCGGATTGATTATGGACTTTTATTCTAGTTTGGTTCACTAGAGCCACCAAATGAACAAAAGGTCAAACCCACAGGGTGCAAAAAATAATATTTAAATATAACTATTACATTTAAACCGGGCTCCATTACAAACGGGTCTTCAAGCGCTCCTTGCTCCTTGATCTCCAATTTTTCAAAATTAATTCTAACTATTCCTATTACAAAGCTATTTAAAATAAATAGAAACATTGATCGTGATCGAGGGAAGTACATAGGAGGAAATAGAATTTACATTCGAGAAAAATTAGAAGGCGAGTCTGTGAGACCCCATTTAATAAAACTCATACATTCGTGCATCCAACTAAAATAAAATCCAATCACATTGGTCGATTGTCCATAATCAATCTCATTTATTATCATACATATCACCATACGCATCAATACATAACATTCATCGATGAATAATAAACATTTAATATATATATTGATATCATTTAATGGGCAAATTTAGTTAGTATAAAATCTAATTTTGAATTAAAATAAACTCCTTTATTTCAATCCAAATTTAAATCAAAATAAAACTATTTTATTTTAATTTATCCAATTTTGAATAAAATAAACTATTTTATTTTAATCAAAATCTTTAATCAAAATAAACTCCTTTATTTTAATTAATTATGGAATCCAATTTCATGTAAAAAATAACTCCTTTATTAAAGGAAACATGATTCTCTTTTCTATTCACAAATAAACTCCTTTATTTTGAATAATATGAAATCTTATTTCATATCTAAATAAACTCCTTTATTTAAGGAAATTAGGATTCTCTTTCCTATTCACAAATAAACTCTTTTATTTTGAATAATATGAAATCTTATTTCATATCTAAATAAACTCCTTTATTTAAGGAAACATATAATCCAATTTTAACTCAAATTAGTTATCATAGAATCCAATTCTAACTCTAATTAGTTAGCATGAAATTCTAATTTTAAAATTAAAATAAACCCTTTAGTTTTTTATATTTTAAAATTAAAATAAATTTTTTATTTTAAAATTAAAATAAATTTTTATTTTAATTATAAAATTATTAAAATATATATTACATATACATAATATATATTACGGTAATATATATATTATATATATAATATATAAGTAACATGAATCCAATTAACCGGTCGTGTACTTGAATTCATGAAATCCTTTTAAATTAAAAATATCCTGCTTAACTTTAATTACGATTGCAAATCTGAATTTCAAAAAAAATAAAAATAAAAAAATCACCAGTAACTTTCTTAATGATTCGCGTGTCCTGCAATATATATCCCCTTGTTTATATGATTACTTGATTAGTTATATATTATATATAGATATATATCAAGTAACCTCGACTTTAACTTGCAGTGCAGGACTAGCAAAATTACAAGATAGCGGTTTTCATAAACAAGGGCCTCATGAATCCTTTGAAATAAAAATAGCTTCCTTTTTTATTTTAAATAAATTTTATCAATAAAATTATGCCCAATTAAATTGTTCTAAACACATATCAATATACATATCAAATTAAAACAATTAATAATTCGCATAAAAGTTTGGCTCTAATGCCACTGTTAGGTTTGTAATATTCATGAACGCAATCAAATAACTCAAAGTAAGCGGAAACGTGTAAAAATCGAGTTTAAAATTTTACAAACCATATACGGATCACCCTTTATGCACAATTATTAATTAAGCGAAAAATGAAGAACAAGAATCATACCCTTGAAGATCCGAGCTTCCTCAAGTACAAGTTCACCTCCAATTCTTTTCGCGTTCAACTTGAATCCACCGGGTTTGGTTCCTTCCTTTGATCGGCGTTAGCCACCCAAGTGTTTGGCCTCTAGAGGTGATCCACCAAGGAAGAAGAAGAATTCAAGAAGATGGGTGGTTGGCTAAACCCTAGTTTTTCTATCTCTATAGAAAAGGAGCGTACTCTCCAACAATTGGAATAACGTATATCTGATATCTGATATAATACTCCTCTTATAAAGATATCAAGTAACCCTATTAAAATAAGGTATTATTTAATTAAACCCTTTTAATTAAAGGGGCTCCCTAATCTTATTAGGGATTATTAATTAAACTCCTTTAACTAATTTTCCTTCCTAATCCAATTAGGAATAAATGAGAAGTACTTATATTAAATTAATTCCTAAACTCTTTTAGAAATTAAAATAATAATAATAATTGTAATAATATTAATAAGACTCCTCTTATTAATTTATATTTAATATTTCTAAAATATTAAATAATAAATATTAAGCTATTTAATTTATTCTATCACCATAGATTAAATTAAATATACATAACATATATTATTACGATTATGCCATTAACTTCTTAAATAATTATTCTTCCTTTTATGGTATGACCCTTTAGGTTCTCCATATTAAACAGGTTGTGAATAAATCAATTAGAACAATTCTAATCTTATTCAAATAAATAAATTAAACAATTAATTTATTTAAATAAATAATATTTATTCTCTGACAATAGGATAAGCCTCCCTAGCGATCAACGACTTTCCAGATAATATAGATTTCAACATTAATCATAAAAGAACCTTTGAGTAAATAGTTAAATACAATTCAATCCTTCCACCATCAATGTCCCAATTAAATATAAGGCATTGGAATTCTTTGTCAAGTCTTATTTTATTTAATTATATGTATTTCTATCCTTAAATCACAACACCAAATAATGCAATTAGAAACTCCTTTCTAATTTTCATTTGCCTTGCCAAGGACTCACTAGGGTTGTCATTTATCGAATCACATAGGACATTTCTCTTCTTTTAATAGAAGTGGTAGATTCTTTATTGATCATACATTATCTCCATGTACAACTTATTATACCCAAGCATACCCTTTGATATACCCTAAGGGTCTTAAGGAATAAGTCAAAGTATAACTCATCATACACAAGATACTATGATGATCTCAAGTCCAAGGATCACTTATCTTACTATCACTCTGAGGAATTCTATTGACATGCAAGTAAAACTCCATTAGGTATTCCTTAACGAGCCACGTTCAAATGAACTTATTCTCTAATAAGCACCTACATACTTGCTTTAGTGTGAGACCCCAGATTTTATCAATAAAGATTTAAATTTTGTGAAATAATTTTTAATATTATGGTGTGAATTTGAGATAATATTATAGTTGTGGGTAGTATTTATAAATTTTGCAAAGTATGCAAGTGGTTATATTATATTCGATTGGTGGGGAATATTAGGTTTAGCGAGGAATATTCGTACAACAGCTCAATCATTGGTGGACCCTAATGAAATTATTATCGGATTGAAAGCGACAAAAATATTTTATTGAAATAACGGCGGAAGTTTTACCATGGTTCTTGTTGAACTACTCTTCGGTAGTAAAAAAATACGATGTCGTGTGGTTGCATAGTAGTATACGGTATTAATTATTGATGCTTATGTGAGAAGTCACTCGGTTTGATTCCATTATTGTCGATTAATAATATGAATTATTATAGCGATAATGACGTTTTGTTTTATTCGTATTATTAACGTAATAAAAGCGAAACATCTTTTATATAAAATAGAATACTTTATTAAAGTTATTACATAAATAGAATATATTATATTTTATTATGCATAGTGTTGCATAGTATTTTGCATAGTGTTTTGCGTAGTATTGCATAGTGTTTGCATAGTAAAATGTTTTTATATAAATAGAATATATTATATTTTATTTAAAGATTTTTCTTTAAATATGGACCGTTAGATTAAAGTAAATCAATCTGGACCGTTCATGGATTAATTCTTATGCATTCCATTTTCCTATAAATAGAAAGCTCATTCCTTCATTATTTTCTTACGAATTCATTGAAACTAGAGAGAAATTATAGAGAGAAGTTATAGAGAAAATTATAGAAAGAAGAAGAGTAACTACTTCTTTACTTCTATATTAGGTTCTTTTACGGTAAGGGGTGTTATTCTTTCTTCTTGAAGAGAACTTACATTATTCCATTCATTATTATTCCGTTGGAATAACTTTTGTAAAAGTGGTATACCCTATACATAACTTTTGTATCATGGCGATACCTATACTTGGTGAAATCCTTATGTTATTCCATTGCTTATTATTACATTGGAATAACTTTTGTATCTGTGATTTACCTATACTTGGTGACATTCTTCTATTATTACATTGGAACATCACATGCATGTGTTTTACAGGACTGGTTAAATTTTATTATTACATTGGAACATCACATGCATGTGTGTTTTTACAGGACTGGTTAAAATCTTTATCATTCTGTTAGAATATCTATCGTGTGTTTTACGGATGCAGTTCCATCTTTATTATTACATTGGAACATCACGTTTCGGTGTGAATTTCACGACTGGTTCCGTTATTATTATTACGATTGGAATAACATCATCTGAAATACCGCATGCGTACGTGGTGATTTCTTTTGTTATTCCATTCTTTATTATACCCGGTTGGTTAAAACTTTGACTTCTATACTCCATGAAATTAGTAGAATATCCTTGATATTTGCGTTTCATCCGATATCTTTTCATGGAAATATTCTTACGATCATTCTTGAATTTTACTCTCTTAAAGCGATATCATGTTGACAATTTGGGCGTTAATAATTCATGGATTAAATAATTCTTGAACTTGTTTTATTGAATTATTATGTCATTGTCATCATCCTCATGTTATATTATGTTATCTTTGGCTTACGTGCATAGATGAACTTAGTATGATTATGACCGAGGATCATTTCGGTATAATCATGACTTGATATAAATGATGTGACAAAAGTCTCGATGGCACTGTAATGCGTTGATGGATAGTTTTTGGTATGATTATGACGGGGGTGATTCGGTATAGTCATGACCATTGATAATTTGATGAAAATCCTTGATCGTAGTGATGCGGGGATGATTAGATGTGGTGGTTTATTTATTAAAAGTGAGTCTCGTGATAAAAATGATGAAAACTTTTAAAACCTAAAAGATAGTAGACTTTATTCTCTACTTGACTCTTTTAATGGATTGCTTATTCAGCTGCAGATTAAACTGGTTGTCTATTGTATTTTATCGGTTTAACCTTTGTTGAAGGCTAATGATAATTTATTACGCATTATCTTAGTCATAATATTTCTTCTTGGGCTAGTTGAGCTCACCCTTTTTTTTCACTTTTCTCTTGAGGAAATGAGAACATATTAAATTTGGGACGAGTCTGGGGAGCGAAGTAATGATCCGGAGGATAGCTTTAGTAGTCCTCACTATTACGTGAAATAGTGTGATAATAGTTGTAATGAGGACTCCTTTTGAGTTTGTATAATATCTAGTAGACTATATTTGTATTCAAACTCACGTTTATGTCGTATTGTACTACGATAGTTATATTAGTAAGTTGTATTTGAATTTATGTACCATGTAAGTGGCGACCCAAGATGGGTGGCGTATACCTAATTTTTTGGGGCGTCACGGTTGGTATCGAGCTTAGGATATGATCCCTGGCTAAGATCTTGAGATAAGAACTAGGAGGGAGGCGGGAATTCCTTCGCTAGTATGACCTACCTAAGTTTATTTGTTATTTAATTGGTCGGTCAAAGTATAGGGATAATATTTGATATATTAATTAACCCTTTTGCTTCACAATTCCTTTCGGTGTAATAAGAGTGTAGCTAAAGGTCGTTGGGGGGTAATGAGTGGAATAGAGCGGTGGTCATCATTTAGTAGTTATATTTGGTGAATCAACTAGGGTGAGGCGAACCCAACGTTGGAAGAGTGTTTTGCCACTATCATACAAGATGTCTAATGACATACAATCTCGTGTCATCATAAGAGCGGTAGCACCGGTTGTGCTCATCCACTTCTTTGAGTATATTTGAAGCACTACCTATATGATCTTGGTGTTTGTTTGAAGTATAATTCTCAATTTGAGGCGGTGGAGATAATGATAAATTAAGAGAAGACTCACCATTGGGAAGAATATGATAGTAATCTTCTCATTTTCTTTGGGGTCTATTGGGTAAACCAAGAATAATTACGTGGCCATATGATATCTATCATAACCTAGAAGCATGACCTCCCATGTACGAAGGTTTCCTTGAGCACTTTCCAAAGATTCTAATTTCTAAAAGCAGGTTTTGACTATACATTTATGTAAGGTGTGTCATTGTGAGTCTTTATCTAGGTTAAGGGATAGAAGTCGCGGTTGGTATCAATGTGACGTCTTATCCAAGTCTTGGATGAGAGTCACAGATTTTGAATGATATTTCTATTATTAATAAATTTCTGGCGTATTCTTGAAGACTTCTTAGCCTACTTAGGCGTGAAATCGAATTTTGTATTGACCCCGAAGACAAAACTCATTCCTTAAACCCTCAAATATTTCTTCAACTAAAAATGAGGTTTACGTGGTTTATGATGAAAGTCATAATAAAAGCATTGGAATAATGAAAATCATGGGTATTCGTGGTATTAGTAAGTTTTATGATGAGTTATGTTGGTTAGTATGTAAAAACATGAAAGTTTCTTAGAAATCACAAAGAGTTGAAAATCGATTTTGGTGAAAAACGTAACATGAAATTCAATTGACCATATCTCTTATTATATTTTGAATTTTTGAATGTGGTCAAGTCCTAGAGTTAGATCTATGAGTTACCTAACTAATCCAAGTGGAATTACTGGAAAAGGTGTTGTAGATTTTTTGTGTGGACTGATTTTAGCAAAGGAGGCCAAAGCTGTAAATTTCGAAAATGCTGCTTGCCCAGAAACTTTAAGGGACTGTTTCGGCTACTTAAATTATGAGAAAAATTCTGGCCTTTTGGGACATGAAAGTATATGGTATAAAGTACCTCCTGTCCAAAAATGAGCTCATTCGACTTAAAATGAGCAAGTTATGACTATTTCAATATTTAGGTTTTTAAACGAAAAACGCTATAACTTAGGAGTTCTATAACTCGATGACTATGAAATTTAAACTGGAGGCTCACGTTAACATGTGTAAGGTCCTGCCAAGATTTGGGAATTTTGGAGTTAAACTTGAGGTAGCTAATTTCTTAAGGAATTAATTAGAAATTGATTTTTGAAAAATAGTAAATGAATTTTAAAAATTCGAGAAAATATATTTTCATTATGGGACTATATTATGCTAAATCCCAGAAAAGAAATATTTTTGGGACTGATTTGGTATTTTTCATGAAAATAGTTTAATTACTGAACATATGAGTTAAATATGTTATGTGAAGTAACAAAGTTGAAAATAGGATTTTATGGCTAGAGAATCCTATATAGAGTATATGCATATTTTTGATGAGGATTTGATAATTGGTGATGATATTTTATGAGTATGGCATTTTGAATGATTAAATGCATTATATGGTAAAAGCGTAAACAATTGAGAAAAATTGTTTATAAATTTAGAAGTGATTAAAATATTGTTATAATATTAATGTTATTAGATTATGAGATTATTAAGTGATTGATAACATGGGGATATTCTTGAATACTAGATAAATTATAAATGTTTAATATTTATCCTTTATCTCATTTGATTGATTCTTTATATCATTATCCTCATGTTTATATTATGTTGAAAGTCAAATCACGTGGCTGTAGTGCATAGATGGACTTGGTATGATTATGACCCGGATTATTCGGTATAATCATAACTAGTAATTGAATACACAATTATCTTTTGCCGTAGTGCATGGATAATTTGTGGTCGTGATACTAATGAATACACAATTATCTTTTGGTAGTAGTGCATGGATAATTTGTGGTCGTGATCTTAATGAATACACAATTATCTTTGGTAGTAGTGCATGGATAATTTGTGGTCGTGATCTTGATGAATACACGATTATCTTTTAGTAGTGCATGGATAATTTGTGGTCGTGATACTAATGAATACACGATTATCTTTGGTAGTAGTGCATGGATAATTTGTGGTCGTGATCTTAATGAATACACGATTATCTTTTTTAGTAGTGCATGGATAATTTGTGGTCGTGATACTTAATGAATACACGATTATCTTTGCCGTAGTGCATGGATAATTTGTGGTCGTGATACTAATGAATACACGATTATCTTTTGTAGTAGTGCATGGATAATTGTGGTCGTGATACTAATGAATACACAATTATCTTTGGTAGTAGTGCATGGATAATTTGTGGTCGTGATCTTAATGAATACACAATTATCTTTGGCCGTAGTGCTTGGATAATTTGTGGTCGTGATATCTTAATGAATACACAATTATCTTTGGTAGTAGTGCATGGATAATTTGTGGTCGTGATACTTAATGAATATCCTTGGCCATTAGTGCGGGGATGATTCGATGATATGGATTAATTATTGGTGAGTCTCAAAGAATGAAATATTAATTCATGGATGTGGTAAAAGTCATCTTTGGTAGTAGTGCATTGATAGACTTGGTATGATTATGACCACGGATTATTCGGTATAATCATGATCAGTAATTGAAAACACGAATATCCTTGGCGATTAGTGCATGGATAATTCGTGGTCGTGATACTTATTAAGCTAAGTCTCGGTATTATTGGTTTTACGTTTATATATCTTTGGCTTTTTGTAGTGCAAAGATGAATTGTTAATAAATATCTTTGGCTTTGTAGTGCGAAGATGAATTGTTAATGAATATCTTTGGTAGGATTGCAAAGATGAACTTAATGTTTTCAACGATAAAGGTATTCAAGGTATCCTCACCTCTTTATCATACAGTGCATCGTACCTCTAATTTCGGGCGAAATTCCATAAGGAGGGGAGATTGTGAGACCCCAGATTTTATCAATAAAGATTTAAATTTTGTGAAATAATTTTTAATATTATGGTGTGAATTTGAGATAATATTATAGTTGTGGGTAGTATTTATAAATTTTGCAAAGTATGCAAGTGGTTATATTATATTCGATTGGTGGGGAATATTCGGTTTAGCGAGGGAATATTAAATGCAATGGCTCAATCATTGGTGGACCTAACAATGTAATTATTGTCGGATTGAAAGCGACAAAAATATTTTATTGAAATAACGGCGGAAGTTTTCAATAGTAGTTCTTGTTGAACTACTCGGTAGTAAAAATGCGAATACGTGTGGTTGTATAGTAGCAGCACGGTATTGATTATTGATGCTTATGTGAGAAGTCACTCGGTTTGATTCCATTATTGTCGATTAATAATATGAATTATTATAGCGATAATGACGTTTTGTTTTATTCGTATTATTAACGTAATAAAAAGCGAAACATCTTTTATATAAAATAGAATACTTTATTAAAGTTATTACATAAATAGAATATATATATATTTTATTATGCATAGTGTTGCATAGTATTTTGCATAGTGTTTTTGCATAGTATTGCGTAGTGTTTGCATAGTAAAATGTTTTTATATAAATAGAATATATTATATTTTATTTAAAAGATTTTTCTTTAAATATGGACCGTCAGATTAAAGTAAATCAATACGGATAGTTTATGGATTAATTCTTATGCATTCCATTTTCTATAAATAGAAGCTCATTCCTTCATTATTTTCTTACGAATTCATTGAAACTAGAGAGAGAAATTATAGAGAAGTTATAGAGAAAATTATAGAAAGAAGAAGAGTATTCTACTACTCACTACTTCTATATTAGGTTCTTTTACGGTGAGGGTGTTATTCTTTTTCTTCTTGAAGAGAACTTACATTATTCCATTCATTATTATTACGTTGGAATAACTTTTGTAAAAAAGTGGTATACCCTATACATAACCTTGTATCTGTGGCATACCTATACTTGGTGAAATCCTTATGTTATTCCATTGCTTATTATTACATTGGAATAACTTTTGTATCTGTGATTTACCTATACTTGGTGACATTCTTCTATTATTTACATTGGAACATCACATGCATGTGTTTTTACAGGACACGGTTCCGATTTTTTATTATTCTGTTGGAACATCACATGCGTGTGTTTTACAGGACTGGTTAAAATCTTTATCATTACATTGGAATATCCTATCGTGTGTTTTACGGATCCGGTTCCATCTTTATTATTCTGTTGGAACATTACTGCCGGTGTGAATTTCACGACACAGTTCGATTATTATTATTACATTGGAATAACTTTACATACATCTGAAATCCGCATGCGTGGTGATTTCTTTTGTTATTCCATTCTTTATTATACCCGGTTGGTTAAAATTTGACTTCTATACTCCATGAAATTAGTAGAATATCCTTGATATTTGCGTTTCATCCGAGATCTTTCATGGAAATATTCTTACGATCATTCTTGAATTTTACTCACTGAAAGCGATATCATGTTAACAATTTGGGCGTTAATAATTCATGGATTAAATAATTCTTGAACTTGTTTTATTGAATTATTATGTCATTGTCATCATCCTCATGTTATATTATGTTATCTTTTGGCTTACGTGCATAGATGAACTTAGTATGATTATGACCGAGGATCATTCGGTATAATCATGACTTGATATAAATGATGTGACAAAAGTCCTCGATTGGCTTTGTAATGCGATGATGGATAGTTTTTGGTATGATTATGACCGGGGGTGATTCGGTATAGTCATGACCATTGATAATTTGATGAAAATCCTTGGTAGTAGTACGAGGATGATTAGATGTGGTGGTTTATTTATTAAAATTTGAGTCTCGGTGATAAAATTGATGAAAACTTTTAAAACCTAAAAGATAGTAGACTTTATTCTTTACTTGACTCTTTTAATGGATTGCTTATTCATTCTTGATTAAAGCTGGTTGTCTATTGTATTTTATTAGTTTAACACCTGTTGTTAGGCTAATGATAATTTATTACGCATTATCTTAGTCATAATATTTCTTCTTGGGCTAGTTGAGCTCACCCTTTCTTTCCTTTGTTCTCTTCAAGAAATGAGAACATATTTGGGACAGTCGGGGAGCGAAGTAATGGTCCAGGAGGATAGCTTTAGTAGTCCTCACTATTACGTGAAATAGTGTGATAATAGTTGTAATGAGGACTCCTTTTGAGTTTCTATAATATCTAGTAGACAATATTTGTATTCAAACTCACAGTTTATGTCGTATTATGTACCACGACAGTTATATTAGTAAGTTGTATTTGAATTTATGTACCATGTAAGTGGCGACCCAAGATGGGTGACGTATACCTAATTTTGGGGGCGTCACATTTAGTGTCTCCACACAAATGATCATGAGATCAATCATCCTCATCCAATGATGAAGCAAGCGTATATGTATTTGAAATCTATCCGGATTCACTAATCCCCAATTTAGCAATCCAATGATTGGGAACTATTGAGCCTTTTAGTTTTAAGCTTTCTAAGAATTTAGATCTCATTAGAATGATCATCGCCATTATTCTAAAAGCATTGCTTAAAACTATGGGTTTATCACATATTATAAAACAAAGATCGTGTAGATAATTAAAAGCCTTTAATAAATTATTACTTTTTATTAATAAATGAATAAGATTATTACAAAAGATATGCTTTATCATCAAACATGATTGGTTTATTGTGCATACTACTTTCAATTATTAAATAACATTATTGGCAATGTCTAGAAAGTTACTTGTCTAAGGAGAGGTTTGGTCACCTAATTGCTTGGCCAAGATAAGGAGAAATTCTTATTAGAAAGCCCCTCTTTCACAGGCGCACTGGTTGTCAATATTGTGATTACGTAATATTATTTGTGAATAATTAATTATTGATTCATATGATGAGGAAAATATTGATTTTATGTGGATATAGATGGAGAAAAATTTTAATGTGACAATTGTTGAAAATTGAAATTTTATCTTTTTACGATAAGATAATTCATTTAAATGTATTAATATATTTTAATAATATAATAATGGTGATATTTTTACAACGAATGTGGGATATATGAGTATCTGAGGAGGAAGAGTATTTTTTGTTGCAATAAATGTTTAAAACATGTTAAACATGTCATTGGACCCCATTTATTGGTGAAATTTGATTATAGCTTTGTAAAATCACCCGTTTGTGGATTTCGGTCAATTTTTGTTTAGAATTTGGAAAAACTTTCTTCTGCAAAGTTGTAGAGAATTGAATTTCCTATAAAAAGTCGCGTGATTCGAATTTTCTGATAAAATGGCTATTTATTGTGAATTATTGAAGTTTGAAGCTCAAAATAATTGATTTTGGAAGTTTTAATTATTATTTTAAAGAAAAACGTTTTTTTTTTGCATTTAAGTGGGCTAACATGTGATATTAATTTTGAAATCAGATCTTCAAAAGGGGCTAAGGAAATTTATAATATATATTAATATTTTATTAAATTTTACGCTTTGGTGTTCTAAACATTTTCTATAAATAGGGTGTTTAGGTTAGAATTGAAAATCACACCGTAAAGCGAAGTTTTCTCTCTATATTATCGGCGTATTCTTGTGAGTATTTTGAGTATACTTTAAGTATTGTTAGGCGGTTCAGTCAAGTTCTCTTGACCTTATACCCGTGATTCAAATTAGAAATCTTAATCTTTCGAGGTAAGGGATATTTTTTTTCGTAATGATATTATTTCTTCAATATCATTATGTTGAAATATTGATCTGAAGTTTTTATCAAATTTGGAACTTTTTTGGTGTCCGAGATTCTTATTTCACGTATACGACCTTTATTCACGAATCTGACTTTTTATTCGCGAATCGATTCAAAATGAAAATGAAAAATTTCTTTTTCGTCAAAATATCTAATACGGATACTAGCTTTGATTGTATCCATGTTTTGATCATTCTTGAATTTTACACCACTATGATTATTTTTGAGGTATTTTTGAACGTGGATAAAAAACAAAGTACTGAATCATTAATCCTTAATCCTTGTCATTTTGTTTTCTTTGGATTCGTTTCTTTAAAAATATTTTTCATCATCCTTGGTCTTAAATGATGATGTTATGGAATATCTTTGGCACTGTAGTGCAAAGATGAATGATTCTGAAGAATATCTTTGGCCGCGTAGTGCAAAGATGAGCAGTGTTTAGATGAACATGACCGGTGATGAATATCTTTGGCTATAGTGGAAAGATGAATATTTGATTCGAGATATATATTGATTGATGTTCTGGGGATAAAAGATAGAAGATGAACTTTTAAATTCATACATAGAAGATAGTAGTTTGCATTCTCTACTTAACTCTTCTAATGAATTATTATTTCATTGTGAATATTGATTTAAAATTTGTTGTCTATTGTATTCTATTAGATTTTTCCTGTTGAAGACTAACGATAATTTGTTGTATATTATCTTAGTCATAATATTCTTTCTTGGGCTAGTTGAGCTCACCCTTTTCCTTTTTGTTCCATTTTTTCTTCTCGGGAGGCGAGAATATAGCGAGTACAAGTCGGGGTATGGAATGAAAGTTCTAGAGAGAGTTGTTTAGTAGTCCTCACCATTTTATAAAATAATGTATCAATAAATGTGATGAGGATTTATTTGAGTATATATATTGTATGCAGAAGATAATATTTGTATTCAAACTCACGATTTCTTGTTGTAATAATAAAGTTGTAGTTGTTTACGTACCATGTATTGACAACTTTCGGAATGGGTGATGTATACCTATTTTGGGAAGGTCGCGGTTGGTATCGAGCTTAGGGATATGATCTCTGGCGGAGATCGGGGAATAGAATTAGGAGGAGAGGCGAGTAAATCCTTCGCTAGTGTGTCCTACTAAGCTTATTTGTTAGTTTGTCGGTATATAAGGATATTATGTGATATATTGATTTCCTTAATTAACCCTTGTTTTAGCGATATTTGAGAATGTCGTGAGAATATTAACAATGGAAATGAGATAGTGGAGAGCGCTGTACTCACCAGCGAGGAGAGCGGCAACAGCGGTGTGAATGTTCCTCCTGTGAACAACACCACCATTGGCGAGATGATGAGCGAGGGGATGTTTAGAAGCTTTTTGCAGTTCATGCAAAAATCGAGCGAGGAGACTCGTGTTCAAAATCGAGGAGAAATGATAGGAATTCACGGGTTGTCACATGAAAGCGATTCAAAGAGTTGGGACCACGAATTTAAGTGAAAGCCGGATCCGATCATGGCGGAAACATGGGTCAAGCAAATTACCAAGATATTCGATGTCTTGGGATGCGGAGAACGAAGGTTCCATTCGCCACCTTTATGTTCCGTGGTGAGGCGGACTCTTTGGTGGAGATGCGTGAAGCGTACCCATCCGGTACTTTTCGGCATGTCTTGGGAGGCGTTTGAAACTATTTAATGACAAATACTTTCACGAAAGTGTTCGTCATATGAAGGAAGTGGAGTTCATCAGATTAGAACAAAACAACATGATGGTGTCTCGATGACGAGGCAAAGTTTGCGAGTTATCCGGTTTGCACCTCATTTGGTGGAGAATGAGGAGCGTATGACGCGGATGTTTACGAGAGGTTTGAAACCGGCGTCGACAATATCTCATTTCTCATAAATTTTCTCTCTATTAGGATGTTGTTAACATGGCTCAATTGTTAGAAGCGAGATAACGAGTATGTTCAACGAGGACCATAACCGAGGATCGTACAGAGATAGCGATCAGCGAATAATAATGATAACGGTGGAGAAAAAAGCAGACGGACAAAAATGGTAACCACTCGTAATCGGAGGAGATTAGAAAAAAAGAGGAGATTTAAAAGGAGATTTAATGACCGTATGAAGGCAGCGGTCTTGGTGACAAAGCTGGTTCTAAGGGAGGAGAAGCGACCACCGGTTATATATCTACAAATGCGGAAAAGAGGACATATCGGTCAAGCGCCCCTAACAGTTCAAGGTATGCTATAATTATGGAAAGGAAGGACATATCGCTCGAGATTATGCGGTAGCGAAACCTAGTTCAGTGAGGACGGTGACTCAAAAGATTGTCGAGAAAAAGTCAAAGTCAGCGGTTAGGAAGAAGCGTTTGTTGTATTTGGTCAAAAATCGAGGAACCCAAATGAGGTGATCACGGGTAAGCTATTTATAAATTCTTTGAAGTTTATACCTTACTTGATACGGGTGCTACCCATTCATTTATCTCTCTGCATGTGCTCAGCGTTTAAACTTGACTCGGAGAAATTAGACTTTGACCTATTTGTGGAAACTCAGTTAGGAGAAACTTTCATCACATCCTTTGTTTATAAATCTTGTTTGATTTAAGTTGGCACCATCACCTTACTGTTGACCTTATCTCTTTAAAGATACTTGCTTTTGATGTGATTTTAGGGATTGATTGGTTAACTACTCATCATGCCAAAATTGATTGTTTTTCGTAAGGTTGTTAGTTTTCATATTCTAACCAACACATTATGCAATTCAAACAACTAAACCATTAAAATCAATCACCATCATATCTAATCATAAAGCTATTCTTTTATTGAAAAAGCGGATGTCAAGCTTTCTTAGCCCATGTTATGGATTTGAATAAAGACACGTCAAATTTGAATAATATTCTGTTGTTATTGACTTTCGACGTATTTCTGAAGAACTTCCGGTCTACCCCGAGCGTGAAGTTGAATTCTTTATTGATCTTGAACACAGTACAAAGCCCATTTCTAAAACCCCATATCGAATGGCTCTATTGAACTTGAGTTAAAGGTCCAACTACGAGGAATTGTTGGACATCGGTTTCATTCGTCTAGTACATCTCCTTGGGGTGCTCTATTTTATTCGTAAAGAAGAAAGGCGGGAGTATGCGACTTTGTATTGACTATCGGGAATTGAACCATGTCACCATCAAGAATAGGTATCCTCTACCTCGTATTGATGACTTGTTTGACCCGATTGCAAAGGGCACAATTCTTTTCAAAAATCGATCTTCGATTACGGATATCATCGGTGAAGATTAGGCGAGGATATTCAAAGGCGCCTTTAGAACTCGATGCGGGCATTATGAATTCTTAGTCGTGTCTTTAGGATTGACTAATGCTCCTGCTGACTTTCATGGATATGATGAGCCAGAGTATTCAAGGAATATTTGGATCGGTTTGTTGTTGTCTTTATTGATGACATCCTCATATATTCCAAAAGTCGTGAAGATCATGAGCACCATTTGAATTTGGTACTCAAAGGCTTCGTGAAAACAAACTATATGCCAAATTGAAGAAATGCGAGTTAAAGCAAGGAAGTAGCATTTCTTGGGCATGTAGTGTCAAAACATGGAGTATCAAGTGGACGCCGAAGATTGAAGCAATACAAAGTTAGAACAGCCAAGAAGTCGGTGGCCCGAAATCGTAACTTTTACGGGTCTATTTGGTTATTATCGGAGATTCGTGGAAGGTTTTCTCGAATCGCTACTCCATTAACTTCACTAACTCGGAAGGATACCAAATTCGTTTGGAAGCGAAGAATGCGAGAAGAGTTTCCAAGAGCTTAGAGGAGACTTATTTCGACACTGTTCTAACAATACCATCCGGTTCGGATGGATTTGTTATCTCAAATGATGCTTTAGGCAAAGGGTTAGGATGTGTTCTCATGCAGCGTGGGAAAGTCATAGCCTATGCCTCATGACAACTTAAAGAGTATGAGAGGAATTATCCTACTCATGATCTAGAGTTAGCGGCCCGATCGTTTTCGCGCTAAAGATATGGAGGCACTATCTATATGGGGAGAAAGTGGAGATATATTCGGACCGTAAAAGCCGTAAATATTTCTTCACTCAAAAAGAACTCGACATGCGGCGGTGACGTTGGCTCGAGCTATTGAAAGACTACGACCACACTATTCAATACCATCACAGAAAAGTGAGCGTGGTAGGCGGCGCGTTGAGTAGAAGATCATATGTGAGGAATGAGTGCGATGATGTCAAGTATATACACGTAGAGCCGACTTTAATAGAAAAAGTTAAGGTTGCTCGAGCCGCTGGGCCGGAGGTGATCGTATGAAGAAGAAAGTACAAAAAGGAGCTATTAGGGCGAGAATTGATGAAGAAGGAATACTTGAGTCCACTCGAGACTTTGTGTCCCTAACGACTACGATTTGAAGTACAAGATTATGATGGAGGGCACAATACACCATTTGCAATCCATCACGGAAGTACTAAAATGTATCGTGATCTTGACATACATTTTGGTGGAACAATATGAAGAGAGAGATTGCAAAGTTTATCTCGATGTGTTTAACTTGTCAAGCGTGTAAAGGCGGAGCATCTAGTACCTAAGGGTCCCGTTGCAACCACTTGAGATTAGAAATGGAAGTGGGAACACATTACCATGGATTTCGATTACGGGTCTTCCTACGGTTTCTCAAGGCATCAATGCTATTTGGGTTATTGTTGATAGATTAACCAAGTCTGCTCATTTCTTGCCGATCGAGAGACTTATTCCTTGAGCGTCTTGCTAGTATGTGCGTGAATGAGATTGTGAGGTTGCATGGCATGCCCGTATCCATAGTTTTGGATCGTGACCCAAGATTCACTTCAAGATTTTGGGTAAGCTTGCAAAAAGCTATGGAGCGCAGATTTGCGATTTAGTTGACATACCATCCCCAAGCAGACGGACAATCGAGAGGACTATTCAAACTCTTGAAGATCTATTAAGACTACGTGTGTCCTAGACTTCAAGGCGGTTGGGATAAGTATTTACCATTGGTGGAATTCTTCTACAACAACGATTATCGAGCAAGTATAGGTGTGGCTCCATTTGAAGCATTATATGGGCCGAAAGTGTCGCTCTCAATATGTTGGGATGAGGTGGGTGAAGCAACATTGTTGGGACAGAGAGTTGAAATACGATATGACTACTGAAAAGATCAAATGATTCGACAATGTATACAAAGCGGCACAAGATCGACAAAAGAGTTATGCGGATCTTCATCAAAAGGGCGTGGAATTTAGTATAGGGGATCATGTATTGTTGCGAGTTGCTCCATGAAAGGGAGTTACAAGATTTGGGAAGAGAGGAAAGCTCGATCCACGATTTATTGGTCCATTTCAAATTCTTGACCGAGTAGGAAATGTAGCCTATAGACTCGCGTTACCTCAAAGTATGTCTCGTGTTCATAATGTGTTTTTCACATATACGTGCCTTAAATATATGAAAGACCCGAACCACGTTATAGAGTTAAAACCGGACGAGATAGTAGAAGACTTAGCGTATGAGGAGGTACTGTCAAGATCTTGGATAGGAAGGAGCATGTCCTACTGTATGAAAGGTCATACCACAAGTTAAAGTTTTGTGGAGGAATCATCTTTATAGAGGAAATGACACAGGAATTGGAAGCGGAAATGAAAGCGAGGTATCCTCACCTTTTGAAAACACAGAATACGTCACGTCGATTTAGAGGACGAAATTTCATAAGGAGGGAGGTTGTAAGACCCCAACTTATTATTAATGAAATTTAATTTTCTCTATTTATTATTTTGAAATAGTAAGGGTTGATTTGATTAATGTGAATAGTTATGGGTAAAATACCCAAATATTTCAAAATAAGCAAGTGGTTATAAAATATTCATTGTTGTATTAGGGAATATTCGTTTTGGTCGTGGAATATTATTTTATGGGCCCCATATTAAATGAAAAGCGATTGGATGTGGGCCCATGTGAGCGATTGGATGAAAATGACAAATATAAGTGGTTTAAAAATAGCGGCGTAGTTATTTCTGAATTATCTTGTTAAAATACTAAATTGGTTAAAAAACACGGTAGCTTTGCGGTATTGCACCAATTATTGATTCTTACGTAAGAAGGCACTACTTAATAATGGTTACGATAATTCTTTATTCGATATTTTATTGATTTAATAATTCTTTGCGTTGATATTTTATATTGTTGTTGTTTGATAATTGTCATTACTACGATATTTTTCATTATCGATGCAATAATTCATATTATCTGAATAATATTATTAGATAACATTATTGGCAATGTTTAGAAAGTTACATCTACAGGAGAGGTTTGGTCACCTAATTGCGGCGCCGAGTAAGGAGAAATTCTTATTGGAAAGCCCCTCTTTCTGAGGAAGCGCTTGGTTGTCGATATTGTGATTACGTAATATTATTTGTGAATAATTAATTATTGATTCATATGATGAGGAAAATATTGATTTTATGTGGATATAGATGGAGAAAAATTTTAATGTGACAATTGTTAAAAATTGAAATTTTATCTTTTACGATAAGATAATTCATTTAAATGTATTATTATATTTTAATAATATAATAATGGTGATATTTTACAACGAATGTGGGATATATGAGTATCTGAGGAGGAAGAGTATTTTTTTTTGTTGCAATAAATGTTTAAAACATGTTAAACATGTCGGTGGACCCCATTTATCGATTTGAAATTTGATTATAGCTTTGTAAAATCACCCGTTTGTGGATTTGGTCAAATTTACATTTGGAATTTGGAAAAACTTTCTTACGCAAAGTTGTAGAGAATTGAATTTCCTATAAAAAAATGCGTGATTCAATTTTTACGATAAAATGGCTATTTATTGTGAATTATTGAAGTTTGAAGTCTCAAAATAATTGATTTTGGAAGTTTTAATTATTATTTTAAAGAAAAACGTTTTTTTTGCATTTAAGTGGGCTAATATGTGATATTAATTGCTGAAATCAGATCTTCAAAAGGGGCTAAGGAAATTTATAATATATATTAATATTTTATTAAATTTTTACGCTTTGGTATTCTAAACATTTTCTATAAATAGGGTGTTTAGGTTAGAATTGAAAATCACACGTAAAGCTGAAGTTTTTTCTCTCTATATTATCGGCGTATTCTTGTGAGTATTTTGAGTATACTTTGAGTATTGTTAGGCGGTGCTGAGTTCTCTTGACCTTATACGGTATTCAATTTAGAAATCTTAATCTTTCGAGGTAAGGGATATTATTTTTTTTTCAGTAAATGATATTATTTCTTCAATATCATTATGTTGAAATATTGATCTGAAGTTTTTATCAAATTTGGAACTTTTGGTGTCAGATTCTTATTCACGATGTCTGACCTTTATTCACGAATCTGACCGAATCAAGACTATTCATTCGAAAAATGAAAATTTTTTTTTTCGTCCAAAATATCTATTACGGATACTAGCTTTGATTGTATCCATGTTTTGATCATTCTTGAATTTTACACCACTTTGTGATTATTTTTGAGGTATTTTTGGACGTGGATAAAACAAAGTACGAATCATTAATCCTTAATCCTTGTCATTTTGTTTCCTTTGGATTCGTTTCTTTAAAAATATTTTTCATCATCTTGGTCTTAAATGATGATATTATGGAATATCTTTGGCTTTTGTAGTGCAAGAAGATGAATGATTTTGAAGAATATCTTTGGCCGTAGTGCAAAGATGAGCAGTGTTTAGATGAACATGATTAAGTGATGAATATCTTTGGCACTGTAGTGCAAAGATGAATATTTGATTCGGATATATATTGATTGATGTTACTGGGGATAAAAGATGAGCGATGAACTTTTAAATTCATACATAGAAGATAGTAGTTTGCATTCTCTACTTAACTCTTCTAATGAATTATTATTTCATTGTGAATATTGATTTAAAATTTGTTGTCTATTGTATTCTATTAGATTTTTTCCTGTTGAAGACTAACGATAATTTGTTGTATATTATCTTAGTCATAATATTCTTTACTGGGCTAGTTGATCTCACCCTTTTCCTTTTTGTTCCATTTTTCTTCTCAGGAGGCGAGAATATAGCGAGTACAAGTCGGGGTATGAAATGAAAGTTCTAGAGAGAGTGGTTTAGTAGTCCTCACCATTTTTATAAAACAATGTATCAATAAATGTGATGAGAATTTATTTGAGTATATATATTGTCTAGAAGATAATATTTGTATTCAAACTCACAGTTTTACTGTTGTAATAATAAAGTTGTATTTGTTTACGTACCATGTATTGACAACTCGAGAATGGGTGATGTATACCTATTTTGGGGGCGTCGCGGTTAGTATCGAGCTTAGGGATATGATCTCTGGCGGAGATCGGGGAATAGAATTAGGAGGGAGAGGCGAGTAAATCCTTCGCTAGTGTGTCCTACTAAGCTTATTTGTTAGTTTGTCGGTATATAAGGATATTATGTGATATATTGATTTCCTTAATTAACCCTTATTTTATAGCGATATTTGAGAATGTCATTGAGAATATTAACAATGGAAATGAGGCTGTGGAGCCGCTGTACTCACCAACGAGAGAAGCGTCTGTGGTGGCAATGTTCCTCTGTGAACAACACCTTTGGCGAGATGATGAGCGAGGGATGTTTAGAAGCTTTTTGCGGTTCATGCAAAAATCGGGCGAGGAGACTCGTGTTCAAAATCTGAGGAGGAAATGATAGGAATTCACGGGTTGTCACGACCCAGCCAGATTCAAAAGTTGGGACCACGAATTTAAAGGGAAATCCGAGATCGATCATGGCGGAAACATGGGTCAAGCAAATTACCAAGATATTCGATGTCTTGGGATGCGGAGAAACGAAGGTTCCATTCGCCACCTTTATGTTAAAGTGGTGAGGCGGACTCTTCTGGTGGGAATGCGTGAAGCGTACCCATCGGCCACTTTTCGGCATGTCTTGGGAGGCGTTTGAAACTATTTAATGACAAATACTTTCACGAAAGTGTTCGTCGTATGAAGGAAGTGGAGTTCATCAGATTAGAACAAAACAACATGATGGTGTCTCGATGCGAGGCAAAGTTTGCGAGTTATCCGGTTTGCACCTCATTTGGTGGAGAATGAGGAGCGTATGGCGCGGATGTTTCGAGAGGTTTGAAAACGGCGTACGACAATATCTCATTTCTCATAAATTTTCTCTCTATTCAGGATGTTGTTAACATGGCTCAATTGTTAGAAGCGAGATAACGAGTATGTTCAACCGAGGACCATAACGAGGATCGTACGAGAGATAGCGATCAGCGAATAATGATAACCGGTGGAGAAAAGCAGACGGACAAAAATGGTAACCAATGGTAATCACTGGAGGAGATTTTAAAAAGAGGAGATTTTTTAAAAGAGATTTAACAGCGACCGTATGAAGGCAGCGGTCTGAAGTGACAAGCTGGTTCTAAGGGAGAGAACGACCACCGGTCATATGCTACAAATGCGGAAAAAGAGGACATATCGGTCAAAGCGCCCTAACAGATTCAAGGTATGCTATAATTGTGGAAAGGAAGGACATATCGCTCGAGATTATGCAGTGCAGCGAAACCTAGTTATTGAGGGACGGTAACTCGAAAAACTGTCCCGAGAAAAGTCAAAGTCAGCAGTTACGGGAAGGCGTTTTGTTGTATTTGGTCAAAATGCGAGGAACCCAAATGAGGTGATCACGGGTAAGCTATTTATAAATTCTTACTGAAGTTTATACCTTACTTGATCTGGGTGCTACCCATTCATTTATCTCTCCTCCTGCATGTGCTCAGCGTTTAAACTTGACTCAGGAGAAATTAGACTTTGACCTATTTGTGGAAACTCAGTTAGGAGAAACTTTCATCACATCCATTTTGTTTATAAATCTTGTTTGATTTAAGTTGGCACCATCACCTTACATTGACCTTATCTCTTTAAAGATACTTGCTTTTGATGTGATTTTAGGGATTGATTGGTTAACTACTCATCATGCCAAAATTGATTGTTTTCGTAAGGTTGTTAGTTTTCATATTCCAACTTTGACTGTTATGCAATTCAAGCAACTAAACCATTAAAATCAATCACTATCATATCTAATCATAAAGCTATTCTTTTATTGAAAAGCGGATGTCAAGCTTTCTTAGCCCATGTTATGGATTTGAATAAAGACACGTCAAATTTGAATAATATTCTGTTGTTATTGACTTTCACGGCGTATTTCTGAAGAACTTCCGGTCTACCCCGAGCGTGAAGTTGAATTCTTTATTGATCTTGAACACAGTACAAAGCCCATTTCTAAAACCCCATATCGAATGGCTCTATTGAACTTCAGGAGTTAAAGGTCCAACTACTGAGAATTGTTGGACATCGGTTTCATTAAATCTAGTACATCTCCTTGGGGTGCTCTGTTTTATTAAGTAAAGAAGAAGAAAGGCGGGAGTATGCGACTTTGTATTGACTATCGGGAATTGAACCATGTCACCATCAAGAATAGGTATCCTCTACCTCGTATTGATGACTTGTTTGACCGATTCTGAGGGCACAATTCTTTTCAAAAATCGATCTTAGATTCGGATATCATCAATTTGAAGATTAGGCGAGGATATTCAAAAGCGCGCCTTTAGAACTTCGATGCGGGCATTATGAATTCTTAGTCATGTCTTTAGGATTGACTAATGCTCCTGCTGACTTTCATGGATATGATGAACCAAAGTATTCAAGGAATATTTGGATCGGTTCGTTGTTGTCTTTATTGATGACATCCTTATATATTCAAAAGTCGTGAAGATCATGAGCACCATTTGAAAAATTTGGTACTCAAAGGCTTCGTGAAAACAAACTATATGCCAAATTGAAGAAATGCGAGTTACGGCGAGGAAGTAGCATTTCTTGGGCACGTGGTGTCAAAACATGGAGTATCAGTGGACCGTGAAGATTGAAGCAATACAAAGTAGAGAACAGCTGAAGTCGGTGGCCGAAATCACGTAACTTTACGGGTCTATTTGGTTATTATCGGAGATTCGTGGAAGGGTTTTCTCGAATCGCTACTCCATTAACCCACTAACTCGGAAGGATACCAAATTCGTTTGAGGCGAAGAATGCGAGAAGGGTTTCCAAGAGCTTAAGAGGAGACTTATTTCGTCACTGTTCTAACAATACCATCCGGTTCGGATGGATTTGTTATTCTCTGACGATGCTTGAGCAAAGGGTTAGGATGTGTTCTCATGCAGCGTGGGAAAGTCATAGCTTTATGCCTCGCGACAACTTAAAGAGTATGAGAGGAATTATCCTACTCATGATCTAGAGTTAGCGCCCGATCGTTTCAGCGCTTAAAGATATGGAGGCACTATCTATATGGGGAGAAAGTGGAGATATATTCGGACCATAAAAAGCCTTAAATATTTCTTCACTCAAAAAGAACTCAACATGCGGCAATGACGTTGGCTCGAGCTATTGAAAGACTACGACCACACTATTCAATACCATCACGGAAAAGTGAGCGTGTAAGGTGCGGCGTTGAGTAGAAGATCATATGCGGGAATGAGTGCGATGATGTCAAGTATACACATAGAGCCGACTTTAATAGAAAAAGTTAAGGTTCTGCTCAAGCCCCAGGCCGGAATGATGCGTATGAAGAAGAAAGTACAAAAAGGAGCTATTAGGGCGAGAATTGATGAAGAAGGAATACTTGAGTCCCTCTCGGACTTTTGTCCCTAACGACTTCGATTTGAAGTACAAGATTATGATGGAGGCACACAATACACCATTTGCAATCCATCACGGAAGTACTAAAATGTATCGTGATCTTGACATACATTTTGGTGGAACAATATGAAGAGAGAGATTGCAAAGTTTATCTCGATGTGTTTAACTTGTCAGCGTGTAAAGGCGGAGCATCTAGTACCTAAGGGGGTCGTTGCAACCACTTGAGATTCCGAAATGGAAGTGGGAACACATTACCATGGATTTCGTTACGGGTCTTCCTACGGTTTCTCAAGGCATCAATGCTATTTGGGTTATTGTTGATAGATTAACCAAGTCTGCTCATTTCTTGCCGATCTGAGAGACTTATTCCTTGAGCGTCTTGCTAGTATGTACGTGAATGAGATTGTGAGGTTGCATGGCATGCCGGTATCCATAGTTTTGGATCGTGACCCAAGATTCACTTCAAGATTTTGGGTAAGCTTGCAAAAAGCTATGGAGCGCAGATTTGCGATTTAGTTGGCATACCATCCCCCAAGCAGACGGACAATTAGAGAGGACTATTCAGACTCTTGAAGATCTATTAAGACTCGTGTCCTAGACTTCAAAGGCGAGTTGGGATAAGTATTTACCATTGGTGGAATTCTTCTACAACAACAGTTATCGAGCAAGTATAGGTGTGGCTCCATTTGAAGCAATATATGGGACGAAAGTGTCGCTCTCAATATGTTGGGATGAGGTGGGTGAAGCAACATTGTTGGGACCCGAGTTAAGACGTATGACTACAAAAAAAGATCCAAATGATTCGACAGCGTATACAAAAAGCGGCACAAGATCGACAAAAGAGTTATGCGGATCTTCATCGAAAGGGCGTGGAATTTAGTATAGGGGATCATGTATTGTTGCGAGTTGCTCCATGAAAGGGAGTTACAAGATTTGGGAAGAGAAGAAAGCTCAATCCACGATTTATTGGTCCATTTCAAATTCTTGACCGAGTAGGAAATGTAGCCTATAGACTCGCGTTACCTCTCGAGTATGTCTCGTGTTCATAATGTGTTTCACATATCGTACTTACCGTAAATATATGAAAGACCGAACCACGTTATAGAGTTAGAACCAGGACGAGATAGCAGAAGACTTAACGTATGAGGAGGTACTGTCAAGATCTTGGATAGGAAGGAGCATGTCCTACGCTAAGAAAGGTCATACCACAAGTTAAAGTTTTGTGGAGGAATCATCTTTATAGAGGAAATGACACGGGAATTGAAAGCGAAATGAAAGCGAGGTATCCTCACCTTTTCGAAATACACGAGTCGTACGTCAATTTCGAGGACGAAATTTCATAAGGAGGGAGGTTGTAAGACCCCAACTTATTATTAATGAAATTTAATTTTCTCTATTTATTATTTTGAAATAGTAAGGTTGATTTGATTAATGTGAATAGTTATGGGTAAAATACCCAAATATTTCAAAATAAGCAAGTGGTTATAAAATATTCATTATTGTTGGGGAATATTCGTTTGGTCGTGGAATATTCTTCTTTGTCGGGGAATATTAAATGCGACGGTAGCGCGTATTTTGTGGGCCCCATAATGTAAAAAGCGATTGGATGAAGAAAGCGACAAATATAAGTGGTTTAAAATACTTGGCGTAGTTATTCTGAATTATCTTGTTAAAATACTCGGTGGTTAAAAAACAAGTAGCACGGTATTGCACCAATTATTGATTCTTACGTAAGAAGGCACTACTTAATAATGGTTACGATAATTCTTATTGATATTTTATTGATTTAATAATTCTTTGCGTTGATATTTTATATTGTTGTTGTTTTGATAATTGTCATTACACGGTATTTTCATTATCGATGCAATAATTCATATTATCCGAATAATATTATTAGATAACATTATTGGCAATGTCTAGAAAGTTTACATCTAAGGAGAGGTTTGGTCACCTAATTGCGGCGCCGATGAAGGAGAAATTCTTATTGGAAAGCCCCTCTTTCACAGGAGGCGCACGGTTGTCGATATTGTGATTACATAATATTATTTGTGAATAATTAATTATTGATTCATATGATGAGGAAAATATTGATTTTATGTGGATATAGATGTAGAAAAATTTTAATGTGACAATTGTTGAAAAATTGAAATTTTATCTTTTTACGATAAGATAATTCATTTAAATGTATTATTATATTTTAATAATATAATAATGGTGATATTTTTACAACGAATGTGGGATATATGAGTATACGAGGAGGAAGAGTATTTTTGTTGCAATAAATGTTTAAAACATGTTAAACATGTCGGTGGACCCCATTTATTGGTGAAATTTGATTATAACTTTGTAAAATCACCCGTTTGTGGATTTTGGTCAATTTTCATTTGGAATTTGGAAAAACTTTCTTACGCAAAGTTGTAGAGAATTGAATTTCCTATAAAAAGTCGCGTGATTGAATTTTACGATAAATGGATATTTATTGTGAATTATTGAAGTTTCAAAACTCAAAATAATTGATTTTGGAAGTTTTAATTATTATTTTAAAGAAAACATTTTTGCATTTAAGTGGGCTAATATGTGATATTAATTGCTGAAATCAGATCTTCAAAGGGGGCTAAGGAAATTTATAATATATATTAATATTTTATTAAATTTTACGCTTTGGTGTTCTAAACATTTTCTATAAATAGGGTGTTTAGGTTAGAATTGAAAATCATACGAGTAAATTGAAGTTTTTCTCTCTATATTATCGAGCGTATTCTTGTGAATATTTTGAGTGTACTTTGAGTATTGTTAGGCGGTGTGAGTTCTCTTCAAAGACTATACCCAGTTATTCCAAACTAGAAGTCTTAATCTTTCGAGGTAAGGGATATTATTTTTTCGTAATGATATTATTTCTTCAATATCATTATGTTGAAATATTGATCTGAAGTTTTTATCAAATTTGGAACTTTTGGTGTCTGAGTTCTTATTCACGTATACCTTTATTCACTATTCATCGAATCTGACTATTCATGAAAAATAAAAAATTTTCTTTTCGTCCAAAATATCTATTCTGGATACTAGCTTTGATTGTATCCATGTTTTGATCATTCTTGAATTTTACACCACTGTGATTATTTTTGAGGTATTTTTGGACGTGGATAAAACAAAGTACGAATCATTAATCCTTAATCCTTGTCATTTTGTTTCACTGGATTCGTTTCTTTAAAAATATTTTTCATCATCTTCAGTCTTAAATGATGATATTATGGAATATCTTTGGCCTGTAGTGCAAAGATGAATGATTTCTAAAGAATATCTTTGGCCGTAGTGCAAAGATGAGCAGTGTTTAGATGAACATGACGGTGATGAATATCTTTGGCTTTGTAGTGCAAAGATGAATATTTAATTCAGATTTATATTGATTGATGTTACGGGGATAAAAGATAGGCGATGAACTTTTAAATTCATACATAGAAGATAGTAGTTTGCATTCTCTACTTAACTCTTATAATGAATTATTATTTCATTGTGAATATTGATTTAAAATTTGTTGTCTATTGTATTCTATTAGATTTTTCCTGTTGAAGACTAACAATAATTTGTTTGTATATTATCTTAGTCATAATATTCTTTCTTTGGGCTAGTTGAGCTCACCCTTTTCCTTTTGTTCCATTTTTCTTCTCGGGAGGCGAGAATATAGCGAGTCTGAGTCGGGGTATGGAATGAAAGTTCTAGAGAGAGTGGTTTAGTAGTCCTCACCATTTTTGTAAAATAATGTATCAATAAATGTGATGAGGATTTATTTGAGTATATATATTGTCTAGAAGATAATATTTGTATTCAAACTCACAGTTTTACTGTTGTAATAATAAAGTTGTAGTTGTTTCTGTACCATGTATTGACAACTCAGAATGGGTGATGTATACCTATTTTGGGGGCGTCACAATACATGTCGGATCCATCTTAAAAGGCACATCTTTCTCTAGCAGGGAACATAGGGGTTTTAAAATTTTTGAAAAGTCTTTAATGAAGCGTCTGTAGAAACCCGCATGTCCCAAGAAGCTCCGGATTCCCTTCATAGAGGATGGAGGGGGTAATGTCTCAATTGTCTCAATCTTCGCTTTGTCCACCTCTAACCCTGCTGCAGAAACCTTATGCCCCAAAAGAATCCCTTCTTTCACCATAAAGTGACATTTTTCCCAGTTAAGGACCAGGTTAGTCTCCACACATCACTTCAATACTAAAATAAGATTTTTTAAACATAAATCAAAGCTATCACCGAACACAGAAAAGTCATCCATAAATACCTCCAAATTTTGTTCCACCATATCGGAGAAGATCTCCATCATGCACCGTTGAAAGGTTGCCGGTGCATTACATAAACCAAAGGACATACGCCGGAATGCAAACGTACCGTATGGGCATGTGAATGTAGTTTTCTCTTTATCTTTCGGAGCTATTGCAATTTAATTGTATCTGGAATATCCATCCAAAAGACAATAGAACTGATGTCCCGCCAGCCTATCTAACATCTGATCAATGAACGGCAAGGGGAAGTGATCCTTGTGAGTGGCTTTATTCAACATGTAGTGATTCATACATACTCTCCATCTCAGAATCGTTGTTAGTAGGGATGAGCTCATTAGCTTCATTCTTCACCACCGCTATACTTTCTTTCTTTGGTACGCACCGCATGTGACTCACCCATGAATGAGGCCCAAGATTGGGTAAATAATGCCGACATCCAACCATTTTATGATCTCCTTTTCACCACATCCTTCATAATGGGGTTTAGCCTTCTTTGCATCTCAATGGTTGGTTTTGCCCCATCTTCCATTAAAATCTTATCATCTGATATGATGGACTAATTCTCGAATATCCGCTATAGTCCACCCAATTGCTGTTTTGAACTCTCGCAGAACCCGTAGCAGTTTCTCCTTTTGTGTGTCAGTTAATTCTGTCGAAACAATCACTGGTAAGGTGGAATCTTTTCCCAAATAAGCATATATACTACAGCTGAGATGGTAGTGGCTTTAATTCCAACACCAGTGGCTCTTCTATCGAGGGTTTGAACTTTTTACCTTCCGTTTCGGGCCTATCAAGGGTGTCGAATGATTGATTGCTTTTCCGAAAGACAGATGGTGTATCTAACCATTTGACATACCCAATATCCTCTTCAATGCCGCAGTCGTCTGTCCCGAGCAAAATGGATTCAAGCGGGTCCTCTGAATAATTTCCACTAAACTTGTGATTAACCAATTCCTCCATGATATCCACCCGCATACACTCACCTTTTTCTTTCGGATAAGACATTGACTTGAATACATTAAAGGTGACCTGTTGATCTTCAACTCGCATTGTCAATTCGCCTTTTTTCACATCAATCAAAGTTCTACCCGTTGCTAAGAATGGTCACCCAAGAATAATTGGGATTTCGCTGTCCACTTCACAATCCAAGATAAAGAATTCCGCGGGGAAGATGAATTTATCCACTTTAACTAAAACATCCTCAACAATACCTCGTGGATATGTAACCGATCGATCTGCCAACTGCAAACTGATATTTATCGGTCATGGAGCCTGAAGTCCAAACTGGCTGTAGACGGACAATGGCATCAAATTTATACTAGCCCCCAAATCACACAATGCGAAAACTGATTTCCAATTTCACAAGGCATATTAAAGCTACCTGGATCCTTAAGCTTCGGTGGTAACTTATTTTGAATGATCGCGCTACATTCTTCAATCAATGTCACTGTCTCGAACTCTCCCAATTTCCTCTTTCTCGACAAAACTTCCTTCATAAACTTAGCGTAACTCGACATTTGTTCCAAGGCTTCGGCAAAAGGGATATTGATATGCAGTTTTTTGAAGATATCCAAGAATCGTGAAAACTGCTTATCCAACTTGGATTTCTAAAACCTCTGCGGATACGGTATGGGAGGCATTGTGATGGTTGGTTCAGGTTCTTTCTGTTCTAAGGTCTCATCTTGACGTTTTCCGGTGTCCACAACTTCCTCTATTTCACTTGTTGTGTTGTCCCTCTTTTCCCTATCCGTGACTGTCTCTTGCAAATCTTTTCCACTTCGTAGAGTTACAGCCTTACAATGCTCATCTCTGCCCGAATTTTTCTCTGTGTCACTCGGAAGTTTTCCAAGTAGTCGGTTATTAAGTGCATGTGCTATCTGCCTCACTTTATTTTCCAGAATCTTGATCGACACACCTTGGCTTTGTATATTCAGCACCATTTGATTCAATTTTTTTTCTTGTTCCTCATTCTTTTTTTCAGAAGCTCTAATAAATTTTTCCAAGGCTTCTTCCAAACTTGATTTCCGCTCTAGTTGTTGTGTCTGATTTTGAAATTCGGATGTGTTTTGTTGTCCAGGTGCTTGAGCTTGAGCTTGATTGTTACTCCATGAAAACCCCAGATGATTTCTCCAACCCGGATTATATGCGTTTTGATTCGGATAAGGTTGGGTAGCTCTATTATAACTCCCTACAAACTGAGCGGATTTCGAATTTATGGCACATTGATCCGTAGCATGACCCCCATCACATAATGTAAGACCCCAATTTATTATAAATAAAATTGAATTTTCCTCTATTTATTATTCTAAATTAATAAGGGTTAATTTGATATAATGCTTTGGTTATGGGTGAAATGTGCAAATTTTATAAAATAAGCAAGTGGTTATAAAATATTCTTTTTGTCGGGAATAAAATGCGAAGGTGATAAATAATTGGGGCCCATAACGGAATAACTGTCGGATGAAGAAAACGACAAAGTATGAGTTTTTATGAATAACGACGTAATTGTTACCATTAACACTGTTGGAATACCCGGTGGTTAAAATACAGTAATACGCGTGGTTACACAGTATTGTTGAATTATTGATTCTTACGTAAGAAGACAATACTCAATAATTGTTACAGTAGTTACTGTTCAATATTTTATTTTATTGATTCAATAATTGATGCGTTGATAGTTTATATTATTGTTGTTTCAATAATTGTCATTGCACAGTATTTCTCATTATCAGATCAATAATTCATATTATTTGAATAATATTATTAGATAGCATTATTGGCAATGTCTAAAAAGTTCTGTCAAGGAGAGGTTTGGTCACCTAATTACGCGCCAGTAAGGAGAAATCCTTATTGGAAAGCCCCCTCTTTCTTGGGAACTGCCTGGTTGTCATAAGTGTGATTCTGTAATATTTTTTGTGAATAATTAATTATTGATTTATATGATAAGAAAATATTTATTAGATATAATTGATGGATATATTTATTTTATATAAGTGAAGAAATTAATGCTGAGGTGTTTTATCAGTATTTTGTCGGAAGGGAAGTATTAAAAATCACCCGTTTATGGATTTCGGATATTTTCTGTTTGGAATTTGGAAAAACTCAAAGCTACAAAGTTGTAGAGAATTTGATTTCATACTGAAATGGACATAAAATTCAGTATTTTCCGATAAAAATGTGCTATTTTCTATGAATTGTTGAAGTTTTGAAAATAAAATATTTTTATTAAATTTATAAAGTGGGACCCACTTTTGGTTGGTGTTAATAACATGTGAAATTTGCTAAAATTTCAGAAATGAGGGGCTGATGGCTTTCAAAGCATGCCTAGAAAAAATGAGAATAAATAATATTAATTTATTATTTTAGTCTCCTACTGTATGCGTTAAAGATTTTCCTATAAATAGACGCTTAGGTTAGAATTGAAAATCACACCGTAAACAAGTTTTCTTTTCTCTATATTCTCGGCGTATTTTTGTGAGTATTTTGATACTTTGAGAGTTGTTGTTCAAGATAAGTTTCCTTGACTTTCTATCAGACATTCCGATCGGAAGCACAGTTATTTTGAGGTAAGAGATGTTATTTTCTTCTTAAATGATATTATTTTCTTCAATATCATTATGTTGAAAATATTGGTGAACTTTTAATCAAATTTGGAACTTTTTATGTCGGGATTACTATTCACGATATCTGACTATTCATTCATAGAAAATAAAAATTTTCCTTTTTGTCCAAGATGTCTATTTTGGCTACTATCTTTGATCAGTATCTATGTTTTAATCGTTATTTTTGAATTTCGCTTCACAATTGGTTATTATGAAGTATTATTGATCTTGGATAAACCTGTTATACTGAATCCCTAATATTTGTCCTTCCGTCTTTTGGATTCGTTTTTCTTTAAAATAATTTTCATCATCCTCAATCTTAAATGATGATATTCTTGAATATCTTTGGGCTGTAGTGCAAAGATGAATGATTAATCGATGAATATCTTTGGCCGTAGAGAAAAAAGATGAACATGTGTTGAGATGAACATGACCAATTTGGTGAAATAAATGAATATCTTTGGCACAGTAGTGCAAAAGATGAATATTTGATTAAAAGATGTATATTGATTGATGTTACTGAGGATAAAATATTGATGATTGACTCTTAAATCTTAGAAGATAGTAGAATTCATTCTCTACGTGACTCTTCTAATGGATTCTTTTTTACATTTGTATTTGTTGATCTAAAACTTGTTATCTATTATATTCTATCGATTTTTCCTGTTGAAGACTAATGATAATTTTTGTATATTATCTTAGTCATAAGATTCTTTACTGGGCTAGTTGAGCTCACCCTTTTCCTTTTTATTCCATTTTTCTTCTCAGGAGGTGAGAACATAGCAGGATCGAGTCGGGGTATGGAGTGATGGTTCTAGAAAGATATTTTAGCTGTCCTCACTATTTCTGTAAAATAGTGTATGAATAATTGTATTGAAGACTTATTTGGGTGTGGATATTGTCTAAAAGATAATATTTGTATTTAAACTCACAATATGTGTTGTCGTATTTTGCACGACAATTGTATTATTAAAGTTGTAGTTTGCTTTCTGTACCATGTATTTGGCGACTCAGAATGGGTGTTGTATACCTATTTTGGGGGCGTAACACATAATTCGTAAACCATTGCTACCTGCTGTGTGGATGGTGGACTCCATGTTTTCATTTTCTTAGCTATCGCGGCTACCTGTGCTGCCAATGCTGTCATTGGATCCACTTCAAACTTTCCCGGTGTTTTAGGAGGGTTCGACCTAGTCATGGGGCACTGATAGTTGTTAGTGGCCATCGTCTCTAACAGCTGATATGCCTCATCAAAATTCTTAGACATGATTGTTCCCCCTGCTGCTGCATCAATACTGGCCCTCGTGGACGCGTGCAAACCATCACAAAATATCCCTAACTGCATCCACTGCGAAATTTCGTGATTTGGGCACTTACGGAGCATATCCTTAAATCTTTCCCACGCCTCATATAACAATTGTGAGTTAAACTATGCAAAGGTGTGAATATCGTTCCGTAGTTTTGCCGACTTTGCTGGTGGAAAAAACTTAGCTAGAAATTTTTGAGTTAAATCGTCCCAAGTTGTGATTGAGCCAGGAGGCAAAGAATGTAACCAAATTCGCGCTTTATCTTTCAAGGTAAACGGGAACATCCTCAACCTTGTAGCATCTTCAGATACATTGTTGAATTTGAAGGTGTCGCAAACTTCCAAGAAACTTAAGATATGCTCATTAGGATCATCTATTGAACTACCCCCAAACTGACATGTATTCTGAAGCATCTGAATTGTTCCTGGTTTGATCTCGAAGCTATTTGCATTGATCGCCGGTCTCCTAATACTCGACTGTATATCCGTGACATTCGGCATGGCATAGTCCCTAAGCGATTTCTGTTCGTCCCTTGCCATGTTCACTGGAATTTCTTGTTCTACCAAATATTCTTCCACAGGTGACCCCACACTATTCAACTGCAATTTTTGGAACTTCCTTTCAATATCGTCTGTATAAAGAAAAAGTTCCTTTTTAGCCCTTGATCTAGTGTGCATGTACTCGCAATGAATTCCTGCAAATACAAGAAGAAAAATAAGTAACGTTTAAATTAAGACCGAATTGATTATAACTAATATGGAATTAATATCAATAAAGAAGTTCCTCGGCCGCGACGCCAAAAACTTGGTTGATTTCACAATCAAAACAAACGTGCAAGTATACACGGTCAACAAGTAAATAAGTGAAAGTAGAGTATCATTCCCAATGAGAATTCTAATTAATAAATTCCAACTACTAGCACTATATCAATTCAATTTTATTTAAACAACCATAAATTGTGATTTTTTGAATTAAGAAAACTAAATTAAACAATTAAAAGAGATTAGTCTAAAAGAAAACAAATAAACAAAACTAAGATTTGATTGAATTCAGATAAATAAGGATTAAGACTCCAATATCCCCAATTATGAACTATAAATCAATTATCCAATTATCCCAATTATTATGCCTACTGAATTGTTAACAGGAATTCTCCAATGCCAAAAGTCCTTTTCCAAGTGATCAATTGCTTTCTATTTAATCCAGATTAATCTTGTTATATTCCTATGCAAAACAATTGAATTAAACTCATTTCCATCCCAATTCCTTATGTGTTACATGCTGTGAATATATATTTCCATTCAATTCACAAACCTAATTATTCACTTTGCAAATAACTAAGTCACATGTTACCATACCCAGTTCTAACCCTAAAATTCCTCTTTTAATTCCTTCTAGAGTAACATGGTAATTACTGGCCAGATAATTAATCAATCAGCACAAGGCAAGATAAACAATTCACTTCAACACAAATAATTGGAATAAATCAAATAATTAATTTATAGCCATAAAAGGTTCAATTGAAATCTTAATAAAAGAGTTAGTTTATAGCAGAAATTAAAACCAAAAATATTTGAAAAATCATCCTTAAAGAATTACACCAATTGAAAGAATGAAGAAGAAGAAAACTCCAAGTAAAAATCTTCCAATTTCCCATTGATTTCTTGCTCAGCCTCCAATTGTGTAGATTAGTCCCCTCTTTCAATTAAAATAACCTTTATATACTCCATTTGTCCCAACTCTAGCAATCCAAGTCTAATTCAAATTGTCACATAACCACCCTTTTAGTGCAAGTCAACCGACCAGTCAAACACGCGCCTTAGTCAACTGTTGTCACGGCCTGGCCCATTATTTGGATTAATATTAAGTGTAAGCGCCCGTGATTGGCCTTGAAAAATTTACTATTATGCCATTTTCAGCTCAAATTCCCCCAATATGTCCCTACATCTCCCGAATCTGCAATATCACAACTAAACACAGTAAAAATGAATCTAAACGACTTGAAAATACAATAATTTACGCTCAAGTATATCCAATTCATGGGTATATTACCCAATCATCAACCATGTATGCGGTACTTCGCATATACAGGTTATTCCAACAGAATAATAAAGAATGGAATAACAGAAGTTCTCTTCATGAATACGAAAGAAATAATACTTCTTACGAGTACAACAAATAATATCCCTTACCTTATAAAGAAGAGTACTCCACCGGGTAGTAGTGGGGGAATATACTTGAAGAAAACTTTTCAGACTACGCTTTCAAAGCTTCTTAAAACTCTAAAGAAATACGCTCAAGATTATAGAGAGAATTCTACGAATATACGGTGTGATTTCAATTCTAACTAAACATCCTATTTATAGAAAAATAGAAAGGATACTATGCAATAAAATATAATATATATATATATATATATATTTTATTTAAAATCTAATAAAATAATTAACTTTATAAAAGTATTCTATTTTATATAAAAAGATTTTACTATGTAAACACTATCGCAGATACTATACAAACACTATGTATAATAAAATATATTATATTCTAATTATTGTCTAATAAAATAAATAACTTTATAAAAGTATTACATTTTATATAAAAAGATTTTACTATGCAAAACACTATGCATAATAAAATATATTATATTCTAATTATTGTCTAATAAAACAAATAACTTTATAAAAGTATTCTATTTTATATAAAAAGCTTTTCTGCATTTTATTACATTAATAATACTAATAAAATAAAATTTATATATATATATATATAAACTTTCGTGACTTCATAAAAAGACACCTTAATATATTTAACAACATTTATCATCATTATTATAATTCACAATATTAATCGACGAATGTCGTTCCCACGAAAGAGGGCTTTCGATAAGGATTTCTCCTATTGGTAGCCAGCAATTAGGTGACCAAATCTCTCATTGGCAGAACTTCTAGACATTGTTATTATTGCAAATAATAATATTAATAACTTTGTTATCTCAATTATTGATTTAATAATATATAAAATATCGACAATAATTGAATCAAATAACGTGAGATACTATGCAATAATTACTGTAGCAATAATTGAACAAAACTAAGTGACATCTCACGTAAGCATCAATAATCAATACCGTGTACTACTATGCAACCACACGTATTACTACTTGACTCGACTTACACCCTTAACTCTATTGTTCTATATTATATGTTCAAAAGTTAACTGAGACATTTTCAAGCTCACATATGACTCATTAAAAGTTATGATACAATAAAATTTATAATTATTTTTTAGATAGTTTACAGTATTTATCATTGTTTTAAGAAAAAATAAATTTTTTTATGATAATTATAAATTTAAAAATATTTTAAGTTGGCTCAAAAAATTAACAATGATAAAATAACTTGGGACGAAGGGATTATTAAATTTTAAGATAACAATTTAAAACAATATGATAATTTATGTTTTCAGTTATAAACTTAACACCTTTTTTTTTTTTTTTTTCTTTCTTTAGTTGAAACTTGGCTTAGAATATTCACATTTTCTTCCTAAATGTACCTATAGTTTTAAAAAATAGAAAAAATAAAAAATAAGGAGATAAATTTGAGAAGAAACTAAAATCTCATTGTTTGTTAGATTTTCAAGGATAGAAAAAAAAAGAGAATGAGAGAAATTTGAAGTAAATTTCATTCAAAAGTCGTAATGATTTTGAAGGAATTTGATCAAAAATTTATATAACATTTCAAATTATAAAAAATGTCCTTATAATGATTTATAAAAAATAATCTTATAACCAGTGGTGAAGCTATGGTAAAAATGTGGGATCAATTGGGCCCACTCAATTTTTAAAATCACTTAATTTTTTTTTACCCCACTCAATTTTTGACCCCTACTCAATTTTTGACCTCACTCAGATTTTTTTTAATTAGAGATAACCAAGCAGTCAAGCCTCAGTTCAATATCATTCAAGACTCAAACCCACAAAATAGAGAAGGGCAAAGCCAAATCGCAAAAGGCAAAAGCCAAAAGTGAACCATCAAAGCCTTCCATGAGTGGTGGAGTGGGTATTGGTGATCAAGCCATGATGTGGAGGCTGAGACTTGACTACTCTATTCTCTTGTGACTCTCTTTGCGGCAAAATAAGAGTAACATAAATTACTCTCTCTTCAATTTTTTTGTTTTCAGAAATCAATTGTGATTTCCCCCTTTTGTTAGTATTATTAAATTGGATATTTGGATGCATTTGTCTAACCTAAAAGTATAAAATATTAAAAAAAAACTGGCTCCGGGGCGCTGCACCCGAACCCCTGCCAAATTTTTTATAACTTACTAATAATTTTGACCACACTGCTATAACTTCCTAACTTCGCCAATGCTCATATCAATAAAATAATATTTTAAATTAATTTTTCCTTCTAAAACCCTCAAAAATGTTCTCATCTTTTATTTCTTCTTCTCAAACTCACAAACTAGTAGGACTAGTTAGAATTTAATATGATATTTGAATAAGATAATTTATTAATTTTGAAGTTTAGGGACCAAATAGGTAGAGACTCAAAGATGGAGGGTACAATTGCAAGGCTGTTATACAATTCCCAACCTCTGCTAAAATTGTTGGGAAGAAAGGATTAGAGGCGGACGATGTTTTCATATTGTTTCAGGACATTATTCAAGCTCAGGCTGGCTAACAAGTAAAATGGAAATGGAGATTTCCTTTGTATTTGGGAATCAGTTTCAGCCCACGATTCTCTCTCATCCACCTCCCAATTTCATTCCATCTGCTTCTTTAACAACTACAACTGTTACCAGTGATTCTAGCTTTAGACCCACAAATGTCTCGACCAATTACTCCAACAATTTCTCATTTTCATACAAAACAAGACAAACTGCCCTTCTTGATATTCAACAATCATCTGATTTGGACTCGGCTCTTGCAAGGTATTTTTACCCTCTTTCTCGGGTGTCTAAATTGTATAATTACCCTGTGCTTGACATGTGAAGTAGTCTGGAGTACCTTTTTTTTATGCAGTTTTATTGGATTTTCCGAGTGCTCATGAAATTCAAAGCTAAAATTTTAACTGGGTTTTGTAGAATATAATGGATTCCATTAAATCATTTATACGTTTGGGTAATTGGGTGTCTATATTGCTCACTATGTGTTTGCCATGTGGAGTAGTTTACCTTTTTATGCAACTTTATTGGGTTTGCTTAGTGGTCATGAAGTCTGAAGCTAAAATATTTTCTGTTTTTGATAAAATACCCCATGACTTTAAGATATTTAATGCTTCTGCACTTATACTTTTTAATAGTATTTGTTTTTTCAGTTTCAGTTCCCCTCCTTATATCTTCTATTTAGTAATTTGGAATTTTTTTTGATATAATTAAAATCCTCCCTTTAATTGGATCCTCCAATGTATTTTATGATATTTCTGTTTTGTAGGTCAGGAAGGATGTTGAGGGTTCAAGACCTGAATGTTGTTTTGCGTCATTTTGGGAAGTTAAACAGATTAAAGGAGCTTTCTCAGGTCCCACAACTTGAATACTGCTGCATTTTGAAATGATAAGGATGATACAGTTGTTTTCCCTGTATCTATAATTTGTGGAGTTGAACATGCATTTGTATTTAAATTTAAATGAAAATACCATTACTACTTTCCGATTTCAGTTTGTCTTGGCATATTGTGCTTAATGCTTATAATATTTTACCTTTTTTTAAGTTGATATATAGCTCATGTGCACGTCAAAGCTCCTAGTAAATGTTATTTTTTTGGTCTCTAGTAGAAGAAAAAGCTTGTTTGCTCTGGATCCTTTAATGATAAATCAGTTGGTTTCAGTTGTTTAGTTGAACCTGAAGAGAGTTTGGGACTCGCCTTCAGAAATAAAATCCTTTAAAGCTTTGGGAGTGGTATGAGGAAAAAGGTTTCCCCTGTTGATTTGTTAGTGTCATAACAAAAGATTATTTGGCTTTGTGGGTTCTTTGCTATTCTTCGGGGTGCTTGGACGGAGTGCAATGATTGTCTTCAGAGGTTGCTGCTTGCTTTCTCATTTGTTGTGGGACATGATTACTTTTCTTGCTTCTCTGTGGGCCTCTGTGAATGTTTTTTTTAGGGGTTCCTATTTCAGATTTTCAAAAAGATTGTAGGGTTATCCTGCATTAGAGGCTTTGTAATCTTTTACTTTTGTTTTTGTGGTGGACTACTCGTCCTTCTCATCTTTTGAATCTTATCTATCTTCCAATAAATCTTCCTTCTTTTATCAAAAAAGACAAGCGAAATGACAATTCTAAAGGAATAAAAGAAAGAAGCAACTGCACTCTAAATTTTTCTAAATGACGAGTTGAATCCCCTTAACTAGTTTCTAGAATTTGCGTTACTCTGAAGCAGACGAAAAGCTCCTCTCAGTTTCCTGATTTTTTACGAAGTTAAATTAGAGATAACTTGTGATATAATTCTTATTTAGACATTGAAGTAGGTTGTGGATTTCTTATGTCATCTGGGCCAGTGGTCATATCCTACTGAAAAGGTGTTCAATGAAGCCGAATAATTTAATCCTAGATATCCTCATTGAGCTCTCATAATCCTTAAAGTGTTTCTAGAAGGGAGATCTGCACGGTAGTTTTGGATCAAGGGACTATGATCCGGAGCAGGATTTAAAAACATAATAGATTAACTGCCCCCCCCCCCCCCCAAAAAAAAAAATAAAAATAAAAATAAATAAAAATAAAATAAACAAATAGATAATTCTAGTGGCAGACAGTACAACATTGTCATTTAAGAAGCTCATTTCCCTGTAGTTAAATTATTTGTGTTGAACAGTGGAATTTTGGTTGATGAACGATGTGATAATTGCTGCTAAGTTTTCATGATTACATTTGGAAAACCAAGCTCTCATCATGCTACTTAATTTCTTGAACTGTGAGGGTTTCAATTTTCTATATACTAGATTTTCTATTTATTGAAAGTTGTTCTTTTGGTTAAGTTTGAGCGTGTAATATAGGACTACACTCTAAAAGAACATTTGCACCTATTATTAGAACAGTTCCAACAAGGTTTCTTCTTAAAGATTATGATTTTGTAGTCACAATTGATTAGCATATATTTAAGAAATGCATATATTATTATTTGTTACTTTGTTTGATTTTTGTGCTTTTTTACAAGTGATTTGTAAGTTTTTAAAAAGATTCGTTTCACCTCTTTCATGTACAATAAAGGATGGAAGACCTCCATTTTTTTCCTTCTCTCTTCATCTTGGTCTGTCTATTCATCTGTAGTTAGTTCTTGCCCCATCCTTAGGATTAAAGCTTAGTTCGTTGTCTGTATTCCCTTGCCTGTTACTGATGTTAACAATGATTGTATTGTAACCATTGCAGCTTTTTGGTTGGATGCAACAAAATGGGAAAATCAGTTTTGCTTCCTATAGCAGTTATATAAAGCTCATGGGGAAGCGCCTTAATCCTGGAAAGGCGTTAGAAATATATAATAGCATAAAAGTTGAGTCAACTAGGAATCATGTCTCTGTCTGTAATTCAGTACTTAGTTGTCTGGTCAAGAGTGGTAACTTTGAGAGCAGCGTCAAACTATTCCATCAGATGAAGCAAGATGGTCTAAAACCAGATATTGTTACATATAGTATGGTATGTATTCTATTTCGTACATGTTGCTATAAATACCAGTGTAGTGATTATGTACAGAAGTTTTATAAACTTAAATTAATTTATTATTGAACCTTAAGTGCACTGGTGCATTTGTTGACCTCCATAACTAATATTTTTTTGTAATGCTTAGCTACTTGCAGGCTGTTCCAAACTCAAAAATGGCTACTCTAAGGCGTTGGATCTGGTTCAGGAGCTGAAGTATAATGGGCTGATCATGGATAGTGTAATCTATGGGATACTTCTAGATGTCTGTGCTTCAAATAGTCGGTGCGAAGAAGCAGAGAGCTATTTTAACCAGATGAAGGATGAAGGCCATTCTCCTAATGTCTTCCATTATGGCTCTTTGCTCAATGCTTACTCAATAAATGGAAATTATAAGAAGGCCGATGAGATAATTGAAAACATGAAATCTGCAGGGTTAGTACCAAATAAGGTTTGTTTCACGTTTCCTCGTCATTGAAAATCATAATTTTCCAAGCAGTCAAATTTTCATATATTATTTCATATCTATTGAAAATTAAAATAGGTGATAATCATTAGGCCTGAAAACAACATGGTATTATTGGCTGCAAGGCACACATAATCTACCCGTGCCAATCGTTTATGGTTTACCAAAACATTAGGTACACAAGAAATGGAGTATTGAAATACATGAATTGTACTTACAAATTGTTATGATTAACTAATACCCACAAATATATAATGTTTTTATTCTCCACATTCTCATTTTTGACATAGATGGGGGAATATATACATGTGGGTCTGTAGTTTGTCCCTTGAAACTTTGAGCAATCTACCCAAGTCTGCTTACGCTCCATTTATAACTCGGAATGAGACCAATGGACTTATTAAAAAAAACACGAAAGGAAAAGGATTGGGACCAATTAATGTGATTGGAACTATATAGCTCAATAATGTACCATCCATGTACTAAGGTCATAAACCCTATACTTCATATATATAATTCCTTTTGATTTTTCCTTTAACTTTGATATATTGGGATAAAAGATAATTTTGGTTCCTCCTACTAATAAAAAAATAAAATAAAACAACATAAAAAGGTTCCTGTTCACCTTCAAAGGACATGATGCCTTTTTTGCTTATCTTTTGGCCTCGGTCATGGGACTGGTTTGTATAGGGATTGGTGATCTATTTTAAGCATTTATAATCATTTTCTGTGACTTGTTTCTCCTTGTAAGACTTCTTGTCCTCCCCTATCGTGTTTTCTCTTCTTTTTAATAAAAACTTTTTCCTTTATCAAATAGAAGAAGATAAGTTTGGTTCCAATTTATCTTTGTTATGTATCATGACACTCTTTTTCCTCCCTTTCTTCGCCTGTATTGAAAGTGCTCCATTTGGGTTACCGCTCTTGAATGTGTCAAGCTTCTTTCCCAATGTTTGATATAATCCATATGGTTAATCCTTGCAGGTCATTTTGACTAGTTTACTGAAGGTTTATGTTAAAGGAGGTTTGTTCGAGAAATCAAGAGAACTACTAAATGATTTGGATGGTCTGGGCTATGCTGAAAATGAGGTAAACATAATGCAATTGTCTTTTTCATGACCTACTTATGGCTAAAGGGTACACTAACCTTTAAAAATATGTTAGTTAATTTATTTTTATTTGTCGATAACCTTAAGGTCGCTGGTTTCAATCCCCATACTTGGGGCCAAACTTACCTATCAATTTCATATTTTTTTTTATTTTAAATATTCTTAATGAATATATTTTATAAGGAAAATTATTTTCTAAAAGTAAATTTTTAGAGCTTGGGAGAAGCTAGGGGAACTGGGGAAGTTCACATGTATGAATACCATAGTGCTTGTGAGACTAATACCAAATTAGTTTAATGTTTGAATTTTTTTTGGTTTAAACTTATTTTTCTTATCTTGCATACTAACACAATTCTAGTCATGCTTAACTATGCCTTTCTAAACTGGTATTTTAAGTAGCAATTTTTTGTGGCTTATCAATGCAATTTCGTGGTAGATGCCGTACTGTATACTGATGGATGGTCTCGCCAAGGCTGGACATATACAGGAAGCCAAATCAGTTTTTGATGAAATGAAGGGTAAACATGTGAAAACTGGTATGTTTCTGTTAAAGCACAAGGATGTTTGTTATGATATCTTGCTCCGAGTCAGCCCCTGTACCTTCTTTGTCCCTCTCTATATTCATAAAGCAGTTTCATGGATTTATTTCATTGTTTGAGTTAGTATATTGTCTCTTTCTTGTCCTTCTCTTTGGTGGTATGTGCTTCCAGCTCTGGTACATGTTAATGTTTAAAAACGTGTTTAATTTTGGTATATATAGTGGGATTAGCACTACATTTCTAGAGTTCAGTTAGTAACTTTTTTGGGTTGAAAAGGCAAGATGTAATTTAGCATGATTTATTAGCAGTACTTAGGGGGAAGTGGTATTATTAGTGAAGGTACCATGTCAAAGGACAAGGGGTCAAAATAACCACAATATACTTGTTTTGTCATTCGAAATTACAAAAATATTCCTCGATTGAACAATGTTGACTATCCAGTAAACCCACACTCTCTATATTGGCACATATACATACAAATACTCCATACTTATGGTCTAGTTTCTTTGAACTGTTTGTTGATTGATTGACTTTTCTCTATCACATTTCAACGGTCCAATTTTAAACAATCTTGTATTGGTCAAAACTATTTTGTTGATTTTTTAGTTTTAATTTTTTTCGGTATGTAATTAGAGTTTTCCATCATTATTAAAGTGTGGAGTTTGTTTAATTGGGTGTCAGGTTCAGATTATTTATTTTGTTGTCTTTGGGAATAGACCTTCCTATACTAGGTTAAATCTAAAATTTCATATTGGGAATTGAGAGTTATCAGAGCAACACATGTAAAGTTGACCATTTTTATTCCACAGTTGCCCTTCTTTAATATATGGTATGGTCCACAAATCTTTCTTTCTTATTTTGTAAGCGTAATATAGTTTATATCTTTCAAAAGCATAGTAGTTTTATAAAAGTGAGAAACATTTTGGAACGTCCCAAAATGGGAAGGTGGCCACGTAAAATTGGATGGAGGGAGTATTGGGGGCAACACAACAATGAGTACTGAGTAGTTTGCTCCAGGAGCCTAGTGATGAACTTTCTCCGTTTATGCTTTTGAGATTCATTGAAGAGAGAGACAGGTTGCAATAACTATTTGAAGGGACCGTAGTAGTTTGAAATTTAATCACTGTATAAATGGACTCCATCACTGTTTGACGGTTTTCTTTGAAATATATTTTACTTATCAACTTTTTATTTATTTATTTAATTCCTCAAACCCCTTGCGCAAGGGGTAATATTAAAATCCAATATAATGAGTTTTTATATGTTCTTACTTAAACAGAGAACTATACTCCAATATATTGTTTATATTTCACTAATAATGAAGGGATTTATGATACTCCGTTGACAATCACGCAACCAAATGGTCTCTAAAGTAAGATTGACTGCTTGATGCGGTCATTAGAATGATATGTGAGCTATGCGGGTTCCTTTTTGATTGATATATGTGCTGTGCGTATTCCATTGTTTTATAGCTTAGAGCTGCTTGTGGGATATATACTAGCAGAAGGTAGAGATTCTAATTGCTTTGTTGATCCAGATGGCTATTCCTACAGTATTATGATTTCTGCATTCTGCCGATGTGGGCTCCTTGAAGAGGCAAAGCAATTGGCTTGCCAGTTTGAAGCCAAATATGAAAGATATGATGTGGTAATTTTGAATTCAATGCTATGTGCCTATTGCAGAGCAGGAGATATGGAGGACGTAATGAAAATGATGAAGAAAATGGATGAATTAGCAATCACTCCAGATTGGAATACCTTCCATATTCTGATAAAATATTTCCACAAGGAGAAGTTATTTATGCTTGCTTATAAAACATTGGAAGACATGCACAAGAAAGGCCACCAACCAGAGGAGGTAATTTGCACACAAATGTAACTGCCTTAAATAATGCACATTCCCTTTTTTTCTTTTGATAGGTATATCATGCACATTTCTGTGATCTGAGATAATTTCTCTTTCTATAGAAGCAACTACCAGAAGCTTATTTTATCCATGACTTTGCAAGCGAGAAAAATGGGGCGAGCTGGTGTCGGGCCAAGTTTATCACTGTCACCCCCAATATTTGGACTTCCGTAGATAGTTTTTCTTTAAATAACTAGAAGCAAGCCACCATACCCTTACCCTACATAAAAAAAGGAAAATAAAATGAAATAAAAACAATGCTGATGATATCAAGTTGTATTGTATTATGCATATCTGTCAAATTCTAAGTATAACAACCATGTTCTGCAAGCAACTTCTAGCCTTTTCCCTTTGTTCTCCACCTGAAGTCTGTTGAAATACTACTACATTTCAATTACTCAAAAAGCAAAATATCAGGATTCTGTAAGAAAAACCGGTGAAAGAAGAGAGAGAGGCGAAAATGGAAATTAAACTAGCTCAAATGCTTCCAGATTCTTGAACGGATGTGTCATTTGTTCGTCTAATTATTTGTAATCTTCTTCTTCTTCAGTGGTTGAGACTCGATGACCAAAGTATACATGTTCTTTGCTTTCAATTAGCTTCTAAGGAGAGGTCCTTTAAGGTTCTTACAAGTTAGTTACATGCAGGAACTGTGTTCGTCCTTGATTTTTCATCTTGGTAGAACGGGTGCCCATTTGGAAGCCTTTTCTGTGTACAATATGTTGAGATATGGCAAGAGGACAAAGTGCAAGACCCTTCATGAGAAAATTCTTCACATTCTTATAGACGGAAGACTTTTCAAAGACGCGTATGTAGTAGTGAAGGTATGTTGTATTGTTTTATGGAATCTTGGATCTGTGCTTTGCCAAGTTTAGTTACTCTTAAGTATTACTTTATGTTCAGGACAATGCAGGGTCGATTCCACGGTCTGCCGTAAAGAAGTTTGCAACATCGTTTATGAAATTGGGTAATATAAACTTGATTAACGACGTGGTGAAGGATATCCACAGTTCTGGCTACAAGATTGATCAGGTAATTCGTTGATTTGAATTTGCATAAGCAACCTGCTACCTGCTTTCAATTATGAGGCATGGTCGATGAGCATGTAACACATACTACACACCGTGGATCCCAAGTGTATAGAATATAGATGCAGCTAGGAGTGGCAAATGCCATATTTTCCCCTTTGATTTGACCTTTCTATTTTCAATAAAAGTCAAAAGAAAAGAAGACTGTCGTGAGACTTAACCTTGTGAACTTGTTCAGGGATGCTCCTAACTGGAACCAACCAAGATGTTTTTTACTAAAGTACGAGATGAAGCTCTGAGTATCAACATTAAAGGTTGATCCTCCTTTTCTAGACAGAAATAAGTCTAAGAATATTGAACAATGAACATACATGTGTGGCTCAGATGATTGGATTGGCTCAACCTCCGCCTGCCTCCATACTGCCCACATGCAACTTACTCAATGTAGTTTAAGCTTGTTTCCAATCCCCAAATTATATACTTTAAATACTAGCCTTAGCTTACTCTATTACTTGTATTATGCTCAAAATAGTTTAGGTTCTGCCAAGTGAGGGTCAGTCTTAAATTAATCTATGTGAAGCTGCGTTTAGAATCTGTCCAACTCTCTAATTTGTGGATTGGGTTGATTAGAAACAATGAAAGAAACGAAAAACCACAAAACTTAACTTTAATGACATGGCTCTACTGAACACAAACCAGAATCAGTTTATTTGTTCCTCTTTTTCTTTCAGGGATTATTTCAGATGGCCATATCTCGTTATATTGCCCAACCTGAAAAGAAGGAGCTTTTTCTCCAGTTGCTACAGTGGATGCCTGGTCAAGGTTACGTTGTTGATTCATCGACAAGAAACTTAATCCTCAGGAACTCACAAATTTTTGGGCGCCAATTGATTGCTGAGATATTGTCCAAACAGCATATGGTGTCAAAATCTTTAAGATCTCGTGAAATGAAGGATACATGAATATGAAAATGGACAGATCACAGGTACAAATAATCTATCATACCCATTGATTACAAGATAAATGCATGTTATTATACTAGTTGGAAGTATAATGTCTCAAGCCATATCGATATATAAATCATATGCCGCCATCCACCCATGGCCTTAATTTTTGGTTGGGTGGGTGCTTTAACATGCCCTCAGAGCAGACAATTTAGCTAGATGCCAGTTTTGTTGTACGTCCTCCATTATATCCATGTGTTTGGTTTATTCGCTTGAGAGGGTGTGTTCAAAATATAACGCTTATGTAAAACAATTTAAACCTTCTATATTACAGTATTAACATAAAAATAGTATAAACCCTATAGGGCTACACTGCTTAGAAATAATTGATTTTTGGTGGATGTTGCAGTGAAGCTCAATGCATGCTTATGCCAAACTGTCAGTTTTACCGTGATTTGATCAAACTATGACTTTATCTTATTCTTGATTTGTACTCATTGAAATCAAAACTTATTCTTTATTCTCTTGCGTTCCATTACCCTAATATATGGCTTATATTTGGATGAGATTTCTGCAAATGTATAAGTAATTTTGCTATCATATATTATTGGGGTGTAAGCAGAGTCCTTGCCTATAGTTAACTTGGATAACTTGGATCAATTATGACTTGTAACTTGCAACATGTTCAGCTTGAGCACGAAGGTATTACCATATCTGATAGAGACTTTGATATGATATTAATCTGTCTGTACAATGTGATTTTTTCCTTTGCTCTATTATTCTCTCTTTCTCATCTTTTTCATGCTGTTAACATTGAGGTTAGCTTAACGAGAATTGCCAAAGAACTCTTGAATTTGATTTTTTTTAACTACAACAATATATTACACTAATTACAAATACTTTGTAGTATGAAATCTACTAATTAGTATTATCTTTTCTACTAGTTAATATAATGTTTTAAATACTGATACTATTTAGGAAGTAGGAAACTAATATACTACTAGCTATTTAGTATATATTTCCTAAATTCCTAGATAGTATCAATTTCTATATAGTCCTTGTATCTTTCCTTTTCTTGATGCTCCAACCTGACAGGCAAACTACGGGTACATGTTCTGGTTATGAATTTGCTTATATAACCTCATCAGCTATGCGTCTGAACTCTACAACTTTCAACTTGCGTTAAAAAGAAACAAACCCTTGAATTGACTTTATTAGCAGCAACAACTTTATGATAGAAGAAGAGCAAAAGAAACTCTTCAATTGTCATTGAGATACTGCGGCTCAAGTTTTATAACCAAATCTGCAAATATTGTCCATCTGTTTTGTTTTTACATACATGTAACTCTTTGAGAAGCTAATTGTTTTCAGGCAAGAGTTGAATATACTTGGAATGAGAAGCTTCCAATTTAATTTATTTTCCCCCCTTTTTTGTATTGGGTTGCAGTTAGCCATGAACATAAAGTTTCAAGAAGAAATATAGATATTCTAGTTCTGAATGATATTCTGTTGTCCAGTTGGTATATATCTTGGTTATTTCTTCTTATTGTGTAAACATCATCATGATACAATTTGATTGCTCGAGATTAATAGTAAGAAAATCGACAGTAACATATGCTCGGGTGAATTATTATTACTATTTTTTTTCATTAATCATTTCTAAACTATTGTGTGTTTTAAGTTTTTAACGGAGTTGCTGCTGTAGTTTTCATTTTATCAATTGGAGATGGAGATTTTAAAATGACTTGCATTCTGTTTATGAGTTTTTGAAAAGAAAAGAAAAAAATAGAAAACTTAAATTAGAACAGAAAATAAAAGAATAGAAAACTTGAAGTTTTCCTTTGTGTTGTTTCTGAGTTTTTAATAGAAAATTTAAAATTGAGGATATAAGTTGTAATTTAAAATTTATTATATTAAAACTTGAGGATAATATGAGAATTATAAAAATATTATTTATTTTAATTTATTTTTTGTCCAAATCAGGTCAATTTTGGACGGAAAATTTTGGCAGGAAAAGTGGCTAGTTTTTTATACATTTCTTTTCTTTTCCGTTTATTAAAAAACTCAGAAACATAAAAATTGAAAAGAAAATTTAAATTTTTTATTCATTTCTTTTCTGTTCATTTCAAAATTCAAAAACAGAGCGTTAAAGTTAAAATATAAGTTAATTTTTAAGTTGTGATTTATAAGTTAAAGTTTGGTTTTAAGTTGACTTGTAAGTTAGAAATTAAGTTAAAACAAGTTATGAAGGTGTTTAACTCATCATAACTTATAAGTTAAAATCAAATGTAAAGATTACTAAAAAGGACATTAATAAAAGAGGAGCAAAACATAAGAGGATAAAATAAATATTATATTTGGTCAAATTAACTTATTTTAAAATGACTTATAATTCATTTTAAAATAAGTTATAAATCTTGACTTTATTTTTTGACTTAAAATTAACTTATAAGTAAAAAATAAGTTATTTTTAAATAGGGAATAATGGAAAATGACTTATAAATTATTTTGACCAACTTATAAGTCACTGCGGAACATGAAGAGATGTTCAAAAATACAATCATGATATCAATTTTGGTCAAAAATACATAAAATACTGAAGTCGTATAACGACTTCACTCCAATTTATTAAATAGTCTTTGTGTATGCGTGGATATATCATACTCAGAAAATAATTTAGAATTTATATTGATCAAATCTTTATAAAATTATTACATCGTTAAAACTTAAATGTTTAGTAGACCCCATAAAATTATTAAAATTTTATTTTCCAATGCACCAAGTTAAATACAACGAAAACTCGTCTTTCATACTTTTATTATTTTATATTAATTAATTGTATTATATTTAATAAAAATATATTTTATAAAGTGATTTGATATTCTTAATAAATTACACTTCAATAAGTAATTAAAAAAATCAAAATATATATTTAATTTTTTTAAACAGATGGAGAAGTAAATAATATTAAATTTAAAATATCTTAAATTGACTCAAAAACTTATATAAATCTTTTATTTTAAGAGTGATAGTTTATTAGGTGTGTAATCCGAGTCGAGTGGCTAGGTACTCGATTCGAAATCAGTTCGAAATATGATCCAAAGCTCGAAATTGAAGTTGATTCGAGCCGAATCTGATCCATACTCGTTTTTTGTTTAATGATACACGAGTCGAATTCGAGTATGGGTTCGAATATTTCATTTTTTTTCAAACTATACTCGATACCTGCTCGATGGATCATATTCGAATATTGGCATGATTCATACTAACAAGCTAAATATGTGAGGCTCATAAATATCTCATTTTATAAATGAGTCGAGTACTTACGAATTGAATAGGTTTGAAAAATGATTTTTTCGAGTTGGATTCGAATTTGAGCTTTAGTTTGTTCGCTCGTATCGACTCGTTTACACAGTTTATAATTTCTACATACCAGATAAACATATATGACTAAATTGCAAATCTGACCCTCCTATTTGTTATGTTTTTGCTAAACTGTTTCCCAAACTTTTTTTTAGCATAACTGTTCCTCATAGGTGCGTTAGTCATACAAAGGTGTTCTTTACGTGTTCCATAAACTTTTTTAGCATAATCGTTTTCATAGATCGTTAATCATGCAAATGTGTTCCTCTAATTTTTTAACCTATTAAATTTGATTTTTCTCTCCTTTCTCCTCATTTTTTTTTTTTATTTTTAAAATATATGTAAAAAGTATACTCTTCTTCATTTTATTTATTTATTTTATATTGACATTTTGAATTCAATATAAAATATCTTTAAATTCAAAATTAGTATAAATTAATTATTTTTAAACAATATAACTACCAAAATTATAAACTTTACTATTTTTTATTTTATCTAAATGACACTAATAAAAAATAGTAAGGTTTATATAAACTAGTATTTATTTTCATTTTTATTAATTATATTTTTTTCATACCGTTATTAGTACCATTTAGATAAAATAAAAAAAATAGTAAGGTTTATAATTTTAAAAATTATATTGTCTAAAATTAATTAATTTATACTAATTTTGAATTTAGAGATATTTCATATTAAATTCAAAAATTAAATTCAAAATGATAATATAAAAATAAGCAATTAAAAAGAATAATAAGAATATACTTTTTACATAAATTTTAAAAATAAAAAATAAAAAAATGAGGAGAGGAGAGGAGAGAGAAAATCAATTGTTAATAAGTGAAAAAAATTAAAGGAACACATTTGCATAACTAACGCATATATGAGGAACACTTTTGCATTACTAAAGCATCTATGAGGAACAGTTATGCTAAAAAATAAGTTTAAGGAACAGTTTAACAAAAACATGACAAATAGAAGGGTCAGATTTGCAATTTAGTCAAACATATATACTAATAAAAACAAGTGATACCAAGCAAACAATAAGCATTGTGATAATCACCCACCGGAAGCAAATCAGCTCACAACCAACAGCTCCACACACCGAAATTCATCTCTCCAATAATGAACACTCCCTATCCAACGTCCATAACCCCAACCAAAACCCGCATAGGATGGATAGGCATCGGCGTGATGGGCTCCGCCATGGTCTCCCGCCTCCTCTCCGCCGGCTACACCCTCACCCTCTTCTCCCGCACCCCTTCTAAATCCCTCCATCTCCAATCCCAAGGTGCCCGTCTCGCCAATTCCCTATCCGACCTCGCCAAAGTCAGCGATGTCATCTTCACAATGGTGGGACACCCATCAGATGTTCGACAAATTGTCTTACAGAACTCAACTGGCCTCATCCCTCACCTAATCCCGAACACTGTCATAATTGACCACACCAGTAGCCACCCATTACTCGCAAAAGAAATTTATGATGCTGCCCGTGAAAAGAATTGCTACTCGGTTGATGCCCCAGTATCGGGCGGTGATATTGGGGCAAGAGATGGCAAGTTGGCGATTTTTGCAGGTGGGGATTCTGATGTTGTTGAGTGGCTATCGCCTTTGTTTGGTGTGATGGGTAGAGTGACTTATGTGGGTAATGCTGGGAGTGGACAAAGTTGCAAAATTGCAAATCAGATCACGGTTGGAGGGAATTTGCTTGGGTTGAGTGAAGGGTTGGTGTTTGCGGAGCGTGCTGGATTGGATAAGAGAAAGTTTTTGGAGGCGGTGAGGGGCGGTGCGGCGGGAACAATGGTGATGGAGTTGTTTGGGGAGAGAATGATAGAGAGGGATTTCAGGGCTGGTGGGTTTGTTGAGTATATGGTGAAGGATTTGGGAATGGGTGTGGATGTTGTGGATGGGAGTGAGAAAGTGGTGGTGATGCCCGGGGCTGCATTGTGTAAGCAGTTGTTTTCTGGGATGGTTGCTAATGGGGATGGGAAGCTCGGTACACAGGGACTTATTACTGTCATAGAAAGGCTCAATGGCAAATGATATGGTATCTTATTTGAGCTTACTTCTAATGGTATTACGTTACATTTCAAATGTATTTGGTTCACTAAACATATAATTATAATGAATAAAGCAAATCCGAAGGCAAATTATACTAGTTTCTCTTTTGTAGACTTTTGCATTTAGAATGTAATGAGTTCATTGGAGGATATATTGATGTAATATGATTCTCTCTGTAATGATCTAGTACTGACGAGGCATTGTGTTGTGTAACATGATGGGTTCAATTCCGGACCTTTTTATTTGTAGTATCCTGATTTATGTATTGTGTAAAGATAGAAAGCTCGGCAAGGCAAGGAATAACCTTGCTTCTAAAGGCTTTCAACCGGATGGTAAGTCGTACACATCGATGAATTGAAAATTTTGTCATAAAGGGCTACTTGAGGAAGCAAAGGAGCTGCTTGTGGGAATGGAAGCTAATGATTGTTACCAAGCGGTATCACTTACTACACTATTGTCCACGTTTATTTCCAAAGGAAGAGCTGAGGCAAGCTCCATTCTAGAGGAAATGGTTGGCAGGGGCTTCTCCGCAAATGCATATGATACAGTATAACACACGAACGGAATCCAACTATCCTTGGTATGAGGCAAAAGTTCTGGTCTTTGGGGATCCTTAGAAGGCTCAACTGAATAAAGACATGGCTCTAGTCATCATTTGCACAACCAAGTTCAGATCTGCATGAGGCTAGAACTCTGAGCTTTAACCACTGTAAGAGGCAGCTCTAAATAAATTGTATCATGGACAATGATGATCTTGTCAATTGGTGTGTAGGCGCGCAGAGGGAGAACCAGAGAAGTATGGTCAACATTCGGCACTTGCTTTTTGCATTTTGATGATGAAGGTCTATGTCATAAACATGAAAGGAAATTTTAAGACCTTATAATTTTCTTGCTCGAGGTCAACATTACCAGAATTGCAATATCGAGTGTGTTTAACTTTCAAATTCATTTTGAATGTTACAACTAGATACAAACCCACCGCCGGCGGGATTATTTATTTTGTTAATAATAAATTTATACGTGCAATTAATAAATTAAAATATAATAAGAAGATGGTAGATTGTTGTACGATTATCAAATTTTGGTAACATATGTTACATAGAGTTGGGTAAAAGTTTTGTGCACATCACTAAACTCCAGGAAGATACATTTACAAAGTTAGATAGTATTAACAAAGTGCACAAAGTATCAACATAAGGTAGATATAACTGAAAGTAGTATGCACACAAGCCAATCATGTTTGATGATAAATCATATACTTTGTAACAATCTTATTCATTTATTAATAAAAAGTATTAATTTATTAAAGGCTTTTAATTATCTACATGATGCTGTTTTATAATATGTGATAAACCCATAGTTTTAAGCAATGCTTTTAGAATAATGATGATGATCATTCTAATGAGATCTAAATTCTTAGAAAGCTTAAAACTAAAATAGTTCCCAATCATTGGATTACTAAATTGGGGATTAGTGAATCCGGATAGATTGGTACATACGTTCTTTGCTTCATTGGATGAGGATGATTGATCTCGTGATCATTTGTGTGGAGACACTAAAGCAAGTATGTAGAGTGCTTATTAGAGAATAAGTTCATCGAACGTGACTCTCGCTAAGGAATACCTAATGGAGTTTTATTTATGTCGTCGATAGGAATTTCGTAGTGATAGTAGACAAGTAATCCTTGGACTTGAGATCATCATAGTATCTTGTGTATGATGAGTTATACTTTGACTTATTCCTTAGACCCTTAGGGTATATCAAAGGGTATGCTTGGGTATAATAAGTTGTACATGGAGATAATGTATGATCAATAAAGAATCTACCACTTCTAATAAAAGAAGAGAAATGTCTATGTGATTCGATAAATGACAACCCAAGTAGTCCTTTGCGGGCGAATGAAATTAGAAAGGAGTTTCTAATTTGCATTATTTGGAGTTGTGCATTTAAGAGTCGAAATACATATAATTAAATAAAATAAGACTTGACAGGAATTTCATGTCTTATATTTAATTGGGACATTGTATGGTGGAAGGATTGAATTGTCGGTAACTATTTACTCAAAAGTTCTTTTATGATTAATGTTGAAATCTATATTATCCGGAAAGTCGTTGATCGCTAGGGAGGCTTATCCCTATTGTAGAATAAATATTATTTATTTAAATAAATTAATTGTTTAATTTATTTATTTAAATAAGATTAGAATTGTTCTAATTGATTTATTCACAATCGGTTTAATATGGAGAACCTAAAGGGTCACACCATAAAAGGAAGAATAATTATTTAAGAAGTTAATGGCATAATCGTAATAATATGTTAAGTATGTTTAATTTAATCTATGGTGATAGAATAAATTAAATAGCTTAATATTTATTATTTAATATTTTAGAAATATTAAATATAAATTAATAAGAGGAGTCTTATTAATATTATTACAATTATTATTATTTTAATTTCTAAAAGAGTTTAGGAATTAATTTAATATAAGTACTCTCATTTATTCCTAATAAGATTAGGAGGTTAAATTAATTAAAAGTGTTTAATTAATTATCCCTAATAAGATTAGGAGCCTAATTAATTAAAAGAATTTAATTAATTAAATAAAACCTAATTTCTTAATTGTTAAGGAGGGTTGCCCACATCAATAAATAAGAGGAGTCTTATTATGGGTGTAGGGGGTTGTTGACTTTACAACATACGACATAATTCCAATTGTTGGGAGAGTACACCCTTTCTATAGAGATAGAAAAACTAGGGTTTAGCCAACCACCCATCTTCTTGAATCTTTTCTTCTTTTGGTGGATCACCTCAGAGGCCAAACATTTGGGTGGCTAACGTTGATCAAAGGAAGGAACCAAACCCGGTGGATTCAAGATCGAAGCGAGAAAGGATTTGGAGGTGAACTTCACACGAGGAAGCTCGATCTTTGAGGTATGATTTTATTCTTTATCTTTTCGTTTAATTAATAATTGTGCATAAAGGGTGATAAGGGTATATGGTTTGTAAAAATTTTAAACTCGATTTTACACGCTTAGCACTTTTTATGCTGATTTGATGCGTTATGAATATTACAAACCTAACAATGGTATCGAGCCAAACCTTTATGCGAATTATTAATTGTTTGATTTAATATGTATGTTGATATGTGTTTAGAACAATTTAATTGGGCATAATTTTATTATATAAAATTTATTAAAAATAATAATAATAATAATAATAAAAAAATCGAATCGTTTTTTTTTTTTCGCGGATATTAATCATATATGATATGATAATTCACGAATCTTGTTTCTTGTTGGTTCACGAAAAGGAAATCAAGGAGTTACATTAACTAAAAAGCTTATACGGTTTTTTAAAAAAAAAAAAAAAAAGGAAGACCACGTGATACAATATATTATATATATATATATATATATATATATATATATATATATATATATATATATATATATATATATATATATATATATATATATACCGTAACATTTATATATATAAGTATAATATATATATTTTAATAATTTTATAATTAAATAAAAGTTTATTTTAATCTTAAAATAAAAGGTTTATTTTAATATTGAAATAAAAGAGTTTATTTTAATTTTAAAATTGAATATATATATATATATATAATTATTTTAATCTTAAAATAAAAGTTTATTTTAATTTTAAAATAAAAGGTTTATTTTAATCTTAAAATAAAAAATTTATTTTAATTTTAAAATTAGAATTTCATGCTAACTAATTAGAGTTGGAATTGGATTCCATAATAACTAATTGGAGTTGAAATTGGATTTTATTTTTCTAAAATAAAGGAGTTTATTTGTGAATAGGAAGTAAATCCATCTTTCCTTAAATAAAGGAATTTGTTTAGATATGAAATAAGATTTCATATTATTCAAAATAAAAAGAGTTTATTTGTGAATATAGAAAGAGAATCCATGTTTCCTTAAATAAAGGAGTTTATTTAAATATGAAATAAGATTTCATATTATTCAAAATAAAGGAGTTTATTTGTGAATAGGAAAGAAAATCCGTGTTTCCTTAAATAAAGGAGTTTATTTAAATATGAAATAAGATTTCATTATTATTCAAAAATAAAGGAGTTTATTTGTGAATAGGAAAGAAAATCAAGTGTTTCCTTAAATAAAGGAGTTTATTTAAATATAAAATAAGATTTCATATTATTCAAAATAAAGGAGTTTATTTGTGAATAGGAAAGAATATCCGTGTTTCCTTTAATAAAAGATTTTTATATATATGGAATTGGATTCCATAATTAATTAAAATAAAGGAGTTTATTTTGATTAAAATTTTGATTAAAATAAAATAGTTTATTTTATTCAAAATTAGATAAATTAAAATAAAATAGTTTTATTTTGATTTAAATTTGGATTAAAATAAAGGAGTTTATTTTGATTCAAAATTAGATTTTTTATACTAACTAAATTTGCCCATTAAATGATATCAATATATATATTAAATATTTTTATTCATAAGATGAATGTTATTTATTGATGATATATGGTGATGTGTATGATAATAAATGAGATTGATTATGGACTATTGACCAATATGATTGGATTTTATTTTAGTTGGATGCATGAATGTATGGGTTTTATTAAATGGGGATCTGACTACCTCTTTTCTAATTTTTCTTAATGTAAATTCTAACTCCTCCTATGTACTTCCCTCGATCACGATCAAGGTTTCTATTTATTTTAAAATAGTTTTGTAATAGGAATATTTAGAATTAATTTTGAAGAATTAGAGATCAAGGACAATGACTTGAAGACCCGTTTGTAATAGAGGGTTTAAATGTAGTAGTTTTATTTAAATATTATTTCTTGCACCCCTAGGGTTTGACCTTTTGGTTCACTTGGTGGCTCTAGTGAACCAAACTAGAATAAAAGTCCATAATCAATCCGGGTAGAATATAGTATTCTATATATGCGTATGCTTATACTATATATATTATATATTATGCAAACACGCTTCGCATGTTAATTAATACGACGCGTATTTTATATATATATATAAATGCGCTAAACAAGATGAGACAAATTAATAACAAACCCTCAATTTTTATATTAAGTCCTAAGCGTTCAAAGATATTTGGAATATCGAACGTCGCCTTCTAGCATGATAAAATTAATAGAGTATTAAATATTTAATATGAGTTTGTTGTGTCACCACAAGGCAAGTATTAAGTATTTAAGATGTTAATTTATCACATTTGATGCTTATAAAGAAAATTGAACAATATTGTTTTGTTGTGTCACCACAAGGATGATATTTTTCTTTTTTGAATATATGGAGTGTTAGGTCGGACTTAACTTGGATAATTTTGATTCGGATGTGCCACCACTTGATCAAAATAATCTAAGAGGCAAAATACTGAGGAGTTGCATAGTTGATGTAATTGACAAAAGTTGTCTACTATTTATTTATATATAGTTTGTTGTGTCACCACAAGGCTATATACATTTGAAATGGGATCCTTATTCTCACTAGTAAATCTTTAATTAGATTTTTGCGAACTATATAAGTGAGGGTAATATAGTTTGAAGAAAATAGTGGGAGATACCAATTTAAAACAAGACCTAAATTATTTTGGTAATTAATAAAAGAATGTATGTTAAAATGTTGTTAATTACAAATTCATTTACGTAATTTTACAATGTCTAAAATTATCATGAAACATATTAGATGCTAAATTAATCAGATCAAATTAAAAAGATTGGTTAAGGAATTTGAGAATAGTTCTCATAATGAAAAGTTATCTTATGTCCTTAATACGCCTATCCTCGCAATGGTTGCGCATAATGCCTCTAAGGAAGATATTGCTACTTTTAGAAAGTGGCAAGATGATGCATGATTAGCTCAATGCATCATGCTCGCATCTACGAGTGTGAGCTTGATGTCAAGATGAAACTATAGATGCTCCTACTATATTCCCCGCACATCAAGTAGTTGATGGTGAGGAAAGTAGGACCGATAGATATCGAGATATCTAAGGAGCTCTTCCGATCTAGAATGGCCAATGGCACTATAAAGATGCACAAAAAGTTCTAAACATGATCAATTTGATTGAACAATTAGGACAACGAGTTTTGTCATGGATGGAGAGTTGAGCCAAGATTTGATCTTGCACTCACTCCTGGACTCCTTTCATAATTGTTGTGAATTTTTCATATGAACAAGCTAGATATCAGCTTTGCTGATTTGCTTAACATGTTGAAAAATGTTAAGAGTCATTTTCCAACCAAGAAAGACCATGTCTTACTGGTAGGGGCCAAAGGATCTTCTGAAAAGAAGAACGATTCAAAGAAGGTAAATAGAAAGGCGTAAACAAAGGATAATAAGAGCAAAACTGATACGGATAGCAAAGGAGTTTGCTTCCACTGCAATAAGCCTGGACATTGGAAAGAAACTGCGAGAAACATCTTGCAGAGGCTAACCAAAGAAGCTTAGTGAAGTTTCGGTTACAAATATTATTTTGTTCATGGTTGAGATAAATTTTTCTTTAAGTCAATGTTCTACTTGGGTATTGGATACCGGCTTTGGTTATCATAAATATAGATTTATGAAGGGACCAAACAGAAGTAGAAAACTAAACAAATATAAGTAATCCTATGTGTGGGAAATGAAGCAAAGGTTCTTTGCATTAGCCATAGAAACTTATAATTTAACAATGCCTACGGCAAATCTATTAAGTCAATAAGTTGTTATTGTATTCCAATTCTTGTTAGAAACATTATTTCCATTTTATTGTTGGACAATAAAAATTTTGGTATTATAATTAAGAACAATTGTTGTTCTATTTATAATAATAATGTTTTGTATGTAAACCTGAAATATTACTTAATGGATTTTGTGTACTGACTTACGTGAAAAATTATTTTGTAAATTGAACAAACTAGTATAAGAAAAGGAGATAATCATTCAAAGAGTTGAATGTATGTATTTGTTGAAATACAAGTGTGAATTATTTGAAAGGTTCAAAGAATTCAAAAGTGAAACAAATTGGCAAAGTATTAGGATTCTTTGATTGGCTCAAGGAATAAATACTTGTGCAATAAGTTTCTAGATCATCTCAAATGGTTTTCTCATAATGGACACATCCTGATACGCAATAATTTATTGATGTATCTGAAAGGAAAAATCGTACCTATTTGAACATGGTGCGATCCATAATGATTTTACCGACATTCCAAAGATCCTTACGGGATAATGTCCTAGAAATGGTCGCGACATATCTACGAAAATGGTAACCTCAAAATCCGGCCCCAAGACTCCATAAAAGTTATGGGATGGGGAGGATTCCTAATCTTAAGTATGTTAAGATAAGGGTTGTCCAACTTATGTGAAAAGGTTTCAAAGGATAAGCTTGGGACAAGATTTGACATGTACTGATTTGTGGGACATCCTAAAGTAAGTTTAGGGTATATGTTCTATAATTCTACTTAGCAAAAGGTGTTTGTTACGAAAACACGCCTTCTAAGATAAAGGTGTTTATCATTGAAGGGCTAGTGGGAGGATAATAGATCTTGAAGAGTTCAAGAACCACAAAATACTATAAGTCAAATAAGAGGAACGTGTAGATAGACCTATTATACCACAACTGAATCGTAAATCGGAATAGTACCAAAGATACCTAGGAGGTATGGATTCATCATGGATGATGATGATGAGGTATGCACATCATAGAAGATGATGATCCGGGAGTTACACGCGATGATGTAAGACTTCTAGTGTGTACAAAAGGGTTAGTGGGAGCGCTGTAGTGAAATTTCTAGTATTATATGTTGATATACTACGGATGAGGAATAACATACCAATGCTACAATCAAGAAAGATAAAGTTGTTTTCTAAACATTCCTCCATGAATGATTTGGGAAGAGTATCTTAATTGGGGATATAAATCTATATAGATAGATTTAAGAGGATGCTCGACTTAACCCAAGGAACGTATATTCATTTGATGCTAAAGTCGTTTAGCATGGCAAACTCAAGAGATGTCTCATGTTGATGAGCCATGGAGTGTATCTCTTAATAGTCCCCACAGACTCCTGAAAAGAGAGATCGCATGAGTGACTATCATGTATGCAATGAAATATACAAGATCTAATGTTGATTGATCATATTCTGGAGAAGATCACTGTAAGACAGTGAAAAATATCTTAAAGTTCTTAACCGGCACTAAGGATGTGATCATATTCATGGTGGGTCTAAATTAAAACTAGAGGGCTTAATGAGACTCAAGTTTTTCGAGACGCACTCAAGACGACAGATAAATCCACTTTAAGGTAAAAGGTTACCTTGAGCGATTGGTGCGTTGAATTGGAAAGGTTCCAAACAAAGAAAGAGTTCTTTGGTTTAGTGATAAAGACAAAGTATATAGCTATAAATGGCTCGCAAGTTGATTGTTTGGATTAAAAGTTCATTCTGTAACTAGGAATAGTTCCTAAGTCTCATCTTGGATCTAAACATGTGTTGTGGCACTTTCAATTGATTATTAGAATCATTGAAAGATGGGAAATCACTATAGAGATAGTGGACTCTCATGAACAACATTACATATCCATTAACTAAAGCTTATCCAACAAAGCAGGATAATCGTCACTTAGAGAAGAAGAGTATGAGATACCATGACGATTGGCTTTAGTGCAAGTGGGAGATTGAAAGTAGTATGCACACAAAGCCAATCATGTTTGATGATAAATCATATACTTTGTAACAATCTTATTCATTTATTAATAAAAAGTATTAATTTATTAAAGGCTTTTAATTATCTACATGATCTTTGTTTTTATAATATGTGATAAACCCATAGTTTTAAGCAATGCTTTTAGAATAATGATGATGATCATTCTAATGAGATCTAAATTCTTAGAAAGCTTAAAACTAAAATAGTTCCCAATCATTGGATTACTAAATTGGGGATTAGTGAATCCGGATAGATTGGGTACATCGTTCTTGCTTTCGTTGGATGAGGATGATTGATCTCATGATCATTTGTGTGGAGACACTAAAGCAAGTATGTAGGTGCTTATTAGAGAATAAGTTCACTAAACGTGGCTCGCTAAGGAATACCTAATGGAGTTTTATTTGCTGTCAATAGGAATTTCAGTAGTGATAGTAAGACAAGTAATCCTTGGACTTGAGATCATCATAGTATCTTGTATATGATGAGTTATACTTTGACTTATTCCTTAAGACCCTTAGGGTATATCAAAGGGTATGCTTGGGTATAATAAGTTGTACATGGAGATAATGTATGATCGATAAAGAATCTACCACTTAATAAAGAAGAGAAATGTCCTATGTGATTCGATAAATGACAACCCAGTAGTCCTGGGCGGCGCTAGAATGAAATTAGAAAGGAGTTTCTAATTTGCATTATTTGGAGTTGTGCATTTAAGAGTCGAAATACATATAATTAAATAAAATAAGACTTGTGATAATTTCATGTCTTATATTTAATTGGGACATTGTATGGTGGAAGGATTGAATTGTCACGGTAACTATTTACTCAAAGGTTCTTTTATGATTAATGTTGAAATCTATATTATCCGGAAAGTCGTTGATTCGCTAGGGAGGCTTATCCTATTGTAGAATAAATATTATTTATTTAAATAAATTAATTGTTTAATTTATTTATTTAAATAAGATTAGAATTGTTCTAATTGATTTATTCACAAAGGTTTAATATGGAGAACCTAAAGGGTCACACCATAAAAAAGGAAGAATAATTATTTAAGAAGTTAATGGCATAATCGTAATAATATGTTAAGTATGTTTAATTTAATCTATGGTGATAGAATAAATTAAATAGCTTAATATTTATTATTTAATATTTTAGAAATATTAAATATAAATTAATAAGAGGAGTCTTATTAATATTATTACAATTATTATTATTTTAATTTTTAAAAGAGTTTAGGAATTAATTTAATATAAGTACTCTCATTTATTCCTAATAAGATTAGGAGGTTAAATTAATTAAAAGTGTTTAATTAATTATCCCTAATAAGATTAGGGAGCCTAATTAATTAAAAGAATTTAATTAATTAAATAAAACCTAATTTCTTAATTGTTAAGGAGGGTTGCCCACATCAATAAATAAGAGGAGTCTTATTATGGGTGTAGGGGGTTGTTGACTTTACAACATACGACATAATTCCAATTGTTGGGAGAGTACACCCTTTCTATAGAGATAGAAAAACTAGGGTTTAGCCAACCACCCATCTTCTTGAATCTTTTTCTTCCTTGGTGGATCACCTCTGAGGCCAAACCATTTGGGTGGCTAACGTTGGTCAAAGGAAGGAACCAAACCCGGTGGATTCAAGATTGAACGAGAAAGGATTTGGAGGTGAACTTGTACCTGAGGAAGCTCGATCTTCAAGGGTATGATTTTATTCTTTATCTTTTCGTTTAATTAATAATTGTGCATAAAGGGTGATCCGGTTATATAGTTTGTAAAAAATTTTAAACTCTGATTTTACACGCTTCCGCACTTTTTATGCAATTTGATTGCGTTATGAATATTACAAACCTAACAATAACGTATAATAGAATTAACATAGTCAGAACATTTATCAAACCAATATTTTTCGCTGTCAGATTTTACTTTTTGGCGGCATTTTTTGCAGGAATTGTATAACCAATTGTATTCGGTTTCTATACACAGAATAAAAGCAAGTACCACACTTTGACTTTTGGAGTTTAAATAGAAATTGAGCAACAGAATATAAGATAATGTTGTGAAAGAAGTAAGGTGTTTTAAAAATGGTTTTACCTGTGTTGAATCCCGTATCTCATCAAGAGTTTTTCTATCACAGATTTAGAGGAATTCATCTGTAATAGATAATGTGTTATGGCTGGATAAATGATTTATTGTAGTTTTATTATTTGTTGCATCACAAATGTTGTTAGACAACAGTGAGAGTATTTAAAGGGGAAATTATCTTGTAGTAGTAATAGAATTTAATAAGGGATCAAATAAGTATGCAATATACCTATTTTTAAAAGTAACAACTTCAGGGAATCTGCATTTATAAGAAGTCTCGAACCAAACATTGAGTTTGACAACATTGGTGTACATAGTTAATGGCAGATGTTGTATAGCTAATAATCATATGTTTTGGAGAGATATTTTTCATTGAAATAAAAGTGATAATACATTTCCAGAACTTGATTTTTTCAAACTGTAAAACAATTATAATGTTATTTTGGTTTTCTGTTTCAGTAAAGGAACAAATCTAGTTTGCAAAGTCATCCCACAAGGTGCAACTCAATACATTATGACTATAAGAAAAATATAATGTAAGAGTAATTTAAATGATCATAGTTATTAATAAAAGTAGTGTTAATACAGTTTAAAAAGTTATTTGTTATCAGTTAATTCAATATTAACTCTCTTGCTCTGTTTACCATTGTTTATGTTGACTTCTAAACTTCCTATCGCAGTTAGTTGTCTAATAACATTTGGCAACAAAATTATGTAGGTAAATAAAAAATCGTATGTAAAAACTTGAAGGAGTAATTATTGTTAAACATACCAACTAGGTATGAATCATCAACCAGTGTTAATAGTATTTGATAGTATGGAGTGAATTGAAATTTATATGTATGAATGGGAGCCTAATCTAACTCTTGCAGTGAGGTGGAATACAGAAAATTAATTTTGTATGGATGTTGAGTAGCTCTGAAAGAACCACCGTTCTGATTGACAACAAAATTAGTGATTATAAAATCTTTTTGTTCCTTGACTGTTGTTTGAAATTTAGTAAAAAGTGACCTTTTGATACTCGCTTGTATTTTGGCGTCCTATAAAATTATAATATGCATATGGTAAGATGTTGTAATTTAAGATGCCATAATTTTAAAATATTGTAATTTAGAGTTGCGTATGTGTGTATATATATATATATATGGGATATGATCTATAGTAAGTATTTGCTGTGGATCAAAATTGAAAAAATACCATTATATTCGTTCATTCCATACATCAAGAGCGCAGATTAAAAATTATAGCCTTACACCAATTCGTCTGGTTTACCCTGAAAATACATATAGCACATACGCTAGTTCGAGTAGTGTAACTGAGAAAAAGAAATATTGAGACAAAATTGCCCTCGTCTTACGCTAGTTGAGATTCAAACCCATTTCATACCTGCGATTCTTCTTCAAACCCATTTCAACTGCGATTCTTCTTCAAACCCTTTTCAAACGCATGCGAATGAGCAGCAATTTCAGATCCGCTACCCCCTGCGACTGATGTCCCCCCTGCGACTAATGCGATTTAAGTTCCTAGACGTATAAACTGCTGCGATTTCGAACCCTAAACCCTGCTGCGATTTCGATTTCGAGCAAACACTTTTTATGCAAACCCTTAAAATCAAGCGATTTCTGACAGATTGCGAGCTTCTCTCCTTTTTCGTGCGATTCATCTGTCAAATCGTCAAAACCCTGCTGCGATTTCTGACCGATTGACCAGGTATTTTTGCTTTTGTATATTTCCTGAATACAATTTCTTCATTTAGTGTTGTTTTGATCTCTGATACTCCAAAAATTGGCTGAACCCTTGTATACAAGCATTGACAGTTTTTCAAACACAGCCCTTGTAAACAGCCCTTGTATTCTCATTGCTTTGAGGCTCAAACCCTAGAATGTGAACTTTAATGCCATTGTATATTTGTATTCTCACTGCTTGGTTATATTTTTTCATTTTTGCTCATATCCATTTTTGATGGGAATTTTTATATATTATTTAATACTCGTCATTTTGATGAATGTGTAGGAAACATATGGATATTAATCCCGGACATGCTAATCCTATTGTGTTATGGGACCAAGAAAATCACGTATCGTCGGACTTCTGGCAAAATATTGTGAGTGTATTAATGTATAACAACTTTCATTTTGTTAAACATTTGTTACAAATATTCATGTTGTGACGATTTATGTTTTTATGTTGTTGGACGTGTAGGATAGGGGTGTGTTAAAAATTTGTCAAATGTCTGCAAAATTAACTGAATGGAACTTGACTGAACAACAAGAATATTTGCTGAAACAAGTAGGTTTTGGTATATTTTGTCATCAAGCTATAGTGTCAAAGATTGATGCATTTCTTGTATCTGCTCTAGTTGAACGTTGGAGAAGTGAAACAAATACGTTTCACTTAAATTGTGGAGAGATTAGCATTTCTTTAGAGGACGTAGGATTTTTATTTGGGTTGCCCGTATTAGGAAAAGCCTTGACTTGCGGAGAATTAGAAAATCCCAAAAGTTATTTTATAAGGGTTTTTGGGCAACAAGTTGTAGTAGATGAGTGGGAACAATGCTATAAAAGGGGGGCATAAGTTTGCCCTGGTTAAGACAAAGATATGGTGAACTACCCGGTGATGCTACTCCAGATGATGTCATAAAACACACTAAAGCATATCTGTTGTACTTGTGTGGCGCTATTTTGTTTCCAACCAAGTGTAAAAATGTTGTGCATCCTAGATATTTGTTGTTATTAGAAAGATTGGAAGACGTAGTTACATATGCTTGGGGGCAGTAGTTTTAGGGCATTTGTATAGGCGTTTGCATGAGGCTACTCGCAAAACAACGAAAAAATTCGCAGGTTGTGCAACCCTTCTTATGATGTGGGCTCATGAACGGTTCAACATTGGTCGTCCTACCCTAATCCTATGTCCCAGAAGTTGATACCTAGGGTATTATCTTGGGCATACTCCTCTTTTGATCCTGATTCAAAACAATATCAACGCCTTAAAAATCCACATCACCATCTTCTGTTTTACCGATGAAAGTTTGATAATATGTTGGACACAGATGGGGTGTGGCGTCCATATCAGTTATTTGATAGATGTTTGTCTTGGGATTTTGAGGCAAGGTTAGGTGGAGCCGCTCGTATACCATTGATACATTACGACATTGTTGAGTTCCAAATGCCTGACAGATTTATGAGGCAATTTGGATATTTGCAGTCGTATCCATCTAATGCTGAAAATATGGTGGAATTGTGGAAGGAACATAAATTATTTGAGAGAATAAATTTTGAAAATCATAGGGCCAACTATATTCGATTGTGGGATGCATACATGGAGAGTTTAGAAGGACAAGTGTTGGAGGCTTTGCAACATATATCTACTGCGGATTATATGACGTGGTATAGAGAAATTACTCGACGACGGATACACCATATTCGACCCTTTAGGCGTCAAGGGGAAGATTATGAGCCACGGGTATTCATTGACCAATATGTGGCTGTAAACACTGTAAGTTATTCAATTTATAATATTTATTAATGTTTTTGTTTTAATAAAACTGATCTTGTTTATTAATATAATATTTTTATTTAATTGTAGATTGAGAGTGCAAAAGTTATATTTAAAAAGTTGTTGTCAATTGGACATCCACCTGAGTTAAGACCCATGTATGACACATGGTTTAATACATTATACCAGCCGTTCATGAATGACTATAGAGGGGTTCCAATCAATCCAAATCCAACGCAATCTCAAGTTGGGCAGATGGAGATTGACATGACAGGATCCCCACCTATAGTTGGGCAGATGGAGATTGACATGACAGGATCCCAACCAACAGTTCAAGAGACTCAACCTAGCGTTGGCCATTCTAATCGACATAGTAAGAAAATGCCAGCTAGAAGGATCGAGGGAACAAAACACACTCACTTTTTCAAGTACTTAAAGATGGAAAAAATCAATTGGCTAAATCATCATTGGTTTAGTCCAACTCACAATCCATCAGACTTTCCTCATAGCCATCCAGAAGGTCTATACAAGTTTGAATTTAAAGATGTTAACTGTTTGAGACCCAATGGTTGGTTATGGGAACATGTCTTAGATGCTTATTTGTTGTTGTTGCGAGACAGAGAAGCTAAAATGTGTAAAGAAGGTATCCAAAGATGGGCTCGATTTTATTTCATGCCAACCTACTTTGCGTTGTTAGGTACCCAAAACTTACCAAGTGCCGGAGTAGACATGCCAACCATACGAAAATTTCTAAGAAGTTACATCAATCCTACAGTTGGTGCCCCAGTACATGAGTGTGATTACATATTCGTTCCAGTCTTCAACGAAACCAACAGTCATTTTTGCTTGTTTATTTGGAGTGTCAACAAGTGGAAAGTAATGCTACTTGACCCACTTTATGATGACAAACCATTAATGTCATTGTCACAATTATACCAAAACTTCTTTGCGGTTGTGGTGAGTTTATAAAAATATTTATTGTTTTTCATGTCATTACAGGGACATGTAATTTCTTCTACTTTGGACTTATAAGTAATGGGTTTCTGGTTTATAGGTGGAGTTAATTCCTTTGCTGCTTCGTCAGGCAAATCCTACAGCAAAGTGGCCAAAATCGAAGCCGAAGGTTGAAGTCTGTGTGAATAGACCAAAACAATGGAACGCAGACGATTGTGGCATATATGTTGGAAAGTACGTGGATTTCTTTTTGCACCGTATAAACATAATGGAGGAACCGAGGTGAACTCTTAACGAGGCGTATAATTTTAGATTTAGAATAGCACATGAGCTTAGGATGTGCAAAGCTAGGGACATTCCTGAAAAATATATGTAGATTTGGATTCAAATTAGGACTAGTGAATGTATATTTGACTAACTTTTGTAGTACGTTGATTTAGTAACTCGGTTACTAGTTTCAAAATGATTCAATATTTTGTATGTACGCGATTGTGGGATGTTTACTAGTTTGTGTTTTTCTAGGCTTGCAGCTATGGGTGATTCTGGTATGGCTTTCTGTCCCCCATTGGTGACAGTTTAAGTTAGAGGATAAGTATATCATATTTCTATTAACAAGTTATGTATTTTTTCTGTCCCCCATGTGTTTGTTAGGTCCGTGATGTACATGGGTGACACGGGCCCTTGGACCCTTGGTGCCTCTTCATTATTCATTAGATCATGTCCAGAACAAACGTTATTCATGGTCCGTGATGTACATGGGTGACAGGGCCCCTTGGACCCTGTGTGCCCCATGGGTAATCTATAGCATGTTTCTCTATCATTTTGTAATATGGATTTACTTGCTTTTTAAGTGTAAGGAGATATCACCATATATTGCACTTTTAATTAGTTTTTTATTTTTCTTCCAGGATGTGCTAGAGCTAAAAATGGTACTGGAAAAACAGCTGCCTTTTGCATTCCTGCATTGGAAAGGATTGATCAAGACAACCATGTGATTCAAGGTTTCTATCTTACCATCCTATAGTTTTTTTTATATATATCCGTGGTGCTCAGTTTTTTCAATTGGTTACTATATGATTCTGCTCAAGTGTTGTACTTCTGAATTCTGGAAAAGAGTGTGCCTATATTGTAAATTGTTACAACTTACAAATATATATTTGGGAGTGGATATTGGACTCCAAGGATGGCATGAACAGCATTTGGTTTCTATATTTGATTAAGCTTTTATATGAGTTTTGTTATCTATGTTCTTGTTTTGGGGAAGTTTGTCTGTTTGAATTTATATTATTTGGATTGTGTTGCTTTCGGCTACTTGGTTTATCTGACAACATTCCTGTCAACATTCCCTTCTGTTGTCTATCTGACAACATTCCTGCAGGCATACAGGGAGCTAGTTGCAGCACGTTCATGAAAACTGCAAAAAGATTGTCAATTCAAATGGATTCAGGCATCAATAGTGTTGCAAGGTAAACTAAATCTCATTTATTCAACATTGTGCATCTTTGATTAGCTGCTTAAGAAATTATTATGAGCCTTTTGATCCCACTTCAGATTTTCGGATAATATCTTCTTAGAAATATGTGCAAATTTTTTAATTTTTTCCCGTACGAGTTTTTTTGTTCATTACAGGTATTGGGAGTGCTGAACATGGTGTATATTCTTCAAACCAGACAAAGTATATGGCAGCATGCGAAGAGAAGCTTCTTGTCTAAGAATTCAGCGAGATTTACGCATGCATCTTGCTAGGAAAGCTTACAACATATTGTGCTCACCTGCTGTCTCTATTCAGACAGGTGTGCGTGGGATGACTGCACGTAGTGAGCTTCGATTCAAGAGACGGACACGAGCTGCAATTATTATTCAGGTAAAATTATTTTGTCCAATAATAATTAGGGAAGCTCTTCAGTAATGCTAATACTAAATTGAAGGTGGTCACTTTTTTCTTAATGCTAATACTGTATTGTTTTTAGATAAATCCAATAGTCAATTTATACCTAGTCAATACTTCATATAAATATTTGTTTAAAACTCATGTTTTATTTTCCTAGCTAATGCTGAATCTTTTATTTTGAGTTATAATGACTTTAATTCTTTTCTTCAGAGCCATTGCCGTAAATTCTTGGCTCGACTGCACTATTTGGAGATGAAGAAAGCTGCACTTACCACTCAATGTGCATGGAGAGGAAAAGTTGCTCGTAAAGAATTGCGGAAGCTTAAGATGGTGACTTATTTAGTTCCTCCTGCCTATGCCTCTTATTTAATATTTCCCTTTGCTTTTCAATTGGGGCCAGTTCAACTGAGAATGATTATTCTCTTTTTGTAATTTTTCAAGTTTTTAATTACAACCTTGTTTGTTGCTGTAAGTTTTAAATACACCCCTTTTTGGTTTAAAATTATATTGGTAATTGGTTGGAATCCATTATGAAGCAGTTTCCTGCAAGAAAAAATGGCACATATGTTTTACCCAATGTACATTTGGCGTGTTCGGTGGCTGTTTTATTTTTTCCCCTCTTTTCCGTATGGCACAAGTTCATGTTTACAGTTAGCTATATTTTAAAGGAACTCTCAATATGAATATTTCTACTTGATAATGTCAACTAAATCGTTTTACTTGGGGAGTTTTAAGTTATATTTTTTTAACCACCATGCCTCAAATTTAGGATTTGTGCGAATCTGACAACTAAATGATTATCTGAGTCAGACGCATGCGTAAACAAATTGCAAGTAAATAATTAACAGATTGCAAGTAAATAAAAATCATTCTGATAAATCAAAATATGTAACCAAAAGTAAATAGTTTTGCCATTATATAATCATTAAACCACATATTAAGATAAATTCAAACACCCGGTTTTTCTTGACCCAAAATTTTGTAGTGGTTCCGCTTATCATGATTGGTCATCATATTGCATATTGCACACTTTCTCAATTGTTTACGACTTGCAGCCTCTTCGATCCCACCCTTTATTTTTGTTGCTTTTTTTCGTCTCTTTGTTTGCGAACAAATAAGATCCAATAACAGCTCTTCTTCAACGGGCTGATCATCATCTTCTCAAATATCAGGAACCTCTTTTACGCTATTTTCATCAGGGTCAAATTTCTCAACGATGGGTTGATTGTCAATGCACAATTGTACGATATGCTTAAAACCATTAATTGAGCATGATCCTGTAGAAGCTAATCGCAAGAGCAACGTCACCAAATAATTGTAACGTATCGTCTGAGATTCCTTGTAGTTGGACATTTCAGTCAAAATCTTTGGTAATTCAGCGTTCACTTTATTACCATCTCTACACCACCGCCTTAACACGTATTTATCAGGTATTTTTTTTGTACTTTTGGCAATCATATGCCTTATTATGTGTTTACAAAGCATACCAGAATGTTAAAATTTTTTACAATTACAATTTATATCTCCAGTTTGAACATTACTAACAACAGTAACGTACCTATTTGATTCTTCGTTGTCGCTTGCCTTGCACAATGCATACGACTTGTATCCGCTGTTGTTAGATGTTGAAGCTTTTGCATTATGTACTTGTGAGATTTTATTATCTCAATCTGAAAGCGTCTGAACATCTCCTTTGTATAAATATTTGCTCCATGTGTTTCAAATGGTGATTCAAGAGTCATATTTCGGGTCCGATGACAAGTTACGTAGTCAACTTTTCTCTCTCTCATGACCTGCTTCTCAAGTGCTTTTTCTGTATTTACGATAAATTCCTTGATACTCGTTGTCACATTCACAAATTCATCGAACAAACTGTTCATTCCCTCACTCCTGGATGTAGTTGTCATTCCTGCTGCAAAAAAATTCTTTGTGTACGCCTTGATCCATTTGTGCTTAACCTCATAAAGTGATTGGAGCTAATCATGATCATGCAGTTCGTAATCTATCATCAACTTTTTGAAAGTAGTATGCACACAAGCCAATCATGTTTGATGATAAATCATATACTTTGTAACAATCTTATTCATTTATTAATAAAAAGTATTAATTTATTAAAGACTTTTAATTATCTACATGATGCTGTTTTATAATATGTGATAAACCCATAGTTTTAAGCAATGCTTTTAGAATAATGATGATGATCATTCTAATGAGATCTAAATTCTTAGAAAGCTTAAAACTAAAATAGTTCCCAATCATTGGATTACTAAATTGGGGATTAGTGAATCCGGATAGATTAGTACATCGTTAACTTGCTTTCGTTGGATGAGGATGATTGATCTCGTGATCATTTGTGTGGAACACTAAAGCAAGTATGTAGGTGCTTATTAGAGAATAAGTTCATTTGAAGCATTAGCCGCTAAGGAATACCTAATGGAGTTTTATTTGCTGTCGATAGGAATTCTATAGTGATAGTAGAATACAAGTGATCCTTGGACTTGAGATCATCATAGTATCTTGTGTATGATGAGTTATACTTTGACTTATTCCTTAAGACCCTTAGGGTATATCAAAGGTATGCTTGGGTATAATAAGTTATACATGGAGATAATGTATGATCGATAAAGAATCTACCACTTCTAATAAAAGAAGAGAAATGTCCTATGTGATTCGATAAATGACAACCCAGATAGTCCTTGGCGATGCAGAATGAAATTAGAAAGGAGTTTCTAATTTGCATTATTTGGAGTTGTGCATTTAAGGATCGAAATACGATATAATTAAATAAAATAAGACTTAATGATAATTCCATGTCTTATATTTAATTGGGACATTGTATGGTGGAAGGATTGAATTATGCAGTAACTATTTACTCGAAAGGTTCTTTTATGATTAATGTTGAAATCTATATTATCCGGAAAGTCGTTGATCATAGGGAGGCTTATCCCTATTGTAGAATAAATATTATTTATTTAAATAAATTAATTATTTAATTTATTTATTTAAATAAGATTAGAATTGTTCTAATTGATTTATTACAATTAGGTTTAATATGGAGAACCTAAAGTGGTCACACCATAAAATGAAGAATAATTATTTAAGAAGTAAATGGCATAATCGTAATAATATGTTATGTATATTTAATTTAATCTATGGTGATAGAATAAATTAAATAGCTTAATATTATTATTTAATATTTTAGAAATATTAAATATAAATTAATAAGAGAGTCTTATTAATATTATTACAATTATTATTATTTTAATTTCTAAAAGAGTTTAGGAATTAATTTAATATAAGTATTCTCATTTATTCCTAATAGGATTAGGAGAAAAAATTAGTTAAAGGAGTTTAATTAATTATCCCTAATAAGATTAGGGAGCTTAATTAATTAAAAGAATTTAATTAATTAAATAAAACCCAATTCCTTAATTGTTAAGGTGGGTTGCTTGCATCTATAAATAAGAGAGTCTTATTATGGGTGATATGGGTTGTTGACTTTTACAAGACGTAATAATTCCAAGTTGTTTGAAAGTACACGCTTTCTATAGAGATAGAAAACTAGGGTTTAGCCAAACACCCATCTTCTTGAATTTTATTCTTCTTGGTGGATGGATCCTCTGAGGCCAAACATTTGGGTGGTAACGTTGATCGAAAGGAAGGAACCAAACCCGGTGGATTCAAGATTGAGCGAAAGGATTTGGAGGTGAACTTGTGCACCCAGGAAGCTCGATCTTGAGGGTATGATTTATTCTTTATCTTTTCGTTTAATTAATAATTATCATAAAGGATGATCCAGGGTATATGGTTTGTAAATTTTTAAACTCGATTTTTACACGCTTCAGACTTTTATGCAATTTGATTGCGTTATGAATATTACAAACCTAACAGTGGTATCAAAGCCAAACCTTTATGCGAATTATTAATTATTTTAATTTGATATATATATTGATATGTATTTAGAATAATTTAATTGGGCATATTATTGTAATATAAAATCTGTTATTAAAAAAAAAAAAAAAAACGTGAATAAGCACGGAAATTGAGATTCACAAAAACGGCAGAAGCTTAGTTAACAGGTTTCATTTTTTTTTTTTCATGGCAACACGGTAGCTTCAAAAAAAAAAAAAAAAAAAAAAACATGAATTCCGTGCACATGCAAGTCTCCCGAAGTCAGCAACTTGAATTTTTTTTTTTGCAGTACCGTATGATATATTAAAATACCAAGTGGTATGCTTGATTCATTTTGGCAGGTTCTATATATATATATTATATATATATGACATATACCGTATAATATATATTTTAATATATACGGATATTTATATATATATATAAATAAAAGGGTAATATAATATATATATATATATATTAATTATTTTATAATTAAAATAAAAATTATTTTAATATTAAAATAAAAGGTTTATTTTAATCTTAAAATAAAAAGTTTATTTTAATTTTAAAATTAAATTTCATCTTAACTAATTAGAGTTGGAATTGGATTCCATGATAACTAATTGGAGTTGAAATTGGATTTTATTTTTCCTAAAATAAAGGAGTTTATTTGTGAATAGGAAAGTAAATCCATCTTTCCTTAAATAAAGGAGTTTATTTAGATATGAAATAGGATTTCATATTATTCAAAATAAAGGAGTTTATTTGTGAATAGGAAAGAAAATCCGTGTTTTCTTAAATAAAGGAGTTTATTTAAATATGAAATAAGATTTCATATTATTCAAAAATAAAGGAGTTTATTTGTGAATAAGAAAGAATATCCGTGTTTCCTTTAATAAATTTTTTTTTTTTAACATGGAATTGGATTCCATAATTAATTAAAATAAAAGAGTTTATTTTAATTAAAGATTTTTTTTTATATGGAATTGGATTCCATAATTAATTAAAATAAAGGAGTTTATTTTGATTAAATTATTTTGATTAAAATAAAATAGTTTATTTTATTCAAAATTGGATAAATTAAAATAAAATAGTTTTATTTTGATTTAAATTTGGATTAAAATAAAGGAGTTTATTTTGATTCAAAAATTAGATTTTATACTAACTAAATTTGCCCATTAAATGATATCAATATATATATTAAATGTTTATTATTCATAGGATGAATGTTATTTATTGATCGTATGATGATGTGTATGATAATAAATGGGAATGATTATGGACTATTGACCAATATGATTGGATTTTATTTTAGTTGGATGCATGAATGTATGGGTTTTTATTAAATGGGGTCTCACAGATTTCGCCTTCTCTAATTTTTTCTTAATGTAACTTCTATCTCTCTCCTATGTACTTCCCCTTGACTGCTGATCAAGGTTTCTATTTATTTTAAATAGTTATGTAATAGGAATATTTAGAATTATTTTAAAAAATTAGAGATCAAGGGACAAGAAGCGCTTGAAGACCCGTTTGTAATGGAGCCCGGGTTTAAATGTAATAGTTATATTTAAATATTATTTCTTGCACCCCTAGGGTTTGACCTTTTGGTTCACTTGGTGGCTCTAGTGAACCAAACTAGAATAAAAGTCCATAATCAATCCGGGTAGAATATAGTATTCTATATGTGCATGCTTATACTATATATATATTATATATTATGCAAACATGCTTCGCATGTTCATTAATATGACGCGTATTTTATATATATATGTAAATGCTTGTATTAAACAAGATGAGACAAATTAATAACAAACCCCTCAATTTTTATATTAAGTCTAAGCGTTCAAAGATATTTGGAATATCGAGCGTCGCCTTCTAGCATGATAAAATTAATAGAGTATTAAATATTTAATATGAGTTTGTTTGTGTCACCACTGAAAGCAAGTATTAAGTATTTAAGATGTTAATTTATCACATTTGATGCTTATAAAGAAAATTGAACAATATTATTTTGTTGTGTCACCACAAGGATGATATTTTCTTTTTGAATATATGGAGTGCTAGGTCGGACTTAACTTGGATAATTTTGATTCGGATGTGTCACCACTTGATCAAAATAATCTAAGAGGCAAAAGAAAAGGAGTTGCATAGTTGATGTAATTGACAAAAGTTGTCTACCTATTTATTTATATATAGTTTGTTGTGTCACCACAAGGCTATATACATTTGAAATGGGATCCTTATTCTCACTAGCAAATCTTTAATTAGATTTTCTTTGAATTATATAAGTGAGGGTAATATAGTTTGAAGAAAATAGTGGGAGATACCAATTTAAAACAAGACCTAATTTATTTTGGTAATTAATAAAAGAATGTATGTTAAAATGTTGTTAATTACAAATTCATTTACAGAATTTTACAATGTCTAAAATTACTATCAACTGCGAAACATATTTGATGTAAATTAACGGGAATCAATTAAGCGGATTGGTTAAGAAATTTGAGAATAGTTCTCATAAATTGAAAAAAAGCTATCTAATGTCCTTAATAAGCCTATCCTCGCAATGGTTGCGACAATGCCTCGAGGAAGAGATTGCTACTTTTAGAAAGTGGCAGAGATGATGCACTGATTGGCTCGATGCATCATACTCGCATCCATGAGTAACGAGCTTCAGCGTCGACATGAAACTATGGATGTCTTACTTATATTCCCGCACATCAAGTAGTTGATGGTGAGAAAGTGGGGACCGATAGATATCGAGATATCTAAGGAGCTCTTCCGATCTAGAATGGCCAATGGCACTATAATGCAGACAAAAAGTTCTTAACATAATCAATTTGATTGATCAATTAGACAACAAGTTTTGTCATGGATGGATAGTTGAGCCAAGATTTGATCTTGCACTCACTCCCGAACTCCTTTCACAATTGTTGTGAATTTTTCATATGAAACAAGCTAGATATCGACTCTTTGATTTGCTTTGCTTAACATGTTGAAAATGTTGAGAGTCACTTTTCATCCAAGAAAGACCATGTCTTCTTGGTAGGGGCCAAAGGATCTTCGAAAAGAAGAGCGATTCAAAGAAGGTAAATAGAAAGGCATAAACAAAGGATAATAAGAACAAAGCGACACGGATAGCAAATGAGTTTGCTTCCACCGCAATAAGCACGACCTTTGGAAAGAAAGCTGCGAGAAACATCTTGCAGAGGCTAACCAAAGAAGCTTAGTGAAGTTTTGGTTATAATACGAGTTTTTGTTCATGATTGAAATAAATTTTCGTTAAGTCGAGGTTCTACTTGGGTATTGGATACCGACTTTGGTTATCATAAATATAGATTTATGAAAGGACCAAGTAGTAGTAAAGCTAAACAAATATAAGTAATCCTATGTGTGGAAAATGAAGCAAGGTTCTTTGATATTAGCCATAAAACTTATAGTTTAGCAATGCCTACGGGAAAATCTATTAAGTCAATAAGTTGTTATTGTATTCTAGTTCTTGTTAGAAATATTATTTCAATTTTGTTGTTGGACAATAAAATTTTTGGTATTATAATTAAGAACAATTGTTTTTCTATTTATAATAATAATGTTTTGTATAGAACTGGAATATTACTTAATAAATTTTGTATACTTGACTTACATGAAAATAATTTTGCATATTGAACAAATTAGTATAAGAAAAGGAGATGATCATTCAAAGAGTTGAATGTGTGTATTTGCTAAAATACAAGTGTGAATTATTTGAAAGGTTCAAAGAATTGTAAGTGAAACAAATTGGCGATTGTATTAAGATTCTTTGATTAGATCAAGGAATAAATACTTGTGCAATAAGTTTCTGGATCATCTCAAATGGTTTTCTCATAATGGACACATCCTGATACGCAATAATTGATTGATGTATCTGAAAGGAAAAATCATACCTTGTTGGACATGGTACGGTCCATAATGATTTTACCGACATTCCAGTATCCTTCTGGGATAATGTCCTAGAAATGGCTGCATATCTACGAAAATGGTAACCTCAAAATCCGACCCCAAGACTCCATAAAAGTTATGGATAGGGAGGATTCCTAATCTTAAGTATGATAAGATAAGGGGTTGTCCAACTTATGTGAAAAAGGTTTCAAAGGATAAGCTTGGGAAAAATTTGACAAGTCTGATTTGTGGGACATCCTAAAGTAAGTTTAGGGTATATGTTCTATAATCCTACTTAGCAAAAAGGCATTTGTTATGAAACACACGCCTTCTAAGATAAATGTGTTTATCATTGAAGGGCTAGTGGGAGGATAATAGATCTTGAAGAGTTCAAGAACCACAAAATACTATAAGTCAAATAAGAGGAACATATAGATGAACTATTGTATCACAACCCAATCGTAAATCGGAATAGTACCGAAGATACCTAGGAGGTATGGATTCATCATGGATGATGATGATGAGGTACGCATCATAGAAGATGATGATCTAGAGTTACATACGATAAGGTAAGAGTTCTAGTGTGTACAAAAGGGTCAGTGGGAGCGTCGTGAAATTTCTAGTATTATATGTTGATATACTACGGATGAGGAATAACATACCAATGCTACAATCAGTAATGATAAAGTTGTCTAAACATTCCTCCATGAATGGTTTGGAAGAGTATCTTAATTGGGGATATAAATCTATATAGATAGATTTAAGAGGATGCTCGACGTAACCCAAGGAACGTATATTCATTTGATGCTAAAGTCGTTTAGCATGGCAAACTCCAAGAGATGTCTCATGTCGATGAGCTATGGAGTGTATCTCTCTTAATAGTCCCCATAGACTCCAAAGAAGAGAGATTGCATGAGTGACAATCATGTATGCAATGAAATGTACGAGACACGATGTTGATCGGTCATATTCGGAGAAGATCAACGTAAGGCGGTGAAAAATATCTTAAAGTTCTTAACTTAAGCACTAAGGATGTGAGCATACATGGTGGGTCCGAATTAGAACTAGAGGGCTTTATAGACTCAAGTTTTTCGAGACGGACCAAGAGCTGACAGAAAAATTCACTTTAAGGTAAAGTGTTACCTGAAAAAATTGGTGTAGTGAATTGGAAAGGTTCCAAACAAAGAAAGAGTTCTTTGGTTTAGTAATAAAGACAAAGTATATAGCTATAAATGAAGCTCCAAGTTGATTGTTTGGATTAAAAGTTCATTACTGTAACTAGGAATAGTTCCTAAGTCTCATCTTGGATCTAAACATGTGTTGTGGCACTTTCATTTGATTATTAGAATCATTGAAAGATGGGAAATCACTATAGAGATAGTGGACTCTCATGAACAACATTACATATCCATTAACTAAAAGCTTATCCAATGCAGAAAAGAGTATGAGTTACCATGACGATTGGCTCTGAAGTGCAAGTGGGAGATTGAAAGTAGTATGCACACAAGCCAATCATGTTTGATGATAAAGCATATACTTTGTAACAATCTTATTCATTTATTAATAAAAAGTATTAATTTATTAAAGGCTTTTAATTATCTACATGATCTTTGTTTTATAATATGTGATAAACCCATAGTTTTAAGCAATGCTTTTAGAATAATGATGATGATCATTCTAATGAGATCTAAATTCTTAGAAAGCTTAAAACTAAAATAGTTCCCAATCATTGGATTACTAAATTGGGGATTAGTGAATCCGGATAGATTGGTACATCGTTAACTTGCTTCGTTGGATGAGGATGATTGATCTCATGATCATTTGTGTGGAGACACTAAAGCAAGTATGTAGGTGCTTATTAGAGAATAAGTTCATTTGAAGCGTGGCTCGCTAAGGAATACCTAATGGAGTTTTATTTTTGCTGTCGATAGGAATTCCTATAGTGATAGTAGTACAAGTGATCCTTGGACTTGAGATCATCATAGTATCTTGTGTATGATGAGTTATACTTTGACTTATTCCTTAAGACCCTTAGGGTATATCAAAGGGTATGCTTGGGTATAATAAGTTGTACATGGAGATAATGTATGATCGATAAAGAATCTACCACTTCTAACAAAAAAGAGAAATGTCTATGTGATTCGATAAATGACAACCCAAAGAGTAGTCCTTGGCGGCGAATGAAATTAGAAAGGAGTTTCTAATTTGCATTATTTGGAGTTGTGCATTTAAGGATCGAAATACATATAATTAAATAAAATAAGACTTATGATAATTCCATGTCTTATATTTAATTGGGACATTGTATGGTGGAAGGATTGAATTATGCAGTAACTATTTACTCAAAGGTTCTTTTATGATTAATGTTGAAATCTATATTATCCGGAAAGTCGTTGATCGTTAGGGAGGCTTATCCTATTGTAGAATAAATATTATTTATTTAAATAAATTAATTATTTAATTTATTTATTTAAATAAGATTAGAATTGTTCTAATTGATTTATTCACAATAGGTTTAATATGGAGAACCTAAAGGGTCACACCATACCATAAAATGAAGAATAATTATTTAAGAAGTAAATGGCATAATCGTAATAATATGTTATGTATATTTAATTTAATCTATGGTGATAGAATAAATTAAATAGCTTAATATTATTATTTAATATTTTAGAAATATTAAATATAAATTAATAAGAGAGTCTTATTAATATTATTACAATTATTATTATTTTAATTTCTAAAAGAGTTTAGGAATTAATTTAATATAAGTACTCTCATTTATTCCTAATAGGATTAGAGAGAAAAATTAGTTAAAGGAGTTTAATTAATTATCCCTAATAAGATTAGGGAGCTTAATTAATTAAAAGAATTTAATTAATTAAATAAAACCCAATTCCTTAATTGTTAAGGTGGGTTGCCCACATCTATAAATAAGAGGAGTCTTATTATGGGTGATATGGGTTGTTGACTTTTACAAGTACGTAATAATTCCAAGTTGTTGGGAGTACACCCTTTCTATAGAGATAGAAAACTAGGGTTTAGCCAAACACCCATCTTCTTGAATTTTATTCTTCCTTGGTGGATCACCTCTAGAGGCCAAACATTTGGGTGGCTAACGTTGATCAAAGGAAGGAACCAAACCCCGTGGATTCAAGATTGAACGCGAAAGGATTTGGAGGTGAACTTGTACCTGAGGAAGCTCGATCTTCAAGGGTATGATTTATTCTTTATCTTTTCGTTTAATTAATAATTATGCATAAAGGATGATCCGGGTATATGGTTTGTAAATTTTTTAAACTCTGATTTTTACACGCTTCCGCACTTTTTATGCAATTTGATTGCGTTATGAATATTACAAACCTAACACTTTTTCCATCGCTCCTCAAAATTTGCAACGGTCAAAGATTTATACACACAACTGTTAAAATCATGTTTAAATGTTGGGTACTGTTCATACAATGTATGTAATTTCTCTGAAAATTTGTTGCTAATATGCCATGTGCAAAGAGCATGGTGTGTTTCTGGCAGAACCTTAGCAATCGCATTGCTCATAGCTTTGTCCTGATCAGTGATAATGGTAACTGGTGCCTTGTTGCTCATCGTTTTAAGCCAACTTTCAAAAATCCATACAAAAGTATCCTCTGTTTCGTCCTGAATCAATGCAAAACCAAACAAGATGGAGTGATAATGATGATTTACCCCCGTGAACGGAATAAATGGCATAGAATACTTATTCGTTTCAATAAGTTGTATCAAATGTCACTACATCTCCAAAATTTTTGTAAGCTATCATTGATCGATAATCTATCCACAAGATACATTCTATGCGATTATCTTTATCTCGTTTGATATCGTAAAAAAATAGAGGATTTTCCGCCGAGAGTTTTTTCAAGTACTGCAATGCTGCTTGGGCATCGTTTGAATCTATTGTGTCACGTCTTATATCTCATACAACATTTCGAATATCCTTATCACTAAAACCGATATTTTCCACCCCTCCTCCTATTTCACTAAATACATTCATCATTTTACTTGGCCCAACTCCAGCCCTTGTGAAAGTTCCAATTAAACTTCGGGCAACAGGAGTTATAATTTTCTGTGTTTGAATAAAATTTTTCTTGCTCGGAGTCACCAAATCATGATTGTGAGATAGTTCAATTTTCGAAACTTTCCAAGTATCTTCTTTTTTTAGATGAACAACAAACATTCTAGCTTTGCACATTGTCCGACCTATAGAATCCCTTTTTCTTTTGACCTTACTACCATCAACTTCATCCACGTCTTGTTTCTTTCTTTCAATTGGTTTTCTAGCTTTCTTACATGTAAAAATTCGATTGGACAAATTGTTGGAGTGAGCATATTTATGAGTTGCCCCAATTTTTATTTCAAATCCACAACTACGTGCATATGTTCTATAAAATTCTTCCGCCTCTTGGATAGTAGAAAAAATCTGACCCTCATATGGATTTTTTGAAACGTTAATATGCGATTGGTTCGTGTTATGAACACCAATATTATCCATGTCAATATTATCATCAAAAGAATTTGAAGAACTTGAATTAAACATATCGTCAGCCATAATTGAAAACTTACCAGGATGATTTTGACCTTCAAAACCTTGCTTGATAAATTGTGCAGTTTTCTTCACGAGTTATTTTTTGGGAATATCTAAAAGAAATTATAAAGAATAAATATAATAATAATATAAGGTTTGTATTTTTTTACTATTGATATTTCGTGTTTTTCATTTTTTTTTATTTTAACTTGGAAAGCTATTCCATATGTTATCTCCTTCTCTGATTTGGTTTCTTGCCTTCCTATTTGATCTGATAATGGATTGTTATAGCCTTTGTCAAGTTGATATGGAATTTAAAAAATTTTGGATTGTTGCTAAGATTTTATGCGTTGAATATTATCTTATCAAGATTAAACAATTGTCTGGCAAGTTGATATGGAATAGCTAAAAAATTTGGACTGTTGTTAAGCCAGCTGGCATACATATATCCCATACGCGTTGACTGTTGCAACTTGGGGCAATTTTGTCTCAATATTCCTTTTTCTCAGTTACGCTACTCGAACTAGCGTATGGGCTATATATTTTAGCGTACGCTAGACGAACTGGCGTAAGGCTATAATTAATTTTTAATCTGCGCCCTTAATGTATGGAATGGACGGATATGATGGTATTTGCCCAATTTTGATCCATAGCAAATACTTGTTATGGATCATATCCTATATATATATATATATATATATATATATATATATATATATATATATGGGGTTCCATCCATATTTATTGTTTGTAAGCAACTCCTTTTTTTGGCTGTTGAAATTTAGACCTGGAGCAAAAAAAAAAAAATAATAATTTCACTGGGCCAAAAAAGGATTGCTTCCACATCAACGCAATTAAATTGTGGATGGAACCTATATATATATATATATATATATATATATATATATATATATATATATATATATCTTTTCATCCAACAATACTATCTCGATGCTGTTTATGTAGTCTGTTTTGTTGAAACTTGACATATTCCAGAGTCGGGACTTTAATCTTCCATGCCTCTTTGACAGGGCTGATGTCATCAACAAAATCGTATTTAATCGTCATCTAAATAATGGGATGGGTAAAGTATAAGATAAATGTTTAGCGAGAAAATAATAATAAGAAGATAATTGTTTATAGGGGAAAATTAGGTTAAATAATTAATAATTTTATGAGATAATAATTAAATTAGAAATGATAATTTTGAGCAGTTGATATTACCAAATCGGTTTAGATTTGTAGTTATTTAGGGATTATAAATTCAAAATATTAATTTGAGATTAAAAAGGTAGTGATTTTAGGAGATAATAATTAAATTAATAATGATAATATTAGAATCATTAACATTATCGAACAATTTAGATTTGTAGTAATTTAGAGGATTATAAAATCAAAATATTAATGTGAGATTAAAAAGTAGTGATTGTAGGATATAATAATTAAGTAACGATAATATAAAAAATTGTATAGATTGAAAAAGTAATGATTTAGGAGATTATAAAATTAATATAATAAGTTATGATTGATATTATTTGTTATTTTAATTTTTTTTAAATGTTTTAAATGGTATAATATTATGTTGTTATAATATTTTTCCTGCTCCAGACTACAGTCCAGCTCTTCTCTGTTTTTATCTCTCTACGCAGAAACTCTTGAGTCTTGAGGGATTAACCAGTGTCCATGAAATGGCACCTAACTTCTCACAAAACAATGCTGAATTCACTCATACAACCACTCATGAAAACCCTACCTCACCATCAATCATACGCTCACATTTTCCAGTTCTTGACTGGTCACAACTTCCTCAAACTAGGAAAACAAGTTCACGCCCACATGGCCCTCCGAGGCCTCGCTCCCAATGCCTTTCTCGGTGCAAAAATGGTCGCAATGTATGCTAGCTCAGGTGATATTGACTCCGCCTCAAAGCTGTTTGATAATATTACTAACCCATCTTCTCTTTTGTACAATTCAATCATTCGTGCTTTTACGAAATATGGGTATTGTGAAAGAACTCTAGAAATTTACTTTCAAATGCATTTGTTGGGTTTTGCTGGGGATAATTTTACGTTCCCTTTTGTGCTTAAGTCGTGTGCGGAGTTATGTAGTGTTGGATTGGGGAGATGTGTTCACGGGCAGAGTTTGAGAAGTGGGTTGGAGTTTGATATTTATGTTGGGACTTCTTTGATTGATATGTATGTGAAATGTGGTCAATTGAATGATGCGCGGAAGTTGTTTGATGGAATGCCTATGAGAGATGTTTCTTCTTGGAATGCTTTGATAGCTGGGTACATGAAGGATGGGATGTTTGATTTTGCGGAGGATTTGTTTAGAAGAATGTCGAATAGGAATATTATTTCTTGGACTGCAATGATATCGGGGTGTACTCAAAATGGGTTGGCTGATAGGGCGTTGGGATTGTTTGATGAGATGATGGACAAGTTGCTCGGAGGTAAAGCCAAATTGGGTGACAATCATGAGTGTGCTTCCTACATGCGCACACTCTGCTGCTCTTGAACGCGGGAGAAAGATTCATAATTATGCTAGTGAGATTGGTTTAGACTCGAATTCTTTTGTGCAATCAGCACTTATTGCAATGTATGCTAAATGTGGGAGTCTTTCTGATGCCAAATATTGTTTTGAGAGGATACGTCCGAATGAGAAACGTTTGGATGCTTGGAACACCATGATTACTGCGTATTCGTCTCATGGAAAGGGTACTGAAGCTGTTTCATCATTTAAGGATATGATAAGAGCCGGCGTGCAACCTGACGCAATTACATTCACAGGTTTGTTATCAGGATGCAGCCATTCTGGTCTTGTCGATGTTGGCTTAGAATATTTTGACTGCATGAGTACAGCGTACTTTGTGGAACCTAGACATGAACATTATGCTTGTGTTGTAGATCTTCTAGGCCGTGCAGGCCGGTTGGTGGAAGCATATGACCTTATATACCGGATGCCAATGCAAGCAGGACCAAGCGTATGGGGTGCATTATTAGCTGCCAGCCGAAAGCATCGGAATTTAGAGATTGCTGAAATTGCAGCTAGAAAGTTGTTTGTCTTAGAACCTGATAATAGTGGGAACTATGTTCTGCTTTCAAATATGTATGCTCAGGCTGGGATGTGGGATGAAGTAAACAATCTGAGAGCTCTATTAAAGTTGCAGGGTGTAAAGAAGAGCCCTGGATGCAGTTGGATTGAGATTAATGGGAAAGCACATTTGTTTCTGGGAGGCGATACATCTCATCCACTAGCAAAGGACATTTACACGTTGTTGGAGGAGTTGCCTGAGAAGATTAAGGCAGTTGGTTACATACCAGATACCAGCTTTGTGTTGCATGATGTTAGCGAAGAGGAGAAGGAACATAACCTTTCAACTCACAGCGAGAAGCTGGCTGTTGCATTCGGGCTTATTAGTACAAACCCTGGTACAATTCTTCGAGTAACAAAGAACCTTCGGATTTGTGGTGATTGTCACACAGCCATTAAGTTCATTTCAAAATTATATGGACGAGAGATCATTGTTAGAGATGTGAATCGATTCCATAATTTCAAAGATGGGTCGTGTTCTTGCGGAGACTATTGGTGATTACAAGTTGTGATTATAGTTTCATATGAACCATGGCGTAGTTTTCCTAATGAGTGAAGGTTCAGTTTAAAAACTCTTCAAAACTCGTCTAGGCGTGAATATTGGCATAACTGAGATGAGATCAATTCTGTTGTTTGGTGAAGAAGTTCTCACCTCTAGATGGTGCAAGAGTTAGATTATAGAGGCTTTTAGATCAAAGAGTTGCCATTTCATGATGCTCATAACGTGCTATACGAAGCCTAATCATCGCTTTTGGGATAATTCTGGAGAGAACATAATGGTGAAGCATATTGCTGCCTCATTATGAAGATGATCCTGGATATGTGGAGCCTTGTGCACCAGAAACCGAATCAGGGTCATCTTGTTTTTTTGTGGTATCGGGTCAAGAGTTTATGAGCTGACATATTTCGGTTGATTATACAAGTGCATTCAAGGTCCATCTATCCCATTGTTGCAAGTAAACTTGAAAGATTGCAAATAACATCAGCGAGATAGAGATATATGGAAATTTTGAGCAGTGAAACTTTGGTCTGTGGCCAGTAGTATAGTATAACATCAAAATTGGCAGCAAGTGAATTGATGTGATGAACAGGGAGAAAGAAGTGTGTGGGTGATGGAAAAAAAAAAGTAATATGGGAGGTTGTGTACATATGAGATAATTGTAGCTTAAAAAAATAAACACCACACCTTTCGTACCGACCCGTTTAACCGTTCGGATCTTAATGTGGAAATGTTGATTCTTAATGCGGAGTTGAACGGAAAAATTGAAATGTTCAAGTAAAACTGATTTTCTGAGCCAGTAAACTCCATGTCAATATACACCTTCAACAAGTTCCTCACAAGAAACTTCAGACTAGGAGATTCATTCTTCTCCTTCGAAAGGAGAAGATATGACAGATGACATGTCACTTAAAACTCAGCAATTTTCTGTTCCCCTTCCTGCTTCTGAATCTCCTTTAAAGAAGATTGATTATATTCACACCTTGAAATATTCTCAACAACTTCCTTCAACTCAGAAATGCCTTTTATTTGCGGTCATCAAGAAGCATTCACGTACAACTGAGTAATCAAATTTCTTCGCCCACTCGGAAACTTGGAGGGATGATGCATGCAAAGCAGTTAACACTCCACCAAATCATCAAAAATCCGGTTTAAGATTAAATCCTAGAGATGGAATGCCTTTAATTGACTTAGATATTGGTTTGGTTGTAAATTGGATTGTGTTGGTGAAAGTGCTTTGAATTCTGTCATTCAAGACAAGAATTTTCTTAACAGCAGCAAAAAGGACGACATTTTTACTAAATTAATGTAAAATTTGTATACATTACACAAATTATTTATACAAACTACCCAAGAGATGTTGCAATCTTTGTATTCTTTTCTTTAAAAGGTGTAGAATCAACCAACCAGCCCAGAAAAAGTGTAGAAGCTCTGTTAAAACAAACACATTAATGCGAGTCCTCAACCGGGACGTTTGTGTAGCTGCAAGTTAAACTCTCCTCCTCTACACCATTTTCTTTAACCTTTGTCCAGGATATTTTCCATATTTGTAGCAAAGTACGCCTGCAATAAAATGAAATTTTAAAGCATACAGGAAGAGACATTGTGAGGAGAGAACGGAAAGAACGTTATTTTTTGTGGCGCATTTTTATTCTGAGGGGACTAGGGAGGAAGGGGAAGATATAGTTTGCTATTAACTTATTTAGCTCCCTATATTGTTCAGAAAAGATTGCAGCCAAAGGATAAGAAATGTTCATATATCCTGGCAAGATATCAAGTCTATTTTCTAGGAAGGAAACACATTGCACACTTCCATTATGTGATATAGCATGATATAATATAGTAATCAAGACTATAAGGGGAGACATCAGAAACACTTTGGGTTGACACAAGTACTTAAAAGGTAATGTTGTTTCTTTGTACTCAATACACACTATAACTACAACATAAGCCACCCAGTAACAAAAGGAGAAAACTAGAGCAAATTTTGTTTCCTAATGTACATTTTCAGTCATAGTCATCCAGAAAACCATTCTGCTTCAACACGGACTACATCAAGCATATGTTGTTTGATCATGAATGTGATCTGGTATTTCTAACTTTCTAGAAAACTATATGCATCCAGCAAAAACAATCTCGCCCCTATAATAATAGGATTATGATATTTCTCAAAACCGCGTACCAGAATGAATTTGAGACCAGAACAGATTAGTAAAATTTATAAACACCCAGTCTGATACTGCAAACTATTTGTCCTAGGTGCTATTGAGTATACAAACTCATGAAAGATCCCAATACTCAAGTTTATGGTAAACCCAAGTTTGTCATTTAAGAGAGAAGTGAGCGTACGATAAGTCCAGGTTTCTCATTTAGAAGAAGTCGGCAAATAGCTAATCACAACGAAGTAGACAGAAGTTCATTTAACTATTGCAATAATTGCAAGGGAAGTTATTACTTTGGTGGTCAACATTGAATGGATCTACTTGTTCATGACTTGACACGAGTCAATCCAAAAATTCTTGACATTATATATTAGCATCGTGATGCTTGGCAATAGATACCACAGACAATGAACACAAAGACTTAAGAGAATGAGGGACCTAAAAGAACTTTGTGGCCAGTTAGACCTGGCAATATAGTTAGTTAACTGTTGGGTCAAACCATATTAACTGGAACCAAATGGGTTGGTTAACCATTTTTATTTATTCAGGTTGGTTAAAATTTGAACTCATATTTTTTAAAAAAAATATAGTTCTGAACCGGTTAACCATTTTTCAACCCATATACTAGTACTACTATTACACACCAAATGCTGACATATCTCAACTAATGAGCGTCTCCCACATGGACGCACGCGTGCAAGGTGGCATCACCCGCGGGTAAAAAATTGTTGTGTTGCCTTACCTTTTTTTCCCATGTTGTTCCTCTTTACCTTATAAAATTGGTAATTTGATGCTTTATAAGTTTGATATGATAAATGGTAAAAATAATATATATATTTTAGACTTGTTGTTATGCTATTTGGGAAAATAAATTACTGCAAACATTTACTTGAGAAATCACTGATACTGTATATTACATTAATAATATATAATTTGTAGACTATAAAGTGTAGACATTAAAAATAAAAGTAAAAGCAACATGGTAAAAGTATAAAAACATTATCTTGTATGTTATATAAATTAATATGTTCTTATTTTGGGTGACTAATGTTGTTTTTGTATGTGTCATTTATGTAAATTCTAGTATTCTAGTTACAAAAGAATTATACTAGTATTCTAGTAACAAAAAAATTATAAATATGTTTCAATATTTAAACGACATTCATAGAAGGTTAATAATAATTTTGAAAAATTATTTAAATATGGAAGGATATTAATAATTTCAATTTAAAATTTTATTAGTATAGTTTTTTAGCATTTTATTATTTATATTAATAATTTTTATATCATATTATTACTTAATTAATTTAATTGTGACGGTCACAATTTTATTTTTCAAAAGTTCTGTTTAAAAGTCAAAACATCTTAAAATGGTTAATATGGTTTTGAACCATAACCATATAATTCTAACCCACACAACCCATATTAAAAATGGTTAATATGGTTTTAGTTCTTAAATGGAACCATAACCATATTTTGAAAACCAAAACCAACCCATAACTATATTTTGTCAGGCCTATGGCCAGTATATGCAGTAGCCATAGCACCCCAAGAAAAAATAGCATGCATCAGTCACACTTCTTGATTTACAAGTATACATTAGTAGCCCATGCGATGTTTAGAAATCTCCAGATTTTATTTTCTAATCATCAAATGCAACATAACCCAAATATAATGCATGAGATAGGGGATGAGCTGAAGAGATTTTTTGCTCCATGTTCTACCAATCTGTTCCCTAACCTTCTAAAAGAGATCATGGATTTTATATAGAATTCTCACGTATCATAAATAATTATGAAAATACCCTTGCTTGAGATTTTTCTGTGCTTGATAAGACCTGAATTTGATAGCCAGTGAACACAACCTCACCAATTTACCACTCAACCAAACATACAAGGGAATTTTGGCCTAGTGATTGTGTTCTATTACGAGCCATTGGCTGGTAGGAAATCATAACAGTTAAGAAATAAGGTTATGGAACTAATAGATTACATGCGGTGCTAAAAATTTTGATGAAATAGTTAAAGAAATTTTCTTCTTTTTTTTGGTATATCTGGTTACAACGGAGGGCTAGTCGTAGTGAAGCCACTCAACTCCTACAGAATCAGCAAAGAGAAAATTACATAGACCCCTAGCTAGGGGTAGATCCAACACAGAAACTGTTACAACTAAGGGCTCCTTTTTTAGCAAGAAAGTCGGCACAATAGTTACCCTCAAGAAGGGTATGGCTTAATTAGAGAAATTTTCACAAGTTCTTACTTACCGAAAAAAATTAATAATTAACAAATAAAAAAATTCTTAAAAATGCACGTATATAATTTATACTGGGAACCTTTTATGCATGTAACATTGTAAGAAAATTCAAATACGCCAGGAATAAAAACAGAAGTCATAGAAGGTCATCAAAAGGAAACTATTACCTTTCTGTTTCAATACTTCTCTTTGCAAGCATTAGCGTCAAGAAAACAGGAACCATTGCAGCACACAAATGCTTAATAGTGTGTCCACTTACAATATGATGAGTCCATCTGTAAATTGGTTTGTCAGCGGCTTCTTCAATTTTGGCTAGGAGATAAAATCCTGCAATTATGAATTGCAAACTACTCAATATAGCAGAAAGCATAGAAAGCTTCAAAATATGGCAAAGGAACCCACTTGATGGGAATACAAACCTGCAGCCCAAAGCCAATATGTAGAATGTGTGTACATTGGAGGCAACAAGATAGCCATTACAGGGATGGCAATGCAAGGAACAAACTGAACAAGTCCATATGGTCGCAGATCATTAAAAAACCTGCAGTAGAATATATGCAATCAACCAGCAGTGGAGATGCATGTTCAAGCTCATACCTCTCTGAAAATTTTATTTTACACTGCCCCATTTTACCCCTTGGGCTTCCAAAGCAGACTATTTATCTTTTTAGAAATAAAATCTCAAACAGCATATTATTTCTTCATAATGTGTCTTTGCTAACCCAAATCAGATCAAGCGAAACATCACAAGAACAAAGGTATCATTCCATTTCCAAGGCTTTGTCATCAGCCAATCTGTTTTTAGAAAACAGCTAGACTATTACACTACCAGCATATGACCGATATACAGGGAGACCACCAGTGATCAGTCTAAGGAAAAGAAACATATAATGAGATGGATAAGGGTATGAACACGACACCAAAAAGAACAATGAAATACCCTTCATCAAGGTGGGGAGTACAATACCTAAATTCTGTAAAACAATGCAGAGGCAAATTTATTTGAATCTCGGTTAAGAGAATTCAGAGTATATAACTGCTGAAAGCCTCAAAGTTACAATCCCACTATCCTATCATGAACAAGAGGTTCCATCCTATAACAAAAGGATTAAGAAGCATTGAAGTACTATCAAAATTCATAATTTTTTCTTTGGACTAATAAGATTAATTTTTCTTTGATGCAATCTTTCTTTACGTTGGAAAAGAAGCAGCATGCATACCTCCAATATAAAATGCTTACTATACCCACCAAGAGCAGAGGAACAATGGACAAGGTTCCCTTTCGTTGATCAATTCTTTCGATAATGAAGATTGCAACAATTGATGTGAATGCGCTTGTCATCTATTTGGTTATACATCAAATGTCAAAACAATGATGATTTTTGAGACAATTCACAAAATAACTACTATTTCGTTGAATCATTAAGTATTTCATTACAAAACAGTGCTTACCGGCAACCGATCCCACACAAGGCGAGCATCATTTGGCTTCAAATGATAGTAAGAGGAACCAAAAGCAACAGCAGCCACACCAATGAAAAAACATGTCCAGCCCCAAAGCTCACCTTGCAAGCTTTTTACTTAAATGTTGAGATAGTATCATGACCAATAAACATATAAAAGAAGGGATGGTATCATAACTTCATAAGCATTGCTAGATTGAAAAACATGTATCCACACTACCTCATCTTAAAATAGTTCCCATGATAGCAAAGTATGAACCCTATAAGACCGATAACAAAGAATGGAAAATTTGAAACCACATTCAGCGCATTGGGTATACCTGAAAAAAACAAAAGAAACAAGCATGCAGGTCAACCACCGCAGAGTACAAAAGAAAAGAGACTTTGGACTATTCAGCTAGAAAAATCATTAGAATCATGTACATAGCGTAATAGGATAAAATTGATCTAGGTCAAGACAGGCATCACATCAATCATGAAACGTTATACAAACACAAAACAAGAAGTAAAAAAGAAGACCAGAACTTTCCCAACATAGACCTTGAAATCTTATTCCTAATATGAATTTCTAGTTAAGAATACCCACAGTAACATGCATGTAATTCAAGTATTCAACTATAGTTGTTTTAACTTAACAAGAAAATCAATTTCAGGGAATTTAATTACAATATGGCAGGAGGAAGGGGCACAAAGGCCATTCTTTTTCTTTTTCTTTTCTTTTCAACAATAACACCAAAGACCATTCAAATGAACATACATATCAATATATCATTAGTTTTGTGCCTTGTACTTTTGTCTTTACACCCGTACACTAAGAACAATACTGAGGCATACTAAATTTAAACCATGGATACAGAACAGAATAGAGCACCAAAGTTGTCATCCAATCCAATCCTGGAAATATAAGACCAATCAGTCTCAGAGTCATGCTAAAAACTATACTACTACAAGTAAGAGTGTAAACGAGTCGAACCGAAGTGAACAGAAAGCTATTTGAATTCGACTCGAAACGTTAAATTCACACTCAAATTCGACTCGAATTTGAATTGTATTTGAAAAAAATCTATTCAGATTCGACTAGACTCGAATATTTAATATTCAATTTCGATCCGACTAGGATTGAATTATATTCAAACTACTCGCGAGCTTCAAATTCAAGCTCGAATTCGAGTCTCCACATAATAACTAGCTTTATAATAAATGTAATTATAAATTGAATTTGTTATTTTACTTAGAAATGAGAAAATATATCTACTATTATACTTTACAAATATAAAATCACAATTAAAATTAAAAATAAATAAATAAATAAATAATTAATTAACCTAATTTGATTTAATTTTGTATATATTATAAGAGAATGTATCGAGCATCTAATCGAATCTGTATCAATCGAGTATGTATCGAATCAAAATCGAGTAGTTTAAATCTTAAACAAGTCGCTCAAATTCTACTCATATTTTTATTCGAACTATTTTTTATGCTCAGATTTGGATCATATTATTAACGAATTCGAGTCTCGTTCGTATTTTTTCGACTCGATCCTGAATCGAGCCCGGACTGTTACAGCCTTAACTACAAGACTCCTTCTGTCCAAAAATGAGAGTGTATCTTCCGTTTTTTCATATCCCAAAAGGAGTACACTTTCTAAAGTTTAAGTAAAAGCGAAATTGTTAGTTGAAATGGTTTAAAGGGTTGGATTGAATTTGACAACTTTACTAAGTGCTATTGTAAGAGAAACAATTGTTACTAACAGGATGGGCTGGTATTGAATTCTGTGCATAAAGACTTGTACTTTTCACTGTCAATGCCATTTTCGTCTAAAACTTGATAATAATTAACCAATAATTCACATCATAAAACACATAAATTTGAAACAAGTAACACATCATGCTATGGAATAAAATCTCAAAAGGGAAACTAGTTATAAAATAAAAAACAAAACATGAAATTGGTCAATTCAAAACCCTAACTAGAACATTTAGGAGACTTAGAAATATCGGGGAAAGAGGAACCGGGAAGATGGAAATTACCAAGGAATTTGCGCTGATCAGCGAAATCATGATATTCTTGAGACTGAGGGATGGAGGGAGTCACCAGCATAAGTACTACAAAACAAACTATCGCCACTCCCCATGTCAACAAACTTCGTTTTCTCATCTCCTACATACATATATTCAGTAATTTTGAGAGAGAAAGAGAGTTTGGAGAGAGAGGCTCAAAGCCTTTTGATGAGTCGTTGACATATAGTTTACTTGATAAAGCTTAATACTCACTTTATTAACTCCAAAATTAGATACAAAATATATTTTCCTTAATTTTTCCCTAAATTATGTATGTGCATAAATTTAAATGGTAGGTCTTATTTTTATTTGCACACAATTTTTTTTTGTATATAATTTTTTTGTGTGTATAACAACATTAAAAAGATAATAAGGTTACATTAAAGTGATAACTCTAGAATTAATATTAATTTAAAAATTAACATTTTATTATGAAAGCATGGGAGGCGAGCTTCATATTACATTTCTATTTGAAGTGTCATTTATAATAACAATACTTTATAAAATAGTATTATTCTGTGCATAACAGAGTAGAAAATTTTATTTAATTATACAAAATTATCATTTTGTATAATAAATTATATAATTACACGAGATGTCCTCATATTTTTTTACTTATTTTTATAAGTAAAATTTATTACTTTTATAATATTTTTTTCATACAACTTATTTACGGCTTTTGTGAAATTTTAGAACCACTATTTTGAAACCTGACCTTCATTGATCGATTCAAACAGTTGAACCGAGAACTAAATTTATGTTTGGCTCGGTTGAATTAGTTTGGTCAAAATTCAAATTAAACTGGTCGTTCAACCAATAAATCAATTTTTAATTATTTTTAAATATTTTTATACCAAATAATTTTTATATTAAAATCAATCATTTTTAATAATATTATAACTCAACTTTATTATATTTTAATTAATAAAAATTAATTTTTTAATTTTTTAATAATATATATTATTATATATTTATGACATCATCTAATCAATAACTGCATTTGATAATTTTTAGGGTCCTTTACATAAGTATACAACTATTAGAAAGATATTACAAAAATAGTGCACCAATTAAATAATTATAATAATAATGTAATAGTATCTATTAATATCAATAGTAGAACAATCCACGTCACATAAACCAGACCAACTAAAATATAAACTCCTTGATTCAAGGAGAAAACTACTCCACTATATACGGCAGTTACCAACTAAACAAAACATTCAAAAAGTGAGAAAAGAAACGAATGCTCCATAGAAGAACAAGCAGAAAGCTTTAACAGATAAAAATCATCTTCAACATCGGATCAATCGGAAAGAAGCAGAAACAATCATACAAAAGAAGCATAATTCAAAATCACATAGAGGCAAGAACAGAGTATCAGAAAATCGACATGCACACGCCGATCACAAGTTTCCGAAACTGAAAGAAGAGATTTAAACAGAGATTTCAAACTGAATCTGGAAAGAGAATACAAAGGTACGAATCATATAATATATATGTTGATATCATTTTTTGTTACCTTTGAATTCAACTGAGAGTGTAATTTTTATGACAATAACAAAAAAAAACAGAATATAAAAATTTTCAGATTTCTATTAATATATATCATATCAGTAATATGATCGATTGTATGAAATAAATATTAAATTTTTCTTTGTTGTTCAATACAATTTTGCTACGCATACAAAGTTTTGGGGACATTCATCTAGAGATTTGGTTACCTTGATTTAAGTGTTCAATATTTGACAAATCACCTTCACGACATCATAATTTTAGTTTTGAATATAGAAGGAACGAAAACATTACTTTACAGTATTAATTATACCAATAACGTATATTTTGGTTACTGTATAATGTTAATTTGGTAACCAAATAGTATTTGATACAAATTCATATTTTGGAATCATTTATATAAAATTTGGCAACATTCATATAAAGATTTGGATACCTTATTTTTAGAGTTTAATATTTAACATTACATCTTCAGGACATTATAAATTGTGATGTGTTTATAAACAAATTAAAAGCATTCTGATGCATAATAATTAATACTAAATACGTCTACTTTTGGTAACTGAAAAAAAAAACTATTTTGGACACTGAATAATATTAATTTGGTCACCAATTAAAGAATATAAATTATTATAGTAACCAAAGCGTATTTATTACACAATCATATTTTGTTACGCATACAAAGTTTTGGGAACATTCATATAAAGATTTGGCAACTAATTACATTATTGTTTGAATGTTACTGTTTTAGTATCCAGACCATGGATATGCTTCCAATTGTAGTTTACTTCAACGGAACGTGGACTGACAGTAGCCAATATCAAAATTTCGAAGTTATCGGCCTACTAGTCCCTTCAAATTGTTCATTCACAGAAATGCACAACTTGATATGTACTGCATTAAGTCTAGACTACAACAAAACGGAATTGACAATCAAATTTCAGATTAAAAACAACATTCCTCCGATCAAGGTGACAAATGAAGCAACCTTAAGATTCTATATGGAAGTAAGTAGAGATGAACATGGCAAGTTTTCACTAATTATAGATTCTGAATACAGCATTAGAGGGACTACAATCTTGCATAACGTGATAAATGAAAAAGAAAATATAGTGCAAGCAGAAATGCCACTGAAATTGACACAATAGAATTCTGAATTTGTTTCGTTGGCAACACAAGAAGAACAAATTGGATCACAATATGTTGAGCAGCTGGCAATTGAAGTTATTGACAAAGAGAAAGCCAGAAACCAGAACATAGCAAACACTAGAGAACAATGTGATGAGGTCATTTCAGATCCGAATAAGTTTGAAGTCAAAATACATCAAACTTACAAAGACAAGAAATTTCTTTCACAAACAATAAGGCTACATTCCATAAGACAAAACAGACAACACAAGGTTGAAAGAACAAGTGGTAGAGATTTTGTTCTGGTATGCATAGACAATGAAAATTGCAAATGGAAACTAAGAGCATCAAAGTTTGGGAAAACAACTATGTTCAAGGTAAGAGAATTTAATGATGTACACACTTGTTCGTCCAACATACTGCTTGGAGATCACAGACAAGCAAATAGTGAGATGGTTAGTGAGTGCATAAAGCATAAACTAACTAACTTCAAGAAAATTTACACACCAACCGACATTGTTGAAGACATGATGACGGAGTATAATGTGTCCATCTCCTACCAAAAAGCATGGAGATCAAAGGAAAAAACAATGGAAAAAGTAAGAGGAAATCCACACGGCTACACCCTTGTGACGCCCCCAAAATTAGGTATACATCACCCATCTTGGGTAGTCAGATACATGGTACAGAATTTAAATACAACTTACTAATATAACTGTCGTGTATAATAACGACATAAAGCGTGAGTTTGAATACAAATATTGTCTACTAGATATTATACAAACTCAAAAGGAGTCCTCATTACAATTATTATCACACTATTTCACAGAATAGTGAGGACTACTAATGCTATCCTACGGACTATTACTCCGTTCCAGGCTCGTCCCATCTATATTCTCATTTCACGAGAAACGGTGAAAGAAAGGGTGAGCTCAACTAGCTCAAGAAGAAATATTATGACTAAGATAATGCGAGAATAAATTATCATTAGCCTACAACCAATGATGTTAAAGCGATAAAATATAATGAACATCAAGTTTAACTACGGTGGAACCAAAGAATCCATTAAAAGAGTCAAGTAGAAAATAAAATCTACTATCTTTTATGATTTAAAAGGTTTTTCATCATTGTTTATATTTGAGACTCGACTTTAATAAATATTCCACATCATTGAATCACCCTTACCACTTTCGGCCGAGGATATTCTTTAGTATCACGACCACAATTATTCATGCTTCTACTGACCAACAATAGTTGTGTATTCATTAATGGTCATGATCATGCCAACAAGCATCCATCGATACTACTACCGATGAGGATTTTTATCACATCATTTGTAACATTACGGTCATGATTACAACCGAATAGTCTCGGTCGTAATCATACCAAGTCCATCTATGCACTACAGGCCACGAGATGACTTTCAACATAATATAAACATAAGGATGATGACAATGATATAAGAATTGATAAAACAAGTTCAAGAATTATTTTATCCGGGAATTATTAACGTCAAATTGTCGACATGATCTTTGTTTTGTAGAGTAAAATTCAAGAATGATCGGAAGAATATTTCCATGAAAAGATCTTTGGATGAAAACGCAAATATCGAGGATATTCTACTAATTTCATGGAGTATAAGTCAAAGTTTTAACTTATTTGGGTATAATAAAGAATGGAATAACAAAAGAAATCACCGTGCATGCGATAAGCCGCTTGCAAGCGGAGTTATTCATTAGGTTTGTAATATTAATATTCAAGAAAGCATTTGATCATCAGGAATTGCAAAAAATGCGGAAGCGTGTAAAAATCGAGTTTAAAAATTTACAAACCATATACGGATCACCCTTTATGCATAATTATTAATTAAGCGAAAAGATAAAGAATAAAATCATACCCTTGAAGATCGAGCTTTCCTCGGTACAAGTTCACCTCAAATCCTTTCGCGTTCGACTTGAATCCCATAGGGTTTGGTTCCTTCCTTTGATCGGCGTTAGCCACCACCGTGTGTTTGGCCTCTGGGGTGATCCACGAGGAAAAATAAAAATTCAAGAAGATGGTGTATTGGCTAAACCCTAGTTTTCTATCTCTATAGAAAAAGGCGTACTCTCCCAACAATTGGAATTATGTACGTATGTTGTAAAAAAAAACAACAACCCCACCACCATAATAAGACTCCTCTTATTTATAGATGTGGGCAACCCACCTTAACAATTAAGGAATTGGGATTTATTTAATTAATTAAATTCTTTTAATTAATTAAGCTCCCTAATCTTATTAGGGATAATTAATTAAACTCCTTTAACTAATTTTTCTTCTAATCGATTAGGAATAAATGAAATACTTATATTAAATTAATTCCTAAACTCTTTTAGAAATTAAAATAATAATAATTGTAATAATATTAATAAGACTCCTCTTATTAATTTATATTTAATATTTCTAAAATATTAAATAATAAATATTAAGCTATTTAATTTATTCTATCACCATAGATTAAATTAAATATATAATATATTATTACGATTATGCCATTAACTTCTTAAATAATTATTCTTCCTTTTTTATGGTGTGACCCTTTAGGTTCTCCATATTAAATAGGTTGTGAATAAATCAATTAGAACAATTCTAATCTTATTTAAATAAATAAATTAAACAATTAATTTATTTAAATAAATAATATTTATTCTCTGATAGGGATAAGCCTCCACTAGCGATCAGCGACTTTCCGGATAATATAGATTTCAACATTAATCATTAAAGAACCTTTGAGTAAATAATTCTAAATGATTTCAATCCTTCCACCATCTGATGTCCCGATTAAATATAAGGCATGGAATTCTTGTCAAGTCTTATTTTATTTAATTATATGTATTTCGACTCTTAAATGCCTGACTCAAATAATGCAAATTAGAAACTCCTTTCTAATTTCATTACGCCTTAACCCGAGGACTCTTTGGGTTGTCATTTATCGAATCACATAGGACATTTCTCTTCTTTTATTAGAAGTGGTAGATTCTTTATTGATCATACATTATCTCCATGTACAACTTATTATACCCAAGCATACCTTTGATATACCCTAAGGGTCTTAAGGAATAAGTCAAAGTATAACTCATCATACCTAAGAATCTTATGATGATCTCGAGTCAAGGATTACTTGTCTACTACTATCACTCTGAGAGAATTCTATTGGTGGCAAATAAAACTCCATTAGGTATTCCTTAGCGAGCCACGTTCGGTGAACTTATTCTCTAATAAGCACCTACATACTTGCTTTAGTGTCTCCACACAAATGATCGTGAGATCAATCATCCTCATCGATGAGCAAAAGCAGCGTATGTACCCGATCTATCAGGATTCACTAATCCCCGATTTAGTAATCGATGATTGGGAACTATTTTAGTTTTAAGCTTTCTAAGAATTTAGATCTCATTAGAATGATCATCATCATTATTCTAAAAGCATTGCTTAAAACTATGGGTTTATCACATATTATAAAAGCGACATCGTGTAGATAATTAAAAGCCTTTAATAAATTAATACTTTTTATTAATAAATGAATAAGATTATTTACAAAGTATATGCTTTATCATCAAACATGATTGGCTTGTATGCATCTTACTTTCAATCTCCCACTTGCACTAAACCCGATCGTCGTGGTATCTTATACTCTTCTTCTCTAAGTGGCGATTATCCTGGCATTGGATAAGCTTTAGTTAATGGATATGTAATGTTGTTCTTGAGAGTCCACTATCTCTATAGTGATTTCCCATCTTTCGATGATTCTAATAATCAAATGAAAGTGCCTGACACATGTTTAGATCAAGATGAGACTTAGGAACTATTCTAGTTACGTAATGAACTTTTAATCCAAACAATCAACTTGCGACTTCATTTATAGCTATATACTTTGTCTTTATCACTAAACCCGACAACTCTTTCTTTGTTTGGAACCTTTCGATTCTTTGCACCCTTTATTCGAGATAACGCTTTACCTTAAAGTGGATTTTTTACGTCATCTTAGTGCATGCGAAAAACTTGAGTGCATTAAGCCCTCTAGTTTTAATTTAGACCCACCATGAATATGATCACATCCTTAGTCTTGGGTTAAGCACTTTAAGATGTTTTCAGCGACTCATAGTGAACTTCTCCAGAATATGGTGATCGACATCGGGTCTCGTACATTTCATTGCATACATGATTGTCACTCATGCGACCTCTCTTTTTAGAGTCTGTGGGGACTATTAAAGAGATACACTCCATAGCTCATCGACATGAGACATCTCTTGGAGTTTGCCATGCTAAGCGACTTTAGCATCAAATGAATATCGTTCCTTGGGTTAAGTCGAGCATCCTCTTAAATCTATCTATATAGATTTATATCCCCGATTAAGATACTCTTCCCGAATCATTCATGGAGGAATGTTTAGAACAACTTTATCTTTCTTGATTGTAGCATTGGTATGTCATTCCTTATCAAGTAGTATATCAACATATAATACTAGAAATGTCACGATGCTCCCTTTGACCCTTTTGTACACACTAGGTTCATTCTTATTTTTGATAAAATCAAACTCTTTTGACCTCATCAAAGCGAATGTTCCATTTTGAGAAACTTGCTTGATCATTTCTCGAGTGTTACAACTCTTACCTCATCGTATATATGGATCATCATCTTCATGATGTACCTCATCATCATCATCTATGATGAATCCATACCTCCTAGGTATCTTGGTACTATTCAGTTTACTGATTAGGTTGTGGTACAATGAAATTACATCTACGAGGTTCCTCTTATTTGACTTATAGTGTTTTGTGGTTCTTGAACTCTTCAAGATCTATTATCCTCCCACTAGCCCTTGATGATAAACACCTTTATCTTAGAAGGCGGCGTGTTTCATAACAAACACCTTTTGCTAAGTAGGATTATAGAACATATACCTAAACTTACTTTAGGATGTCCCACAAATCGACACTTGTCAAATCTTGTCCCAAGCTTATCCTTTGAAACCTTTTCACATAAGTTGGACAACCCCTTATCTTAACATACTTAAGATTAGGAATCCTCCACATCCATAACTTTTATGGAGTCTTGGGGTAGGATTTTGAGGTTACCTTTTTTCGTAGATATCTGACCATTTCTAGGACATTACCACAGAAGGATCTTTGGAATGTCGGTAAAATCATTATGGATAGTACCGTGTCCAACAGTGCGATTTTTCCTTTCGGATACATCAATCAATTATTGCGTATCGGGAGGTGTCCATTATGAGAAAACCATTTGAGATGATCTAGAAACTTATTGCACAAGTATTTATTCCTTGATCTAATCAAAGAATCTTAATACTTTGCCAATTTGTTTCACTTTTGAATTCTTTGAACCTTTGAATAATTCACACTTGTATTCAACAAATACACACATTGACTCTTTGAATGATCATCTCCTTTTCTTATACTAATTTGTTCGATATGCAAAATTATTTTCATGTAAGTCAGTATACAAAATTTATTAAGTAATATTCGATTCTATACAAAACATTATTATTATAAATAGAACAACAATTGTTCTTAATTATAATACCAAAGATTTCATTGTCAATGATAAAATGGAAATAATATTTTAACAAGAAGCTGGAATCTGATAACAACTTATTGACTTAATAGATTTGCCGTAGGCATTGCTAAACTATAAGTTTCTATGGCTAATAAGCAACCTTTGCTTCATTTTCCCACATAGGATTACTTATATTTGTTTAGCTTTCTACTTACCTTGGTCCTTCATAAATCTATATTTATGATAACGAAAGTCGGTATCAATACCCAAGTAGAACCTTGACTTAAAGAAAAATTTATTTCAATCATGAACAAATTTGCGTATTATGTAGAAACTTCACTAAGCTTCTTTGGTTAGCCTCTGCAAATGCTTCTCATGAGTTTCTTTCGGTGTCCGGGCTTATTGCGGTGGAAGCAAACTCCTTTCTTTATCGTATCGATTTTGTTCTTATTATCCTTTGTTTATGCCTTTCTATTTACCTTCTTTGAATCGTTCTTCTTTAGGAAGATCCTTTGGCCCCTACCGGTAAGACTTGGTCTTTCTTGGTTGGAAAGTGACTCTCGACATTTTTCAATATGTTAAGCAAATCGGTGAAGGCGATATCTAGCTTGTTTATATGAAAAATTCACAACAATTGTGAAAGAGTAGGGGTGAGTGCAAGATCAAATCTTGGCTCAACTCTCCATCCATGACAAAACCGGTTGTCTAATTGATCAATCAAATTGATTATGTTAAGAACTTTTTATGCATCTTTATAGTGTCATTGGCCATTCTAGATCGGAAGAGCTCCTTAGATGTCGATATCTATCGGTCCTACTTTCCTCACCATCGACTACTTGATGTGCGGGAATATAGTAGAAGCATCCATAGTTTCATCTTGTATTTGAAGCTCGTTACTCGTGGATCTGAGCATGATGCGTTGAGCCAATTGTGCATCATCTTGCCACTTTCTAAAAGTAGCAATCTCTTCCTCGGAGGCATTATGCGCAACCATTGCGAGGATAGGCGTATTAAGGACATAAGATAGCTTTTCGACTATGAGAACTATTCTCAAATTCCTTAACCAATCAGTTTAATTGATTGGTTAATTTAGCATCTAATATGTTTCGCGATGATAGTAATTTTAGACATTGTAAAATTACGTAAATGAATTTGTAATTAACAACATTTTAACATACATTCTTTTATTAATTACCAAAATAAATTAGGTCTTGTTTTAAATTGGTATCTCCCACTATTTTCTTTAAACTATATTACCCTCACTTATATAGTTGGCAAAATCTAATTAAAGATTTGCTTTAGTGAGAATAAGGATCCCATTTCAAATGTATATAGCCTTGTGGTGACCTGACAAACTATATATAAATAAATAGGTGAACAACTTTTATCAATTACATCAACTATCTGACTCCTTTCTTTTGCCTCTTAGATTATTTTGATCAGTGGTGGCACATCAGAATCAAAATTATCCAAGTTAAGTCGACCTAGCACTCCGTATATTCAAAAAGAAAAATATCATCCTTGTGGTGACCTGACAAAACAATATTGTTCAATTTTCTTTATAAGCATCAAATGTGATAAATTAACATCTTAAATACTTAATACTTGCCTTGTGGTGACACAACAAACTCGTATTAAATATTTAATACTCTATTAATTTTATCATGCTAGAAAGGCGACGTTCGATATTCAAATATCTTTGAGCGCTTAGGACTTAATATAAAAAATTTGGGGTTTGTTATTAATTTGTCTCATCTTCTTGTTTAGCGTAGCATTATATATATATATATATAAAAAAATCGCGTCGTATTAATGAACATACGAAGCATGTTTGCATAATATATAATATATATAGTATAAGCATGCACATATAGAATACTATATTCTACGGATTGATTATGGACTTTTATTCTAGTTTGGTTCACTAGAGCCACCAAGTGAGACAAAAAATTCAAACTCCTAGGGGTGCGAGAAATAATATTTAAATATAACTATTACATTTAAACACGGGCTCCATTTACAAGCGGGTCTTCATTGGCGCTCCTTGCTCCTTGATCTCAATTTTTCAAAATTAATTCTAACTATTCTATTACAAAACTATTTAAAATAAATAGAAACCTTGATCGTGATCGAGGGAAATACATAGGAGGAGATAGAATTTACATTTAGAAAAAATTAGAGAAGGCAGTCTGTGAGACCCCATTTAATATAAACCCATACATTAAATGCATCGACTAAAATAAAATCAATCGCATTGGTGATAGTCCATAATCAATCCCATTTATTATCATACACATCATCATATGCATCGATAAATAACATTTCATCTATATGAATAATAAACATTTAATATATATATTGATATCATTTAATGGGCAAATTTAGTTAGTATAAAATCTAATTTTGAATCAAAATAAACTCCTTTATTTTAATCAAATTTAAATCAAAATAAAACTATTTTATTTTAATTTATCAATTTTGAATAAAATAAACTATTTTATTTTAATCAAAATCTTTAATCAAAATAAACTCCTTTTTTTTTAATTTGGAATCGATTTATCTTTAATTAAAATAAAATCTTTTATTTTAATTAATTATAAGAAATCCATATAAAAAAATCTTTAATTAAAATAAACTCTTTTATTTTAATTAATTATGGAATCGATTCATATATAAAAAAACTTTTTATTAAAGGAGGAAACGGATTATCTTTCTATTCACAAATAAACTCCTTTATTTTGAATAATATGAAATCTTATTTCATATCTAAATAAACTCCTTTATTTAAGGAAACATGGATTTTTCTTTCTATTCACAAATAAACTCTTTTATTTTGAATAATATGAAATCTTATTTCATATTTAAATAAACTCCTTTATTTAAGGAAATTAGGATTCTCTTTCTATTCACAAATAAACTCTTTATTTTGAATAATATGAAATCTTATTTCATATTTAAATAAACTCCTTTATTTAAGGAAAAATAGAATCAATTTCAACTCAATTAGTTATCATGGAAATCAATTCCAACTCTAATTAGTTAGCATGAAATTTAATTTTAAAATTAAAATAAACCTTTTATTTTAAAATTAAAATAAACTTTTTTATTTTAAAATTAAAATAAAAATTTTTTATTTAATTATAAAATAAAATAATATATATATATATATATATATATATATATATATATATATATATATATATATATATATATATATATATATATATATATATATATATATATATATATATATATATATATATATAAATATATATATATTTATTTCTTATATATATATATATATAAATATATAATATATTTTTTTTTTAAAAATTAGCATCTTGAATTATATAAATGAAAATGATATCCTTCTAAGCATATCATGATAAATTGAATATATCCTTTATTAATAAAAAAAGATTTAATAATAAAATTATGAAATTTAGCTTGAATTATTATATAAAAAAAAGAAAAAAAAAATTTTTTTTTTTTTTTTTTTTTTTTTTTTTTTTTTTAAATTTATCTGATAAAATTATGCCCAATTAAATTGTTCTAAACACATATCGATATACATATCAAATTAAAACAATTAATAATTCGCATAAAGGTTTGGCTACGATGCCCTTTATTAGGTTTTGTAATATTCATGAAGCCTTGATCAAATTGCAAAAATAATGCGGAAGCGTGTAAAAATCGAGTTTAAAAATTTTACAAACCATATACGGATCACCCTTTATGCATAATTATTAATTAAGCGAAAAGATAAAGAATAAAATCATACCCTTGAAGATCGAGCTTCCTCGGTGCAAGTTCACCTCAAATCCTTTTCGCGTTGACTTGAATCCACCGGGTTTGGTTCCTTCCTTTGATCGGCGTTAGCCACCCCGTGTGTTTGGCCTACAGAGGTGATCCACCGAGGAAAATAAAAATTGAAGAAGAGGGTGTATTGGCTAAACCCTAGTTTTCTATCTACATAGAAAAGGCGTACTCTCAACAAATTGGAATTATATACGTATGTTGAAAAAATCAATGACAACCACCACCACCATAATAAGACTCCTCTTATTTATAGATGTGGCAACCCACCTTAACTTACAATTAAGGAATTGGGATTTATTTAATTAATTAAATTCTTTTAATTAATTAAGCTCCCTAATCTTATTAGGGATAATTAATTAAACTCCTTTAACTAATTTTCCTTCTAATCGATTAGGAATAAATGAAATACTTATATTAAATTAATTCCTAAACTCTTTTAGAAATTAAAATAATAATAATAATTGTAATAATATTAATAAGACTCCTCTTATTAATTTATATTTAATATTTCTAAAATATTAAATAATAAATATTAAGCTATTTAATTTATTCTATCACCATAGATTAAATTAAATATATAACTTTATATTATTACGATTATGCCATTAACTTCTTAAATAATTATTCTTTCCTTTTATGGTGTGACCCTTTAGGTTCTCCGTATTAAATAGGTTGTGAATAAATCAATTAGAACAATTCTAATCTTATTTAAATAAATAAATTAAATAATTAATTTATTTAAATAAATAATATTTATTCTCTGATAGGGATAAGCCTCCTAGCGATCAGCGACTTTCCGGATAATATAGATTTCAACATTAATCATTAAAGAACCTTTGAGTAAATAGTTCTGAAATCTGATTGATCCTTCCACCATCTGATGTCCCGATTAAATATAAGGCATTGGAATTCTTTGTCGAGTCTTATTTTATTTAATTATATATTTCGATCTTAAATGCCTGACTCAAATAATGCAAATTAGAAACTCCTTTCTAATTTCATTACGCCTTAACCCGAGGACTCTTTGGGTTGTCATTTATCGAATCACATAGGACATTTCTCTTCTTTTATTAAGTGGTAGATTCTTTATTGATCGTACATTATCTCCGTATCTAACTTATTATACCCAAGCATACCCTTTGATATACCCTAAGGGTCTTAAGGAATAAGTCGAAAGTATAACTCATCATACATAAGATCTTATGATGATCTCGAGTCGAGGATACTTGTACTACTATCACTCTGAGAATTCTATTGACGAGGTGAATAAAACTCCATTAGGTATTCCTTAGCGAGCCGCGTTCGATTGAACTTATTCTCTAATAAGCACTACATACTTGCTTTAGTGTCTCCACACAAATGATCGTGAGATCGATCATCCTCATCGATGAAAGCAAGCGCGTATGTACCGATCTATCCGGATTCACTAATCCCCGATTTAGTAATCGATGACTATTTTAGTTTTAAGCTTTCTAAAATTTAGATCTCATTAGAATGATCATCATCATTATTCTAAAAGCATTGCTTAAAACTATGGGTTTATCACATATTATAAAAAAGCGACATCGTGTAGATAATTAAAAGCCTTTAATAAATTAATACTTTTTATTAATAAATGAATAAGATTATTACTAAAGTAAAGTATATGCTTTATCATCAAACATGATTGGCTTGTAATGCATCTACTTTCATGAGATATTACTTGAATTAGTAATTCTTTATCTTGAACTATTCTTTCTAATTCTGGTAAATACTGTATATTGAAGAAGGTAATTATTATTAATGAAGGTAAATCTTGTGTGAGAGGTAAATCTATTGGTTTAAAGGTAATTATTGATGGTGAATGTAAAATATGAAAATCTGTAATATAATAGCGAATTTAAGGTAAATCTATATTGCGAAGGTAATTATTATTCACAAAGGTAATTACTATTGTGAAGGTAATTACTATTATGAATGAAGAGACTCTTAGATGATGACATATATATAATTTATAAAATAATCAAACTTACCTGAAACGTCTCATGAGACTCTTTTATATACATCGAGGATTGAATAAATATTACCACAAATCATTTTATTTTTAATCGACACATTTTAATCTTTCAACAATTATTAATCATTTATAACGTCTCAATTTGATTAATAATATAACATATTATACAGATGATGATCTTGTGACAATAATTGAATCGATAATATAAGAGATATGATCACGTGATTCTTTGTAGTGATAATTGAGTATAGCTAAGTGACTTCTCACGTAAGCATCGATAATCAATCTGGTAGTGTCTTCTTATGCGACCACGCGTATTCTTGTACTTTTACCATAGGGTAGTTCAGCGGTTTTAACGGTAACACCTCGTAGTTATTTTTATAGAAAGATAATTTTGTGGTTTTCTAGCTACGACAATACTTAGTTAATGGGGTCCACTGATGATTGGTAGTCGTACGAATATTCCCAAACAAAAGAATATTCCCAGACCAAACGAATATTTTATAACAACTTGCTTACTTTGCAAAATTTATAAATATTACCCTGACTATAACATTATATCAAATTTATTCCATAATATTCAAAAATAATATTTATAGAAAATTCATCTTTATTTATAAAAAGTTGGGGTCTTCTGACCTCCCTTCTTATGAAATTTTAGCCCTCGAAATTAGAATGCGATACTGGTATGTCGAAGAGGTAAGGATACCTTGATTTCATTTGATTCTAACTCCCAGTCATTTCCTCGACATCGTGGTTCCTCCACAAAACTTTGACTTGAGGTATAACCTTGGGCGTAGAATATGTTCCTTCTTATCAAAATTTGAGCAGGAACCTCTTCATCGTCAAATCTTAGCTATTCGTCGGTTCTAACTTCGATAATATGGTTCGGGTCTTTCACATATTTACGTAACATGGATATGTGAAAAGCGTTATGAACACGAGACGTATTTGGCGGTAAAAGCGGTCTATAGGCCCGCGGTTCCTACTCGATCGAGGATTAAAATGGGTAGATGAATCGAGGATTAAGTTTTCCTCTCTTTCCAAATCTTGTAACTCCTTTCCATGGAGCGACTCTTAACAACACATGATCTCTATATCGAATTCCGTCCTTTCGATGAAGATCGGCATAACTCTTTTATCGATTTTTGTGAGGTTTTTATCGTTGTCGGATCGTTTGAATCTTTTAAAGTAGTCATACGTACCAAACTCGGTCCCAACAACGTTGCTTCACCCACCTCATCCCAGCATCTTTGGAAGCGACACTTTCTTCCATCTGGCGCTTGAATGGAGCCATACGATACTTGCTTGATAAGCTGTTGTTGTAGGAAAACTCCACGATGGTAAGAACATCGACTTCCTTGAAATCAAGGACCACGAGTCTTAATAGATCTTGAGAGTTTGAATAGTCCTCTCCATTGTCCGTCGATGCGAGGATGATATCTTGAGAGCTAAATCGTGAAATCTGTGCCCGTAGCTTTTTGCAAACTAACCCCCAAAATCGTGAAGTGAATCTTGGGTCTCGATCGGAAACTATGGATCTTGGCATACCATGCGATCTTACAATCTCGTTTATGTACATCTGAGCAAGGCGTTCAAGTGTATAAGTTTCTCGTATCGGTAAGAAATGAAAGCGGACTTGGTCAATCTATCAACAATGACCCAAATCGCATGATGCCTTGAGAAACCTTAGGAAGGCCGTGCTTGAAATCCATGGTAATGTGCTCCCACTTCCATTACGGAATTTCAAGTGGTTCTGATGGACCTTTTGGTACTTGATGCTCGCTTTAACTTCGTTGACAAGTTAGACACCTTGAGATAAAAGCTTATTATCTCTCTCTTTATTATTGCTCCACCGAAATGTATAGCGAATATCGTGATACATTTTGGTACTCCCGAGATGGATTGCAAATGGTGTGTTGTGCGCCTCCATCATGATTTTATATTATACTTTAAATCGGGGTCGTTAGGAAACTGAAATGCAGAGTTGACTCGAAGTATTCCTTCTTCATCGATTCTTGCTTCGGAATAGCACCTTCTTGCACTTTTTTCTTCCTCATCGCATCGGCTCAGTGCGTAGCTTGGCGACTTTAACTTTATCGATTAAAGTCGGTTCTACTTCGTATACTCGCTATCATCACATGCGTCACAGAGTCTTTAACTCTATCTCCATCCTTTGCAAGTCACCTGAAATGGGCCTTTGCGTTGACAATATCGCACTTTCGTGCTTGCATATGATCTTTACTTTCGATCGTCGGCTACCACGTTCACTTTCGAGGATGGTATTGGATGGTATGATCATAATCTTTCAGCAGTTCAAGCCAGCGTCGTTGTCGCGTGTTGAGTTCCTTTTGAGTGAAGAAATATTTGAGGCTTTTATGATCAAGTAAAGATCTCCACTTTCTCCCCATACAAGTAATGCCTCCAAATTTTAAGTGCAAAAACAACAACGATTTGCTTGACTCTAGATCATGAGTAGGATAATTCCTCTCATATTCTTTGAGTTGTCATGAGGCATAGGCTATAACTTTTCCATGTTGCATGAGAACACATCCCAACCCTTTGCGAAGCATCACTTTGTAGATGACAAATCCCTCAGAGGCGGATGGTATTATCGAGCAGTCTTTGAAATAAGTCTCCTCTTGAGTTCTTGAAAACTCTTCTCTCATTCTTGCGCTCAATAGAACTTTGTATCTTTTGAGTCAATTTGAGTCGATGGAGTAGCGATTCGAGAAAATCCTTCCACGAATCTCAGATAATAACCGGATTAAGCAAGAAAGCTACGTACTTGATCCTTTGATTTAGGTTGTTCCCGACTTTGAATAGCTTGATCTTTCTTTGGGTCAGCAGATATTCCATGACTTGATACCACGTGCCCGAGGAATGCTACTTCTTGACGAACTCGCATTTTTCTTGACTTGGCATAAAGCTTATATTCACGAAGCTTTTGGAGTGTCGACCTCAAGTGTTGCTCATGATCTTCACGGCTTTTGGAATAAATAAGGATGTCATCGATAAAAGGCGACCACAAAGTGATCTAAATATTCCTTGAATACTCGGTTCATCATATCCGTGAAAGGCGGCGGGGCATTAGTCGATCGAAAGGACATGACTAGGAATTCATAATGCCGTCTTGGGAGTTACGAAAGCCGTCTTTGGAATGTCGGTGATTTTAATCTTGATTGGTGATATCCGGAGCGAAGATCGATCTTTGAAAAGAATTTGGCTCCTTACTGTTGGTCAACAGGTCATCAATACGTGGCGATGGATACCTATTTTTGATGGTGACATGATTGACTCCAGATAATCAATCAAAAGTCGCATACTCCCATCTTTCTTCTTCACGAATAGAGCAGAGAGCACCCCGAGGAGAAGTCTAGGGCGAATAAAGCCGATGTCTAACAATTCCTGCGGTTGGGTCTTTAACTCACGAAGTTGATAGGAGCCATTCGATATGGGGCTTTGGAAATAGGTTTTATCTGGGTTGAGAAGTCGATACAAAATTCAATTTCACGCGCTTCTGGGGTAGGCGGGGAAGTTCTTGAGGGGAATCGTCGGAAATTTATTAACAATAGAAATATCGTTCAAAAGCGGCGTATTTTTGTTTAAATCGTGACATGAGCTAAGAAAGCTTGACATCAGTTTTTGATAAGCGAATAGCTTTATGGCTTGAGATAATAGTGATTGATTTTAATGGTTTGGTCGTTTGAATTAGCATAATAGGTTGATTAGGAATATGAAAGCTATGACCTTACGAAAATAATCAATTTTGCATGATAAGTAGTTAACGATCGATCCTAGAATCACGTCAAATGCAAGTATTTTTAATGAAATAAGATCGACGGGTAATGTGAGGGTGCCGATTTGAACCAAACAAGACTTATAAGCGATGATGGATGTAATGAAGGTTTCTCCCAGCGGAGTTTCCACGAGATAAGTCGAAAAGTCTAATTTCTCGAGTCAAATTTAATCGATCGATGGCGCAAGTAGGAGAAATAAAAGAATGGGTAGAAGCAGGTATCAAATAAAGTATAGACTTCATTAGAGTTTATGATAAGCTTACAGTGATGACCTCATTCGGGTTCCTTGCTCTCTGGGAGGTCACAACAAGCGCTCTCCCTTACCTTCTAGGTTTTGACTTTTACGGAGCGGCCTTTGGTGCCTCCATCCTAGTTGAATTTGTCTTGATGGCAACAAAATCGAGCTAAGTGACCTTCTCTTCCACAATTATAACATGTTTTGGATGGCATGGCGCAGATTTGGTGATGTGTCCTCTCCTCGCATTTGAAGCATATGATAGGTGGTCTTTCTCCTTCCTTAACAACGGTCTTTGGTCTTTGGTCTTGGCGTCTTTCCATCATTGTTGAATCTCCTTTTCTTGAAATGTCCATTCTTATTGTTTTGGCCACGATTACCATAGAAGTGGTTACCATATCTGGCTTTGTTGATTCCCTCACGCTTGTTATCACCAAGCTTGATGACTACTACCATTTGGTATTATAATTTTTTAAATTTGCTCTCTTTTAGTTCGTTGACTCGTTATCGCGCTCCACTAAGCGAGCCCTATTTATAACATCGAATACAAACACGGTTTATGAGAAATAAGATGTTGGCGTATCTCGACTTCAAACCTCTTAAAAACATTCGCGCCATTCTCTCTTCATTATCCACGAGTGGGATATGGCCAAGTGATAACTCGCAAATTTTGCCTCGTATTGCGACACGGTCGTATTGTTTTGTTCGACTTGATAAACTCCACCTCGCCATTATGGCGAATACTTTCGGGAAAGTATTTGTCGTTGAGCGACTCTGGAACTTCTCCCAAGATATCTTGATCTGGCGAGGTTGAGTACGTTTCTGGATTCCCACCGATGTCTCGCCTCTCCGCATGACATAAAAGCGGCAAAGGAACCTTTTGCTCTCGGAGCATCCCAAGACATCAAATATCTTGGTAATCTGCTTTATCCATGCTTCTTGAAGTGGTTTTGGCTCTCCCTTAAACTCGGTGGTCCCGGCTCCTTGAATTGTTTAGCGGTGGCCTTGAGAGAGTTTTCGTGTTTCCACCTACGTTTTGGGCGAGAGTCGCTCTGCTTTCTTTGTTGCATAAATTGCATAAAGCCTCACGAACATTTGATCATTCATCATTTTAGTCGGTGTTGTTGTTTGCGTGAGGATTATCGCCTTCACGATGCACATTATCACGATTATTGATATGTGGTGAATCGGCGATGCTTTGTGCTCCATTCTTTATTCTCAACATTCTCGGATGTCATTTTTGAATCTTGCCACAAAACAAAAGGTTAATTGACGTGTAACAAATTATCTCTATATTACGTGAGCCGATAAAATACCACATAAACTTAGGTAGGTCATACTAGCGAAGGTATTCCCGTCTCTCCCCTCTAGTACTATTCTCACATCTTAGCGGGGATCGTATCCTAAGCTACGATACTATTGTGGCGCCCCCAAAATTAGGTATACATCACCCGTCTTGGGTAGTCGGGATCGTAGTGCGAAATTTAAATCTGACTTACTAATATATAAGCGTAGGTATGCAATCGACATAAAGCTGTGAGTTTGAATACAAATATTGTCTACTAGATATTATCAAACTCAAAAAGGAGTCCTCATTACAATTATTATCACCTTTATTTCACGCAGAATAGTGAGGACTACTAATCTTATCCTCGGACCATTACTCAGTTCCCGAGGCTCGTCCCGACTATATTCTCATTTTCTGAAGAGAGCGGTGAAAAGAAAGGGTGAGCTCAACTAGCTCGATGAAATATTATGACTAAGATAATGCGAGAATAAATTATCATTAGCCTTGATGATGTTAAGCGATAAAATATAATGAACATCAAGTTTAACTACTGGTGGAACAATGATCCATTAAAAAAGTGAGTAGAAAATAAAATCTACTATCTTTTATGATTTAAAAGTTTTTTTCATCCTTTTTATAATTTTAGACTCGACTTTAATAAATATTCCACATCATTGAATCACCCTGCACTTTCTGGCCGAGGATATTCTTTAGTATCGCGACCACAATTATTCATACTTCTACGGGCGAGAATAGTTGTGTATTCATTAATGGTCATGATCGTGCCAACAATTTGTCCATCGATACACTCTCTGACCCTTTGAGGATTTTATCACATCATTTGTAACATTACGGTCGTGATTACAAGAATAGTCACAGTCGTAATCATACCAAGTCCATCCCCATACTTCTGGCCCACGGATGACTTTCAACATAATATAAACATGAGGATGATGACAATGATATAAGAATTGATAAAACAAGTTCAAGAATTATTTTATCCAAGGAATTATTAACGTCAATTGTCGACATGATCTTTGTTTTGTAGAGTAAAATTCAAGAATGATCGGAAGAATATTTCCATGAAAAGATCTTTGGATGAAAGCATGAAATATCGAGGATATTCTACTAATTTCATGGAGTATAGAAGTCGAAAGTTTTAACCAATTGGGTATAATAAAGAATGGAATAACAAAAGAAATCACCGTGCATGCGATAGGCCTTGCAGGCGAGTTATTCAGCGAGAATAATAAATAACGGAACCGGTCGGCGTAAAAGCATACAGACGAGGATGTTCAGCGAAGAATAATAAAAAGGCGGAACCCGGTCAGGTGTAAAACACCGAGCGAGGATGTTCAGCGAGAATAATAATAAAAAGCGCGAAACCGGTGGGGTGTAAAAAAAGAGCGGGATGAATTCAGAACAGAATAATAATAAAAAAGCGGAGGAAATTAAGGTGTAAAAAACAGACGAGGATGTTCAGCAGAATAATAGAAGAATGTCACCAAGTATAGGGTAAACCAGCGTAGCCGCGTATCGAGTTATTCAAGCAGAATAATAAGAAATGGAATAACAGCAGTTCTCTTCATGAATAAGAAAGAATAACACCCCTTACGAGTCTGACAAATAATATTCCCTACCTTAGAAGAAATGAATATTGGAAAAGTGAAATAGCAGAATACTTTTCTTTTTCTCTCTATAGTTTCTCTCTACAGAGTTTGATGAATTCGTAAGAAATAATGAAGGAATGAGCTTTCTATTTATAGAAAAAGCGAGGGTGGCTCTTGAGTGCTTATGAAGGTCGAAATGACTCTTGGTAATATTGAAGAAACAACTCTTATTTCTTGAAGGGTAATTAACCTTTGGAACAGAAGAAGCGATTAACTCTTGGTAATATTGAAGGAATGACTACTTATTTGCGAAGGGGTAATTCTACTATTGACGAAGGTAAATACTATTGAAGAAGGTAATTACGATTGGTGAAGGTAAATACTATTGGCGAAGGTAAATACTATTGAAGAAGGTAATTACTATTATTGAAGGTAAATACTATTGCGAAGGTAATTACTATTAACGAAGGTAATTACTATTCCAAGGTAATTACTAAGGTAATTACTATTGTGAAGAGACTCTTAGATGATGACATATGGGCCCCCATAAAATAATCAAACTTACCACAAGCGTCTCATATGAGACTCTTTATATACATCGAGTTGAATAAATATTACCACAAATCATTTTATTTTTAATCGACACATTTTTAATCTTTCAACAATTATTAATCATTTATAACTTGTCGTCTCGATTAATAATATAACATATTATCTGGATGATCTTGTGTGATAATTGAATCGATAATATAAGAGATATGATCGCAATTCTTGTAGTGATAATTGAGTATAGCTAAGTGACTTCTCACGTAAGCATCGATAATAATCAATACAGTGTAATCTCTCTTATCTGACCACAGCGTATTCTTGTACTTTTACCATAGGGTAGTTCAGCGGTTTTAACGGTAACACCTCGTAGATATTTTTATATAGAAAGATAATTTTGTCGTTTTTCTACTACGACAATACTTAGTTAATGGGGTCCACTGATGATTGGTAGTAAATGCGAATATTCACTGACAAAAAGAATATTCCCAAACAAAGCGAATATTTTATAACAACTTGCTTACTTTGCAAAATTTATAAATATTACCCCTATTTATAACATTATATCAAATTTATTCCATAATATTCAAAAATAATATTTATAGAAAATTCATCTTTATTTATAAATCCCTTCTTGTAGACCCCACAATGTAATTATTGTAGGATTGAGAAAAGCGGTGAAAAATATTTTATTGAAATAACGGCGGAAGTTTTACTGGTTGATCTTTGTTGAACTACTCGGTAGTAAAAATACGAGAATACGATGTGGTTGCATAGTAGAAGCTCGGTATTGATTATTGATGCTTATGTGAGAAGTCACTCAGTTTGATTCCATTATTGTCGATTAATAATATGAATTATTATAGCGATAATGACGTTTTGTTTTATTCAGTATTATTAACGTAATAAAAGCGAAACATCTTTTATATAAAGCGAATACTTTATTAAAGTTATTTTATAAATAAAATATATTATATTTTATTATGCATAGTGTTCATAGTTTTTTTGCGTAGTGTTGCATAGTGTTTGCATAGTAAAAGTCTTTTATATAAATAGAATATATTATATTTTATTTAAAAGATTTTGCTTTAAATATGGATAGTCAGTTAAAGTAAATCAATACTGGATAGTTAAATGGATTAATTACTTATGCATTCTATTTTCCTATAAATAGAAGCTCATTCCTTCATTATTTTCTTATGAATTCCTTTGAAACTACAGAGAGAAACTATAGAGAGAAAGAAGAAGAAAAGTATTCTAATACTTCACTTTGCCGATATTCAGGTTCTTCTAAGGTAGGGAATATTATTTGTTGTGCAAGTAAGGGGTGTTATTCTTTCTTATTCATGAAGAGAAATTACATTATTCCATTCATTATTATTACATTGGAATAACTTTTGTAAAAGTGGCATACCCTATACATAACTCGTGATCTGTGGCATACCTATACTTGGTGAAATCCTTATGTTATTCCATTGCTTATTATTTTGTTGGAATAACTTTGTATCATGATTTACCCTATACTTGGTGACATTCTTCTATTATTACATTGGAACATCCTGTTTTGTGTGTTTTACAGGACTTGGTTAAAATCTTTATTATTACATTGGAACATCCTGTATGTGTGTTTTTTACAGGACCAGTTAAAGTCTTTATCATTCTGTTGGAATATCTATCGTGTGTTTTACAGGATCTGGTTCCATCTTTATTATTACATTGGAACATCACATATGGTGTGAATTTCACGACTGGTTCCGTTATTATTATTACATTGGAATAACACATCATGCGAAATACGCATGTATGGTGATTTCTTTTGTTATTCCATTCTTTATTTGTTTACTTTCGTAAGGGTGTTATTCTTTCTTATTCATGAAGAGAAGCTGTTGTTATTCCATTTCTTATTATACATTGGAATAACTTTTGTATCTGTGATACACCTATACTTGGTGACATTCTTCTATTATTCGTTGGAACATCACATACGTGTGTTTTACAGGACTGGTTAAAATCTTTATTATTATTACATTGGAACATCACATGCGTGTGTTTTTACGGGACTGGTTAAAATCTTTATTATTATTACATTGGAACATCACATGCGTGTGTTTTACAGGACTGGTTAAAATCTTTATTATTATTCTGTTGGAACATCACATGCGTGTGTTTTACACGGACACTGGTTAAAATCTTTATTATTATTACATTGGAACATCACATGCATGCGTTTTCTGGTGGGACTGATTAGATTATTTATTATTACATTGGAATAACTTTGCGTATTGATCTATCGCATGCGTGGTGATTTCTTTTGTTATTCCATTCTTTATTATACCCGGTTGGTTAAAACTTTGACTTCTATACTCCATGAAATTAGTAGAATATCCTTGATATTTGCGTTTCATCCGATATCTTTTCATGGAAATATTCTTACGATCATTCTTGAATTTTACTCTACAAAAGCATGATATCGTGTTGACAATTTGGACGTTAATAATTCACGGATAAAATAATTCTTGAACTTGTTTTATTGAATTCTTATATCATTGTCATCATCCTCATATTTATATTTTTTTTAAAGTAAATACGTGGCACTGTAGAAAGCATGGATGGACTTGGTATGATTATGACCGAGGATTATTCGGTGTAATCATGACCGTAATATTCTGAGATGATGTGGTAAAAAATTCTCGATTGGTCAGTAGTAGTGCATTGATGGGACGATTGTTGGCATGATCATGACCATTAATGAATACCTGACTATTCTTGGCCGTAGTGCATGAATAATTGTGGTCGTGATCTTAAAGAATATCCTCGGCAGTAGTAGTGCGGTGGTGATTCGATGATGTGGATTATTTATTAAAGTGAGTCTCAAACTTTAACGATGATGAAAAACCTTTTAAATCATAAAAGATAGTAGATTTTATTTTCTACTTGACTCTTTTAATGGATTGCTTGTTCATTGCAGATTAAACTTGATGTTTATTATATTTTATCGGTTTAACTTTGTTGAAGGCTATTGATAATTTATTCGCATTATCTTAGTCGTAATATTTCTTCTTTGGGCTAGTTGAGCTCACCCTTTCTTCTCTTTGTTCTCTTGGGAAATGAGAACATAATTTGGGACGAGTCGGGGAGCGGAGTAATGGTCCGAGAGGATAGCATTAGTAGTCCTCACTATTACGTGAAATAGTGTGATAATAATTATAATGAGGACTTCTTTTGAGTTTGTATAATATCTAGTAGACAATATTTGTATTCAAACTCACGAGTTTATATAATTATATTGTACCTGCACAGTTATATTAGTAAGTTGTATTTAAATTCTGTACCATGTATCTGACTACCCAAGATGGGTGATGTATACCTAATTTTGGGGGCGTCACATGAGCTGTTATGATTTTCATATAAGCTGTTATTTAATGTTTCAAATATTTTGGATACTCAAATTAAATAATTTAGTTACCTACAAATACAAATTTGGCTACTACCTATTTTAATGAAATAAAACTAAATCTGTTTTTTTCAGCAGACAAATATCTATATGAAATGAAATTATTAAATAGCAATTTAGATACCATCTGAACACTATGAAAGACATTAAAATAAGAGAAATTAGATAGCAAAAGTAATACATATAGTAATCCTAACTATAAATTTGGATAATATTTAATACATATAATTGCATTAACCTTAATTTAAAATTCATTTCAGGATCCATCACATCCTTGGAGTTGGAAAAAAACGGTCGCTTCAAATATCTCTTTTTCGCAATAGGAAAATCCATTGAAGCATGGCAACATTGTTTCCCAATCATTGTAGTTGATGACACATTCATACAATCAACTCACTGGGATACCTTTGCTTCATCATGAAAGCACACTTGAGATGCAAACAGGGAACATTATACTGGATTGCTTTTGCGGTTGTTGTGATGAAAATGAATTATCATGGAGATGGTTTTCATCAATTTGAGAAATGCTTGTGGTGTTAGAGAAGGACAATGAATCGTTTCAGACAGACATGAAGCAATTATCAAGGGAATTAACTGTGTGTTCCCTGATGTCATGTACGGTTCATGCACATACCATATTTTGTAAAATATTAAAAACAGATTCAAAAAGAAAGGAGAAGAGATAAAAAAAGCATACAACGCAGCTTGTAGGGCTTACACTATAGAAGAATTCAACATACATGTAAGACCCCAACTTATTATTAATGAAATTTAATTTTCTCTATTTATTATTTTGAAATAGTAAGGGTTGATTTGATTAATGTGGATAGTTAGGGGTAAAATACGCAAATATTTCAAAATAAGCAAGTGATTATAAAATATTCATTGTTGTCGGGGAATATTCGTTTGGTCGTGGAATATTAAATCTTTGTCGGGGAATATTAAATGCTGATGCGGCGTAGCCATGTGTGGGCCCCCATACGCGAAAGCGATTGGATGAAGAAAGCGACAAATATAAGTGATTTAAAAATAACTTGGCGTAGTTATTCTGAATTATCTTGTTGGAATACCCGGTGGTTAAAAACACGATGTCTGGCGTTGTTGTTGGCGATGGACTGCGGTATTGCACCAATTATTGATTCTTACGTGAAGGCTTTACTTTCAATAATGGTTACTGTAATTCTTTATTCAATATTTTATTGAGTTAATAATTCTTTGCGTTGATATTTTATATTCTTGTTGTTTTGATAATTGTCATTATACGGTATTTTTCATTATCGAGCAATAATTCATATTATCCGAATAATATTATTAGATAAAATTATTGGCAATGTCTAGAAAGTTACATCTAAGGAGAGGTTTGTTCACACTAATTGCGGCGCCAAGTAAGAAGAAATTCTTATTGGAAAGCCCCTCTATCACAGGAGGCGCACGGTTGTCGATAATGTGATTACATAATATTATTTATGAATAATTAATTATTGATTTATATGATGAGGAAAATATTGATTTTATGAGGATATAGATGGAGAAAATTTTTAATGTGACAATTGTTGAAAATTAATATTTTATCTTTTACGATAAAATAATTCATTTAAATATATTATTTTAATAATATATTAACGATGATATTTTACAATGAATGTGGGATATATGAGTATATGAGGAGGAAGAGTATTTTTGTGGCATTAAATGTTTTAGCACATGTTTTGTGTGTTGGTGGACACAATTATTATTAGAAATTTGATTATAGTATGCGTAAAATCGCTTGGTTTGTGGATTTGGTCAATTTACATTTGGAATTCGGAAAAACTTTCTTCTGCAAAGTTGTAGAGAATTGAATTTCCTATAAAAACTCTCAAGATTTTGAATTTTCTGATAAAAGGGCTATTTATTATGAATTATTGAAGTTCAAATAATTAATTTTGGGAGTTTTAGTTAATTATTTTGAGAAAAACGTTTTTTGCAACTAAGTTGGCCTCACATGTGATTCAAATGGGCTGAGATCAGTTGTCTAAGGTGGGCTAAAGAAAATGTGAAAAATATATTAATATTATATTTAATTTTCGCTTTTGGTGTTACTAAGCAATTTCTATAAATAGGGTCTTGGGTTAGAATTGAAAATCTGTAAACTGAAGTTTCTCTCTATTTCTCTCTCGATATATTGGCGTATTCTTGTGAGTATACTTTGAGTATTGTTAGGCGGTGCAAGTTTCCTTGAAAGACTATATACGGTATTCAAATTTAGAAGTACTAATCTTTCGAGGTAAGGGATGTTATTTTCTTCTCAAATGATATTATTTCTTGATATCATTATCTTTGAAATATTGGTTGGAACTTTTTATCAAATTTGGAACTTTTTCATGTCGGGGTTCTTATTCATGAGTTCTTATTCACGAGTTACTATTCATGAGTTCTTATTCACGAGATTCTTATTCACGAGTACTATTCATGTAAGCGTGAAGATGTTTTTGGGAAATTTCTATCTTTTGGTGTAAGATTCTTATTCACGTATCACGGCACTATTCACGTATCTGACACTATTCTTTGAAAAATAAAATTTCTTCTTTTTGTCCAAAATATCTAATACGGATACTAGCTTTGATTGTATCCATGTTTTGATCATTCTTGAATTTTACACCACTATGATTATTTTTGAGGTATTTTTGAACATGGATAAAACAAAGTATACGAATCCTTAATCCTTAATCCTTGTCATTTTGTTTCCTTTGGATTCGTTTCTTTTAAAAATATTTTTCATCATCCTCGGTCTTAAATGATGATATTATTGAATATCTTTGGCACGTAGTGCAAAGATGAATGATTTTTGAAGAATATCTTTGGTCGTAGTGCAAAGATGAGCAGTGTTTAGATGAATACATGACCAAGTGATGAATATCTTTGGCACTGTAGTGCAAAGATGAATATTTGATTCGAGATGTATATTGATTTATGTTACGGGGATACAAGATGAGCGATGAACTTTTAAATTCATTCATAGAAGATAGTAGTTTGCATTCTCTACTTAACTCTTAATGAATTATTATTTCATTGCGAATATTGATTTAAAATTTGTTGTCTATTGTATTCTATTAGATTTTTCCTGTTGAAGACTAACGGTAATTTGTTGTATATTATCTTAGTCATAATATTCTTTCTTTGGGCTAGTTGAGCTCACCCTTTTCCTTTTTGTTCCATTTTTCTTCTCGGGAGGCGAGAATATAAGCGAGAAAATACGAAGTCGGGGTATGGAATGAAGGTTTTAGAAAGGATTGTTTAGTAGTCCTCACCATTTTTGTAAAATAATGTATCAATAAATGTGATGAGGATTTATTTGAGTATAGATATTATCTAGAAGATAATATTTGTATTCAAACTCAGTTTCTTGTTGTAATAATAAAGTTGTAGTTGTTTACGTACCATGTATTGACAACTCGAGAATAGGTGATGTATACCTATTTTGGGGGCGTCGCGGTTGGTATCGAGCTTAGGGATATGATCTCTGGCGGAGATCGGGGAATAGAACTAGGAGGGGAGGCGAGTAAATCCTTATTTAGTGTGTCCTACTACTAAGCTTATTTGTTAGTTGGTCGGTATATAGGGATATTATGTGATATATTGATTTCCTTAATTAACCCTTGTTTTATGACAATATTTGAGAATGTCATTGAGAATATTAACAATGGAAATGAGGCAGTGGAGGCGCGTGTACTCACCAACGAGGAGAAGCGTCTAATGCAGTGGCAATGTTCCTCCTGTGAACAACACCTTTGAGCGAGATGATGAGCGAGGGGATGTTTAGAAGTTTTTTACGATTCATGCAAAATCGAGACGAGGAGACTTCGTGTTCAAAATCTGAGGAGGAAATGATAGCAATTCACGGGTTGTCACATGACCAAGCGATTCAAAGAGTTGGGACCACGAATTTAAGGAAAGCGGATCCGATCATGGTGGAAACATGGGTCAAGCAAATTACCAAGATATTCGATGTCTTGGGGGATGCGGAGAACGAAGGTTCCATTCGCCACCTTTATGTTAAAGTGGCGAGGCGGACTCTTGGTGGGAGTGCGTGAAGCGTACCCATCCGGCCGCACTCGGCATGTCTTGGGAAGCGTTTGAAACTATTTAATGACAAATACTTTCACGAAAGTGTTCGTCGTATGAAGGAAGTGGAGTTCATCAGATTAGAGCAAAACAACATGGCGGTGTCTCGATGACGAGGCAAAGTTTGCGAGTTATCCGTGTTTGCACCTCATTTGGTGGAGAATGAGGAACGTATGACGCGGATGTTTCTTAGAGGTTTGAAACCCGGCATCGTCAATATCTCATTTCTCATAAACTTTTCTCTATTAGGATGTTGTAAGCGAGGCTCAATTATTAGAGCGAGATAACGAGTACGGTCGGTGAGGACCATAACCGAGGATCGTACCGGAGATAACGATCAACAAAATAATGATAACCGGCGGAGAAAAAGCGCAGACGGACAAAATGGTAACCACTCTGGTGGTAATCATAGCCATGAAAATAGAAGAAGCGAGTCGGGAGGAGATTTTAAAAGAGGAGATTTAACAACGACCATGTGAAGGCAGCGGTCTTGCGTGAGAAGCGGGTTCTAAGGGAGGAGAAACGACCACCGGTCGTATCTTTATAAATAAATGCGGAAAGAGGGACATATCGGTCCAAACCATCCCTGACGATTCAAGGTATGCTATAATTGTGGAAAGGAAGGACATATCGCTTTCGAGATTATCTGATAGCGAAACCTAGTTCAATGAGGGGACGGTGACTCAAAATCGTGAGAAAAGTCAAAGTCAGCGATTAGGGAAGAAGCGTTTGTTGTATTTGGTCATAATCGAGGAACCCAAACGAGGTGATCACGGGTAAGCTATTTATAAATTCTTGCGAAGTTTATACCTTACTCGAATCTGGGTGCTACCCATTCATTTATCTCTCCTGCATGTGCTCAGCGTTTAAACTTGACTCGGAGAAATTAGACTTTGACTTATCTGTGGAAACTCCGTTTGGAGAAACTTTCATCACATCCATTTGTTTATAAATCTTGTTTGATTCAAGTTGGCACCATTACCTTACATTGACCTTATCTCTTTTAAAGATACTTGCTTTTGATGTGATTTTAGGGATTGATTGGTTAACTACTCATCATGCCAAAATTGATTATTTTCGTAAGGTTGTTAGTTTTCATATTCTAACCACTTTGTTATGCAATTCAAGCAACTAAACCATTAAAATCAATCGTTTGTCATATCTAATCATAAAGCTATTTGTTTATTGAAAAGCGGATGTCAAGCTTTCTTAGCCCATGTTATGGATTTGAATAAAGACACGTCAAATTTGAATAATATTCCTGTTGTTATTGACTTTCCGACGTATTTCTGAAGAACTTCGGTCTACCCCCGAGCGTGAAGTTGAATTCTTTATTAATCTTGAACACAGTACAAAGCCCATTTCTAAAACCCCATATCGAATGGCTCTATTGAACTTGGGAGTTAAAGGTCCAACTACGAGAATTGTTGGACATCGGTTTCATTCGTCTAAGTACATCTCCTTGGGGTTCTCTGTTTTTATTCGTAAAGAAGAAAAGGCGGGAGTATGCGACTTTGTATTGACTATCGGAATTGAACCATGTCACCATCAAGAATAGGTATCCTCTACCTCGTATTGATGACTTGTTTGACCGATTCTGCAAGGGCACAATTCTTTTCAAAAATCGATCTTCGATTACGGATATCATCGGTGAAGATTAGGCGCGAGGATATTCAAAGGCGCCTTTAGAACTTCGGTATGGGCATTATGAATTCTTAGTCATGTCTTTCGGATTGACTAATGCTCCTGCTGACTTTCATGGATATGATGAACCGAGTATTCAAGGAATATTTGGATCGATTTGTTGTTGTCTTTATTGATGACATCCTTATATATTCCAAAAGTCGTGAAGATCATGAGCACCATTTGAAATTTGGTACTCCAAAGGCTTCGTGAAAACAAACTATATGCCAAATTGAAGAAATGCGAGTTACGGCTTGAGGAAGTAGCATTCCTTGGGCACGTGGTGTCGAAACATGGAGTATCTGTTGATCCGTGAAGATTGAAGCAATCAAAGTTGGGAAGCAAGCCGAAAGTCGGTGGATGAAGTCACGTAGCTTTTTGGGCTTAATTTGGTTATTATCGGAGATTAAGTGGAAGGTTTTCTCGAATCGCTACTCCATTAACTTCACTAACTTCGGAAGGATACAAAATTCGTTTATAGCGAAGAATGCGAGAAGAGTTTCAAGAGCTTAAGAGGAGACTTATTTGGCACTGTTCTAACAATACCATCTGGTTCGGATGGATTTGTTATCTCTGATGATGCTTGAGCAAAGGGTTAGGATGTGTTCTCATGCAGCGTGGGAAAGTCATAGCTTTATGCCTCGCGACAACTTAAAGAGTATGAGAGGAATTATCCTACTCATGATCTAGAGTTAGCGGCCGATCGTTTTCAGCGCTAAAGATATGGAGGCACTATCTATATGGGGAGAAAGTGGAGATATATTCGGACCATAAAAGCCTTAAATATTTCTTCACTCAAAAAAGAACTCAACATGCGGCGGCAAATGACGTTGGCTCGAGCTATTGAAAGACTACGACCACACTATTGATACCATCACGGAAAAGCGAGCGTGGTAGGTGACGCGTTGAGTAGAAGATCATATGCGAGGAGCGAGTGCGATGATGTCAAGTATATACGCGTAGAGCCGACTTTAATAGAAAAAGTTAAGGTTGCTCGAGCCACCAGGCCGGAAATGATGCGTATGAAGAAGAAAGTACAAGAAGGAGCTATTAGGGCGAGAATTGATGAAGAAGGAATACTTGAGTCCACTCTAGACTTTGTGTTCTAACGACTACGATTTGAAGTACAAGATTATGATGGAGGCACCACGATACACCATTTGCAATCCATCACGGAAGTACTAAAATGTATCGTGATCTTGACATACATTTTGGTGGAACAATATGAAGAGAGAGATTGCAAAGTTTATCTCGATGTGTTTAACTTGTCGGCGTGTAAAGGCGGAGCATCTAGTACCTAAGGGTCCGTTGCAACCACTTGAGATTCCGAAATGGAAGTGGGAACACATTACCATGGATTTCGTTCTGGGTCTTCCTACGGTTTCTCGGGGCATCAATCTTTATTTGGGTTATTGTTGATAGATTAACCAAGTACGCTCATTTCTTGCCGTCACGGAGACTTATTCACTTGAGCGTCTTGCTAGTATATACGTGAATGAGATTGTGAGGTTGCGTGGCATACTGTATCCATAGTTTGGATCGTGACCCAAGATTCACTTCAAGATTTTGGGTTAGCTTGCAAAAAGCTATAGGCGCGGATTTACGATTGATTCGGCATACCATCCTCAAGCAGACGGACAATCGAAAGGACTATTCAAACTCTTGAAGATTTATTAAGACTACGTGTCCTATACTTCAAAGGCGGTTGGGATAAGTATTTACCATTGGTGGAATTCTCCTACAACAACAGATTATCGAGCAAGTATAGGTGTGGCTCCATTTGAAGCATTATATGGGCGAAAGTGTCGCTCTCGGTATGTTGGGGACGAGGTGGGTGAAGCAACCTTTGTTGGGACCGAGATGGTACGTATGACTACTGAAAAAAGATCCAAATGATTCGACAGCGTATACAAAGCGGCACAAGATCGACAAAAGAGTTATGAGGATCTTCGAAAAAGGGCGTGGAATTTAGTGTAGGGGATCGTGTATTATTGCGAGTTGCTCCATGGAAGGAGTTACAAGATTTGGGAAGAGAGGAAAGCTCGATCCACGATTTATTGGTCCATTTCAAATTCTTGACCGAGTAGGAAATGTAGCCTATAGACTCGCGTTACCTCAAAAGTATGTCTCGTGTTCATAATGTATTTCACATATCGTACTTCGTAAATATGTGAAAGACCCGAACCACGTTATAGAGTTAGAACCAGGACGAGATTGTAGAAGACTTAGCGTATGAGGAGGTACTGTCAAGATCTTGGATAGGAAGGAGCATGTCCCTACGCACAAAGGTCATACCACAAGTTAAAGTTTTGTGGAGGAATCATGCTATAGAGGAAATGACACAGGAATTAGAAAGCGGAAATGAAAGCGAGGTATCCTTACCTTTTCAAAACACACAGTGCGTCACGTCGATTTCGAGGGCGAAATTTCATAAGGAGGGAGGTTGTAAGACCCCAACTTATTATTAATGAAATTTAATTTTCTCTATTTATTATTTTGAAATAGTAAGGGTTGATTTGATTAATGTGGATAGTTAGGGTAAAAAATCATAAATATTTTAAAATAAGCAAGTGGTTATAAAATATTCATTGTTGTCGGGGAATATTCGTTTGGTCGTGGAATATTAAATCTTTGTCGGGGAATATTAAATGCGATGGGCGCGACCATGTGTGGGCCCCATGTAAAAGCGATTGGATGAAGAAAAGCGACAAATATAAGTGGTTTAAAAATAATGGCGTAGTTATTCTTCAGATTATCTTGTTGGAATACCTTGGTTAAAAACACGATGTCTGGCGTTGTTACAAGATAGCACTGCAGTATTGCACCAATTATTGATTCTTACGTGAAGGCACTAATCAATAATGGTTACGATAATTCTTATTGATATTTTATTGAGTTAATAATTCTTTGCGTTGATATTTTATATTCTTTGTTGTTTGATAATTGTCATTATACAATTATTTTTCATTATCGAAGCAATAATTCATATTATCTGAATAATATTATTAGATAACATTATTGGCAATGTCTAGAAAGTTACATCTAAGGAGAGGTTTGGTCACCTAATTCTTGCAGCCAGATGAAGAAATTCTTATTGGAAAGCCCCCTCTATCCCAGGAAGCGCACGGTTGTCGATAATGTGATTTATAATATTATTTATGAATAATTAATTATTGATTTATATGATGAGGAAAATATTGATTTTATGAGGATATAGATGGAGAAAATTTTTAATGTGACAATTGTTGAAAATTAATATTTTATCTTTTTCTGATAAAATAATTCATTTAAATATATTATTTTAATAATATATTAACGATGATATTTTTACAATGAATGTGGGATATATGAGTATATGAGGAGGAAGAGTATTTTGTGGCATTAAATGTTTAGCACATGTTTTGTGTGTTGGTGGACCACAATTATTGGTAGAAATTTGATTATAATTGTAAAATCGCCTGGTTTGTGGATTTGGTCAATTTACATTTGGAATTGGAAAAACTTTCTTACGCAAAGTTGTAGAGAATTGAATTTCCTATAAAAACTCTCAAGATTTGAATTTTCTGATAAAAGGGCTATTTATTATGAATTATTGAAGTTCCGAAGTTAAAATAATTAATTTTTGGGAGTTTTAGTTAATTATTTTGAGAAAAACGTTTTTTGCAACTAAGTTGGCCTCACATGTGATTCAAATGGGCTGAGATCAGTTGTCTAAGGTGGGCTAAAGAAAAATGTGAAAATATATTAATATTATATTTAATTTTACGCTTTGGTGTTCTAAGCAATTTCTATAAATAGGGTCTTGGGTTAGAATTGAAAATCACAAAGCTGAAGTTTTCTCTATATTCTCTCGATATATATTGAGCGTATTCTTGTGAGTATACTTTGAGTATTGTTAGGCGGTGCAAGTTCCTTCAAAGACTATATACCCTTATTCCAAATTTAAAGTCTTAATCTTTCGAGGTAAGGGATGTTATTTTCTTCTCAAATGATATTATTTCTTCAATATCATTATCTTTGAAATATTGGTTGGAACTTTTTATCAAATTTGGAACTTTTTCATGTCGGGTTACTATTCATGAGTTTCTTATTCACGAGTTCTTATTCATGAGTTCTTATTCACGAGTTCTTATTCAAAAGTACTATTAATGTAAGCGTGAAGATGTTTTTGGGAAATTTCTATCTTTTGGTGTGTGAGTTACTATTCACGATATCGGCACTATTCACATTATCTGACTTATTCAATTGAAAAATAAAATTTCTTCTTTTTGTCCAAAATATCTATTATGGATACTAGCTTTGATTGTATCCATGTTTTGATCATTCTTGAATTTTACACCACTATGATTATTTTTGAGGTATTTTTGAACATGGATAAAATAAAGTACGAATCCTTAATCCTTAATCCTTGTCATTTTGTTTCACTGGATTCGTTTCTTTAAAAATATTTTTCATCATCCTCAGTCTTAAATGATGATATTATTGAATATCTTTGGCTGTAGTGCAAAGATGAATGATTTTGAAGAATATCTTTGGTCGTAGTGCAAAGATGAAGCAGTGTTTAGATGAACATGACCAACTGATGAATATCTTTGGCCTGTAGTGCAAAGATGAATATTTGATTCCAGATGTATATTGATTTATGTTACGGGGATACAAGATGAGCGATGAACTTTTAAATTCATTCATAGAAGATAGTAGTTTGCATTCTCTACTTAACTCTTCTAATGAATTATTATTTCATTGCGAATATTGATTTAAAATTTGTTGTCTATTGTATTCTATTAGATTTTCCTGTTGAAGACTAACGGTAATTTGTTGTATATTATCTTAGTCATAATATTCTTTCTTGGGCTAGTTGAGCTCACCCTTTTCCTTTTTGTTCCATTTTTCTTCTCGGGAGGCGAGAATATAGCGAAATGCAAGTCGGGGTATGGAATGAAGGTTTTAGAAAGGATTGTTTAGTAGTCCTCACCATTTTTGTAAAATAATGTATCAATAAATGTGATGAGGATTTATTTGAGTATAGATATTATCTAGAAGATAATATTTGTATTCAAACTCACAGATTTCTTGTTGTAATAATAAAGTTGTAGTTGTTTACGTACCATGTATTGTGTATTTCGAGAATGGGTGATGTATACCTATTTTGGGGGCGTCACGGTTGGTATCGAGCTTAGGATATGATCTCTGGCGGAGATCGGGGAATAGAACTAGGAGGGGAGAGACGAGTAAATCCTTCGCTTAGTGTGTCTACCTACCTAAGCTTATTTGTTAGTTGGTCGATATATAGGGATATTATGTGATATATTGATTTCCTTAATTAACCCTTGTTTTATGGCGAGTATTTGAGAATGTCGTGAGAATATTAACAATGGAAATGAGACAGTGGAGACGCATGTACTCACCAACGAGGAGAAACGTCAACAAAGTGGCAATGTTCCTCCCGTGAACAACACCCTGCGGCGAGATGATGAGCGAGGGGATGTTTAGAAGTTTTTTGCGATTCATGCAAAATCGAGACGAGGGAGACTTCGTGTTCAAAATCTGAGGAGGAAATGATAGCAATTCACGGGTTATCACATGACAAGCGATTCAAAAGTTGGGACCACGAATTTAAGGGAAAGCGGATCCGATCATGGTGGAAACATGGGTCAAGCAAATTACCAAGATATTCGATGTCTTGGGATGCACGGAGAAACGAAGGTTCCATTCGCCACCTTTATGTTCCGTGGCGAGGCGGACTCTTGGTGGGAGATGTGAAGCGTACCCATCCGGCCGCTTTTCGGCATGTCTTGGGAAGCGTTTGAAACTATTTAATGACAAATACTTTCACGAAAGTGTTCGTCGTATGAAGGAAGTGGAGTTCATCAGATTAGAGCAAAACAACATGGCGCGGTGTCTCGATGCGAGGCAAAGTTTGCGAGTTATCGAGTTTGCACCTCATTTGGTGGAGAATGAGGAGCGTATGGCGCGGATGTTTCTTAGAGGTTTGAAACCGAGATACGTCAATATCTCATTTCTCATAAACTTTCTCTCTATTCGGATGTTTGTAAGCAGGGGCTCAATTATTAGGCGAGATACTTGAGTACGGTCGGTGAGGACCATAACGAGGATCGTACCGAGATAACGATCAACAAAATAATGATAACCGGCGGAGAAAAGCAGACGGACAAAAATGGTAACCACTCTGGTGGTAATCATGGCCGTGAAAATGTAAGAAAAAGCGAGTCGGGAGGAGATTTTAAAAGAGGAGATTTAACAACGACCATGTGAAGAAGGCGATCTGTCACGGCGACAATTGGTTCTAAGGAGAGAAGCGACCACCGGTCATATGCTATAAATGCGGAAAGAGGACATATCGATCAAAGCGTCCCACAACGATTCAAGGTATGCTATAATTGTGGAAAGGAAGGACATATCGCTCGAGATTATCTGGTAGCGAAACCTAGTTCGGTGAGGGACGGTGACTCAAAAGATTGTCCCGAGAAAAGTCAAAGTCAGCGATTAGGGAAAGCGTTTGTTGTGATCGGTCATAATCGAGGAACCCAAACGAGGTGATCACGGGTAAGCTATTTATAAATTCTTGCGAAGTTTATACCTTACTTGATCTGGGTCTTTACCCATTCATTTATCTCTCCTGCATGTGCTCAGCGTTTAAACTTGACTCAGGAGAAATTAGACTTTGACTTATCTGTGGAAACTCCGTTTGGAGAAACTTTCATCACATCCACTTTGTTTATAAATCTTGTTTGATTCAAGTTGGCACCATTACCTTACACTGTTGACCTTATCTTTTTAAAGATACTTGCTTTTGATGTGATTTTGAGGATTGATTGGTTAACTACTCATCATGCCAAAATTGATTATTTTCGTAAGGTTGTTAGTTTTCATATTCTAACCAACTGTTATGCAATTCAAGCAACTAAACCATTAAAATCAATCAACATTTGTCATATCTAATCATAAAAGCTATTTGTTTATTGAAAAGCGGATGTCAAGCTTTCTTAGCCCATGTTATGGATTTGAATAAAGACACGTCAAATTTGAATAATATTCTGTTGTTATTGACTTTCTGACGTATTTCTCGAAGAACTTTCGGTCTACCCCGAGCGTGAAGTTGAATTCTTTATTAATCTTGAACACTGGTACAAAGCCCATTTCTAAAACCCCATATCGAATGGCTCTATTGAACTTCAGGAGTTAAAGGTCCAACTACTGAGGAATTGTTGGACATCGGTTTCATTAAATCTAGTACATCTCCTTGGGGTTCTCTGTTTTATTCGTAAAGAAGAAAGCGCGGAGTATGCGACTTTGTATTGACTATCGGAATTGAACCATGTCACCATCAAGAATAGGTATCCTCTACCTCGTATTGATGACTTGTTTGACCCGATTACCAAGGGCACAATTCTTTTCAAAAATCGATCTTCGATTCGGATATCATCGGTGAAGATTAGGCGAGGATATTCAAAGAGCGCCTTTAGAACTCGATGACGGGCATTATGAATTCTTAGTCATGTCTTTCGGATTGACTAATGCTCCTGCTGGCTTTCATGGATATGATGAACCGAGTATTGAGGAATATTTGGATCGGTTTGTTGTTGTCTTTATTGATGACATCCTTATATATTCCAAAAGTCGTGAAGATCATGAGCACCATTTGAAATTTGGTACTCCAAAGGCTTCGTGAAAACAAACTATATGCCAAATTGAAGAAATGCGAGTTACGGCGAGGAAGTAGCATTCCTTGGGCACGCGTGGTGTCGAAACATGGAGTATCTGTTGATCCGTGAAGATTGAAGCAATACAAAGTTAGAACAGCAAAGTCGGTGATGAAATCACGTAGCTTTTGGGCTTATTTGGTTATTATCGGAGATTCGTGGAAGGTTTTCTCGAATCGCTACTCCATTAACTTCGCCTAACTCGGAAGGATACAAAATTCGTTTTATAGCGAAGAATGCGAGAAGAGTTTCCAAGAGCTTAAGAGGAGACTTATTTCTCGGACTGTTCTAACAATACCATCCGGTTCGGATGGATTTGTTATCTACTGATGATGCTTCGGGCAAAGGGTTAGGATGTGTTCTCATGCAGCGTGGGAAAGTCATAGCCTATGCCTCGCATGACAACTTAAAGAGTATGAGAGGAATTATCCTACTCATGATCTAGAGTTAGCGGCGATCGTTCAGCGCTTAAAGATATGGAGGCACTATCTATATGGGGAGAAAGTGGAGATATATTCGGACCATAAAAGCCTTAAATATTTCTTCACTCAAAAAGAACTCAACATGCGGCAATGACGTTGGCTCGAGCTATTGAAAGACTACGACCACACTATTTGATACCATCCGGAAAAGCGAGCGTGGTGGCGACGCGTTGAGTAGAAGATCATATATGCGAGAGCGAGTGCGATGATGTCAAGTATACGCGTAGAGCCGACTTTAATAGAAAAAGTTAAGGTTCTTTCGAGCCAGCAGGCCGGAGATGATCGTATGAAGAAGAAGAAACAAGAAGGAGCTATTCCTAAGCGAGAATTGATGAAGAAGGAATACTTGAGTCCACTCTAGACTTTGTGTTCTAACGACTCGATTTGAAGTACAAGATTATGATGGAGGCACACAATACACCATTTGCAATCCATCTGGAAGTACTAAAATGTATCGTGATCTTGACATACATTTTGGTGGAACAATATGAAGAGAGAGATTGCAAAGTTTATCTCAATGTGTTTAACTTGTCGGCGTGTAAAGGCGGAGCATCTAGTACCTAAGGGTCCGTTGCAACCACTTGAGATTCCGAAATGGAAGTGGGAACACATTACCATGGATTTCGTTACGGGTCTTCCTACGGTTTCTCGAGGCATCAATGCTATTTGGGTTATTGTTGATAGATTAACCAAGTGCGCTCATTTCTTGCGATCACGGAGACTTATTCACTTGAGCGTCTTGCTAGTATGTACGTGAATGAGATTGTGAGGTTGCATGGCATGCTGTATCCATAGTTTGGATCGTGACCCAAGATTCACTTCAAGATTTTGGGTTAGCTTGCAAAAAGCTATGGGCACGGAGTTTACGATTGATTCGCATACCATCCTCAAAGCGGACGGACAATCGAAAGGACTATTCAAACTCTTGAAGATTTATTAAGACTACGTGTCCTATACTTCAAGGGGCGGTTGGGATAAGTATTTACCATTGGTGGAATTCTCCTACAACAACAGTTATCAGGCAAGTATAGGTGTGGCTCCATTTGAAGCATTATATGGGCGAAAGTGTCGCTCTCCAGTATGTTGGGACGAGGTGGGTGAAGCAACACTGTTGGGACCCGAGATGGTACGTATGACTACGAAAAAGATCCAAATGATTCGACAACGTATACAAACGGCACAAGATCGACAAAAGAGTTATGAGGATCTTCATCGAAAGGACGTGGAATTTAGTGTAGGGGATCATGTATTATTGCGAGTTGCTCCATGGAAGGGAGTTACAAGATTTGGGAAGAGAGGAAAGCTCAATCCACAATTTATTGGTCCATTTCAAATTCTTGACCGAGTAGGAAATGTAGCCTATAGACTCGCGTTACCTCCGAGTATGTCTCGTGTTCATAATGTATTTCACATATCTGTACTTCGTAAATATGTGAAAGACCCGAACCACGTTATAGAGTTAGAACCGGACGAGATTGTCGAAGACTTAACGTATGAGGAGGTACCTGTCAAGATCTTGGATAGGAAGGGCATGTCCTACGCCTGAAAGGTCATACCACAAGTTAAAGTTTTGTGGAGGAATCATGCTATAGAGAAATGACACGGGAATTAGAAAGCGGAAATGAAAGCGAGGTATCCTTACCTTTTTCAAAACACCAGTCGTGACGTCGATTTCGAGGACGAAATTTCATAAGGAGGGAGGTTGTAAGACCCCAACTTATTATTAATGAAATTTAATTTTTCTATTTATTATTTTGAAATAGTAAGGGTTGATTTGATTAATGTGGATAGTTAGGGGTAAAATACGCAAATATTTTAAAATAAGCAAGTGGTTATAAAATATTCATTGTTATTGGGAATATTCGTTTGGTCGTGGAATATTAAATGCTTTGTCGGGGAATATTAAATGCTGACGGTAGCGACCATGTGTGGGCCCCATAACTAAAAAGCGATTGGATGAAGAAAGCAGCAAATATAAGTGGTTTAAAAATAACGGCGTAGTTATTACCGTTAATCTTTGTTGGAATACCCGTTGGTAAAAAACACGATGTCTGGCGTTGTTCAGACAAGAAGCGCTGCGGTATTGCACAATTATTGATTCTTACGTAAGAAGGCACTAATCAATAATGGTTCTGATAATTCTTATTCGATATTTTATTGAGTTAATAATTCTTTGCGTTGATATTTTTATATTCTTTGTTGTTTTGATAATTATCATTATACGGTATTTTTCATTATCGAAGCAATAATTCATATTATCTGAATAATATTATTAGATAACATTATTGGCAATGTCTAGAAAGTTACATCTAAGGAGAGGTTTGGTCACCTAATTGCGCGCCACCAGATGAAGAAATTCTTATTGGAAAGCCCCCTATCCAGGAGCTGCACGGTTGTCAATAATGTGATTACATAATATTATTTATGAATAATTAATTATTGATTTATATGATGAGGAAAATATTGATTTTATGAGGATATAGATGGAGAAAATTTTAATGTGACAATTGTTGAAAATTAATATTTTATCTTTTTTACGATAAAATAATTCATTTAAATATATTATTTTAATAATATATTAACGATGATATTTTTTACAATGAATGTGGGATATATGAGTATATGAGGAGGAAGAGTATTTTTGTGGCATTAAATGTTTAAACACATGTTTTGTGTGTTGGTGGACACAATTATTCGATAGAAATTTGATTATAGTCAGTAAAATCGCTTGGTTTGTGGATTTGGTCAATTTACTGTTGGAATTGGAAAAACTTTCTTTCGCAAAGTTGTAGAGAATTGAATTTCCTATAAAAACTCTCAAGATTTGAATTTTCTGATAAAAGGGCTATTTATTATGAATTATTGAAGTTAGAAGTTAGAAATAATTAATTTTTGGGAGTTTTAGTTAATTATTTTGAGAAAAACGTTTTTTGCAACTAAGTTGGCCTCACATGTGATTCAAATGGGCTGAGATCAGTTGTCTAAGGTGGGCTAAAGAAAATGTGAAAAATATATTAATATTATATTTAATTTTTCGCTTTGGTGTTCTAAGCAATTTTCTATAAATAGGGTCTTGGGTTAGAATTGAAAATCACAATGTAAACCCAAGTTTCTCTCTATTTCTCTCTCGATATATTGAGCGTATTCTTGTGAGTATACTTTGAGTATTGTTAGGCGGTGCAAGTTCCCTTGACTATACCCTAGATTCCAATTTAGAAGTCTTAATCTTTCGAGGTAAGGGATGTTATTTTCTTCTCAAATGATATTATTTCTTCAATATCATTATCTTTGAAATATTGGTTGGAACTTTTTATCAAATTTGGAACTTTTTCATGTAAGGTTCTTATTCATGAGTTTCTTATTCACGAGTTACTATTCATGAGTTCTTATTCACGATTCTTATTCACGAGTACTATTCACGAAGCGTGAAGATGTTTTTTGGGAAATTTCTATCTTTTGGTGCTCTGAGTTACTTATTCACGATACTGACTATTCACGATATCTGACACTATTCAACGAAAAATAAAATTTCTTCTTTTTGTCCAAAATATCTATTCGGATACTAGCTTTGATTGTATCCATGTTTTGATCATTCTTGAATTTTACACCACTATGATTATTTTTGAGGTATTTTTGAACATGGATAAAACAAAGTACGAATCCTTAATCCTTAATCCTTGTCATTTTGTTTTCTTTGGATTCGTTTCTTTAAAAATATTTTTCATCATCCTCGGTCTTAAATGATGATATTATTGAATATCTTTGGCACGTAGTGCGATGATGAATGATTTTTGAAGAATATCTTTGGTCGTAGTGCAAAGATGAGCAGTGTTTAGATGAACATGACCAATCGATGAATATCTTTGGCACTGTAGTGCAAAGATGAATATTTGATTTCGGATGTATATTGATTTATGTTCTGAGGGATACAAGATGAGCGATGAACTTTTAAATTCATACATAGAAGATAGTAGTTTGCATTTCTACTTAACTCTTCAATGAATTATTATTTCATTGCGAATATTGATTTAAAATTTGTTGTCTATTGTATTCTATTAGATTTTTCCTGTTGAAGACTAACGGTAATTTGTTGTATATTATCTTAGTCATAATATTCTTTTCTTGGGCTAGTTGAGCTCACCCTTTTCCTTTTGTTCCATTTTTTCTTCTCGGGAGGGCGAGAATATAGCGAGTGCAAGTCGGGGTATGGAATGAAGGTTTTAGAAAGGATTGTTTAGTAGTCCTCACCATTTTGTAAAATAATGTATCAATAAATGTGATGAGGATTTATTTGAGTATATATATTGTCAGAAGATAATATTTGTATTCAAACTCACGCTTTTCTTGTTGTAATAATAAAGTTGTAGTTGTTTACGTACCATGTATTGACAACTCGAGAATAGGTGATGTATACCTATTTTGGGGCGTCACAATACATATGGCTGAACTTGATGCTATTGATACTCGAATAAGGACATATCTGGAGGAAGAAGTTAAGCTAGAAAAGTGCACGAGTGTGACGCCCCCAAAATAGGTATACATCACCCATTGAGTTGTCAATAACATGGTACAGAAACAACTACAACTTTATTAATACAACATATAAACTGTAAGTTTAAATACAAATATTGTCATCTAGACAATATCCATACCCAACTAAGCCCTCATTACAATTATTGGTACATTATTTTATAAAAATAGTAAGGACTACTAAAACAACTTCTAGAACCATCATTCCATACCCAGAACTAAGACTACCATTACATTCTCGCCTCGAAAAAGAAAAATGGAACAAAAAGGAAAAGGGTGAGCTCAACTAGCCCAGTAAAGAATATTATGACTAAGATAATATAGAACAAATTATCGTTAGTCTTTAACAGGGAAAAATCTGATAGAATATAATAAACAACAAGTTTCAGATAAATATTCGCAGCGGAAATAATAATTCATAGATGAGTTACGTAGAGAATGAAATTAAACTATGAATTTAAAAGTCCATCATCAATATTTTATCCCTGTAACATCAATCAATATTCATCTTGAATCAAATATTCATCTTTGCACTACAGGCCAAAGATATTCATTAGTTGGTCATGTTCATCTCAACACCTGTACATCTTTGCACTACGGGCCAAAGATATTCATAAGAAAATCAATCAACTTTGCACTACAGGCCAAAGATATTCAGTAATATCATCTTTTAGGACTGAGGATGATGAAAAATATAGAGAGAGAAAACTTCAGTTTCTGGTATGATTTTCAATTCTAACCTAAGCACCCTATTTATAGGAAAATGCTTAGAACACCAAAGCAAAAAATTTAATAAAATATTAATATTATTTATTTTTATTCCTACGCCCACATTTAGAGATCTGAATTCAGCCATTTCAACAACCAATGGGGCACATCTAACATATTAAAAATGTTTTTCTTTTAAAACAAATTTAAAACTTTTGAAAAATAATTATTTCGGAACTTCAGAACTTCAATAATTCATAATAAATAGCTCTTTTATCAGAAAAATTCGAACCTTGTGTTTTTTCCATAGGAAATTCCATTCTCTACAACTTTGCAGAAGAAAGTTTTTCCAAATTCCAAACAGAAATTGACCAAAAACAAACCAAGCATTTTACTGGTATAATCAAATTTCAGTCAAGAAATGGGGTCCACAAACATGAAAAACATATTTTAAACGTTTATTGAAACAAAAATAATCTTCCTCCTCATTTATTCATATATCCCACATTCATTATAAAATATCACCATTATTATATTATTAAAATATAATAATATATTTAAACGAATTATTTTATCGAAGAGATAAAATATCAATTTTAACAATTGTCACATTAAAATTTTTCTCCATCTATATTCACATAAAATAAATATTTCCCTTATCATATAAATCAATAATTAATTATTCACAAATAATATTCGTAAGAATCACAATACTAACAACTAGGCGGTTCGGAGGAAAGGGGCTTTTCAATAAGGATTTCTCGCTGCAGTGTGCGCAATTAGGTGACCAAACCTCTCCTTAGAGCGAACTTTCTAGACATTGTCAATAATGTTATCTAATAATATTATTCAAATAATATGAATTATTGATTTGATAATAAAAATCTTGTGTAGTGACAATTATTGAAACAATGATAATATAAAATATCAACGTAGTAATTATCGAATCAATAAAATAAAATATTAAGCGGTAGAATCATTGTAACAATTATTGAGTAGTGCCTTCTTACGTAAGAATCAATAAGCGGTGCAATCTGGTAATGCTCACTTGTATTTTAACCACCGGGTATTCCAACAAAGATTAACGATAACAACTACGTCGTTATTTATAAACAACTTATACTTGTGTTTTCTTCATCCAATCGCTTTTTAGTTATGGGGCCCACATAAGAAATTGCGTGCGTCGTAAATGCGAATATTCCCAAGCGGTAAAAATATTCTACGACTAAACGAATATTCTCCGATAAAAATGAATATTTTATAACCACTTGAATATTTGAAATATTTGCGATTTTTACCCATAACTAACCACATTAATCAAATCAACCCTTACTATTTCAAAATAATAAATAGAGGAAATTCAATTTCATTAATAATAAATTGGGGTCTTACAACGAGGCTCCATGGAACTGTAAGCAGGTATTCAATAATGACTTCAAACACCGCTGAATATATTAACCATGCAATTAAGGGAATCAGAGATCTTCCAGTTTCATCGATGATTGAATGCCTACGTTGTATGGCTCAAAGATGGTATTTCACAAACAAACAATCAACAATATCAACTTTCACAAACCTTTCCACAACAGCAGAGAGAAGATTGCAAGATAATATCATCAAGTCAAAGAAATTTAAGGTAAGTCATAAAACTCCTAAATTGTTACTGCATATCTTCGGAAAAAAATGGAATTTACATTCATAGGAAACCACATTATGCATTTTTGGTTACCAATATAAACTGTAAACGTTACTAACAGTATAAATGACTTTAATTATTCCATCTATCCCAAAAAAATAATAATTATTATACATACTAACTACACTATTAAATTGTGTTGTAGGTTGAGACATCGAATCTAGTGATTTTTACTGTTTACGATGTCACCAAACAATTTATCGTGGACATGGAAAAAAAGACATGCACATCCCGTAAATTTCAATACCATGAGATGCCTTGCTCACACGCTGCTGCTGTTATTAGCAAAAGGAATATGAGCTGTTATGATTTTTGCTCAAAATACTATTCAAAAAAAACTTTAGTAGACACATATTCAACTTCCATCATGCCATTAGATGACAAAGAGAATTGGGATGTTCCAAACGAGATTAAAAACATATGTGTCAAACCACCAAATACAAGAAGACCGGCTGGACAACCAAAGATTGGAAAGTACAAGCATGTGTCTGAAAATACAGTTCAGAATAAATGCAGACGATGCCAAGAAAAAGGACACAACAAGAAAACATGCAATAATCCACCAATTTTGAGGCCAAAAACGTTCTAATATTCTTCAACATCAAAAAAATTGTAAAAAACTCCTTGATGTTTACTGAGGTTGCTCAATATCCATACATATTGTAATCATTTTATTAATTAAATAAAACAAATTTTATATTGCACAATATTGAAATATGTTTATTTTCATTAATTTTCTTTTATCAACAACTAATTCTAACTTCAAATAACATAATATATAACGGCCTTATTTATATATATTTTGGTTACTAACTAAAACTAAAATAGTTACTGTAAATGAAATTTTAACTACATCTTTGTACCATGTAAAAAAAAATGTTATTACACACATTATTAGAGAAATTTTAAATTAATATAACTATTTGGTAAACCACAAATCTGCTTTTATTATAAACAATATATGATGTTTGTAAACCAACTAAACCATAAAAAATAAAACATAATATAAAGTGAAAATTGTTATATAATTTCTGTTATGGTGATTTCTGTTTTGAAATATGTTTATTTTCATTAATTTTCTTTTAACAACAAGAAATTATAACTTCAAATAACATAATATATAACATACATATTTATGTATATTTTGGTTACTATCTAAAACTAAAATAGTTACTGTAAATGAAATTTTGACTACCTACTGTACCATGTAAAAAATATAAGACCCCAACTTTTTATAAATAAAATTGAATTTTCTATATTCATTATTTTGAAATAAAAAGGAGTTAAGTGATATAATACTTTGGTTATGGGTGAAATGTGCAGATTTTATAAAATAAGCAAGTGGTTATAAAATATTCATTTTTGTCTGGGAATATTCGTTTGGTCGTGGAATATTCTTGTTGTTGGGAATATTAAATGCGACGGCAGTATGAACCATTCGTGGGCCTACTTAGAATAAGCTGTCGGATGAAGAAAACGACAAATTTGAGTTGTTATAAATAACGGCGTAATTGTTACCATTTATACTGTTGGATTACCCGGTGGTTAAAATAAAGAATACTGCGTGGTTGCCCGCGATGGCAGACGGTATTGCACAATATTATTGAATTATTGATTCTTACGTAAGAAGGCACTACTCGATAATTATTATGATTAATTATCGCTTTCGATATTTTATTTTATTGATTGATAATTCTTTGCGTTGATATTTTATATTATTGTTGTTTCAATAATTGTCATTGCACAATATTTCCCATTATTCGATCAATAATTCATATTATTTGAATAATATTATTAGATAGCATTATTGACAATGTTTAGAAAGTTCTGTCTAAGGAGAGGTTTGGTCACCTAATTGCGCGCCAGTAAGGAGAAATCCTTATCGAAAAGCCCCCTCTTTCCTGGGAACGGCCTGGTTGTCATTATTGTGATTCTGTAATATTATTTGTAAATAATTAATTATTGATTTATATGATAAGGAAATATTTATTTTATGTGATTATAAATGAAGGAATTTCAGCATGATTTAATTGTTGAAAGTTTGGCATATTTTTGTGGAATTATAATTTTCGATAAAATTCAATATTTTTGTGACGCCCCCAAAATTAGGTATACGTCACCCATCTTGGGTCGCCACTTACATGGTACATAAATTCAAATACAACTTACTAATATAAGCGTAGGTGTGCAATCGACATAAAGCGTGAGTTTGAATACAAATATTGTCTACTAGATATTATACAAACTCAAAAGGAGTCCTCATTACAACTATTATCACACTATTTCACGAATAGTGAGGACTACTAATGCTATCCTACGGACCATTACTTCGTTCCCCCGACTCGTCCGGCTATGTTCTCATTTCACGAAGAGAAAACGGTGAAAGAAAAGGTGAGCTCAACTAGCCCGAGAAGAAATATTATGACTAAGATAATGCGAGAATAAATTATCATTAGCCTTCAACAAATGTTAAAGCGATAAAATACAATAGACAACTAGTTTAAGCTGCAGGTGAATATGCAATCCATTAAAAGAGTCAAGTAGAAAATAAAGTCTACTATCTTTTAGGTTTTAAAAGGTTTTCATAAATTTTTATCATTAAGACTCGGTTTAATGAATAAACCACAATATCTAATCATCCCCCGTACCACGGTCAAGGATTTTCATCAAATTATCAATGGTCATGACTATACCGAATCACCCACGGTCATAATCATACCAAAAACTATCCATCATTGCATTACAGCCATCGAGGACTTTTATCACATCATTTATAACAAGCCATGATTATACCGAATGATCCACGGTCATAATCATACTAAGTTCATCTATGCACGTAAGCAAAGATAACATATTATAACATGAGGATGATGACAATGACATAATAATTCAATAAAACAAGTTCAAGAATTATTTTATCCGAGGAATTAGTAACGTCAAATTGTCAACAAGATCTTGTTTTGTAGAGTAAAATTCAAGAATGATCGGAAGAATATTTCCATGAAAAGATATCTTTGGATGAAACGCAAATATCAAGAATATTCTACTAATTTCATGGAGTATAGAAGTCAAAGTTTTAAACCATTTGGTATAATAAAGAATGAAATAACAAAGGAAATCACCGTGCATGCAGTGCTGCAGACAGACGAGTTATTCCAACAGAATAATAATAACGGAACCGGTCGGGTGAAATTCACACCGCAAGCAGGATGATCCAATGAGAATAATAAATCTTTGAATAATAATAAACAATGGAACCGGTCGAGGTGTAAAACACACGTATGAGGATATTCCAAATGAGAATAATAAAGAATGGAATAATGAGAAGAAGATCACCAAGTATAGGGGATTCGCGATATCAAAGTTATTCCAATGAATAAATAAGAATGGAATAATATAAGGATTTCACCAAGTATAGGGTATCTGGCGTATACAAAGGTTATGAATAGGGTATGCCACTTTTACAAAGTTATTCCAATGTAATAATAATTAATGGAATAATGAAGTTTCTCTTCATGAATAAGAAAAGAATAACACCCACTTACGGGTACAACAAATAATATCCACTTACCGTAAAAAGACCTTTGGATATCAAAGTAGTGAAGTACCAAAATACTCTTTCTTCTTTCTCTCTATGGATTTTCTCTCTATAGCTTTCTCTCTATAATTTCTCTACAGAGTTTCAATTGAATTCGTAAGAAAATAATGAAGGAATGAGCTTATTTATAGGAAAATAGAATGCATAGTAATTAATCCATGAACGGTCCAGATTGATTTACTTTAATCTGACGGTCCATATTTAAAGCAAAATCTTTTAAATAAAATATCATATATTCTATTTATATAAAAACATTTTACTATGCAAACACTATGCAACACTATGCAAAAAACACTATGCAACACTATGCATAATAAAATATAATATATTCTATTTATAGAATAACTTTAATAAAGTATTCTATTTTATATAAAAGATATTTTACATTTTATTACGTTAATAATACGAATAAAACAAAAACGTCATTATCGCATTATATAAGAATTCATATTATTAATCGACAATAATGGAATCAAACCGAGTGACTTCTCACATAAGCATCAATAATCAATACTGGTGTGCTACTATGCAACCACACGTGACATTGTACTTTTACTACCGAAGAGTAGTTCAACGGTATCCACCAGAAACTTTTCGCCGTTATTTCAATAAAATATTTTTGTCGTTTTCAATCCAAAATGATAATTACATTGCTGGGGTCCACCAATGATTGAGTAGTTATACGAATATTCCCCGCTAAACCGAATATTCCCGACCCAATCGAATATAATATAACCACTTGCATACTTTGCAAAATTTATAAATACTACCCACAACTATAATATTATCTCAAATTCACACCATAATATTAAAAAATTATTTCGACAAAATTTAAATCTTTATTGATAAAATCTGGGGTCTCACAATTTTATAATTATTTAAATATATACATATATAAACATGTTGTTAATTAGAAAAGGAAGTAATCAAGATGTAATTGAAGTGGTTGGTGGGATGAGTTGGTGGAGGATTTTAGTCTGCAAAGTTGTGTTTTATTCATGTGTGGGACCTCAGCAATTGGAAAAAAAGAGAAGTTAGGCAAATATATTTGGCAGAGAAGGAAAAAGTATGAAAGTTAGGCAGAATGCGTTGAAAAATTATCTCCTTCTGTTGCTATAAATAGGGGGTAACCCCTCCTTCCTCAACACACCACTTTCAAATCAAAAATTCTTATTCTAGAGTATTGTGAGTATTTTCTTGAGTATAAGAATACTTTGAGCGTAGTTTTTCTGCAAGATTTTCTCATAATAATATCCGATATTCCAGTCAAATCCAAGCTTCTACTAAGGTAAATGATATTATTTTATTGCAATACTCGTTAGAAATATTATTTCCTTTCATACTCCATATTATGTAAACGATATTATTTCCTCTCGTATTCCTAAATTTAAACTTACTATGGTAAGTATTGCTTCTATAATTCCTGAAATGATTAGAAATTTCGCTTCATCTAATATCATTTCATAGGAATATTGATTTGAACTTTTTAATCAAATTTGGAACTTTTCATGGATCGAAAGCATCGTTTCAGGTGCATTGTTCACGATTATCGTTCACGGTATTGTTCACGATTCTATCGTTCTCAGTCTTTGTTCACAAAAAGAAAAAAAAATATTTTTTTCCTTTCAAGTTATCTGTTGTGACCCTTATTCTTGAAATTGAATCCATGTTTTGATCTTCACTATGGATTATTATGAAGCGTTTTTAAACTTGAATTATCTAAAGTACGAATCTCTAATCTTTATCTTTTTGTCTCACTGGATTCGTTCTCTAAAATGTTTTTCATCATCCTCAGTCCTTAATGGTGATACTTGATGAATATCTTTGGCCTGTAGTGCAAAGATGTATGATTACCTGATGAATATCTTTGGCCCGTAGTGCAAAGATGAGCAGTGTTGAGATGAACATAACCAATTTGGTGATCTAAATGAATATCTTTGGCCCGTAGTGCAAAGATGAATATTTGATGCAAGATGTATATTGATTGATGTTGCAGGGATAATATATTGATGATGGACTTTTAAATTCATAGATGATAGTAGATTTCGTTCTCTACTTAACTCTTCTAATGAATTGTTATTTTCGCTGCGAATATTAATCTAAAAATGGTTGTCCATTATATTTTATCTGATTTGTTAAAGGCTAACGATAAATTTTTGTTCTTTATCTTAGTCATAATATTCTTTACTGGGCTAGTCGAGCTCATCCTTTTCCTTTTTGTTCCATTTTTCTTCTCAGGATGTGAGAATGTAGCAGGAACCAGTCGGGGTAAAGAGTGATGGTCCTAGACAGTTGTTTTAGCAATCCTCACTATTTTTGTAAAATAATGTATCAATAAATGTAATGAGAACTTATTTGAGTGTGGATATTGTTTAGAAGACAATATTTGTATTTAAACTCACAGCATGTGTATTGTCGTATTTTGCACGACAATTGTAATAGTGATGTTATAGTTGTTTCTGTACCATGTATTTGGCGACTCAGAATGGGTGATGTATACCTATTTTGGGGGCGTCACAGTTGGTATCAGAGCTTAAGGATATGGTCTCTGGCGGAGATCGGAGAATAGAACTAGGAGGGGAAAGATGAGTAAATCCTTCGCTAGTGTGTCCTACCTAAGCTTATTTGTTGGTCTGTCATAATATAGAGATATTATGTGATATGTTAATTTGTTTAAATTAACCCTTGTTTTATGGTAGTTTTTATGAATGGCAGCTGAGAACGTTAACAATGGAGTCTATGAGACTGTGGAACAACCTTTAATTACCAACCAAGAGAACGTGCAACAGGAAGGCAATATTCCTCCTGTAAACAACACTATTTTGGGGGTGTCACAAAAAACATATGCTATTACAAATATAACTATTTTGTAAACCATAAATAGAGTAATTTTAAATTAATATAACTATTTGGTAAACCACAAATACTGATTATTATAAATAATATATGTTGTTTGTGAACCAACTAAAACATAAAAAAATAAAACATAATATAAAGTGTAAACTGTGATATAATTTCCTGTTATGGCTGATTGGTTACTAACAACAACGAAAATTGTTAACTATATATGCAAATCTGACAACAATTTGTATCTTTAAAAAAATCTAACAAATTGAATTTTAACTTTGTACATAAATACAACTATTTGTACACCCACAAATACTGATGAGCATTACAGGAACCAACATTATTAATTTTAAAATGTTTTTTACAATATATTGTTAATACTAATTGGATACCAATAATAGAACAAATATTTACCTTAATATGCAAATTTAGCAACCCACTGTACCATAAATAAATACAAACCAAAAAACAACAATGTGAGCCAACAAAATATACTCATACTTCCAATAGTAAAAATTAATACATCATTCAATTATCAGAATAATTACAAAACATTCCACAACCAATAACCATATCAAATGATATCAAATAGACAAAAAAAATAAAAATAACATGATGAATAAGCAAACTAGACTTCACTAGCGAATCTTCTTGGATATTCTGAATCAGATTCATATCCACCTAGCTGTTTGTTCCTCGCATGGTTGAACAAGTTGACACATAGTTTCTTGCGGTATTGAAGGATTGGAAATGGTTTTGGAATTTCAAAAATCATCTGATGAAGAAAATGTTCCGCATAAGAAATTGTAAACATTCCGCAATCGCTGAAAAAACAATAAAGATATAAAATAAATCAAAACAAACTTCATGATATATGGAAAGCTGAAAGAATAAAAACAATATAAACTTACCCTTCAATTTGTTCAGGAAGACCCTCGGCAAATTCGAGATCAATAATATCATGTTCTCCTTTATTGCGGTATGGAACACTATTAAAATCAATATCAAATCTATTCTTCCAAAACCCGCAACTAGACAAAATTATGGGAAGAATAAAAATGTACGGCTCACACACATCCATAATATTTGTGCGCATTATATTCCTATCCTGTTATAGAGAATTATAAACCACTAATACTCTGCAATGCACATCAAAAATCAGCAAAAACCAATGACCAAGAGCTGACATATGAACGGGAAACATGACAAAATCAACGTTAACCCACGGTGTGTTGACTTCCATAAGAAAGCCATGAATATACTCAGCTGTATCACCAGAGCCCAATAACAGATTCTTATCATAATTTCTATTACAATATTCCCCATACAAATTGGTCAACTTGATATGGAACCAACAATCGATTGTTGTAACCCTTATTTGAATTTTTTTCGAGTGTCTAGCCAGTTTACGAATGTAATACAAACAGATGTTGATGTGCTAAACAAAAATTAAAAACAGAATAGCAATCAGAGATAAACAAAGGAAAAAATATAACAGAATAGTAACCAATACATACACATATAGTAACCAATATGATTGCATAAGGTAACCGGAACTAACAAACATATTTATAAAGGTAATAAAAAAACTCACATCATCATCTAGCCACTGCCCAGGGGTCTTTAACTTGTAAAACCACATTTTTGAAGAAATTGACATAGACCCAAATCTGAATGAAGGCTCGATTTTGCCATTGTTACCCGGAAATTTATCAATCCTTCAAAATAATAACATATTGGAAATATAAAAGAAATAATTTTATAACCTATTAAAAAATATAATGCAAATATATTAAACTCCAATATACATATCTTTTCCTGTTATTTAATCCAATCTTAAACCACTGCTCAAACAAAATATCTTCACCTTTCGAAGGAATACCCATACAAATATCTGAAAATGCTGACATTCCTGTGCGTAATTGACTAACATCCACATTAGAAGAAGTTGAATCAGCCGAACCGAACTTTGACGTAAAAGGACTCTTCAACATAGCACTCTTCGCAGCCATGCGAACAGGCCTGCCAAGGGGTTTTGCTGCAGATTTCTCAATTTCAACACAATGAAGAAAATCCTGGGTTGTTAACACCATCTCATCAAGTATCGACTTGTCCAATTCTTCAATTTATTACCCTTAAATGTTTACAATACATGAAAAAAAAATGACAATAACAAATTAAAAATACAAAACTTCTGATCAAAATAAACATAAACAATATGGCAAAGTAACTAATACAACATATGAAGGTAAATGCTGATGGAAAAAATTACAAACCTCAATTGGGGTAAAAACAACAATTTTTTTTCCACTAGATTGATTTAAAATATCAAAACTAGGAATGTCATTGATCTTTTCAGCCTGTTAAAAAAATAATTAATAAATATAACACGTTAAAAAAAATAACATTTAAAAAAAATGCTTAACCTTTTCATCCTCAAAATGAATGTGAACCCTTCTAGGCGTATAAACAACAATCTCTTTCCCATCCGAATTTAAAGTGACATTCTTGCTCTCAATTTGTAAAAAAAAAAACAGAAAATAATAAGCATTTGATTATTAACAATGGAAAAAAAAATGAAAAAAATAAATAAATGTCAACCTTTGCATCCTCTTCTTCAAACTGATTTCCAACAACACCACCAATAGGAGGATCAACACTTCCTTTAACATTACCACCATCAACATTCTCACCCAACTCATCATCATCATTATCATCATCATCATCATCACCATTGTAACGACCCCAAAATAGGTCCATTCCATCCAACCCATTCTGAGTCGCCAAATATATGGTACGAAAAACAACTACAACTTTATTACAACAATTGTCATGCAAAATACAACAACACATATGCTGTGAGTTTGGATACAAATATATACCAACTGTAGCACGTCACAATGACACCTTACATAAAGGTATAGTCAAAAACTGTTTTAGAAATTAGAATCTTTGGGAAGTGCTCAAGAAACCTTCGTATACATGGGAGGCCGTGCTTTTAGGTTATGGTAGATATCATATGGCCACGTAATTATCCTTGGTTGACCTTGATAGACCCCAAAAAAAAAAGAAGATTACTATCGTATTCTTCCCAATGGTGAGTCTTCTCTCGACATATCATTATCTCCATTTGTCTCTAATTGGGTATTATACTCCAAACAAACACCAAGATTATATAAGTAGTGCTTGTAAATATACTCAGCAAGTGGATGAGCACAACCATGTCTTATGATAACACGAGTTTGTATGTCATTAGACATCTTGTATGATAGTGACAAAACACCCTTCCAAAGTTGGGTTCGCTTTCCCTATTTAATTCACCAAAATAACTATTAAATGATGTATAAAATACAACACACTAAAGCCCTCAATAAAATTATTTTCATACTCTTTAGGGAGAACCTCAACAACTATAGACCACCGATTCTATTCCCTTGTTATCCCCTTTCCAACCCAGCCTACACTTTTATTACCCGAAAGGAATTGTGAAACAAAAGGGTGAGCACAACTAGCTCGATAAAGAATATTATGACTAAAGATAAATAAATTATCAATAGTCTTCATCAAGTAATGAATCGGAGATTTAGAACATATGGTAGATGATAAAACTTTTCAACCATAGTTTACGTGAAGCAAGCAATCCATTAAAAGAGTCGAATAGACTATAAAGTCTATTGTCTTCTCCACGTTAAAAGTCCACCAACAATATTTTATCCACAGTAACATCAATCAGCGGTTCCTTTCCACAATCATATGAATAACTTCATAATCATAATTGTGATTCTAAATTCCTCTTCTCATCCGGACGAAGATAATTTTCATCACTGTGCTCTTTACTCCGAAACATCAAATATCATGGTTACCAAATCACAGTTCATTCATAATCATACTAATAAATTCATCTTTGCACTGCACGCGTCAAAGATATTCATCAACAGATTCATCTTTACACTACAAATTTAAAGATATTCAACAAATGGTCATCTTTGCATTACGAGCCAAAGATATTCATCAATAATTCATTCTGAGCTAAAGATATTCAACAATGGATCATCTTTGCATTACGAGCAAAAGATATTCATCAATAATTCATCTTTGCACCATACTGGTAAAGATATTCAACAATGTGGTCATCTTTGCATTACGAGCCAAAGATATTCATCAATAATTCATCTTTGCACTACAAAGTAAAGATATTCAACAACAGTCATCTTTGCAACAACGAGCCAAAGATATTCATATATCAAAGAAATACATAATCATTTGAAGTTATATAACAATAATTATAACCATGTTGATCGATCCACCTTTGCACTTAAGCTAAAAATATTCAATTGTAAATTCAATGGTCATGATCATACAAATCAACAATTCAACTTTTTTGCACCATCGGCGAAAGAGAACCTATGGTCACGATCATACCAATAATCTACCCATCTTTACACTCAAGTCAAAGAGAAATATCATCATTAGGGTTATAAGAATGTTATATAAAAATAATATAATCAAAACATGGTTTTAATTTCAAGAGTAAGATTCATAAATCAACGATAATTTGGTTAGAAGAAGAAACCAATTTGTTGTGAATAGTACCCGTATTAAATGACATAGTCCCGTATCGATGCGCATAGTAACCTCGACACGAAAAGATAAAGTTTCATAATAAAATTCATATCCATATTTATAACACCTTAATCCAAATGTTATAATTCACTTAGAAATCTCATAATCTAATATTATTAATATTATAAATAATATTTTAATCATTTCTTATAAATAATTTAATCCAATTATTTACACTTTAATAATTAATGCATTTAATCATCTAAAATGCCAAACTCATAAGATTTCATCATCATTAACCAAAACCCTCATAAAAAATGCATATATCTCATATATGATTCTCAAGCCAATAAATCATATTTTCCAATTTTTCTTACTTCACATAACATATTTAATTCATTTACTCATAACTAGAACATTTTCATGAAAAATATCAAATCAGTTCTAAAAATATTTCTTTTCTGGGATTTAGTATAAAATAGTCCCATATTGAACATATATTTTTCTCAAAATTTTAAAAATTCATTTACTATTTTTCATATGGCTAAAACCACCGAATATTTAAACATTTATCATAAATTGTACTTTTATCCAAAAATTTCGAAATTGCAGAAGAGTATTTCGATATTATATAGATGTACTCTCAATAAAAATTTCATCAATTTTGGAGTTAACCGCAAGGAGTTATAAATACTTACTTTTAAAATAGTCTTTTCTCATAAAATCCATAACTCCTAATCTATACATCCAAAAATACCTCAAAATAATCATAGTGGTGTAAAATCCAGAATGATCAAAACATGGATATAATCAAAGCTAGTATCCGAATAGATATTTTAGGCGAAAAGAAAAATTTTTATTTTTAAATTGAATAGTCTTAAGTATTAAGTGAATAGTCTTGAAAGTATCGTGAATAGTCTTCAGTATCGTGAATAGTAACTCCGACACCAAAAGATAGAAATTCCACAAAAAAACATTTTCACGCTTCATGAATAGTACTCGTGAATAGTAACTTCGTGAATATAGTAACTCATAAATAGTAACTCGTGAATAGTAACTCATGAATAGTAACCCTGAGCATGAAAAAGTTCCAAATTTGATAAAAAGTTCCAACCGATATTTCAAAGATAATGATATTGAAGAAATAATATCATTTGAGAAGAAAATAACATCTCTTACCTCAATGAATCAAGACTTGGGGGAAAGATCGGAAGTGATCTTTGAATGAAACTTATCTTCAGCAAGAACTCTCAAAGTATCTAAATACTCACAAAATACGCTCAATAATATAGAGAGAAAGAGAGAAAACTTTGTTTACGGTGTGATTTTCAATTCTAACTTAGCCCTCTATTTATAGGAAAATGTTAATTACCAAAGCGGACTTGACTGCTACCGATGGCTTTACATGCTACTATTGCCACCCACCACATTTGAAATAAAATTCAGCACATTTTTCACCAACCACAAGTGGGGCCCACCAATTCTAGAATTTTCCACCAAAATCATTTATAACCTAATTTAGAATCGGTCACCTCTTAAAATTCATAACAAATTATACGCTCATTTTTAACGGTTCAAAATTTGTGGACATATACTCAACTTATATATGTATAACATATCCAAAAATTACAACGATCCAACGGTCGGATTAAATATTATAACTCACACAATAAAGTCAGTAAGAACAATCGATTTTATCTTTTAATACCTCCAATCGACAAAATCGATAAAATACCTCAACATTAATTCCTTCATTTATAACCACATAAATAAATCCATCATTTATATCCACATCAAATAAATATTTTCTTATCATATGAATCAATAATTAATTATTCACAAATAATATTACAGAATCACATTTTATAACAACCGGTAGTTTCAGAAAGAGGGGCTTTCAATAAGAATTTCTCCTTCTTGGTAGCGCAATTAGGTGACCAAACCTCTCCTTGTGTAACTTTCTAGACATTGCCAATAATGCTATCTAATAATATTATTCAAATAATATGAATTATTGATCCGATAATGGGAAATATTGTGCGGTGATAATTATTGAACAATGATAATATAAAATATCAACACAAAGAATTATTGAATCAATAAAATAAAATATTGAGCGATAATTCATCGTAACAATTATTGAGTAGTGCCTTCTCACGTAAGAATCAATAATTGAAAAAAATCTTATATGCAATCTGGTGTCGCTACTCGCAACAACGACACAGCGTATTACTTTACTTTACCAACCGTATTCCAGCGGTGTTACTTGTAACGATTACGCCGTTATTTATAAAAACTCAAATTTGTCGTTTTCTCCATCAATGCGGTTATTACATTATGGGGCCCACAAATGATCTGCTTGTTGTTTATACGAATATTCTCCGACGGAAAGAATATTCCACATTAGCGAATATTCCCAAACAACAATGAATATTTTATAACCACTTGCGTATTTTGAAAAAAAAATCATATATCACCCTTAACTTTAACCTTTTATCAATTTAACCATTTCTTGAATAGTAATTATAAGAAAAATTGAATACCTTTATTTCATAAAATTCGGTCTTACAATCTCCCTCCTTATGAAATTTCGTCCTCGAAATTTACGCACAGTATTTCAAAGAGTTGAGAATACCTTGCTTTCATTTGATTCCATCTTCCCTGTGATCATGATTTCTCCATTGCTTTCATCTTCTTTATTTGGATATCATTCTAGAATCTGACTTCAAAACACGGGTTAATTGAACAAATTAACATATTATATAATATCCCGATATTATGGTGACCAACAATTAAGCTTAGGTAGGACACCTTGTGAAGGATTTACTCATCTCTCCCTCTAGTTCTATTCCCGATCTCCGCCGGAGATCATATCCCTAAGCTCGATACCAAATGTAACGGACTCCAACTTGTGTCAAGACCTCACATTGATACTTATTAGTTGCCACCGCAGAAGCAGGGCCCCCTACGGAGAGTCGGCGGCCGGTGCATTCCCCATCAACAGAAGTCACCAAATGAGAGGCTCGGGGCTCTTTACTTATAGCTCGATACCAAATGTAACAACCCCAAAATAGGTCCATTCCATCCAACCCATTACGAGTCGCCAAATATATGGTGCGAAAAACAACTACAACTTTATTACAACAATTGTCGTGCAAAATACAACAACACATATCTTTGTGAGTTTGGATACAAATATATATACCAATCTGTAGCGTCGTCACAATGACACCTTACATAAAGGTATAGTCAAAAAGCTGTTTTAGAAATTAGAATCTTTGGGAAGTGCTCAAGGAAACCTTCGTATACATGGGAGGCCATGCTTTTAGGTTATGGTAGATATCATATGGCCACAGAATTATCCTTGGTTGAATTGATAGACCCCAAAGAAAAAACAAGAAGATTACTATCGTATTCTTCCCGATGGTGAGTCTTCTCTTGACATATCATTATCTCCCTTTGTCTCTAATTGGGTATTATACTCCAAACAAACACCAAGATTATATAAGTAGTGCTTGAAAATATACTCAAAGAAGTGGATGAAACCACAACCATGTCTTATGATAACATGAGTTTGTATGTCATTAGACATCTTGTATGATAGTGACAAAACACCCTTCCAAAGTTGGGTTCGCCTCACCCTATTTAATTCACCAAAAATAACTATTAAATGATGTATAAAATACAACACACTAAAGCCCTCAATAAAATTATTTTCATACTCTTTAGGGAGAACCTCAACAACTATAGACCACCATTCTATTCCCTTGTTATCCCCGCTCAACCCAGCTACACTTTTATTACCTGAAAGGAATTGTGAAACAAAAGGGTGAGCACAACTAGCTCAGTAAAGAATATTATGACTAAAGATAAATAAATTATCAATTGTCTTCATCGAGTAATGAATCGTAGATTTAGAACATATGGTAGATGATAAAACTTTTCAACCATAGTTGCGGTAACGAAGCGATCCATTAAAAAAGAGTCAAATAGACTATAAAGTCTATTATCTTCTCCACGTTAAAAGTCCACCAACAATATTTTATCCTGTAACATCAATCAGCAGTTCCTTTCCACAATCATATGAATAACTCATAATCATAATTGTGATTCTAAATTCCTCTTCTCATCCAGGACGAAGATAATTTTCATCACCTGTCTTTACCTGAAACATCAAATATCATGGTTACCAAATCACAGTTCTTGTTCATAATCATACTAATAAATTCATCTTTGCACCACGGGTCAAAGATATTCATCAACAGTTCATCTTTACACTACAGGCTAAAGATATTCAACAACAGGTCATCTTTACATTACGAGCCAAAGATATTCATCAATAATTCATTACAGGCTAAAGATATTCAACAACAGATCATCTTTGCACACGAAAGCAAAAAGATATTCATCAATAATTCATCTTTGCACTACAATTTAAAGATATTCAACAATGGTCATCTTTGCATTACTGAGCCAAAGATATTCATCAATAATTCATCTTTGCACACAATTTAAAGATATTCAACAACAGTCATCTTTGCACTGTGAGCCAAAGATATTCATATATCAAAGAAATACATAATCATTTTGGAAGTTATATAACAATAATTATAACCATGTTGATCAATCCACCTTTGCACTTAAGCTAAAAATATTCAATTGTAAATTCAATGGTCATGATCATACCGATCAACAATTCAACTTTTGCACCATCTTGGCAAAGAGAACCTATGGTCACGATCATACCAATAATCTACCCATCTTTACACTCAAGTCAAAGAGAAATATCATCATTAGGGTTATAAGAATGTTATATAAAAATAATATAATCAAAACATGGTTTTAATTTCAAGAGTAAGATTCATAAATCGGCGATAATTTGGTCGAAGAAGAAACCAATTTGTTGTGAATAGTACCCGTATTAAATACATAGTCCGTAGATATCGTGCGTAAGTAACCTCGACACGAAAAGATAAAGTTTTCATAATAAAATTCATATCCATATTTATAACACCTTAATCCAAATGTTATAATTCACTTAGAAATCTCATAATCTAATATTATTAATATTATAAATAATATTTTAATCATTTCTTATAAATAATTTAATCCAATTATTTACACTTTAATAATTAATGCATTTAATCATCTAAAATGCCAAACTCATAAGATTTCATCATCATTAACCAAAACCCTCATAAAAATGCATATATATCTCATATATGATTCTCAAGCCAATAAATCATATTTTCCAATTTTCTTACTTCACATAACATATTTAATTCATTTCTTTCATAACTAGAACATTTTCATGAAAAATACCAAATCAGTTTAAAAATATTTCTTTTCCGGGATTTAGTATAAAATAGTCCCATATTGAACATATATATTTTCTCAAAATTTTAAAAATTCATTTACTATTTTTCATATGGCTAAAACCATAGAATATTTAAACATTTATCATAAATTGTACTTTTTTCCAAAAATTAGAAATTCGCAGTAGAGTACATCGATATTATATAGATGTACTCTCAATAAAAATTTCATCAATTTTGGAGTTAACCGCATGAGGAGTTATAAATAGTTACTTTTAAAATAGTCTTTTCTCATAAAATCCATAACTCTAATCTATACATCCAAAAAATACCTCAAAATAATCATAGTGGTGTAAAATCAGAGAATGATCAAAACATGGATATAATCAAAGCTAGTATCCGAATAGATATTTTAGGCGAAAAGAAAAATTTTCATTTTTAGATTGAATAATCTTAATGATTAAGTGAATAGTCAGTATCGTGAATAGTCTTGAGTATCGTGAATAGTAACTCTCGACACCAAAAGATAGAAATTCCACAAAAAAAACATTTTCACGCTTCATGAATAGTACTCGTGAATAGTAACTCGTGAATAGTAAACTCATAAATAGTAACTCGTGAATAGTAACTCATGAATAGTAACCCCATGAATGAAAAAAGTTCCAAATTTGATAAAAAGTTCCAACCAATATTTGACGTAATGATATTGAAGAAATAATATCATTTGAGAAGAAAATAACATCTCTTACCTCAATGAATCAAGATTGCCGGAAGGAAAGATCGGAAGTGATTTGAATGAAACTTATGATGAGCAAAGAACTCTCAAAGTATCTAAATACTCACAAAATACGCTCGATAATATAGAGAGAAAGAGAAAACTTTGTTTCTGGTGTGATTTTCAATTCTAACTTAGCCCTCTATTTATAGGAAAATGTTAGCCCGCCGAAGCAGACTTGACCTGCTACCTGATGGCTTTACATGCTACTATTGCCACCCACCACATTTGAAATAAAATTCAGCACATTTTTTCACCAACCACAAGTGGGGCCCACCAATTCTAGAATTTTCCACCAAAATCATTTATAACCTAATTTCCGAATCAGTCACCTCTTAAAATTCATAACAAATTATACGCTCATTTTTAACGGTTCAAAATTTGTGGACATATACTCAACTTATATATGTATAACATATCCAAAAATTACAACGATCCAACGGTCGGATTAAATATTATAACTCACAATAAAAATTTGTAAGAACAATCGATTTTATCTTTTAATACCTCGATCGACAAAATCTTGATAAAATACCTCAACATTAATTCCTTCATTTATAACCACATAAATAAATCCATCATTTATATCCACATCAAATAAATATTTTCTTATCATATGAATCAATAATTAATTATTCACAAATAATATTTAGAATCACATTTATGACAATGAAAGTAGTTCCCGGGAAAGAGGGGCTTTCAATAAGAATTTCTCCTTCTTGGTAGCATGATTAGGTGACCAAACCTCTCCTCGATGAGAACTTTCTAGACATTGCCAATAATGCTATCTAATAATATTATTCAAATAATATGAATTATTGATCGATAATGGGAAATATTGTGCGTTGATAATTATTGAACAACAATAATATAAAATATCAACACAGCAATTATTGAATCAATAAAATAAAATATTGAGCAATAATTCATCGTAACAATTATTGAGTAGTGCCTTCTCACGTAAGAATCAATAATTGAAAAAATACTATCAATGTCGCAGTGTGCTCTTCTTGTGCACAACGCGTATTACTTTACTTTACCAACCGGGTATTCCAGCGATGTTACTTGATAGCGATTACGCCAGATTATTTATAAAAACTCAAATTTGTCGTTTTCTCCATCCAAGCGAGTTATTACATTATGGGGCCCATGAAATGATCTGCGTTGTCATCGAATATTCTCCGCATGGAAAGAATATTCCACGACTAAGCGAATATTCCCGACAACAATGAATATTTTATAACCACTTGCGTATTTTGAAAAAAAAAAATCATATATCACCCTTAACTTTAACCTTTTATCAATTTAACCATTCTTGAATAGTAATTATAAGAAAAATTGAATACCTTTATTTCATAAAATTCGAGGGGTCTTACAATCTCCCCTCCTTATGAAATTTTCGTCCTCGAAATTTACGTGCACAGTATTTCAAAGAGTTGAGAATACCTTGCTTTCATTCGATTCCATCTTCCCCTATGATCATGATTTCTCCATTCTTTCATCTTCTTTATTTCGGATATCATTCTAGAATCTGACTTCAAAACACGGGTTAATTGAACAAATTAACATATTACATAATATCCCGATATTATTATGTGACCAACAATTAAGCTTAGGTAGGACACTAGCGAAGGATTTACTCATCTCCCCTCCTAGTTCTATTCCCGATCTCCGCTGAGAGATCATATCCTAAGCTACGATACCAAATGTAACTCTGGACTCCAACTTGTGTCAAGACCTCACATTGATACTATCGGTTTGCCCATGAGCAGGCGTCCCCTACGGAGAGTCCGGCGGTGCATTCCCCATCAACAGAAGTCACCAAATGAGAGGCTCGGGGCTCTTTACTTATAGCTCTAATACCAAATGTAACAACCCCAAAATAGGTCCATTCCATCCAACCCATTACGAGTCGCCAAATATATGGTACGAAAAACAACTACAACTTTATTACAACAATTGTCGTGGCAAAATACAACAACACATATCTTTGTGAGTTTGGATACAAATATATACCAAGCTGAAGTACGTCATGATGACACCTTACATAAAGGTATAGTCAAAAGCTGTTTTAGAAATTAGAATCTTTGGGAAGTGCTCGAGAAACCTTCGTACATGGGAGGCCGTGCTTTTAGGTTATGGTAGATATCATATGGCCACGAAATTATCCTTGGTTGATTGATAGACCCCAAAGAAAACAAGAAGATTACTATCGTATTCTTCCCGATGGTGAGTCTTCTCTTGACATATCATTATCTCCTTTGTCTCTAATTGGGTATTATACTCCAAACAAACACCAAGATTATATAAGTAGTGCTTGTAAATATACTCGGCAAGTGGATGAGCACAACCATGTCTTATGATAATACGAGTTTGTATGTCATTAGACATCTTGTATGATAGTGACAAAACACCCTTCCAAAGTTGGGTTCGCTTTCACCCTATTTAATTCACCAAAATAACTATTAAATGATGTATAAAATCTGACACACTAAAGCCCTCAATAAAATTATTTTCATACTCTTTAGGGAGAACCTCAACAACTATAGACCACCGATTCTATTCCTTGTTATCCCCATTTCAACCCAAACTACACTTTTATTACACGAAAGGAATTGTGAAACAAAAGGGTGAGCACAACTAGCTCGATAAAGAATATTATGACTAAAGATAAATAAATTATCAATAGTCTTCATCGGTAATGAATCGGAGATTTAGAACATATGGTAGATGATAAAACTTTTCAACCATAGTTGCGATGGAAGCAAGCGATCCATTAAAAAGAGTCGAATAGACTATAAAGTCTATTGTCTTCTCCACGTTAAAAGTCCACCAACAATATTTTATCCTGTAACATCAATCAGTTCCTTTCCACAATCATATGAATAACTCATAATCATAATTGTGATTCTAAATTCTCTCTTCTCATCCGGGGACGAAGATAATTTTCATCACTGTCTTTACCCGAAACATCAAATATCATGGTTACCAAATCACAGTTCACATTCATAATCATACTTAATAAATTCATCTTTGCACCACGGGTCAAAGATATTCATCAACGATTCATCTTTACACTACTGTAAAGCTAAAGATATTCAACAACGAAGTCATCTTTGCATTACGAGCCAAAGATATTCATCAATAATTCATTACAAAGCTAAAGATATTCAACAACGGATCATCTTTGCATTACGAGCAAAAGATATTCATCAATAATTCATCTTTGCACTACAAATTTAAAGATATTCAACAACAGTCATCTTTGCATTACGAGCCAAAGATTATTCATCAATAATTCATCTTTGCACTACAAAGGCTAAAGATATTCAACATGAGTCATCTTTGCACAATGAGCCAAAGATATTCATATATCAAAGAAATACATAATCATTTCGGAAGTTATATAACAATAATTATAACCATGTTGATCAATCCACCTTTGCACTTAAGCTAAAAATATTCAATTGTAAATTCAATGGTCATGATCATACCAGTCAACAATTCAACTTTTGCACTACTGGCCAAAGAGAACCTATGGTCACGATCATACCAATAATCTACCCATCTTTACACTCAAGTCAAAGAGAAATATCATCATTAGGGTTATAAGAATGTTATATAAAAATAATATAATCAAAACATGGTTTTAATTTCAAGAGTAAGATTCATAAATCAACGATAATTTGGTCAAAGAAGAAACCAATTTGTTGTGAATAGTACCCGTGTATTAAATACGTAGTCCCGTATCGTGCATAGTAACCTCGACGCGAAAAGATAAAGTTTCATAATAAAATTCATATCCATATTTATAACACCTTAATCCAAATGTTATAATTCACTTAGAAATCTCATAATCTAATATTATTAATATATAAATAATATTTTAATCATTTCTTATAAATAATTTAATCCAATTATTTACACTTTAATAATTAATGCATTTAATCATCTAAAATGCCAAACTCATAAGATTTCATCATCATTAACCAAAACCCTCATAAAAATCTGCATATATCTCATATATGATTCTCAAGCCAATAAATCATATTTTCCAATTTTCTTACTTCACATAACATATTTAATTCATTTACTCATAACTAGAACATTTTCATGAAAAATACCAAATCGGTTCTAAAATATTTCTTTTACGGGATTTAGTATAAAATAGTCCCATATTGAACATATATTTTTCTCAAAATTTTAAAAATTCATTTACTATTTTTCATATGGCTAAAACCAATAGAATATTTAAACATTTATCATAAATTGTACTTTTATCCAAAAATTCGAAATTAGCAGAGTACACCGATATTATATAGATGTACTCTCAATAAAAATTTCATCAATTTTGGAGTTAACGCAAGGAGTTATAAATAGTTACTTTTAAAATAGTCTTTTCTCATAAAATCCATAACTCTAATCTATACATCCAAAAATACCTCAAAATAATCATAGTGGTGTAAAATCCAGAATGATCAAAACATGGATATAATCAAAGCTAGTATCCGAATAGATATTTTAGGCGAAAAAAAAATTTTCATTTTTCGATTGAATAGTGCCGTGATAAGTGAATAGTCAGAGTATCGTGAATAGTTAAGTATATCGTGAATAGTAACTCAAACACCAAAAGATAGAAATTCCACAAAAAAACATTTTCACGCTTCATGAATAGTACTCGTGAATAGTAACTCGTGAATAGTAACTCATGAATAGTAACTCGTGAATAGTAACTCATGAATAGTAACCTGAGAGCATGAAAAAGTTCCAAATTTGATAAAAAGTTCCAACCAATATTTCAAAGATAATGATATTGAAGAAATAATATCATTTTGAAGAAAATAACATTCCTTACCTCGATGAATCAAGATCTTGGAAGGAAAGATCGGAGTGATCTTTGAATGAAACTTATCTTTGAGCAAAGAACTCTCAAAGTATCTAAATACTCACAAAATACGCTCAATAATATAGAGAGAAAGAGAAAACTTTGTTTACATTTGTGATTTTCAATTCTAACTTAGCCCTCTATTTATAGGAAAATGTTAGCCGTAGGAAAGCGAGACTTGACACTCTTTACTGATGGCTTTACACCGCTACTATTGCCACCCACCACATTTGAAATAAAATTCAGCACATTTTTCACCAACCACAAGTAGGGCCCACCAATTCTAGAATTTTCCACCAAAATCATTTATAACCTAATTTTCGAATCAGTCACCTCTTAAAATTCATAACAAATTATACGCTCATTTTTTACGGTTCAAAATTTGTGGACATATACTCAACTTATATATGTATAACATATCCAAAAATTACAACGATCCAACGGTCGGATTAAATATTATAACTCACACAATAAAGCTGTAAGAACACTGATTTTATCTTTTAATACCTCCAATCTGACAAAATACTGATAAAATACCTCAACATTAATTCCTTCATTTATAACCACATAAATAAATCCATCATTTATATCCACATCAAATAAATATTTCTTATCATATGAATCAATAATTAATTATTCACAAATAATATTACGAGAATCACATTTATAACAACCGGTAGTTCCGAGGAAGAGGGGCTTTCAATAAGAATTTCTCCTTCTTTGGTAGCCGCAATTAGGTGACCAAACCTCTCCTCGACAGCGAACTTTCTAGACATTGCCAATAATGCTATCTAATAATATTATTCAAATAATATGAATTATTGATCTGATAATGGGAAATACTGTGCAGTGATAATTATTGAACAACAATAATATAAAATATCAACACAGCAATTATTGAATCAATAAAATAAAATATTGAGCGATAATTCTTTGTAACAATTATTGAGTAGTGCCTTCTCACGTAAGAATCAATAATTAAAAAAAAATACTATGCAATACTGGTAATCTTTCTTGTCATAAACAACGCGTATTACTTTACTTTACCAACCGGGTATTCCAGCGAGTGTTAATTGATAACGATTACGCCGTTATTTATAAAAACTCAAATTTGTCGTTTTCTCCATCCGACAGTTATTCTGTTATGGGGCCCACAAATGACTGCGCCGTCGTACGAATATTCTCCGACAGAAAGAATATTCCACGACTAAGCGAATATTCCCCGACAACAATGAATATTTTATAACCACTTGCGTATTTTGAAAAAAATCATATATCACCCTTAACTTTAACCTTTTATCAATTTAACCATTTACTGAATAGTAATTATAAGAAAAATTGAATACCTTTATTTCATAAAATTCGGGGTCTTACAACCATCATCACCACCACCACCATCATCATCATCATCATCATCATCATCATCTTCAACGACATTAAAATCTCTATGTTTGCTATAACTAGACTGACCACATAAATACTTTCTAAACATCTTCTTTACATCCCTACAAATCTGAATTTGAAAGACTTGCATTTGATCTTTTAATTCAACACTCAAATTATCAATTTCTTTTTTCACCTCCATCACCTTGCCTTCCAAAGGTTTAATACGTGCATCGATAACTTTTTCCACATCAGAAATAGAAAACCTAATATCTTTAACCTTCCTTGATGATTCAACTTTAAAATCAGAAATTTTGGCTCCACTATCATTTCCATTAAAAAAATAAAAACCCCCTAACCCCAACCGAACCTTTTCATCCTCCGTCGGAACAAGATTCTGAATAATCAACTGAAACATAATAATAGCAACAAATATACCATGTCAAAAACATTAAATATAAAACATAAACAAAACATTACACAAAAAAAAACAGTAACCAATAACATATATAAAGGTAACCAAATATAAAGCAAATGGTAACCAACATACCTGACCAGATCCAAAAATAAGGTCATTCAATTTCTCATTCTTGGGAGGCTTTCCTATCTCCCTCCATCTAAATAATATAAACTCTGCAGCATGATCGTCAACACAAAAGCCTCTGACTTTCAAAGTAGGTATTGTTTCAAACAAAAAAACTTGAAACACATAAGGTAATCCATTGAGTTTGTAAGATTTACAGTAACTATCCCTATAAAAATTGTAAATCACCCCACCATGCTTATCCTTCCTTACATGACCCTTAACTGCAAGGGATAGAGAATTCTTTGTTTGTTGAAAAGCAAATTTACCCCATGGATAACTTTCAATATCCCCATAAGACAAAAAGTTAAACAAAGCTTTATCAACATAATTGTCAGAAACAGTAGCTAGTATGAAATTAAAAACCAATAAAATAATGGACATACTGACTGCTTCATTATCATCACCAAAAACAACGCTCCTATATATCCTCCCGATAGTAGAACGGGTTACAACCTCATCACCAAAAAACTTCTCCACCATCAAATTTTTAATGTATTTAAAACTATCAATGTCTTCAACTCCTTGCTAATTCAAACCAGAAATCAAACAAAATTCGGGCAATCCAAACCTTACCCTTCTCTCACCAAATAGAAACCACAACTCCCCATCATCCCTTTGATAAACTTCCCTAATCAAAGCTTGATGAATTATCTGGGAAAACATCTGCGGCTGCCCAAACTCTAAAAATTTTCCAAAACATGTCAACTTAAACTTATTCAATTGTACCTCAAACAATTTGTTCTTAATAATATTTGGAACCTCCATATCACACCAATAAATAACTTTTGCTGAAAAGTTTCGATTATGCTCCTCGTAGAATAGATCCCAAATCTGAAAATACAAAAAATTACATTAAAAACACATTAACCAAAATAAAAAACAACTTTAAAACAAAAACTATTAAATGAACAATATCAATGTTAACCAAAATAATTTCAGCAAATGATCATAACCCAAACTAATTAGACTCTTTAATATATAACAAATTATATACTAAACAATTTAGATAATAATACAAACAACTATGATATCAGCAGTTTCCAAACAATACAATATTGGTAACCAAAAATAAATTAGCAAGTTACCTGCATTATTTAACTCTATATAATAATAATAATGTAATGTAGTAACCAAAAATTAATTTAATAGTAACTGAGATTCAAATATCATGAAAACAATGATTTAAACAAGAACAATTTGAACAATCCTTAAAACAACACAAACTCTAATAAAATATAAAACTTTTTAACAACTATTACAAAAATCAGTTTCTAAATATATAAATGAAGGTAACCAAACATCAATTAGCAAGTTACTAACAAAACATAATAAACTTGTATAATCACAGAAATGAAATTTAGGGACCAATCGAGAACATTCTTGTATCAGACACTAAAATATGAATGAAAATAAAAATTTTATCAACAACAATTTGAACAAAACTTGAAAACAGAATAAACTGTGTTTTAGAAAATACACTCGGAATGGAAACAATAATTTTATCAAACATCAACTTCAACATCAATAATACTACTGAACAACAAAATAAACAACAACATACACCAAAACACCACCATACAGAAAACAAAAACATAAAAAACCAAAAACAAGTAAAAAAAATAATTATTCTTAAAAAAAAAATAACAAACCTTCAAATGTTTCTACCGAGGAACAATTTTCCGGCTATGAGCCTCAACTTCATCTTCTTTGGCAACTTTTTCGACAGAACCTTCAAAATTGAAATCAATATACACCAGAGATTTATCCTTCTTATTCGTATGTCTCACAATATTCTTATCATCAACATCTGATTTCAACAATAACTTCTTCCCTTGTTTTGAAGACTTTGGAATACTATCCTTCACCATTACAGATAACTTCGAAACCTTCAAATAATAATCATCTGAAACTCTTTTCCTCTTCCTATTAGGTTTCTTATCCCCATTCCCTCCATGTTCTTCCTCGTAGAGACCATCACGAAAAAAGAGAGAAAAATCAAAAAATGTGGTATCGAAAAATATGAACAACCGGAAAACCTTAAGAATAAACACGAATTGAAGCAAAATATGACAACGACGAAGTAAAAACCAAACGCCGACACCAACAATCAACCAGAAATATCGACAGACACCAGACAGAGAAGTAGATAGATTTGCAAAGAAAGTTCCCAAAACACCAAATAAGGGTTTCTAAAAGAAAAGAGACGGTAAACGGAAAAAAAATAAAATTTAAAATGAACACGATCCCATAAAAAACACGAATTCAGTTTTTTTTCATGTCATCAGCGAATTAAAACACATCCCATAATTAAAGGAAACATAAATATGTACTAATAATAAAAATAAAATTTTAAAAACATTAATTGTCTAAATATTTAATGAGTACACTGTTGATGTAATTATGTTTTGAAATGTAATATAAAATATAATTGTTCCTAAATTTTATAATTTGATCTGATAACTTTTTGGGTTGGATAACCAAATCCGATTAATGATAATTTTTCCGGATCCTCATGGAATGAACCTCTTCCAAGTACTCTTAACAGTACTCGCACCCCTATAAAACTGTCAAAACCTCGCCCACCACCGTTCTCTTCCCTTCAATACAAAGCAAAATAAAAAACCCTGCTAGAACCTCCTATTTCATAGGGTTTCTTTCTCTCTCATCTATACATACATAATATACATATAGAGAGAAAAAAATGGCGCAATCACTAGAGCTATTGCTAATACAGTTCTTGATGCCGGACAACGATGCCCGGAGACAAGCTGAGGACCAGATAAAGCGTCTGGCCAAGGATCCGCAGGTGATTCCGGCGCTGGTCCACCACCTCCGCACCGCCAAGACCCCTAATGTCCGGCAGCTCTCCGCCGTTCTCCTCCGTAAGAAGATCACCGGCCACTGGGCTAAGCTTAGTCCTCAGCTCCGCCAGCTCGTCAAACAGTCCCTTATTGATAGCATTACCCTCGAGCACAGGTATCGTCAATTCAATTATAGTTCATTTTTCTTGCTCTATTCATATCTTAATTTCTAATTGACAACCATTAAAATGAGAATGCTTAATTGTATTATTTAGTGATTGAGCAAATTCAAATGGTAGCTTTGATGCAACTCAAATTAGCATTTTGTTATCATAGAGCCTTTTGAATTGTGTTTGCTTTTTGGGAATTTGTTGATTGGCTGATGTATTTTTTTTGAATTTGTTTAAATTTTTCATTAGAAAATGTAGGTCTTGTTTTAAGGAGAAATTGACACCATATTAAATTATTACTACAGAAAATATTTCCAAAAGAGGTTTTATAATAAAACCATGAGCTCCATCTTTATATGCTCACCTGCAACTTATAATGGAGTGCTTTTTTCTTAAGAAATACCAAAGTGCATTTGTTTGAAAAGGTTGGACATTGTTATGCAAGTGCATAAGAGTTCATAGTTATCATAAATTTCGCAAGAATTAAGGCTTTTTATTGTTCTAGATTTAGAAAGGACTATATAGTGAAACATATGTACAAAAAGGTCACTCTATATTAGCACCCTCTTGTGGGTTTGGTGCATTATAAATGATGCAAAAAGAAAGGGACTCGAAAGTTCTTATTTAGAACTTCTTCAGCTATTCGGTATTATATTAATAAATAACATATAATAAAACTCCATTTCTTCTCACTCGTAAGGAGAAAGAATCTGAAAGAAAGCTGTAGGCACTTTCACCAATTTTTATTTCTTCCTTTCTCTAGTCATTTCACTTTCAAACAAACGAAGAAATTAATCTTCTTTTGTTATGTCATCTTTCACCTACACTTTTCTCACTCAAAACTCAATGATAATGATTTATCGGATGTATTGTTTGCACTTTAACGAACCAGACTGGTGGTTGTTGCGACTGTTATTTTGTGCTTATATTCAGAAGTTGTTCATCTGCTTGAAGCATAGCATAATTTAAGATTGGATGACCTACATTGCCAAATCCATGCTTGTGTGTTTGGAGTAATTATACCGATGCTTTAGATAAAAGTTTGAAAAAATCCCCAAATCTTTCTATCCCAGTTCATGGGATTACCTCGTATATTCGTTTTGACCTCATTTCTAGCAAGGGACTTGTACTATATGCATACACGCATACACTTTAAATATCTTTCTTGCATTTTCTTTTAATAGATAGTTTAGCTTGACAAGACTTCATGCTTTTCTTGTTTTTCATTTGAGTTCATGGAAGATATTGATGGTTCGCGTTTTCTCTTAGTTTTGAAATAGGAAGATGAAGGTGTTTCAAAGAAACTGATGATGATTTTGTATAACGGCCTTTTTTGCAGTCCACTAGTGAGGCGAGCTAGTGCAAATGTGGTTAGTATTATCGCAAAGTATGCTGTGCCATCGGGGGAGTGGCCTGATTTGTTACCTTTCTTATTCCAATGCAGTCAGAGTGCACAAGAAGACCATAGAGAAGTGAGTGATTTGCTCTTGTAAGCTTTGGGATGATAAGATTAAATATAACTCTGAAGAAGACGATCATCTTTTTAGTTGTATGTGCTGCATGTCTTATCATAATAAAAGAAGTGTTGACACTGGCAACCTAGTGAGTGTTTGTCAAGAATAAAGAAACTTCTTGTGATTAAACATGTGTTGCATGTTTGTGGTACTTTCTCTCTCCAATTTCTTATGTGCCTTATTCTTTACCTTTATTCTTTTTCTAGGCAAAAAGATGCATTTCTTAGTATATACCAATTACTCCCTCCGTCCCATATTAAATGTCCTAATTTCTTTTTTTGGATGTTCCAAGATAAATGTCCTATTTCTATATTAGTAACTATATTTATCCCATTCTTCCTCTTATACCCTCATAATCTATTTAATGTACTTATTGGGAATGTGAGAGTTACAAGAAAATGTATCTACAGAATTAAATGACTTGTGAAAGAGCAATTATTAGGGTCATAGAGAGCAATTATTGGATCATAGAAAAGTGAAGAAATACTTCAATTAATAAATAATCAAAAGGGTAATTTAGGTAAAAGAAAAATTTATTAATTAGCGTGCCGAAACCAATTAGGACGGGAGTATATGCTTATTGCGTAGTTGATTTATGATCTATGTTGTAATTTGTAGGAATATGTAAAGAAAATTTGATATGGTGCTTTAAATTTGATATTTGATTTGAATTTGGATTTGTTTCCTCTGTTGTCTTCTACTCTGTTAGTGGGGTATACCACCCAAGCACCACCATATTGGACCTATTGGTTTGTTCAAGCCAACACGACTGAAACCGGCTGATGAAACCAATGTGCACCGAAGTTGCAAAACTATAAATTTCAGATCTGGTTTGAGATATAGAAAAACCAACAAGATTGATTTGACACATTTTTTCCCAAAAAAACTGACCAAGTACACCCCTATGGGGGAGATCAGTTGGAGACACAAGTTGAGTGCGTTGTGGCTTTGGGAAGGGGATATAATTTTTTTTTTATATTTTTAAATAATAGAATGGGTTCTTATCATAGTCAGTTTAATCATGTTAAGAGTATTGAGATTGATGGGGAGCCAATCATCAGAGAGGTGGAGCTGAGGCAAGGTGTTGATCAGTATTATGAGCATATATTTAAGGAGGAGCAGTGAAGACTAAGAGGGTGTTGTTGAGTTACAGCTGAAGAATGGGAGATGTTGGAGAGACAATACACAGAGGACATATATTCCTTTCAGACCTCTGCAGTGCGTCAATACACCTTTCTATGCATTTTTAGCACTGTGTATAAAGCTTCTGCATTACAGGAGTTTTCATGGTTATCTTAACTATAGAATAAGGTTGCTCTATAAAATATTAACCAATTAAAATTGTAACCTCTAGTCAAGTGTTTTCTGTAAAACACCAGAACCAAGTCTTTGACCTTATTTTGTCCAATGCAAGGAGAAATCATGGTCATCTTAGTGGATGGGGTGATCACAGTGGCCTGGTTTGATTTATAGGCCAAAGATGATGTTATAGATCAGTTTTTGAGTTTTGACCATAACAAATGGATCAGGAATATGTCAATTGATTTTGCTCATTTCATTCTTTGTTATAAACTTTTATGAAATTTCTTTCAAGCAGGGTTCCTGAAATTGGTAAATAGTTTTGTTGTAGTATAGAATTGTAGAGGATAAGTTATAGCCTGTATGTTATAACTACTCTGCATCTAGTAATTGCTCTTTACTAGTGACAATTTTATGATTTTGTTTTCTTTGTTATTCAATATCAGTAAAAGATTGTCTATGCTCATAACTATTTTCTCTATGTTGATCTTCTTCAGGAAGCTAGTGCCCTAGTGATGTGCTCTTGTTCAGTTGGGCTGCCATATATTTCCATTTTGCTGCAATATAAGTTTATTGTTCAATGAGCTAACATGGGCTTCTCTTGATTTTATGATGCAGGTGGCATTGATACTCTTCAGCTCCTTAACTGAAACAATTGGAAATTCATTTCGACCACATTTTGCAGATTTACAATCTCTGCTACTCAAGTGCCTACAAGATGAGACTAGTACCCGTGTCAGAGTTGCTGCACTCAAGTAGTGTTTGTTTTAAAAAATTTTAAGTTTTGTGCTATTGTTTTGGTGCAAAAGGTAATGGTGTTAGAATGCTTACCCAATTTTGAATGCACTGCAATTTCATCTCCTTTACAGGGCAGTTGGGTCTTTTCTAGAGTTCACTCAGGTTGAAGTTGAAGTGGTAAGTAATATATGTTGTTGCTTCCAGTTTTATGATAGTAGATCACTTTTTAAATAGCCCCGCTCTCTAGCGGACTATGCATTTCTTAAGTGACTTTATTATAAGCGGTTTCTGTAAATTCCATTATTATTATACACATGCAGGCAAAGTTTCAAGAATTTATACCCAGCATTTTGAACGTATCAAGGCAATGCCTTGCCTCTGGTGACGAAGATGTTGCTGTAATTGCTTTTGAAATATTTGATGAGCTAATTGAATCACCTGCACCTCTTCTTGGGGAATCAGTTAGATCCATAGTACAGTTCTCTCTTGAAGTTTGCTCAAGTCTAAATTTGGAATCCAACACGCGTCATCAGGTTAGAAGCATTCACTGGTATTAAGTTCATTAGTAATTTGTGAAGTTGTATAGCATTATTCACTGTTCTTGGTTTTCTAGATGTCACGTTGTTTCCTTTTTCTTTATCACGCCAGGCTGTTCAGATTCTTTCCTGGCTTGCTAAGTATAAATCCAATTCCCTTAAAAAGCACAAGCTGATCATTCCAATTCTTCAAGTTATGTGCCCACTGCTTGCAGAATCGACTGATAGAGATGAAGATGATGATCTTGCACCAGACCGAGCTGCTGCGGAAGTTATGAACACCATGGCTTTAAACTTGTCAAAGCACGTGTTCCCGCCTGTATTTGAATTTGCTTCTTTAAGTAGTAAGAATGTTAACCCGAAGTTTCGTGAGGCTTCAGTTACATCTTTGGGAATAATTTCAGAGGGTTGTTTGGACTTGATGAAAGATAAGTTAGAACACATTCTTCTTATTGTCTTGGGAGCTTTAGGAGATTCTGAACAAATGGTAAGAGGGGCTGCATCTTTTGCTATGGGTCAATTTGCTGAGTATCTGCAGCCTGAGATTGTATCTCACTATGAAAGTGTTCTTCCTTGCCTTTTGAATGCTTTGGAGGATGCATCCAATGAATTTAAGGTACATGTATATAGATGAAGCGATCAATTCTGGAATAAGTTTTATTCTTGGGTTTTATAGAAGTCGTACACATAAATTCTTTGCAGGAAAAATCATACTATGCATTGGCGTCATTTTGTGAGAACATGGGTGAGGAAATCCTTCCTTTTCTTGATCCTTTGATGGGGAAACTACTCAATGCCCTCCAAAGTAGCCCTCGTAATTTGCAGGAGACCTGTATGGTAATAATGTAGTTTCATGCTCAAAAAACTTGGCATCTTACATCATTAGTTTGTTATTTTCTTCCTTTCCAATTGATCTTCATGCTGTTACTGCAGTCTGCAATCGGTTCAGTTGCATCTGCTGCAGAGCAAGCATTTATTCCATATGCCGAAAAGGTTTTAGAGTTGATGAAACATTTCATGGTACTCACAAACGATGAGGACCTCTGTTCACGAGCAAGGGCTACTGAATTGGTTGGAATTGTTGCAATGTGCGTTGGAAGAACAAGGATGGAACCAATTCTACCACCTTTTATTGAAGCTGCAATTTCTGTAAATAATTTTATCTGTTTGTTTCTAACTGGAAATTTAACACTGTTTGTGAGTATTGGACTTACGGAAGTTAACATATCAGGGATATGGGTTGGAGTTCAGTGAGCTTCGGGAGTATACTCATGGGTTCTTTAGTAATGTGGCTGAAATTCTGGATGATGGATTTACTCAGGTATGCCTGTCTTCTTGTCCTTTTTAAGCAATATGTTTTGTATTTTTATTTATATGCTTGGCACCATAATTTGTAAACAGTACCTTCCCCATACTGTTCCTTTGGCATTTTCCTCCTGCAATCTTGATGACGGCTCTGCTGTGGATATCAATGACTCCGATGAGGATGACAACATTAATGGATTTGGCGGAGTGTCATCTGATGACGAAACTCATGATGAACCTAGGGTGCGCAATATCAGTATCAGAACTGGGGTATTGGATGAGAAGGCAGCCGCAACTCAAGCCCTTGGACTATTTGCTCTGCATACAAAGAGTGCCTATGCGCCGTATCCTTTGTGGTTATATTAAACCTTTCAATTATAGAAATTACTTCACAGTTTGGATTCCTCGACTATTTTAAGATATTTGGAAGAGTCGGTGAAAATATTGGTTAGACATTCTAGCTATTTTCATGAGGATGTTCGTCTTCAGTCCATTACGGCTTTGAAACGTAAGTAACAATAAATTCTTGTAGCTTAATTTATTGTGTTGTGCATTAGTTCTTGTATGTGGGTACATTCTAATCTTGGATCAGACTCCTTGTTCACTCCTGCGACAAAAGGACCTAAAAATATTTAAAGAAGGAAACGAATCGGAAAAAATATTATTATCACAGAAAAAAGGTAGTTTTGATGCTAATGCTATTTAATCACCAATTTCTTCTCTACTGCTAGGGCGTCCCATCTCCTAGTGGGGCTGGTTTCATTTTGGGATTCCATAAATGGAAGGGATTTAGTTATTTGCTTGACTGGGCCACAAAAGTGGCTGCAAATGTTAGCCATTTGAATAAAACTGTTTCTGGATTACTTGCTCTCAGGTCTCTTTAAAATTCACTTCACAATGTCATTCCCCAACTGCTAGGTCAGCTTCATAATTTCAAAAATATATATCAGAATTGCATTATTTTATTGTATGAGAATAAATTAAAATCTCAGACTTACTGCTTGCTTGCGTAAAAAATAATATATCCAAACTTGTATAATAATTTACTAATGTGCTAAGTACTGATGCGGCACTTTTTGCAGTTGACGTTGTTTAGGCTCTATTTTGAAAATGTCCCCATAATTTTTGTTTATTAGGAAGAGGCCACTATGACTTGTATGGTGTATTCTTCCTCACTGTAGATCTCATGAAGCTTCGCAAGGCATTCGCGTCTTGCCAAATATCTGTCTGTTATTAGAATTAACCGATAAACTCTCTGCATACTAGTTGCACATGCAAGAGTTGGCACATGGCGTTTTGTCGTACAACTTTTGACTTTAGCGGTTTTTGCCTAACCATGTTATGCCTCATCTGTCCACGCATCTCCTTCAAAAAATGTTATAATGATCTGAGTTAGTTCCTGAGATTAATTAACCAGATTGATAGCATCTTTCACTCTAAAAAGTAGTAAAGCTTCTCCCTTGCCTGGTTAACATCTGTCTTTATTCAGTCTTCTATTCCTTCTCTGTATTTCTAATTGTTTTGTAAAACTCACATATACTTTTGTACTTGGTATCAAGTAATTTATCGTATGGTATATGATACTTGTTCAGCACTCATACTCAATTGTTCTGTGGTGGCAGATATTTTGACAGCTGCACAGGCAGTCTTTCAAGGTCATTATGTGAGTGTGCAACTACCCTTAATATTTTTCTATTATCTACTATGTGTTGGTGTTAGTGTGCAATATTTTTGAGGGAAGAGGTGAGGGGTTGACTGGGTGGGTGAGTTGTGGTATGGGTAAGTAGTGTTAGTGTGTTACAAATGCATCCTAATGGTCAACCTGATCAAGCTTCAACACCTTGGTTGGCAGTGTGCTTCATTTTAAAGTGATCTATGTTAATAACACTTTACTTAGTTTTCCATTGAGGCTCTTGAATTTTAAGCTTCCTATGTATTTTGTTTTATGAATCACTAATTGTAGTTCTGCCAACTAGATATGCTACTAATATATAAGGTATGGTTAAAATTTTCTCATTCCTTTGCAGGAGGGCGCAACAAAGATAAAAGAAGTTCTTGGTAAAATCATGACTCAATAATGGTTGTTATATCATCTGGCTCTATCATGATTGTCTGAGGAATTAATGATAAAACTATTTTGGTCATTTTCCAGACTCTGTGATGAACATTTATATCAAGACAATGACCGAGGATGATGATAAGGAGGTTGTTGCTCAAGCTTGTATGAGCACAGCTGACATTATAAAGGATCTTGGATACCTTACAGTTGAGCCTTGTAAGTAGGGATCTATTTTGATATTTCTCTCAATATTGGAAATAATTGTGCTGGTGTAAAATATAATAGTACGTTCCCTTTAATTTTCCCTGTGATTGGATTTCAGATATGCCTAGACTTGTTGAGGCAACTCTGCTCTTGCTCCGGGAGAACTCAGCTTGTCAGGTAGCGGAATCTGATACTGAAATTGATGATGACGATGCCGAACATGATGAAGTGCTCATGGATGCAGTTTCTGACCTCCTTCCTGCATTTGCGAAAGCCATGGGTTCTCATTTTGCACCAATATTTTCGAAGTTATTTGAACCTTTGATGAAATTCGCGGTGGGTTAGCAACTTTGCCTTGTGGTATTACAGCATGCAGTTTTAGTGCTTATCAGTTCCTACTTTTGAGATCTCACTTGTTTTATGTTTGGAAATTGTAGAAAGCTTCACGCCCATCGCAAGATCGAACTATGGTGGTTGCATGCCTTGCAGAAGTTGCTAGGGATATGGGTGCTCCAATTGGTGGCTATATTGATGTAATTCTTAATATTTTAAATCCTTTTGGTCATGTGTTAGTTATATAATGGTCTTTATAGTATGCACTGTTAATAATGACTTGGAAATCATGTTTCAGGCTCTAATGCCATTGGCACTAAAAGAATTAGCATCACCAGACGCAACTAATAGGCGGAATGCTGCTTTTTGCGTTGGAGAATTGTGCAAAAATGGTGGTGTCTCCGCTTTGAAGTATATTTCTACTTGGATAAACTTATTATATCCTCTTTTACTCATTTTCTTATTTTCTGAATTCTGATACATCTGTTTCTTTTCTCTCGTGGATGGGGCTATTGGGTTGGTAGGGCATTACTTGTATATACCCATTTGTTTTTCTTAAAGAGTGGGTAGCTTTTAGTTGCTGTGGTTGCGACTTCTATTTTACTATATTCTGTTTCCTTTTCTCATCCTCCCTGGCAGATACTATGGTGACGTATTACGTGGCCTTTACCCACTGTTTGGGGAGTCTGAGCCAGATGATGCAGTAAGGGACAATGCTGCTGGTGCGGTGGCAAGGATGATTATGGTTCACCCTGAGTCTGTCCCATTGAATCAGGTTGATATGCTAGCCTATTGTGAGGTTATTAAGTATTCTTTCAACTCTTTTAATCTTATTTATTCTTTGTTTAGGTCCTTCCTGTTTTCTTAAAAGTTCTTCCTCTGAAAGAAGATCACGAGGAATCAATGGCTGTCTACAGCTGTGTCTGTAATCTTGTTTTATCATCTAATTCCCAGGTACAGATTCATTTGCTCTTTGAAGTGAGACCAGCTAAAAACTCCATCTCTATCTTTTATTTGTTCGACATTGTATATTGTTTGTTGTTTTCTCGTTAGAGTTTGACTTTCTTTTCCTTGAAAGTTTGCTGACATATCCATTGGTTCCTCTTCTCAACTGCAAAGCAGATGCTGGCTCTAGTTCCGGATTTAGTCAATCTGTTTGCTCATGTTGCCATCTCACCTGTCGAAACTCCTGAAGTTAAAGCTCAAATTGGCAGAGCCTTCTCACATCTGATATCTTTGTATGGGAATCAGATGCAACCCCTTTTAGGAAACCTATCACCTACACATGCTAATGCGCTAGCTGCAATTGCACCGAATAGTTGACATGTGATCAAGCTCAGCAGCAGGGCAATGCTATCTATATTTATTTATTTTTCACAAATGAGATCGTTCTTCAATAGTATTGTTCATTATGCAAGGTTGGAGTGGTTGGCAAGATGAAGATTGTTCTCACCCAGGTATGCATGTAACGATTAACTAATTGTGAAAATTGAATCTGGAAATAGTTTGGACTTTGGCCCATGAGGGATGATGCCCTTTAACTTCTAAAATATAGTATTTTTTTTTTGTTTACCTCCAGATTCTACACCATTCCCCATCTTAGGGTAGTTGATGCAAATTGTTTCTTACCATTAGCTAGACCTAGACAGGCCTGTACTTTTCATTTGGCTTATAGGTCACAACATTCATTTTCTCTTGCCTAATGCAATCATAAATTTTACTTATTTTTACCCCCGAATCTTACATTTTACCAAGAAATGGAACCCTTTTTTTTTTTTTGGGGGGGGTGGAGGTGGGTGGGTATCTTATATTTCGGCTTATTGGAGCCAAGTAAGGCCAACTTCTAGCCTTTTCCTATTAACTTATTGTGTTCAAGCCGTAATTTACATTTCTGTTTCAATTCTTTCAAATAGTTTCTTGAACAAGGTTCAGTTTCAGCTACCATTTCAGCTGTCTAAAACTGGGTCTGAATCTTTATTAAATGATTTCTACTCTTCAACTGTTTTAGCTCATCATAATTATATGCAACTGTCAAGTCATCTGTCTATTTCACCCACTATTTTCACTTGCCATTTTATCATTTTCTCTCACCGACTCATAAGTAAAGCTCAAAACCTAGTTTCGTTCTGTAAAAGCTAATCTTTGCTGAACTGTGGATGGCCATGTTTTTCCAACCTTTATCCTCTGAAAATTGTTTCTTCAGTACTTACTTACTGGTAATATTGCTGTACCACTTGATCTTTTAGCCTTCTTCCTAATTTGAATATCATATTCATCTTGCAGGTTTTGGTTTGCCTTTTGCAGCTGTCCCCAATTTTATCCGGCAGATGCGGCTTTTTCTTCCAATTTTGATGTATTTTATGCTATATAGTTTCCCCCATTATTTTTTTATGAGCTTGCTTGGTGAGTTCATTTGTGTGAAAGAGTTGACAATTACATTGTTTGAGGAGTTGTAAATTATGACACTGCCGATCAGAAATTGCCAAGCATTTAGTTACTGTGTATATTCTATATTTATATGCAATCCTTTTATGATGCATGAAGCTCTAATGATGAGAACAGTTTGTTGAAAAGTTATACAGAGTTTGTCTTGGTTGGGAGTTAAATTTTTATTTTTATTTTTATTTTTATTTTTTTAAAGTTGTATTTATCAATATTGACGGTAAAAATTGTTGGGTATAACGATGGTTTTTATGTGAAAATAATTTTGTTCATCTTTTATCATCATATACCTTTTATCATCATATACAATTACCGTTACCCATTTTAATTAATATTAATGACAAATTTATAAACATAATTTATTTTTAAAAGTTACCGTTTTTAAAAAAAATCACAATGAATAGGAAATGTAGACCTATAAACATAAAAGGTGCATATAATGGAATTTGACATTTTAAGTTAAATTTGCAAAATTTAAACGTATCAAATTTATTAAATTTTAATATAAACAATTATAATCATTGTATACTAATTAAAAATTAAGTCTATTGACCATAATTACTTTTAAAAATCAAATTCTTATCGGTTCGAATTGTATAAATTGACTTCAAAATATAACTCGTAAAACTAGAATAATTTTTTTTAATCAATTTTAAAATTAAAGACATTTTTTAATGTTAAAATTATAGAATGGTAAAATTCTCCTTGTACATTCTTAAGACTATTATCATTTCTATTTTCTAATGTTGCACCAGCACCAGCATTATTAATACATTTAGAAATATTTCTAATTTTGAAAAAAAAAAAAAAAAAAAACCCAAGGGCACATGTGGAAAGTACAATAAGTTGAAATTATAAAAGGAAGGGTTAGGGGTTGGAGCAGGCACATCTGGGAGAGAGAGAGAGAGTTGAAAGCGGCATCTGATCGAAGAGGATCGCTATTTTCTAACTTTCCTCCCTGACAGAGAATAGAATAGGATAGCAGAAGTTTAACGCTTGCTTACCACTTTTCATATGGTTTTGCAGGTTTGGCTCTTCTGCTACATTTCAATTCTCTTCTTATTTTCCATCTACCATTAAAATCTGATGGTTTCTCCTTTCTCAAGTTGCTTCTTCTAAAAAAATAAAATATTAACAAATCAGATTTTGGTACGTTAAGCTTGAGGCCTTGTTCTGTTCTGTTCGAGAATGACTTATAAGTTGGCAACGAAACTAAAGCTTCACACCGGTCCAATCGCAACTTCCACGGTTAAGTTCCAACTTCATAAAGAAAAAAGAAAATCCCCTAAGAAGGGTCAAATCAAGCCAACTTATATTACTATATTCTCTTAGTTGGGAATGTCATATTTTTCTTCAGTTTTAAGTTAAAAAAATATAAGTAAATATTTATAATTTATTTTTAAATAATTTATTAAAATAATTAATAAATTATTTTAAAATAAGTTAGTTTGATTAAATATAATATTTTTTTAATAATTTTGTATTTAATTTTAATTTATAAGTCATTCTGATCCGAATAAATTTATAACTTATTTTAATTTAATTTTAACTTATAAATTAAATTAATATTGTTTTTATTTATAAATCATAATTTAAATTAATTTATAAATTATTTTAAAATAAGTAAGAACATGCCCTAATAATAAGAGTGAAATTTTCACTTCATTTCATAGAGTGAATTTTGTTTTCTTTTTTGCAATTTGGTCGGCTAAATATTTATTCATGGTGCCTATATGACATGACTAATCTGTATATAAAATATAATTATCTTTTTCATCTTTCCACCAATTTACAAAAATCCATTACACGTAAAAGAGAAATATATATTTAAGTATATAGAAGAATGAATAATAATCAAATAAAATCTATTATTTTCATATAAAAAATTCAAACTAAAAAAAGAAATTTTAAATAAAAAATATTTAGACACAATTTAGAAATTCATTTCGGTTACTTGTCATAATTCAAGTTAAATAATTTCTCAAATTCTTAAAGTCTCAAACCAAATTTGTTAAATCTCGAGTTAATTTCAAAGCACAAACTAGTTTTTGTATCTTTTTATAAGTTTTAAATAAGTTTTATTTGAAATAAGAGAAATAAATCATCCAAAATTTATACTCAGAACATCAAAAATTATATAAGGTCTATTAGTTAGATGAATATTATATAAGGTCTATTAGTTAGATGAATAAAAGTAAAAAGATTATAACAACTAGAAATGATGGACTATTAAAGGCTCATAAAACGATAAGAGTCCTTCTACATGGATATTTTTATTATTGGATATTTTTAGTTTTTTATTTCTTGTGACTCAAAAAATATATAGTATTTATTTCAAAAGAAATTTTTACAAATATAGTATTTTAGGTATAATTTGGATATATATATATATATAATTTTGTTTTTTATATGAATTTAAATTACACCTAAAATACTATATTTTATAAAAATTTATTGTTAGAATAAATAATATACAATTGTTTTAGAGTCACAGGCGAAAAAAAAAAAAAACTGAAAATGTCCGATTTTCCGGTTTAATAAACCGGTCTGCCTAACTTTTCCAAACGAGAGAGGTGCACTTTTAATTCCCAAAATGGCAACAATGGTGGTCTCCTGCGTAGGCCAAGTTACTACTCTTTCTCTTACTCGCCGGCGTAGTTACACTACCCGGCCTTCCTTCTGTTCGTCGGCGTTTCTCTCTCATCACTCCCAAAAGTATGCGTTTCGAACGCATAAACTCTCCTCATCAACAACCGCAGCTGCGTTGCCTTTTGACCTATCCCCTCCTCCTATCGATCATGACCTCATCGTAAGTTATTAAATTGTAAGTTTGTGCAATAAATTGGTGAAATTGAGATGTTTTTGATTGATGTAATTGAGTATATATGTTTGTTGAATGTGTGATTTTTGGTAAGTGGAAATTTTTAACTTGTTTAATTGGCTAATTGAAATGGAATGTTGATGCTATTTTTGATTATGAAGGTGTGTTTACTGAATTTTGCAGTAAACGTTATACTCTATTACTGGCTTATTAAGGACCTTATTATGGATACATTTTGTATGATATGTAAGTAAGTTTACAAAAAATAAAAAAAGAAAGAAATAGAAGAGGTCTATGTGTTTGATTTTCATTATTTGATGCCCTATATTTTCTTTTTCAGAATTATGTGAACAGATATTAAATAGGCTAAACTTTTTCTCAAACTAATAAATAACTATATACTAGGCATACTGTGTTGTGGACACTAACATGTTATGAACAATTCCATTATATGCAAGTACCACAGAACATAGTATGAATCAATAGTTCAGGAACACTTGTTTAACTATATCTTTTAATTTTATACGTGATAAGTACATTTGGTTACATGAAGGCTTGCTTTTCACGTGAAAGATTTTAAATGTAATTCCTTTTTAAAATTGAAAATTGAGTTGCTCAATAGTTTCATTTCCAAGTTTGGAACTACATGCTTATTTTGCCTTTTTTTTTTTTCTCAACTGCTTGAGTTCAGTAGTTCTTTTGGACTTTAAACCCAAGATTTATTTATTAAATCTTAGGAGGACACTGTGACAGCTGCTGGGTCAAAGGTGTGGGAAGATGGGATAACTGAATCATTTCATAATGATGATGAAGCATTAGATGCAGCTGACAAAGGCATTGTGGTGGGTACCTAGTGTTGTAGCTTTCTTTTACTTTCTCAGTCTGATGTTTCTTGTGGATAAGTTCATCTACGTAGTTGATTGCTTCTATTTTATTTTCTTGAACGTTTCTCCTTATGGTTCACTGTGGACGTATTTTCAAATGTGTGCCTTTTGTATTTTGTTAACCTTTTTTCATATGCTAAGCGGACCCCCATTTTAAGTGTTTTTGCTCTGATATTTGATTAGACAGATGTCTTCTGGTTGCGCTGACTTTGCTTTTAACTTTTAATGACACGGATGTTTTAGGTTGTGGACCTTTCACATTACTGCCGGATAAGAGGTAAACTATCCTCTCTTGCAATTCTTCGTAATAAAGCGTCTGCTTATCTAAGTGCCACTCCTTGTTTTTATTGATGTCCTTGTGTGGAAAACTTAGAAATGTTGCTTGGTAAAATTCATTTTGTCCAACAATTGTCACTTTTAGCTTTTTCTGGTCAATTTTTGATATTACTACAATGTGCAATACTTCAATTCCTAGTATACATATTGTTGCTGTGTACATCCCAATGATTCTGTAATATGTGATATTTTTATTCTTTTTCAAATACATTTATTGTTTTGGGGAGATTGTGGACTGAGCATAAGGCCTGGATTTTCAGGGAGCAGCATCTCTCTTCTCATATATTTAGAAGAATATTTTACCCTTGCCTCTTTGTGGTGCCTACCATGGGAGCTTTCATGGTCTTTCTAAATCAGATTGTCATTGGAAATAGTGGCTGCAATTTTTAAGTTCTTTATCTCTAGTATTTTGTCTTCTTTTTGCTCCACTAACACTAAGGTTGACATCTTTCCCCCTCTTGTACATTCTCTCTTCTGTTAGTAGAATTTTCTTCTTTATTAATTATAGGAGAAACATTTATTGTTTATTTGGTGCTTTATCTATTTGTTGTGGATTTGAATGACATACAGTCAGCGGAGAAGATCGTGCACAGTTCCTTCACAACCAAAGTACTGCAAATTTTGAATGTCTTCACGAAGGACAGGTAAGATATGGGGATTCTAGAAATGCAGATTGATCTCTATTTCTATTATGATAATTATGATCAAACAAGGTTACTGGAAGTCTTTTAGTTGTTGAATGTGTAGGGATGTGACACGGTATTTGTGACTCCCACAGCTCGAACAATAGATATAGCTCATGCATGGATCATGGTAGTTTTCATCTTTCCTATTAGATAATTTGATTTCCTGTGTTTGTATTGTCTTCCATAGCTGTCTTCTATCACTAAGAAGTTCATATTCACAGAAAACTGCAATCACACTGGTGGTATCGCCGGAAATCGGCAGAAGCATTACTGAAATGCTCAACAAGTATGTTTACATTCCTCTTATTGATATTTTCAGTTACTTTTCTGTGTATTTTGTGGTCAAAATATCTTCAGCTTGTATCCATGTAAATGTTGCCTGTAATTATTGTTTTACTTCACGGAACGGGAACGAGGAACGCGAGGGATCATGGATTGTGGTGCGAGGCTTCTCCAGAGTGCTAAAAAGGAACGAAGAACACTTCCTTATACTACTTGTATGTCTGTATATTAAGTAACTGAAAAGGGAAAATTGCTTGACCAACTAATTTCGGTAATATCATACCATGCTACAACTCACACTGGTGTAGAGACCATAGATTAGATTTGGGTCTCGAGGCACCGGAAAGCTTGCCAAACTTGTCTATGTTCTTCCATTGGGTGATCAGCAACTTCCTTGTTCAGCAAATTCCCAAATCAACTGTTGTTCAATCCTAATAAATGGTTGACATCCATCTAGGTCCTGCCATTTCAGAGGTGTTAAAGGAAACCGCAAAGCATTAATCGAATGAGTGTCCAAGGAAAGGGAGTTTGGATAAACAATGACGAGGCCTTTACATTTTGTTTATTTTCACATATTGTCACCTCGAGGTATGACGGGAGCATGATCAGGAAAGTTGGCATAAACCCATAAACTCTTAAGTGGTCAGCCCACACAGCTGTCAGTCTCTTTCATCCTACTTCGACAAGGGAATAAAGAGTTAAATATAAGTGTGCTAGGACAAATAGAGCAAGAGCCATCTGCTTTCCAGCAGCTGAATGAGTAGCCAGTGCTTTAGGCACCTGAGTTACTGCCTTTATAATGATCCCAGAAACTAATGATTCAACAAACAACACTTAATGGCAATGTGCTCATTCTCATGATCTTCCTTCTTGCTAGCAAGAGCCATCTGGTTTCCAGCAACCAAATGAGCAGCCAGCGCTTTTGGCACCTGAGTCACTGCCTTTATACTGGCCCCAGGAAATACTGATCCAACGAACAACCCTTAATGGCAATGTGCTCATTCTCATGATCTTTCTACTTGCTAGTCATAAATGTAATCAAATGCTGGGGTTTTACCCTGGTCTGCGATATTTTTTATTTGCTAGGGTATCTGGATTGATAGTATGATGACTTTCGTTGATACTTATTTCCCTTATAATATATTCTGAGGCAGGGTGTCTTTTTTAACTTCCTTATGATCAGCGACAGGGGCTTTCCAGGGGTAGCTATTTATAATATCTGGATTGGGTTCCCTTCCTTATTTTCCTCTTCTTTTTGCTTTTATTAGTGGACTTCTTGTCCACTACCGATGATTCTATAAACTTTCATATAAACTAATGATGGGGTTCTACCTATGAGAGCTTGTAGTAGAAAATGTCAAGAGGTTTTCATAGATATAGAATTTAAATTGGACCATTGGGTGTCTGGATGCAAATTTAAACTGTTACTTGGTTGAGCTTTGGCCTTTGTGACCTGTTTAGGTGGGATTAATTTTTGTGAGCCTGTAAATACCTTGCATTAAAAAATTAGGTTCCAATATGAATCTTCTATCTACGGGTAAAATGAATTTCTGATTTTCTTGGTTCCTGGAATAAATTTTTGAGTCCTTTTTTTCCTAAAAAAATATGCAAAATGTCTTCATGTCTCTTCATGCTATAACTTGTAGGTATATATTTTTTGCTGACAATGTAGAAATTGAAAACATCACTGAGCGTACGAGTTTGTTTGTACTAATTGGACCTAAAAGCAACCACGTAAGGCTTCTTACTATTTATTCATTTACTTTTCTTTTTTATTTTTCATTCTTTTCTACTATGCGAACGGTGATATTAATATCTTAACTCTGTTATGCTAACAGGTTATCAGCAATTTGAATATCGATGACCTTGTTGGACGACCATATGGCTCACATAAACATTATAGCGTAAACTTCAGTTTGTCCTCATCAGTTTACATCTTTGGTATATAGGCTAAAAAAATTAGAACAAGTAAAACAATGAGTTAAATAAAAAGTTGTATTTAATACACAACCTTGTATAAATCATATGATACATTGCGTCGGACTTTTTAACATTTTCTTAATGCGAAATTATATATTTTTTATATTTCTCGCATATGCCAATATGGGACAACACCTTTACGTATCGGCCGATAACATTCGTATCGGCTGATACCGATAAGTATCGGCCACTAGCGATACTGTATAGGCCAATATTTTGAAGCATGTGTGGGAGTCTGGTTTGCTGCCGGGTCGGAAAAATTAATTGGAATATAGAGATGTATTATCAGGCTGTTTGTTCCCATGGTTCAACTTGTGAGTGTTAAGTTTTATAAGAATTTTATATGTTCAAAAACTGTTACTTGGAAACAGTTTTCTGGAGATTCTGAGGATTTTATAAATTAATTAATTTATATTTTGTACTCTATTGATGCAAAATAAGATCAAACATTGGGTTCTGATTCACTGATATTTGGTTTTTAAAAGAAAAGATAACATGTTTGAAAAACATTTCCTAGTTGACGGACGGGGAGCAATTTCAGGAGTATTCAAGATGGTAGATTATTAAATTCATTCCGTAGTGCAGCCTCTTTTCCATGGCTATTCAATTTGATTTTCCAATTTTCTGGCTAAATGATATCAGTATTTGGTCTTATTAACCTGTTTGATTTTCCCGGTTAATGAAATCACGTCATTGTACTTATCAATTCATCTTTACCCTCTTTGTTCGACCAGACATTCTCTCTATCCCTCTCTCTCATTTTATGTTAGGTAGAACTCTCTCTCTCTCTCTCTCTCTCTCTCTCTCTCTCTCTCTCATTGTAAAAGCATTTGTATAGTCAAAAGTGGATAAAAAATGAACTACCTGATGAATTGAAATTTACATTTATAATTTCAAAAGAAAAAAATTTCAAGTCAAGCTCATATTATGCAGGTGAATGGGATGCCAGTAACTGTAGCAGTGGGTAATCTCATATCTGAAGAAGGTTTCTCGCTAATGATGCCACCAGCTGCTGCAGGATCTATATGGAAAGCTCTTTTAAGTCAGGGTGCAATCCCTATGGGTTCTAGTGCATGGGAAACATTAAGGATTCTTCGAGGTAATTAAACTCTTAAAATTTGTTTCTGCTCACATATCAGTCATTTGTCCTTAATATTATTTTCCAAATAATTGAGTGTTCTTAAATTCTTCTTTATCTTCATAACTATTTTGTTAAGTTGGTATGCTTGGGAAATTCCTCAGATTGTGAAAAATAGATGTCAATTTTCTATGTTCTTGCATTGATTTTGATTGTATTATGCGTGTTAATTAATTGGTTTGTTTTAATGTATTAATTTGTTAGATTTATAACACAAGCTTGGAGGCCGTATGTAAACACGGGCTATCTTTCTTATATATTTTTGTTTATCAACATAATTAAATTATAAGTTCCTATTTTAGATTATTATATATATATATATAATATGACATATATATATATATATATATATATATATAATATGACATATATTTATATATGACATTAATGTTTTTTATGACTTTTCTTTTACTTTATTGTGAGATTCACGCATGCACGTATATATATCAAATTATAAGTATATTCATTGAATTTGAACATGTGTTATATCAAATTATGAAGTTCTGAGGAAACAATAAATCTTGATAGTTCTAGAAATTGCTAGTGTGATGCTGATCCAACTTATTCTAGTTTCCACCTTGTCATAGGAACTATAAACCCGAGTATAAAATGAGAAAAAATAAAAAGGAACTTGACATCAGAACCTCATGGAAGATTGTAGTCTGGTTTTATATCTCCTGCTATCTTTGCTGCATGGATTCATAATCCGTAACCAACTATCTGCAGGAAGACCTGCTCCTGGTAAAGAGCTCACCAATGAATTTAATGTTTTGGAGGCTGGTCTCTGGAACTCAATATCTCTGAACAAAGGTGCCTTAACTCAGTACCTTAAAATATTACTGCTCAAATATATGTTCCTATGGTCAATCAAAGTCTTGAAACCTTATCAGGTTGCTACAAGGGACAGGAAACCATTTCAAGACTAGTTACATATGATGGCATCAAGCAGAGATTGTGGGGTATTCAGTTATCAGCAGCAGCGGAACCGGGCAGTCCCATTATGGTTGATGGAAAGAAGGTTCGAGTTTTTAATTCTTTATTTCCGAATATGCAACGTCAAGCAGTTCCTCTTTCTCGTTCTAAGACAGCTATCCAATTAAGAATTCTCAGATGTACTAGTACTCGCAGTGCACTACAGATGCAGTCACCAATTCTCCCAAGAGAACACTGACTAAGTTGACATGGTTAAGGAATTAGTTTCAGCCACCAAGTGAGACCTACATTTAATTTAACCAAAGCATCGCTGCCCAATGTTTCCTACATTAAAATTGTGATTGTTGTCAGTATTAGATGACATTATATACACTTTAAAAGCCGTGAAATATACACACATGAATCAAATGTAGGTATCATTTCATCTTTTTGGTAATAATCTGCAACTCATGATACTCTTAGGTAGAGTAACAGCAATTTCTTTGATTGATCCGGGGGTTACTTGTTTTAAACACTATTTCTTTGCCATTGAAACCTTGAACTGTTTTGATACTTATGCAGGTAGGGAAACTGACAAGTTATACAGCTGCAAGAAGAAAATCCGAGCATTTTGGTTTAGGATATATCAAGAGGCAAGGTGCTTCTAAGGGAGATACTGTTACTGTTGGTGACGGCATTGTTGGTGAAGTGGTTGAAGTTCCTTATCTTGCTCATCAGCATCAGCCTTTAGTGAATAAAAAAGCTTAGAACCCGATATCCATGTAAATAAATTACCCATGAGAGGAATGTTTTGATCCATGTTGTAATGAATATTCATCTCCATGTTGTTGAATCTGGTATGTAATGTAATTGAATCTAGAGTAAGAAATTTGACTAGCTTTGGCATGATCTAAAGGGGCGAATGAGCTTCCAATTATTTGGTGATATTTATTTCTCGCAGGCTTACAATATGTACGTGTTTGTCTAATTATTGGTTTGTGCAGGTGCTCTGCTTGGTAGTTTTTGAAATTCTGTACGTGCAGACCTTGAAAAGGAGATGCATAGGTGGGTATGTGTGTCAATGAATTATGTCAAATTTAAAATTTTTCTGTTTCAAAATTAATCAAGACAGATAAATTTAGCTGTATGTTTTTGAACATGTTTGCTTTGAGTTATTCATTTAATTCTTCGTGTATTACTTTAGATTAACGTAAATCAATGATATTTTAGTGCAGAAAACAAGGATTAAATAAATTGAAGAATAAAACAACAATTAATCACACATGCACATCAATATATTTATACTTGGCTCGGTCCCTTAGTTCTCTTACTCTGTCAAACTACTTTCAATGCCAAGTATCAATTGATATCTAGCAGGTTTCTTTAATATTAATAAATCAATTATAATAATATCAATTTTACTTCGCACAAAACTTGAGTACCACTACTCTCTTGAACACCTCTGTTCTCTTGAACTCTCCTTGTACCGAAATCCCTTTTATAAGATATGAACTTAGAAGAATAAAAGGAATTACAATTGAATACTATGATTTCCAACAAAAATACTAAAATTAAGACACTTATAATTTTACTAGAAAGATTGTAGCTTTATAAAACTTTGTTCAATATTTAATCAGTAGTGTAGTAGGTTCCTTAATAAAACTTGATCCTTTTAAGACTAGAAACCAAGTCTACTGATATAACATTTCTTGCCAAATAGGATTCTTATAATAAGGAAGGATAAAATTTAAAACCGAATCAGTTTCCTTTTGAAAGTCTCCAACAATAAGGAAGTTGTTTTAAAACATATTTCTTTTGAATTCAAGATATTAAAAACTATTTTCCTAACTTATTATTAATTAGAATGATATGTATTCTTATCACAAAACATATTTTACCAAGTGAAGATTAATATTATTTTATTATTTATATTATATATGCCTTTATTCTAAGAAAAATTCTAGAAACTTTACATTTATTTTCTAGACCCAATCACTCTTTGATCTTCCTAATCTTTTGTACTTGAGTTATATCTTGAATTTTTGAAACTTAAATAAATCATTCAACTTGTAAAATTCCAATCAATCAAAGTCCAAACGTGTAAAAATATAATAACACTACAAAATAATTTCTCATTATTAAAACTAAAAGCATATAAATCAACATTCTCTCTTTTTTATGATGACAACCTATAATATATAACTCCCCTAAAATCATCATGCATTTAATCATTAAGCACAAGTTGATTTATGTAGCTTCCTCTGAATTATTTATTTATTTGTAGTATATCAATTTAGTTATCACTCTCCCTTTGTCATCAACAAAAATAATTCACAAGAGCTTTAATTTAGTTATTTCTCCCCCTTTATCACCAACAAAAAATAAATTTATAAAAATAATATACATATCAAGTAAACAAGAAATCATCATGCCTTTGGAGTTTTGTTACCTATATATCAATACTTTATATGTCTTGCTATGCAATGAATATTCAAGAAAGATAACCTCAACTAATCTATTGAAGTAAAGTGCACGTCGTCTCCTTTAATTTTTGGCCTAGAGACGTATCTACAAAACAAATAGGTCCTTAACACTAACATACAATAATTAGAAAATATTTATAAAAATAAAATACACATAAAATAATTACAAAAATAACAAAACACAATATATTACGTTGCTAAAATCACGTAACATTAACTCCCTACACGTCAGTTACCGATTTTCATATTTGTAATCAACTGATCCTAAATTCAAACTAATGAAGAAAAACACAACGACAGATCTGAGAAGACAAATCCTCTGACGCCGATACAACTTTGAGATCGGAAAAAATCGGAGAAGATCAACAGCAACGTTCGAGATCGGAAAAAATCAGAGAAGATCAACAACAATTTCGAGATCGTCAAACAACATTATGAAGTTTCATATGTAAGTATACATTGTGTTTATGCTTTCGATTTACAATTAATAACCAGAAACTTACGTACTATACTGATTGTTGATTGTTGATTAATTCTTTACAGATTTATATACTGAGGTATTTGAGTTTAAAGTTTATATGCATATAGTTTCCCCGTGGTTACTATATACTCGTATATTGGTTACCTTTCTTAAGTTTTTCGCTCTTTCATTGGTCACAAAGTCGATTATCTTGTTGTTTTAATTGTAAAATGCATGTAAAAATATGTTTTATATTTCGTTACTAAGTACATATAAATTGGATCTTTGTTTATTATTGATTTGGTTATTTGTATAATGTTTATTTGGTTTTAAGTAGTTCTTATATACTCATATATTGGTTACCTTTCTTAAGTTTTTCGCTCTTTAATTGGTCATAAAGTCAGTATACTAACTGTTTTGATTGCAAAATGCATGTAAAAATATGTTTTATATTCTGGTTACTAAGTACATAGAAATTGGTTACTGTTTATTATTGACTTGGTTACTGTATAATGTTTATTTGGTTGCTGTATACTTTAAATATTTATTTGATTACCCCGTGGTTACTATATACTCGTATATTGGTTACCTTTCTTATGTTTTTCGCTCTTTGATTGGTCACAAAGTCAGTATACTGTCTATTTTGATTGCAAAATGAATGTAAAAATATGTTTTATATTCTGGTTACTAAGTACATAGAACTTGGTTACTGTTTATTATTGATTTGGTTACTGTATAATGTTTATTTGGTTGTTGTATACTTTAAATGTTTATTCTACTGATGTTTTTTATATTGATGATTACTTATTAAATACATTGATTACCTTCCTGCAACTGTTGGATCTTTAAGTACATATAAATTTTGTTACTGTATAATGTTACTTATAAGTACATATACATTGATGATTACTTATTAAATACATTGGTTACTTATCTTGATTGACTAATCTAAATTTGGTTTCTTGTATAATGTTGTTATGATTACTGTATAATATTAGTGTGTTTTATACTGGTTTGTTTTATATTGATGGTTAATTATTGACTACATTGGTTAACTTCATACAACTGTTAGTCTTTAGTTGGTAACAAATTGATGCGGTTGAAGAGAAGGCGTGTCATTTTATGGAAAGATTTAATCCAGTTTATGGAAATATTTGATAGATTATGGAAAGATTTGATCCAGTGGCAATTTGGTAATTTCTGTCAAGTTTGGAGTGTCAGATTTTGGCGTTTTCGGAGCCTAATTTCATTGGAAACGGGCCAACGATCAAAAGTCACCAGCTTTACTCGTGATGTGCATGGTTTTTTGGTCAAATTCCATCATTTAGGCCTTCAAAATGGAATGTAAAAAGGTTATTTATGTTCTGGTTACTAAGATTATGCAGTTTGATTACTGTCTAATATTGATTTGGTTACTTTATAATGTTTATTCAGTTGGTAGACTATGGAGATGATTCCAGTTGTGCTTTACTTCAACGGAATATAAACAAAAAGAGTGTAAATACAGGAATATACAATTGTTTACTGTAAGTAACCATTAACCACATGGTTGGTAACATTTTTGATGGTGTACAATAACTAAAATTGTTATTGATTAATATTTGGATTTTTGATTCCATCATGAGTTGTCAATATAAAGTAAACATATACATTGAACAATTGGTAACTGTTTTGAAACATTTTTATGTAAATTCGGTTACCCATCTAAAATAAAATGGTTACCTCTATATTCATATTTAGTTACCAACTGGACCATTTCCAAATAACTTTTATAACTATGTAATTTAAAAATATCCATCAGTTAGATAAATGGGAACCCTCACATGTACATTAAACACTTGATAATTGTTCTGATATAAGTTTTTAATTATTTGGTTACTAACAAAAACTAAAATGATTACCCTTATATGCATGTTTGGATACCAACTGCACCTCTAAAACAGAATACTTTTATAAAGTTATTTGTTTTATTAGGCTAATAGTAAAATCTTTTTATATAAAACAGAATACTTTTATAAAGTTATTCGTTTTATTAGACAATAATTAGAATATATTATATTTTATTATGCATAGTGTTTGCATAGTGCCTGCATAGTGTTTGCATAGTAAAATCTTTTTAAAAGTTATTCATTTTATTAGATTATAAATAGAATATATTATATTTTATTGTAAACCAATCTGGACCGTCCGTTTAAAGTAAATCGATCTGGAGCGTTCATGGATTGGTTAGTATTCAGTCCATTCTTCTATAAATAGAAGCTCATTCCTTCATTATTTCTTACGAATTCACTGAAACTCTAGAGAGAGAAACTGTAAAGAGAATTATTCTTTTATCTTGAGCGTATTTCTTTAGCGTTTAAGAAAGCTTTGAGCGTAGTGCAAGTTTCTTCAAGTATATCCCCGCCCTACCATCGGAGTACTCTTCTTTATAAGGTAAAGGGTATTATTTTTTTCATATTCATGAAGAGAACTTCTGTTATTCCATTCTTTATTATTCTGTTGGAATAACCTATATACGCGGTCTACCCTATACTTGGTGATTTCTGTTGTTATTCCATTTGTTATTATTTTGTTGGAACATCCTGTCTGTGCGTTATACGCCGGACCTGATTCCGTCTTTATTATTATGTTGGAATATCTTGTGCATGCTTTTACGTGGGACTCGTTAAAATCTTTATTATTACATTGGAATATCTTGTCTGCATGCGTTTTATCTGGGACTGATTCCTTTATTTATTATTACGTTGGAATAACCTGTACATCTAAGTACCGCATACATGGTGATTTACGTTGTTATTCCATTCTTTATTATTACATTGGAATATCCTTTCGGTCATATGACACGCTTTGACTTGGTTACATTATTTATTATTCTATTGGAATAACATCTATCTAATCGCGCATGCATGGTGATTTTTTTTGTTATTTCATTCTTTATTATACTCGGTTGGTTAAAGTTTTGACTTCTATACTCCATGAAATTAGTGTAATATCCTTGATATTTCAAGCGCTTCATCCAAATATCTTTTCATGGAAATATTCTTACGAGCATTCTTGAACTTTACTCTACAAAGAAGTATCATGTTGACAATTTGGACGTTATTAGTTCTGAATAAATTAATTCTTGAACTTGTTTTATTGAATTCTTATATCATTGTCATCATCCTCATGTTTATATTTTATTGAAAGTCATCTACATGGCTGTAGTGCATAGATGGACTTGGTATGATTATGACCGAGAAATTATTCGGTATAATCGCTTGACCGTAATGTTACAAATGATGTGGTAAAAGTCCTCATCGCCCATAGTGCATTGATGGATAGTTGTTGGCATGATCATGATCATTGATGAATACACGAATATCCTTGGCGTAGTGCATGGATAATTTGTGGTTGTGATAATAATGAATATCCTTGGTAGTAGTGCGAGGATGATGTGGATTATTTATTAAGTTGAGTCCCAATGATAAAAGTGATGAAAAACTTTTAAATCATGAAAGATAGTAGATTTTATTCTCTACTGACTCTTTTAATAGATTGCGATATTACTGCAGTTAAACTTGATGTCTATTGTATTTTATCGGTTTAACATTGTTGAAGACTAATGATAATTTATTACGCATTATCTTAGTCATAATATTTCTTCTTTGGGCTAGTTGAGCTCACCCTTTCTTTCGGTGTTCTCTTCAGGAAATGAGAGCGTGGCAGGGACTAAATAGGAAGCGGAGTGACGGTCCAGATGATAGTATTAGTAGTCCTCAATATTACATTAAATAGTGTGACAATAAATGTAATGAGGACTTATTCTGAGAGTGGATATTGTCTAGAAGACAATGTTTGTATTAAAACTCACAGCTTTCTTGTTGTATATTAAAGATTGTATTTGTATTCTGTACCATGTATTTGGCGACTCAGAATAGGTGATGTATACCTATTTTGGGGGCGTCATAGTTGGTATCAAAGCTTGGGGATATGATCCCTGGCTGAGATGTGAGACAAGAACTAGGAGGGGAGAGACAGGAAATTCCTTCGTTAGTATGACCTACCTAAACTTAATTTGATATTTAATTTGTTGGTCAGAGTATAGGGATTATATGTGATATGTTAATTAACCCTTGTTTTGTGGCAGTATTTGAAAATGGCATCTGAGAATATTGAGAATATCAATGGAGCACAGGAGACCGTTGAGTCCCTAGATCAATAATCAGGATAATGTGCATCAGGAAGGCGACAATCCTAATACAAATAACAACACTGACCAAATGATAAACGATGGAATGTTCTGAGGCTTCATGCAATTCATGCAACATCAGGCGAGAGTGGCTCCTGTCCAAAATGCAGGTGGAAACACTGGCAACTCTCGGACGGTCACCGCCAAACAGTTTAAGGAGCTGGGACCAACGGAGTTTTTTGGAGAGCCAAAACCACTTAAGGCGGAGACGTGGATAAAACAGATCAACAAGATATTTGATGTCTTGGGATGCTCCGAGGAGCAAAAGGTTCCCTTCGCCACCTTCATGTTGCGGGCAGAGGTAGATTACTGGTGGAAATCTGTAAAGCGTACTCAACCTGTCGCACAGAAGATGTCTTGGGAGAAGTTCCAAGAACTGTTCAACGACAAGTACTTTCTCAAAAGTATTCGTCACATGAAAGAGGTAGAGTTCATTAAACTGGAACAAAACAACATGACCGTGTCGCAGTACGAAGCCAAGTTTGCCGAGTTGTCCCGGTTTGCGTCCCATTTGGTTGGTAATGAGGAGAGAATGACCCAAATGTTTCTAAGACGTTTGAAACCCGAGATACGTCAATAACTTATCTCTCATAAACTGTGTTTGTATTCAGATGTTGTTAATAGGGCTCAGTTATTGGAGCGCGATAATGAGTCAACCCAACCAAAAAGAGAGCGGTAGATAAAATGATAATACCGGTGATACTTGATCATCAAAGCGGTGACAATAAGCGTGGAGGAATTAACATGCCAGAAATGGTAACCACTTCGGTGGTAATCATGGCCAAAGCAATAAGAATGGACATTTCAAGAAGAGGAGATTCAACAATGATGGAATGACGTCAAGATCAACACTGTTGTTAAGGAAGGAGAACGACCACCTATCATATGCTTCAAATGCGAGAGGGAGGACACATCATCAAAGCGTGCGATGCCATCCAAAGCATGTTATAATTGTAGAAGAGAAGGTCACCTTGCCCGATTTTGTCATTCACCGAAGACAAATTCAGCTAGGATGGAGGCACCAAGAGACGCCCCAGAAAAGTCAAAGCCAGTAGTGCAAGGGAGAGCGTTTGTCGTTTCCTCCCAGAAAGCAAAGAACCCGAATGAGGTCATCACGGGTAAGCTTATCATAAACTCTAGCGAAGTATATACCTTATTTGATACCGGTTCTACCCATTCCTTTATTTCTCCTACTTACGCTCAACGTTTAAATTTGACTTCGGAGAAATTGGACTTTGACTTATCTGTTGAAACTCCATTGGGAGAAACCTTCATTACATCCACTGTTTATAAGTCTTGTTTGGTTTAAATCGGTACCCTCACATTACCTGTCGATCTTATTTCATTGAAAATACTTGCATTTGACGTAATTCTAGGGATTGATTGGTTAACTACTCATTATGCAAAAATTAATTATTTTTGTAAGGTTGTTAGCTTTCATATTCCTAATCAACCTAAGGCTGTGGCACGGCCTAAAAAGACAAGAAGGAAATTGGTCAATGAGAAAGCTCTAAAGAAGGAAGACAAAGAACTGTCTGCTGAAAAGGAACCAGCTGAGGTGGAGACACCAAAAGATCTGATGATAATAGATACTCCTGCTGAGGGGGAGATGCCTGAAGATCTCCTGCCAAAGGATGCTCCAGTTGAGGGGGTGCTATAGACATTTCAAAAGAATGATCAATCTGAGGGGGAAGATCATGACACCTCAATAGCAGAAAAAGAAATTCCTGGATTATATATATATAATCAAATATGTAATTCCTGGAGGAGATAATGAAGAACCAGTGCAAGAACATCCTGAAGCAATTGACATAATGGAATCCTCCAGTGAAAACAGAGAAGAAGATGATGAGATTGAGATCATAGCTGTAGGCATTGATGGGCATAGAAGAGCCAACTATGAGCAACTATTTGCATATCTTCCTATGATGCCCTTCCAACGAGCTCAAATTCTGAACTCTTGGGATCACATGTTCTGGAGTTTCAAAGAGTATCCAGCTATCTCAGTACTCGCAAATGGATTCTTAGGGAAATTCAATTTTGCCAAGAAGCTTCTCACCAACAGTTCTTCCTCAGAAAACACACTTGAGGTACTATCTATCCCAACTCTTTTCAGAAATAATCACTTGCCATCATCCTCATTTAATCAATTCTATGAATTCCCGCAATGGTTGGAAGTGATTCTTCATCCACTAAATCAATTTTCAGATTCGAGAATCTCAAAAATTCAGAATCGATGAACCAAATAAAAGCCACTCCCTATTACTCCCACAGCCTACCACCTTTACGATCACTGACTTTAGCCCTTTGGTAGAGTATCCACCACAAATCGTAGATTCACTAAGCTTCAATATTCAAACCCAGGCTCCTCCTTCAGATATTCCCTCCTCATCTAGAAATGAATGCTTCAATCTTGAACTTGCTCTCTACTCACTGCAAGATAAATTCAAGAGCACGTCACCTCCCTCACAAATTCCAAATCTAGATGAAATCCTGTCAGAACTATCCACAAAGGCTGATTTGTCAGCTATGTCTGAGAAAGTGATCAAAGAACTAGACGAGAGTCTTGAAGATCATCATCTTGACCGACATGGTGAGATTGACATCAATGATTAATCCGCAAACAATCTTCCCACCTCCTAAGCTCGAACTGTCTAAAACACTCAAAGAGATCATCAAAGAAATGCTTCAAAGCATTAAAGGCGAGGACGATATTCACTTTCTTATGACTAAAAAGCATAGGGGGATCTTTGTCACGATATTACGAAAACACAAGAATCTCATAACAATCGATGATACAGAGCATCAAAAGTCTTTAAGCTGCGATAAAGAGTTTCAAGACTTTTCCATGGGACAAATGAAATAAACCGAGACCGCCCTTGACCGACACTTCAACGACGAAACTCGTTACGATGCTTTGATCCAAGAGAATCGTGAGGACATTGCTCAAACTCGAGTCAACTCAATGAGCTTGTCCAAGGAGTCACTCTCGATCTCGGAAGACATTGAACCCTTGATCTTTGACATAAAGGGGAGAATAAAGGAAAGGAGATCGGGGAGGCAAGGCGAGGCAAAGGTCACTTCCAATCAAGGCCAAGGCAAATCACTCGGCCAGAGACTCCACGAGAGCAAACCATCGGACTCAATGATCGATCGATCAACAGGAAATTTTAATGGCTCAACCATTAAGAGTCAAGGGCCAACTACCAGCTCTCATGCGGTGACAACAACAGGCCTACGAATGCCAATTGGAGAACCTGCATTCATGAATAGGCATGATCACAATCCCAGACTAAGTCCAAGTGAGCTGGAAGATCTGGCCAGAAGAGATGAAGCAAACAGAAAGAGGAGAGCTGAGGAATATGCAAATCCTCTAAGAAGCAAAAGACCAAAGAAATAGAGATAAGTTGAATTTCAAATTGTATTGATGTAGTCATTCTTAAATGTAAGATCTGTCTCCATACATCAATAAATTCATGCTTATTCTCTAGAAATTTCAGCTACTCACTGAAATATTAAGTCATGTTTACTTTTCTGCAACTGCATATAAAACTTTATAATCATGACAACAAATCTCCTTGGTTATGTCAACATCAAATAGGGGGAGATTGTTGGAAGAATGCATATTGTGATTTGATGTTTTATGAAAAAGCTCATGATTATGTAAAGTCCTTCAAAGAATATATGTACAAGGACTTAGTGATAGATCAAAGTTGTTAGGTTAATCTTAGCCTTTTTAATGTTTACTTATATAGATAAGGAGATCAAATCTGTTAGGTTGATCTATGGCTAGAAAGAAATAGATAGGCTAGTAGTCTATTCATCGATCAATGTAATCGAAGCTTAAGGCGAGGATCGCAGAAATGAGATGATCGTAGTGTATCTGCCTTGAAGGGCCTCTCCAGGAATCGTAGAGTTGTCCAGACGTTTGCCGAGTTAACTAAGAGATCGTAGTGTGCTCTCGAAAACGCAGAGTCTGAAAGACGAGCAAGTGAAGATCGTAGTGTTAACAGATCGTAGTGAGAAATCGTAGTGATCTCTTAAGAAAAGGACCATTGGGCAGAGGAAAATACCTTTTGAAGTGTTAGGTGATAAAGCAGTCTGCTGTGTCAGTGGGCCAGAGTGCAATTCAGAAGATGTGCAAAAAAGTCTCCATCAAAGCTCAGAAATGTCAAACGCATTTAATGGCTCATCAGATGACTTCAACGGATAGATTTCAAGATCACATATATTCAGATCAAAGACAGATGAGAAATGTGAAGCAAGTATTGGACAAAACGCACAAAAACACAAAACGCTGAACTCTACGATCTGAGAAAAAGGAGAAAGCTTGCTCAGCTACTCAGTTCTTTCAACAAGTGCTTAATCGCAATCTGAGTAGCCTCAATCATAACTCAACAACTATCAATTCTTTCAAGTAAGAAGTTCCAAGCCGGAAGGACTTGAAGAGTTCTAAGTGAATCAGTAAAGAAGCCAAGTCTGGCTGGACTTGAAGAGTTCAAGAGTGAACTTAGAAGTGCTGAGGCTGGCGGGTCTGCAGAAGGAATCTGTGAGATTCGAGAGAAAGTGTAAAAGACATCCTTAGTGGATTTCCTACTCAAGGAGTAGAAGAGTGGATTAGGAGCTTTGAGTGCTCCAAACCACTTAAAAACAACTGTGTCTTTATAACTGCTATAACTGCAATAATTGCCTTTCTCTCTTTAACCTGGTATATAAAAGGTTTTTCGAAGAATCAATAATTCAGCTGTGCTTAAAGATTTATCAAAAAATTCTTTAAACAAAGAATTTTTTTTAATATCTATTCAACCCCCCCTTCTAGATAACTATTGTGCCTTCAGGAACTAATAATTGGTATCAGAGCAGGTTCTATAATACAGCCTACAAAGCTTGAGTAGATCCAATGGCACACTTACCAAGCGAATCAAAGATTGGAGGAGGCAGCAAGCCACCTATGTACAACAAAGATAAATTTTCTAACTGGAAGGTTAGGATGCAAGCTTACATGGATTCAATAGATGAAGATCTATTTGAAACTGTTCAGAATGGGCCCTATGTTCTTACAAAGCTTGCACCAACTACAGATGATCCAGACAGAGTACAGATTAAGGTCAAAAGAGAATGGACAGATAACGAGAAGAGAGTTGTCCAACTTGACAAAAAGGCCAAGAACATTTTCTTTCAATCATTAGAAGATGATCTATTTGAAAACGTGGTCAACTGCAAAACAGCAAAGGAGGTTTGGGAAGCACTACTCATTATGCATGAAGGAACATGGAAGAAGTTAGAGAAAATAAACATCTCTCTTGACTCAACAATATGAGATGTTTGCCCGTGTTCGAGGAGAGAAGCGTCAACGCTATATCTGAAAGATTCAATATCTCGCTTTCGATTCTCTACGAGCCTATGGAAAGATCTATCCAAATAAAGATCTCGATCATAAAGTTCATGAGAGCTTTACCAAGCAAGTGGGATGCCAAAACCACGCCATTAGAGAATCAAAGAATCTATATGAAATAGTATTCAATGATTATATGGCAACCTCCTCACGCATTTAATTGGAGCTAACACAACGAGCTGAAACGTTATCTGAAGGAAGAAAGAAGGACAAAGGTGTTGCGCTTAAAGTAACTGAAAACACCTCCAAAATCAACACTGAAGTTGATTCTGACTACGATGAAGATGATGATGTGGACTTTGCAATGCTAGTTAAAAGACTAAGAAGATTCATGAGACAAGGTAGAACCAACAAGCCAAAGAAAGTTAGAAACTACAACAGTCAGGAACAAATAAATGACCTATGCTACAACTGCAAGAAACCTGGTCACTTCATTCCCAACTGCAACAAACCTCTTAAAGAAGAACTTAAAAAGAAATCACATGCAAAGAAGGAATACAAAGGCAACAAGAGACCAGCAAAGAAAGACAAAGGCCTTGTAGCTGGAGGATCGTGGAGTGACTCTGATAATAACTCAACTCCAGAATCTGGAGACGATGAAGATCCCCAAATGGCTAACCTTTGCCTAATGGCCAAAAGTGCAAGGGACAAGCAGAACTCCAACATACATGAAGTAAGTATTGACGAGGTATTTGACTTTAATTCTCCTGATGTAGATATTGATGATCTTAGAACTGCATTACATGGCATAAAATCAGATCTACACCAATACATGAAGTGGTTTAGAGTTCTGTCTAAGGATTATTCACTTCTTCAAAAGGAGAAAGAAAAGGTTCATGAAGAACTGAAAACTTCTCTTTTCAGTACTAATTCTTTCTCTGAGCTTGAAGCTGATAATAAGCTCTTGAGACAAACAAATGAGCTCAGTGCAAAAAGAGAGTCTAGTCTAACCTCAAAAATTGAGGATCTAGAAAAGACTATCTCTACATGGAATAAATCCTCTTCATCCAAGGATTCTTTAATCTCTATTCAGAGAAGCGCCTCTGATAGAACAGAGCTAGGCTTTGGGGAACCTACCTCAGAGTCATGTGTGGTAAAAGAAAAGGATATTAACACTAGAAATGTCTCAGGTTTTAGTAGAGGCATTATATTTGTGAAATCCTCACAGAGGGATGAGCCTGTCAAACCCTGCTCATCTGATTCAATCCATATTCCTAGGAGCAAGGGATCTCATCTTTGGTTCAGGTTTGAGAAAAGAAAAGAGTAATCTAGCTCCTACTCACCAACCTCGAAGGATCGTTGAGTTCAAAGAGATTAACTCGACGAACCAACCTGGAATGTACAGTAGAAGTAAAACATACTCTTCACAAACGATGAAACATAAGAATACATGGAAGAAGGAATATCAGCCCAACAGGAGGACAATCAATATCCCACATAAGTGCAAATGGAGGAAGAACTTTCACACACACACAAACATGCATCATATCAAAAGATTTATGTGCTACACTACTGGTCACAAGGCTGCCAAATATTATTACAATTCCATGCATATGAGACCCAAAATCAAGCAGATTTGGGTCCCCAAGGGCACTAACAATATAGGACCCATGCAAGTATGGGTACCAAAATGAAGGCTTAATATTTTTGCAGGGAAAGGACTTCAAAATCACAACCTAGTACTTGGACAGTGGATTCTCAAGGCATATGACAGGAAACAAAGCCCTTCTGTCCAATTACATAGAGAAGGAGGGTCCCTCGGTCATTTTTGGAGATAATAGATATGGCAAGACAAGAAGCTACGGCTCAGCAGGAAATGGTGCAGTATCCTTTAGCAAAGTGGCCTATGTGGAAGGACTACAACATAACCTTCTAAGTATTAGCCAACTCTATGACAAGGGTCATCAAGTAACTTTCCTCAACAACCAATGCCAAGTCCGAGACACAAGACATCTGCGGTAAAGTTAACAAAGGAAGAGAAGGAAATGTCTACACAGTAAATCTTGGTCAACTAAGCTCAGATGAGACAATATGCTTTCTGGCCAAAGCATCTGAAGAAATGAGCTGGCTATGGCACCAAAGATTATCTCATCTCAACTTCAAGAGCATGTCCAAATTAGCTTCAAAAGATCTAGTTGCAGGCCTACCCAAACTCAACTTCGTTAAAGAAAGGCCCTGCAATGCCTGTCAACTTGGAAAATAGACCAAAAGCTCATTTAAGAGCAAAACCATCAACTCAATTGACAAGCCTCTGCAATTACTACATATGGATCTTTTTGGACCGATTCCAACGATGAGCCTTGGGGGAAAGATACTACCGGTCGTGCGTGATCGAATCGCACTGCATTTACATGGGTATTCTTTCTAACCTCAAAAGATGAAACAAGCTCTCAACTTATCAAGATGTTCAAGCTGGTGATAAATGAGAAAGGAGAGAAAATCAAGGCCATAAGAAGTGATCATGGCAGAGAGTTCGATTTCTCAGAAATGGACCAGTTCTGCACAAACAATGGGATTAGTCACAACTTCTCAGCTCCACGAACTCCCCAACAAAATGGAGTTGCTGAGAGAAAGAACAGGACATTAATAGAGGCTGGAAGGACTCTACTAGCGGCAACTCATCTACAAGAATACTTCTGGGCAGAAGCAGTCAACACTGCATGCTATACCCAGAACAGATCACTCATACACTCTACGATTAAGAAGAATACTTATGAACTTTGGAAAGGAAGAAAGCCAAGTGTCAGCTACTTTCATGTGTTTGGCTGCTCATGCTACATACTCAACAATGGAAAGCAGTACTTGACAAAGTTTCAACCGAAATCAGACGAAGGAATCTTTCTTGGATATGCCACAGACAGCAAGGCCTATAGAGTGTTCAACAAGAAGACACTGAGTGTAGAAGTCTCGATTCACATCATCTTTGATGAAATAGACTTAGACAAAGCAGTGCTCCAAGACACTCAATCAATAATGAAGGCACTACGAACGAGGACGTCGAGCTCAACACTACGATCATAGAACCTGACAGTGAAATTGTTGAGCAAGGAAACGAGATCGTAGAGAGACCTATGCCAGACAACAAAACTCCACACCAAGAAGAAGAAATAGATCTTGAAGATCTTTATTAAGAAGACATAAGAACAGATGTCCCAACAGGAAGCAGATGGGCAAGAGATCACACTCAAGATCTAATCATTGGAGATCCGAGTGCGAGAGTCAAGACAAGAGCTGCCACTCAAAATGAATGTTTCTATCTAAGCTTCCTATCTCAAATAGAACCAAAGAAGATAGAGGATTCTATGGAAGATTCCAGCTGGATATAGGCCATGCATGAAGAACTTAATCAGTTCGAGAGAAACAAAGTTTGGAGATTGGTTCCAAGACCAAAGAACCATCCTGTAATTGGAACCAAGTGGGTCTTCAGAAACAAGATGGATGAAGATGGGGTGATAACAAGGAATAAGGCTAGACAAGTAGCCAAAGGCTATTCTCAGGAGGAAGGCATTGACTATGATGAGACATTTGCACCTGTTGCCAGACTAGAAGCCATAAGAATATTCCTTGCCTTTGCTGCTCACATGAAGTTCAAAGTCTTCCAGATGGATGTCAAAAGTGCATTCTTGAATGGTGAACTTCAAGAAGAAGTCTATATAGAGTAGCCTCCAGGTTTCATCAATCCATCTCTTTCTAATTATGTCTTTAGATTAGACAAAGCCTTATATGGTCTTAAAAAAGCACCTAGAGCATGGTATGAAACACTGACTAATTTTCTTATTGAAAATGGGATCACTAGAGGTAGAGTAGATACCACACTATTCCTTAAAAAGCATAAGGATAAAGTCCTATTAGTTCAAATCTATGTTGACGATATCAGTTTTGGTTTTACTGATGAAAAGTTATGCAAGAGATTCTCCAAGCTTATGCAGAGCAAGTTTGAAATGTGCATGATGGGTGAGCTGAACTTCTTCCTTGGACTGCAAGTAAAGCAGACTGATGAAGGAATCTTCATAAATCAAGCCAAGTACATTAAAGACTTACTTAAGAAGTATGGCATGGAGTCTGCCTCTCCTATAAAAACCCCAATTGTTCCTGCAACCAAGCTTGACAAAGATGAAAAAGGTAAAAGTATTGATACAACTCAATACAGAGGTATGATTGGCTCTCTTTTATATCTAACTGCTAGTAGACCAGATATAATGTTTGCAACATGCATTTTTGCTAGATTTCAGGCTAGCCCTAAAGAATCTCATTTAACTGCTGTTAAGAGGATTTTCAAGTATCTCAAAGGTACACCCCACTTGGGGTTATGGTATCCTAAGGAATCCTCATTTGAGCTAACAGGATATACAGATGCTGATTTTGCAGGCTGTAAAATAGATAAAAAAACTACCAGTGGCACTTGTCAACTTCTAGGTAACATACTTGTGTCCTGGTTTAGCAAGAAGCAAAACTCAGTACCTACCTCAACTGCAGAAGCTGAGTACATTGTTGCTGGCAGTTGCTGTGCTCAGATCTTATGGATGAAAAATCAACTAGAAGATTATGGGTTTGAATTCAAATCCATACCTATTCATTGTGATAAGACAAGTGCAATTGCTATAACTCATAATCCTGTCATGCATTCTAGGACTAAGCATATAGAAATAAGATATCACTTCATTAGGGATCATGTACAAAATGGAAATATATCTTTACAATATATTCCTACTGAAAATTAACTTGCTAATGTTTTTACAATACCTCTAGATGAATCCAGATTTAACAAATTGATAAGTGAGCTAGGCATGCTTAACTTGCAAACATGAAATATTATGCTCTAGCTTGTGCTAACCATACAGATTTAAGGGCTATGTCCGAAATCAAAGATACGATCAAAGGAAGTCTACGATCGTAGAGCCAAAGTGTCATAGAATGACAACGATCGCAGTGAAGACTCAACGATCGCAGCACAGACTCAACGATAGCAGAGCTACATCAACAAAACAAAAGGAGCACCCTATGATGATCAAGCATAAATCAAAGCATTCTCTCTGATAAGTGCCTCAGGGACAAACCTAACCCTTGTTTCATTCAAGAGGTTAGCTCTTCCTGAGCTACCTTAATTTAAAGAGAATGCTAAGTCAAAAAGATTCATCACAAGGACTTATTCAGACTCTACGATTGATAGTCAGACTCAATGATCGCAGTTCAGACTCTACGTTTACAGCTCAGACACGACGACTACTACAAAGACTCAACGATGGTAGAACAGACTCGACGACTCCAAGGTACATTTCAACGATCGTAGTCCCACTAAAGAATATATCATCCCAGAAGGAGTTAAGGGTAATTCAGTACAATCCCTCTCTGTCAAAATTCGTAGAGCCAAGCGAAACTCGACATCTGTCCCACTAAGCAATATAGAGAGAAGGAAGTTTCAAGTACAAATTAAAATCGTCTATTTGAAATCTGAAAGTTCAAAAGACCATCTCTCTCTTCCTCTCTCAAGAAGAAACCCTAAATCAGTAGCAAGCTCATTCAGTTTCACTTTCGGCGAAGAATTCAATGACAGCTTCCAGTGTTATCTCTGGCTACAGACTATGTTTTGATGAGTTCAAAACTGCTGAACCCCAATTTCACAAGACTCTATCACTACTAAAGAAGGCAGGTCTCGAAGAAGCCTTGGGTATGGACACATTGATCTACCTAAAGCTGGTAAAGGAGTTCTACAATAACGGTGTGTTTGAAAACAACACCATCACTGCAAAAGTCAGGAACGTTGAAATCAAACTAAAGACTGAGGACATCAACCTAGCCCTAGGTCTCAAATCAGAAGGGCACCCGTCCATAGAAGGCATAGATTTTCACAAGGGTCTCAAGAAGATGCATCACAAAAAGTTACCTTCTGTTAAAGGATACAAAAAGAAGGAGTTCCCACAAAGGTATGAGTTTCTAGCTGATATTGTTGGAAAATGCATATGTTGTAAGAGCTCAGGTCATGACTCTGTGAATGAGGTACAACTCAAACTCATGACTGCCATATGTTATAAAATACAACTCAACTATGAGGCTCTATTACTTGAGTGGATTGGAAAATGGTTAATCAGCTCAAAGAAAACAAAGAGCTCACAGAAGATGCTCTACGGACGATTTATCAGCATTATCCTACAGGCTGCTCTTGGTGATCTAATTGAGGATGATGAAGGAGAAGCCATAAATCCAAATCGAAGAATGACTCAGCAGTTGTTTAAAAATTGGAAATGAAATCCAGCTGAAAATATAAAGATGATGTCTGAATCTAGTGGTCGAACTGGTGAAATAAAGGGAACAGGAATGCCAGGGAATATGTCTGTTGTCAAAGAAAGTGAAGAAGAAGAAGAAGCTAATCAAGGAGAACCCATTGCTTTAATCAGAAAAAGTAAAGGGAAAAAGAAAGACAGAACTTCAAAAAAACCTCAAGGATCCACCACCAACAAGTCTGTAGAGTCCTCAGATATTGAGACTCTAAGGATCCTGAGAAGAAAGGAACAGCAGGCTGAGGCAGAAGAAGATAGAGCAACTATATCTCAGCTACTAAAGATGAGTAAGATCAGCCACAAGAGCAAAAAGCCATCAGCCTCTTCGATCGTAAAGTCTCCTCCGATCACAGAGCCCAGACCAAACAAGAAAGCAGCTGCATCAAATGTATTGGCTGATATGAAGGACAAAACTGAAGAAAGTCTTGAGGCTGTGGCACGGCCTAAAAAGCCAAGAAGGAAATTGGTCAAGAAGTATATTCTTGTCAATGAGAAAGCTCTAAAGAAGGAAGACAAAGAATTGTCTGCTGAAAAGGAACCAGCTGAGGTGGAGACACCAAAAGATCTGATAATAATAGATACTCCTGCTGAGGGGGAGATGCCTGAAGATCTCCTGCCAAAGGATGCTCCAATTGAGGGGGACCTATCGACATTTCAAAAGAATGATGAAGCTGAGGGGGAGGATCATGACACCTCAATAGCAGAAAAAGAAATTCTTGGAGGAGATAATGAAGAACCAGCGCAAGAACATCCTGAAGCAATTGACATAATGGAATCCTCTAGTGAAAACAGAGAAGAAGATGATGAGATTGAGATCATAGCTGTAGGCATTGATGGGCGCAGAAGAGCCAACTATGAGCAACTATTTGTATATCTTCCTATGATGCCCTTCCACCGAGCTCAAATTCTGAACTCTTGGGATCACATGTTACGAGTTTCAAAGAGTATCCACTATCTCAAGACTTTCATAAATGGATTCCCGTGAAAATTCAATTTTGCCAAGAAGCTTCTCACCAACAGCAGTTCTTCCTCGAAAACACACTTGAGGTACTATCTATCCCAACTCTTTTCAGAAATAATCACTTGCCATCATCCTCATTTAATCAATTCTATGAATTCCCGCAATGGTTGGAAGTGATTCTTCATCCACTAAATAAATTTCCAATTGCAGAATCTCAAAATTCTGTAACTGAGGAACCAAATAAAAGCCACTCCCTATTACTCCTACAGCCTACCACCTTTACGATCACTGACTCTAGCCCTTTGGTAGAGTATCCACCACAAATCGTAGAGTCACTAAGCTTCAATATTCAAACCCAGGCTCCTCCTTCAGATATTCCCTCCTCATCTAGAAATGAATGCTTCAATCTTGAACTTGCTCTCTACTCACTGCAAGATAAATTCAAGAGCACGTCACCTCCCTCACAAATTCCAAATCTAGATGAAATCCTATCAAAACTATCCACAAAGGCTGATTTGTCAGCTATGTCTGAGAAAGTGATCAAAGAACTGGACGAGAGTCTTAAAGATCATATCTTGACCGACATAATTTGAGATTGACATCAATGATCAATCTTTGCAAACAATCTTCCAGACTCCTAAGCTCGAACTATCTAAAACACTCAAAGAGATCATCAAAGAAATGCTTCCAAGCATTAAAGGCAGGACGATATTCACTTTTTTGCGCCTAAAAGCATAGAGATGTCATCACGATATTACAAAAACACAAGAATCTCGTAACAATCTAATGATCTGAGCATCAAAAGTCTTCAAACTGCGGTCAAAGAGTTTCAAGACTTTTCCATGGGACAAATGAAATAAACCGAGATCGTCCTCGACATACTTCAACGACGAAACTCGCTCGATGCTTTGATCCAAGAGAATCGTGAGGACATTGCTCAAACTCAGAGTCAACTCAATGAGCTTGTCCAAGGAGTCACTCGCCTCTCGGAAGACATTCAAACCCTTGATGCTGACATAAAAGGGGGAGAATAAAGGGCAAGGAGATCTGGGAGGCAAGGGTAGAGACAAAGGTCACTTCCAATCAAGGCCATGGCAAATCACTCAGCAGACTCCACGAGCCAGCCATCAAACTCAACGATCTGATCAGCAGGAAATTTTAATGGCTCAACCATTAAGGAGTCAAGGGCCAACTACCAGCTTTCATGCGGTGACAACAACAGGCCTACAAATGCCAATTGGAGAACCTGCATTCATGAATAGGCATGATCACAATCCCAGACTAAGTCCAAGTGAAATTTGGAAGATCCGCCGAAGAGATGAAGCAAGCGAGAAGAGGAGAGGCGAGGAATATGCAAATCCTCCAAGAAGCAAAAGACCAAAGAAATAGAGATAAGTTGAATTTCAAATTGTATTGATGTAGTCATTCTTAAATGTAAGATCTGTCTCCATACATCAATAAATTCATGTTTATTCTCTAGAAATTTCAAATTGCTTCATTTGAAATACTAAGTCATGTTTACTTTTTTTTAAATTGCATATAAAACTTTATAATCATGACAACAAATCTCCTTGGTTATGTCAACATCAAATAGGGGGAGATTGTTGGAAGAATGCATATTGTGATTTGATATTTTATGAAAAAGCTCATGATTATGTAAAGTCCTTCAAAGAATATATGTACAAGGACTTAGTGATAGATCAAAGTTGTTAGGTTGATCTTAGCCTTTTTAATGTTTACTTATATAGATAAGGAGATCAAATCTGTTAGGTTGATCTATGGCTAGAAAGAAATAGATAGGCTAGTAGTCTATTCATCTGATCAACAGAATGCAGAGGTTAAGGCAGGATCGCAGAGCTGAGATGATCGTAGTGTATCTGCCTTGAAGGGCCTCTCCAGGAATCGTAGAGTGGTCCAGATGTTTGCCGAGCTAACTAAGAGATCGTAGTGTGCTCTCGGAAACGCAGAGTCTGAAAGACAAGCAAGTTAAGATCGTAGTGTTAACAGATCGTAGTGATCTCTTAAGTACAAGCACCAATATGACAAGACACTGCGATATTGATAGTAGAGTGACATCTGCCTTGTGTCAGAAATATCAAGCCCTATCGTTCATTTAAAGATAGACTCCAACAAATATGGAATGGGTTTTGAACGTTGAAGCTCTCACCAGTCCCAACGTATAGAAGATATCCTTAGTATTGATCAAAAGAAACGTATTCAAGAAGCTAAGAAAAGGACCATTGGGCAGAGGAAAACACCTTTTGAAGTGTTAGGTGGGAAAGAAGTCTGCTGTGTCAGTGGGCTCGGAAAGATACAAAATTCGGTTGGAGTGAGGAATGTGAGAAGAGTTTTTAAGAACTCATGAGAAGACTCATTTCAGCACCTGTTCTAACAATACCATCTGGCTCAGAGGGATTTGTCATCTACTGTGATGCTTCATGCAAAGGGTTAGGATGTGTTCTCATGCAACATGGGAAAGTCATATCCTATGCCTCTCGACAACTCAAAGAATATGAGAGGAATTATCCAACTCATGATCTAGAGTTGGCAGTTGTTGTCTTCGCACTTAAAATTTGGAGGCATTACTTGTATGGGGAGAAAGTGGAGATCTTTACGGATCATAAAAGCCTCAAATATTTCTTCACTCAAAAGGAACTCAACATGCGACAGCGACGTTGGCTTGAACTATTGAAAGATTATGATCATACCATCTAATATCATACTGAAAAAGCAAACGTGGTAGCTGACTCATTGAGTAAAAGATCATATGCGGGTACGAGTGCGATATTGTCAACGCAAAGGCCCATTTTGTATGACTTACAAAGGATGGAGATAGAGATAAAAACTCCAGGGACCCACATGATGATGGCGAATATACGAGTAAAACCGACTTTAATCGATAAAGTTAAAGCTGCTCAAACTACAGACCTGGAGCTGATGCATATGAGGAAGAAAGTACAAGAAGGTGTTATCATAGGAAGCAAGAATCGATGAAGAAGGAATACTTGAGTCAACTCCGGACTTTGTGTTCTAACGACCTTACGATTTAAAGTATAAAATCATGATGGAGGCGCACAACACACCGCTTGTAATCCATCTCAGGAGTACCAAAATGTATCATGATCTTCGACATACATTTGGTGGGCAATATGAAGAGGAGATAATATTGCATTTATCTCAAGGTGTCTAACGTGTCAACGAGGCAAAGTGAGCATCAAAAGTACCAAAGGTCCATTGCAACCACTTGAAATTCCATGGAAGTGGGAGTATATTACCATGGATTTAATTCATTGGTCTTCCCAAGGTTTCTCGGTATAGATACAATTTGGGTCATTGTTGATAGATTGACCAAGTACTCATTCATTTTACCTATCGAGAAACTTATACAATTGAAAGTCTTTTCAGTATGTACATAAACGAGGTTATAAGATTGCATGGTATGCCAAGATATCTATAGTTTCGATCGAGACCCAAGATTCACTTCACGATTTTGGGTTAGTTTGCAAAAAGCTATGGGCACAATTTACGATTTAGTTGGCATATCATCCTCGACGGACCAGACAATCAAAGAGGACTATTCAAACTCTTGAAGATTTATTAAGACTCTGTGTCCTTGACTTCAAGGGAAGTTGGGACAAGTTCTTACCATTGGTGGAGTTTTCCTACAACAACAATTATCAAGCAAGTATTGGCATGGTTCCATTCAAAGTGTTGTATGGAAGAAAGTGTCGTTCTCCAGTATGCTGGGATGAGGTGGGTGAAGCAACGTTGTTGGGACCGGAGTTAGTACGTATGACTACGAAAAAGATACAAACGATCCGGCAACGTATAAAAATCTCACAAGATCGACAAAAGAGTTATGCTGATCTTCATCGAAAAGACGTGGAATTTGATGTTGGATATCATGTGTTGTTACGTGTTGCTCCATGGAAAAGAGTTACGAGATTTGGAACGAGAGGAAAGCTCAATCCTCGATTCATTGGCCCATTTTAATCCTCGATCGAGTAGGATCAGAGCTTTATATAGACCTTTTTACCGCCAAGTATGTCTCGTGTTCATAACATTTTTCATATATCAATGTTACGCAAATATGTGAAAGACCCGAACCACATTATTGAGTTAGAACCGGACGAAATAGCGGAAGATTTAACGTATGAAGAGGTTCCTGTTCAAATCTTGGATAAGAAGGAACATATTCTACGCTCCAAGGTTATACCTCAAGTCAAAGTTTTATGCAGGAACCACGAAGTTGAGGAAATGACCTGGGAGTTAGAATTTGAAATAAAATCAAGGCATCCTTACCTCTTCGACATACAAGGTACGTACCCTAATTTCGAGGGCGAAACTTCATAAGAAGGAGAGATTGTAAGTCCCTAACTTTTATGAATAAAGATGAATTTTCTATAATTATCATTTTTAAATATTATGGAATGAATTTGATATAATGTTTTAGTTTGGGTAATATTTAGAAATTTTGCAAAGTACGCAAGTTATTTATAATATTCGATTGGTCGGGGAATATTCGTATGACGGCACAATCATTGGTGGACCCCACAACGGAATTATTATCGGATTGAGAAAACGACAAAAATATTTTTATGAAAATAACGGTGGAAGTTTTACTGTTAATCATTGAAACACCCGGTGTTAAAAAATGCGAGAATACGCGTGGTTGCATAGTAGCACGCGATATTGATTATTGATGCTTACGTGAGAAGTCATTCAGTTTTATTCAATTATTGTCGATATTTTATATAATCAATAATTGAGATGACATAGTTATTAATATTATTATTTGCAATATTAACGATGTCTAGAAGTTCTACCAAGGAGAGGTTTGGTCACCTAATTGCACGCCGATAGGGAGAAATCCTTATTGGAAAGCCCCTTCTTTCCTGGGAACGACCTGGTCGATTAATAGTGTGAATAATAATAATGATGATGATGTTTTGTTTTATTAGTATTATTAATGTAATAAAACAGAAAAACTTTTTATATAAAACAGAATACTTTTATAAAGTTATTCGTTTTATTAGGCTAATAGTAAAATCTTTTTATATAAAATAGAATACTTTTATAAAGTTATTCGTTTTATTAGACAATAATTAGAATATATTATATTTTATTATGCATAGTGTTTGCATAGTGCTCGTATAGTGTTTCAGATTGTAAAATCTTTTTAAAAGTTATTCATTTTATTAGATTATAAATAGAATATATTATATTTTATTGTAAACCAATCTCTGACCGTCTGTTTAAAGTAAATCGATCCGGATCGTTCATGGATTAGTTCTTATTCAGGTCCATTCTTCTATAAATAAAGCTTCATTCCTTCATTATTTCTTACGATTTCCTTGAAAATCTAGAGAGAGCGTAGAGAGAATTATTCTTCTATCTTGAAAGCGTATTTCTTTAGCGTTTAAGAAAGCTTTGAGCGTAGTGCAAGTTTCTTCAGTATATCCCCGCCTCTACCGGTTTGAGTATTCTTCTTTATAAGGTAAGGGTATTATTTTTTTCATATTCATGAAGAGAACTTACATTATTTCATTCTTTATTATTCATTGGAATAACTTTTGTATCTGTGATTTCACCCTATACTTGGTGATTTCATTGTTATTCTATTCGTTATTATTTTATTGGAACATCCTATTCATGCGTTATACATGGGACTCGGTTAAAAGTCTTTTATTATTTTATTGGAATATCATATCATCATGCGTTTTATGCTTGGGACTGGTTCCGCCTTTTATTATTCTCATTGGAATATCTTGTGCATGTGTTTTACGTCGGACCTAATTCCGTTATTTATTATTACATTGGAATAACTCATCATGCAAAGTACCGCATGCATGGTGATTTCGTTGTTATTCCATTCTTTATTATTACATTGGAATATCCTTTCGGTCGGCGATACGCCTTTGACCGGTTCTCATTATTTATTATTCATTGGAATAACCTGCCTATGTGAAGTACCGCATGCATGGTGATTTCTTTTGTTATTTCATTCTTTATTATACTCGGTTGGTTAAAGTTTTTGACTTCTATACTCCATGAAATTAGTGGAATATCCTTGATATTTAAGGCTTCATCCAAAGATATCTTTTCATGGAAATATTCTTACGAGCATTCTTGAATTTTACTCTAAAAAGAAGTATCATGTTGACAATTTGGACGTTATTAGTTCCTGAATAAATTAATTCTTGAACTTGTTTTATTGAATTCTTATATCATTGTAATCATCCTCATATTCATATTTTGTTGAAAGTCATCTGTGGCCTGTAGTGTAAGACCCCGAAATTTTTAAATAAAAAGGAATTTCCTTTATTTATTATTTTGAAATAGTAAGGGTTGATTTGATTAATGTGGATAGTTAAGGGTTAAATACGCAAATATTTCAAAATAAGCAAGTGGTTATAAAATATTCATTATAGTGGGGAATATTCGTTTGGTCGTGGAATATTCGCTTACGTCGGGAATATTAAATGCGACCAGTAGCGACCATGTATGGGCCCCATAACGGAAAGCGATTGGATGAAGAAAAGCGACAAATATAAGTTGTTTTTAAATAACAGAAGTAGTTACAGATTATCTTGTTGGAATACCCGGTGGTTAAAACACACTAATACGCGTTGTTGAATAAAGAAGTAGCACCAGTATTGCACCAATTATTGATTCTTACGTAAGAAGGCACTACTCAATAATGGTTACTGGTAATTCTTCGCTCGATATTTTATTGAGTTAATAATTCTTTGCGTTGATATTTTATATTCTTTGTTGTTTCAATAATTGTCATTACACGTATTTTCATTATCGAAGCAATAATTCATATTATCCGAATAATATTATTAGATAACATTATTGGCAATGTCTAGAAAGTTACATCTAAGGAGAGGTTTGGTCACCTAATTGCGCGCTGCCAAGAAGAAGAAATTCTTATTGGAAAGCCCCCCTCTTTCTCTGAGGCCGCTCGGTTGTCAATATTGTGATTCTGTAATATTATTTGTGAATAATTAATTATTGATTTATATGATGAGGAAAATATTGATTTTATGTGGATATAGATGGAGAAATTTTTAAAATGACAATTGTTGAAAATTAATATTTTATCTTTTTCTCGATAAAATAATTCATTTAAATATATTATTTTAATAATATATTAACGGTGATATTTTACAACGAATGTGGGATATATGAGTATACGAGGAGGAAGAGTATTTTTGTTGCAATAAATGTTTAAAACATGTTAAACATGTCAATTGGACCCCATTTATTGATTTGAAATTTGATTATAGCTTTGTAAAATCGCTTCGTTTGTGGATTTTTTGGTCGATTTCATTTGGAATTTGGAAAAAACTTTCTTACGCAAAGTTGTAGAGAATTGAATTTCCTATAAAAACTCGCGAGATTCAATTTTTCGATGAAAGGGCTATTTATTATGAATTATTGAAGTTCAAGCTCAAAATAATTGATTTTGTAAGTTTTAGTTATTTATTTTATGAAAAACGTTTTTTATCATTTCTTTCTAGAAGGTTGGCATGTGGGAAATGTTGGGATCTGATTTCCAAAGAGGCGTAGGAAATTTATTAATAATAATATATTTTATTAAATTTTCTGCTTTGGTGTTCTAAGCATTTTCCTATAAATAGGGTCTTAGGTTAGAATTGAAAATCACACGTAAAGCGAAGTTTTTTCTCTCTATATTATCGGCGTATTCTTGTGAGTATTTTGAGTATACTTTGAGTATTGCTATACGGTGCAAGTCCAAGTCATAGTCTATATCCGGTGTTTCAGCTAGAAGTACTGATCTTTCGAGGTAAGGGATGTTATTTTCTTCTCAAATGATATTATTTCTTCAATATCATTATCTTTGAAATGTTGATCAAGTTTTTATCAAATTTGGAACTTTTTCATGTTGGGGTTACTATTCATGAGTTACAATTCACGAGTTATTATTCATGAGTTCTTATTCACGAGTTCTTATTCACAGTACTATTATTAAATGAAGCGTGAAGATATTTTTGTGGAATTTTTATCTTTTGGTGTTTGAGTTACTTATTCACGATACCAAGACTATTCACGATATATCTGGTGATTATTCATAGAAAAATAAAATTTCTTCTTTTCGTCCAAAACATCTATTCCGGATACTAACTCGATTGTATCCATGTTTTGATCATTCTTGAATTTTACACCACTATGATTATTTTGAGGTATTTTTGGACGTGGATAAAACCAAGTACGAATCCTTAATCCTTAATCCTTGTCATTTTGTTTCTTTGGATTCGTTTCTTTTAAAAAAATATTTTTCATCATCCTCGGTCTTAAATGATGATATTATGGAATATCTTTGGCTGTAGTGCAAAAAGATGAATGATTTCTTAAGAATATCTTTGGCACAGTAGTGCAAAGATGAATGATTTCGAAGAATATCTTTGGCCCGTAGTGCAAAGATGAGCAGTGTTTAAATGAACATGACCGGTGATGAATATCTTTGGCACATGTAGTGCAAAGATGAATATTTGATTCGGATGTATATTGATTGGTGTTCTGGGGATAAAAGATGAGGCGATGAACTTTTGAATTCATACATAGAAGATAGTAGTTTGCATTCTCTAATTAACTCTTCTAATGAATTATTATTTCAGCTGCGAATATTGATTTAAAATTTGTTGTCTATTGTATTCTATTAGATTTTTCCTGTTGAAGACTAACGATAATTTGTTGTATATTATCTTAGTCATAATATTCTTTCTTGAGCTAGTTGAGCTCACCCTTTTCCTTTTTGTTCCATTTTTCTCGGGAGGCGAGAATATAAGCGAGCGATGCAGTCTGGGTATGGAATGAAGGTTTTAGAAAGGATTGTTTAGTAGTCCTCACCATTTTGTAAAATAATGTATCAATAAATGTGATGAGGATTTATTTGAGTATAGATATTATGCAGAAGATAATATTTGTATTCAAACTCACAGCTTTACCGTTTGTAATAATAAAGTTGTAGTTGTTTACATACCATGTATTGACAACTCGAGAATAGGTGATGTATACCTATTTGGGGGCGTCGCGGTTGGTATCGAGCTTAGAGGATATGATCTCTGGCGGAGATCGGGGAATAAAACTAGGAGGAGAGGCGAGTAAATCCTTCGCTAGAGTGTGTCCTACCTAAGCTTATTTGTTAGTTGGTCAAGTATATAGGGATATTATGTGATATATTGATTTCCTTAATTAGCCCTTGTTTTATAGTGATATTTGAGAATGTCGTGAGAATATTAACAATGGAAATGAGACCGTGGAGATACTGTACTCACCAACGAGGAGAACGCGCAACAGACAGTGGCAATGTTCCTCTGTGAACAACACCATTGAAAGCGAGATGATGAAGCGAGGGATGTTTAGAAGTTTTTGCAGGTTTATGCAAAAATCGACGAGAAACTTCGTGTTCAAAATCTGAGGAGGAAATGATAGCAATTCACGGGTTGTCACAAATGCAAGCGATTCAAAGAGTTGGGACCACGAATTTAAGGGAAAGCGGATCCGATCATGGCGGAAACATGGGTCAAACAAATTACCAAGATATTCGATGTCTTGGGATGCGGAGGAACAGAAGGTTCCATTCGCCACCTTTATGTTAAAAGTGGCGAGGCGGTATTCTTGGTGGGAGAGTCGTGAAGCGTACTCCATCCAACCGCACTTTTCGGCATGTCTTGGGAGAGCGTTTGAAGCTATTTAATGACAAATACTTTCACGAAAGTGTTACGTCATATGAAGGAAGTGGAGTTCATCGATTGGAACAAAACAACATGGCGGTGTCTCAAAGACGAGGCAAAGTTTGCAGAGTTATCGAGTTTGCACCTCATTTGGTGGAGAATGAGGAGCATTATGACGCGGATGTTTCTTAGAGGTTGAAAACGGCGTACGCGTCGATATCTCATTTCTCATAAATTTTCTCTTTATTCGGATGTTGTAAATGAGGCTCAATTATTAGAGCGAGATAACGAGTACGGTCAACTAAGGGACCACAACCGAGGATCGATCGAGAGATAGCGATCAATGTAGAATAATGATAACTCAAGGAGAAAAGCAGACGGACAGAAATGGTAACCACTCTGGTGGTAATCATGGCCATGAAAAAAGAAGAAGCGAGTCGGGAGGAGATTTTTAAAAGAGGAGATTTAACAACGACCATATGAAGAGCAGCGGTCTTGGAAGCAAGCTGGTTCTAAGGGAGGAGAAACGACCACCGGTCATATGCTATAAATGCGGAAAGAGGGTCATATCACCAAACCGCCCACAACAGATTCAAGGTATGCTATAATTGTGGAAAGGAAGGACATATCGCCGAGAGATTATGCAGAAGCGAAACCTAGTTCGGGTGGGACGGTGACTCAAAAGATCATCCCGAAAAAAGTCAAAGTCAACGATTTGGGAAGAAGCGTTTGTTGTGATTTGGTCATAATCGAGAACCCAAACGAGGTGATCACGGGTAAGCTATTTATAAATTCTTGCGAAGTTTATACCTTACTTGATCTGGGGTCGGTTTACCCATTCATTTATCTCTCCGCATGTGCTCAACGTTTAAACTTGACTCAGGAGAAATTAGACTTTGACCTATCTGTGGAAACTCAGTTAGGAGAAACTTTCATCACATCCACACCGTTTATAAATCTTGTTTGATTCAAGTTGGCACCATTACCTTACATTGACCTTATCTCTTTAAAGATACTTGCTTTTGATGTGATTTTAGGGATTGATTGGTTAACTACTCATCATGCCAAAATTGATTGTTTTCGTAAGGTTGTTAGTTTTCATATTCTAACTTGACTGTTATGCAATTCAAGCAACTAAACCATTAAAATCGATCACATCATATCTAATCATAAAGCTATTCGTTTATTAAAAAGCGGATGTCAAGCTTTCTAGCCCATGTTATGGATTTGAATAAAAACACGTCAAATTTGAATAATATTCTGTTGTTATTGACTTTCTGGCGTATTTCTAGAAGAACTTCCCGGTCTACCCCGTAGCGTGAAGTTGAATTCTTTATTGATCTTGAACCCGTACAAAGCCCATTTCTAAAACCCCATATCGAATGGCTCCTATTGAACTTCGAGGAGTTAAAGGTCCAACTACGAGAATTGTTGGACATCGGTTTCATTCGATCCAAGTACATCTCCTTGGGGTGCTCCTATTTTATTTGTAAAGAAGAAAGCGGGAGTATGCGACTTTGTATTGACTATCGGGAATTGAACCATGTCACCATCAAGAATAGGTATCCTCTACCTCGTATTGATGACTTGTTTGACCGATTCAGAAGGGCACAATTCTTTTCAAAAATTGATCTTCGTTCGGATATCATCGGTTGAAGATTAGAACCGAGGATATTCAAAGACCGCCTTTAAGAACTCGGTATGGGCATTATGAATTCTTAGTCATGTCTTTCGGACTAACTAATGCTCCTGCTGCTTTCATGGATATGATGAACCGAGTATATCAAGGAATATTTGGATCAATTCGTTGTTGTCTTTATTGATGACATCCTCATATATTCCAAAAGTCGTGAAGATCATGAGCACCATTTGAAGTTGGTACTCCAAAGGCCGTGAAAACAAACTATATGCCAAATTAAAGAAATGTGAGTTCGCTTCGAGGAAGTAGCATTCCTTGGGCACGTGGTGTCGAAACATGGAGTATCTGTTGATCCGTGAAGATTGAAGCAATACAAAGTTTAGAGCAACCGAAGTCGGTGGATCGAAATGCACGTAGCTTTTTGGGCTTAACTGGTTATTATCGGAGATTAAGTGGAAGGGTTTTCTCGAATCGCTACTCCATTAACTCGCCTAACTCGGAAGGATACAAAATTCGTTTGGAGCGAAGAATGCGAGAAAAGTTTCCAAGAGCTTAAGAGGAGACTTATTTGGCACTGTTCTAACAATACCATCCGGTTCGGATGGATTTGTTATCTCAAATGATGCTTGTGCAAAGGGTTAGGATGTGTTCTCATGCAATGTGGGAAAGTCATAGCCTATGCCTCGCGACAACTTAAAGAGTATGAGAGGAATTATCCTACTCATGATCTAGAGTTAAGCTTGATCGTTTTGTATTAAAGATATGGAGGCACTATCTATATGGGGAGAAAGTGGAGATATATTCGGACCATAAAAGCCTTTAAATATTTCTTCACTCAAAAAGAACTCAACATGCAAAGCAATGACGTTGGCTCGAGCTATTGAAAGACTACGACCACACTATTCAATACCATCCCGGTAAAGCGACGTGGTAGCCGACGCGTTGAGTAGAAGATCATATCTTGCGGAACGAGTGCGATGATGTCAAGTATACGATAGAGCCAACTTTAATAGAAAAAGTTAAGGTTGCTCAAGCCACCAATCTTGAGATGATGCGTATGAAGAAGAAAGTACAAGAAGGAGCTATTCCGAAGCGAGAATTGATGAAGAAGGAATACTTCAAGTCCACTCTAGACTTTGTGTTCCTAACGACTACGATTTGAAGTACAAGATTATGATGGAGGGCACAACAACACGCCATTTGCAATCCATCTGGAAGTACTAAAATGTATCGTGATCTTGACATACATTTTGGTGGAACAATATGAAGAGAGATATTGCAAAGTTTATCTCGATGTGTTTAACTTACCGGTGATGTAAAAGCGGAGCATCTTGTACCTAAGGGTCCGTTGCAACCACTTGAGATTCCGGAATGGAAGTGGGAACACATTACTATGGATTTCATTCTGGGTCTTCCTACGGTTTCTCAAGGCATCAATGTTATTTGGGTTATTGTTGATAGATTAACCAAGTCCGCTCATTTCTTGCCGAATCACGGGAGACTTATTCCTTGAGCGTCTTGCTAGTATATACGTGAATGAGATTGTGAGGTTGCATGGCATGCTCGTATCCATAGTTTGGATCGTGACCCAAGATTCACTTCAAGATTTTGGGTTAGCTTGCAAAAAGCTATGGGCGCGGAGTTTGCGATTTAGTTGGCATACCATCCCCAAGCGGACGGACAATCGAGAGAGGACTATTCAAACTCTTGAAGATCTATTAAGACTCGTGTCCTAGACTTCAAGGGTAGTTGGGATAAGTATTTACCATTGGTGGAATTCTCCTACAACAACAGTTATCGTGCAAGTATAGGTGTGGCTCCATTTGAAGCATTATATGGACGAAAATGTCGTTCTCCAATATGTTGGGATGAGGTGGGTGAAGCAACATTGTTGGGACCCGAGTTAAGATGCGATATGACTCACCGAAAAGATCCAAATGATTCGACAACGTATACAAAGCGGCACAAGATCGACAAAAGAGTTATGCGGATCTTCATCGAAAGGCGTGGAATTTAATGTAGGGGATCATGTATTGTTGCGAGTTGCTCCATGGAAGGGAGTTACAAGATTTGGGAAAGAGGAAAGCTCAATCCACGATTTATTGGTCCATTTCAAATTCTTGACCGAGTAGGAAATGTAGCCTATAGACTTGCGTTACCTCTCGAGTATGTCTCGTGTTCATAATGTGTTTCACATATCCGTACTTTCGTAAATATGTGAAAGACCCGAACCACGTTATTGAGTTAGAACCGGACGAGATAGTGAAGACTTAACGTATGAGGAGGTACTGTCAAGATCTTGGATAGGAAGGAGCATGTCCCTACGCTACAAGTGAAGGTCATACCACAAGTTAAAGTTTTGTGGAGGAATCATGCTTATAGAGGAAATGACACGGGAATTGGAAGCGAAAATGAAAGCGAGGTATCTCACCTTTTGAAACACCAGTATGTCGTCAATTTCGAGGACGAAATTTCAAAAGGAGGGAGGTTGTAAGACCTCGAAATTTTTAATTAAAAAGGAATTTCCTTTATTTATTATTTTGAAATAGTAAGGGTTGATTTGATTAATGTGGATAGTTAAGGGTTAAATACGCAAATATTTCAAAATAAGCAAGTGGTTATAAAATATTCATTATAGTTAGGGAATATTCGTTTGGTCGTGGAATATTCGGCGCTTGGGAATATTAAATATTTATTTGGCAATATTTGTTAGGTTTGTAATATTCATAACGCAATCAAATTGCATAAAAAGTTGAAGCGTGTAAAAATCGAGTTTAAAATTTACAAACCATATACCCGGATCATCCTTTATGCACAATTATTAATTAAGCGAAAAGATAAAGAATAAATCATACCCTTGAAGATCGAGCTTCCTCGGTACAAGTTCACCTCCAAATCCTTTTCGCGTTCAATCTTGAATCCACCGGGTTTGGTTCCTTCCTTTGATCAACGTTAGCCACCCAAATGTTTGGCCTCTAGAGGTGATCCACCAAGGAAGAAGAAAATTCAAGAAGATGGGTATTTGGCTCAAACCCTAGTTTTCTATCTCTATAGAAAAAGGGGTACTCTCCCAACTATTGGAAATATTACGTATGTTGAAAAAGTCAACAACCCACACCACCCATAATAAGACTCCTCTTATTTATAGATGTGGGCAACCCACCTTAACAATTAAGGAATTGGGTTTTAATTAATTAAATTCTTTTTAATTAATTAAGCTCCCTAATCTTATTAGGGATAATTAATTAAACTCCTTTAACTAATTTTCCTTCCTAATCCAATTAGGAATAAATGAGAGTACTTATATTAAATTAATTCCTAAACTCTTTTAGAAATTAAAATAATAATAATTGTAATAATATTAATAAGACTCCTCTTATTAATTTATATTTAATATTTCTAAAATATTAAATAATAAATATTAAGCTATTTAATTTATTCTATCACCATAGATTAAATTAAATATACATCTTATATTATTACGATTATGCCATTAACTTCTTAAATAATTATTCTTCCTTTTTATGATGTGACCCTTTAGGTTCTCCATATTAAACTTAGGTTGTGAATAAATCAATTAGAACAATTCTAATCTTATTTAAATAAATAAATTAAACAATTAATTTATTTAAATAATATTTATTCTACAATAGGGATAAGCCTCCTAGCGATCAACGACTTTCCGGATAATATAGATTTCAACATTAATCATAAAAGAACCTTTGAGTAAATAGTTAGTCTGACAATTCAATCCTTCCACCATCTGATGTCCCAATTAAATATAAGACATGGAATTAATTTGTCAAGTCTTATTTTATTTAATTATATGTATTTCGACTCTTAAATGCACAACTCAAATAATGCAAATTAGAAACTCCTTTCTAATTTCATTCGCATTGCCAAGGACTACTTTGGGTTGTCATTTATCGAATCACATAGGACATTTCTCTTCTTTTATTAGAAGTGGTAGATTCTTTATTGATCATACATTATCTCCATGTACAACTTATTATACCCAAGCATACCCTTTGATATACCCTAAGGGTCTTAAGGAATAAGTCAAAGTATAACTCATCATACACAAGATACTATGATGATCTCAAGTCCAAGGATTACTTGTCTTACTATCACACTGAGAATTCCTATTGATGAGCAAATAAAACTCCATTAGGTATTCCTTAGCGAGAGCCGTTCAAAGTGAACTTATTCTCTAATAAGCACCTACATACTTGCTTTAGTGTCTCACACAAATGATCATGAGATCAATCATCCTCATCCAATGAGCAACAGCGTATGTACCAATCTATCCGGATTTCTTAATCCCCAATTTAGTAATCCAATGATTGGGAACTATTTTAGTTTTAACCTTTCTAAGAATTTAGATCTCATTAGAATGATCATCATCATTATTCTAAAAGCATTGCTTAAAACTATGGGTTTATCACATATTATAAAAGCAAACATCATGTAGATAATTAAAAGCCTTTAATAAATTAATACTTTTTATTAATAAATGAATAAGATTGTTACAAAGTATATGCTTTATCATCAAACATGATTGGCTTGTGTGCATACTACTTTCAATCTCCCACTTGCACTAAAGCCAATCGTCATGGTAACTCATACTCTTCTTCTCTAAGTGAGCGATTATCCTGCTTTGTTGGATAAGCTTTAGTTAATGGATATGTAATGTTGTTCATGAGAGTCCACTATCTCTATAGTGATTTCCCATCTTTCAATGATTCTAATAATCAAATGAAAGTGCCACTGACACATGTTTAGATCCAAGATGAGACTTAGGAACTATTCCTAGTTACGTAATGAACTTTTAATCCAAACAATCAACTTGCGACTTCATTTATAGCTATATACTTTGTCTTTATCACTAAACCAAAGAACTCTTTCTTTGTTTGGAACCTTTCAATTCTTCGCACCACCTTTCAAGGTAACACTTTACCTTAAAGTGGATTTTACGTAAATCTTAGTGCATGCGAAAAACTTGAGTGCATTAAGCCCTCTAGTTTTAATTCGGACCCACCATGTATGCTCACATCTTTAGTGTGGGTTAAGAACTTTAAGATGTTTTTCAACGACTCATAGTGAACTTCTCGAAATATGACCGATCAACATCAGGTCTCGTACATTTCATTGCATACATGATTATCATCATGCGATCTCTCTTCTTTGGAGTCTATGGGGACTATTAGAGAGATACACTCCATGGCTCATCAACATGAGACATCTCTTGGAGTTTGCCATGCTAAACGACTTTAGCATCAAATGAATATCGTTCCTTGGGTTAAGTCGAGCATCCTCTTAAATCTATCTATATAGATTTATATCCCCAATTAAGATACTCTTCCAAATCATTCATGGAGGAATGTTTAGACAACTTTATCTTTCTTGATTGTAGCATTGGTATGTAATTCCTCATCCGTAGTATATCAACATATAATACTAGAAATTTCACGATGCTCCAATCGACCCTTTTGTACACACACTAAAACTCTTACCTCATCAGTATGTAACTCGGATCATCATCTTCTATGATGTCGTACCTCATCATCATCATCCATGATGAATCCATACCTCCTAGGTATCTTGATATTATTCAGATTACGATTAGGTTGTAGGCAATAATAGGTATATCTATAGGTTCCTCTTATTTGACTTATAGTGTTTTGTGGTTCTTGAACTTTTCAAGATCTATTATCCTCCCACTAGCCCTTTCAATGATAAACACCTTTATCTTAGAAAGCGGCGTGTTTAAATAACAAACACCTTTTGCTAAGTAGAATTATAGAACATATACCCTAAACTTATTTTAGGATGTCCCACAAATCGACACTTGTCAAATCTTGTCCCAAGCTTATCCTTTTGAAACCTTTTCACATAAGTTGGAACCCTTATCTTAACATACTTAAGATTAGGAATCCTCCATCCATAACTTTTATGGAGTCTTGGGGATGGATTTTGAGGTTACCATTTTCGTGATATGTCGACCATTTCTAGGACATTATCCGGAAGGATCTTTGGAATGTCGGTAAAATCATTATGGATCGCACCATGTCCAACAAGGTACGATTTTTCCTTTCGGATACATCAATCAACTATTGCATATCGGGAGGCGTCCATCATGAGAAAACCATTTGAGATGATCTGAAACTTATTGCACAAGTATTTATTCCTTGATCTAATCAAAGAATCTTAATACATTGCCAATTTGTTTCACTTACGAATTCTTTGAACCTTTCAAATAATTCACACTTGTATTCAACAAATACATACATTCAACTCTTTGAATGATCATCTCCTTTTCTTATACTAATTTGTTCAATATGCAAAATTATTTTCATGTAAATCAAGTATACAAAATCCATTAAGTAATATTCGATTCTATACAAAACATTATTATTATAAATAGAACAACAATTGTTCTTAATTATAATACCAAAAATTTTATTGTCAACAATAAAATGGAAATAATGTTTCTAACAAAATTGGAATCTGATAACAACTTATTGACTTAATAGATTTGCTCAGTAAGCGATTCTTTAAACTATAAGTTCCTATGGCTAATGCATGCAACCTTTGCTTCATTTTCCACATAGGATTACTTATATTTGTTTAGCTTTCCACTACGCTTGGTCCCTTCATAAATCTACATTTATGATAACCAAAGTCGGTATCCAATACCCAGTAGAACCTTGACTTAAAGAAAAATTTATTTCAATCATGAACAAATTTGTATTTGTAACCAAAACTTCACTAAGCTTCTTTGGTTAGCCTCGCAAGATGCTTCTCTTGATTTCTTTCCGATGTCCGGGCTTATAGCGGTGGAAGCAAACTCCTTTCTATATCCAGTATCGAGTTTTGTTCTTATTATCCTTTGTTTTTGCCTTTATATTTACCTTCTTTGAATCTTTCTTCTTTTTAGAAGATCCTTTTGCCCCTATCAGTAAGACTTGGTCTTTCTTGGTTGGAAAGTGACTCTCAACATTTTTCAACATGTTAAGCAAATCAGCGAGGTTGATATCTAGCTTGTCCATATGAAAATTCACAACAATTGTGAAAGGAGTAGGGAGTGAGTGCAAGATCAAATCTTGGTTCAACTCTCCATCCATGACAAAACCGGTTGTCCTAATTGATCAATCAAATTGATTATGTTAAGAACTTTTTATGCATACTATAGTGCCATTGGCCATTCTAGATAGGAAGAGCTCCTTAGATATCTCGATATCTATCGGTCCCTACTTTCCTCACCATCAACTACTTAATGTGCAGGAATATAGTAGGAGCATCCATAGTTCATCGTCTTGACATTTGAAGCTCGTTACTTTTCGTGGATGCGAGCATGATGCATTGAGCAATTTGTGCATCATCTTGCCACTTTCTAAAAGTAGCAATCTCTTCCTCGGAGGCATTATGCGCAACCATTGCGAGGATAGGCGCGATTAAGGACATAAGATAGCTTTTCGACTATGAGAACTATTCTCAAATTCCTTAACCAATCCGTTTAATTTTGGCCCGATTAATTTAGCATCTAATATGCTTCAGTAGTGATAGTAATTTTAGACATTGTAAAATTACGTAAATGAATTTGTAATTAACAACATTTTAACATACATTCTATTATTAATTACCAAAATAATTTAGGTCTTGTTTTAAATTGGTATCTCCCACTATTTTCTTCAAACTATATTACCCTCACTTATATAGTTAAGCAAAATCTAATTAAAGATTTGCTAGTGAGAATAAGGATCCCATTTCAAATGTATATAGCCTTGTGGTGACACAACAAACTATATATAAATAAATAGGTAGACAACTTTTGTCAATTACATCAACTATGCAACTCCTTGTATTTTGCCTCTTAGATTATTTTGATCAAGTGGTGGCATATCCGAATCAAAATTATCCAAGTTAAGTCCGACCTAGCACTCCATATATTCAAAAAAGAAAAATATCATCCTTGTGGTGACACAACAAAATAATATTGTTCAATTTTCTTTATAAGCATCAAATGTGATAAATTAACATCTTAAATACTTAATACTTGCCTTGTGGTGACACAACAAACTCATATTAAATATTTAATACTCTATTAATTTTATCATGCTAGAAGGCGACGTTCGATATTCCAAATATCTTTGAACGCTTAGGACTTAATATAATTATTGAGGGGTTTGTTATTAATTTGTCTCATCTTGTTTAAGCGGCGTACATATATATATATAAAATACGTCATATATTAATGAACATCTGAAGCATGTTTGCATATATATATATATATATATATATAAGCATGCGCATATATAGAATCTATATTCTACCGGATTGATTATGGACTTTTATTCTAGTTTGGTTCACTAGAGCCACCAAGTGAACCAAAAGGTCAAACCCCAGAGGTGCAAGAAATAATATTTAAATATAACTATTACATTTAAACGGGGCTCCATTACAAACGGGTCTTCAAACGCTTCTTGTCCTTCATCTCTAATTTTTCAAAATAATTCTAAATATTCCTATTACAAAACTATTTAAAATAAATAGAAACCTTGATCGTGATCGATCGGGGAATGCATAGGAGGAGATAGAATTTACATTAAGAAAAATTAGAAGAAGGCAATCTGCAGACCCCATTTAATAAAACTCATACATTCATGCATCCAACTAAAATAAAATCCAATCACATTTTAATTGATAGTCATAATCAATCCCATTTATTTATCATACACATCACCATACGCATCGATAAATAATATTCATCTTATGAATAATAAACATTTAATATATATATTGATATCGTTTAATGGGCAAATTTAGTTAGTATAAAATCTAATTTTGAATCAAAATAAACTCCTTTATTTTAATCCAAATTTAAATCAAAATAAAACTATTTTATTTTAATTTATCCAATTTTGAATAAAATAAACTATTTTATTTTAATCAAAATTTTAATCAAAATAAACTCCTTTATTTTAATTAATTATGGAATCCAATTCCATGTAATAAAAAAATCTTTAATTAAAATAAACTCTTTTATTTTAATTGATTATGAATCCAATTCCATGTATAAAAAAAAATATTAAAGGAAACACGGATATTCTTTTCCTATTCATAAATAAACTCCTTTATTTTGAATAATATGAAATCATATTTCATATCTAAATAAACTCCTTTATTTAAGGAAATTAGGATTCTCTTTCCTATTCACAAATAAACTCTTTTATTTTGAATAATATGAAATCTATTTCATATCTAAATAAACTCCTTTATTTAAGGAAATTAGGCAATCCAATTTCAACTCTAATTAGTTATCATGGAATCCAATTCCAACTCTAATTTGAATTAGCATGAAATTTAATTTTAAAATTAAAATAAACCTTCTTATTTTAATATTAAAATAAACTATTTTATTTTAAAATTAAAATAAACCTTTTATTTTAATTATAAAATTATTGAGAATAATATATATATATATATATATATTAATACCGAATATAATATATATATATATATATTACGGTATATATATTATTATATATATATATATAATAATTCCTTGTGAATCCTGTGTTTTTTAATGAATCCTGTATCTTTAAAAAACGTGGCCAACATGCATACTGCCAATTCCGTGCATTACCTCGATTTGCGTGCCAAGGCCTTGTATTTTAATGTTGCTGGTATATGTTCTGATCCGTACATGCTGCTTCTTTAAAATTTCGTGAGTCATGTAATTTTGTTTTCGGCAGGACTATCAAATTCGCGAAATCCTTTTTTTTTTTTTTTTTTTTTTTAATTAAAATTTTATACAATTAAATTACGCCCAAATAAATTGTTCTAAACACATATCAATATACATATCAAATTAAAATAATTAATAATTTGCATAAAAGTTTGGCTCGACGATCATTTATTAGGTTTTGTAATATTCATAACGCAATCAAATTGCAGTAAAAAGTGTGAGCGTGTAAAATCGAGTTTAAAAAATTTACAAACCATATACCTAGGATCATCCTTTATGCACAATTATTAATTAAGCGAAAAGATAAAGAATAAATCATACCCTCGAAGATCGAGCTTCCGCGAAGTACAAGTTCACCTCAAATCCTTTTCGCGTTCAATCTTGAATCCACCGGGTTTGGTTCCTTCCTTCGATCGGCGTTAGCCACCCAAATGTTTGGCCTCTAGAGGTGATCCACGAGGAAGAAGAAAATTCAAGAAGATGGGTATTTGGCTCAAACCCTAGTTTTCATCTCTACATAGAAAAGTACTCTCTCAACTATTGGAAATATTACATTATGTTGAAAAAAGTCAACAACCCACACCACCCATAATAAGACTCCTCTTATTTATAGATGTGGGCAACCCACCTTAACAATTAAGGAATTGGGTTTTAATTAATTAAATTAAATTTTTTTAATTAATTAAGCTCCCTAATCTTATTAGGGATAATTAATTAAACTCCTTTAACTAATTTTCCTTCCTAATCCAATTAGGAATAAATGAAATACTTATATTAAATTAATTCCTAAACTCTTTTAGAAATTAAAATAATAATAATTGTAATAATATTAATAAGACTCCTCTTATTAATTTATATTTAATATTTCTAAAATATTAAATAATAAATATTAAGCTATTTAATTTATTCTATCACCATAGATTAAATTAAATATACATAATATATATTATTACGATTATGCCATTAACTTCTTAAATAATTATTCTTCCTTTTATGTGTGTGACCCTTTAGGTTCTCCATATTAAAGGTAATGAATAAATCAATTAGAACAATTTAATCTTATTTAAATAAATAAATTAAACAATTAATTTATTTAAATAATATTTATTCTACAATAGGGATAAGCCTCACTAGCGATCAGCGACTTTCCGGATAATATAGATTTCAACATTAATCATAAAAGAACCTTTGAGTAAATAGTTCTCAGACAATTCAATCCTTCCACCATCTGATGTCCCAATTAAATATAAGGCATGGAATTCTCATGTCAAGTCTTATTTTATTTAATTATATGTATTTCGACTCTTAAATGCACAACTCAAATAATGCAAATTAGAAACTCCTTTCTAATTTTATTCGCTTTGGCCAAGGACTCTTGGGTTGTCATTTATCGAATCACATAGGACATTTTCTCTTCTTTTATTAGAAGTGGTAGATTCTTTATTGATCATACATTATCTCCATATACAACTTATTATACCCAAGCATACCCTTTGATATACCCTAAGGGTCTTAAGGAATAAGTCAAAGTATAACTCATCATACACGAGATCTTATGATGATCTCGAGTCAAGGATTACTTGTCTTACTATCACTCTGAGAATTCCTATTGACGAAAGTAAATAAAACTCCATTAGGTATTCCTTAGCGAGCCAACGTTCGGTGAACTTATTCTCTAATAAGCACTACATACTTGCTTTTAGTGTCTCCACACAAATGATCGTGAGATCAATCATCCTCATCCGATGAAATGTTAACGTATGTATTCAATCTATCCGGATTTACTAATCCCCAATTTAGTAATCCAATGATTGGGAACTATTTTAGTTTTAAGCTTTCTAAGAATTTAGATCTCATTAGAATGATCATCATCATTATTCTAAAAGCATTGCTTAAAACTATGGGTTTATCACATATTATAAAACAAAGATCATGTAGATAATTAAAAGCCTTTAATAAATTAATACTTTTTATTAATAAATGAATAAGATTGTTACAAAGTATATGCTTTATCATCAAACATGATTGGCTTTGTATGCATATATACTACTTTCAGCGTGTGACATGTGTGTGGAGCCCCCATACGGAAAGCGATTGGATGAAGAAAGCGACAAATATAAGTTGTTTTTAAATAAGGCGTAGTTATTACAGATTATCTTTTGTTGGAATGCCGGTGGTTAAAACACACTAATCTGGCGTTGTTGACAAGGTAGCACCAGTATTGCACCAATTATTGATTCTTACGTGAAGGAAGGCTTACTCAATAATGGTTACGATAATTCGCTCAAAGATTATTTTATTGAGTTAATAATTCTTTGCGTTGATATTTTATATTCTTTGTTGTTTCAATAATTGTCGTTCATTACACGTATTTTTCATTATCGAAGCAATAATTCATATTATCTGAATAATATTATTAGATAACATTATTGGCAATGTCTAGAAAGTTACATACAAGGAGAGGTTTGGTCACCTAATTCATGCTACCAAGAAGAAGAAGAAATTCTTATTGGAAAGCCCCTTTTTCTGGAAGCGCACTGGTTGTCAATATTGTGATTCGTAATATTATTTGTGAATAATTAATTATTGATTTATATGATGAGGAAAATATTAATTTTATGTGGATATAGATGGAGAAATTTTTAAAATGACAATTGTTGAAAATTAATATTTTATCTTTTTACGATAAAATAATTCATTTAAATATATTATTTTAATAATATATTAGCGGTGATATTTTTACAACGAATGTGGGATATATGAGTATACGAGGAGGAAGAGTATTTTTGTTGCAATAAATGTTTTAAAACATGTTAAACATGTCGGTGGACACATTTATTGAATTGAAATTTGATTATAGCTTTGTAAAATCGCCTCGTTTGTGGATTTGGTCAATTTACATTTGGAATTTGGAAAAACTTTCTTTCGCAAAGTTGTAGAGAATTGAATTTCCTATAAAAACTCATGAGATTCAAATTTTTCGATGAAAGGGCTATTTATTATGAATTATTGAAGTTCAAGCTCAAAATAATTGATTTTGTAAGTTTTAGTTATTTATTTTATGAAAAACGATTTTTATCATTTCTTTTTCTAGAAGGTTGGCATGTGGGAAATGTTGGGATCTGATTTCCAAAGAGGCGTAGGAAATTTATTAATAATAATATATTTTATTAAATTTTCTGCTTGGTGTTCTAAGCATTTTCCTATAAATAGGTGCTTAGGTTAGAATTGAAAATCACACCGTAAAGCTGAAGTTTTCTCTCTCTATATTATCGAAGCGTATTCTTGTGAGTATTTTGAGTATACTTTGAGTATTGCTATATCTGGTGCAAGTCCAAGTCATAGTCTATATCCCAAGGTGTTTCAAATTTAGAAATCTTGATCTTTCGAGGTAAGGGATGTTATATTTTCTTCTCAAATGATATTATTTCTTCAATATCATTATCTTTGAAATGTTGATCCGAAGTTTTATCAAATTTGGAACTTTTTCATATCGGGGTTACTTATTCATGAGTTCAATTCACGAGTTACTATTCATGAGTTCTTATTCACGAGTTCTTATTCACGAGTACTATTATTCAAGTGAAGCGTGAAGATGTTTTTGTGGAATTTTTATCTTTTGGGTGTGAGATTCTTATTCACGTGTCAAGACTATTCACGATATCTGATTATTATTCATAGAAAAATAAAATTTCTTCTTTTTCGTCAAAACATCTATTACGGATACTAACTCGATTGTATCCATGTTTTGATCATTCTTGAATTTTACACCACTATGATTATTTTTGAGGTATTTTTGGACGTGGATAAAACCAAGTACGAATCCTTAATCCTTAATCCTTGTCATTTTGTTTCTTTGGATTCGTTTCTTTAAAAAAAAATATTTTCATCATCCTCGGTCTTAAATGATGATATTATGGAATATCTTTGGCGTGTAGTGCAAAGATGAATGATTTTGAAGAATATCTTTGGCCCGTAGTGCAAAGATGAGCAGTGTTTAAATGAACATGATTAATTGATGAATATCTTTGGCTTGTAGTGCAAAGATGAATATTTGATTCGGATGTATATTGATTGGTGTTACTGAGGATAAAAGATGAGCGATGAACTTTTAAATTCATACATAGAAGATAATAGTTTGCATTCTCTACTTAACTCTTCTAATGAATTATTATTTCATTGCGAATATTGATTTAAAATTTGTTGTCTATTGTATTCTATTAGATTTTTCCTGTTGAAGACTAACGATAATTTGTTGTATATTATCTTAGTCATAATATTCTTCTTCTTGAGCTAGTTGAGCTCACCCTTTTCCTTTTGTTCCATTTTTTCTCGGGAGGCGAGAATATAGCGATGCAGTCTGGGGTATGGAATGAAGGTTTTAGAAAGGATTGTTTAGTAGTCCTCACCATTTTTGTAAAATAATGTATCAATAAATGTGATGAGGATTTATTTGAGTATAGATATTATCAGAAGATAATATTTGTATTCAAACTCACAGATTTACCGTTGTAATAATAAAGTTGTAGTTGTTTCTGTACCATGTATTGACAACTCAGAATAGGTGATGTATACCTATTTTGGGGGTGTCACATGTAGTGCATAGATGGACTTGGTATGATTATGACTAGGGATTATTCGGTGTAATCATGACCATAATGTTACAAATGATGTCGTAAAAGTCCTCATTGGCCCGTAGTGCATTGATGGACAGTTGTTGGCATGATCATGACCATTGATGAATACACGAATATCCTTGGCCCGTAGTGCATGGATAATTTGTGGTTGTGATACTTATGAATATCCTTGGCCGTAGTGCAGGAATGAGGTGGATTATTTATTAAGTTAAGTCCCAGTGATAAAAGTGATAAAAACCTTTTAAATCATAAAAGATAGTAGATTTTATTCTCTACTTGACTCTTTTAATGGATTACATGTTCTGCTGCAGTTAAACTTGATGTCTATTGTATTTTATCAGTTTAACATTGTTGAAGACTAATGATAATTTATTTTGCATTATCTTAGTCATAATATTTCTTACTGGGCTAGTTGAGCTCACCATTTCTTTCACTATTCTCTTCAGGAAATAAGAACGTAGCCGGGACTATTCGGGGAACGGAGTGACGGTCCAGATGATAGAATTAGTAGTCCTCACTATTCTGTTAAATAGTGTGACAATAAATGTAATGAGGACTTATTCTGAGAGTGGATATTGTCTAGAAGACAATGTATGTATTAAAACTCACAGCTTTCTTGTTGTATATTAAAGATTATATTTGTATTCTGTACCATGTATTTGGCGACTCAGAATAGGTGATGTATACCTATTTTGGGGGCGGCACATACAAAACACAATTCATAAGGAAAAGACAACGACAATCGAACTAATCAAAATCTGGTACAAATCTTCCTGAAACTTGAGCTTTTTGGCTGCTGCTACTTTCTTCTTTATGGCTGCTCTCATTCTCTAGAAAAGACTTCTACATTATGAACCTGTGGGAGGAAGAGAAATACCTTGGGATTAGTGAATAGAGAGCCCATGTAGGATGTGTTTGTGGAAATGGAAGTAGAACTAGAAGAGCATAAACCTTGTAGAAGATATTTGAAGGAATTTACAAAAATAATACATCAATGTATACTAAGCAAATACATGGTTTAACCATACTAAAAAGTAACCGAACAGTTATATGATAGTAACCAAACCATGTTTTAATGGTAACCAACACAAAAAAAAACATGTAGACCAAACCAAGTTTAGTCAACCAATGTATAGTAAGCAAATACAAGGTAACCAAAATAACATAAAAAAGTAACCAAAATCCCAAATTGAGGGAACAAGAATGGTATCCAAATCATAAGCTAACAGTAACAAAAAAAAATACTAAAAGAAGTAACCAAACAGTTATATGTTAGTAACCTAAACTTATTTTAATGGTAACCAAAAAATAAACAAACTTCCCCTTCCTCTCCATAGAAAACTTCTTCAAGTCCTTAACAGAATCACCCTCTGTGATTCTTTTCCTCTTTCCATCCTTCTTCCTTGTATCAACCATTCTATACAAAACATAAAAATAACACAAAACCAAACAATCAATACTCCATTTTGTTAGTAAACTACTTTAATAGATAATACATTAAACTGTTTAGAAAATACTCACTTAAAATAATAATAAACACCATAATCGATCAATGGAGAAGAAGAAACCAACTGAACCACTGTGCAACAGCGATAACGAGTAACAACGACAATGACGAACAACTGAACGAAAATGGCGAACAACTAAACAAAGATGATAACGAGTAACGATCACGAAAATGTAGAATAAATCACCGAAAACGGTCAATAGAGATGAAGAAGGCACGAACAGAAGAGAGAAATAAGGGTTTCAATCACTACAAAAAAACAGGTCATTGCCGACGGGCAATGGCGTCGCCAATGACCCTCTTGCCGTCAGCCATGATGTGAAGCCCCCAAAACAGGTATACATCACCCATCTTGAGTCGCAAAATACATGGTACAAAATACAAATAAAAACTTAATAACACAACTGTCGTGTAACATACGACAAAACTTAAGCTGAGAGTTTAAACAAGAATATTGTCTTCTAGACAATATCCACTCTCAATGGAGTCCTCATTACATTTATTGTCACACTATTTAACAAAATAGTGAGGACTACTAATGCTATCATCTGGACCGTCACTCCGTTCCCCGACTCGTCCCAGCTATATTCTCATTTCCTGAAGAGAACGGTGAAAGAAAGGGTGAGCTCAACTAGCCCAGAAATAAATATTATGACTAAGATAATGCAGAATAAATTATCATTAGTCTTCAACAATGTTAAATTGATAAAATACAATAGACATCAAGTTTAACTGCAGCGGAACAAGCAATTCATTAGAAAAGTTAAGTAGAGAATAAAATCTACTATCTTTCATGATTTAAAATGTTTTCATCAATTTTTATCGCTGAGACTCAGCTTAATAAATAAACCACATCATCGAATCATCCCTGCACTACGGGCCAAGGATATTCTTTAAATCATCAATGGTCATGACTATACCGAATAATCCCTGGTCATAATCATACTAAGTCCATCTCTGCACGTAAGCCAAAGATATACAACCATAAAACCAATAATCAACAATCCATCCTTTGCACCCACCGAGGATATATAATTCAATAAACAACAGTCCATCTTCGCACGCGTAAAAAAGATAACTTTCATCACCATATAAGCATGAGGATGATGACAATGATATAAACATTAATCAAACTAAAACAAAGATAATTATTAAAGACTTTAAATTTATCCAAATATTATCAACCACTCATAATCTAATATTATTAATATCATAACAATATTTTAATCACTTCTTAAACTTATAAACAATTTATTTTAATTGTTTACACTTTACCAAATAATGCATTTAATCATTCAAAAATGTCATACTCATAAGATTTCATCACCAATGATCAAATCCCTTATAAAAAAAATTTGCATATACCTTATATAGGATTTTCAAGCCATAAAATCCTATTTTACAACTTTGTTACTTCATATAACATATTTAACTCATATGTTCGTAACTAAACCATTTTCATGAAAAATACCAAATCAGTCCCAAAAATATTTCTTTTCTGGGATTTAGCAGAATATAGTCCCATAATGAACATATATTTTTCTCAAAATTTTTAAAATTCATTTACTATTTTTCAAAAATTAATTTTTAATTAATTCCTTAAGAAATTAACTACCTCAAGTTTAACTCCAGAAATTCCCAAATCTTGGCAGGATCTTACACATGTTAATGTGAGCTTCCAGTTTAAATTTCATGGTCATCGGAGTTATAGAACTCCGGTTATATCATTTTTCATCGGAAAAACCTAAATATTGAAATGGTCATAACTTGCTAATTTTAAGTCGGAATGAGCTCATTTTTGGACAGGAGGTGCCTTATACCATATACTTTCATTTCCCAAAAGGCCAGAATTTTTCTCACAAATTAAGTGGCCGAAACAACCCTTTTAATTTTATGGGCAGTAGTTTTTTGCTATTTTGTAGCTTTTGACTCCTTTGCTAAAAATAATCCACACAAAAATTTACAACACCTTTTTCAGTGATTCCACTTGGATAAATTAGTAAACTCATATATCTAACTCTTGGACTTGACTACACTCAAAAATTCGAAATATAATAGGAGATATGGTCAATTGAATTTCATGTTCTATTTTCACCAAAATTTGATTTTCAACTCTTTGTGATTTCTAAGAAACTTTCATGTTTTCACATAATAACATAACTCATCATAACACTTACTAATACTACATATACCCATGATTTTCATCAATCCAATGCTTTTATTATGACTCTCATCATAATCAACGTAAACAGATCATTTCCACAATTTAATAAGGAATGAATACAAAGGATCATTCACCATGCATGTGGTAATCCACACAGGCGGAGTTATTCAAATGAATAATAAAGAATGAAATAATGAAGGATTCACCATAAATGCGATAGATCGCATGCAGACGAGTTATTCCCAACCAGAATAATAAATAATGGAACCCGGTCCGGCAGAACGCGCATGAGCGATGCGAATATTACAGCGTAATAATAAAGAATGGAATAACAATGTAAATCACCATGCATATGATAGACCGCGCAGACGAGGCTATTCCAGCAGAATAATAAATAATGGAACCGGTCAAAGGCGAACGCACGCATGCGGGATATTTCGACGAATAATAAAGAATGAAATAACAACAAAAATCACCACGCATGCGATGTAGCCAGCACGCATACGAGTTATTCCAATAGAATAATAAATAATGGAACCGGTCAAAGGCAGTAAACGCATTGCCGAAGATATTAAACGACGAATAATAAAGAATGGAATAATAGAAGAATTTCACCATGTATGCGGTACTTCGCATAAACAGGTTATTCCAACATAATAATAAAGAATGGAATAACAACTCTTACGAGTATTGAAAGAAATAATTCTCTTCATGAATACAAAAGAATAATACCCTTACCTCAAAAGAAGACTGGATACTGGAATAGTGAGGTAGCAGACTTCTCTTCTTCTTTCTCTCTATAATTTCTCTCTATAATAATGGCTCTAAAGCTTTAGTGAATTGGTGAGAAATGAAAGAAGAATGAGCTTCTATTTATAGGAAAATATAGTTTCGATAATTGCACGTTTTGGGGCTCAAAATATCACAGTACAATACCTCCAACTTTTCTTTCATTTTTAATTCAGTCATCCAAGTATTATCAAACTTGCCCACCTCCCCTAATAGTAAATCATGTGAATCAATAGTAAATCATGTGACTCAATAGTTCTAAACATGTGAAAAAATTAATTACAGTATAGTACCTCCATCTATACCTCCATTTTTTAACTTAGTCATGCAAGCATCATCAATCTTGCACCAACTCCCCTAATAGTAAGTGAATGTGACTCAATAGTAACTTGTGAATAGTAACTCGTGAATAGTACTCCGACACGAAAAGTGTCCTGAATACCCGATTGAACAATATAATCTCCAGACATCAATTATTATCGAAATAAATGTCGATTTCTACTAACACAAATAATCCCAACACAATGGAACTATCAAATTCATCTTTAATCAACACGAACTTATTCATCATTAATATCATAACTCACAATATTTAACAACCAGGTCGTTCCCAGGAAAGATGGGGCTTTCAATAAGGATTTCTCCTATGGTAGCGCATGCAATTAGGTGACCAAACCTCTCATCGAGAACTTCTAGACATTGTAAATATTGCAATTTAATAATATGAATAACTTTTTCGTTTTAATTATTGATTTAATAATATATCATATAATGCAGATGATACTGTGGCAATAATCGAATCAATAATATGAGAGATATGATGCAACAATTACTGTAGCAATAATTGAGTATAACTGAGTTACTTATCACGTAAGCATCAATAACCAATACCGTGTGCTACTATGCAATCACGCGTATTATTGTAATTTTACTACCGGGTAGTTCAACAGTATTAACGGTAAAACCTCCGCCGTTATTTTCATAAAATATTTTTGTCGTTTTTAACTACGACCGTACTTCCGTTGTGGGGTCCACCAATGATTATGCCGTCGTAAGAATATTCCTCGGCTAAACAAATATTATATAACAACTTGCGTACTTTACAAAATTTTTAAATATTACCCACAACTATAATATTATATCAAATCCATAAAAAAATATTTTGAGAAAATTAAATATTTATTCATAAAATCGGGGGTCTCACACATGAGGTCATTGGCGACGACAAAGTCCAAATGCCGCCTCTCCCGTCGTCGTATAATGGGTCGTCAGCCCACGGCTCCAAAATCACTCGCCACTCCGGTAAGAGGGTCATTCTTAGATGGGGTTATTCTTGACTGCCAGCCGATAATGAGGTATTGGTGATGACGATTTTGCGTGAAATAGGCCAGTCAATAATGGGCATTCTAGAAAATTAAAAAAGCGATCATTCTTGACGGCATAATAAAATCGCTTAATGACCTCAACCAAATCGCCAATGAGTTTTTTAGAATTTTTTTTTTTGAAAATTTGCAAAATACCCCTGTTCATTTACATATACATAATTATACCTGTTACAAACTAAAGAAAAATTATAAAGAATTCTTCACGAACGCATATCAATAACAATAATAGCTTTTACTATATCAACCATCAAATATGTAAACAACGTAATGACTTATAGATAAAAGTCGTACAATGTAAATACAAAATGTAATCATAAACAATCAATATAGTTAGATACATATACCATCAACCTAACTAGATTCTAAACTCTAGTCTGTACAACTCGTCCTGATTCTACTAGAAGTATGAACCAGTAGCTTCGACTATCATATTAGTACAGTCAAAGTTTTCGTCACCTCTGTCATACGGTTCTGATTCATGCTCATCCAACCAGGTTTCCCCATGATAGATCCATGTCGTATAACCCTGCTTGAACCCATACGCAAATAAGTCACACATGACATCACTCCTTTCCTTCCACACTTCATTCACACACCTCTTACAAGGACATCTAATCTCATCGCCATGTTGACTTGCTCAAAGCGAAGTTAAACCTATTCAACCCCACTACGATACTCGAAGCGAAGCCCACTCTTATCGATTGGCTACCCCTACGTTCCATCCAACTTGATCAGCAGACATCTCGCATAACCGTCTCGCTATATATATGGAAAGTCGACAAACACAATCAAGTTTCCGGTTAATGTATATGCAAGCTTTTGAGTTTCTAACTTCATCTCCACCTCTAACGAATTGGAGCTTTATCCCATTCTCGGATGTGTCGCCTCATCGATGCAAGAACTTGAACATATCTTTAAATTTTTCAAAAATTTGGTGACACCTCCCCATGGTCTTCAAGTACACGAAATAGACTAACACATCGTAGTCTAAATATGCACCCAAGAACATCAAGAGATATATCCGCCAAAAATTCAAAAAAAATATAAAGGCGTGCTCAAGTCGTTAACACCGACCTAAGTGAGATCGAAACATACAAGAACAGTCCCAAAATAACTGGACTACAATAGATTAACATGTTTATCTATCAGATGGAAGCACCACCAAAACTATGTACTATGAAAGACCACAATTTAGAATCAGCCACTTTAGAGACTAAACAGTAAACACCCATCTTTAATGTGATTATTAAAGTTATTTTTACAACATAATCAACAAATAAGCACATGAATAGTTCATAATTAGAACTAGGGAATGACAAGCATCAGCAAAATAATAACTTGAACTAATTAAAGTAAGCTCAAAATACTAACAGTTATAAGAAGAATTAACAATAAAAGAACCCAGAATAACAAATCATTATACATATGTAGAGAAAAATCACTTATAGAAAAGTAAATAGTATAGTAGTAGTATAAAATTACACCATCACCTCAAGTTTATAATCACAAATTAAAGCATGATAACATAAGAAAATTGAAGACCCAATTAAACCCTAACATATATAAATAAATTGAAACTTACAAATTAAAGCATAAGAAAAAAAAATTAACTTATTAATTGTTCTATGAGAAATGGAGAACCAGCCCAAACCAGAGGGGCTAAAAGATCAGTGGAGGCAGCAGTCGCTGAGACCAAGAAGGGGCAAGAAAGGGGAAGGCCAGTCGGTGGGAGCAAGAAATGGAGAGGTGGACGACAACGTTGATGGCGTCGGCTGACGTAGTAGAGATGGTACTGAGGCTGGCGAGAGGTGCGAGAGGCAACGGACGATGTGCGAGAGGAGTCGGCCGGGAAAGAGAAAAAGAAACGAGAAGAAAAATGAATCCTAGGGATTAAATATAGCATCATTCTCGACGGAATCCTATGACCTTTTCCCACACGCGCGAAAAAATTTCCACCAAATTTGGGCCCGGGAAGGGTCATTCTCGACGGGCTACATTGGCGACGGCTAAAGTTGTCGCATAATGAGGTCATTCTCGACAGGGGATCGCTGCCATCGCTAATGATCTGCGCGCTTGATGACCTTTTTTGTAGTGAATATACAGAACAAGGGTTTGTAACTGAAGAGTCCCAATCAAATGATAGATGGCAGTTATCATGCGTTTCAAAATAAACCAACCCCATTTTAAGATGGACATTAATTTGTCATGTCAGCCCATTAATATTAATTCCTTAAATTAAGGACTCCTAATTGTATTAGTATTGTAAATAAATATGATGAAATGTCATATTTTTGTAATTATTTTATGGATGTATGATTATCGTAATTATTTCTAAAAATGTACTAATATATGTAATTTATCCAAACAAATAAATAAATAGTCTCAATCTTTTTGTACCCAAATCTTTTTGGGTGATCAATTTAGGTTAATAACATATTAGATCACATTTAATTCTTTTACCCAAATTTATTTTATTTTAATTTTATTACAATTAAAATCAAAGTGACCTTTAAAGCCACATTTCTTGCAAGTAATAAATGGAGAATAGTAAAGTGGTTTATGCCTTGATTTATTATTAATAATGCTAATATTATTATTAATTAGATATATAATCAACATGTGAAACATGATTATATCCAATTCTTTGTTTCTCAATACTAAACCTTTGTTTCCCTAATATAACATTTAAATTCTATTTTCCTTGTACAAATTTAGCAAGATCCATTTTTAAAGAAGTTATTTCTTTATTTGTTACATTATATATCATCATGTTGCACAATCATCAATTTTTCATCATTAAAAGCATCTATGCATGCATCTCTCATATTCAAATTTTCTTTTAAAACTGTATTTTCATTTTTTTAGATATTTTTTTTCTTTTCTCTCATCATTGAATAACTCAAATTCATTCATTAGCTCATTTATGCAATTATTTAAATAGACAATTTTTTTTTCTTGAGTTATTGATTTTCATTTTGTAAAGCAAGATAATCAAACGTAATTATTTCAAAAGTTTCGTTAAAATAAAAATTGTTTACCTCAACTTGATCATCATATTTTCTAGTCTCATAAAACAGAGATGGACAATTTCTTCTTCTTATTTTGTTTTGGACTTGCTCACTGGAGTTGAGCAACCTTTTTTATTCTTCATCTGTTTTTTTATTTGGAGTAGTCTCTCGAGTTTTCTTGAGAGCATTTTAATATGTTCATCGAAATTTTCGTATTGATCACTTTTAGCTGAAATCCCAATGTCTTCTTTATCAGTACCGGCCCTGGGCTAAAGCCCAAGGTGCCCGGGCTTTAGGCCCAAAAATTTTTAGGGTCCCCTTAAATATTCTCTTCCTTTTATTACTTACTTAAATATTAAAGCAAATAATCAATCTGTAATATTCTACATATACTGATTATTGTAATATTCTACATATTTAAAGCATATAATTTGTACAAAATAATTTAATTATTATGTACCTGGGGGTTCATCATCAGATTCAATTTTTTGGATTTTTTTTAATTGTTTGGGAGTAGTATTAGACTCTTAATAAAGGAGGCCCTATTTGGTAATTATTTTTTTGACTTAGTGATAATGTGATATCTAAATGATGCTTTGAAAATATTGAAATAGTCGATTATTATATTTGATATTCTTTCATATTGATGCTCTTTTATTCAAAAAAAGTTCTTTCTTTTTTTATGTCTGTCTTAATAGCAATTCGTAAAAGGCCCATTTTTTTGTTATCCGTTTTAGGCCTTTCAAAACTCAGGGTCGGCCCTATTCTTTATTTGTGTCTCCTCTTGGTGATTGTTAACTAGTCTTGGAGGGTGGTAAAATTTTAGAGATAGTGTCCCCCATTTTATTTTGATGTGTTGCGCGATAATACTTTATTAAACTTGGATCATTCCAATTAGTAAAATGTTGAGAACTTTTAAGTACTAGGAAACCATGCATCCATATCTTCATGAGAGTTTTTGATTTGCCAACATGATCATGCTTAGGAATAGTTGGTCTGTTTTCAATTTACCCATCATTTATTTATTTCATAGACCCAATCACTCTTTGATCTTCACAACCATTTGTACTAATTGAGCTATATCTTGAAACTTGAATAAATCATTCAACTTGTACAATTTCAAATTTGTAAAAATATATTCTCTCCATTCTTATATGTAGGTCGTTTTAGATTTTTTTTATTATTCCTAATTATTTGTCGTGTGTAGTTATCTAGGAGAATTAATTATTATTTTTTTCAAATTACCCCTTATGAGGAGAGAGAAAGGGAGAAAAAGAGTAAATATGACTATTGAGTTTTTTTAGGAGTAAGTTATAGGAAATTGTTATTATTGAAGAGAGAGTATGAGATAATGAGATAAGTGAGGTGAAGGGTATTATAGACAATTTATAGTATAGTTAATGCTTTTCAATCATTTTCTTAATTATTGTGCATATATCTAAAAATTATTGTGCATATATCTAAAACGACTTACATATAGGAATAAAGGTAGTATATAATAACACTAGAAAATAATTAATTACTTGTACGTCATCATTAAAATGAAAAGCATATGAAAACCAGCAGCCTTTGTATTTAATGAAGAGTACTAGCTAGCTACTTTTTGAAGTTAAGTAGATTCATTAAGAACACTTAAAACATCAAAGCGTTGTTGATGGGTTAATTCTGTTGGAAAGTCGATGAGAAATTTGAGTCGAAGGTCACCTCTCATTCCTTGTTGTTTTGATTTAGGCATGCCTTGTCCAGGAATGATCTTCTCAAAACCAGGGTATAAGATCTGGTCGTGGTCAAACGATAAAGTGATTTTTTCACCTCCTAATAAGGGGGCGGTAATGGTGCAGCTGCCGGTTAGAGCCTCAACTAAAGGGACCCTAACTCCGACCTCTAAATCATCGCCTTCTACCTTAAACACGGGATGCCTTTTTTCACTGATAACGAATATTATATCGGCGGGAAGATTGCCTGGTCTCTCATCGCCCTTTTCCTCGAATGTTATTTTCGTTCCTTTTTTCCATCCTGGTTTCACTCGTATCTTCAGAATTTCCTCTTCTTCAACGATTAGCCTGCAGCACAGCAAGTATATATATATATAGGGATCTTCCATTGCAGTTTAGGTTCTTTATGAGGAAGCTGTCAATATTTCCTTTTTTAGGCCAGATTGATCATTTATTGGAAGAAATTTGAGATTGGGATATATTAATATCGTAATAATTTCTCTAGGTTTATTTAAATAAGAGGGGCCCACATTTTAACATTATATCTTGCATAATTATTAATAATATAATTATATATCTTGCATAATTATATATTTATTATATTTACTTTTAATATATTAATATTAAAAATAATATTAATATTTATATATTTATTTATTTATAATATAATTATATTTATTTTTATATTAATAATATTTATTTTTAACATTATATTTGTAAGTCAAAATAAATTTTGTGCAATCTCTTTATATTTGATTAAAAAGTGATAAAGCATGAATGTGTTAAAAAAAAAAAAAAAAAGAGTAGGCCGGTACAACTTGTACCGGTCGGAATATTTTTAAATATTTTAATATTTTAATATTTTGTGCAATCTCTTTATATTTGATTAAAAACTGATAAAGCATCAATGCGTAAAAAAAAAAGTTTAAGTAACTTACAAAATGCAAATAGGAATATTTAATATTAAATATTCATTTTGTTTAACTATCTTGACAATATGTTAAAATGTGGGCCCTCTTATTTAAATAGAAACCAGTAGAAACATCACGCTTGGTATAATAATATATCCCAATCTTTGTCTTCTAATAAGTTGATCAATCAATCTGCCTAAAAGGGATGTTCTTGTGATTACCATCATAAAGAACCGATCATCATAGAAGGGATCCCATATATATATAGATATATATATATCCTTTTGTCATGACATGGTAAATTGGTAATAGCCTCTAAATTGTTTTCGAAAAGCCAATGAGGAAGAAATTAAAGCAAAGAAGGAAATTAAGAAAAGAACTGGTGTCATATATATATATATATATATATATATATATATATATATATATATATATATATATATACCCTGTTTCGGAGATTACATCTCTTGTAATCCTGATTTTCTTGACACATCCACGCCACAATTCTTCTAGTGTGCACTCAAGCTTCTTCTCAATCGGCAGAGGTTTTCTCCGAGCAGTGGATTGTGAATATATAATAGGAGTAGTAGTGCTGCTTCTTCGGGTGCCCACTCTTGATAAAGAAGGGTTTTCTCTTGGGATAGTGCTAGGGCTATTAGTGCTTATCGGGTTAGAAATATAATTCCCAGTTGAGCCATACAAATCTGGTGGTGTCTGAGGCATGCTCCTCCAGCTTTTCGGATTTTGTAATGGCGACGTAGGGCTGGAGACCCCATCATCTTTGCTCTGAAACTGAAATGAAACTTTTCGTGTTTTTGGCTGGTTATTAAATATTGTAGGTATTGCATATTCTTCTCTCTTCTTGTTACTAAGAACCTGCACATCGAGGAGGGAAATTAAGAAATTAATGAATAAAAATTTAATTATTATGAATATATATATATATATATATATATATATATATATATATATATATATATGCATACCCTATAGGCTTCTGTGATGTTTCTGAACTCGGCCTCAGCTTCAGCTTTGTTGGATAGATGCTTATCGGGATGCCATTTCATTACAAGAGATTTGTATGCTTTGCAAATATCAGAAAGCGATGCGTTTTTAGATATTCCGAGGATTCTGTGAAAATTGGTTTTTAGTGAAGGAGAAGGATATTCTCCCATGAATAAATAAACGAGAGAGGGAATTAAGATAAGGGAGACGGTACTGTTGCAGATGGAGGATATGGATGAAGGAGGAGGAGGAGAATTATGGTTTGGAAAATTGGACGAAAAGTAAGTGGTGCTTGCTTAATGTATCTTGTCTGCCAAAGCTTAATTGAAGCGTTTTATTAGGGATTTAGGGTCTTTTATTAGACATTTAGTTTGGTTGACAGGGAAGAATAGGTCTTTGCTGTAAGGATGATTTTTTATCTAAAACCCTTTACTTCTAGACTTATGTTCTCATATCTCTCTCTCTATATATATACCATCCGTCTTTAAAGACGAATCTTAGGAAAGAACTAAAAACAAATTATCTATAACGACGGTTTTATCCACTATAGTATAAAAGGCTGATTTTCTATGATATAGCGACGGATAAAATCGTCGCTATAGCCATTCGTTTTTAGTTCGATACTTGGTTGCATTTACAAGGCAAAAAAGGTCATGGTATGGTCAATCTAACTATTTTTAGAATCATTTTAACTCTTTTTTCCTTATATATATATATATATATATATATATATTAGGAAAAATGTATATATAAACTATTGAGCTTTTTATTAACTCCAAAGTTCGTGATTTCAAGAATTTAAATAAATATGTTTAATTGTTAATTCTATAAATAGTAAATTAATTTTATGATGAGATTAATTTAGTATATATCAAATGGGGCTGAGGGAGGACATAGTAGTAGCCATCCATCTTGAAATTTTTTTATTTTTAAATTTGAAAGTTTCATCTTATCTACCAATAAAAAATTATGAATAGTTTTTAGAAAATTAATTTACCATGTTCATATTAGCTAGTCCTTTTCCGTAGACAACAAAGGTCATTAATTCTCCCAATAAATATTTTAGAAAAGCAGTCTTAATTGAAGTAAATGACCCTTACTAAAATAACAAATATATAAATAATAAATATTGTGTTGAAAAGGTCAATGAAGCGGCCGTTAAAAAAAAGATAGAAAATGTCCAAATCAGTAAACTGCATAGAGCAAATATGCTGAAACATTAGAGACGCATACTATAAACCAGTGAAAAAGGGACTGATGAAACATACAAAGCCTCTCTCCCTCTCTCCCTCTCTCTCTCTCTATATATATATATATAAAATATATATATATATATACAGTGATTCGAGAGCAATTTGGTCAGATGCTAATGCACTAACTTTTAACCAACTTTTAACGACGGACTGTCCGTGACTAAATCCATAACAGATACTGTTATGGGATTTAGCAACGGACAATCCATCATAAAAAGGCTAATCCGTGTCCGTTAGTGAAAGGCTCCGATATATATATATATATATATATATATATATATATATATATATATATATATATATATATATATATATTATGAAGCCAAGGGATAAGACAAGATCAGTATATCACTCCAAGGTTGTTTCACAACAAAACAATGTCCGGCTAAGAATTTGAGTTCATTCCTTCTTGTTCTCAACTCCCGCTGTTTCAAAAAATAAAGAAGACTCTTTAATCATTTTATTTTATTTCACAAAAAAGAATATCTTTTATCGGGTATAGTTAAAATATACAATTCTTCAGGTTTGCAGTAATAATTTCATGATCATACTATCATTATTAAGTATCCATTTATTAGTTTTAGTGGTTAACATAGAGCAACAATACATTTCGTTGCAAGTTTTATAAAAAAATATTATATTTTTTGGACGGAGAGACCGAGAGTAGTTTCTTTTTTATTCAACTCTTTATTTTTTATTCAATTGATCAACATCCTAAGTAGGGGATCAATCCATCGAGTATTGAGTTACTTAGATTTGGTTTATAAAATTTATAAAATATGAAATAAGATTTGATTTGTGTTTTGTTTAGCTACCGAGTCGAGCACGATGTCAAATCAAGCTCGAACTTTTCAAGCGAATATGATCAATAGAAAATTACAGTTTGAAGAGTTTTGAATAATTTATCGAATTTTAAAATTTATCCATACTTAAATTATTTATATTTCGAGTCGAGCTCGAATTGAATTTTTAGTCGAACGAGTACAAATCGAGCCCGTACTATTTGATTCATTTTAAAACCTTAATCCCAAGCGAATTTCATATAGTTTCATAAAAATACTCTTATTTTAAAGTTTTGTCATTCTCTTCTCATGTTTGTTTGTGCTATTCAAATTTCTTTTTATGAATATAAAGGGGTGCCTAGGAAACTTTTACATAAATTTTTAAATACTAATCTTAATTTAAAAACATTCATAAACAATGAAAACTATGTCTAAATATGTCATAGAGTATCTTAATATGGTTTTAAAATACCATATAACCAAATACAACTCTCATGTTTTTAATTAACAAAGGTATATTTAAAATCTTAATTACCACTATGTAAGTTTGTAGATAAGGAGCTTAGGATTAGGATAGGATAATCTAGTTACATTCTTTTGTTATTTTAATTATGTCCTCAAGCTTCTTATGTTTTCCTCTTTCTTTTTGTTATTATGTCACCTTCTGTATAATCGATCGTATCTACTTTTTACATTTTTTTTTATTTGGTTGCAGGAGAATAAAACATAATATAAGGTCCAAATATTACATGCTATTATAATGTAACACATCTGAATAATAATGTAAACATTGTCTTAATTAATATTTATCTAATACATAAACACTAAATATTAAACTTGTATGTTGTGGATTGAATTTTTAATTTTGGAATCAACTTGACCGTCCAATTATATGACATATATACCATATTACAAAATACTCCCTCTGCCTGCTCTGTCCAGAAAAAAAATGATTCAAGGAGTATTTTGTTATGAGTTAAATGATTAAAAATTAGAAAATAATATATCCTCCGACTTTTTTGTGCCTACTTTTCTGCCGAATCTTAGAAATGATGAAAAATAGCCTTTATGATTGTAAATATTTACGGAGCATGTCATTGTCACAAGTCTCAACACTAGCAAAACTCATTGACTTGTTGACTATATTATTCAACATTAATTTTTTACAATCTATTTCAAGAAAGATCGTACAGAGTGAAGGAGTATGTGTTCTCAATATCAAGAAAGTTCTAATATTTAATTCTGCCTCCCTCAATATATATGAGCTGCAAAAAAAAGAAGAAGGTAATATATACAGTAAAAACTTTTCTTGTTTACATGATCATTTCACCTGCCTGAAAATCAACTTCTACTACTAGTAGATCCAGGCAGTGTACTAAATCTACCATACTCAACAGCATAAAATGGCCTATCAGGTATTCCAGGCACTTCAATATCCCCTTCAAGCATTTTCAATGCATCCAAAATTGTAGGTCTTAAAGCCACCATTACATGAGCACACAAAATCCCAACCATCACAAACCTTTCCATTAGCCACCTGGGATTTCTATCCCCTTCTTCCTTTTCTCCCAACAATGAAGCATCAAAAACCTCCTCTATTTTCCCAACTTTGACAAGTGACCACGCCCAATCCGTTAGCAAAAAAGTCCGGGATGATCCTGTTGATGACAAATCAAGCGCTTTTCGCCCACACATTATCTCCAAAACAACAACCCCAAAGCTATAAACGTCGCTTTTCTCAGTTAATTGTCCATAAAGCGCGTATTCTGGGGCTAAGTAGCCATGAGTACCTGCCACTCTAGTTGTGAGATGAGACTGCCCTTCTTTACTTTCCCTTGCCAGTCCAAAATCTGCCACTCTTGCTCTCATTTCTGTGTCTAGTAGTATATTTGTGGCCTTAATGTCTCTATGATATATTGCAGGCTTAATCCCATAGTGAAGATAAGATATCCCTTTTGCCACATCCAATATGATGCTCTTCCTCTGAGGCCAACTCAATGGTTTTGGCCTAATTCCACTTTGATCACTTTCTGATGAGAAAAATAAATGATCACTAAGATTCCCATTTGGCATGTAATCATAAACAAGGTACCTTATTTTTTCCCCATCTCCATAATCTTGCTGATTTTCAAGATTTTCCATACAACACCCTCTAAGGGGCACGAGATTTCGATGCTTCAAATTACTAATGATGTCAACTTCATTGCAGAAATCCGCATCGCCTTGAAAATCTGATTCTATTAGTCTCTTGACAGCAACCATAGTTGTGTCTGCTAGCGTACCTCTATAAACAACACCAAACTGCCCTCTCCCAATGAAATTATCTGGCGAAAAATTATCAGTCGCCTCCTCAAGCTCTTGAATTTTAAACCATTTTGATCCAGCCTTTGGTCTGGCATTATTTTTTGTCCTATGGCTATTATAATCATGATCCATATCAAATTCAAACCCCAAAATCCGCTTTGGCCTGCGCTTCTTTCTCCAATTAGACCACCAAAACCGTAAACTAAAGAAACACAAAATACTCAAAAGTGCCAAACCTGTTCCTGCTGATCCAAAAATCAAGGCCAGTTTAGGCGTACTAGAGGAACGTTTATGTAGAATCATAGGCAACCCAAAGATGCACCTAAGTGCACTTAAACTCTCAGGGCCAAGCTCATTAACTATGCCTGCAGCATAAAGGATTGTGTAGTAAAAACACCCTATTGTATGTGAAGCATTTTTATCAATAGACAGCAATTGGGATTGAACCCGAAATCCTGCACGAACACAAGCATCACACAGAGTGAAATCATAATTAAAATCTTGGTTACAAGCACCATCAAGGGAAGTTGATGGACCAGCGGCAGAAATCCAATCTTTTTTGGTCTGTATGTTTGCACATATGTTTGTGGTGTTAACAAAGCGCTCTGGCTCAAAGTTTGTGCACAAAGAAGTGAGGTTTGGAGGTAAAGAAAGGGAGTCTAGATTGGCTTGGAAGATTGAAAGGCAAGAAATGGAGGTGGGTAAATCCGGTAGCCGGAATAAAGAGGTTTGTTTGAGGTATTGAGAAAAGGCTACACCATATAGGCTGGTGAGAGTTTGGCAACATGTTGTGGAGTTTTTGTTGAAGTTTTGGCAAGATGAAGAGTCCCATGAGATGGTTAGGACATAGTCTAGATTTAAGGGACATGAGGAGGTGTTTTTGGGTAAAGATGAGACTGAGTTTTGGGACAGCATATTGAGGAAAGTTAGTGTTATGATCATAACAAGATGAAGCACCATCTTGGTTCTGCAGAGGAGGAGAGAAACGGGAGGGAGGACGGGATGGTTTGGATTTGGATTTGGGGAAGTTTTTTATTATATTTAAACAATGATTACATTTACTGTAGTCAGGAGATTTCTTTTCTTGATGACTAATCTTTTATATATATATATATATATATATATATATATATATATTTATTTATTATAAGGTATAGTGGGCATAAAATTTCCCCTTGATTGTGTGTTTTTTTGTTTTTTTTTTTATTCTTATACACAAAGATGTGAATAACCATTGAACCAAGACCTTTTGGTCGATAAGTAATTGTACACTTATATTAGTTTCTTGAAAAATTTCAATTGAGAGTGACAACTGACCATGAAAACCAAGAATGTACCCATAGATTGCTTGTCTTGTTTGGAGAAAATTAATATACGATTTATAAAGTTCACCAACCATGTGTTTAATAGGTCTATTTTTCTAAGTATCTAGCACACCTCCTCATTTCCCTCTCTCTCTCATTGATCATATATATAATATATGTGTGTATATATATATATATATATATATATATATATATACACTTCAAATAATCAACAGAATCCACAGCCAGGCCCAGGATTAGAGCTTTAATAGGTTCTTTCAAGGTTCCTTGCACTTTCTTGGATGCTAGGAGTAGGAGACTAGGAGCATATAAAATTGTCAAAACTAGAGCCAAAACACAGAAATTGTCAACTAATCTTTAAACAAACAAGCCGTGATGTCTTTCTATTTTTAGAATTGACTGGTGAGCGAAAAACAAAAGTTCATGCATTTTCAACCAAGAGTAATGCTCTGAGACCAAATTATTTCTACAAACGTTTCTGAAGCTGGCGATGTGCTATACTACCTCCCTCAACATATTGATGAACAAATTATTTCAATGTAGTCTTGTTACGCACAATATGTTGAGGTGGGTGAGATGCCACATCAACGATTTAATAGAAATATTTAATAAAATAGTGTCTAGCATTATTCTTCAGCCAAATATACAATTCAACTTTTAAACTTAAACAACTACGTACGTATTAAACTTGATGTAAATTTATTTAATTTTAATCGATATAATTATTATAATTATATAGTATATGACAAAAACTATTAATCACAAAATTTATTTTATTCTAAATTTTTATAAGTCATACTAATTTTAAATTTAATATGTCGTCGTTTAACCTCAAAATTCAAATTGTTGTATCTATAATTTTGAAACATAAATAGTATTATCTTCTAAACAACATATTTTAATAGTTGGACTATATATGAAATATTGAAAATTTTATTTACTTGAAGTTGCAACACATAATGAACACGTGCAAATCTTTCAGATTCATGAATTCGTGCAAGAATAATGCTAGAGACACAAACTATTTTATAAATATTTTACAAATTGTTGATGTGGCATACTTCACCTCAACATATTGTGTGGGGCCGAAGATTATATTGAAATAATTTGTTCATCAATATGTTGAGATGGAATATGCCACATCAGCAGTTTGTAGCATTACTCTTCGTGTAAACTCCTTTCTTTTTAAGATATATATATATATATATATATATATATATTAAATTTTTCTTTTTATTATAAAATATTTAGATAGTGTTTGATAAAATTATGTAATAACAACTTATTAAAATAGATGTTTATAAAATTGAAACTCTTTTTAAAACAAAGTTTAATGGTAAAAAGTTCTTTGATAACTAGTCTTTACTGCATGTCTAAATGCAATATTCTACTATTATACCCTCATACCAATTTATACAAACTTAAAGTGAGAATAAAAATAGAATAAATATCACATAATTAATTCAAATAAAATCACCAACAATGTATAACTAGTAAAATATTTCATGTCTAATAAATTATAATAATAATTATGAAAATTTTACATAAAACTATAAAATATGGCAATGATGGTAAGTGGTGATTGTGGGGGATCGGATGGTAGTGGGTGGTGAGTGATGGTGGCAGTGGGTTGTCGTGGTTGGTGGTGGTGACGGGTGACGATAGTGGTGGTGGTGGTGCGAGAGAAGTGAATTGAATAATTAAAAAAATAAAATTAAGTTGGATTTAATTTTTGACTTTTTAAATTCTCATTTAGTTAAACAAGCCTTAGATATGCTACTTAGTAAACCTTTTTACTAGCATTTACTTTAATTATGTAATACTAGTATTATCCAACGCTTCTTGATACGCGCAGACTTTTTTGTGTCCCAAATTAAGTTCGATTTAATTTTGACTTTTTAAACTCTCATTTTAGAATGAAGGAAACATTTCATTACCATACAATTTAGGGTTAACCCAGATCTCTTACTTTGTAAGAGGTTTACAGTACAAGGCTAGTTGATATGATCATTTTTAGACATTATTATTATTATTATTATTATTATTTTGTATTATGTTTTGTATTCAATAAATATTTAGACAAAATAGGCACATAACTTTCGCACTAAAAACAAAGAAAAAAATAAAATATAAAATAATAATAATTATTATTATTAAAGGAGGGTAGGGTCCAAGTCTCTCCTTTTAGTCATTATTATTATTATTCTTCTTTTGGGGTGAAAAATTATCCTTGTGGGGTTCTGATGACTGGTATTAGAAAACAACAAGCACTAGAGAAAATATATAATATCAACCAAAATCTTGATAAACATGTTTCTTGGTATCAATCTTGACTCTTTTGAGTCACCATGCCTAATCTTCTTCTACATGATTTTTCATCCACAAGCAATGGGATAGAAATCCGAGTATATTTTATAAAATAAAATATCTCATTTGAATTACTTTTTGATTCATAAAAGTTTTTTTTTTTTTTTTGTTTCTGATAATAATATTAAATGATTTAATACTTTTAAATTTATCGTTATAATTTTGTTTTCATAATTCATTCAGAAAGTACAAAATTTGTGGTACAGAAAAAACAACTATTTTGTCTTTTGGGTAACTTTAATAATTATTTTTAAATTAAATAATAAAGATTAGATGACTACCAATAACAAAAACATAATCACAGTCTTTTCTTAAGCTACTTTAATCGTATGTATGTAGGCTTTACCATTAGGCCATATATTTGATCTACGCTTACTTAAGCTTGGGTCATTATTACGCGAGCAATTGCTCAAGCTGGTTAATTCCACAAATGAATAAGTGGGTTAATTGATGTTTTGGTCATTTTTAATGTAGTTATCGAATTTTTTATTGTTATAAATATATTATAATACCCAAAAAATATTACAAAATGATCATTGCTTAATATTTCGTCGAAAAAAGTGAACAAAAGTGTTGACTAAACTAACGGTTAACAGGTGTTAATTATGTGGTTGGTGACGGGGATATGGTTAATTGATGTTTCGGTCATTGTACTAGGGGATTAATTTTTATTTTGGTTATTAAATTTTTTTTGTTATATTCACGTTATCAAAGTATAAAAAATATTACAAATTAATAATTTTATAATTTTTCGTCCAAAATATTAATGAAAAAACATACTTGGCAAACATTTGAAATGTAGATGAGAAATATTCTAATGAGGTAGCGTGTGTGGGCCAACTTGTAGATATAAAATAAAATGTTCACCTAGAAAAAAAAAATTAAGTCAGACTAATTATTTTAATACTCTATAATATTATAAGATAATTAAAGTTTTAGGGAAAAAAGAACATAATTTAAAGAAACAAAAGCAATTACAAATTAAAGTTCATCTTCCTCTTCTAACCACAAACGACAGACTTAACAAAAAAATGGTGTTCTACACTTTATGTACATCAACTCTTTTTTACCGTGGACCAAGAACTACAACCTCTCGTTGAAAATCTAGTTTAGAAAATAAGAACTGTATACTCGATCGCCGGAAAAGGAAAAAAACGGAGAAGAGGGGCAAATTAACGATGACGGCGTCCAAAACTCCTTTATTTTGCAGTTTGATTTAATGTTTAGAAGATTCCAAATTAAATATGATTTTGAAAATTTTATGAATTTAAATTAGCTATGATATACTTTCTCTACATACATGTTGTAATATTTTATAATAAAATCACTAATTTGTAATATTTTAGATTTCATTAACTAAAATAAAAATCAACCCCTAGTCCAATGATCAAGACATCAATTAATGCAATTCATGTCATCTGCCACATAATTAACACATGTTAACTGTTAGTCTAGTCAACATTCCCGTTCACTTTTTAGGACGAAATGTTAAGAAATAAACATTTTATAAACTTTTTTGAGTATAGTAATAAAAAAATATTTGATGACCACAATAAAAATCAACTTCTAGTACAATAATTAAAAAATCAATTAACCCAATAAATAAATATAAGAAGCATGCCCAAAAAAGAAAGGAACAATTACAAATCAAGATGTTCATCACTGTACTGTGCAAGATCACAAATTTGAATCAACCTGTCAGCAAAAAATTAAAAATTCATCAAACGCAAATTAAAATGTATGTTTCTCTTATATTTCCCCTTGTTCTCCTCCTAGCCCTTTCCCAAACTCCCTAGCCTAGAATTGAAATATATCTTTAGATTTACTACATTATAATAGTGTAGGTTCTCAAAAAAAAATTATTCTGAATTATTTCAAATGTCAAAAACAAGTAGTGACATAAATTTAGGAAGACTGAGATCAAATGTAGTCAAATATTTTTTAACAAGTGCAATATAAATATTATTTTCAAACGTATGTAAAATAAAAATAAGTGCTATACAAATATTATTTTCAGGAACATGTTATGCAAGCATAAATGTATTATTTTATTACTATTATTATTATTATGAACTTTTATTGCTGCCTTTGTTATTACTATAAACTGACTATTATAATAGAAATTATATATGTATATCTGTGTGGTATGTATTATACTGATGAGGGTTATGAAAAGCGGTTTTTGGATTATTACTGACGGTTAAATTATCGCTATAGCCCAGAATAACTATGGCGGACGGGTGAAAGCCGTATCATCATATTTCTCTTATATATCTGTATTTGTGTACATACATTTTTCCCATCATAATATATAATCCCATAATAATATATGACGTTTTAGATTATTTTATTTTTCTTAAATTATTTTACGTTTTATATAATCTAAGAGAATTAGTCACAATCTTTTCAAAATTACTCCTCATGAGAAAATAGAGAGAGAGAGTATGAGATAAGTAAGATAAAAGATATTATAGATAATTGATATTATATTTAATGTTATACAATTATTTTTTTAATTTTTATACAGAACTCTAAAATTTCATAGATTATGGGACGGAAGGAGTATATTTTATTATATATTCACTAGCCTATTTTAAAGGAGCTTGAATTTTTTTAATTTTGGTTCATTTATTTAAGAAGTTCAAGAAAAAGCCCAACCTTAACCTTAACGGAACCAAACGCCTACTTGATCACAGTGGGGTAGCCATATTTGCGACCTTTTGAGCTTTATTTTGTGAGACATCATCCAGTTTAATTGATTAACTAGTTCATGCATCCTTAAAATTATTAAATGCTTTATTATATATATGGTGCCCAATATTATATATGATAGTGATTCATATATAAACAGTTGCTATGGATACTATTCCATCAAACAGATCTTACACCACTAATTTAGATATTTAACGGCTTGAATAGGAAAAAAAATTATTAGCGGCAAAAAAGAAATTTATGGAGTTTAAATTTTAAATAATTAAATTGTCACAAAAATTGATAATGTTAAATTATATTACATAAGAAACTATTTATACAAATATTTTATAAAAATAAATACATTAAATATAGTTGATAATGTTAAATTTTATTACTTAAGAAATTATTCATACAAATAAATACATTGAATATAATTGACAATTTTAAATTTTAAACTTAAAATTTATTTATAAGAATAAATACATTATATATAGTTGACAATGTTCAATTTTATTACTTAAAAAATTATTTATACAAATATTTCATACATTGAAACTATTTAAATCTAACTAAAGTGAGGGTGTTTTTTTTTTTTTGCTAAGTTTGTTTGATTTATAGATAGAACCAAAAATACAATGGCATACGGGCATACTCCAGAGAATATAACTAGATCATCTTAAGACAAGCCTTGAGAGGAGCTAACAATATGAACATGAGATAAACATCAACCTAAAAAAAACTATACAATTCAATTACAATAGTCAATTACAAAAAAAAATACTGTTGTTTGTGGCTTTAACAAAGGTAGCTGACTTTGAAACTCTAGATTTGACAATGTTGATGATGTCCTTAGCAAGATGGCTTGGATGAATGAGGATTCCATCGTACATCTTTTTGTTTCTCACTTCTCATAATTTGTAGAATGATGCAGCAAGGGTGAGCCAAAGAATGTTGCTGAGAGTGCAGCCTTAATAAGTTATGGATGAATCAATAAACCCAACCCAATTCATTGGGGTTGTTTTAGACATTTCTTCTAACCTTAAATTTTAGTAAAGGATAGCAAAAAATATTTCTCTGTCCGTTACTCTTAATAGCGGCCAGTAATTTTTTTCTTTCTCTTTGAGCCGTTAGATCTCTAGATTAATGGTGTAAGATATGTTTGCTGGAATAGTATCCATAGTAATCATTTGGTATGGATCACTACCCTTATATATATAGGGTACCGAACCATGACTAGCGTTGTAAAAAAGAGTATATAGCCTTACAACACATCGTGACCATCTATCTTAAGATCTTACGGTTTAATACTCTCGTCCGCAATTTAGTTTTCAGTATTCCGCAGATTAATATTGCGGATGAGACAGATGACCAAAATACCCTTCCTTATAAAAGTCTTCAACCGCAATATTAAACTGCGGACAGTAAGTATAGTTTACCAATTTGAAAACGACGTCGTTTTTAAATAAATGTAATCCGCCACAGTATTAAACCGCACAGACGCTAAGTATGGCTAGCCAATTGGGAAACGACGTCGTATTGTTAACCAAATTCAATTTTTTTTTAATTTTCTAAACTCCACATTATTAAACTGTAAAGCCTGATTTTTTTTTTCTTTCTTAATTTTCTTCTCCATTCTCTCTTCTCCCCGGTGATCCGCATACCACCCACATAAGAAGCGGCTGTTATGTAATCAAAATGCACACCTCTGAACTAAATACAGAAGGGGTAATGTTATAATTAGTTACCTACAACTTGGACTAGCCTATATATGTCTTGCTTTTGCTCCTGCTTTATTGAATTTCTCATTAGAGTCCCTGAAGGCATCATTCCTCATATATATATATATATATATATATATATATACATATATGGGGACTCTAATGAGAAATTCAAGAAAGCAGGAGCAAAAGCAAGACATATATAGGTTAGTCCAAGTTGTAGGTAACTAATTATAACATTACCACTTCTGTATTTAGTTCAGAGGTGTACATTTCGATTATTGTAAATTTGTAAGAATCTTAAAGATTTTTGTAATGATTTTGATGCAGGTACAAGCAAAGTTGACGAGCTTTATAAAGTTGGCAAAAGGACTACTGATATCATGCTAGAAATATTAAATCTCAGCAAAACTGAGATTACACCAATCGATACCATTTCAAACCAGGAGTTTACTCAGGAGGTGAGTAAGCTGAAAGCACTATAAACCTATCTGTTTTATTTCAGCTCTTCATGAAGTTTAAGGAAAATCTTTCTGGAGTATTTGTTGCATTAAATAAAAGTACTTGCACCCTTTCTGAAAACTGAATGTGTGTATGTGTAAGCTTGATTGTAAATGCTTATGAATAGAAACTTTCCTTATTATGAGAAAAGGGCTCCCAAACTGTAACACATTTTATTTTCAAGGATTATTACATATGTCTATGCAAACGAGTGTATTGCTGCTAACTTAAGTTGTTGACGTGTATATTTGTTTGATCTCTTAGGATGAATGCAAACGCTTACGCTATAAAATGTGGACTTATCAGTCGGTTGACTGTGGTAATTATGTGTAGGATATATTTTTGTTGTTGAATTGGAATAGAATGTAATGCATTTGTTTTGGAATTGGATTTATTTGATTTGGAATAATTTGGAATTTTATGTATTTGATTTGGAAAATTTTGAAATTTGATGTATTTGATTTGATTTCCTTTTGGAATTTGATATATTTGATTTGCTAGAATTTGGAATTTTATATATTTGATTATGATTTCAAATATGATTTGAAAAGATTTAGAAATTTTGATGTATTGGATATGTGATAACCCTACTAATTGTTGATGTACATAAACTATTCCATATATTTTTGCTTAACTGTTGCTATAATGGGGCTGTGATTTATATGACATGTTGGTTACATGTGTTGTGACATGTTGCTTAACTGTTGCTGTGTACTGGGTTGCAGTGCAGGAATTGTAATTGAATTGAGGTTGCTTGTGGGAAGGAATTCGTGTTTCGTGCTGTACAGGAATTGTCATTGAATTGAGTGACATGTTGCTTAACTGTTGCTGTGTACTTTGTTGTTGTGAGAAGGAATTCGTGCTTCGTGCTGTATAGGAATTGTAATTGAATTAATGTAAAAGTGGGAAGGAATTCGTGTTTGATATGTTTTTATCCATCCACTAGTATGACTAGCGGATTCTGGGGGCAAAATGGACTAAATAATTCATTAAATCTATCCGCTATAATTCTAGCGGACGTAGTTTTCTCACTTTTAATTACAGTCATTTATTTCTTAAACGGATGGTATAAATGTTATATGTCATTTTTTGATTCATATGAATAGATCTTTATGGATCATTCACTATATATATATATATATATATATATATATATATATATATATATATGAGAAGATTCTTGATTAACATATTATATTAGTGATAAAAGTCTAGAGATCCTAGAGTCCATAATGATTGCTTGGAGTTGGAGTTAAATTTGACAATCTATAATTCTATATACTTGGCCTGCAATATTTGAATGTTTAAGGGAGACACGTTTCTTCATTTTTCAGCTTTCATTATATTAGTATTTATAATGCACAGGAGTTGCATTTATTTTATATCTGTACTCAGATTATTATAAAGCTAGGAAACTGACAATTGTATTTCATATTTTACCATGCATTTACCTTGTAACAAAGATATATTATGCTTTAACGTTATAGTGATGTACGGGTGGTAAAAATCTCATTAACACTTGGTTCATGCAAGTAAGTGGAAATGTCATAAAAATGAGAAATATATATATAAAAAAAATGCAGATACAAGCCATAAATTACAACATATTTTTCATTCTTTCAAAAGAAATTTGCTCTTAAAAGTAGCCTAAGTAAAAGCAAGTATATTTTTCTCTTTCCTAAACAATTCTCGTAAGATCAAAAAAAATTGACAAAAAAAGAGTTTTTCTTTACTTTTTTTCCCCACATAGAATAAAAATACCAGACGCTTGTTTCTGTTCATTCTTTCTATTTATTTACTTTTTTAAAAAAAATTGTTATGATTTCAAATATGGGCCAAAAACTCATTGTTTTGCTTCTCAATTATCAAAATATTCAGCACTCTTATGCAACAAAATAAAACACCAGAATTAATCAGAACTGTCGATATAGTTTAATACTAGTACTAAATAATCCTCTCCAAATAAACATAAATCAAACAAATAAAGCAACTTCAGCTTTACAAAAATCCAGGTAGTGAACGGCCTAGTGAATCCAATTGCAGCTGACAATTTGGAAATTGGAATTTTGTGTAATCCTAATATTCCACGCCTTTGCTCAACTAACTTTATTTAATTATCTGTCTTATCTCTCTCTTACATCAACATATTCACAAAACTAGCCACCGGAATCACAAACAAACATGAACTTTGACTCTGTAATTATACCACCATCATCAACAGCACATACCCATATCTAACCCAGATAGATTATTCTTCATGTTTCAAAAAAAATTAGAAAATCAAAAAAAGACCCAATCTTTACTCAGTTTTCTATCTTTAACCAATACCCCAGAAAGACAATTTATAGAATCAAATAAAGAAGCATGAATTCTAGTTTCTTGATTTTGTTTCCACTATTTTATCTCTATATATCTATATCCATATCTATATTTATCTCCACAACTTCAGCCTCCCCTGCTCCTGGACCAACCAACAACTCTACAAATTCATGTCCCATTGATTTTGGTTATGTTTTGAGGGTCCCATGGCCGGAATCTGATTGCAGAAACTTCCCAAACCCAACTCAGAGCTGCAACAAGACCTCTCAGTGCTGCCAAACCCTCCTTAGCCTTTTTGGCATAGGCCTTTCTAAATACCTTAAAAAAACCTCTCTTTTTCAGCTACCCAATTTACCCACTTCAGAATCTTGCATATCTGATTTCCAATCAAATCTCAATTCTTTGTCTCTCCCATCTAATCTTACTTCTGTTTGTTTTGACCCTTTCAAGTTTGTTACCTCACCCAATATTTGTGCTTCCATCGAGTCTACTAAAGATTGGGTAGCCAAGCTTGGCTCATCAACTTCACTTGACTCTGCTTGCAGGCAGGACCTCACTGATCTGACTGCCTGTGATGCCTGCGTGGCAGCCGGATTCCGGGTGCAGGCGGATTTGATTGGATTTGATGGTAATAGATCTCATTCTACTGATTGTTTTTACTTTACCATTCTATATGCTGCTGGTATGATCAATGAGTTTGGGCCTGAAAGTAGAGGTTCTGTTACTTGCATATTTGGACTTTCAATTAAAGCGAAAAAGGGTTCAAAAGGAAAGAGCCATTCAGCTCTGATTTTTGGGCTAACTGGAGGGTGGGTTGCAGTTTTGTTAATGTCATTGTTGATGGGATTGTATTGTTGGATAGAAAGGAAGAAGAGCAGAGAGTTGAGTATAGGGTTTGATTTGGGTTCAGGGGAGTTGGGGTCTAGGCCACGAATGCGGCCTAATACTGGTTCCATATGGTATAAAATTCATGAGCTTGAAAAGGCTACTGATAAGTTTTCCCAAAAGAATTTTATTGGCAGAGGTGGATTTGGATTGGTTTATAAAGGAATTTTGGCTGATGAAAGTGTTGTCGCTGTTAAGAAGGTTATAGAATCGGATTATCAGGGAAATGCAGAGTTTTGCAATGAAGTTGAGATCATTAGTAATTTGAAGCATAGAAATCTTGTGCCACTTAGAGGGTGTTGTGTGACTGGTGATGATAGGGATGATAATGAGATGGGGGATGATAGGTATCTTGTTTATGATTACATGCCTAATGGGAATCTCGATGACCATTTGTTTCCTTCTTCCCATAATCAGAGTGGAATTAGGAAGCTGCCATTAACATGGCCTCAAAGGAAAAGCATTATTTTGGATGTGGCGAAAGGGTTAGCTTATCTTCACTATGGAGTGAAGCCTGCTATATATCATAGAGACATAAAGGCCACAAATATTCTTCTAGATGCAGATATGAGGGCTAGAGTTGCAGATTTGGGTTAGCAAAACAAAGTAGAGAAGGGCAGTCTCACCTCACTACGCGAGTGGCAGGAACACATGGATACTTGGCCCCAGAATACGCGCTTTATGGGCAGTTGACTGAGAAGAGTGATGTTTATAGCTTTGGGGTGGTTGTGCTGGAGATTATGTGTGGGAGAAAAGCTCTAGATTTGTCTTTGTCAGGATCTCCTCGAGCATTTTTAATCACGGACTGGGCTTGGTCACTGGTGAAAGAGGGAAGGATAGACGAGGTTTTTGATGCTTCTTTGTTGAGAGCTGGGGATTCAGAGAATGCAAATCCAAAGGGGATAATGGAGAGATTTGTGCTTGTTGGGATTTTGTGTGCTCATGTAATGGTGGCTTTAAGGCCTACAATTATGGATGCATTAAAAATGTTGGAAGGAGATATTGAGGTTCCAGCAATTCCGGATAGACCAATGCCTCTTGCTCATCCTTCATTTTATGGGGATGGTAATACTTTTAGCATATCCCCAGCATTGAGTGGGCTAAAACTACATGCTGGAGACATGCTCAGGTAATCAAGGTTACAATGTATATATATATATACTTTCTTCGTAGCTTAAATGGTTAATAAAGGAGCATGCTCATATAGCTCGATCTCTAGTTTGAGTTGGTCCTCGGAGTTTTTGGCAATGCTGATGAATTAATGTCAGAATTTGGATATTTAGGGACATAATGAATCTAATTAAATCAGTTATACTACTGAGACTACATGGATTTTGCTCAGTGAGGAATCAAAGAACAGAGTAGGAGTTTGAAACTATATATACTACTGGCTCGATCATGTTGAAGATTTCTAATCTCGTATTCTTTTTATTTTCTTTTTTTAACTTTGAGGTTTTGGACATGGTATGGAACAAAAATATGTACAAGATATCCGACTGTATTTTAGATACAGACTGTAATACTTCACTTTTGGCAATGTTAACTCCAGATAGACATTACAATATAGTTTGGTTAACTATTGGATCAACTCAGTTATTACTATTTTATTACTAGAATAAAATACTTTTTAAAAGAAATTAATTATTTTATTTATTTAAGTTACACAAGGTTTAGAATCATATTTTTTCCAAAAATATATGTACAAACCCTTACCTAGGTTAACATCCAAAAAAAATTTTATTGATTATTATTATACATCCCACCACAAAAAAAAATTAATCCCCACCTTTCGGTGATTATTGTATGTATTAAAAAAATAAAATATTTAATGATTATGTATACATGATATATTTAATAATAATTTATTTAATTGAATCATAATAAAGGTAAGTTTGAAATTTAAAATATGGGTCGACCTATATTTGAACCATAACTATATGGTTCCAACCCACACAACCCATATTAAAAATAGTTAATATGGTTTTGGTTCTTAAATGGAACCATAACCATATTTTATAAATTAAAACCAACTCATAACCATATTTTGTCAGGTCTAACTCCAGGTATAGCTTTCATACTAGCTCTTTGCTGCAAATTTAGAACGGCAAAATTAATGAATTACTCACTGTGACACGTTTTACTGATTATACCATTAAATTTTTAATTTTTTAAATTACCCCAGTAAATTAATTATTATTTTAAAATTGGGTCATTCTGTTAAAAAAAAATAAATGGACGTTAATTTTTATCAACAAAACTAATGAATTCCCACTGTAGTTGGCACGTTTTACTGATTACATCATTGAACTTTTAATTTTTCAAATTACCTCATTAAACTAATTAATATTTTGAAATTGGGTCATTCTGTTATCTCTGTCTCACGAGTGTTAAATCATTTCAGTTTTTATCAAACGTGGATGTGAAAAATAAAAAAATAAATAAATAAATTTGATTTATTCTCTCTCTTCTTTCCTCTCATCTCTCTTCTCCCCCTTCTTCTAGATCAAATAAATCTGATATTTTCTCTCTCTAAAATTTATGAAAATTCCTAGATCCGAATACCCAAAATAATGAATTGAGCTTCAAAGTTTAGCATTAGATATAACAATTTCTCTTTCAACAAAACAGATGAAGTAAATTGTTTTCTAACCCTCTCACCTCCGACTCTGAGTAGCCTTAAATTGATTTTGTTGGGTTTGTATTTATGATTTAATATGAACCCGAGTTTTTACGGATGAATGCAGAGATAATTCAGAGGCATATGCAAAATGTGGTTGTTGTCAATTACCGCGTTTTCATTTCTGCTACTGATGCATGGCTTTTCATTCGCAAAGAAATTTCTTATATTGATAAACATCTGAGATTAGAATACCCAAAATATTTTAAATTTTTTGCTTTCACTTTCAAGTTTTTTATTATTTTTTTGACATAAGTAATATTTTTTATTTTTGAATTTCTTTTCCAGAGCCACGTAGATAAAATATTAATGTCTACTTATTTTTTTAACAGAATGACATAAATTTAAAATAATAATTAGTTTATTAGGGTAATTTAAAAAATTAAAAGATCAATAAAATGTGTCAACTTAATTCATTAGTTGTTGATAAAAAATTAATGCCCGTTTAATTTTTTTAACGGAATAACTTGATTTCAAAATAATAATTAATTTACTTGAATAATTTAAAAAATAAAAAATCCAATGATATAATCAGACGTGCCAACAACAATGAAAAATTTATTAGTTTTGCCAATATAGAACATTTTCAGACATTCTACTCGATCCAGATACATAACTGATGAATCCCAGTAAGTATTGGGGACTTCCAACCAAAATTTCTAGGAAAGACAAATGCGAAGGAACCACAATGGAAAACACGTAAAGAAAAACAAACTACTAAAATAACCAATCTATTAGAAGTTGAAATCAGTACAGAAGAGTAGCATTTTATTGACATCTTCAACAAACAATCCCCAAACCAGTCCTAAAAAGTAAAACCAATAGTAGAAGAGGAGGTTTATTTATTTCCTTCATTTTCATATTTCCTTCCTCCTCTATTCGTGGTCGAATTCTACACAATAATATCGACATCTGCATCTAGACTTATACAACATTATCGTCTGCTGTTTTAATTACAAGAGAACCGAGATAAATAAATGAATTCTCTTCACATATTCTCTAGAATCTGTACATACCATGGCCCATGAACACTACCTGACACGGTAGCTGCTACCACCAATACTTTTGCGGCTTCTACTACCCTATCAGTTAGAACGGCTGCACCTATCTGCCGGAGTGAAATTTCTGTCAATAATCTTCCATGTTCCTCGACGCCCCCGAGCAGCACTCCTCTTGTAGCCAAATATACAGCACGAGACACTCGAACAAACACAACATCCCCGGCTTGTAAGCTCTTTGTTAACATTCGGGCCATTACACTCTTCCTAGACTGAATTTTCGCATCATCGGTAGATTTGACACGATCTTCCACCAACTTGCTGAGAATTTCAATGATTTCTTCTACACCCGCATCCTCGACAGTATCCACGAGAACAGATACTTCGTTGCCACAACGTGATACCATATTATCCATGTCCTCAGCGTTCCCTATTATTTGCTCACTGAGAAGAGTCTGCCGCAGTATTAGCATGCTGCAAAAATTACATCAGTAAGATAAGCGAAAACCAAAACAAACACGAAAAACTCAAAACTTCCATAGTAAGGGGCATTATAATAGAATAAAACCACAATTACTTTTTTAAAAATCCATTATTCATGTGCAAGTAAACTAAGGACCTACCTGGTTGCAGTAACAATGATCTTCTGAAGTTGGGCTTGTACAGCCCTTAACCTAGAGTGGTTAAGCTTCAAAGTTTCAGGTAATGCCTCCTCTGTCAGACCGGATACCTCGCTTACCAGCTTTAACAAACCAAGCCTCACAAGCAAATCAACCTTCTCTCCCTTACACTCAGGATGTCGATTATCTGCTCCTACAATAGAAAATGAAAAACAATAAATAAAAATAACCATATTAAGAAAAAAGTAATGAGTAATTCTAACGGAACTTGATGCTTCTACTTAAGTTTGACATTCACCTGGAACATTTTGGGTAGCATTTAAAGGAAATGATGTCACTTGGCTTCCCGTCATTCTGGCAGAGAAGCTTCTGCCAGTTCTTAAAGTGGTGGAAGGAATGAGAGCTTGAGGCAAACCCTCATGCCTACTTCTCACCTCTGAGAGGGCATTTGTGTGATCACCCCATTCCTGATCTCTGTTGGCCCATACAGATGAAACCCAACAATTTGTCAAAGGTAGAGCAATCAATGCATCAGAAGGAGGGCCATAACGTTTAACAAACATGTTTCCCAGGTAACCCAGACCAGCAGGACCCTTCAATAATGGTTCCATAATTCCTATACGCGCTTTGCTAATTTCTTGCTTAAGAGCCTGCCAAAAGTTGTGTTAGAGCCTCGAGAAGTTGATTGGCACATAAATAGTGCTGTGTTAATAGCTTTGAGGTTGGCATGCATCATCATTTACCATATAATATGATATCAGACATACATAAATAAGCCTATATTGCAATTCCTAGTCTCATTTCATATTAGATTTTCTACACACAGATTCTCCTAAATATTAGTGTAACAAGTTTACAAAAGTGGTTGTCCTACTTTTATTTATCTTTTAATTCTCCCCACCAAAGGGGGAGGCCGCCTCTGGTAGAGAATGCCCCATCATACATTATAACATTTACCTGTTTACAGTATGAAATGACAGAGATCTAATGAAAGAACAAAAACCAGTAAGATACCTGTATTTGTTCTAGGACAAAGTGCAAGCCCTTGACCAATGCCATGACATGGGAATAGTTTGATCCATCTCCTACATGACATAACTCAGCTAGTTCTTTCAATAAATTCTGGTGAGCTTCTTTCAGTTCATCTTCATGAGCAGCCGCAGAGAGCTTTTGCAAGGTGACCAAAGCAGACTCTAGGATCTTCCCAAGATAATCCATGTCTAGCATACCAGAATTCAGCACCTGAGGAAAAGAAGAGAAAACAGGATTTGAATTTGCTCTAAAAGCTAGAAATATACTCTTCGAAGTAAATATCATCACACAGCAGTATCATCACATAAGCATGGTACCTGAGAGAGAATGTCTAGATCAATAGCTTCACTTATGTCTTGCTTCCAACTCTGAGGGGCCATGTCACAGAGTTCATCCCTCACCTCCCTCATAAGTTCAACAACTTGCTCATAGTTAGGTTCATCCTGTTTCAAGGACTCTGTGATACCATCCCAAAAAGCCTTCTCCATTGCCACTCGCAACTTTGCCTGCAGAAAGCAAATCAATATGAAAAGGTTGTAACATACCTCAGAATAGAATTATCTTATAGGCTCATTTAAAAGGCGAAAAAGAGAGCACAAAACCAGCTGACCTTCTCTTTCCTTTGCAGAATAATAAAATTAGTACTATATTTACTGCATTTCAGATTTTATCATGCAAAGATAATGCACTAACCTTAATACCATTCTGGCCCTTTTCAGTAGGGTTGGAACTGGCATATATGAGATGCTGCTGATGAACCATTTCATTCACAATTAACTCATTCTCCACATCCAACTTCTCACTGGAAGCAGAGGAAGCATCTTCTTTGCGTGAGATGGGATCATCATCATTAAATAAGGACCGAACTACACGGTTTGGTCTCTCATTCTCCATCACAAAATCTTTTCCTATTGAGCCAACACTAGAAGGGCGAGCTGAAGAACTTGGACTTGGCGTGCTTGGAGATAAAATATGTGTAATTGGTGGCGACCCTACAGGGCTTCCATTCTCCCTTGCTTCGAAGTACTTCATTCGTGTGTCAGAAAGAGCATTTTCCATACGCTGTATTCCTGCACCTCCACTCAGGTGTAGCACTTTCTCCCTCAAAAGTTTCTGATCATCTGCAACCTGCATCAATAGGATTTTCAAATATTGACTAGGTATATCTGAGAGAGGAAAAAGATTACTACAACAGAGTTGTTTATAACAAAAGAAAGAAGAAATACTATTAAACCCGCATATATCTTATGAAAGAAGAAAGATTACTACAACAAGGTTGAGACTACTAGAACATGGCTGAATGTATCTGAGAAGAGCAGAAAGATTACTACAAGGTTAAATTTTTAAGTAAAAACATTGCGCTCTTTCATAACCCAAACTAATCCATATATCAAATTTATAAATTGCTCTTTGATAATTTTATGTGCCAAGAGTTTAAAAGAATAAAAACACAATATGTAAAATATTCATGGACACCATTGCAAGGTGATTCACTCTGTGATCTATTTTCCACACTCCTAGTGCCCATTATAGTGATGCCCGTCCAAAATTATAAGATAAAATGGTCAATTTCATAGAAAAGAAAAAAGGCCTATAGTAAAACCTGTTTCTGGATAGCCTTCAAATCATGAGTAAGAGCTTCACTATCTCCTTCTGGAGTTAGCTTGCATTTTTGTATCATGGAGAGCTCAAGTTGGCAAGCAGCTCTCACCAAATCCTCCTCCAACGACTCAGCATCCTTAACCTTCCAAACCACAAAGCTATTCAAGTAGGATGACCATGCTGCATCAAAAGCTGCAAGCTGGGACCTGAAGGTCCAACGTCTTGTCAATGCAGGGTCAGACTCCTCATCAGAACTGTGTACAGGCCCATCTAATATTATCTTAATCAGTAACTCAAACTCTTCAACAAACTTCTCAGCAGACTTGGCCAGAGCAGATTCACGCTCACCTTGGCCACTGAAAACTGCATCCGGATGACCCAGTATCATGTAAGCACAGAGGACAACTCTCACTTGGTATCTTGATAATTCAATCGAACTTTTGACTGATTCTCTGACAGACCCTTGTTTCTTAGCATCTTTGCTCCGGCCAGATTTCCTAGGGGTAGGCCTTCTATTGGGAGAAGCAACTCTCTTGAGAAGATGACTAAGGTCATCCAAACTAGTAGAATTAACAGCCCGTGACACTTTGAAGCGGCTCTCAAGTCTATCAAGTACAGCTTTTGCAGTCTGAAGGGTAGAGGCTGATTCAATCAGCAGGGCAAGCTGCTCAAACGGCATCGTCTTAACACTGGACTCATTAATGTTTAGAGCATCATAAGCTTTAGTCAAGTCTAAGGTAGTTCGCCTCATCTTAAGGAACTTCTTCCAACACCTACAAATTACGATAATTTTAAAGCAAATAGCTACAATTAACATTAAACACGATGGCAAGCTACGTTACAGAAATACCTTATTATATTATACAGGTTTAGAAAGAAAAGGGTATAAACAAGTTCAACTGAATCTCAAAACAAGAAATGCAAAAAGATAAAAAAATGGATTACTTACCTTGCTAATTTTCTGGAAAGGTGGTCAGCCTGCTTCTGCCTCTCAGTCCAACTGGCAGGAATGGAATTCTGCAGCCTTGCTCTCTGCATCAAATACTCTGCTCTGTGTCTCTTGGCCTATTTATTATTTAGATTCCACAAGTAAGAAAGATAGAAGTCCCAAGAAAGACGAGAATGATTATGACATTTCCTGCAGAAAGTTTAAAACTTGAAATTACCCGTTGAAGTCTGTCTTCCAGCTTGTCTCTCAATGTTCTCCTTTCTATCTCTCGCTGTTGAGAAACAGACTTGGCAATCTTTCTCACTTGCAGCACCCTCGCATGTGCCCTATTCTTGTCGGCTTCAAGCAATACCAGTCGTTTCCGCTCAGCAGCCGCACGCTTCTGGCAAATAGCAGCATGCACACGCTGCTTATACTTGCTCTCTCGAGCAATCCTTCTTAATATTGATTGAGATGTCCTCTCCTTTAGTGTTGCTCTCCGTTGACAATAGCTCTTAAGAATAAGCATTCTATTAGCCTCAGCCTTCTGAACCCTCGACTCCATCTTTGTACCTAGCTCTGCACGCTCCTTCTTATAACGCATTTCTACCCCAAGTTTAGCTGCTTGCCGCAATTCATCCAACTTAGCTAGGCGCATCTTAGCCTTTTCCAAAATGCTCTGCCTGATAGACATCAAAGGATTAATTGTCACACCAAGATACAGATTATAAGTAAAAAAATGAGAGATTCCTCTGAGATTCATTGAAAATTGCTTTTACAGGAAAACAAATCCTCCCTCGTTAATATTTTCAACTTCTGGATCAGGGATACAAGTCGGGAAGTTTTATGATAAAAAAAATTGTATAGCAAACTAAAGAAAACAGAAGTCACCAAATGAGCATGACTCAACCAAAGAGACAGCTACTTTCTGTTTTTTCAAAGTAGTGAAGACAAATATCGTCTAATAGAAGACAGAAAGTTATAAACAAAATTATGAGGTACTTCCAGGATGGGAGAGAAGCATGACCATTATCAGAATAACTATTACAAATTCTAAACAAAAAAGAAGTATTTCACTTGTGCTTAGGGGGTGAAAAGAAGAATATATAAGAAGTGCAAAGGATACATTATAGTCCCCAATAAATGAGTAAGAAAGAGAAATTCTTTTCATTTTTTGTGTTGAGAATAAATTGAAATAAGCAGGAATACTCTCAAGGAAAGATCGAGAACTGGTTTTTTAGTGCTTTAAAAATTCTTAGAAACAGTTAAAAAGAGGTATTGACAAAGGTGACGAGAATATACTTAAGCTTCAAACCTTGTGCCATTTCACAATTCTTAAAGGTGAACCCCCCTCCAAAAAAAAATATTAAACACATTAAACAAACGCGTTATTCAAAAACTAAATACCTCTTCTGTTCAGCAGCTTGCAGCTTTGCCTCAAGGCGCTGACCAAGATCTTCATCATGGGATGAAAATTGTGACGGGCTGCTCCTTGGCTTCAGCCGGGCCTTACTTGACAAATTGTCATAGAATTTCTGTAACCAAGGAAGCAATGTTAATGCCACATCTGTGTTAAGTAAACCATTATTATTAAGCAAAAACTTTTAACTCATTCAATATAGAAAGAATGACAGTGTTTGAACTAGACTGCCAAAAATATTACCACTATTCAAACAAAAGAAAGATAAAGAGATGTGAATGGCTTCTCCAAAGTTCAGGAATTTATCTTTTCCTTCTTTTGCTTCGACCAGCATATCCAAATTAATTATATGCTTATCTATGGAGTCATTTTCAGTCTAACCCAAGTAGTTTAGGATAAAATGCATAGCCTGGGATAAAAAGTGTTGTTGAGTGGAATTGGTATATTTGAACATATTAAATTTAATCTAGAATACAAATATTGGCTATATTAAAAATTCATAGTTGCACCTCTTAGTCCAAGTGATAAACATAAATAATTACATTAATTTAACATCAGTAATTTGCATTTTAACTCATTCCCTCTAAGAAACAGAAAATAATGTCTAACAAAAAATCCAAAAATAAGGACTTAAAATTCTATAAACAGAAATGAAAAAGGGAAATATAAATTTTGAGAAGAGAATCCAAGAACTTCAAATACAAATCAATAGTCTGTTGAGAAAAAGATAGAGTGACTGAGAAAGGATATAAATAAGACACAAACATAAGCAGCCCCAACCCCACCAAACACGAGAAACTACCAACTTCACAACTAAGGCACACATAACATAACACACATATATACATATATGTTACTCCTAAAAAATAACACTATAGATATAATATGAAAAATATAAGTAAAAAAAGCTTTTTCCTCTCCTTTCCTTTCAAATTCGGCAACTTATTTAGGACAAGAACATAGAAAAAATATCCCAACTGAACAAAACACAACAAAATCGCTTCGTTTGGTTCATCGCTTCGTTTAATTGTTTTATTGTTTTATTTATTTTCCCTTTTCACTACACAAACAAACAAAAAGAAGTAGAGAATTCAAAAATCAACCTGTCTACGAAGGTCGGCGTCTCGAAGCTTCGCCTCAATTTCTTCAACACTAGATGGCGAATACGCCTTGGTCTCCGAAAGCCTTCGCCGAAGTCTCGGCGGAATCATCGGCGGCGAGCACAACCCCGCTCCGTCATCAGTCACCGGAAAATCCATCGCAATTCCAGTCACCCTACCACCCCTATCCGGCGACTCCACTCTGACTTCCATCAATTAATCAAACTAACGGAAATTCCTCCGACCAAAATCACTAAAATCACACTAATTACAATCAAAATCAATAACCTCAATTCCTTCAATTCTATAAACAATAATATCAAAATATATACAGGCAAAAATCAATAACTGACTGTATGATTATTATTTTTTATATTTGATCGGGAAAACAAGAAGAAAGATTGAATTTTTGCTGTGGGAGTATATATGAGTGTGAGAGAGAGAAAAAGAGCTGTTTCAGAGTAATTTGGCTTATATGCTTTTCCCTTTGTGTGTGTTATTTATTTATTTATATATATATTTATATATTTAAAAAGAAAGAGGCGTGTTTGGAATGTGAGTGTGCGTGCGTAATGCGTGAATATGTACAATTACTTATCCATAAAGTCTGCCACGTCATTTCCATTCCCTAACGGGTCTCTATTTCTCTCTCCTCTTCCTATTTAGTAATAATTAATTTAAATTCGATTTGCAAGCCTTACTTGACCGTTATACCCTCCTTCCTCCGCTGACGGTTATGCCCCTCAATTAGTTTGGGTTTTAACTTTTAAAAATTTAGAAACCACTATTTCCACATATATTTTTAATATTTTAATATATATTTTTGATATTTTAACAAAATTTTCTTTCACATGAATGTGAGACTCAATTTATATTAAGATTGTGTGAAAATATTAAAATACATATAAAAATATAAATTTCCAAAATTTATTATTTATCTATGAGAAAAGTAAAAAAATTGTTGTCATGTAAGATCAACGATAATAATATAAAGGTTGAGGTTTCTCTTTGGTAAGGGTGTAAACGAGTCGAACCGAAGCGAATAGAGAGCTGTTTGAATTCGAATTGTGTTTGAAAAATTCTGCTCAGATTCGACTCGACTCGACTCGAATTCGATCCGACTCGAATCGAATTATAATTAAACTACTCGCGAATTTTAAATTCAAGCTCGAATTTAAGTCTCCACAACATAATAACTAGCTTCATAATAAATATATTTATAAATTGAATTTGTTATTTTACTTAGAAATAAGAAAATATATTTACTATTACACTTTACAAATATTAAATCACAAATAAAATAATAATAATAATAATAATTAATTATCCTAATTTGCTTTAAATTTATATATATTATAAGAGAATGTATCGAGCATCTAATCGAATCTGAATCAATCGAGTATGTATCAAATCACAATCAAGAATTCGAGTAGTTTGAATCTTAAACGAGTCGAGTATAACTTTACTCAGATTCTACTCATATTTTTATTCAAATTATTTTTAATGCTCATATTTGAATCATATTATTAACGAATCCAAGTCTCGCTTGTATTTTTTTCGAGTCGAACCCGAATCGATCCCGAACTGTTTGACTCGTTTATAGCCTTACTCTTTCGACTCTACTTTGTAACGGGAATAGTTAGCATGAAGTTAATTTTGGTCAATTGACTAATATAGTGTCAACACGCAGGTAGAGAGGTGATCTCTTCCTATACGTATCAGCACTGTATTGGTCAATTGATCAACTTACCATATATGTGGGTATATTTTTATTTTGACATGACTTCCATCACTTGGAAAAAAATTTAAGCTATCAAAATAAAATTTCACTTTTTTGAATGTTTTATTATGTGTCTTAGTAATTTTGCAATTAACCATAAATGTCAAAATTTTAAAAGAAGATGAAAACAAAATTATTTTATTTTATGTGCAATTAAGTATAAATGTATATGTTATGTGTCTTAGTAATCACATTATTTTTTAATGTGAGAAAATTTATTAATGAGACAAAGAATGCAAATTTGATAAAACCATAGTTATAAATATTTTCAATTTGAAAGAATGAGTTCGAAAAATTATATCGAAAAATGTGAAGAATTATCAAACACATTATATGACAGTGTCTATTTAATACAAAGAGCTCTTATATGTAGAAATTTTCATCTATTAGTATTTGTACCATATTATTGAAGATCAAAATATAAATAAATAAAATAATAAAATACACATGTTTAATTTTTATGTTCGCATAAACTTTTTCGGGCACAAATGGTTCGATGGGACCAAACTCCTCATGAAAGATGGAACATTATGAATTGCGAATTAAGTCTCCACAACATTATAAATGCGCAAGGATTAGAATTCACAAGTCAGTTATATTTGAGCTTATCAATAATGGTTCTCGCTTAAAAATGATGGAAATGTTATAAAACTTTAGCAAAGTGTATAAAAATACTCTTATAATTGCTGCATAATTTAGAGAGAATAAGCAAGAGAAAAGAGAGAAATTCTTCAGAGGAAATCCTTCAGAGAAGTTTTCTATATTCTTTCTTCAGTATGCATTCCTTTTATATAGGAAATGAGAGGAGTCATGGGGGAAGAAATTGATTCATGGACGGAAAAGGAGAAGGAGAAAGGGGAGATGAGCTAATACTCACATGTGATAACCCTCAAATGAGGGAATCACTTTATGTATAACACTTCCCCTGATTTCCTCCGATAGAAGATTATGTCTCATTAAAAATCTTGTTAAGAAAACTCAGTGGGAAAAACTTAACGAAGGGAAAAAGAGTATATATCTTTTACATAAATATCTTAATTGACTGTCTCGTTAAAACCTTGTCAGGAAAAATCCATTGGGATAAAAACCGTGACTAAGGAAAAAGGGTACAGTCTTCCCCTCAAAAGGAATTCATTACTTCTTGATGAAATGTTGTCATAAGTCTTTCAGTCGACACATTCCGATCCCTTTTCGAAGTTTTGCAAACGTTGCATTTGGTAGCGACTTTGTGAATAAGTCGGCTAGATTATCACATGATTGAATTTGATGCACATCTATATCACCCTTCTTTTATAGCTCATGTGTGAAGAAGAATTTAGGTGAAATGTGCTTTGTTCTATCCCCTTGATGTATCCTCCTCTAAGTTGAGCAATGCATGTCTTCATACAGAATTGTAGGAATATATTTGATTGATGGTAATTCACATGACTTTTGAATATGCTGAATAATTGATCTCAACCAAACACATTCTCTGCTCGCTTCATGTATAGCGAGAATCTCTGAGTGATTTGAAGATGTAGCTGTCATGATTTGCTTTGTGGATTTCCAGGATATAGCCGTATCACAATATATAAATACATAACTTTGTTTGTGATCTTCCATTGTGTGGATCGATAAGTATCTGCATCGTCATATCGACTTGATCGTGACGTTGAATCTCTATGATAAAATAACCCAAGATCTATACTTCCACGGAGGTATCTCAAAATGTGTTTAGCCCCATCCCAATGTCTCTTAGTCGGAGAAGAACTGTATCTTACTAACAAGTTGACAGCAAAAGTAATATCAGGTCGTGTACAATTTGCAAGATACATAAGAGCACCTATTGCACTTAGGTATGAAACTTCAGGTCCAAGAACTTCTTCCATTGCACTTAGGTATGGAACTTTAGGTCCAAGAACTTCTTCCCCACTTTCTAGAAGCCGAAATGGATCTTTATCAACTTCTAAAGATCAAACAACCATCGGGGTAGTCAAAGGATGAGCTTTATCCATATGAAAATGACTGAAAATCTTTTCAGCATATGTGGATTGATGAATAAAAATTTCAGATGCTAAATGCTCCACTTGTATTCCCAAACAGAATTTTGTCTTTCCAAGATCTTTCATTTCAAATTCATCTTTTAAATAAGTAGCAGTTCTTGTGAGTTCTTCAGGAGTACCTACAAAATTCAAATCATCCAAATATACAGCAATGATGGAAAATTCACTTTGTGATTTCTTAATAAAAACATATAGACATACATAATCATTTATATGTCCATATTTTATTAAATAATCACTAAGTCGATTATACCACATACGACCAGACTATTTCAACCCATACAATGAGTGTAGTAACTTGATTGAATATATATGACTAGGCCTTTGTGATTCAGCCATTTTTAATCCTTCAGGGATTCTCATGTAAATCTCACTGTCAAGTGAGCCATATAGGTATGCTGTTACAACATCCATCAGACGTGTTTCCAAACCTTCCATGGTTGCCATACTTATTAGAAAATGAAAAGTGTCTCCATCCATTACGTACTGGAGAGTCTGTATCCTGATAATCAACACCAGGTTTTTGTGAAAACCCTTGAGCTACAAGTCGGGCTTTATATCTCACAATTTATTTTTCTCATTTCGCTTTCGTACAAATACCCATTTGTTTCCAACCGGGATTACACCCAGCGGTGTTTGGACTACTGGTCCAAATACTTCTCTTTTCGATTGTAGCTCAGTTTGAATAACATCTTTCTATTTTGGCCAATCTTTTCTTTTCCGACATTCTTCCTCGTTTTGTGGTTCAGGATCCGTGTCAGGTATCAAAGTAATATCTGATGCTATAGAGAAAGAAAATATATCGTCAATCATGACTTTACTTCGATCCCATATTTTCTCATCATGTACATAATTTATTGAGATCTCTTGGTGTTCATCTCTTATCCCTTCTTTGAGATTTTGAACCTCTCCTGAAATTTATTCCCACTCTTGGAATATGTGCTTCTTCAGAAGCGATTTGTACCTCTTACAGGGCTATTTCCACTCTTGGAATAAGTGTTATACGAATTTGGGTATTCCTTGAGGATTCCACTTATTTGCTTTTGATTTTCGTGGTAGTGCGGTGTCTTTTGCACTGTTGGTCTTCCACGCTTCTGGTGTGGTTTAGATTCTTCTATTACCTTATTCGTCAATTCTCCAGGAATTAATTTTTCAATAGGTATTTCTATCCTTGTTGGAGTATTCACTGCAGGTGTATGTGACTTTATCACTTTTCTAGCATCATTAAATGCATCTGTCATTTGATTTGCAATATTTTGTAAATGAATAATTCTTTGAACTTCAATTTCACATTGTCCTGTACGAGGATCAAGTGGATTTAAATCTGATGCATTCCATGATATTTCAGAGGGTTTTTTATTTAAAACTTTCCCTCCTCCTAATGTTGGAAATACATATTCATCAAAATGATAATCTACATAACGTGCAGTAAAAACATCTCCAGTTAAAGGTTCAAGATATCTGATAATAGAAGGAGAATCAAAACCAACATAAATACATATTATTCGTTGGGCTCCCATCTTAGTTCTTTGTGGAGGTGCAATTAAAACATATACTGCATTTCCAAAAACTCAAAAGTGTGATATGTTGGGCATTTGTCCAAGAACTAACTGTAGAAGAGAAAATTTATGAAGAGCCGTTGGTCTTACTCGAATGATGGCTGTAGCATGAAGAATTGCATGACCCCAAACTGAGTTAGGTAAGTTAGCCCTTAACATTAATGGTCGTGCAATTAGTTGAAGTCCTTTTATTAAAGATTCAGCTAAACCATTTTATGTATGAATATGAGGAACAGAATGCTCAATGGAGATTCAATAGTCATACAAAAATCATTAAAAGTCATTGATGAAAATTTAGCTGCGTTATCAAGTCGAATTGACTTGATTGGTGGTTCAAAAACTAAGCCCATAACTTGATTATTTGAGCAAGAAGTTTTGAGAAGGCAAAATTTTGAGAAGAGAGAAGACAAACATGAGACCATCTAGTTGAAGCATCTATTAAAACCATGAAATATCGAAATGGGCCAGACATTAGGTGAATAGGTCCACAAATGTCTCCTTGAATTCTCTTTAAGAATTTTGGGACTTCTTTATAAACTTTTACTAGTGATGGTCGAATAATTAATTTTCCTCGAGAACACGCAGCACAAGGAAATTCACTACTAGGAAAAACCTTCTTATTTTTTGAGAGGATGACCAATAGAATTTTCAATAATACGACGCATCATAGAAGTACCTGGATGATCGAGTCTTTTATGCCAAAGCATAAAGGATTTGATATCTAGGATTTTTGGAATCATAACAGTATGAGACTCAATTGCTCTAATTTTCATAGTATTTAATCTAGAAAAAATTGAATGAAGTTTTTCTAGGATATTCTATTTTTTCAGAAATAGTAGAAGTGATGAGAAGATATTCATTAAAGATGGTCTGACACATGTAAAAACATAAATAAGAAAAGTTACACTTCAAATATAATTTTATTCATGAGAAACACATACCACATATAGAACGAAAACTAATAATATTATACATGCAGGATGTTTAATTAAAACAAGAAATTAAACGATATCCCAAAAGATACTTTCAGAAGGTTCAGTAATATCAACAATATTTTCCTCATTGTTGGTCATTGATGGATCATCAACAATATTCAATTGATGATTAACAAAGTTTGTTTACGCCTCCATTACTTTGTTCTTTTGAGACTCTGGAATAAATTAGCGGATGCCTCGGCGTCTGACAGTCTGTGACCGATGCCCCTTTTCATCCCACACCTAAAACAAACATCTAGTTTGTTCTTTATCGATCTTTGCATTTTCTTTATTTTTTTGCAGAGCCAGACACTTGCCACTTACGGTGGCTTTGAATTGTCATGATTACGGAATTTGTTGTTATAATGGCCTCGTTTATTCTTTCGTCCCCAAGGCTTCTTATTATATGATCATCTATTGTCACGTTTATTCTTACGGAATGACGTTACATTAATATCTGGTAATGGGGTAGCTTTTTGGTTGGCCGATCTTAATGGTTTTTCAACAATAATTCATTATTCTTTTCGCAACAAGGAGGATGACAATAAGTCTTTGAATTTTGTGAACTTACTCTGTTTATATTGTTGCGACAGAATCATGTTGGTGGGATAAAAAGTTGAGGCGTTTTCTCTAACATTTGGGATTGAACTGGATCTCCATACAAAGCCAAATTAGATGTTACTCTATAAACATTGGAACTATATTAAGTAATTGATTTGTAATCTTGTAGCCTTAAATTAAGCCACTCAAATTTGGCATTAGGGAGAACAACCAATTTTGGTGATCAAATCTTTCCTTCAATTGTGTCCGTAAAGACAAAGGATCTTTATTTATTAAATACTCAATCTTTAATCCTTCATCAATATAGTGACAAAGAAAAATTATGGCTTTTGCATTTTGTCTTAGAAGTTCTTTGTATTTTACGATTGATGGTCTTTTCTAACTCATTTGCACTAAGGTGCGATTACGCATCAAGTGCCCAAGCCGAATAGTTGTCTCAGAGATTTTCAAAATAGAAAAATCTATTTTTGCCAAGTTTGCTATCTATTTTGGGTTAAAACATAATTTTATTATTTATTAAAATAATAAATAATTGCATGTATAAAATAGGAAAAATAAACTATACCACAACCTCAGTGGTGATAAAATGTGAATATAAATATTCTAATATTTACGTTATTAGCATATTATTTTAGTAAAAAGAATATACAATTGTTAATAATATATATACAATTACAAATATATATATATATATTGTGACGCCCAAAAAGGTAGGTATACATCACCCATCTTGGGTCACCACTTACGTAGTGCTGAATTTAAATACAACTTAATACATAAAGCGTGAGTTTAAATACAAATATAAATCTACTAGATATTATCAAACTCAAAAAGGAGTCCTCATTACAATTATTATCACACTATTTCACGAGAATATTGAGGACTACTAATCTTTATCTTCGAGGACCATCACTCGTTTCCCAGACTCGTCGTCATTTATATTCTCATTTCACGAGAGAAACGGTGAATGAAAGGTGAGCTCAACTAGCCCGATAAGAAATATTATGACTAAGATAATGCGAATAAATTATCAATAGTCTTCAACAATGTTAAAGCGATAAAATACAATAGAAACAACCGGTTTAAGCTGCGGTGGAATAAGCAATCCATTAAAAGATTGAGTAGAAAATAAAGTCTACTATCTTTTAGGTTTTTAAAGGTTTTTCATCCTTTGTTATAAATGAGACTCGACTTTAATAAATATTCCACATCATCGAATCACCCCGCACTACTGCCGAGGATATTCTTTAGTATCACGACCACAATTATTCATACCACTACGGGCGAGAATATTTGTGTATTCATTAATGGTCATGATCATGCCAACAATTGTCCACCGATGCACTCTGACCCTTTGAGGATTTTTATCACATCATTTGTAACATTACGGTCATGATTACATCGAATAGTCTCGGTCGTAATCATACCAAGTCCATCATGCACTCTGAATACGAGATGACTTTCAACATAATATAAACATGAGGATGATGACAATGATATAAGAATTCAATAAAACAAGTTCAAGAATTATTTTATCCGAGGAATTATTAACGTCAAATTATCAACGTAATCTTTGTTTTGTAGAGTAAAATTCAAGAATGATCGGAAGAATATTTCCATGAAAAGATCTTTGGATGAAACACAAATATCGAGGATATTCCACTAATTTCATGGAGTATCAAGTCAAATTTTAACCAATTTGGGTATAATAAAGAATAGAATAACAAAAGAAATCACTTATAAATGCGATAGGCGCGCATGCGAGTTATTCAACAGAATAATAAATAACGGAACCCGGTCCGGCGTAAAATGCATGTGAGACAGGATGTTCCAGCAGAATAATAAAGAATGGAACCCGGTCGGCGTAAAACACACGAGAGGATGTTCAAGCGAATAATAATAAAAAAGCGGAACCCGGTGGGTGTAAAAACTGTGAGCAGGATGTTCCAACAAAATAATAATAAAAAGCGGAACCGGTCAGGTGTAAAACACATGATGAGGATGTTCCAAGCAGAATAATAATAAAAAGGCGGAACCGGTCCGGTGTAAAAACACTGATGAGGATGTTCCAAGCGAGAATAATAGAAGAATGTCACCAAGTATAGGGTAAACCACGTATCTGAGGTTATTCCAATGAGAATAATAAGCGATGGAATAACAACGGTTCTCTTCATGAATAAGAAAGAATAACACCCTTACTTTTGGTAGGAGATTGAATACTGCAGCAGTGTAGTAACAAAATACTCTTCTTCTTTCTCTCTTATTCTCTCTATACTTTCTCTCTCTATAGCTTGAATGAATTCGTGAAAAATAATGAAGCCCTAGGCCTCTATTTATAGAAGATTTCTAGCTTAGCACCTTCTACAAGTGTGAAAAAGGCAAGTGGCAGCGACTAATGATGTGAAAAGAAAAGTGGTTTGGCCTTTGTAATGTGAAGCGACGGGTGGTTCGGCCTTTGTAATGTGAAGCGACAAGTGGTTCGGACGTCGGTAAAGGTAATTACTATTAACAAAGGTAAGTACTATTGGCGAAGGTAAATACTATTCACAAGGGTAATTCTTATTGTGAAGGTAATTACTTATTGATGAAGGTAAATACTATTCACAAGGGTAATTACTATTGTGAAGGTAATTACTTATTGTGAAGAGACTCTTAGATGATGATATATGAGCCCCCATAAAATAATCAAACTTACCACAAATCATTTTATTTTTCATCAACACATATTTAATCTTTCAACAATTATTAATCATTTATAACTTGTCATCTCAATTATTGATTTAATCTTATAACATATTATCTGAGGATGATCTTGTGACAATAATTGAATCAATAATATAAGAGATATGATGTAGCAATTCATGTGATAATTGAGCATGGTGAGTGACTTCTCACGTAAGCATCGATAATCAATCTAGTGTCTTCTTATGCGACCAGCGTATTCTTGTACTTTTTACTTAGGGTAGTTCAACAGTTTTTAACGGTAACACCTCGTAGTTATTTTTATAAAATATTTTGTCATTTTTTTCTCGATCAAAGCAATAATTACATTGTGGGGTCCACCCGATGATTAGTAGTTATGCGAATATTCCTAACAAAAGAATATTCTCAGACCAAACGAATATTTTATAACAACTTGCATACTTTGCAAAATTTATAAATATTACCCACAACTATAACATTATATCAAATTTATTCCATAATATTCAAAAATAATATTTATAGAAAAAATTCATCTTTATTTATAAAATTTGGGGTCTTACAACCTCCCTTCTTATGAAATTTAGCCCTCGAAATTAAGTGCGATACTGGTATGTCGAAGAGGTAAAGATACCTTGATTTCATTTGATTCTAACTCCCAAGTCATTTCCTCAACATCGTGGTTCCTCCACAAAACTTTGACTTGAGGTATAACCTTGGAGGCGTAGAATATGTTCCTTCTTATCAAAATTTGAGCAGGGAACCTCTTCATACGTCAAATCTTCCGCTATTTCGTGGGTTCTAACTCAATAATATGGTTCGGGTCTTTCACATATTTACGTAACATAGATATGTGAAAAGCGTTATGAACACGAGACATATTTGGCGGAAAAGCAGTCTATAGAGCCACAGTTCCTACTCGATCGAGGATTAAAAATGGGCCAGATGAATCGAGGATTAAGTTTTTCTCTCTTTCCAAATCTTGTAACTCCTTTCCATGGAGCAACTCTTAACAACACATGATCTCTATATCGAATTCCACGTCCTTTCGATGAAGATCGGCATAACTCTTTTATCGATTTTGTGAGGTTTTTATCGTTGTCGGATCGTTTGAATCTTTTCCATAGTCATACGTACCAACTCGGTCCCAACAACGTTGCTTCACCCACCTCATCCCAAATCTTTGGAGAGCGACACTTTCTTCCATACAACGCTTGAATGGAGCCATGCCGATACTAACGATAAGCTGTTGTTATAGGAAAACTCCACCGATGGTAAGAACTTGTCCCAACTTCCTTGAAATCAAGGACACAAAGTCTTAATAGATCTTCAAGAGTTTGAATAGTTGTAACAACCCCAAAATAGGTCCATTCCATCCAACCCATTACGAGTCGCCAAATATATGTGCGGAAAATAACTTCTGACTTTATTACAACAAGTGTCGTGCATAATACAACAACACATATCTTTGTGAGTTTGGATACAAATATATACCAACTGTGTACGTCACAATGACACCTTACATAAAGGTATAGTCAAAAGCTGTTTTAGAAATTAGAATCTTTGGGAAGTGCTCAAGAAAAACCTTCGTACATGGGAGGCCGTGCTTTTTAGGTTATGGTAGATATCATATAGCCACAGAATTATCCTTGGTTGACCCAATAGACCCCAAAGAAAAACGAGAAGATTACTATCATATTCTTCCCGATGGTGAGTCTTTTCTTGACATATCATTATCTCCCTTTGTCTCTAATTGGGTATTATACTCCAAACAAACACCAAGATTATATAGGTAGTGCTTGTAAATATACTCGGCAAGTGGATGAAGCACAACCGTGTCTTATGATAACACGAGGTTGTATGTCATTATACATCTTGTATGATAGTGGCAAAACACCCTTCAAAGTTAAATTCACCTCACCCTCAACATCTATAGACCTCCACTCTATTCCCTCATTATCCCCAGCTCGACCCGGCTACACTTTTATTACACGAAAGGAATTGTGAAACAAAAGGGTGAAACCACAACTAGCTCGATAAAGAATATTATGACTAAAGATAAATAAATTATCAATAGTCTTCATCGAATAAATCGAGATTTAGAACATATGGTAGATGATAAAACTTTTCAACCATAGTTGCGGTGGAATGAAGCGATCCATTAGAAGAGTCGAATAGACTATAAAGTCTATTGTCTTCTCCCGTGTTAAAATCCACCAACAATGTTTTATCCTGTAACATCAATCAACAATTCACATCCCACAATCACGTGTATAACTTCATAATCGTAATTGTAGTTCTAAATTTCTTTTCCTCATCCAAGACAAAGATAATTTTCATCACTTGTCTTTACGAAACATCAAAGATCATGGTTATACCAAATCACAGTTCTATTCATAATCATACTAATAAATTCATCTTTGCACCACGGCCAAAGATATTCATCAACGATTCATCTCTTTACACTACTGGGCTAAAGATATTCAACAACGGGTCATCTTTGCATTCTGAGCCAAAGATATTCATCGATAATTCATCTTTGCACTACAAAGGCTAAAGATATTCAACAACAGGTCATCTTTGCATTCTGAGCAAAAGATATTCATCAATAATTCATCTTTGCACTACTGAAATTTAAAGATATTCAACAACAGTCATCTTTGCATTACTGAGCAAAAGATATTCATCGATAATTCATCTTTGCACTACCAATTTAAAGATATTCAACAACAGGTCATCTTTGCATTACGAGCAAAAGATATTCATCAATAATTCATCTTTGCACTACAGGCTAAAGATATTCAACAACAAGTCATCTTTGCATTACGAGCCAAAGATATTCATATATCAAAGAAATACATAATCATTTAGGAAGTTATATAACAATAATTATAACCGTGTTGATCAATTCACCTTGCACTTAAGCTAAAAATATTCAATTGTAAATTCAATGGTCATGATCATACCGGTCAACAATTCAACTTTTGCACTCTCGGCCAAAGAGAACCTATGGTCACGATCGTATACCGATAATCTACCCATCTTTACACTCAAGTCAAAGAGAAATATCATCATTAGGGTTATAAGAATGTTATATAAAATAATATAATCAAAACATGGTTTTAATTTCAAGAGTAAGATTCATAAATCAGCGATAATTTGGTTAGGAGAAGAAACCAATTTGTTGTGAATAGTACCCGTATTAAATACGTAGTCCCAGTATACGATGCGTAGTAACCTCGACACGAAAAGATAAAGTTTCATAATAAAATTCATATCCATATTTATAACACCTTAATCCAAATGTTATAAATCACTTAGAAATCTCATAATCTAATATTATTAATATTATAATAATATATTTTAATCATTTCTCAAACTTATAAATAATTTAATCAATTATTTACACTTTAATAATTAATGCATTTAATCATCTAAAAATGCCAAACTCATAAGATTTCATCATCATTAACCAAAACCCTCATAAAAATCTGCATATATCTCATATATGATTCTCAAGCCAATAAATCATATTTTCCAATTTTCTTACTTCACATAACATATTTAATTCATTTACTCATAACTAGAATATTTTCATGAAAAATACCAATCGGTTCTAAAAATATTTCTTTTACGGGATTTAGTATAAAATAGTCCCATATTGAACATATATTTTTCTCGAAATTTTAAAATTCATTTACTATTTTTCATATATGGCCAAAACCATAGAATATTTAAACATTTATCATAAATTGTACTTTTATCCAAAAATTCGAAATTCACAGTACAATCGATATTATATAGATGTACTCTCAATAAAAATTTCATCAATTTTGGAGTTAACCGCAAGGAGTTATAAATAGTTACTTTTAAAATAGTCTTTTCTCATAAAATCCATAACTCTAATCTATACATCCAAAAATACCTCAAAATAATCATAGTGGTGTAAAATTCAGGAATGATCAAAACATGGATACAATCAAAGCTAGTATCCGAATAGATATTTTAGGCGAAAAGAAAAATTTTCATTTTTTGATTGAATAGTCTTAAAGTATTCGTGAATAGTGTCAGTATCACGTGAATAATTAATAAGTATCGTGAATAGTAACTCCACACCAAAAGATAGAAATTCCACAAAAAAACATCTTTACGCTTCATGAATAGTACTCGTGAATAGTAACTTCGTGAATAGTAACTTCATGAATAGTAACTCGTGAATAGTAACTCATGAATAGTAACCCCAACATGAAAAAGTTCCAAATTTGATAAAAAGTTCCAACCAATATTTGAAGATAATGATATTGAAGAAATAATATCATCCGAGAAGAAAATAACATCCCTTACCTCGAAAAGCAAGATCTTTAGTTGAAACACAGGATATAGTCTTTGAAGGAACTTGCCGTCTAACAATACTCAAAGTATACTCAAAATACTCACAAGAATACATTTCGATAATATAGAGAGAGAAAGAGAAAACTTGTTTACGGTGTGATTTTCAATTTAACTTAGCCCTCTATTTATAGGAAAATGTTAAGACGCAAGCAGACTTAACTCAGTAACTTTGATGGCTTTACCTGCTACTATTGCCACCCACCACATTTGAAATAAAATTCACCAACCACAAGTGGGGCCCACTCAATTCTAGAATTTTCCACCAAAATGCTAAATTCGGATACTTCAACAATTTATTAACCATTCACCTCTTAAAATTCATAACAAATCATACGTTCATTTTAACGGTTCAAAATTTGTGGACATATACTCAACTTATATATGTATAACATATCCAAAAATTACAACGATCCAACGGTCGGATTAAAAATTATAACTAACATGATATATCTCAAAAACTTTGGTTGAATTTTTTAATACCTTCATTCAGACAAAATACTAATAAAATACCTCAACATTAATTCCTTCATTTATAACCATATAAATAAATCCATCATTTATATTCACATCAAATAAATATTTCCTTATCATATAAATCAATAATTAATTATTCACAAATAATATTACGAGAATCCTGATAATGATGACAGGTAGGTTCAGGAAAGAGGGGCTTTCAATAAGGATCTCTCCTTCTTGGCTGCGCAATTAGGTGACCAAACCTCTCCTTAGGCAGAACTTTCTAGACATTGCCAATAATGTTATCTAATAATATTATTCAAATAATATGAATTATTGATCGATAATGAGAAATACATGCGTGTGACAATTATTGAAACAATAATAATATAAACTATCAATATGACAATTATTGAATCAATAAAATAAAATATTGAGCAGTAATTACTTTAACAATTATTGAGTAGTGCCTTCTTATGTAAGGATCAATAATTCAAAAATCTTCGTGTAAAAGCAGGTGTCTTCTGTATGCGCAAACACGCGTATTCATCGTATTTTAACCATAGGGTATTCAGCAGTGTTAATTGATACTTGATTACGCCGTTATTTATAAAAATTAATTTTGTCGTTTTCTTCATCCAAGCGGTTATTACATTATGGGGCCCTGAAAATAGTCATGGCAGGTCATTTACGAATATTCCCTGAAGCGGAAAGAATATTCCACGACCAAACGAATATTCCAGAACAATAATGAATACTTTATACCCCTTGCGTATTTTGAAAAAAATTTCATATATCACCCTTAACTTTAACTTTTATCAATTTAACCATTTCTTGAATAGAAAAATTGAATACTTTTATTTCATAAAATTCGGGGTCTTACAATAGTCCTCTCCATTGTCCGTCCGATGCGAGGATGATATCCGAAGCTAAATCGTAAGTCTGTGCTTCATAGCTTTTTGCAAACTAACCCAAAATCATGAAGTGAATCTTGGGTCTCGATCGAAACTATGGATACCGAGCATACCATCTTGATCTTACAATCTCGTTTTTATACATCTGAGTAAGGCGTTCAAGTGTATAAGTTTCTCGTATCGATAAGAAATAAGCGGACTTGGTCGATCATCGCCAACAATGACCCAAATTGCATCGATGCCTTGAGAAACCTTAGGAAGGCCGTGAATGAAATCCATGGTAATGTGCTCCCACTTCCATTCCAAATTTCAAGTGGTTCTGATGGACCTTTTGGTACTTGATGCTCGCTTTAACTTCGTTGACAAGTTAGACACCTTGATATAAGCAGCGCTATCTCTCTCTTCATATTGCTCCACCAAAATGTATGGCGAATATCATGATACATTTTGGTACTCCCGAGATGGATTGCAAATGGTGTGTTATGCGCCTCCATCATGATATTATACTTTAAATCGAGTTCGTTAGGAACACAAAGTGCGGAGTTGACTCAAGTATTCCTTCTTCATCGATTCTTGCTTCCCAGCATAGCACCTTCTTGTACTTTCTTCCTCATACGCATCGACTCCAGTGTCCGTAAAAAGCGACTTTAACTTTATCGATTAAAGTCGGTGTTACTCGTATACTCGCTTATCATCACATGCGTCTGCGGAGTCTTTAACTCTATCTCCATTCTTTGCAAGTCACACAAAATGGGCCTTTGCGTTGACAATATCGCACTTTTCGTACTTGCATATGATTTTCTACTCAATCGTCGGCTACCACGTTCGCTTTTTTTCGAGGATGGTATTGGATGGTATGATCATAATCTTTTCATGATTCAAGCCAACGTCGTTGTCGCATGTTGAGTTCCTTTTGAGTGAAGAAATATTTGAGGCTTTTATGATCCGTAAAGATCTCCACTTTCTCCCCATACAAGTAATGCCTCCAAATTTTAAGTGCAAGAAGATAACGGTACTTAACTCTAGATCATGAGTAGGATAATTCCTCTCATATTCTTTGAGTTGTCGCGAGGCATAAAGGCTATAACTTTTCCATGTTGCATAAGAACACATCCCAACCCTTTGCGAAGCATCTTTGTAGATGACAAATCCCTCGAGGCGGATGGTATTGTCCGAGCAGTCTTTGAAATAAGTCTCTCTTGAGTTCTTGAAAACTCTTCTCACATTCTTCGCTCCAACCGAACTTTGTATCTTTCCGAGTCAATTTGAGTCGATGGAGTAGCGATTCGAGAAAATCCTTCCACAAATCTCCGATAATAACCAAATTTAAAGCAAGAAAGCTACGTACTTGATCCTTCGATTTAGGTTGTTCCCGACTTTGAATAGCTTCGATCTTTCTTTGGGTCAGCAGATATTCCATGACTTGATACCACGTGCCCAAGGAATGCTACTTCTTGACGAACTCACATTTCTTGACTTGGCATAAAGCTTATATTCACGAAGCTTTTGGAGTGTCGACCTCAAGTGTTGCTTTCATGATCTTCACGGCTTTTGGAATAAATAAGGATGTCATCGATAAAGCGACCACAAAGTGATCTAAATATTCCTTGAATACTCGGTTCATCATATCCATGAAGGCGGCGGGGCATTAGTCGATCCAAAGGACATGACTAAGAATTCATAATGCCGTCATGGGAGTTCGAAAGCCGTCTTTGGAATGTCGGTGGTTCTAATCTTCAATTGGTGATATCGGAACGAAGATCTATCTTTGAAAAGAATTTGGCTCCTTGCTGTTGGTCAAACGGTCATCAATACGTGGCAATGGATACTATTTTTGATGGTGACATGATTGATTCAGATAATCAATCTACAAAGTCGCATACTCCCATCTTTCTTCTTCACGAATAGAACAGAGCACCCCGAGGAGAAGTACTAGGGGACGAATAAAGCCGATGTCTAACAATTCCTGCGGTTGGGTCTTTAACTCACGAAGTTGATAGAGCCATTCGATATGGGGCTTTGGAAATAGGTTTTGTCTGGGTTCGAGGTCGATACAAAATTTAATTTCACGCTACTGGGGTAGGCCGGGGAAGTTCTTGAGGGAATCGTCAGAAATTTATTAACAATAGAAATATCGTTCAAAAGCGGCGTATTTTTGTTTAAATCGTGACATGAGCTAAGAAAGCTTGACATCCGTTTTTCAATAAGCGAATAGCTTTATGGCTTGAGATGACCGTGATTGATTTTAATGGTTTGGTCGTTTGAATTAGCATAATAGGTTGATTAGGAATATGAAAGCTAACAACCTTAAAAAACAATCAATTTTGCATGATAAGTAGTTAACCAATCAATCCCTAGAATCACGTCAAATGCAAGTATTTTTAATGAAATAAGATCGACGGGTAATGTGAGGTACCGATTTAACCAAACAAGACTTATAAGCGATTGGATGTAATGAAGGTTTCTCCCAACGGAGTTTCCACGAGATAAGTCAAAGTCTAATTTCTCGAGTCAAATTTAATCGATGGCGCAAGTAGGAGAAATAAAAGAATGGGTAGAACCGATTATCAAATAAAGTATAGACTTCATTAGAGTTTATGATAAGCTTATCCGTGATGACCTCATTCGGATTCCTTGCTCTTTGGGAGGTCACAACAAACGCTCTCCCTTGCACTTCTGGGTTTTGAATTTTACGGGATGGCCTTTGGTGCCTCCATCCTAGCTGAATTTGTCTCTTGATGGCGACAAAATCGAGCTAAGTGACCTTCTTCCACAATTATAACATGCTTTGGGATGGCATGGCGCAGTTTGGATCGATGTGTCCCTCTCCTCGCATTTAAAGCATATGATAGGTGGTCTTTCTCCTTCCTTAACAATGGGTCTTTGGTCTTGACGTCTTTCCATCATTGTTGAATCTCCGTTTCTTGAAATGTCCATTCTTATTGTTTTTGTACGATTACCACCGAAGTGGTTACCATATCCGCCTGTTGATTTCCTCCACGCTTGTTGTCACCGCTTCGATGACTACTACTCATTTGGTATTATAATTTTGTTAATTTGCTCTCTTTTAGTTCGTTGACTCATTATCGCGTTCCACTAAGCGAGCCCTATTTACAACATCTGAATATAAACACGGTTTATGAGAAATAAGATGTTGGCGTATCTCCGACTTCAAACCTCTTAAAAACATTCGCGCCATTCTCTCTTCATTATCCACCAAGTGGAATATAAACCGTGATAACTCGCAAATTTTGCCTCGTATTGCGACACGGTCATATTGTTTTGTTCAACTTGATAAACTCCACCTCCTTCTTGTGGCGAATACTTTCGGGAAAGTATTTGTCGTTGAAACGACTCTGGAACTTCTCCCAAGATATCTTGATCTGACAAAGAAGTTGAGTCGTTTCTACCGATTCCACCGATGAATCGCCTCTCGCGCAACATAAAAGCGTGAAAAAGGAACTTTTGCTCCTCGGAGCATCCCAAGACATCAAATATCTTGGTAATCTGCTTTATCTATGATTCGCCGAAGTGGTTTGGCTCTCCCTTAAACTCCGGTGGTCCCAGCTCCTTGAATTGTTTAGCGATGACCGCCGAGAGTTTTCCGTGTTTCCACCTACGTTTTGGGCGAGAATCGCTCTACTTTCTTTGTTGCATAAATTGCATAAAGCCTCACGAACATTTGATCATTCATCATTTGGTCGGTGTTGTTGTTTTTGCATGAGGATTGTCGCCTTCGATGCACATTATCACGATTATTGATATGTGGTGAATCGGCGATTACTGCGCTCCATTGTTATTCTCAACATTCTCGGATGTCATTTTCGAGATCTTGCCACAAAACAAAAGGTTAATTGACATGTAACAAATTATCCCTATCTTCCCGACTAACCAATAAAATAGCACATAAACTTAGGAAGGTCATACTAGCGAAGGTATTCCCCGTCTCTCCCTCCTAGTACTATTCTCACATCTTAGCTGAGGATCATATCCCTAAGCTACGATACCTGTTGTGATGCCCCCAAAATTAGGTATACATCACCCATCTTGGGTCACCACTTACATGGTCATGTAATTTAAATACAACTTAATACATAAGCGTGAGTTTAAATACAAATATCGTCTACTAGATATTATACAAACTCAAAAGGAGTCCTCATTACAATTATTATCACATTATTTCACAGAATAGTGAGGACTATTAATGCTATCTTCGGGACCATCACTCGTTTCCCAGGCTCGTCCGGCTATATTCTCATTTCACGAAGAGAAAAAGTGAATGAAAGGGTGAGCTCAACTAGCCCAAAGAAGAAATATTATGACTAAGATAATGCGAATAAATTATCAATAGTCTTCAACAATGTTAAAGCGATAAAATACTGATAAACAACTAGTTTAAGCTGCGGTGAATAAGCAATCCATTAAAAGAGTCAGTAGAAAATAAAGTCTACTATCTTTTAGGTTTTAAAGGTTTTCATCTTTGTTATAAGGTGAGACTCAAACTTTAATAAATATTCCACATCATCGAATCACCCCTGCAATACGGCCGAGGATATTCTTTAGTATCACGACCACAATTATTCATACCACTACGGGCCGAGAATATTTGTGTATTCATTAATGGTCATGATCATGCCAACAAGCTGCCCACCAATTCACTACTGACCTGCGAGGATTTTTATCACATCATTTGTAACATTACGGTCATGATTACACAGAATAGTCTCTGTCATAATCATACCAAGTCCATCTATGCACTACACAGCCATGAGATGACTTTCAACATAATATAAACATGAGGATGATGACAATGATATAAGAATTGATAAAACAAGTTCAAGAATTATTTTATCCAGGAATTATTAACATCCAAATTATCAACATGAATCTTGTTTTGTAGAGTAAAATTCAAGAATGATCGGAAGAATATTTCCATGAAAAAAGATTTGGATGAAGCGCAAATATCAAGGATATTCCACTAATTTCATAGAGTATACAAGTCAAATTTTTAACCAACTAGGTATAATAAAGAATAGAATAACAAAAGAAATCACCGTGCATGCGATAGGCCCTTGCATGCAAAAGTTATTCCAACAGAATAATAAATAACGGAACCGGTCCGGCGTAAAATGCATGCAGACAGGATGTTCCAACAGAATAATAAAGAATGGAACCGGTCCGGCGAAAAACACGTGACGGGATGTTCAGCAAAGAATAATAATAAAGGCGGAACCGGTTAGGTGTAAAACACATGAGCAGGATGTTCCAACAAAATAATAATAAAAGGCGGAACCAGTAAGGTGTAAAACACATGATGCAGGATGTTCCAATGAGAATAATAATAAAAGCGGAACCCGGTAGGTGTAAAACATGACGAGGATGTTCCAGCGAGAATAATAGAAGAATGTCACCAAGTATAGGGTAAACCACGTATCAAAAGTTATTCCAGAGAATAATAAGCGATGGAATAACAACAGTTCTCTTCATGAATAAGAAAGAATAACACCCCTTACTTTTGGTAGGAGATTGAATCTTTGGGCGATTGTAGTAACAAAATACTCTTCTTCTTTCTCTCTTATTCTCTCTATACTTTTTCTCTCTATAGCTTGAATGAATTCGTGAAAATAATGAAGCCCTAGGCCTCTATTTATAGAAGATTTCTAGCTTAGCACTCTTGAGTGTGAAAAGGCAAGTGGCAGCGACTAATGATGTGAAAAGAAAAGTGGTTTGACGCCTTTTGTAATGTGAAGCAGCTGGTGGTTCGGCCTTTATAATGTGAAGCGACAAGTGGTTCGACGTCTGGTAAAAGGTAATTACTATTAACGAAGGTAAATACTATTGGCGAAGGTAAATACTATTCACTGAGGGTAATTCTTATTGACGAAGGTAATTACTATCGACGAAGGTAAATACTATTCACAAGGGTAATTACTATTGACGAAGGTAATTCTTATTGTGAAGAAGAGACTCTTAGATGATGACATATGAGCCCCCATAAAATAATCAAACTTACCACAAATCATTTTATTTTTCATCAACACATATTTAATCTTTCAACAATTATTAATCATTTATAACTTGTCGTCTCAATTATTGATTTAATACTATAACATATTATACATATGATCTTTGTGACAATAATTGAATCAATAATATAAGAGATATGATCGGCAATCTTTGTAGCAATAATTGAGCGTATAGTGAGTGACTTCTCACGTAAGCATCGATAATCAATCTGTAGTGTGCTACTATGCAACCCAGCAGTATTCATTGTACTTTTACCACCGGGTAGTTCAGCGGTTTTAACGGTAACACCTCCGTAGTTATTTTTATAAAATATTTTTGTCGTTTTCTCAATCCGGCAATAATTACATTATGGGGTCCACCAATGATTGAGTAGTTATACGAATATTCCCTAACAAAAGAATATTCCCAGGCCAAACGAATATTTTATAACAACTTGCATACTTTGCAAAATTTATAAATATTACCCACAACTATAACATTATATCAAATTTATTCCATAATATTCAAAAATAATATTTATAGAAAAAATTCATCTTTATTTATAAAAGCTGGGTCTTTATATATATACAAAGCTCATGAATAGATTTTCACCGCCATGCAGTAATCCACGTAGATAGATCATTTCCATAATTTAATAAAGAATGAATACGAAGGATCATTCACTACGCATCGATAGATCGCATGCATACGTATTATTCAACGAATAATAAATAATGGAACCAGGTCATGCGTAATACACACAGACAGGATATTCCAACAGAATAATGAATAACGGAACCAGGTCAGACAAAATTAGCACCGACAGGATGTTCCAACAGTATTATAAATAACGGAACCAAGTCAGGCGAAATTCCCACCGACAGGATGTTCCAACAGAATAATAAAGAATGGAATAACAGAATAATTTCACCATGTATAGGGTAGTCCGCGTATACAGGTTATTCCAACAATTTAATAAGAAATTAATACAAAGGATTATTCACCAGGTATACGGTATTTCACATATACAGGTTATTCCTATAATTTAATAAACGGTAAAAAGGTTCCCACCAAGTCTTCTAAGATTAACAAGGATAGATGGTACCATTGTAAATAACAGAATTTAAATGCAATTATAAGAATAAAATTATATTATTGGTGGCATAGCCCAACCGGTAGTATAATAATAAATTGCATGAATTTAATTTTACCGTCTCAGTTGGTTAGAGCTTCGTGCTGATAACGTGTTATAAAACTTTAACAAAGTGTATAAAAATACTCTTATAATTGCTGCATAATTTAGAGAGAATAAACAAGAAAAAAGAAAGAGAAATTCTTCAGAGGAAATCCTTCAGAGAAGTTTTCTATATTCTTTCTTTAGTATGCATTCCCTTTATATAGGAAATGAGAGGAGTCATGGGGGAAGAAATTGATTCACGGGCGGAAAAGGAGAAGGAGAAAGGGGAGATGAGCTAATACTCACATGTGATAACCCTCAAAGGGGGGAATCACTTTATGTATAACATGAAACCTTAAGTAACAACTGGCCAAAATTTATTAAATATACTAAAATGCAGTACGTGATACTATAGTTTCACATCTGTCATTCCCATAATTTAACACGCGTCCTGCCTAATTATTATTCCTTAAGACAATTAACAAAATTTCCTAGCTAACATAATAAATGAGGATGAAAACAAACCCTAATTCATTCCCCTAAATTTTAGATTTATAATCTCATAAATCACTACAAATCTAAACTGTTCTGATAATATCAACTGTTTTGATATTATCTTTTGTAATTTAATTATTATTTAATAAAATCACTACTTTATGATATTAATTAATTTTTTTGGATTTATAATCTTCTAAATCACAACAAATCTAAACAATTAATAGCATAATGTCATTCTCTTAATTTTTAGATTTATAATCCCTTAAATTACTATAAATCTAACTGCTGTTTTGATAATATCAATTGTTTTGATATTATCATTTTTGTAATTTAATTATTATTTAATAAAATCATTACGTTATCTCAACACTACTTCCTACAATGTTTATTTATTTGTTTTTCTTTGTAAAATTTGATCATCACACAACAATCTACCATCTCCTTATTATATTTTAATTTATCAATTGTACGTACACATTTATTATTAAAAAATTGAATAATCCCGCTGCAACGCGCGGGTTTATATTTAGTATTCGACTAAAAGGACCTTTTGTACTTACTTTTTTTACAAACTTTTAGATTCTTATAACCTCCAAAAGTTATTATTGACTTACCATCAAAAATAAATTCAAAGGAAATCTATAACAACCCCTTCTTGAAAAGGAAAAGAGAGATCACACATAAAACACAACAAACCTTAAAACACTAATTATTAATATGAGTATTATTAATTATTAGTAATAATTTCACATATCAATGTGTTCTACTGCATAGCTCAAATCTATGGATGAGATATTAACTCCCAAATATCACCCTTAGAAATGATAAATAATAATAAATACATGTGAAAAGTTAAGTCTTACATCGGTTAAGAACTAAAAGTATAATATGTTTATATACAAGAAAAGTGCTCTCGAGCTTGGGCCCCAAGGGCACCCCACTTTTGTGGAAGGGAGAGGACCTAACCAAGATTTGATTTGAATCCATATGTGCGCGCCACTGCCAATCGACATGGCCTGGCTCGAGATCTGGCACGTGGCTCGAGGCTCGTGGGTCCTTGTATATTATATTTGTGGACAAAATTTATTTAAAATTTTATAATTAAAAATTATCAAAACTGTGTCGTTTTTTATATTTATTATTATACTACGTCGTTTTGGGAAGCGTTACCAAACTACGTTGTTTTGGGAAAGGCTTTCTGCCTGAACAGCCGCTGCAAAACTACGTCGTTTTTGCCTATTTGCCTGAACAGACGCGCCTTTTCTGTTAAGCTTTAAACTACGTTGTTTTGTTCCCCCTTTACCAACAACATCCCAGAAGTTCGCCCCCTCAACTTGGGACAAGTATCCTCTCCATTTCAAATAAATAGAGACTATCCATTTCATGGTCCAGATTTAAAATCATCTATCTCTCCTGTCAGCATGATGCCACATTCTAACACATCATGCTAACAGGAGAGATAATTTTAAATCTGGACCATGAAATAGAGAATCTATTTATTTAAAATAGAGAGTATCCTAGTCCCTCGAATTGGGAGAGAGGAGCAAACCAGGTTCAGTAATCAAAATGAGATTTTATAGAAGTAGCGACTATATATTTTTTTTCCAACAATCGAACAACAACAAGCAGAAGCATCTCGATGTATTCTTGCATCAGCGGCTTAAGATTTTGAATGATGGATAAAACCTATGTGCAAGAATCAAAATAAATATTTATTATTAAACTATAACCTTTAATCTTGATGATCGGAAACATAAGGTAAATAACTTAATAATTGTTATGAATGATTGCCTACTGACTGACATCCATTCTTTTCTTTCTCCGTGACCTTCCTCTCATTTTCCTCCTTCTTCCCGTGACCTTCCCTTCTCTCATTGCCCTCCTTTCCTTGCCTATATAAGGATTGATCCTGAAGGAAAAATATAGATAAGAAGAATTCTCCTGAAGAAATTTTTTCTCTTTTCTCTTGCTTATTCTCTCTAAATTTATGCAGCAATTATAAGAGTATATTTATACACTTTTTTAAAGTTTTATAACACGTTATCAGCACGAAGCTCTAACCAACTGAGACGGTAAAATTAAATTCTTGCAATTTATTATTATACTACCGGTTGGGCTATGCCACAAATAATATAATTTTATTCTTATAATTGCATTTAAATTCTGTTATTTACAATGGTACCATCTATCCTTGTTAATTTTACAAGACTTGGTGGGAACCTTTTTACCATTTATTATTACATTAGAATATTACGTAGAATGCAATTTACTTTGACACGGTTCCGATTCTTTATTATTACTGTTGGAATATCTTGTGGGTCTTGAATTTACTTTGACTGGTTAAGATTCTTTATTATTTTGTTGGAAATAACACGTATGCATGCGATTCACTAGTAAGCATGGTGAAATTCTTATGTTATTCCATTATTTATTATTACGTTGGAATAACTTTGTCATCACGATCTACCGTATCTTAGAGTGAAGATCCATTTGCATTATGCTAATAACGTAAATATAAGAATATTTATATTAATATCACCACTTAAGGTTGTGGTATAGTTTATTTTTCCTATTTTATACATGCAATTATTTAGTGTTTTAATAAATAATAAAATTGTGTTTTAATCCAGAATAGATGGCAAACTTGGCAAAAATAGATTTTTCTATTTTGAAAATCTCTGGAGACAACTATTTGGCTTGGGCACTTGATGTAGAATTGCACCTTAGTGCAAATGAGTTAAAAAAGACCATTGAATCAGAAAATTCAGCAACTTCGGCACAAAATGCAAAAGCCATAATTTTTCTTTGTCACTATATTGATGAAGGATTAAAGATTGAGTATTTAACAGTCAAAGATCCTTTGTCTTTATGGACCTGTTGAAGGAAAGATTTGACCACCAAAAATTGGTTGTTTCTCTCAATGCCAAATTTGAGTGACTTAAGTTAAGGCTACAAGATTACAAATCAATTCTGAATATAGTTCCAATGTTTATAGAATAACCTCTACTTTGGCTTTGTGCGGAGATCCGGTTTACGAAACTCAAATGTTAGAAAAGCGCTCTCAACTTTTCATCCCACCAACATGATTACGTCATGCAACAATATAAGCGAGTAAGTTCACAAAATTCGGTGACTTATTATACATCCTCTAGTTGCGAGAAAAGAATAATGAATTGTTGTTGAAAAACCATCGAAATCTGACAGCGGGTGCTACCCCATTGCCAGATATTAATAACACGTCATTCCAGAAGAATAAACGTGACAATAGATGGTCATATAATAAGAAGCCTTGGGGACAAAAGAATAAACGAGGCCATCATAACAACGAATTTCAGAATCGCGACAATTCAGGCCACCAGAAGTGCCAAGCGTTTGGGTCGGGTAAAAATAAAGAAATTGCAGCACCGATAAAGAACAAACCAGATGTTTGTTTTAGGTGTGGGATGAAAGGGCATTGGTCGCGTACCTGTCGTACGACGAGGCATCTATCTAATTTATTCCAGGAGTCTCAAAAGAACAAATTAATGGAGGCAGAAACAAACTTTGTTAATCATCAATTGAATATTGTTGATGATCCACCAATGACCAACAATGAGGAAAAGATTGTTGATATTATTGAACCTTCTGAAAGTATCTTTTGGGATATCGTTTAATTTCTTGTTTTAATTAAACATCCTGCATGTATAATATTATTAGTTTTCGTTCTATACGTGGTATGTGTTTATCATGAATAAAATTATATATGAAATTTAACTTTTCTTATTTATGTTTTTATATGTGTCAGACCATCTTTAATGGATATGGAGGATATATGTTTAGCAGACAGTGCAACAACTCATACAATCCTTCAAAGTGAGAAATATTTTTCACAACTAATCAAAGCTAAGGGAAATGTAGGAACTATCTCTGGCACATCAAATTTAATCGAGGGATTTGGAAAAACTAGTTTCATGCTACCAAATGAGACACAAGTTTTTATCAAAAATGCTTTATATTCTAGTAAATCAAGAAGAAGTTTGCTTAGTTTTAAAGATATTCGACTAAATGGTTTTCATATTGAAACAACCAATGAGAATGATAATGAATATCTTCTCATTACTTCTACTATTTCTGGAAAAAAGAATATCTTAGAAAAACTTCATTCAATTTCTTCTGGATTATATACTATGAAAATTAGAGCAATTGAGTCACATACTGTTATGATTCCAAAAATCATAGATCCCAAATCCTTTATGCTTTAGCATGAAAGACTCGGTCATCCAGGTACTTCTATGATGCGTCGTATTATTGAAAATTCTATTGGTTTTCCTTTCGAAAATAAAAGGGTTTTTCCTAGTAGTGAATTTCCTTGTGCTGCGTGTTCTCGAGGAAAATTAATTGTTCGACCATCACCAGTAAAAGTTTATAAAGAAGCCCCAAAATTCCTAGAGAGAAATCAAGGAGACATTTATGGACCTATTCACCCATTGTCTGGCCCATTTCGATATTTCATGGTTTTAATAGATGCTTCAACTAGATGGTCTCATGTTTGTCTTCTCTCTTCTCGAAACTTTGCATTCTCAAAACTTCTTGCTCAAATAATCAAGTTACGGGCCCAGTTCTCTGATCATCCAATCAAGTCAATTCGACTTGATAACGCAGCTGAATTTTCATCAATGACTTTTAATGATTTTTGTATGACTATTGGAATCTCTATTGAGCATTTTGTTCCTCATATTCATACACAAAATGGTTTAGCTGAATCTTTAATAAAAAGACTTCAACTAATTGCACGATCATTAATATTAAGGGCTAACTTACCTACCTCAGTTTGGGGCCATGCAATTCTTCATGTTGCAGCTAACATTCGAGTAAGACCAACGACTCTTCATAAATTTTCCCCTTTACAGTTAGTTCTTGGACAAATACCCAACATATCACACTTTCGAGTTTTTGGAAGTGCGTTATATGTTCCAATTGCACCTCCACAAGGAACTAAAATGGGAGCCCAACGAAGAATAGGTATTTATGTTGGTTTTGATTCTCCTTCTATTATCAGATATCTTGAACCTTTAACTGGAGATGTTTTTACTGCACGTTATGTAGATTGTCATTTTGATGAATCTTTATTTCCACCATTAAGAGGAGGGAATGTTTTAAATAAAAAACCCTCTGAAATATCATGGAATGCATCAGATTTAAATCCACTTGATCCTCGTACAGAAAAATGTGAAATTGAAGTTCAAAGAATTTTTTATTAACAAAATATTGCAAATCAAATGCCAGATGCATTTAATGATGCTAGAAAAATGATAAAGTCACATACACCTGCAGTGAATACTCCAGCAAGGATAGAAATACCTATTGAAAAATCAATTCCTGGAGAATTAACGAATAAGGTAATAGAAGAATCTAAACCACGCTGAGCGTGGAAGCGTGGAAGGAATTGGTGCAAAAAGACTTTGTACCACGAAAATCAAAAGCAAATAAAGGAATCCACGAAGGAATACCGCTCGAGTAGCACTTATTCCAAGAGTGAAAATAGCCTCAGAAGAGGTACAAACCGCTCCAGAAGCAGCACATATTCCAAGAGTGGGAATAGCCCAAGGAGAGGTATAAAATCTCAGTGAAGGGATAAGAGATGAACACCAAAAGATCTCAATAAATTATGTACATGATGAGAAAATATGGGATCGAAGCAAATTCATGATTAACGATATATTTGTTTTCAATGTAGCATCAGATATTACTTTGATTCCTGACACGGGTCCTAAACCACAAAACGTGGAAAAATGTCGGAAAAAAAAATATTGGCCAAAATGGAAAGATGTTATTCAAACTGAGCTACAATCTCTATTGAAAAGAAGTATTTGGACCGATAGTCCAAACAACTTCTTTGGGTGTAATCCGGTTGGAAATAAATGGGTATTTGTCTGCGAAAGCGAAATGAGAAAAATGAAATTGTGAGATACAAATCCCGACTTGTAGCTCAAGGGTTTTCACAAAAACCTGGTATTGATTATCAGGATACATACTCTCTAGTAATGGATGGGATCACTTTTCGCTTTCTGATAGGTATGGCAACCATGGAAGGTTTGGAAACACGTCTGATGGATGTTGTAACAAAGATACCTATATGGCTCAACGACAAAGGAGATTTACATGAGAATCCCTGAAGGATTGAAAATAACTGAATCATAAAAGCCACGTCACATATATTCAATCAAGTTACAACGTTCATTGTATGGGTTGAAACAGTCTGGTCGTATGTGGTATAATCGACTTAGTGATTATTTAATAAAAGATGAATATATAAATGATCAAGTATGTCCATGTGTTTTTATTAAGAAATCACAAAGTGGATTTTCCATCATTGCTGTATATGTGGATGATTTGAATCTTGTAGGTACTCCTGAAGAACTCACAAGAACTGCTACTTATTTAAAGGATGAATTTGAAATAAAAGATCTTGGAAAGGTAAAATTCTGTTTGGGAATACAAGTGGAGCATTTAGCATCTAGAATTTTTGTTCATCAATCCACATATGTTGAAAAGATTCTCAGTCGTTTTCATATGGATAAAGCTCATCCTTTGACTACCCCGATGGTCGTTCGATCATTAGAAGTTGATAAAGATCCATTTCTGCCTCTAGAAAGTGGGGAAGAAGTTCTTGGACTTGAAGTTCCAATCTAAGTGCAATAGGTGCTCTTATGTATCTTGCAAACTTTACACGACCTGATATTACTTTTGCTGTCAACTTGTTAGCAAGATACAGTTCTTCTCCGACTAAGAGACATTGGGATGGGATCAAATACATTTTTAGATACCTCCGTGGAAGTATAGATCTGGGGTTATTTTATCCAAGGAATTCAACGTCGAGATTGGTTGGATATGCCGACGCAGGATATTTATCAGATCCATACAATGGAATATCACAAACAGGTTATGTATTTACATATTGTGACACAGCTATCTCCTGGAAATCCACAAAGCAAACCATTACAACTACATCTTCAAATCACTCAGAGATTCTCGCTATACATGAAGCAAGCAGAGAGTGTGACGCCCCCAAAATAGGTATACAACACCCATTCTGAGTCGCCAAATACATTGTACAGAAAGCAAACTACAACTTTGATAATCTGATTGTAAATGCAAAATACGACAACACATACTATGAGTTTAAATACAAATATTATCTTCTAGACAATATCAACACTCAAATAAGTCCTCATTATAATTATTCATAAACTATTTTACAGAAATAGTGAGGACTGCTAAAACATCTTTCTAGAATCATCACTCTATACCCCGACTCGATCCTGCTATGTTCTCACCTCCTGAGAAGAAAAATGGAACAAAAAGGAAAAGGCTGAGCTCAACTAGCCCAGTAAAGAATATTATGACTAAGATAATATATAAAAAATTACCATTAGTTTTCAACAGGGAAAAATCTGATAGAATATAATAGACAACAAGTTTTAGATCAATATTCTGCAGCGGAAACAACAATCCATTAGAAGAGTCACGTAGAGAATGAATTCTACTATCTTCTAAGATTTAAAAGTTCATCATCAATATTTTATCCCTGTAACAACAATCAAAATATATCTTAAATTAAATATTCATCTTTGCACTACAGGCCAAAGATATTCATTTGTATCACCAGTTGGTCATGTTCATCTCAACAGCTGTTCATCTTCGCACTATGGGCCAAAGATATTCATCAGTTAATATATCATTCATCTTTGCACTACAGGCCAAAGATATTCATTTGTATCATCATTAAGGACTGAGGATGATGAAAAATATTTTAGAGAACGAATTCAGTGAGACAGAAGGATAAATATTAGGGATTCGTGTTACAGTTTATCCAAGATCACTAATACTTCATAATAACCAATTTTGAAGCAGAATTCAAAAATAATGATCAAAACATGGATACAATCAAAGATAGTAGCCAAAATAGACATCTTGGAGAAAAAGGAAATTTTTTATTTTTCGGTGAATAGTGTCGTATTCGTGAATAGTGTCGTATACGTGAATAATAACCCCGACACAAAAAGTTCCAAATTTGATTAAATAGTTCACCAATATTTCGGCATAATGATATTGAAGAAAATAATATCATTCAAGAAGAAAATAACATCCCTTACCTCAAAATAACGGTACTTACGATCGGAATATAGGAAATAAAAGTAGAAGAAAGCATGTAGAACAAAGAACTCTCAAAGTATATAAATACTCACAAAAATAACGCTCGATAATCTAGAGAAAGAAAACTTATTTACGGTGTGATTTTCAATTCTAACCTAAGCGTCTATTTATGTAAAAAATCTTTAGAACGCTTGAAAGGAGACTAAAATAATAAAATATTATTATTTTATTTCTTTCATTCTACGCACACTTTGTTGAAAATCAAGGCCAACCATCTTTGAACCAAATTGGCAGCCCACATGTTGTAAAACAAAAGTGGGTCCCACCCATAATTTTAATAAAAACTATTTTATTTTTTGAAACTTCAACAATTCATAGAAAATAGCCCGTTTATTAAAAAAATACGAATTTTATGTCCATTCCACACGAAATCGAATTCTCTACAACTTTGTAGCTTTGAGTTTTTCCAAATTCCAAACCAAAAATATCCAAAATCCATAAACGGATGATTTTTAATTCCTCCATTATGACAAAATACTGATAAAACACCTCAACATTAATTCCTTCATTTATAACCACATAAATAAATCCATCATTTATATCCACATCAAATAAATATATTTTTATCATATAAATCAATAATTAATTATTCACAAATAATATTACAGAATCACAATTATGACAACGGTAGTTTCTACAGGAAGAGGGGCTTTCAATAAGGATTTCTCTCTTCTCATGCGCCATGCAATTAGGTGACCAAACCTCTCCTTGTGAACTTTCTAGACATTGCCAATAATGCTATCTAATAATATTATTCAAATAATATGAATTATTGATCGATAATGGAAAATCTTGTGCGGTGACAATTATTGAAACAACAATAATATAAACTATCAATATGATAATTATTGAATCAATAAAATAAAATATTGAATAGTAACTCACTGTAACAATTATTGAGTAGTGTCTTCACTTACGTGCGAATCAATAATTCAACAATCTTTGTACAATCTGGTAATCTTCTTTGTGCCACCACGCAGCGTATTCTTGTATTTTAACCATCAGGTAACCCAACAGTGTTAACAGTAACAACTACGCCGTTATTTATAAAAACTCAAACTTTGTCATTTTCTTCATCCGATAGTTATTCCGTTTTGTAGCCCACAATTCGATCGTAGTCGTCACGAATATTTCGAAAAAAAAGAATATTCTCTACCGAAACGAATATTCCCCGAAAAAAGGAATATTTTATAACCACTTGCTTATTTTGTAAAATTTGCACATTTCACCCATAACCAAAGCATTATATCAAATTAAACCTTATTAATTTATAATAATGAATAGAGGAAAATTTAATTTTATTTATAATAAGTTGGGGTCTTACAACCTCCCTTCCTTATAAAATTTCATCCTCGAAATTGACGTACGTACCTGGTGTTTCGAACAAGTGAGGGTACCTCGCTTTCATTCCTGATTCCAACTCCCAGGTCATTTCCTCAATAGCATGGTTCCTCCACAAAACCTTAACTTGTGGTATAACCTTGGTGCGTAGGACATGCTCCTTACTATCTAAGATCTTAACAGGTATCTCCTCATATGTTAAATCTTCGGCTATCTCGTCTGGTTCTAACGCAATAATGTGGTTCGGGTCTTTCACATATTTACGAAGCATAGATATATGGAAAACATTGTGAACACGAGACATACTTGGAGGTAACGCGAGTCTATAGGCCACCTTTCCTATTTGATTCAAGAATCTCAAATGGACCAACAAACCTTGGATTGAGCTTTCCTCTCTTTCCAAATCTTGTAACTCCCTTCCGTGGAGCAATACGTAATAATACATGATCCCCGATATTAAATTACACGTCCTTTCGATGAAGATCGGCATAACTCTTTTGTCGATCTTGTGAGGTTTGAATCGTTGTCGAATCATTTGGATCTTTTACGTAGTAAATGCGTACCAATTAGGTCCCAACAAAGTTGTTTCACCCACCTCGCCCCAACATCTTTGAGAAACGACACTTTCGTCCATACAACACCTCGAGCGAGCCATTTATACTTGTTTGATAACTGTTGTTGTAGGAGAATTCCACCAGTGGCAAGTACTTATCCCAACTTCCTTTGAAATCGTAAATCCGTGCCCATAGCTTTTTGTAGGCTAACCCAAAATCTTGAAGTGAATCTTGGGTCACGATCCGAAACTATGGATACTGGCATGCCATGCAATCTCACAATCTCATTCAAGTACATACGAGTAAGACGTTCTAGGGAATAAGTCTCACGTATAGGCAAGAAATGAGCAGACTTGGTTAATCTATCAACAATAACCCAAATCGCATCTAAGCCTTGAGAAACTTTGGGAAGACCTGTAACGAAATCCATGGTAATGTGTGTGACGCCCCCAAAATTAGGTATACGTCACCCATCTAGGGTCGCCACTTACATGGTACATAAATTCAAATACAACTTACTAATATAAGCTGCCGTGTATAATCTGACATAAAGCGTGAGTTTGAATACAAATATTATCTACTAGATATATATCTCAAACTCAAAAGGAGTCCTCATTACAACTATTATCACACTATTTCACGAGAATAGTGAGGACTACTAATGCTATCCTCCATTACTCTGTTCCCAGGCTCGTCCCGGCTATGTTCTCATTTCAAGAGAAAACGGTGAAAAAAAGGTGAGCTCAACTAGCCCAAGAAGAAATATTAGGACTAAGATAATGCGAATAAATTATCATTAGCCTTCAACAGATGTTAAAGCGATAAAATACAATAAACAACCGGTTTAAGCTGCGGCGGAATATCGCAATCCATTAAAAGAGTCAAGTAGAAAATAAAGTCTACTATCTTTTAGGTTTTAAAAGGTTTTCATCAATTTTATCACTAAGACTCGGTTTAATGAATAAACCACAATATCTAATCATCCACGTACCACGGTCGAGGATTTTCATCAAATTATCAATGGTCATGACTATCTCGAGAATCACCCCTGGTCATAATCATACCAAAAACCATCCATCGGTGCATTACAGGCCCTTTGAGGACTTTTATCACATCATTTATAACAAGCCGTGATTATCTTAGAATGATCCTCGTCATAATCATACTAAGTTTATCTATGCACGTAAATTCAAAAGATAACATAATATAACATGAGGATGATGACAATGACATAATAATTCAATAAAACAAGTTCAAGAATTATTTAATCCGGGAATTATTAACGTCCAAATTGTCAACATGATCTTGTTTTGTAGAGTAAAATTCAAGAATAATCGGAAGAATATTTCCATGAAAAGATCTTTGGATGAAACGCAAATATCAAAGATATTCTACTAATTTCATGGAGTATAGAAGTCAAAGTTTTAACCATTTGGGTATAATAAAGAATGGAATAACAAAAGAAATCACCGTATGCATGCGGTACTTGGCATGAGCGAGGTTATTCAGCGGAATAATAATAACGGAACTAGGTCGGTGTGAAATTCACGCAAGCGGGATGATCAACAAATGAATAATAAATCTTTGAATAATAAACAATGGAACTAGGTCCGATGTAAAACACATGAACGAGGATATTCCGATAGAATAATAAATGCGGAATAATAAACAATGGAACCAGGTCCGGTGTAAAACACACAGACAGGATATTCCAACAGAATAATAAAGAATGGAATAACAGAAGAAGATCACCAAGTATAGGGATTCCGCGTATACAGGTTATTCCAACAGAATAAATAAGAATGGAATAATATAAAGATTTCACCAAGTATAGGGTATGCCGCGTATACAGGTTATGTATAGGGTATGCCACTTTTACAGGTTATTCCAACAGAATAATAATGAATGGAATAACAGAAGTTCTCTTCATGAATAAGAAAGAATAACACCACTTACGAATTACAACAAATAATATCCCTTACCTTAGAAGAAATGAATATTGGAAAAGTGAAATAGCAGAATACTTTTCTTCTTTCTCTCTATAGATTTTTCTCTATAAAGCTTCTCTATAATTTCTCTCTCAGAGTGTCAATTGAATTCGTAAGAAAATAATGAAGGAATGAGCTTTATTTATAGGAAAATAGAATGCATAGTAATTAATCCATAAGCGGTCCAGATTGATTTACTTTAATCGACGGTCCATATTTAAAGCAAAATCTTTTAAATAAAATATCATATATTCTATTTATATAAAAACATTTTACTATGCAAACTTTATGCAACACTATGCAAAATCTTATGCAAAACACTACGCAATACTATACATAATAAAATATAATATATTCTATTTATAGAATAACTTTAATAAAGTATTACATTTTATATAAAAAGATGTTTACTTTTTATTACGTTAAAATACGAATAAAACAAAGCGTCATTATCATTATAATAATTCATATTATTAATCGACAATAATGGAATCAAACCGGTGACTTCTCACATAAGCATCAATAATCAATCTGGTAATCTTCTTATGCAACCACACGTGACATCGTACTTTTACTACTGAGGAGTAGTTCAACGGTATCCACGGTAAAACTTTAGTCGTTATTTGATAAAATATTTTTGTCGTTTTCTCAATCCAAATAATTACATTAATGGGGTCCACCAATGATTGAGCCGTTGTACGAATATTCCCTACTAAACCGAATATTCCCCGACCAATCGAATATAACATAACCACTTGCATACTTTGCAAAATTTATAAATACTACCCACAACTATAATATTATCTCAAATTCACACCATAATATTGAAAAATTATTTCGACAAAATTTAAATCTTTAATTATTGATAAAATCTGGGGTCTCACAATGTGTTCCCACTTCTATTTTGGAATCTCAAGTGGTTGCAATGGACCCTTTGGCACTTAATGCTCCGCCTTTACACGTTGACAAGTTAAACACCTCGAGATAAACTCCGCGATCTCTCTCTTCATATTGTTCCACCAAAATGTGTGTCGAATATCATGATACATTTTGGTACTCCCAGGATAGATTGCAAATGGTGTGTTGTGTGCCTCCATCATGATTCTATGCTTCAAGTCAGAGTCGTTAGGAACGCAAAGTCTAGAGTTGACTCTAAGTATTCCTTTTTCATCGATTCTTGCTTCAGATATAGTACCTTTCTTGCACTTTCTTCTTCATACGCATCGGTCCCGGTCCGTAGCTCGGCGACTTTAACTTTATCGATTAAAGTCGGTTCTACTCGTATATTCGCCATCATCACGTGGGTCCTTGGAGTCTTTAATTATATCTCCATCCTTTGCAAGTCATACAAAATGGGCCTTTATTTTGACAATATCGCACTCGTACTCACATATGATCTTCTGCTCAATGCATCAGCTACTACGTTCGTTTTTCTAGGATGATATTGAATAGTGTGATCGTAATCTTTCAACAGCTCAAGCCAACATCATTGCCGCATGTTGAGTTCTTTTGGGTGAAGAAATATTTGAGGCTTTTTTATGGTCGTATAAATCTCCACTTTTCCCCATACAAGTAGTGTCTCCAGATTTTCAAGCTTGAAAACATCGGGCCGCCAACTCCGGATCATGAGTAAGATAATTCCTCTCATATTCTTTGAGTTGTCGCGAGGCATAGGCTATGACTTTCCCATGTGCATTTGAGAACACATCCTAACCCTTTGCACGAAGCATCATATAGATAACAAATCCATCCGTACGGATGGTATTGCGAGCAGTGCCAAAATGAGTCTCTCTTAAGCTCTTGGAAACTCTTCTCGCATTCTTCGCTCCATACAAATTTTGTATCTTTTCAAGCCGGTGAGTTAAGCTGAGTGGCGATTCAAGAAAATTCTTCCACGAATCTCCGATAATAAATTTAAGTTTTTAAAGTCGCTGCGTTCTTGATCAACGACTTTGGTTGCTCCCAACTTTGTATTGCTTCAATCTTCGCCGAGTTAAAAGATACTCCATGTTTTGACACCACGTGCCCAAGGAATGCTAATTTCTCAAGCTAGAACTCATATTTCTTAAGCTTGGCATAAAGCTTGTTTTCACGAAGCCTTTCAAGTATCAGCTTCAAATGGTGCTCATGATCTTCACGGCTTTTGGAATAGATGAGGATGTCATCAATAAAGACAACAATGAACTGATCCAAATATTCCTTGAATACTCGGTTCATCATATCCATGAAAGCAGCAGGAGTATTAGTCAATCCAAAAGACGTGACTAAAAATTCATAATGCCCATACCGAGTTCTGAATGCAGTCTTTGGAATATCTTCAGTTTTAATCTTCAGCTGATGGTATCCAGAACGAAGGTCAATCTTTGAAAAGAATTGTGCTCCTTGTAACTAGTCAAACAGGTCATCAATGCGAGGTAGTGGATACCTATTATTGATGGTGACATGGTTTAATTCTCGGTAGTCAATACAAAGTCGCATACTCCCATCTTTCTTCTTTACGAATAAAACAGGAGCACCCCAAGAAGATGTACTAGGACGAATGAAACAGATGTCTAATCACTCCTGAAGTTCAATAGGAGCCATTCGATATGGGGTTTTAGAAATAGGTTTTGTACCCGGTTCAAGGTCAATAAAGAATTCAACATCACGTTCTGGGGGTAGACCGGGAAGTTCTTCAGGAAATACATCAGGAAGTTCTCAAACAACAGAAATATTATCCAAATCTGACTTGTCTTTATTCAAATCCGTAACATGGGCTAAAAAAGTTTGACATCCGTCTTTCAATAAACGAATAGCTTTGTGGCTTAATATGACAGTGACTAATTTTAGTGGTTTAGTTGCTTGAATTCGCATAACAGGTTGGTTAGAAATATGAAAACTAACAACTTTATGAAAGCAATCAATTTTGGCATGATGAGTGGTTAACCAATCAATTCCTAAAATCACATCAAAAGCAAGTATCTTTAAAGAGATAAGATCAACAGGTAATGTGATAGTGCCAACTTGGATCATGCAAGATTTATAAACTGTAGATGTAACGAAGGTTTCACCCAACGGAGTTTCAACAGATAAGTCAAAGTCCAATTTCTCAGTCAAGTTTAAGCGTTGAGCACAAAGGGAGAGATAAAAGAATGGGTAGAACCGGTATCTAGTAAGGTATAAACTTCACAAGAGTTCAAGATTAGCTTACCCGTGATCACCTCGTTTGGGTTCCTCACGTTTTGGCCAATCACGACAAACGCTCTTCCAGGAACCGCTGATTTCGACTTATCAAAGGTGATTTTGGATTCATCATCCCCATTGAACTTGGTTTCGCTATAAGTACAATCTCGAAGCGATATGTCCTTCCTTTCCACAATTATAACATACCTTGGATTGTTGTGGGCGGTTTTGGTGATATGTCCCTCTTTCCGCATTTGTAACATCTAATGGCGGTCATTCTCCTCCCTAGAATTTGTTGTTGGTCTTTAATCTTTGTTGATGTCTTCCGTCATTGTTAAATCTCCTTTCTGAAATTTTCACTTAACTCACCTCTCCTATTATCACGGGGCCACGATTACCAATTAGAGTGGTTACCGCCTTTGTCAAAGTATTTTCACTCCTTCTTTGGTTATCATCGATTACGATGTTGTTGTCACCAGTATGACCACGGTTGTGGTCCCTCGGTTGAGTATACTCATTATCTCTCTCTAATAATTTAGCCCTGTTGACAACATCTGAATACAAAGAAAATTTATGAGAGATAAGGTATTGACGAATCTCGGGTTTTAGTCCTCTCAGAAACATCCGCGTCATACGTTCCTCATTCTCTACCAAATGAGGTGCAAACCTGGATAACTCTGCGAACAAAGCCTCGTACTGAGACACTGTCATGTTGTTCTGTTCCAGTCTAATAAACTCTACCTCCTTCATATGACGATTACTTTCAGGAAAGTACTTATCATTGAAAAGTTTCTGAAATCTTTCCCAAGACATATTGAGTGCAGCTGGCTGGGTACGCTTCACAGATTCCCACCAGTAATCTGCTTCACCACGAAACATAAAGGTGGCGAATGGAACCTTATGTTCCTCCGTGCATCCTAAGACATCAAATATCTTGGTGATTTGCTTGACCCATGTTTTTGCCTTAATCGGATCGGGTTTTCCCCAGAAATCTGGTGGTCCTAACTCCTTGAACTGCTTGGTTGTGATAGACCGCGAGTTACCATCACTTCCACCCGTATTTTGTACACGAGTCTGCCTTGTCTGATTTTGCATGAACTGCAAAAAGATCCTAAACATTCCATAATTCATCGTTTGCTCGGTAGTGTTGTTTACAGGAGGAATATTATCTTCCTGTTGTACGTTTTCCTAGTTTGTGACTAAAGGTTGTTCCACAGTCTCATACACTCCATTGTTAACGTTCTCGTGACCATTCTTAATCATCGCCATAAAACAAGGGTTAATTAAACAAATTAACATATCACATAATATCCCTATATTATGACCAACCAACAAATAAGCTTAGATAGGACACACTAGCGAAGAATTTACTCATCTCTCCCTCTAGTTCTATTCCCGATCTCGCTTGGAGACCATATCCCAAGCTTTGATACCAAATGTGGCGCCCCAAAATAGGTATACAACACCCATTACGAGTCGCCAAATACATGATACGAGAAAGCAAACTACAACTTCAATAATACAATTGTCATACAAAATACGATGACAGCACATACTATGAGTTTAAATACAAATATTATCTTCTAGACAATATCAACATTCAAATAAGTCCTCATTACAATTATTCATACACTATTTTACAAAAATAGTGAGGATTGTTAAAACATCTTTCTAGAACCATCACTCCATACCCCGACTCGATCCTGCTATGTTCTCAATTCCTGAGAAGAAAAATGGAACAAAAAGGAAAAGGGTGAGCTCAAAATACTGATAAAACACCTCAGCATTAATTCCTTCATTTATAACCACATAAATAAATCCATCATTTATATCCACATCAAATAAGTATTTTTTTATCATATAAATCAATAATTAATTATTCACAAATAATATTACGAATCACAATTATGACAACCGGTAGTTCTAGGAAAAAGGGGCTTTCAATAAAGATTTTCTCTTTCTTTGGTAGCAATTAGGTGACCAAACCTCTCCTCGATGAGAACTTTCTAGACATTGCCAATAATCTTTATCGAATAATATTATTCAAATAATATGAATTATTGATCGATAATGGGAAATCTTGATGCGGTGATAATTATTGAAACAACAATAATATAAACTATCAATATGATAATTATTGAATCAATAAAATAAAATATTGAATAGTATTCTCTGTAACAATTATCGAAAGTAGTGACTTTTACGTCTGAATCAATAATTCAACAATACTGCATAATATCTGGTGCTTCTTTGTGCCACCACGCAGACATTCAGTATTTTAACCACCTGTGTAACCCAACGATGTTAGCGGTAACAACTACGCCATTATTTATAAAAACTCAAACTTTGTCGTTTTCTTCATCCGACTGTTATTCCGTTATGGAGCCCACAATTGACTGCGCCGTCATACGGATATTTCCAACAAAAAGAATATTCCATGACCAAACGAATATTCCCCGAAAAAAGAAATATTTTATAACCACTTGCTTATTTTGTAAAATTTGCACATTTCACCCATAACCAAAGCATTATATCAAATTAAACCTTATTAATTTAGAATAATGAATAGAGGAAAATTTAATTTAATTTATAATAAGTTGGGGTCTTACAGAGAGTGTGTTTGGTTGAGGTCAATTATTCAGCATATTCAAAAATCATGTGGATTACCATCAATCAAAGACATTCCTACAATTCTGTATGGGGATAACGCTGCATGCATTGCTCAACTAAGAGGAGGGTATATCAAGGGAGATAGAACAAAACACATTTTACCTAAATTCTTCTTCACACATGAGCTACAAAAGAAGGGTGATATAGATGTGCATCAAATTCGATCATGTGATAATCTAGCCGACTTATTCACAAAGTCGCTACCAAATGCAACGTTTACAAAACTTCGAAAAAGGATCGGAATGTGTCGACTGAAAGACTTATGACAACATCTCATCAAGTAATGAATTCCTTTTTTAGGGGAAAACTGTACTCTTTTTCCTTAGTCACGGTTTTTATCCCAATGGGTTTTTCCTGACAAGGTTTTAACGAGGCAGTCAATTAAGATATTTATGTAAAAGATATGTACTCTTTTTTCCTTCGTTAAGTTTTTCCCACTGGGTTTTCTTAACAAGGTTTTTAATGAGACATAATCTTCTATCGTAGGAAATCAGGGAAAGTGTTATGAATGATTGCCTGCTGACTGACATCCATTCTTTTCTTTCTCCGTGACCTTCCTCTCATTTTCCTCCTTCCCGTGACCTTCCCTCCTCTCCTTGCCTATATAAGGATTGATCCTGAAGGAAAAATATAAATAAGGAGAATTCTCCTGAAGAAAATTTTTCTCTTTTCCTTTGCTTATTCTCTCTAAATTTATACAGCAATTATGAAAGTATATTTATAACCCTTGTTAAAGTTTTATAACAATTATGAAGTGTCTCTTTGACTTGTTTTCTTTTTTTCTCTTCTTTTTTTTTGGGTCATGACTTGTATTCATCTCCAAAAGAAAAAAGAACAAAAGGGAATAAAGAAAACTGGATAAAAAGAAAGGACGATAAAGTAAATTCACATTTTAAATTAAAACTCACTCAATACCTTCCGGCCGAAGAGGGGAAAAGATGTGACGCTTCGCCGTGACGGCAACACTCCTTTTCATTCACGGCGATCCCCCATCCTTACTCTCGAGAGTATTAATTTTTCCATACTCGCCCACTTTGACACTAGCGACACCATTAGTACAGTGATCTGCCATGTAGACAAATGCTGGAATGGACCAGAAAGCAGCCCTTTGCCACCAAAAGTGCGAAAGGTTTGACCACGTGTACAAAGTAGGAGGGAGTAGAATTTCAACCATATACGCAATTAAGGGTATACCGAATTGAGCCACATATTGAGTTGCTCAAATTTAATTTTTAAATTTTATTAAGTTTAAAATAAAATTTGATTGAAGCTCGTTTAATTACCGAATTAAATTTAAATTTTTTGAAAGAATATGATCTGAGTATTAATAGAAAATTATAATTTTAGTAGATTCGAGTAAATTATCGAATTTTAAAATTTGCACATATGTGAGTCATTTATATTTCGAGTCGAGCTCAAATCAAATTTTTTGTCGAGCGGGTACGAATCAAACCCGAATTGTTTGTTCATTTTACAGCCTTATATGCATTTGCATATTGTGGGTCCCACTTTTAGGACAGAGAAAAGTAGACCGTTTGTAAGACCCAAACTTATTATTAATGAAATTGAATTTCCTCTATTTATTATTTTGAAATAGTAAGGGTTGATTTGATTAATGTGGTTAATTATGGGTAAAATGCGCAAATATTTTAAATAAGCAAGTGGTTATAAAATATTCATTGTTGTAGGAGAATATTCGTTTGGTAGTAGAATATTCTTACCGCGAGAGAATATTAAATGCGACGGTCTGCAGACTTTGTAATGGTACATGTGAGCGATTGGATGAAGAAAAGACAAAGTATAAGTTGTTTATAAATAACGATTGTAGTTATTACCATTAATAATCTTTGTTGAAATCTTTCGGTGGTTAAAATACGATGTACACGGTATTGCATTCAATTATTGATTCTTACGTAAGAAAAGACTACTTCAATAATTATTACGATAATTCTTGTTCGATATTTTATTTTATTGATTCAATAATTGCTACGTTGATATTTTATACTCCCTCCGTCCCTTGATAAAATTCCTTATTAATATTTTGGGTAGTCCCATGTTAAATGTCTACTTACCTTTAATAATCAAACTTTTACATATTTTTTTCTATTATACTCGTAGCATTAAATATATCATACTTTTCTTATTCTAATTCTCTCTCCATATTTAATGACATTATTATGGATAATTTTTTCATTTCATTCATCTTCTTAATATGAGTAAAAAGTCCAACAAGACTTTTATCTTGGGACAGAGGGAGTATTATTGTTGTTTCAATAATGGTCACTACACAGTATTTTCTATTATCGGAGCAATAATTCATATTATTTGAATAATATTATTAGATAGCATTATTGGCAATGTCTAGAAAGTTACATCTAAGGAGAGTTTTGGTCACCTAATCAATTGCGCTGGTAAGGAGAAAATTTTATTGGAAAGTTCTTCTTTCAGGGAGAACTACTGGTTGCCGATATTGTGATTCTGTAAAATTATTTGTGAATAATTAATTATTGATTTATATGATAAGGAAAATATTCATTTTATGTGGATATAGATGGAGAAAATTTTAAAGTGGCAATTGTTGAAAAATTGATATTTTATCTTTTTTGATAAAATAATTCGATTTTAAATATATTATTATATTATAATAATATAATAATGGTGATATCTTTCTGATGAATGTGGGATATATGAATATATAAGGAGGAAGAGTATTTTGTTACTAAAAATATTTAAAACATGTTTTTCATGTTTGTGGACCCCATTTCTTGGTTGAAATTTGATTATAAGCGAAATAAAATCAGTAATCGTCCGTATGTGGATTTCACCCAATTTTTGCTTGGAATTTGGAAAAACTTAAACTTACAAAGTTGTAGATAATTAAATTTCCTATGGAATGGACATAAGATGCGAATTTTTCTGATAAAAGGGCTATTTATTAAGAGGTATTGAAGTTCCGGAATAATTAATTTTTGAAGTTTTAAATATTTTTTAAAAGAAAAATGTTTTTTTCATTTGTGGGCATGTGCTAAATGGTTGAAATCAGCTGGTAAGGTGTGCGTAGGAATAAGTTTTAAAAATATTATTAATTTATTAAATTTTCTGCTTTGGCGTTCTAAGCATTATCCTATAAATAGGGTGCTTATGTTAGAATTGAAAATCACATCAGAAACTGAAGTTTTCTCTCTCTATATTATCGAGCGTATTCTTGTGAATATTTTGATACTTTGAGTGTTCTTTATACGGTGCAAGTTCCTTGACGTTATATCGATATTCCAAATGGAAATCTATTCTTTTTAAGGTAAGGGTATTATTTTTTATAAATGATATTATTTCCTTGATATCATTATGATGGAATATTGGAAAGATTTTTCTTGTGAAATTCTTGTCTTTCGATTGTCAGGAGTTCTTATTCACGATATGATAATTATTCATATATCTATTATAATTATTCACGAATACGTATACACTATTCATAAAAAAATTAAATTTTGATTTTTGCCCAAGATATCTATTATGGATACATCTTTAATCAAATATTCATCTGCTTTACTTGGCTACTGCCAAAGATATTCATTTTATATCACCGAGTTGGTCGTATTCATCTCAACACTGTTCATCTTTGACACTACTGGCCAAAGATATTCATCGATTAATCATTCATCTTTGCACTACTGGCCAAAGATACTTCGATAATATCATCATTTAAGATGAATATGATGAAAAATATTTTAAAGAAAAGAATCTAGTGAGACGTAAGGATAAATATTAAGGATTATAATATAGCGGTTTATCCAAGATCAAAAATACTTCATAATAACCAATTGTGAAGCAAAATTCAAAAATAACGATCAAAACATGGATCTGATCAAAGATAGTAGCCAAAATAGACATCTTGGACAAAAGGAAAATTTTTATTTTTGATTGAATAGTATATCGTGATTCGTGAATAAGACCAGTATCGTCGATAAGTAACCCCGACACAAAAAGTTTCAATTTGATTAAAAGTTCACCAATATTTTAGATAATGATATTGATTTGAAAATAATATCATTTAAAAAGAAAATAACATCCCTTACCTCAAAATAACTGGTACTTCGATCGAATATCGGATAGAAAGTCGAAGGAAGCTTCAGATTTAAATCGCAACTCTCAAAGTATATAAATACTCACAAAATACGCTCGATAATCTAGAGAGAAAGAAAACTTGTTTCTGGTGTGATTTTCAATTCTAACCTAAGCGTCTATTTATAGGAAAATGCTAGAACGCCATAGAAGACTAAAATAATAAACTAATATTATTTCTTTTTAATTTCCTACGCCACCTACCATTTCAAAAATACAAGCATGCCTTCTTGGAAAAAATCAGCAGCCCATGCATGTAATCAACACCAACCAAAAAGTGGGTCTCACCCATAAATTAATAAAAATTATTTTATTTTCTGAAACTTCAATAATTCATAGAAAATAGCCCATTTATCAGAAAAATACAAATTTTATATCCATTCTGCCTGAAATCGAATTCTCTACAACTTTGCAGAAGAAAGTTTTTCCAAATTCCCAACAGAAAATATTCGAAATCCACAAACGAATGATTTTTAGTACCTCCAATCCGATAAAATAATGATAAAATACCTCAGCATTAATTCCTTCATTTATAACCACATAAATAAATCCATTATTTATATCCACATCAAATAAATATTTCCTTATCATATAAATCAATAATGGGCCTTTGTGTTGACAATATCGCACTCGTACTCGCATATGATCTTCTACTCAATGCGTCAGCTACTACGTTCGCTTTTCCAGGATGATATTGAATAGTGTGATCGTAATCTTTCAACAGATTAAGCCAACGTCGTTGCCGCATGTTGAGTTATTTTTAGGTGAAGAAATATTTGAGGCTTTTATGGTCCATATAAATCTCCACTTTCTCCCAATACAGGTAGTGTCTCCAGATTTTCAACGCGAAAACGACTGCTGCCAACTCTAGATCATGGGTAGGATAATTTCTCTCATATTCTTTGAGTTTTCGCGAGGCATAGGCTATGACTTTTCCATGTTGCATGAGAACACATCTTAACCCTTTGCCTGAAGCATCACTGTAGATAACAAATCCATCCGAACCAGATGGTATTGCGAATAGGTCTTAGAAATGAGTCTCTCTTGAGCTCTTAGAAACTCTTCTCGCATTCCTCGCTCCATACAAATTTTGTATCTTTCCGAGTCACCGTGAGTTAATGGAGTAGCGATTCGAGAAAATCCTTCCACGAATCTCCGATAATAACCCATTTAATCCCGAAAAAAGTTGCGTCTTGATCACCGACTTCGGTTGCTCTAACTTGTATTGCTTCAATCTTATTTGGGTCAACAGATAATCCATGTTTTGACACCACGTGCCCAAGGAATGCTACTTCCTCAAGCGAACTCGCATTTCTTGACTTGGCATAAAGCTTGTTTTCACGAAGCCTTTCAACTATCGACAAATGGTGCTCATGATCTTCACGGCTTTTGGATTAGATGAAGATGTCATCAATAAAGACAACAACGAACTGATCTAAATATTCCTTGAATACATGGTTCATCATATCTATGAAAGCAACAGGAGCATTAGTCAATCCAAAAGACATGACTAAGAATTCATAATGCCCATACCGAGTTCTGAATGCAGTCTTTGGAATATCCTCAGTTTTAATCTTTAGCTGATGATATCCAGAACGAAGATCGATCTTTAAAAAGAATTGTGCTCCTTGTAACTGGTCAAACAGGTCATCAATGTGAGGTAGCGGATACCTATTCTTGATGGTGACATGGTTTAATTCTTGGTAGTCAATACAAAGTCGCATACTCCCGTCTTTTTTCTTTACGAATAAAACATGAGCACCCCAAGGAGATGTACTAGGACGAATGAAACCGATGTCTAACAATTCCTGTAGTTGGACTTTTAACTCCTGAAGTTCAATAAGAGCCATTCGATATGGGGTTTCAGAGATGGGTTTTGTACCCGGTTCAAGTTCAATAAAGAATTCAACATCACGTTCTGGGGGTAGACCGGGAAGATCTTCAGGAAATACATCAGGAAATTCTCTAACCACAGAAATATTATTCAAATCCATAACACGGGCTAAGAAAGCTTGGCATCCATTTTTCAATAAACGAATAGCTTTGTGGCTTGATATGACGGTGACTGATTTTAGTGATTTAGTTGTTTGAATTCGTATGACAGGTTGGTTAAGAATATGAAACCTAACAACCTTACGCAAACAATCAATTTTGGCATGATGAGTGGTTAACCAATCAATTCCTAAAATCACATCAAAAGCAAGTATCTTTAAAGAGATAAGATCAGCGAATGTAATGTGATAGTGCCAACTTGGATTAAGCAAGATTTATAAAGCGTAGATGTAACGAAGGTTTCAGCCAACTGAGTTTCAACAGATAAATCAAAGTCCAATTTCTCCGGAGTCAAGTTTAAACGTTGAGCACAAGCAGGAGAGATAAAATAATGGGTAGAACCGGTATCTAGTAAGGTATAAATTTGCGAAAATTCAATATTAGCTTACCCGTGATCACCTCGTTCGGGTTCCTCACGTTTTGGCCAGTTACGACAAACGCTCTTCCAGGAACCGTTGATTTTGACTTATCCGGGACAGCTTTTGGAGTCACCATCCCCGTTGAACTTGGTGTTGCTACAGAACACTCTCAGGCTATATGACCCTCATTTCCACAGTTATAACATACCTTGGATTGTTGTGGACATTTTGGGCTGATATGTCCCTCTTTCCCGCATTTGTAACATCTAACTGGCAGTCGATCTCCTCTCCTAAAATTTGTTGTTGGTGCTGGTGTTGCTGCCGATGTCTTTTCATCATTGTTGAATCTCCCCTTTCTGAAATTTCCACTTGACTCACATCTCCTATTATCATGGCCACGATTACCCCCCGAGTGGTTACCGCCTTTGTCCGTATTTTTCCCTCCTCGCTGGTTATCATTGTAAGACCCCAACTTAATATTAATGAAATTTAATTTTCTCTATTTATTATTTTGAAATAGTAAGGGTTGATTTGATTAATGTGGATAGTTAGGGTAAAATACACAAATATTTTAAAATAAGCAAGTGGTTATAAAATATTCATTATTATTCGGGAATATTCGTTTGGTCGTGGAATATTAAATCTTGTCGGGAATATTAAATGCGAACAGTAGCGACCATATGTGGGCCCCATAATGAAAAGCGATTGGATGAAGAAAACGACAAATATAAGTGGTTTAAAAATAGCTACAGGCGTAGTTATTCTGAATTATCTTTGTTAAAATACCGATTGGTTAAAACACACGAAGTACTGCAGTATTGCACCAATTGTTGATTCTTACGTGAAGAAGGCACTACTCGATAATGGTTACGATAATTCGCTCAAAGTATTTTATTGATTCAATAATTTGCGTTGATATTTTATATTCTTTGTTGTTTGATAATTGTCATTACACAATATTTTTCATTATCGAAGCAATAATTCATATTATCCGAATAATATTATTAGATAACATTATTGGCAATGTCTAGAAAGTTACATCTAAGGAGAGGTTTGGTCACCTAATTGCGGCTACCAATGAGGAGAAATTCTTATTGGAAAGCCCCTCTTTCCTGAAGCGCGCCTGTTGTCGATATTGTGATTACGTAATATTATTTGTGAATACTTAATTATTGATTCATATGATGAGGAAAATATTGATTTTATGTGGATATAGATGGAGAAAAATTTTAATGTGACAATTGTTGAAAATTGAAATTTTATCTTTTTTTCGATAAGATAATGTATTATTATATTTTAATAATATAATAATGGTGATATTTTTACAACGAATGTGGGATATATGAGTATCTGAGGAGGAAGAGTATTTTGTTTCAATAAATGTTTAAAACATGTTAAACATGTAAATTGGACCCCATTTATTATTTGAAATTTGATTATAGCCTTGATAAAATCGCTTGGTTTGTGGATTTCGGTCAATTTCTGTTTGGAATTTGGAAAAACTTTCTTCTGCAAAGTTGTAGAGAATTGAATTTCCTATAAAAACTCACGAGATTCGAATTTTCTGATAAAAGGGCTATTTATTATGAATTATTGATGTTCAAATTCTGAATAATTGATTTTTGGAAGTTTTAATTATTTTAAATAATAAAAAACATTTTTGATTTGTTTGGTAGACTTATTTGTTGTAAAGCATGGCTGAATTCAGATCATAGATTGTGTGCGTAGGAATTTATATATAATATATTAATATTATATTAAATTTTCTGCTTTGGTGTTCTAAGCAATTTCCTATAAATAGGGTGCTTAGGTTAGAATTGAAAATCACACCAGAAACTGAAGTTTTCTCTCTCTATATTATCGAGCGTATTCTTGTGAGTATTTTGAGTATAATTTGAGTATTGCTATTGATTGCAAGTTCAAGTCATGCTTTATATCCGGTGTTCAATTTAGAAATCTTGATCTTTCGAGGTAAGGGATATTATTTTATTTTTTTTTTCGTAATGATATTATTTCTTCAATATCATTATGTTGAAATATTGATCTGAAGTTTTTATCAAATTTGGAACTTTTGTGTGTGAGATTCTTATTCACGATATCTGGCCTTTATTCATCGAAAAATAAAAATTTTTCTTTTCGTCCAAAATATCTATTACGGATACTAGCTTTGATTGTATCCATGTTTTGATCATTCTTGAATTTTACACCACCTGCGATTATTTTTGAGGTATTTTGGACGTGAATAAAACAAAGTCTGAATCCTTAATCCTTAATCCTTGTCATTTTGTTTCTTTGGATTCGTTTCTTTAAAAATATTTTTCATCATCTTGGTCTTAAATGATGATATTATGGAATATCTTTGGCTGTAGTGCAAAGATGAATGATTTCTGAAAGAATATCTTTGGCTGTAGTAGCAAAGATGAGCAGTGTGTTTAGATGAACATGACTAATTGATGAATATCTTTGGCTGTAGTGCGAAGAATATGTGATTCCGGATATATATTGATTGATGTTACGAGGATAAAAGATAGGCGATGAACTTTTAAATTCATACATGGAAGATAGTAGTTTGCATTCTCTACTTAACTCTTCTAATGAATTATTATTTCAGCTATGAATATTGATTTAAAATTTGTTGTCTATTGTATTCTATTAGATTTTTCCTGTTGAAGACTAACGGTAATTTGTTGTATATTATCTTAGTTATAATATTTTTTCTTGAGCTAGTTGAGCTCACCCTTTTCCTTTTGTTCCATTTTCTCTCGGGAGGCGAGAATATAGCGAGTATGAGTCGAGGGTATGGAATGAAGGTTCTAGAGAGAGTTGTTTAGTAGTCCTCACCTTTTTGTAAAATAATGTATTAATAAATGTGATGAGGATTTATTTGAGTATAGATATTGTCAGAAGATAATATTTGTATTTAAACTCACAGCTTTTCTTGTTGTAATAATAAAGTTGTAGTTGTTTTACGTACCATGTATTGACAACTCGGAATGGGTGATGTATACTATTTTGGGGCGTCACAATCATCATACGATGATTGTTGTCACCTTAAGTATGACCACGGTTGTGATCCCGGTTAAGTATACTCATTATCTCGCCTAGTAATTGAGCCACATTAACAACATATCCGAATCTGAGAGAAAATTTATGAGAGATAAGGTATTGATGAATCTCGGGTTTAGACCTCTCAAAAACATCTGCGTCATCGTTCCTCATTTTCTACCAAATGAGGTGCAAACTGGATAACTCCGCGAACCGCCTTGTCTTTGAGTTTCCGTCATGTTGTTTTGTTCGGTCTAATAAACTCTACCTCCTTCATATAGCGAATACTTTCGGGAAAGTACTTGTCATTGAACGATTCTGAAATCTTTCCCAAGACATGTTGAGTGCGGTTTGTTGGTACGCTTCACTGATTCCCACGATGTCCGCCTCTCCACGGAACATAAAGGTGGCGAATGGAACCTTACATTCCTCCGTTCATCCCAAGACATCGAATATCTTGGTAATTTGCTTGACCCACGTTTACGCTTTAATCGGATCGGACTTTCCCGTAAATCGATGGTCCCAACTCCTTGAACTTCTTGGTTGGATGCATCAATGGCGTTGCCATCACTTTCACCGTATTTTGTACACGCAGTGCGCTTTCGTATGATTTTGCATGAGCGTAAAAGCTCCTAAACATTCCATCATTCATCGTTTACTCGGTAGTGTTGTTTACAGGAGGAATATTGTCTTCCTGTTGCACGTTTTCTGGTTTTGTGGCTAAAGGTTGTTCCACGGCCTCATACACTCCATTGTTAACGTTCTCAGAACCATTCTTAACATCGCCATAAAACAAGGGTTAATTAAACAAATTAACATATCACATAATATCCCTATATTATGACCAACTAACAAATAAGCTTAGATAGGACACATTAGCGAAGGATTTACTCATCTCTCCCCTCCTAGTTCTATTCCCCGATCTCCACCAGAGACCATATCCCTAAGCTTTGATACCAACTGTGACACCCCCAAAATAGGTATACAACACCCATTCTGAGTCGCCAAATACATGGTACAGAAAATAAAATACAACTTCAATAATACAATTGTCGTGCAAAATACGACAACACATACTGTGAGTTTAAATACAAATATTGTCTTCTAGACAATATCCACACTCAAATAAGTCCTCATTACAATTATTCATACATTATTTTACAGAAATAGTGAGGACTGCTATAATATCTTTCTAGAACCATCACTCCATACCCCGACTCGATCCTGCTATGTTCTCACCTCCTGAGAAGAAAAATGGAACAAAAAGGAAAAGGGTGAGCTCAACTAGCCCAGTAAAGAATATTATGACTAAGATAATATATAACAAATTATCATTAGTCTTCAACAGGAAAAAATCGATAGAATATAATGACAACAAGTTTTAGATCAATATTCCGCAATGTGAAGCGGTAATCCATTAGAAGAATCACGTAGAGAATGAATTCTTCTATCTTCTAAGATTTAAAAGTTCATCATCAATATTTTATCCTCAGAATAACAATCAATATACATATTTAATCAAATATTCATCTTTGCACTTTCTGAGACCAAAGATATTCATTTGTATCACCAGGTTGGTCATGTTCATCTCAACACTGTTCATCATTTGCATCACGGCCAAAGATATTCATAAGTTAATCATTCATATTTCACTACTGAGCCAAAGATACTCGGTAATATCATCATTTAAGATAGAAGATGATGAAAATATTTTAAAGAAAAGCGAATCGGTGAGACGGAAGGATAAATATTGGGATTAAGATATAGCAGTTTATCCAAGATCAATAATACTTCATAATAACCAATTGTGAGCGGAATTCAAAAATAACGATCAAAATATGGATACAATCAAAGATAGTAGAAAAAAATAGACATCTTGGACAAAAGAAAAATTTTTATTTTTTGATTGAATAAAGGTCGTGATTCGTGAATAAAGTCTTGAGTATCGTGAATAGTAACCCCGGCACAAAAAGTTTCAAATTTGATTAAAAGTTCACCAATATTTCGGCATAATGATATTGAAGAAAATAATATCATTTAAAAAGAAAATAACATCCCTTACCTCAAAATAATTGGTGATTTCCGATCGAATATCGGATAGAAAGTCGAAGGAAGCTTTGTATAGAACAACAACTCTCAAAGTATATAAATACTCACAAAAATAAACTCGATAGTCTAGAGAGAAAGAAAACTTATTTCGGTGTGATTTTCAATTCTAACCTAAGCGTCTATTTATAGAAAAATCTTTAGAAACGCTTGGCAGGAGACTAAAATAATAAACTAATATTATTTCTTTTTAATTTCCTACGCCACCTACCATTTGAAAAATCCAAGCATGCCTTCTTGGACAAAATCAGCAGCCCATGTGTGTAATCAACATCAACCAAAAAGTGGGTCCCACCAATAAATTAATAAAAATTATTTTATTTTTTGAAACTTCAACAATTCATAGAAAATAGCCCGTTTATCAGAAAAATATGAATTTTATGTCCATTCTACCTGAAATTGAATTCTCTACAACTTTACAGAAGAAAGTTTTTCCAAATTCCCAACAGAAAATATCCGAAATCCACAAACGGATGATTTTTAATACCTCCAATCCGACAAAATAATGATAAAATATCTCAGCATTAATTCCTTCATTTATAACCACATAAATAAATCTATTATTTATATCCACATCAAATAAATATTTCTTTATCATATAAATCAATAATTAATTATTCGCAAATAATATTACAGAATCACAATTATGACAACCAGGCCGTTCCCAAGAAAGATTGGGCTTTCCAATAAGGATTTCTCCTTACTGACGCGCAATTAGGTGACCAAACCTCTCCTTGACAGAACTTTCTAGACATTGCCAATAATGCTATCTAATAATATTATTCAAATAATATGAATTATTGATCTGATAATGAAAAATACTGTGCAGTGACAATTATTGAAACAACAATAATATTAAATATCAATGCAGCAATTATTGAATTAATAAAATAAAATATTGAACAGTAACTAATGTAACAATTATTGAGTAATGCTTTCTTACGTACGAATCAATAATTCAATAATACTATGCAATATCGTGTGTTACTGTGCAACCACGCGTATTACTGTATTTTAACCACCAGGTATTCCAACAATATTAACGATAACAACTACGCCGTTATTTATAAAAACTCATACTGTGACGCCCCCAAAATTAGGTATACGTCACCCATCTTGGGTCGCCACTTACATGGTACATAAATTCAAATACAACTTACTAATATAAGCGTAAGGTGTACAATCGACATAAAGCGTGAGTTTGAATACAAATATTGTCTACTAGATATTATACAAACTCAAAAGGAGTCCTCATTACAACTATTATCACACTATTTCACGAATAGTGAGGACTACTAATGCTATCCTCTAGACCATTACTCTGTTCCCAGACTCATCCCAAATTATGTTCTCATTTCACAAGAAGAAACGGTGAAAGAAAAAGGTGAGCTCAACTAGCCCAAGAAGAAATATTATGACTAAGATAATGCGAGAATAAATTATCATTAGCCTTCAATGATGTTAAAGCGATAAAATACAATAGACAACCGGTTTAAGCTGCAATGAATATGCAATCCATTAAAAGAGTCAAGTAGAAAGAAAATAAAGTCTACTATCTTTTAGGTTTTAAAGGTTTTCATAAATTTTTATCATTAAGACTCGGTTTAATGAATAAACCACAATATCTAATCATCCAAAATTACCCACGGTCAAGGATTTTCATCAAATTATCAATGGTCATGACTATACCGAATCACCCCCTGGTCATAATCATACCAAAAACTATCCATCATTTGCATTACGAGCCAATCGAGGACTTTTATCACATCATTTATAACAAGCCATGATTATACCGAATGATCTTGGTCATAATCATACTAAGTTCATCTATGCACGTAAGTCAAAGATAACATAATATATCGTGAGGATGATGATAATGACATAATAATTCAATAAAACAAGTTCAAGAATTATTTTATCCGGGAATTAATAACGTCCAAATTGTCAACAAGATCTTTGTTTTGTAGAGTAAAATTCAAGAATGATCGGAAGAATATTTCTATGAAAAGATATCTTTGGATGAAACACAAATATCAAGGATATTCTACTAATTTCATGGAGTATAGAAGTCAAAGTTTTAACCAATTTGGGTATAATAAAGAATGGAATAACAAAAGAAATCACCGTGCATGCGGTACTAAGATAGGCAAAGTTATTCAACGGAATAATAATAACGGAACCAGTCGGGTGAAATTCACCAAGCGGGATGATCCAACGTAATAATAAATCTTGAATAATAAACAACGGAAACCGGTCCGTGTAAAACACATGAGACAGGATATTCCAACGAGAATAATAAATGCGGAATAATAAACAATGGAACCAGTCAGGTGTAAAACACGCGATGAGGATATTCAAATGAATAATAAAGAATGGAATAAATGAAGAAGATCACCAAGTATAGGGGATTCAGCGTATCTGAGTTATTCCAATGAATAAATAAGAATGGAATAACATAAGGATTTCACCAAGTATAGGGTATCTGCGTGTCTGAAGTTATGTATAGGGTATGCCACTTTTACTGAGTTATTCCAATGTAATAATAATGAATGGAATAATGAAGTTCTCTTCATGAATAAGAAAGAATAACACTTTACAGATACAACAAATAATATCCCTTACCTTAGAAGAACCTGAATATTGGAAAAGTGAAGTAGCGAATACTTTTCTTCTTCTCTCTCTATAGTTTCTCTCAGAGTTTCAATGAATTCGTAAGAAAATAATGAAGGAATGAGCTTTATTTATAGGAAAATAGAATGCGTAGTAATTAATCCATGAGCGGTCAGATTGATTTACTTTAACTGGCGGTCCATATTTAAAGCAAAATCTTTTAAATAAAATATCATATATTCTATTTATATAAAAACATTTTACTATCGCAAACACTATGCAACACTACGCAACACTACGCATAATAAAATATAATATATTCTATTTATAGAATAACTTTAATAAAGTATTTCATTTTTATATAAAAGATGTTTTACATTTTATTACGTTAATAATACGAATAAAACAAAACGTCATTATCGCATTATAATAATTCATATTATTAATCGGCCAATAATGGAATCAAACCGAGGTGACTTCTCACATAATCATCAATAATCAAAGGTGTCTTTCTTATGCAATCACACGTATTTCGCATTACTTTTACTACCGAAAGAGTAGTTCAACAAGATATCAGCAGTAAAACTTCCGTCGTTATTTCAATAAAATATTTTTGTCATTTTCTCAATCCGACAATAATTACATTTGTGGGGTCCACCAATGATTGAGCCGTTGTCACGAATATTCCCTGTTAATAGAATATTCCCGACTAATCGAATATAATATAACCACTTGCATACTTTTGCAAAAATTTATAAATACTACCCACAACTATAATATTATCTCAAATTCACACCATAATATTAAAAATTATTTCGACAAAATTTAAATCTTTATTGATAAAATCTGGGGTCTCACACATACTTTGTCATTTTCTTCATCCGACAGCTTATTATTCATTATGAGCCCCTAATGAATTATCTGCTACGCCGCACGAATATTTTCCGAAAAAAAAGAATATTTCACGACCAAAAGAATATTCTCCGACAAAAATGAATATTTTATAACCACTTGGTTATTTTGTAAAATTTGCACATTTCACCCATAACCAAAGCATTATATCAATTTAATTTAGAATAATGAATAGAGAAAATTCAATTTTATTTATAATAAGTTGGGGTCTTACACATAGTGCCTGCATAGTATTTTGCATAGTAAAATCTTTTTATATAAAACATAATACTTTTATAAAGTTATTCGTTTTATTAGATTATAAATAGAATATATTATATTTTATTAAAAAAATTTACTTTAAATGGACCGTCCGATTAAAAGTAAATCAATCTGGACCGATTCATGAATTAGTTCTTTACGGGTCCATTCTTCTATAAATAGAAGTTCATTCCTTCATTATTTCTTACGAATTTACTGAAACTCTAGAGAGATAAACTATAAAGAGAAAGAAGAAAAGTATTCTGCTACTTCACTACTTCTATATCCAGTTTCTTCTATAAGGTAAGGGATATTATTTGTTGTACTCGTAAGGGGTATTATTTCTTTCGTATTCATAAAGAGAACTTCTGTTATTCCATTATTTTTTATTACATTGGAATAACTCGTATAATGATGCTCACCCTATAATTGATAAAATTTCATTGTTATTCCATTCTTTATTATTCATTGGAATATCCTGCATCAGACGTTTTTACGGGACTGGTTAAAATCTTTATTATTTTGTTAGAATATCATGTTCATGCGTTTCTGTGGGACTGGTTCCGTCTTTATTATTACATTTGAACATCCATTTCGGTGTAATTTCACTTTGACCGTTCCGTTATTTATTATTCGAGTTGGAATAACATGTCCATGCCAAGTACCGCATGCATGGTGATTTCATTGTTATTCCATTCTTTATTATTCATTGGAATATCCCGTCCGGTGCGTATACGCTTTGACACGGTTCTCATTATTTATTATTTTGTTGGAATAACTGCATACGCCAAATCGCATGCGTGGTGATTTCTTTTGTTATTCCATTCTTTATTATACTCGGTTGTTTAAAGTTTTGACTTATACACCATGAAATTAGTGGAATGTCACGATATTTGCGCTTCATCCAAAGATCTTTTCATGGAAATATTCTTACGAGCATTCTTGAATTTTACTCTACAAAAGCAAGTATCATGCCGACAATTTGGACGTTATTAGTTCTTGAATAATTTAATTCTTGAACTTGTTTTATCGAATTCTTATATCATTGTCATCATCCTCATATTTATATTTTGTTGAAAGTCATCTCATTCAGTAGTGCATAGATGGACTTGGTATGATTATGATCGAGGATTATTCGGATAATCATGGTTGTAATGTTATAAATGATGAAAAAAAAAGTCCTCGTTTTGGCGTAGTGCATTGATGGACGCTTTTGGTATGATTATGGCTATAGATTCTCTTTGCCGAGGAAGCAAAGATAAATTATTTTATGGCACGATCAGATGGTTGACGAAAAACACGATTATCTTTGGCCCATAAGTGCATGGATAATTCGTGGTCGTGATCTTAAATAATATCCTTGGCACGTAGTGCGAGGATGATTTGATGATGTGGATTATTTATTAAGTTGAGTCTCGGTGATAAAAGTGATGAAAAACTTTTTAAATCATAAAAGATAGTAGATTTTATTCTCTACTCGACTCTTTTAATGGATTATTTGTTCCATTGCGATTAAACTTGATGTCTATTGTATTTTATCGGTTTAACATTATTCAAGACTAATGATAATTTATTCGCATTATCTTAGTCATAATATTTCTTCGGCCATTGAGCTCACCCTTTCCTTCAACATTCTCTTGTAAAATGAGAATATAAATTTGTAGCGAAGTGAGAATCTGATTGACAAATCCATATGATAAGATTAGTAGTCCTCACTTTTCTCATTAAATAGTGTGACAATAAATATAATGAGAATTTATTCGAGAACAGTATATATTATACAGAACACAATATTTGTATTAAAACTCAAAATTTCTCTTGTTGTATATTAAAGATTGTATTTGTATTCATCTTTGATATCATGCACTCAAGATGGTGATGTATACTTATTTTTGGGAGCGTCATAAAAAGAATTACGTGAAAATATCAATTTTTTATGTAAACATATCAGTTCTCTTAATATTTTGTGAAAAACTAATATTCGCAACAATTTTTAATATTTTCGTATGCGAGATTTACTTTTTAACCATATATTAATACGGAATATTGATTTAATTAAAAAATAGGTCTCACATGTCGAAATAGTAAAATGTACTGCAAAAATATTAATATTAGTTTAATTAAAAGGTGGGCCTTATATACAAAATATCAAAAATTACTGCTGAAATATCATTTCATTTTATTTTAGAGACAGACTTTGGAAACATCAAGAAAGTGGTCCACTAAAACCTTGACATTTACACCTAAAGTGTATACAGCCATATACACGTATTTTGTCCATAACAATTAGTATTATTACGGGGATAACAAGAAAATACATGACTATAGTTGTCACATAAAATAATTTTAATTAAAATTATAAATTTTATGGATAAAGAGAAAAATTGATGAAAAATAGTTAATTATTAATTTTGTAATTTTTGTCTATAAAATTTTCTGCAATATAAAAGTATATATATATATATATATATATATATATATATATAGGGTTATTCCTATATTGAATTCCGTATTTTCTTAAAATCTAATTTTTTTTTGATTTTTTTTTAAAACAACTAATTTTTTTTAATATTTTATGTAACTGAAATTTTTACATAATACAGTATTTTGGGTATAATTTGAATACATATAACAAAAGCAAGTGTGTTATTATCTATTCACACTTAAAAATTTGAGTTTTAATTTATGTAATTTTTGTCTATAAAATTTTCTACAATATAAAAGTATACATATATATAGGGTCCATTCGGACTCCCGTATTTTCTTAAAATGCGGATTTTTTTTTAATTTTTTTTTTAAAACAACTAATTTTTTTCTTAATGTTTTATGGAACTGAAATTTTTACATAATACAGTATTTTGGGTATAATTTGGATACATATAACAAAACAGGTGTGTTATTATCTATTCACACTTAAAAATTTGAGTTTTAATTTATGATCCTAAAAGACTCAATTAAGATAAAAACTTGTGTGGTTGTGAATATTATATATTCACACTTAAAAAAAAATATTCATTTTGTTTTTAAAATTAGAGATATAATTTGACTTTTAAATTAATTGACGATATATTAAAATTTAAATTAATATGAATTTATTTAATTTTAATAGATACAATTATTACAATTATATAGAGTAATAAATAATAAAACTTATGTGTGGTTGCAACGTATTTTAAAACAATTTTTATTATATATATATTTTTTAAAATTAATATTTGGTGGACTGCTCTAAAATTGCTTTTAAACAACAATTGGCTACAAAATACTTTTGACATAAATATAAAATTTTGCACTTTGTCTGAAACAGTTTCATTCCAAACAGAATGCATGAATTTTGAAAATTAATATTTTTACATTATTTTTTGATATTTCTGCACGTAAAACTCACATATTAATTGTTGTGTCGAATTTTTATTGACTAATATATGGGTTATATGTATAAAAATATCAAAAAATTATGTAAAAATATCAATTTTCTAAAAATTTTAATATCAAGTATTTATATTGTTTAAGAAAATTTAATATCGTATTTGTAAGTTTTTAAAGTCCATAATACTCACTTATATAACTTATAATTGTGTAACTAAATACTAATTTTATTTTTTATAAAAGCAATGTGAAATTAAAGGTTATATGATTTGTCAACTTTGACTTATTGATCAAATTATTTTAACCAACAACCCCCCCCCCCCCCAACTACGCCACTCCAAGAAAGATCATGCTCAAGTTAATTTTTACTTTAATTATTATGATAGTATTAAATTTGCCTACAATAAAGTCAGCCTTTACCAGCTTATTACCTAATCCATGTGCGCCTAAAGGTCGTGTCGCAGACAGTTGTAGTCGAGTTAATTAAGGAGGAAGAAATGGGTGAAGTAATAGAATATTAGATGAAAATGATGAAGTATGATTATTAATGTAAAAAAGGTGCAAAAAAGGCCCTTTCTTTGTAGGTTACTTTAGCATCTAGGAGTCATCATTCGGTTATAATCGAACCGGTTATAATCGAATACCGAATTATCTATAATTCTACTATCCAAAATAATAATCAAAATTTGAAACTAACCGAATTACCGATTACCGAATTGTACATTCGGATATTCGGATAATAACCGAACATGTGCTCTTTTTAAAATTAACCCCCTCTGTTGGGAATTTCTCAAGAGATCTGAGTCCCTCATCTCTTTTTATCAGCCCCACCAATCGCATACTGATTAAAGCATAAAAGAAAAATTCCAATAATGAGGACATTAGTCTTAGTTTAGTAGCAAAGAAGAAAGTCCTTTACAGGATATAAACAAGAGCAATGAATTAAATCATCATACTATTTTACTCCCAATAGCTGTAGCTGTTTGGCAGCCTTTAGATTTCAGATCAATATTATTTGAGAAAACCTCCTGCATATCATCAATCAAGAAGGCAGGAGCTTCACCCAAATAACCAAAGCCCAAGGCCAGTTAGATCACAATAAGGGCATCAATCTATTTCCAGTTACACTTAAAAAATAATCCTCAAGAATTAATAGCTTGAACTCACCATTGATACAAGAGATCCTCCAATTCAATATTCCTGAACAACACATATGATGAGGTAAGATACATAACAAAACCCAACTTCAAGATCTTGAACTATATTTAACGCGTTAACTTTAACACATAAAGCACTAATTATTCATTTCTCCATCTTAAACAACATGCACTTCAATCTTGAATCTTGATAGTTCGGAACTCAGCAGAGGTCGAGTCGTCGAGGTTGAAGAACTCGGAAGAGGTCGAGCCATCGAGGACCACGAGGTTGAAGAACTCGAAAGATCAAGTCGCAACTCGCAGGGATACACGATGAAACCAGAGTCCAGATAGGCGGAGAGAGCCAGAGTCCAGAGAGGAGGAGGCCGGAGAGGATGTCGGTGAAACTGAGAGGCAGGAGAACTGGAGAGGCAAAAGGAATTGGGATGGGATTTGGAAATTAGGGGCAAAGACAAAACATAACAATTAACCTACATATTACGGACAGACACCGAGACACGCACGGTTATTATTTTTTAATTAAAATGTTCCGTTATTCGGATACTCGAATAATTTATTTTTTAAAACTGTAGCCGAAACCGAATACCGAGTATTAAATTGGATATAACCGAAATAATTCGGTTTAAAAAATTCGATTGTGTTCGGTAATTCGGTTTTATCCGTTTTTTGCTCACTCCTATTAGCATCTTTCCAAGATAAATATACAAAAAAATAAATAAATAAAGAAGTTGGTTCATGTATTTTTCCCCATTTTTTTTAGTCATTTAATAAAAAATTGATACATAAAACAAATACAAGAAAGATAAAGAAGAGACGTGCCCGCCAACTACATATTTAATATTTTCGTCTACAAAAAAAAAGCAAAAATTAATTGCTTATATTATTAGGGATCCAGTTATCATAAAGTTAACTCTAAGATAAGTTGGTTAATTGACCAATATAGTGCTGACACGCAAAGAGAGATTACCTCCCGACCTACTATCGATATTGTATTAATCAATTGATCAAAATTAATTTTGTGCTAACCACTACCTTTTTCTAGTTGTTTACTATCTTTCAATTTTTATCTCATCATGAATAATTGATTGCATATTGTAGACACTCAAAATTTTATTTTCCTGTTACTAACTATGCAGTAGGGCAAAAATGTCTTTTTTACACCCCGGAGATAGACTCGGGAAACTACCACAACAATCAAACCCTAGAGGCAGCCCTGCAGGACATCAAACCTGTGACGCCCCCAAAATAGGTATACATCACCTATTCAGAATCGCCAAATACATGGTACAGAATACAAATACAATCTTTAATATACAACAAGAAAATTGTGAGTTTTAATACAAATATTGTCTTCTAGACAATATCCACTCTCAGAATAAGTCCTCATTACATTTATTGTCACACTATTTAACAGAATAATGAGGACTACTAATACTATCATCTGGGAAAATCGGTTCGTTCCTCGATTAGTCCCTTACCACGTTCTCATTTTTTGAAGAGTACACGGTGAAAGAAAGGGTGAGCTCAACTAGCCCAAGTAAGGAATATTATGACTAAGATAATGCGAGAATAAATTATCATTAGTCTTGATAGTGTTAAACCGATAAAATACAATGACATCAAGTTTTAACTGCAATGAACATGCAATCTATTAAAAGAGTCAAGTAGAGAATAAAATCTACTATCTTTTATGATTTAAAAGGTTTTCATCACTTTTATCATTTGGGACTCAAATTTTAATAAATAATTCACATCATCCCCGCACTACCGCCAAGGATATTTATTAGTATCACAACCACAATTTATCCATGCATCACGCCAATGATATTTGTGTATTCATTAATAGTCATGATCATGCCAACAATCGTCCATCAATGCACTACTACTGCCAATGAGGACTTTTACCACATTATTTGTAACATTACGGTCATGATTACACCGAATAATCCCTAGTCATAATCATACCAAGTCCATCTATGCACTACAGGCCACATATGACTTTCAACAAAATATAAATATGAGGATGATGACAATGATATAAGAATTCAATAAAATAAGTTCAAGAATTAATTTATTCAGGAACTAATAACATCCAAATTGTCAACATGATACTTCTTTGTAGAGTAAAATTCAAGAATGCTCAGAAGAATATTTTCATGAAAAAATACTAGATGAAGCGCAAATATCAAAGATATTTCACTAATTTCATGGAGTATAAAAGTCAAAACTTTAACCAACTGAGTATAATAAAGAATGGAATAACAAAAGAAATCACCATACATGCAGACTTTGCATGGATGAGTTATTCCAACAAAGATAATAAATAACGGAATCTGTCAAAGGTGAACACGCACCGGATGTGATATTCCAATGTAATAATAAAGAATGGAATAACAATGTAAATCACCATGCATATACGATACTTCGCAGATGTATAAGGTTATTCCAATGTAATAATAAACAACGGAACCAGTCCGCCAGTAAAACGCATGCATGCGGATATTCCAACAAAATAATAAAGATAGAATTAGGTCCTACGTAAAACATGCGAGAGGATATTCCAAATGAATAATAAAGAATGGAATAATAATGAATTTCACCATGTATGCCAGACTTCAGCATGGGCAAAGTTACTCCGTGCAGAATAATAAATAATAGAATAATAGAAGAATTTCACCAAGTATAGGGTAGGCACAGCCGTATAAAAGTTATTCTAACAGAATAATAAAGGCTGGAATAATGTAAGTTTCTTCATGAATATGAAAAAAAATAATACCCCTTACCTTATAAAGAAGAGTACTCCGACGGTAGGGCAGGGATATACTTGAAGAAACTTTCACTACGCTCAAAGCTTTTTTAAACGCTAAAGAAATACGTTCAAGATAGAATAATAATTCTCTTTACAGTTTCTCTCTCTAGAGTTTCAGTGAATTCGTAAGAAATAATGAAGGAATGAACTTCTATTTATAGAAGAATGGACTAAATAGTAACCAATCCATAAACGGTCCAGATCAATTTACTTTAAACGGACGGTCCAGATTGGTTTACAATAAAATATAATATATTTTATTTATAATCTAATAAAACGAATAACTTTTAAAAAGATTTTACTATACAAACACTATGCAGGCACTATACATAATAAAATATAATATATTCTAATTATTGTCTAATAAAATGAATAACTTTATAAAAGTATTCATTTTATATAAAAAAAATTTACTATTAGCCTAATAAAACGAATAACTTTATAAAAGTATTACATTTTTTATAAAAGTTTTTTACGTTTTATTACATTAATAATACTAATAAAACAAAACTTCATCATCATTATTATTATTCACATTATTAATCGACTGTGTCGTTCCTGGAAAGAGGGCTTTCAATAAGGATTTCTCCCATTAGCGCCATGATTAGGTAACCAAACCTCTCCTTGGCGTAACTTCTAGACATCGTTAATAATGCAAATAATAATATTAATAACTTCGTCATCTCAATTATAAAATATCAACAATAATTGAATCAATTAACGTGAGATACTATACAACAATTCATCAAGCAATAATTGAACAAAACCGAAAGTGACTTCTCACGTAAGCATCAATAATCAATACCGTGTGCTACTATGCAACAACGCGTATTCTGTGCATTTTAACACCGGGTGTTTCAACAGATTAACGGTAAAATTTCCTACCGTTATTTTCATAAAAATATTTTGTCGCTTTTCAATCCAAACAATAATTCCAAGTTATGGGGTCCATCAATGATTGTCTTCGTCGCATTTAATATTCTCTATTTAAAACGAATATTCCCCGACCAATCAAATATTATATAACAACTTGCGTACTTTACAAAATTTATAAATATTACCCACAACTATAACATTATATCAAATTTATTCCATAATATTCAAAAATGATATTCATAGAAAATACATTTTTATTTATAAAAGTTGGGGTCTTACAATCTCCCCTTCTTATGAAATTTCGCCCTCGAAATTAGGGTACATACCTGGTATGTCGAAGAGGTAAGGATACCTTGATTTCATTTCAGATTCTAACTCCCAGGTCATTTCCTCAACATCGTGGTTCCTCCATAAAACTTTAACTTGAGGTATAACCTTGGAGCGTAGAATATGTTCCTTCTTATCCAAGATTTGAATAAGAACCTTTTCATACGTTAAATCTTCCGCTATTTTGTCTGGTTCTAACTTAATAATGTGGTTCGGGTCTTTCACATATTTACATAACATGGATATATGAAAAATGTTATGAACACGAGACATACTTGACCAGAAAAGCGAGTCTATAAAGGCTCACGATCTCTACTCGATCGAGGATTAAAAATGGGCCAATGAATCGAGGATTGAGCTTTCCTCTATTTTCAAATCTCGTAATTCCTTTCCATGGAGCAACACGTAACAACACATGAACTCCAATATCGAATTCCACGTCCTTTCGATGAAGATCAGCATAACTTTTTTGTCGGTCTTGTGAGATTTTTATACGTTGTCGGATCGTTTGAATCTTTTCCGTAGTCATACGTACTAACTCCGGTCCCAACAACGTTGCTCCACCCACCTCATCCCAGCATACTGGAGAACGACACTTTCTTCCATACAACGCTTAGAATGGAGCCATGCCAATACTTGTTTGATAACTGTTATTGTAGGAAAACTCCACCAATGGTAAGAACTTGTCCCAACTTCCCTTGAAATCAAGGACACAGAGTCTTAATAGATCTTCAAGAGTTTGAATAGTCCTCTCCGATCGTCTCATCCATCCGAGGATGATACGCCGAGCTAAATCGTAAGTCTGTGCCCATAGCTTTTTTGCAAACTAACCCAAAATCGTGAAGTGAATCTTGGGTCTCGATCGTAAACTATGGATCTTGGCATACCATGCAATCTACAACCTCGTTTATGTACATCTGACGAGCAAGACGTTCAATTGTATAAGTTTCTCAGTATAGGTAAGAAATGAGCGAGACTTGGTCAATCTATCAACAATAACCCAAATTGCATCTATACCCCGAGAAACCCCGGGAAGACCGAAGAATTGAAATCCATGGTAATGTGCTCCCACTTCCATTCCGAATTTCAAGTGGTTACAATGGACCTTTTTGGTACCGATGCTCGCGCTTGACTCGTTGACACGTTAGACACCTTTAGATAAACAACGCTATCTTCTCTCTTCATATCGCCCCACCAAAATGTATGTCAAAGATCATGATACATCTTAGTACTCCTGTGATGGATTGCAAACGGTGTGTTGTGCGCCCCATCATGATTTTATACTTTAAATCGTGGTCGTTAGAACATAAAGTCCGGAGTTAACTCAAGTATTCCTTCTTCATCGATTCTTGCTTCCTAAGATAGCACCTTCTTGTACTTTTCTTCCTCATACGCATCACTCTGTGTCCGTAGCTCGAAAGCAAACTTTAACTTTATTGATTAAAGTCGATTCCACTCGTATATTCGCTATCATCGCTTGGGTCCCTGGAGTCTTTATCTCTATCTCCATCCTTTTCAAATCATACAAAATGGGCCTTTGCATTGACAATATCAGCCTCAAGTGTTGCTCATGATCTTCATGGCTTTTGGAATAAATAAGGATGTCATCAATAAAGACGACCACAAAGTGATCTAAATATTCCTTGAATACTCGGTTCATCATATCCATGAAGGCTGCAGGAGCATTAGTCAATCCAAAAGACATGACTTGGAATTCATAATGCCCGTATCGAGTTCTGAAAGCCGTCTTTGGAATGTCATCGGTTCTAATCTTCAATTGGTGCTATCCGAAACGAAGATCAATCTTTGAAAAGAATTTGGCGCCTTGCAACTGGTCAAACAATCAATATGTGGCAATGGGTACCTATTTTTGATGGTGACATGATTCAACTCCCGATAATCAATACAAAGTCGCATTCTCCCATCTTTCTTCTTCACGAATAGAACATGAGCACCCCAAGGAGAAGTACTAGGACGAATAAAGCCCATGTCTAACAATTCCTGCGCAAATTGGGTCTTTAACTCTCGAAGTTCAATAGAGCCATTCGATATGGGGATTTGGAAATGGGTTTTGTAGACCGGTTCAAGGTCGATACAAAATTCAATTTGAGAGACCCCAGATTTTATCAATAAAGATTTAAATTTTGTTGAAATAATTTTTAATATTATGGTGTGAATTTAAGATAATATTATAGTCAGGTAGATTTATAAATTTTGCAAAGTATGCAAGTGGTTATATTATATTCGATCGGGTCTGGGGAATATTCGGTTTAGCAGGAATATTCAGATAACTACTCAATCATTGGTGGACCCTTAATAATGTAATTATCATTTGATTAAGAAAACGACAAAAATATTTTATTGAAATAACTATGGAAGTTTTACCGTGGTTACCGTTGAACTACTCCTAAGAAAAAAGTACAAAGAATACGTGTGGTCGCATAAGAAAGACACCAGTATCGATTATCGATGCTTATGAGAAGTCACTCGGTTTGATTCCATTATCACGATTAATAATATGAATTATTATAATGATAATGACGCTTTTGTTTTATTCAGATTATTAACGTAATAAAATGTAAACATCTTTTTATATAAAATAGAATACTTTATTAAAGTTATTCTATAAATGTAATATATTATATTTTATTACGATATATATAGTGTTGCATAAGTTTTTTGATATAGTATTGCATAGTGTTTTGCATAGTAAAATGTTTTTATATAAATAGAATATATTATATTTTATTTAAAAGATTTTTCTTTAAATATGGACCGCCGATTAAAGTAAATCAATCTGGACCGCTCATGGATTAGTTACTATGCATTCCATTTTCCTATAAATAAGCTCATTCCTTCATTATTTTCTTTTTAATTCATTGAAACTCTGTAGAGAGAAATTATAGAGTAGCTTATAGAGAGAAAATTATAGAAAAAAGAAGAAGAGTATTCTCGCTACTTCACTACTTTTATATTCAGGTTCTTTTACTTAGTAAGGGGTGTTATTCTTTCTTCTTCGAAGAGAACTTCGTTATTCCATTCACTATTATTCGTTGAATAACTCGTAAAAGTGGTATACCCTATACATAACCTCGTGATAATGCAGATACCCTATACTTGGTGAAATCCTATGTTATTCCATTCTTTATTTATTCATTGAATAACTCAGATACGCGGATTACCCTATACTTGGTGACATTCTTCTATTATTCTCATTGAACATCCTCGCTCTGCAGTGTTTTACACCGACCGGTTCCGCTTTTTATTATTCTCGTTGGAACATCCTCGTCTGTGTGTTTTACACCGACCGGTTCCGCCTTTTATCATTCTATTGGAATATCCTATCTCGTGTTTTACACCGGATCCGGTTCCATCTTTATTATTCTCGTTGAACATCCCGTCGTGTGAATTTCACCGACCCGGTTCCGTTATTATTATTCTCGCTGAATAACTCGCTCATGCCAAGCACCGCATGCATGGTGATTTCTTTTGTTATTCCATTCTTTATTATATCCAAATTGGTTAAAACTTTGATTTCTATACTCCATGAAATTAGTAGAATATCCTCGATATTTCAATGTTTCATCCAAAGATCTTTTCACGGAAAATATTCTTCCGATCATTCTTGAATTTTACTCTACGTAAACAAAGATTATGTCGACAATTTGGACGTTAATAATTCATGGATTAAATAATTCTTGAACTTGTTTTATTGAATTATTATGTCATTGTCATCATCCTCATGTTATATTATGTTATCTTTGGCTTACGCATAGATGAACTTAGTATGATTATGACCAGGATCATTCTAAGATAATCACGACTTGATATAAATGATGTGACAAAAGTCCTCAAAGGGTTTCAGAATGCGTTGATGGATAGTTTTTGGTATGATTATGACTGTGGGTGATTCTAAGATAGTCACGACCATCGATAATTTGATGAAAATCCTCGACCGCGGGTACATGGATGATTAGATGTGGTGGTTTATTTATTGTTTCGAGTCTCAAATGATAAAAATTGATGAAAACCTTTTAAAACCTAAAAGATAGTAGAATTTTATTCTCTACTGACTCTTTTAATGGATTGCTTATTCCACCGCAGCTTAAACCGGTTGTCTATTGTATTTTATCGCTTAACACCTTCAAGGCTAATGATAATTTATTCGCATTATCTTAGTCATAATATTTCATCGGGCTAGTTGAGCTCACCTTTTTTCTTTCACCGTTTTCTTCGTGAAATGAGAACATAGCCGGGACGAAGTCTGGGAACGAAGTAATGGTCCAGAGGATAAGATTAGTAGTCCTCACTATTCGTGAAATAAAGGTGATAATAGTTGTAATGAGGACTCCTTTCGAAGTTTGTATAATATCTAGTAGACAATATTTGTATTCAAACTCACGCTTTATGTCGTATTGCATACACAGTTAGCTTAGGTTAGTAAGTTGTATTTGAATTTACGTACCATGTAAGTGGCGCACCCAAGATGGGTGACGATACCTAATTTTGGGGGCGCCACGGTTGTATATCGAGCCATAAGTGTGAAGAGCCCCGAGCCTCTCGGGCCGGTGACTTCGTTGATGAATGAACGCAAGCCGGATCTCCGTAGGGACGCCGCCTTTCTATGGCAAGTCGACAGTACCAATGTGAGGTGTCGACACAAGTTGGTGTCCAGAGTCACAATTGGTATCGTGAGCCATAAGTGTGAAGAGCCCCGAGCCTCTATTTGGTGACTTCCTCGTTGATGGGAATGCACCGCCGCACTCTCCGTAGGGGACGCTGCCTTTTGGTAGGTGATGACAGTACCAATGTGAGGTGTCGACACAAGTTGGTGTCCAGAGTCACGGTTGGTATCGAGCTTAGGGATATGATCCCCGCTAAGATGTGAGATAAGAACTAGGAGGGGAGAGACGGAAATTCTTCGCTAGTAGTATGACCTACCTAAGTTTATTTGGTATTTAATTGGTCTCACGAGTATAGGGATAATATTTGATATATTAATTAACCCCGTGTTGTCAGGCAAAGTTGTTTGGAAATGGCAATTGAAAAATATTCACAATGGAGTGAATGTGACCGCTAGACACCTTTAATCACTAATCAAAGTTAATGCAAAGGTCGACGAGGAACAAATTAGAGATATCCACGTAGTAAATGAAGAACTAATTGTTGCACCCGAGCTAGTTGCAGAGGTAGCAAATTTGAAAGTGAGGAAGAAGAGGAAGAAGAGGAAGAAGAGGAACCCGAGGAGAATTGGTTAAGAAATTTATGATCAAAACTTAGAATTACAAAATCGTGTTCGTGAGCTAGAAGAACAAAGTTGAAGAACCAAGAAACGGTCGTGGAACAAAGGGATACAACAATTCAAAATTGGGTTACCCGATATGTGATGCTCGAACAAAATCACGCTGGCAAGGTGTAAGATATTAAAGTTGGAATCGAGAATTTAAAATCAAAGATCAACTAAAAGAAGAAACAATCGAACGAAGGAGAATAAGCGATGCTTGGGTAAAAGTCGACAACGCGTTGATAGTGTAGAAAAAGACGTCCGATCCAATAAAGCCAAAATAGATAAAATGGACTTTGCTTTTTGGACAAGAATTGAGAATTTCAACATCGAATTCGGAATTACCCGCATGCATAGCGGCCAACCCAATTCGATATGGATCGGAGAATAATGATTCAAATCATGGATCAGAATGTGAAGAAACACTTAAGGGTGGAATGTACCCTATATAGTAAAGTCAAACTCTTGTAATTTAAGCGAGAGCGTTTGTTTAGAAAAACCCGAACGGGTTATTACTGTAAGTTAATTATAAATTAATGCTAAGTCTATACTTTATTCAATACAAGTTCTACCCACTATTTTATTTCACCTAGTTGTGTTCAACGCTTAAATTTGATTCAAGAAGTTAAACTTTGACTTATCTATTGAAACTTCGTTAGTAGGAACCTTCGTTACCTCCAATCGCTTATTAATCTTGTTGTTTCAAATAAACACTTTCACGCTAATTCGTCGATCTTATCTCTTTGAAAATACTTGTCTTTGAGGTAATTTTTGAAAATGATTGATTAACTACTCATTATTCTTTTTGTAAGGTTGTTAGCTTTTCATATTCCTAACCAACCCGTTATACTTAATTCAAAGTAACCAAATCCTAAAGTTAATCACCGTTATATCGCCATAAGTAAAGAGCCCCGATCCTTTCGTTGTTGACTTCCTTGTGTGGAATGCAACCGCTTGACTTTTTCGTAGCTACATCGTCGGATGAAGATGGCAAGTTGATAGGTATCATTGTGAGGTGCTATCTAGGTTAAGGGATGAAGTCACAATTGGTATTAATGTGACGACTATCCAAGTCTTGGACGAGAGTAATCAGCTTTTGAATGATATTTCTATCATTAATAAATTTCTTGGCGATTCTTGAAGACTTCCTAGCCTACCCTAGAGCGTGAAATCGAATTTTGTATTGACCCCAAAGACAAAAACCCATTTCTTAAACCTCAAATATTTCTTCAACTAAAAGGATCTGCTTATTTACGAGGATTATGATGAAAGTCATAATAAAAGCATTGGACTAATGAAAATCATGGGTATTCGTGGTATTAGTAAGTGTTATGATGAGTTATGTTGGTTAGTATGTGAAAACATGAAAGTTTCTTAGAAATCACAAAGAGTTGAAAATCGATTTTTGTGTGAAAAACGAATATGAAATTCAATTGACTATATCTCTTATTATATTTTGAATTTTTGAATGTGGTCAAGTCCTAGAGTTAGACCTATGAGTTACCTAACTAATCCAAGTGGAATTACTGGAAAAGGTGTTGTAGATTTTTGTGTGGACTGATTTTAGCAAAGGAGGCCAAAGCTGTAAATTTTGAAAATGCTACTGCCCAGAAACTTTAAGGGACTGTTTTGGCCACTTAAATTATGAGAAAAATTCTGGCCTTTTGGGACATGAAAGTATATGGTATAAAGTACCTCCTGTCCAAAAATGAGCTCATTCTGACTTAAAATGAGCAAGTTATGACTATTTCAATATTTAGGTTTTTCCGATTAAAAACGCTATAACCGAGTTCTATAACTCCGATGACCATGAAATTTAAACTAGAAGCTCACGTTAACATGTGTAAGATCCTGCCAAGATTTGGGAATTTTGGAGTTAAACTTGAGGTAGCTAATTTCTTAAGGAATTAATTAGAAATTGATTTTTGAAAAATAGTAAATGAATTTTTAAAATTTCGAGAAAAATATATTTTCATTATGGGACTATATTATGCTAAATCCCAGAAAAGAAATATTTTTGGGACTAATTTGGTATTTTCATGAAAATAGTTTAGTTACTTAAATATATGAGTTAAATATGTTATGTGAAGAACAAAGTTGAAAATAGGATTTTATGGCTAGAGAATCCTATATAGAATATATGCATATTTTTTGATGAGGATTTGATAATTGGTGATGATATTTTATGAGTATGGCATTTTGAATGATTAAATGCATTATATGGTAAAGTAAACAATTAAGATAAATTGTTTATAAATTTAAGAAGTGATTAAAATATTGTTATAATATTAATGATATTAGATTATGAGATTATTAAGTGATTGAAAACATGGGGATATTCTTGAACTCGGATAAATTATATTATAAATGTTTAATATTTATCCTTTATCTCATTTGATCGATTCTTTATATCATTATCCTCACGTTTATATTACGTTGAAAGTCATCTCGTATTCAGAAAGCATAGATGGACTTGGTATGATTATGGATTGTTTCGGTATAATCATAATTAAATGAATACTGTGGATTATTTTCGTCAGATAATGGATAATTTGTGGTCGCGATACTAATGAAAACACAATTATCTTTCGTCAGAAGTGCATGGATAATTTGTGGTCGTGATATAATGAATACACAATTATCTTCGCCGTAAAAGTATGGATAATTTGTGGTCGTGATATTAATGAATACACAATTATCTTCGTCGTAGTGCATGGATAATTTGTGGTCGTGATACTAATGAATAATGAATTGGTCGTAGTGCATGGATAATTTGTGGTCGGATACTAATGAATACACAATTATCTTCGCCAGAAAGTGCATGGATAATTTGTGGTCGGATACTAATGAATACACAATTATCTTTGGCCGTAGTGCATGGATAATTTGTGGTCGGATACTAATGAATACACAATTATCTTTCGCCGTAGTGCATGGATAATTTGTGGTCGTGATACTAATGAATACACAATTATCTTCGCCAGAAGTGTATGGATAATTTGTGGTCGTGATACTAATGAATACACAATTATCTTCGCCGTAGAAGTATGGATAATTTGTGGTCGGATACTAATGAATACACAATTATCTTTCGCCGTAGTGCATGGATAATTTGTGGTCGTGATATTAATGAATACACAATTATCTTTCCGTAGTGCATGGATAATTTGTGGTCGGATACTAATGAATACACAATTATCTTTCGCCGTAGTGCATGGATAATTTGTGGTCGGATACTAATGAATACACGATTATCTTCGCCGTAGTGCATGGATAATTTGTGGTCGTGATACTAATGAATACACAATTATCTTCGTCGAGTAGTGTATGGATAATTTGTGGTCGGATACTAATGAATACACGATTATCTTTCGTCAGTAGTGTATGGATAATTCGTGGTCGTGATACTAATGAATATCCTCGGCCCGTAGAAAGGTGGATGATTCGATGATATGGATTAATTATCGAATGAGTCTCAAAGAATGAAATATTAATTCATGGATGTGGTAAAAGTCATCTTCGTCAGAAGTGTATTGATAGACTTGGTATGATTATGACCACGGATTATTCTAAGATAATCACGATCAGAATTGAAAACACACTAATATCCTTAGCCAAGAAAGTGTATGGATAATTCATGGTTGTGATACTATTAAGTCGAGTCTCAAAGATTATTGGTTTTATAGCTTATATATCTTTGGCTTCAGAAAGTGCAAAGATGAATTGTTAATAAATATCTTTGGCCCGTAGTGCAAAGATGAATAATGAATATCGGCGGATTGCAAAGATGAATTTAATGTTTTCAACGATAAAGGTATTCAAGGTATCCTCACCTCTTTATCATATCGTGTATCGCACTCTAATTTCGAGGGCTTAAATTCCATAAGGAGGGGAGATTGTGAGACCCCAGATTTTATCAATAAAGATTTAAATTTTGTTGAAATAATTTTTAATATTATGGTGTGAATTTAAGATAATATTATAGTTGTGGGTAGTATTTATAAATTTTGCAAAGTATGCAAGTGGTTATATTATATTCGATTGGTCTGGGAATATTCTTGGTTTAGCAGGAATATTCGCATAACTACCAATCATTGGTGGACCCCCCATAATGTAATTATTCATTTGATCGAGAAAACGACAAAAATATTTTATGAAATAACTACTGAAGTTTTACCGTGGTTATCGTTGAACTACTCTAGTAGTAAAAGTACAAGAATACGTGTGGTCGCATAAGAATACACCCAGATCGATTATCGATGCTTATGTGAGAAGTCACCATTTTGATTCCATTATCACGATTAATAATATGAATTATTATAATGATAACGACGCTTTTGTTTTATTCGTATTATTAACGTAATAAAATGTAAACATCTTTTATATAAAATAGAATACTTTATTAAAGTTATTCTATAAATGTAATATATTATATTTTATTATGTCGTATAAGTTTTCAGATAAGTGTTTTGCATAGTATTGCATAGTGTTTGCATAGTAAAATGTTTTTATATAAATAGAATATATTATATTTTATTTAAAAGATTTTTTCTTTAAATACGGACCGCCGATTAAAGTAAATCAACTGGACCGCTCATGGATTAGTTCATTATGCATTCCATTTTCCTATAAATAAGCTCATTCCTTCATTATTTTTTCATTTAATTCATTCAAACTCTGAGAGAGAAATTATAGAGAGAAGCTATAGAGAGAAAATTATAGAAAGAAGAAGAGTATTCTCGCTACTTCACTACTTTTATATTCATTTTTACTTTACTAGTGTGTTATTCTTTCTTCGAAGAGAACTTCGTTATTCCATTCATTATTATTCGCGTTGAATAACTCGTAAAAAAAGTGGTATACCCTATACATAACCTCAGATACGCAGATACCCTATACTTGGTGAAATCCTTATGTTATTCCATTCTTTATTATTCGTTGAATAACTCAGATACGCTTGGATTACCCTATACTTGGTGACATTCTTCTATTATTCTCGTTGAACATCCCGTCTCGTGTGTTTTACACCCGACCGGTTCCGCTTTTTATTATTCTCGTTGAACATCCTCGCTCGTGTGTTTTACACCGACCGGTTCCGCCTTTATCATTCTCGCTGAATATCCTATCTCGTGTGTTTTACACCGGATCCGTTCCATCTTTATTATTCTCGTTGAACATCCCGCTTGCTTGTGAATTTCACCGACCGTTCCGTTATTATTATTCTCGTTGAATAACTCGCCTATGCGCAAGCACCGCATGCATGGTGATTTCTTTTGTTATTCCATTCTTTATTATACCCAATGGTTAAAACTTTGACTTCTATACTCCATGAAATTAGTAGAATATCCTCGATATTCATGCGTTTCATCCAAAGATCTTTTCATGGAAATATTCTTCGATCATTCTTGAATTTTACTCTCATTTAAACAAAGATTATGTCGACAATTGGACGTTAATAATTCATGGATTAAATAATTCTTGAACTTGTTTTATTGAATTATTATGTCATTGTCATCATCCTCATGTTATATTATGTTATCTTCGCTTACGTGCATAGATGAACTTAGTATGATTATGACACTGTGGATCATTCTAAGATAATCACGACTTGATATAAATGATGTGACAAAAGTCCTCAAAGGGCCCTGTAATGCAAGTTGATGGATAGTTTTTGTATGATGATTATGACTGTGGGTGATTCTAAGATAGTCATGACCATTGATAATTTGATGAAAATCCTCGACCGTGGTATGTGGATGATTAGATGTGGTGGTTTATTTATTGTCGAGTCTCAAATGATAAAAATTGATGAAAACCTTTTAAAACCTAAAAGATAGTAGATTTTATTCTCTACTGACTCTTTTAATGGATCGCTTATTCACCGCAGCTTAAACCGTCGTTTCTATTATATTTTATCGCTTAACACTGTTGAAGGCTAATGATAATTTATTTCGCATTATCTTAGTCATAATATTTCTTATCGGGCTAGTTGAGCTCACCTTTTTTTTCACCGTTTCTTCGTGAAATGAGAACATAGCCGGGACGTAGCCTGGGAACGTAAGTAATGGTCCGTAGGATAAGATTAGTAGTCCTCACTATTCTCGTGAAATAGTGTGATAATAGTTGTAATGAGGACTCCTTTTCGAGTTTGTATAATATCTAGTAGACAATATTTGTATTCAAACTCACGCTTTATGTCGATTGCATACCTACGCTTAGGTTAGTAAGTCAGTATTTGAATTTATGTACCATGTAAGTGGCGACCCAAGATGGGTGACGATACCTAATTTTGGGGCGAAGCTTACCCGTGATGACCTCATTCGGGTTCTTGCTTTTGGGAGGTCACAACAAACGCTCTCCTCAGACCATCTTGGCTTTTTACTTTTTTGGGGCGCCCTTTGGTGCCTCCATCCTAATTGAACTTGTCTTGGTGAACGACAAAAATCGGGCTAGGTGACCTTCATTCCAAAATTATAACATCTTTTGACTAAGATCGCACAATTTGACCGATGTGTCCTCCTCCACATTTGAAGCATATATGATAGGTGGTCGTTCTCCATCCTTAACAACAGGTGTTGATGCTGATGTCTTTCCATCATTGTTGAATCTCCTGTTCTTGAAATGTCCATTCTTATAGCTTTGGCCATGATTACCACCGAAGTGGTTACCATTTCTGGCATGTTGATTCCCTCCACGCTTATTATCACCGCATCGATGACTGTTATCACTGGTATTATCATTTTGTCGGCTGCTTTCTTTTGGTTGGGTTGACTCATTATCGTGCTTCAATAACTGAGCCCTATTAACAACATCTGAATACAAACACAGTTTATGAGAGATAAGATATTGACGTATCTCGGGTTTCAAACCTCTTAGAAACATTCGCGTCATTCTCTCTTCATTATCAACCAAATGGTACGCAAACCAGGACATCTCGGCAAACTTGGCTTCGTACTGCGACACGGTCATGTTGTTTTGCTCCAGTTTAATGAACTCTACCTCTTTCATGTGACGAATACTTTCGGGAAAGTACTTGTCGTTGAACAGTTCTTGAAACTTTTCCCAAGACATCTTCAGTGCGGCAGGTTGAGTACGCTTTACAGATTCCCACCAGTAATCTGTCTCTGCCCGCAATATGAAGGTGGCAAAGGGAACCTTTTGCTCCTCGGAGCAACCTAAGACATCAAATATCTTGTTGATCGGTTTTATCCACGTCTCCGCCTTAAGTGGTTTTGGCTCTCCAAAAAACTCCAGTGGTCCCAACTCCTTAAACTGTTTGGCGATGACCGTCCGAGAGTTGTCAGTGTTTCCACCTGCATTTTTGATAGGAGCCGCTCTCGCCTGATGTTGCATGAATTGCATGAAGCCTCGGAACATTCCATCGTTCATCATTTGGTCAGTGTTGTTGTTTGCATGAGGATTGTCGCCTTCCTGATGCACATTGTCCTGGTTATTGATCTGTGGAGACTCAATGGTCTCTTGTGCTCCATTGATGTTCTCAATATTCTCGGATGCCATTTTCAAACACTGCCACAAAACAAGGGTTAATTAACATATCACATATTATCCCTATACTCTGACGGACCAATTAAATATCAAATAAACTTAGGTAGGTCATACTAGCATGAAGGAATTCCCCGCTCTCTCCTCCTAGTTCTTGTCTCACATCTTAGCAGGATCATATCCCTATGCTTGATACTAATCTGTGATGCCCCCAAAATAGGTATACATCACCTATTCTCGAGTCGCCAAATACATGGTATGTAATACAAATACAATCTTTAATATACAACAAGAAAGGCCGTGAGTTTTAATACAAATATTATTTTCTAGACAATATCCACTCTCGTAATAAGTTCTCATTACATTTATTGTCACACTATTTAATGAATAGTGAGGACTACTAATACTATCATCGGACCGTCACCCGCTCCCCGACTAGTCCTAGTGCCACGTTCTCATTTCTCAAGAGAAATAAAGTGAAAGAAAGGGTGAGCTCAACTAGCCCAAGAAAAAATATTATGACTAAGATAATGCAGAATAAATTATCATTAGTCTTCAATAGTGTTAAACTGATAAAATACAATAGACATCAAGTTTAACTGCAGCGGAACATGCAATCCATTAAAAGAGTCAAGTAAAGAATAAAATCTACTATCTTTTATGATTTAAAAGGTTTTCATCACTTTTATCGCTGGGACTCAACTTAATAAATAATCCACATCATACCTGCACTACGGCCAAGGATATTCATTAGTATCACAACCACAATTTATCCATACACTACGGGCCAATGATATTTGTGTATTCATTAATGTTCATGATCATGCCAACAACTGTCCATCAATGCACTACGGGCCAATGAAGACTTTTACCACATCATTTGTAACATTACGGGCCATGATTACAAGAATAATTCTCGGTCATAATCATACCAAGTCCATTTATGCACTTCTACAGCCATGTAGATGACTTTCAACAAAATATAAATATGAGGATGATGACAATGATATAAGAATTCAATAAAATAAGTTCAAGAATTAATTTATTCAGAACTAATAACGTCCAAATTGTCAACATGATACTTCTTTCAGAGAGTAAAATTCAAGAATGCTTAGAAGAATATTTCCATGAAAAGATATTTGGATGAAGCGCAAATATCAAGGATATTCCACTAATTTCATGGAGTATAAAAGTCAAAACTTTAACCAACCGAGTATAATAAAGAATGGAATAACAAAAGAAATCACCATGCATGCTTTGATTTTGATGGGACAAAGTTATTCTAAATGAATAATAAATAACGGAACGTGTCATGCGTAATACGCGACCGCTGTGATATTCCAACAGAATAATAAAGAATGGAATAACAATGTAAATCACCATGCATGCAGACTTCAGATAGAGCAGGTTATTCCAATAGAATAATAAATAACGGAACTAGGTCTGCGTAAAAGCGTCTGATGACGAGGATATTCCAACCAAGAATAATAATAAAAAAGCGGAACCAAAGTCGTAGAAACAAAAAAAGCAGGATACTCCAACAAAATAATAAAGAATGGAATAATAATGTAATTTCACCATGTGTATGCGGTACTTTGCAGATGTAGACAAAGTTATTCCAATGTAATAATAAATAATAGAATAATGAGAAGAATTTCACCAAATGTGGTAGGATCAGCGTATACAAAGTTATTCCAACATAATAATAAAGACCTGGAATAATGAAGTTCTCTTCATGAATATGAAAAAAAATAATACCCCTTACCTTATAAAGAAGATTACTCAAACGGTAGAGGCGGGGATATACTTGAAGAAACTTGCAGACTACGCTTCAAAACTTTCTTAAATGCTAAAGAAATACGCCAAGATAGAAGAATAATTTCTCTACGTTTTCTCTCAGAGTTTCAAATTGAATTCGTAAGAAATAATGAAGGAATGAGCTTTATTTTTAGAAAAATGGACTAAATAGTAACAATCCATGAAGCGGTCCGGATCGATTTACTTTAAACGAATCTATCAGTATTGGTTTATAATAAAATATAATATATTCTATTTATAATCTAATAAAACGAATAACTTTTAAAAAGATTTTACAACGCAAACACTATATGAGCACTATGCAAATACTATGATAATAAAATATAATATATTCTAATTATTATCTAATAAAATGAATAACTTTATAAAAGTATTTACATTTTATATAAAAGATTTTACTATTACTTTAATAAAACGAATAACTTTATAAAAGTATTACGCTTTTATATAAAAGCTTTTACATTTATTACATTAATAATACTAATAAAACAAAACTTCATTATCATTATTATTATTCACACTATTAATCGACTGTGTCGTTCCTGTGAAAGAGGGGCTTTCAATAAGAATTTCCCCTATTAGCGCCTTGCAATTAGTTGACCAAACCTCTCCTCGCGTAACTTCTAGACATCGTTAATAATGCAAATAATAATATTAATAACTTCGTCATCTCAATTATAAAATATCAACAATAATTGAATCAATTAACGTGAGATACTATGCAACAATTCATCAAGTAATAATTGAACAAAACCGAGTGACTTCTCACGTAAGCATCAATAATCAATACCGGTGTGCTACTATGCAACCACGCAGTATTCGCATACTTTTAACACCGGGTGTTTCAACAGATTAACGGTAAAACTTCCGCCGTTATTTTCATAAAACATTTTTGTCATTTTTCGAATCAAACAATAATTCCGTTGTAGGGGGTCCACTAATGATTGTCTTGTCGTATGAATATTCCCCTGCTTAAAACGAATATTCCCCACCAATCAAATATTATATAACAACTTCGTATTTTGCAAAATTTATAAATATTACCCACAACTATAACATTATATCAAATTTATTCCATAATATTCAAAAATGATATTTATAGAAAATACATTTTTATTCATAAAAGTTTGGGTCTTACAAAATCAGTCTTCAGAGATAACCTTGAGAAAAGATAAAGTCAACATCAGTCAAACCCTAGAGACAATCCTGAGAAAAGACAGCCGTAACCACTTTAAGCCCGAAGATAACCTCGGAAGGGCAAAGATATCATTTTGACAAACAAAACATAGAAAATAATCATATGGCAGAGGATAGACTTACAAGGAACCATCACAGCAATTCTGAGTGCAAACTTCGCAAGATAGTTCAACGGACTACCTGCGTAGACCTGGAGATGCTATTCTGGTCATGAACCCATCTTCCCAGATTCAGAAAAGGAAAATACCTATGTCATTGCATAACTCTCGGAAAGAGCATTCCAGAATGGTATTACACATCTCCCAAACATCTCTCAAATATTCCCAGATTGAAAGAATCAAGCTTCCCAGCGCACAACAAGGCGAATGGCTAGCCGACATCAACCTGTAGATGATTTTCCCCTTTTTTCCTATCTTCTCAAACTCAGAATGGGGTAAATAATATACCATTGCAAAGCTATCGGAAAGAGCTTTGCGGATTGATATGGAACGTCTTCTAACTCCACCTAGATTGAGAGTTATGGGCATTTCAGTGGATAACACAAAAATTGATTTCTCGAGACAAAAACCGAGCAAGTGGGGCCCACTTTCGGGCTGCTACAAATGTACCTGCGGAAGAATCAGATAGACCCGCGACTCCCCCTATTTCCTCTATAAAATACAAATCTTATTTCATTTGGAAAGGGAGGAGAGATAGAGAAGCTAGTGAAAGAGCTCGGTTTAGAAAAAAGAAAGAGGCTAGATTTTGCATTTAAACTTTGTAAATATCTTCTATAAATAGTCATATACATATATATTACAACATATCAAGTTTTAACTGTAAGACCCCAACTTATTATTAATGAAATTTAATTTTCTCTATTTATTATTTTGAAATAGTAAGGGTTGATTTGATTAATGTGGATAGTTAGGGATAAAATACGCAAATATTTCAAAATAAGCAAGTGGTTATAAAATATTCATTGTTGTTGGGAATATTCATTTGGTCGTGGAATATTCTTCTTTTTTGGGAATATTAAATGCGACGACCAAGTAAAGATTTTGTGGGCCCCATGAAAAAGCGATTGGATGAAGAAAACGACAAATATAAGTTGTTTAAAAATAACAACAGAAGTTGTTATTCACTAATTATCATCGTTAAAATACTCTATGGTTAAAAACACAAGAAGATTACCTGTATTGCACCAATTATTGATTCTTACGTAAGAAGACACTACTCAATAATGGTTACAATAATTATCGTCAAAGATTTTATTGATTTAATAATTGTCTGCGTTGATATTTTATATTGTTGTTGTTTCAATAATTGTCATTACACAAGATTTTTCATTATCGAAGCAATAATTCATATTATCTGAATAATATTATTAGATAACATTATTGGCAATGTCTAGAAAGTTCTGTCTAAGGAGAGGTTTGGTCACCTAATTGCGCGCCAGTAAGAAGAAATTCTTATTGGAAAGCCCCATCTTTCCTGGTAACTGCCTGGTTGTCAATATTGTGATTCTGTAATATATTTGTGAATAATTAATTATTGATTCATATGATGAGGAAAATATTGATTTTATGTGGATATAGATGGAGAAAAATTTTAATGTGACAACTGTTGAAAATTAAAATTTTATCTTTTTCTGATAAGATAATTCATTTAAATGTATTATTATATTTTAAATATATAATAATGGTGATATTTTTACAACGAATGTGGGATATATGAGTATACGAGAAGGAAGAGTATTTTTGTTGCAATAAATGTTTAAAACATGTTAAACATGTCGGTGGACCCCATTTATCGATCGAAATTTGATTATACCGTAAAATCGCCTGCTTTGTGGATTTCGTTCAATTTTTGTTTGGAATTTGGAAAAACTTTCTTCTGCAAAGTTGTAGAGAATTGAATTTCCTATAAAAAGTCCCGAGATTCAAATTTTCTGATAAAAGGGCTATTTATTGTGAATTATTGAAGTTTCGAAGCTCCGAAATAATTGATTTTTGGAAGTTTTAATTATTATTTTAAAGAAAAACGTTTTTTTTTTGCATTTAAGTGGGCTAACATGTGATATTAATTGCTGAAATAAGATCTTCAAAGATGGGCTAAGTAAATTTATAATATATATTAATATTTTATTAAATTTTCTGCTTTTGTGTTCTAAAGATTTTCCTATAAATAGGTGCTTGGGTTAGAATTGAAAATCACATTTAAACTCAAGTTTTTTCTCTCTATATTATCGAGCGTATTCTTGTGAGTATTTTGAGTATACTTTGAGTATTGTTAGATTTGCAAGTTCCTTCAAAGACGATACCCTTAGATTCCATTTAGAAGTCTTAATCTTTCGAGGTAAGGGATGTTATTTTCTTCTCAAATGATATTATTTTTTCAATATCATTATGCTGAAATATTGGTTGGAACTTTTTATCAAATTTGGAACTTTTTCATGTCGGGGTTACTATTCATGAGTTACTATTCACGAGTTACTATTTATTAGTTACTATTCACGAGTTACTATTCACGAATACTATTCATGAAGCGTGAAGATGTTTTTTTTGGGAAATTTCTATCTTTTGGTGTCGGAGTTACTATTCACGATACCAAGACTATTCACGATATCTGACTATTCACCTAAAAATGAAATTTCTTCTTTTTTGTCCAAAATATCTATCTCGGATACTAGCTTTGATTGTATCCATGTTTTGATCATTCTTGAATTTTACACCACTATGATTATTTTTGAGGTATTTTTGAACATGGATAAAACAAAGTACTTAATCCTTAATCCTTAATCCTTGTCATTTTGTTTCACCGGATTCGTTTTTTAAAAATATTTTCATCATCCTCGCCTTAAATGATGATATTATTGAATATCTTTCGCCCGTAGTGCAAAGATGAATGATTTCTGAAGAATATCTTTGGCCCGTAGTGCAAAGATGAACAGTGTTTAGATGAATACATGATTAATCGATGAATATCTTTAGCCCAGAGTGCAAAGATGAATATTTGATTCCGAGATATATATTGATTGATGTTACAGGATAAAAGATAGACGATGAACTTTTAAATTCATACATGTAAGATAGTAGTTTGCATTCTCTACTTAACTCTTCTAATGAATTATTATTTCATTGCGAATATTGATTTAAAATTTGTTGTCTATTGTATTCTATTAGATTTTTCCCGTTGAAAACTAATGATAATTTGTTGTATATTATCTTAGTCATAATATTCTTTACTAGGCTAGTTGAGCTCACCCTTTTCCTTTTTGTTCCATTTTTCTTCTCGGGAGGCGAGAATATAAGCGAAGTACGAGTCGAGGTATGGAATGAAGGTTCTAGAGAGTTGTTTAGTAGTCCTCACCATTTTGTAAAATAATGTATCAATAAATGTGATGAGGATTTATTTGAGTATAGATATTGTGCAGAAGATAATATTTGTATTCAAACTCACGCTTTTCTTGTTGTAATAATAAAGTTGTAGTTGTTTACGTACCATATATTGACAACTCAGAATGGGTGATGTATACCTATTTTGGGGGCGTCACATTAACTGGTGAAAACTGAGTTTAAATGCGCCAAAAATCGTTCATTAGCAATTATCGTGTCAAACTATAAGATCTCTTCAGATATGTTCTTATTTATTGCTTTATTATATATATATATATATATATATATATATATATATATCTTAGTTAATATTGTATAGATCTAGATTTTCACCATTCATTTTGGTGTAAATAGTCAATATTTGTGTTTTATTAACTAGATCTAGTCAGATCTAGCTTTTAATCGGTTTAAAAATTGTAAAACTTGAACTTAGAAGCTAGAATGACTAAAATCTGTATAGATATAGTTTTCTTTCTAGTTCTATGAATATTTAGCAACCATGTGACTCTAGATCTGTATCTAGAGGAAACAGGAAGCTTGTTTACCCGCGTTCAAAGATTTGGTCAATAATCATTTGTTTAACGAAGTTTTAAGTTAAATGTGAAAGTAGTATGCACACAAGCCAATCATGTTTGATGATAAAGCATATACTTTGTAACAATCTTATTCATTTATTAATAAAAAGTATTAATTTATTAAAGGCTTTTAATTATCTACATGATGCTGTTTTATAATATGTGATAAACCCATAGTTTTAAGCAATGCTTTTAGAATAATGATGATGATCATTATGATGAGATCTAAATTCTTAGAAAGCTTAAAACTAAAATAGTTCCCAATCATTGGATTACTAAATTGGGGATTAGTGAATCCGGATAGATTGGTACATACGTTGCTTGCTTCATTGGATGAGGATGATTGATCTCATGATCATTTGTGTGGAGACACTAAAGCAAGTATGTAGGTGCTTATTAGAGAATAAGTTCATCGAACGTGGCTCGCTAAGGAATACCTAATGGAGTTTTATTTGCTGTCAATAGGAATTTCAGTAGTGATAGTAAGACAAGTAATCCTTGGACTTGAGATCATCATAGTATCTTGTGTATGATGAGTTATACTTTGACTTATTCCTTAAGACCCTTAGGGTATATCAAAGGGTATGCTTGGGTATAATAAGTTGTGTATATGGAGATAATGTATGATCAATAAAGAATCTACCACTTCTAATAAAAGAAGAGAAATGTCTATGTGATTCGATAAATGACAACCCAAGAGTCCTTGGCGAGGAAGAATGAAATTAGAAAGGAGTTTCTAATTTGCATTATTTGAGTTGTGCATTTAAGGATCGAAAATACATATAATTAAATAAAATAAGACTTGACAAAGAATTCCATGTCTTATATTTAATTGGGACATCAGTATGGTGGAAGGATTGAATTGACTGGTAACTATTTACTCAAAGGTTCTTTTATGATTAATGTTGAAATCTATATTATCCGGAAAGTCGTTGATCGCTAGGGAGGCTTATCCCTATTGTTGAATAAATATTATTTATTTAAATAAATTAATTATTTAATTTATTTATTTAAATAAGATTAGAATTGTTCTAATTGATTTATTCACAACCTAGGTTTAATATGGAGAACCTAAAGGGTCACACCATAAAAGGAAGAATAATTATTTAAGAAGTTAATGGCATAATCGTAATAATATAGTTAAGTATATTTAATTTAATCTATGGTGATAGAATAAATTAAATAGCTTAATATTTATTATTTAATATTTTAGAAATATTAAATATAAATTAATAAGAGGAGTCTTATTAATATTATTACAATTATTATTATTTTAATTTCTAAAAGAGTTTAGGAATTAATTTAATATAAGTACTCTCATTTATTCCTAATTGGATTAGGAAGGAAAATTAGTTAAAGGAGTTTAATTAATTATCCCTAATAAGATTAGGGAGCTTAATTAATTAAAAGAATTTAATTAATTAAATAAAACCCAATTCCTTAATTGTTAAGGTGGGTTGCTTTCACATCTATAAATAAGAGGAGTCTTATTATGGGTGTTGGGTGTTGTTGATTTCTTTAACATGTCTTACATAATTCCAATTGTTGGGAGAGTACACCTTTTCTATAGAGATAGAAAACTAGGGTTTGAGCCAAATACCCATCTTCTTGAATTTTCTTCTTCCTGGTGGATCACCTCAGAGGCCAAACATTTGGGTGGCTAACGTTGATCAAAGGAAGGAACCAAACCCGGTGGATTCAAGTTGAACGCGAAAAGGATTGGAGGTGAACTTGTACCTGAGGAAGCTCGATCTTCAAGGGTATGATTTTATTCTTTATCTTTTCGTTTAATTAATAATTATGCATAAAGGGTGATCCGGGTATATGGTTTGTAAAATTTTTAAACTCTGATTTTTACACGCTTCCGCATAATTTTGCAATTTGATTGCGCACATGAATATTACAAACCCAACAGTGGTATCAGAGCCAAACCTTTATGTAAATTATTAATTGTTTTAATTTGATATGTATATTGATATGTGTTTAGAACAATTTAATTGAGCATAATTTTATTGTATAAAATTTAAATAAAAAAAAAAAAATACCGAAAAGCAGATTTAAAAAAAAAAAAAATAGGCCTCCGTGTTATGATAAATCCAAAATTTGCATTCCTCGCTACTATGTGGACGGAGGAAAGTCATTTTTTTTTGAGGAGGATGAATTAATTCAAGTTATTAGCTTCATTAAAAAAAAAAAAAAAGTGGCAAGTTCTATTAAAAATGTAATTGTGTATAATTTGAATGTAAAAGGAATGCAGGTATATATATATATATATATATATATATATATATATATATATATATATATATATTATATTAAAACTGCAGATTGTTTTTATATATATATATATATATATATATATATATTATATTGTTATTTTATTATTTATATATATATATATATATATTATATATTATTCTTAATAATTTTATAATTAAAATAATATTTATTTTAATTTTAAAATAAAAGGTTTATTTTAAATATTAAAATAAAAGAGTTTATTTTAATTTTAAAATTTAATTTCATGCTAACTAATTAGAGTTGGAATTGGATTCCATGATAACTAATTGGATTTGAAATTGTATTCCATCTTTCTTTAAATAAAGGAGTTTATTTAGATATGAAATTAGATTTCATATTATTCAAAATAAAAGAGTTTATTTGTGAATTGGAAAGAGAATCCTAATTTCCTTAAATAAAGGAGTTTATTTAAATATGGAATAAGATTTCATATTATTCAAAATAAAGGAGTTTATTTGTGAATAGGAAAGAATATCCGTGTTTCCTTTAATAATTTTTTTTTTACATGGAATTGGATTCCATAATTAATTAAAATAAAAGAGTTTATTTTAATTAAAGATTTTTTTTTATATACATGAAATTGGATTCCATAATTAATTAAAATAAAGGAGTTTATTTTGATTAAAGATTTTGATTAAAATAAAATAGTTTATTTTATTCAAAATAGGATAAATTAAAATAAAATAGTTTTATTTTGATTTAAATTTGGATTTAAATAAAGGAGTTTATTTTTATTCAAAATTAGATTTTATACTAACTAATTTTGCCCATTAAATGATATCAATATATATATTAAATATTTATTATTCATGAGATGAATGTTATTTATTGATGATATGGTGATGTGTATGATAATAAATGGGATTGATTATGGACTATTGACCAATCAATATGATTGGATTTTATTTTAGTTGGATGCATGAATATATGGGTTTTATTAAATGGGGTCTCACAGACCTGCCTTCTCTAAATTTTCTTAATGTAAATTCTATCTCCTCCTATGTACATTTCCCTCGATCACGATCAAGGTTTTATTTATTTTAAATAGTTTTGTAATAGGAATAGTTAGAATTAATTTTGAAAATTGGAGATCAAGGAGCAAGGAGCGCTTGAAGACCCGTTTGTAATGGAGCAGGGTTTAAATGTAATAGTTATATTTAAATATTATTTCTTGCACCCCTAGGGTTTGACCTTTTGGTTCACTTGGTGGCTCTAGTGAACCAAACTAGAATAAAAGTCCATAATCAATCCGGGTAGAATATAGTATTCTATATGTGCATGCTTATACTATATATATTATATATTATGCAAACATGCTTCAGATGTTCATTAATACGACGCGTATTTTATATATATATATATATAATATGCGCATTAAACAAGATGAGACAAATTAATAACAAACCCCTCAATTTTTTATTAAGTCCTAAGCGTTCAAAGATATTTGGAATATCGAGCGTCGCTTTCTAGCATGATAAAATTAATAGAGTATTAAATATTTAATATGAGTTTGTTGTGTCACCACAAGGCAAGTATTAAGTATTTAAGATGTTAATTTATCACATTTGATGCTTATAAAGAAAATTGAACAATATTGTTTTGTTGTGTCACCACAAGGATGATATTTTCTTTTTGAATATATGGAGTGCTAGGTCGGACTTAACTTGGATAATTTTGATTCGGATGTGCCACCACTTGATCGATCAAAATAATCTAAGAGGCAAAAGAAAAGGAGTTGCATAGTTGATGTAATTGACAAAAGTTGTCTACCTATTTATTTATATATAGTTTGTTGTGTCACCACAAGGCTATATACATTTGAAATGGGATCCTTATTCTCACTAGCAAATCTTTAATTAGATTTTGCCGAACTATATAAGTGAGGTAATATAGTTTGAAGAAAATAGTGGGAGATACCAATTTAAAACAAGACCTAATTTATTTTGGTAATTAATAAAAGAATGTATGTTAAAATGTTGTTAATTACAAATTTATTTACGTAATTTTACAATGTCTAAAATTACTATCATCTGCGAAGCATATTAGATGCTAAATTAACCGTAACCAAGAATTAAAGCGGATTGGTTAAGAAATTTGAGAATAGTTCTCATATTTGAAAAGTTATCTTATGTCCTTAATACGCTTATCCTCGCAATGGTTGCGCATAATGCCTCGAGGAAGAGATTGCTACTTTTAGAAAGTGGCAAGATGATGCACACATTGGCTCAACGCATCATGCTCGATCCATGAGTATAACAAGCTTCAGCGTCGACTGAAACTATGGATACTCCTACTATATTCCCGCACATCAAGTAGTTGATGGTGAGGAAAGTAGGACCCGATAGATATCAGATATCTAAGGAGCTCTTCCGATCTAGAATGGCCAATGGCACTACAGTACAGATAAAAGTCCTTAACATTATCAATTTGATTGATCAATTAGGACAACTGGTTTTGTCATGGATAGAGAGTTGAGCCAAGATTTGATCTTGCACTCACTCCGGACTCCTTTTCACAATTGTCGTGAATTTTCATATAAACAAGCTAGATATCGCCTCTTTGATTTGCTTAACATATTGAAAAATGTTGAGAGTCACTTTCCAACCAAGAAAGACCAAGTCTTACTGGTAGGGGCCAAAGGATCTTCTGAAAAGAAGAACGATTCAAAGAAGGTAAATAGAAAGGCGTAAACAAAGGATAATAAGAACAAAAAGCGATATGGATGGCAAAGGCGTTTGCTTCCACTACAATAAGCCCGACACTGGAAAGAAAGCGCGAAGAAGCATCTTGCAGAGGCTAACCAAAGAAGCATAGTGAAGTTTTGATTTATAATCCGCTTTTTGTTCATGATTGAAATAAATTTTTCTTTAAGTCAAGGTTCTACTTGGGTATTGGATACCGACTTTGGTTATCATAAATATAGATTTATGAAGGACCAAGAAGAAGTAAAAGTTAAACAAAGATAAGTAATCTATGTGTGGAAAATGAAGCAAAGGTTCTTTGCATTAGCCATAGAAACTTATAGTTTAGCAATGCCTACGGAAAATCTATTAAGTCAATAAGTTGTTATTGTATTCCAGTTCTTGTTAAAATATTATTTCCATTTTATTGTTGGACAATGAAATCTTTGGTATTATAATTAAGAACAATTGTTGTTCTATTTATAATAATAATGTTTTATAGTATAGAAATTGGAATATTACTTAATAAATTTTGTATATTGAACAAATTAGTATAAGAAAAGGAGATGATCATTCAAAGAGTTGAATGTGTGTATTTGTTGAAATACAAGTGTGAATTATTTGAAAGGTTCAAAGAATTCAGAAGTGAAACAAATTGGCAAAGTATTAAGATTCTTTGATTGGATCAAGGAATAAATACGTGTGCAATAAGTTTCTAGATCATCTCAAATGGTTTTCTCATAATGGACACATCCTGATACGCAATAATTGATTGATGTATCCGAATGAAAAATCGTACCTTGTTGGACATGGTGCGGTCCATAATGATTTTACCGACATTCCAAGTATCCTTCAGGGTCATGTCCTAGAAATGGTCGACATATCTACGTAAAATGGTAACCTCAAAATCGCCCCAAGACTCCATAAAAGTTATGGATAGGGAGGATTATTAATCTTAAGTATGTTAAGATAAGGGTTGTCCAACTTATGTGAAAAGGTTTCAAAAGATAAGCTTGGGACAAGATTTGACAAGTCTGATTTGTGGGACATCCTAAAGTAAGTTTAGGGTATATGTTCTATAATTCTACTTAGCAAAAGGTGTTTGTTACGAAAACACGCTTCTAAGATAAAGGTGTTTATTATTGAAGGGGCTAGTGGGAGGATAATAGATCTTGAAGAGTTCAAGAACCACAAAACACTATAAGTCAAATAAGAGGAACTCGTAGATAGACTCTATTATTGTACCACAAACCGAATCGTAAAGTCCGGAATAAGTAAAGAAGATACCTAGGAGGTATGGATTCATCATGGATGATGATGATGAGGTACGCATCATGTAGAAGATGATGATCCGAGTTACATTCGATGAGGTAAGACTTCTAGTGTGTGTACAAAAGGGGTCAGCTGGGGCGTCGTGACATTCCTAATATTATATGTTGATATATTACGGATAAGGAATGACATACTAATGCTACAATCAGTAATGATAAAGTTGTCTAAACATTCCTCCATGAATGGTTTGGGACGAGTATCTTAATTGGGGATAAAATCTATATAGATAGATAGATACAAGAGGATGCTCGACTTAACCCAAGGAACGTATATTCATTTGATGCTAAAGTTGTTTAGCATGGCAAACTCCAAGAGATGTCTCATGTCGATGAGCTATGGAGTGTATCTCTTTTAATAGTCCCCACAGACTCCTGAAAAGAGAGGTCGCATGAGTGACTATCATGTATGCAATGAAATATACGAGACCTGATGTTGATCAGACATATTCGGAGAAGTTCACTATGAAGTCGCTGAAAACATCTTAAAGTGCTTAACCCAAGCACTAAAGATGTGATTAAAATTTATCTTTGGGTCTTAATTAAAACTAGAGAGGGCTTAACAGACTCAAGTTTTTTCAGACATGCATCAAGACGACAAGAAAAATCCACTTTAAGGTATAGGGTTACCTTGAGCAAGTGGTGCGATGAATTGGAAAGGTTCCAAACAAAGAAAGAGTTCTTTGGTTTAGTGATAAAGACAAAGTATATAGCTATAAATGAAGCTACAAGTTGATTGTTTGGATAAAAGTTCATTACAGAACTAGGAATAGTTCCTAAGTCTCATCTTGGATCTAAATGTAAGACCCCAAAATTTTTTAAATAAAAAGGAATTTCCTTTATTTATTATTTTGAAATAGTAAGGGTTGATTTGATTAATGTGGATAGTTAAGGGTTAAAAACGCAAATATTTCAAAATAAGCAAGTGGTTATAAAATATTCATTATCGTCGGGAAATATTCGTTTGGTCATGGAATATTAGCATCGTTTGGGAATATTAAATGACTGACAGTATGACCATGTGTGGGCCCCATAAGTGAAAGCGATTGGATGAAGAAAAGCGACAAATATAAGTTGTTTTTAAATAAGCAGGCGTAGTTATTCTGCAGATTATCTTGTTGGAATACCCGGTGGTTAAAACACACTAATACTGGCGTTGTTGAGCAAGAAGCACGCAGTATTGCACCAATTATTGATTCTTACGTGAAAGGCACTACTCAATAATGGTTACTGATAATTCTTATTCAATATTTTATTGAGTTAATAATTCTTTGCGTTCATATTTTATATTCTTTGTTGTTTCAATAATTGTCATTACGGTATTTTTCATTATCGAAGCAATAATTCATATTATCACGAATAATATTATTAGATAACATTATTGGCAATGTCTAGAAAGTTATGTCTAAGGAGAGGTTTGGTCACCTAATTGCTTGCCGCAGAGTAAGAAGAAATTTTTATTGGAAAGCCCCTCTTTCCAGGGAACCGCACGGTTGTCAAGATTGAGATTACGTAATATTATTTGTGAATAATTAATTATTGATTTATATGATGAGGAAAATATTGATTTTATGTGGATATAGATGGAAAATTTTTAAAATGACAATTGTTGAAAATTAATATTTTATCTTTTCTCGATAAAATAATTCATTTAAATATATTATTTTAATAATATATTAACGGTGATATTTTTACAACAAATGTGGGATATATGAGTATCTGAGGAGGAAGAGTATTTTTGTTGCAATAAATGTTTAAAACATGTTAAACATGTGGTGGACCCCATTTATTGACTGAAATTTGATTATAGCCTGTAAAATCGCCCGTTTGTGGATTTCGGTTAATTTCTATTTGGAATTTGGAAAAACTTTCTTCTGCAAAGTTGTAGAGAATTGAAATTCCTATAAAAACTCGCATGATTCAATTTTTCTGATGAAAGGGCTATTTATTATGAATTATTGAAGTTAGAAGCTCAAAATAATTGATTTTTGGGAGTTTAAAATATTTTTTGTAAGAAAAACGTTTTTTATTTTGTAATTGAGTGGCTCACATGTGTTATAAATGATCTGAAATCAGATTTCTAAGGTGGGCTTGAATATTTTTAAGAAATATTATTATTTTATTAAATTTTACGCTTTGGTGTTCTAAAGATTTTCCTATAAATAGGGTCTTGGGTTAGAATTGAAAATCACACCGGCTGAAATTTTTCTCTCTATATTATCGAGCGTATTCTTGTGAGTATTTTGAGTATACTTTGAGTATTGCTAGGCGGTGCAAGTTCCTTCAAAGACTATACCTTAGATTTTAGCTAGAAGTCTCGATCTTTCGAGGTAAGGGATATTATTTTTTTCGTAATGATATTATTTCTTCAATATCATTATCTTTGAAATATTGATCTGAAGTTTTATCAAATTTGGAACTTTTTCATGTCTGGGGTTACTATTCATGTGTTCTTATTCATGAGTTCTTATTCTTGAGTTCTTATTCATGAGTTTCTTATTATTCACGAGTACTATTCATGAAGCGTGAAGATGTTTTTTGTGGAATTTCTATCTTTTGGTGTCTGAGTTACTATTCACGATATCGGACTATTCACGATACAAAGACTATTCACGATATACTGGTCTTATTCAATAGAAAAATAAAATTTCTTCTTTTCGTCAAAACATCTATTGCGGATACTAACTCGATTGTATCCATGTTTTGATCATTCTTGAATTTTACACCACTATGATTATTTTTGAGGTATTTTTGGACGTGGATAAAACCAAGTACGAATCCTTAATCCTTAATCCTTGTCATTTTGTTTCCTTTGGATTCGTTTCTTTAAAAAAATATTTTTCATCATCCTCGGTCTTAAATGATGATATTATGGAATATCTTTGGCCCTGTAGTGCAAAGATGAATGATTTCTTAAGAATATCTTTGGCTCAGAGTGTAAAAGATGAATGATTTTTGAAGAATATCTTTGGCCCGTAGTGCAAAGATGAGCAGTGTTTAAATGAACATGACTAATCGATGAATATATTTTTGGCTGTAGTGCAAAGATGAATATTTGATTCAGATGTATATTGATTGATGTTACAGGATAAAAGATGAGCGATGAACTTTTAAATTCATACATAGAAGATAGTAGTTTGCATTCTCTACTTAACTCTTCTAAGGAATTATTATTTCATTGCGAATATTTATTTGAAATTTGTTGTCTATTGTATTCTATTAGATTTTTCCTGTTGAAGACTAACGATAATTTGTTGTATATTATCTTAGTCATAATATTCTTTTCTTGAGCTAGTTGAGCTCACCCTTTTCCTTTTGTTCCATTTTTTCTCGGGAGGCGAAAATATAGCGAGATGCAAGCTCTGGGTATGGAATGAAGGTTTTAGAAAGGATTGTTTAGTAGTCCTCACCATTTTTGTAAAATAATGTATCAATAAATGTGATGAGGATTTATTTGAGTATAGATATTATCAGAAGATAATATTTGTATTCAAACTCACGAGTTTCTTGTTGTAATAATAAAGTTGTAGTTGTTTACATACCATGTATTGACAAATCGGAATAGGTGATATATACCTATTTTGGGGCGTGCCAGTTGGTATCGAGCTTAGGGATATGATCTCTGGCGGAGATCGGGGAATAGAACTAGGAGGGAGAGCGAGTAAATCCTTCGCTAGTGTGTCCTACCTAAGCTTATTTGTTAGTTGGTCGAATTATATAGGGATATTATGTGATATATTGATTTCCTTAATTAACCCTTGTTTTATGATAGTATTTGAGAATGTCGATTGAGAATATTAACAATGGAAATGAGACAGTGGAGATGCTGTACTCACCAACGAGGAGAAGCGTACAACAGTGGCAATGTTCTCCCGTGAACAACACCATTGAAAGCGAGATGATGAGCGAGGGATGTTTAGAAGTTTTTTGCAGTTCATGCAAAATCGGGACGAGGAGACTTCGTGTTCAAAATCTGAGGAGGAAATGATAGCAATTCACGGGTTGTCACAACCAAGCGATTCAAAGAGTTGGGACCACGAATTTAAGGGAATGCCCGATCCGATCATGGCGGAAACATGGGTCAAACAAATTACCAAGATATTCGATGTCTTGGGATGCGGAGGAACAGAAGGTTCCATTCGCCACCTTTATGTTCCGTGGCGAGGCGGACTCTTGGTGGGAGTCGTGAAGCGTGCACTCCATCCAACCGCACTTAGCATGTCTTGGGGGAGACGTTTGAAGCTATTTAATGACAAATACTTTCCGAAAGTGTTCGTCATATGAAGGAAGTGGAGTTCATCGATTGGAACAAAACAACATGGCGGTGTCTCGATGACGAGGCAAAGTTTGCAGAGTTATCCGTGTTTGCACCTCATTTGGTGGAGAATGAGGAGCGTATGACGCGGATGTTTCTTAGAGGTTTGAAACCCAGATACGTCAAGTATCTCATTTCTCATAAAATTTTCTCTTTATTCGGATGTTGTAAGCAGGGCTCAATTATTAAGCGAGATAACGAAAGTACGGCCAATTTGAGGACCACAATCGAGGATCGTATCGAGATAGCAATCAATGAATAATGATAACTGCGGAGAAAGAAATAGACGGAGACGAAATGGTAACCACTCTGGTGGTAATCATGGCCATGAAAATAGAAGAAGCGAGTCGGGAGGAGATTTTAAAAAGAGGAGATTTAACAACGACCATATGAAGATGATGAAAAGGTGACAAAGAATCGGTTCTAAGGGAGGAGAAAAGCGCAACAAAGAATCGGTTCTAAGGGAGGAGAACGACCACCGGTCGTATATGCTACAAATGCGGAAAAGAGGGACATATCGGTCCAAAGCGCCCACAACAGTTCAAGGTATGCTATAATTGTGGAAAGGAAGGACATATCGCTCGAGATTATACGATGAATGAAACCTAGTTTAATGGGGACGGTGACTCAAAAAGATTGTCCCGAGAAAAGTCAAAGTCAACGATTAGGGAAGAGCGTTTTTGTTGATTGGTCATAATGCGAGGAACCCAAACGAGGTGATCACGGGTAAATTTATTTATAAATTCTTGCAAAGTTTATACCTTACTTGATACCTGGGTTACCCATTCATTTATCTCTCCTGCATGTGCTCAACGTTTAAACTTGACTCAGGAGAAATTAGACTTTGACCTATCTCATGGAAACTCGTTTGGGAGAAACTTTCATCACATCCAATTGTTTATAAATCTTGTTTGATTCAAGTTGGCACCATTACCTTACATTGACCTTATCTCTTTAAAGATACTTGCTTTTGATGTGATTTTAGGGATTGATTGGTTAACTACTCATCATGCCAAAATTGATTGTTTTCGTAAGGTTGTTAGTTTTCATATTCTAACTTGACCGTTTATTTAATTCAAGCAACTAAACCATTAAAATCGATCATCATCATATCTAATCATAAAGCTATTCGTTTATTAAAAAGCGGATGTCAAGCTTTCTTAGCCCATGTTATGGATTTGAATAAAGACACGTCAAATTTGAATAATATTCTGTTGTTATTGACTTTCCGACGTATTTCCAGAAGAACTTCCGGTCTACCCCGTAGCGTGAAGTTAAATTCTTTATTGATCTTGAACACGTACAAAGCCCATTTCTAAACCCCATATCGAATGGCTCTATTGAACTTGAGGGAGTTAAAGGTCCAACTACGAGGAATTGTTGGACATCGGTTTCATTCGCCCTAGTACATCTCCTTGGGGTGCTCTGTTTTATTTGTAAAGAAGAAAGGCGGAGTATGCGACTTTGTATTGACTATCGAGGAATTGAACCATGTCACCATCAAGAATAGGTATCCTCTACCTCGTATTGATGACTTGTTTGACCGATTGCGAAGGCACAATTCTTTTCAAAATCGATCTTCGATTCGGATATCATCATTTGAAGATTAGGCGAGGATATTCCAAAAGCGCCTTGAGAACTTCGGTATGGGCATTATGAATTCTTAGTCATGTCTTTCGGATTGACTAATGCTCCTGCGGCTTTCATGGATATGATGAACCGAGTATTCAAGGAATATTTGGATCAATTCGTTGTTGTCTTTATTGATGACATCCTCATATATTCCAAAAGCCGTGAAGATCATGAGCACCATTTGAAATTTGGTACTCAAAGGCTTCGTGAAAACCAACTATATGCCAAATTGAAGAAATGCAAGTTACGGATTGAGGAAGTAGCATTCCTTGGGCACGTGGTGTCGAAACATGGAGTATCTGTTGATCCGTGAAGATTGAAGCAATACAAAGTTGGGAGCAACCAAGTCGGTGATCAAATCACGTAGCTTTTGGGCTTAGCTGGTTATTATCGGAGATTCGTGGAAGGGTTTTCTCGAATCGCTACTCCATTAACTCAGCTAACTCGGAAGGATACAAGATTCATTTGGAGCGAAGAATGCGAGAAAAGTTTCCAAGAGCTTAAGAGGAGACTTATTTAAGACTGTTTCTAACAATACCATCTGGTTCGGATGGATTTGTTATCTACAGCGATGCTTCAGGCAAAGGGTTAGGATGTGTTCTTATGCAACGTGGGAAAGTCATAGCCTATGCCTCGCGACAACTTAAAGAGTATGAGAGGAATTATCCTACTCATGATCTAGAGTTTAGCGTGATCGTTTCGCGCTAAAAATATGGAGGCACTATCTATATGGGGAGAAAGTGGAGATATATTCAGACCATAAAAGCCTTAAATATTTCTTCACTCAAAAAGAACTCAACATGCGGTAGCGACGTTGGCTCGAGCTATTGAAAGACTACGACCACACTATTCAATACCATCCTGGTAAAGCGAACGTGGTAGCTGACGCATTGAGTAGAAGATCATATGCGGGAACGAGTGCGATGATGTCAAGTATACGCATAGAGCCAACTTTAATAGAAAAAGTTAAGGTTGCTCAAGCCACCGACCCGGAGCTGATGCGTATGAAGAAGAAAGTACAAGAAGGAGCTATTCCATAAGCGAGAATTGATGAAGAAGGAATACTTCGAGTCCACTCTAGAATTTGTGTTCCTAACGACTCTGATTTGAAGTACAAGATTATGATGGAGGCACACAATACGCCATTTGCAATCCATCCTGGAAGTACTAAAATGTATCGTGATCTTCGACATACATTTTGGTGGAACAATATGAAGAGAGAGATTGCAAAGTTTATCTCGATGTGTTTAACTTGCCAACGTGTAAAGGCGGAGCATCTTGTACCTAAGGGTCCGTTGCAACCACTTGAGATTCCGGAATGGAAGTGGGAACACATTACTATGGATTTCATTCTACGGGTCTTCCTACGGTTTCTCAAGGCATCAATGCTATTTGGGTTATTGTTGATAGATTAACCAAGTCTACTCATTTCTTGCCGATCACGGAGACTTATTCCTTGAACGACTTGCTAGTATATGCGTGAATGAGATTGTGAGGTTGCATGGCATGCCTGTATCAATTGTTTGGATCGTGACCCAAGATTCACTTCAAGATTTTGGGTTAGCTTGCAAAAAGCTATGGGCGCAGATTTGCGATTTAGTTGGCATACCATCCCCAAAGCAGACGGACAATCAGAGAGAGGACTATTCAAACTCTTGAAGATCTATTAAGACTCTGTGTCCTAGACTTCAAGGGCAGTTGGGATAAGTATTTACCATTGGTGGAATTCTCCTACAACAACAGATTATCGTGCAAGTATAGGTGTGGCTCCATTTGAAGCATTATATGGGACGAAAATGTCGTTCTCCAATATGTTGGGATGAGGTGGGTGAAGCAACATTGTTGGGACCCGAGTTAAGACACGATATGACTACCGAAAAGATCCAAATGATTCGACAACGATACAAACGGCACAAGATCGACAAAAGAGTTATGCGGATCTTCATCGAAAGGACGTGGAATTTAATGTGGGGATCATGTATTGTTGCGAGTTGCTCCATGGAAGGAGTTACAAGATTTGGGAAGAGAGGAAAGCTCAATCCACGATTTATTGGTCCATTTCAAATTCTTGACCGAAAGTAGGAAATGTAGCCTATAGACTTGCGTTACCTCAAAGTATGTCTCGTGTTCATAATGTGTTTCACATATCTCGTACTTCAGTAAATATGTGAAAGACCCGAACCACGTTATTGAGTTAGAACCAGGACGAGATAATAGAAGACTTAACGTATGAGGAGGTACTGTCAAGATCTTGGATAGGAAGGAGCATGTCCTACGCATGAAAGGTCATACCACAAGTTAAAGTTTTGTGGAGGAATCATGCTATAGAGGAAATGACTGGGAATTGGAAGCGGAAATGAAAGCGAGGTATCCTCACTTTTCAAACACCAGTACGTCACGTCAATTTCGAGGACGAAATTTCATAAGGAGGGAGGTTGTAAGACCCAAATTTTTTAAATAAAAGGAATTTCCTTTATTTATTATTTTGAAATAGTAAGGGTTGATTTGATTAATGTGGATAGTTAAGGGTTAAAAACGCAAATATTTCAAAATAAGCAAGTGGTTATAAAATATTCATTATCGTCGGAGAATATTCGTTTGGTCGTGGAATATTAAATCTTTGTTTGAGAATATTAAATGCAATGACGCAAGTGACCATGTGTGGGCCCCATAACGGAAAGCAATTGGATGAAAAAAGCGACAAATATAAGTTATTTTTTAAATAACTGGCGTAGTTATTTACAATTAATCTTGTTGGAATACCGGTGGTTAAAACACACTAATACGCGCGTTGTTGAGCAAAGTAGACTGCGGTATTGCACCAATTATTGATTCTTACGTAAGAAGGCACTACTCAATAATGGTTACAGTAATTCTTGTTCAAATATTTTATTGAGTTAATAATTCTTTGCGTTGATATTTTATATTCTTTGTTGTTTCAATAATTGTCATTACTAAAGTATTTTTCATTATCGAAGCAATAATTCATATTATCTGAATAATATTATTAGATAACATTATTGGCAATGTCTAGAAAGTTATGTCTAAGGAGAGGTTTGGTCACCTAATTGCCAAGATGAAGAAGAAATTTTTATTGGAAAGCCCTCTTTCAGAGAAGCTGCTGGTTGTCGAGATTGTGATTCTGTAATATTATTTGTGAATAATTAATTATTGATTTATATGATGAGGAAAATATTGATTTTATGTGGATATAGATGGAGAAAATTTTTAAAATGACAATTGTTGAAAATTAATATTTTATCTTTTTACGATAAAATAATTCATTTAAATATATTATTTTAATAATATATTAATTGGTGATATTTTTACAACAAATGTGGGATATATGAGTATACGAGGAGGAAGAGTATTTTTGTTGCAATAAATGTTTAAAACATGTTAAACATGTAAATTGGACCCCATTTATTATTTGAAATTTGATTATACTTTGTAAAATCGCCCGTTTGTGGATTTCGGTTAATTTCTATTTGGAATTTGGAAAAACTTTCTTCTGCAAAGTTGTAGAGAATTGAAATTCCTATACAAACTCGAGAGATTCGAATTTTCTGATGAAAGGGCTATTTATTATGAATTATTGAAGTTAGAAGCTCAAAATAATTGATTTTGGGAGTTTAAAATATTTTTTGTAAGAAAAACGTTTTTTGTTGTAATTGAGTGGCTCACATGTGTTATAAATGATCTGAAATCAGATTTCTAAGGTGGGCTTGAATATTTTTAAGAAATATTATTATTTTATTAAATTTTTTCTGCTTTGGTGTTCTAAAGATTTTCCTATAAATAGGGTCTTTAGGTTAGAATTGAAAATCACACGAAGCTGAAATTTTCTCTCTATATTATCGGCGTATTCTTGTGAGTATTTTGAGTATACTTTGAGTATTGCTAGGCGGTGCAAGTTCCTTGAAGACTATACGATATTCTATTAGTAAATACTTAATCTTTCGAGGTAAGGGATATTATTTTTTTTCAGTAATGATATTATTTCTTCAATATCATTATCTTTGAAATATTGATCTGAAGTTTTATCAAATTTAGAACTTTTTCATGTCGGGGTTACTTATTCATGTGTTACTATTCATGAATTACTATTCACGAGTTATTATTCACGAGTACTATTCAAGTACTATTAAGCTGAAAGCGTGAAGATGTTTTTGTGGAATTTCTATCTTTTGGTGTCGGAGTTCTTATTCACGTATACGGCCAGACTATTCACGATATCTGACTATTCACGTATACGGTACTTATTCATAGAAAAATAAAATTTCTTCTTTTCGTCCAAAACATCTATACGGATACTAACTCGATTGTATCCATGTTTTGATCATTCTTGAATTTTACACCACTATGATTATTTTGAGGTATTTTTGGACGTGGATAAAACCAAGTACGAATCCTTAATCCTTAATCCTTGTCATTTTGTTTCTTTGGATTCGTTTCTTTAAAAAAAATATTTTTCATCATCCTCGGTCTTAAATGATGATATTATGGAATATCTTTGGCCCGTAGTGCAAAAGATGAATGATTTCTTAAGAATATCTTTGGCACTGTAGTGCAAAGATGAATGATTTGAAGAATATCTTTGGCCCGTAGTGCAAAGATGAGCGGTGTTTAAATGAACATGACTGGTGATGAATATCTTTGGCTGTAGTGCAAAAAGATGAATATTTGATTCGGATGTATATTGATTGATGTTACGAGGGATAAAAGATGAGCGATGAACTTTTAAATTCATACATAGAAGATAGTAGTTTGCATTCTCTACTTAACTCTTCTAATGAATTATTATTTCATTGCGAATATTGATTTGAAATTTGTTGTCTATTGTATTCTATTAGATTTTTCCTGTTGAAGACTAACGATAATTTGTTGTATATTATCTTAGTCATAATATTCTTCTTGAGCTAGTTGAGCTCACCCTTTTCCTTTTGTTCCATTTTTCTCGGGGAGGCGAAAATATAGCGAGTGATGCAGTCGAGGTATGGAATGAAGGTTTTAGAAAGGATTGTTTAGTAGTCCTCACCATTTTTGTAAAATAATGTATCAATAAATGTGATGAGGATTTATTTGAGTATAGATATTATACAGAAGATAATATTTGTATTCAAACTCACGATTTCTTGTTGTAATAATAAAGTTGTAGTTGTTTACGTACCATGTATTGACAACTTCGGAATAGGTGATGTATACCTATTTTGGGGGCGTCACACTAAACATGTGTTATGACACTTTCATTTGATTATTAGAATCATTGAAAGATGGAAAATAACTAAAGCTTATCCAACAGCAGGATAATCGTCACTTAGAGAAGAAGAGTATGAGATACCATGACGATTGGCTTTAGTGCAAGTGGGAGATTGAAAGTAGTATGCACACAAGCCAATCATGTTTGATGATAAAGCATATACTTTGTAACAATCTTATTCATTTATTAATAAAAGTATTAATTTATTAAAGGCTTTTAATTATCTACATGATCTTTGTTTTATAATATGTGATAAACCCATAGTTTTAAGCAATGCTTTTAGAATAATGATGATGATCATTCGATGAGATCTAAATTCTTAGAAAGCTTAAAACTAAAATAGTTCCCAATCATTGGATTACTAAATTGGGGATTAGTGAATCCGGATAGATTGGTACATACGTTGCTCATTTTTCATTGGATGAGGATGATTGATCTCATGATCATTTGTGTGGAGACACTAAAGCAAGTATGTAGGTGCTTATTAGAGAATAAGTTCATCGAACGTGGCTCGCTAAGGAATACCTAATGGAGTTTTATTTGCTGTCAATAGGAATTCTGTAGTGATAGTAAGACAAGTAATCCTTGGACTTGAGATCATCATAGTATCTTGTGTATGATGAGTTATACTTTGACTTATTCCTTAAGACCCTTAGGGTATATCAAAGGGTATGCTTGGGTATAATAAGTTATACGTGGAGATAATGTATGATCAATAAAGAATCTACCACTTCTAATAAAAGAAGAGAAATGTCCTATGTGATTCGATAAATGACAACTCGGTAGTCCTTGGGTTAAGCGAGAATGAAATTAGAAAGGAGTTTCTAATTTGCATTATTTGGAATTGTGCATTTAAGGATCGAAATATATATAATTAAATAAAATAAGACTTGATGGTAATTCCATGTCTTATACTTAATTGGGACATTGTATGGTGGAAGGATTGAATTATGCGGTAACTATTTACTCAAAGGTTCTTTTATGATTAATGTTGAAATCTATATTATCCGGAAAGTCGTTGATCGTTAGGGAGGCTTTATCCCTATTGTAGAATAAATATTATTTATTTAAATAAATTAATTGTTTAATTTATTTATTTAAATAAGATTAGAATTATTCTAATTGATTTATTCACAACCTAGGTTTAATATGGAGAACCTAAAGGGTCACGCCATAAAAGGAAGAATAATTATTTAAGAAGTTAATGGCATAATCGTAATAATATGTTAAGTATATTTAATTTAATCTATGGTGATAGAATAAATTAAATAGCTTAATATTTATTATTTAATATTTTAGAAATATTAAATATAAATTAATAAGAGGAGTCTTATTAATATTATTACAATTATTATTATTTTAATTTCTAAAAGAGTTTAGGAATTAATTTAATATAAGTACTCTCATTTATTCCTAATTGGATTAGGAAGGAAAATTAGTTAAAGGAGTTTAATTAATTATCCCTAATAAGATTAGGGAGCTTAATTAATTAAAAGAATTTAATTAATTAAATAAAACCCAATTCTTTAATTGTTAAGGTGGGTTGCTCACATCTATAAATAAGAGGAGTCTTATTATGGGTGTTGGGTGTTGTTGACTTCTTTAACATACGACATAATTCCAATTGTTGGGAGAGTACACCTTTTTCTATAGAGATAGAAAACTAGGGTTTGAGCCAAATACCCATCTTCTTGAATTTTCTTCTTCCTTGGTGGATCACCTCTAGAGGCCAAACATTTGGGTGGCTAACGTTGATCAAAGGAAGGAACCAAACCCGGTGGATTCAAGTTGAACGCGAAAAGGATTGGAGGTGAACTTGTACCTGAGGAAGCTCGATCTTCAAGGGTATGATTTTATTCTTTATCTTTTCGTTTAATTAATAATTATGCATAAAGGGTGATCCGGGTATATGGTTTGTAAAATTTTTAAACTCTGATTTTTACACGCTTCCGCATAATTTTGCAATTTGATTGCGCACATGAATATTACAAACCCAACAAAATGTACATAGTGTGTTTAAATATGCATTTTGCAAGCTTTAAATGATATTCTGTGAGCCTAGGAACCACAAGGTTGAAGATTCAATCAATGGATCTAGATTTGGTTTTCATGATGGATTTGTTTAAGTTGTACAGTCAGCTTGCAACCTCTTGTATATGTAAATAAAGGGCCTTAAAATGGTTATCCGGATTTAAGGTCCCAGAATAGTAAAAAGTTGTGGTTTGTGGTGTTCGGGCTCACTTCGATGACTTTCATGCCCACAAGAAACCCGACACTTGTAGATAATTTTATTATTGTTAAAGATACTTCGCATCTTAAATAAAATCAAATCAAGGTGAATACAGAATAAAATAAAAATATCAAAGGCCTCAATTCTTATGCGAGCGAAAGGGTTTTGAAAATAGCTTTTCAAAACTTCTCTTTTATACACTTGTTTAAAAAATTAACTTTCCAATAATTCAAACCCCTTTGTATATAGGTGCAAAAGAGATATAACACTACTTTTAAGTAAAGCACTTTGAGCATATTTATCTGCAACACACACACAATCAATGCATAGGTAATGTAAAGACACGATAACCGTGTTTCACGGAAGTCGAGGGGTGCCTAACACCTTCCCCTCGCTTAAGCAAGCTCCTGAACTCTATGAATCTCGAGTTTCAGACCAATTAAACTGAGTCACATATTGGGCCATATTGCGAAAATCATTCAAAACCCACTTTAGTTGGTACAACCTTTTGAACTTATATCAACTGGCGATTTTGTCTAATTTAGACTAATCACATAAAAATCAAAATTTTCAAAATCGTCTACATGTATGTCGGTCTTTTCTTAAAATCTCACCTTAAGCAAACAAAGATAAAATCAAAAGGGTAGAGAAATATCTTAAGAAAAATCCCGGCGTAGATGTTGGGAAAAGTACGCCAAAAATAATCTATATCCCAGGAATTACTTTTCCGTCTTTGTGCAATTAAATATGAAATCAACAAAACCAATTATGAGAACAAAAATAACAAATAACCATCCACAAGCAAGACACCAAATTTACGTGGAAAACCCTCTAAAATTAAGAGGTAAAAACCATGGGTCAAACTCCGAATCTCCACTATATCACTAATAACGGGCTTACAATAATCCTCTCAAGTTTTATGCCCTAAAACTTCAGGTTACACAATAAATTGAGATAATACAAATTTACCTTTAATTTTGTTGAGAAACCTAATTAACTTCACCACCAAAAAACACCCCAACCAATAAAGTCTTCAAGTTTTCAATTGAACGGAGATGATGGTGGATATCCACGAACAACAAACAGTAATTCTCTCAAATTCCCAAGCAATAAAAATGTGATTACTGATTGTGATTAGCGTTTTTGATTATAATCAGTTTTGAAAAAGTAATTTAATTTGCGTTTGGTAAATAAAAAGTACTTAAATTAGTAATAAGTGAAAAATGTTTTGTATAAATTATTTTTGTTAATCACTTATTTTAAGTGTAAATTGCTAAAAATAAATATTTTAAAAAGTAAATATGGGTAATTGTTGAAATTATTAAAATAAATAAGGATAAATTAATAATATACTTTGTCAAACTTGATTATTAGATTTGACAAATAATCAGAAGTATTATTTCCATAAAAAGTAATTATAAGTAGTTTTAAAATCAGTTTATCAAACATTTTTTTGCTTATTGAAACTAATTATAAGTAGGTTTTACTGTTTATAAGTAAGACCGTAAAATGAGCAAACAGTTCGGACTTGATTTGTACCCGTTCGACTAAAAGTTCGATTCGAGATCGAATCGAAATATAAATGAGTCAAATATGGGCAAGTTTTAAAGTTCGATAATTTAATCGGAACTCCTCAAATTATAATTTTTTATTGATACCCAAATCATATTCGTTCGAAAAGTTCAAACTACCCGGACTCGATTCGAGATCGTGCTCGACTCGGTAGTTAAATGAGCTTCAATCAAACCTTGTTTTGTATTCGATAAATTTTGTGAACCAAATCTGAGCTACTCAATACTCAATTCGACTCGATTCATTTACACACTTACTTATAAGCGATCTCAAACACCCTCTAATACTAATACTTATCAACGTAATTGATAATAAAAAAAATCAGATAAATATTTGCACTATACATCATTTTCCTAAAAAAATTGACAAAAAAGAAAAGCTCAAAAGATTGAGTGTTTGTCTTCCATTTTTTAAATTCCAAAAAACTTTTACATAAGCCAAGTAAATAGGCTAAACCTCAAAATGTATAAATAAAGACTGCTTCTACCTTTCTTTTCTTTAGCCATCTTTCAAAGCTAATACATTTGTCAAGTGAACATAGATCTGATTATGGCCAGATACAATGTTCTTCCACTGGAAGTTCAAATTTGGACTAGGCCCATCACTGGTGATTTACATATTTTTTTGAGTTTTGAACCTAATGATTATAGTATTTTCTTGAACAAAAGCCCATAATTTCAATAAAGGCCTCCAACGGCCGAATCCACACCGAAGTCCGAGTTAAATACAAAAGATATTATGCGTCGTGGGCTAAAATACATTCCATATTGGAGACCCATATATAAAGCTTCCATACACAAAATGAACGGGTAAGATCATCTCGTTTGTGGGACCCAGAAATTTCTACCAGCGCCGGAATCGCTAAAACGACAGCCAAAAGCCTGAAACTTGTCCAGGTGCATTCCCCTTCCTCGAATATAACCGTCTTCGTCAAACTTACGCGTTCGCTTCTCCTTCTCTCTGCAAATTTCCATATCTGTTGCATTTCTATATATATATATACACTGTGACCAAGCAGTCTTATTGGCAATAACAAAAGGAATACTAGAAGTTTCATATCCGAATATCTCATTATATAAGTATATTTCTATAGGTTGAATTGTTTCGAGAGAGAGTTTTGCAGAATTCTGATGGAAGCTGCTTCTGCTTCTGCTTCTGCTTCTGCTTCTGCTTCAATCCAATTGATGCACCACAAGTACTGCTACTGTAATTGCTTTAAACGATTTTGTTTCTGTAATTGTTGCAATTGATTCTCTCTCTAGGTTTTCTCTCTGATCGATCCGACGACTCGATCGCGTTTCATTTTTGAAGATTTATTGTACCTCATGGATTTGACGCACTCCCAACCCAATCTCTCTCTAGGTTTTCTCTCTCATCGATCCGACGACTCGATCGCGTTCCAGATTGATTCGAAATCAGTTCCTTCGATTCCCCTGCAATTGATTGAGCGGCGGACGGAGGAGAACGAGAAGGAGGAGGGAGAAAGTGGCGGTGAAGAGAACGAGGTAGAGGAGTTTAGGATTTTAGGGCATTCTATGTGCTTGAAGAGGCGAAGGGATAATGAATCCTCTTCATCGTCTTCCTCGTCTTCTAAGCGCTGCGCCTCGATTGATCAGCAACCAGGGGTTGAATCTCGGCGGAACGCGGTGAGAGCTTGGGGTAATCAGTCGCTGCGTGTGGCGGATCCTGATGTTTTTGAGATTATGGAGAAGGAGAAGCAGAGACAGTATAAAGGGATTGAATTGATAGCTTCGGAGAATTTTGTGTGCCAGGCTGTTATGGAAGCTTTAGGAAGCCATTTAACTAATAAGTATTCTGAAGGAATGCCAGGTGCTAGGTATTATGGTGGTAATGAGTACATTGATGAGATTGAAATTCTTTGCCGTGACCGGGCTTTGGTTGCTTTCTCTCTTGACTCGGAGAATTGGGGTGTAAATGTTCAGCCATATTCTTGTACTTCAGCTAATTTTGCTGTTTATACTGGGTTATTGTTGCCAGGTGATCGGATAATGGGATTGGATACACCTTCTGGAGGGAATACTAGTCATGGGTATTATACTCCAAATGGGAGGAAAGTCTCTGGGACTTCCATTTTCTTTGAGTCTCTTCCTTATAAGGTGAACCCACAAACTGGATATGTAGATTATGATAAGCTTGAGGAGAGAGCACTTGATTTTCGTCCCAAGATACTTATTTGTGGTGGGAGCTCGTATCCTAGAGAGTGGGATTATGCGAGATTTAGACAGATTGCTGATAAGTGTGGCGCTGTTTTGATGTGTGACATGGCTCAAATTAGTGGTCTTATTGCAGCTCAGGTGAAATATTCATGTTTAAACTCTGAAAAAAAAATTGTGCTTTAGCTTGTTTATGCATGTCTTGTTTGAAATTTAATCTCTGTTGTTAAATAATCTATTAGTTTTGTGTTGGCTATGGTTTTTAATTGTTCTCTTTTGACTTGACATGGCAGAAAGGATCTTCTTTTCTTAGTTGGTAGTGAACTGCCTTGAATCCAGTATTCATGTCTTAGGATATTTTATAATGTGTTATTCATTGTCATATTCCGCTCTTTAAGTTTGCTCCTATTCCCCTGGTATATTATATATTGATCTTTGTAGAACATTATGCAACAATTTACTTGGAAGTGAGGAAGAATACATTGATAGGCAGTAGCAGGGACTTGATGGTTGATCTTTATTGGTAGAGATGAGTGGCCAATTTGAGATGATAAAATAAAGGACTCAAAACGAAATGTTCAAGTCTGAATCATTAATTCATAATAATAACAGAAGGTATCTTTTATAAGTAAAAGGTATCCCTTTGTAATATCATTCACATTTATTGACTAGCCTTACATAATATAGTATGATCTTGTGTGATTATGAAATTTATAAAAATGGCTCGTCCTATACAAAAACGAAAACTTTTCTTTCCTCCATTTTGGTTTCATTTTAATTGAAGAACGTGGAGACTTGATTCAAACAATGAAAAGCAAATTGTATCTGAGGCATTATATGGGATTGCAATTGACAGGGGTTAATGTTTTTATTCTTGACGTTTCTCTGCTTCATGAACCTCTGTCTGGCTTGGGCTGGAAATTACTTTGAGAGGCAAGTAGCCTTTAGTACATTCAACCATGTTGCTTAATAACACTTAGTATGTGATATAATAAGACATGTGCTGCAGCTTCATCATTATTTTACCAATTTTGGAAGGGAAATGCTGATCATATTTTTTTTGCCTTAGGAAGCGGGATTTTTTTATTTTTTATATTTCTGAATTATCTGAAGATATTTTACATGAAATCTCATGCTCATATATTTGCTTATGGAATGTTTATGTGTGGATCTATCCAAATCTGCTTTATGTTCTGGGGCAATACTATCTTTGTTCTTTTACTCTGTTGTGTTGCATAACTCTGTGTTCTGCTTGCTGCATGCAATAGTATTCTTTTATGTTTGCCACAAATTTCACTCTTCTTCTTTTTTCCCCATTAATTTCATCTAGAAAGCCAAAGGATGTTTTCATTAGTTTCTTGTCCCAAATTCATTCTTTCTTTGGGTTTGCTTGCTTCACCTGCTTTTGCATCTCACTTTTTATTGGTGTTCTGTGCTTTCATCTTCAATAATTTTATTCATTAAATGGGCTTGTGTTTTGGCTTCAAGTCACTTACAAGTGGTGTTCTGTGCTGGTTGATTTACAGGAGTGTCTCAGTCCCTTTAAATTATGCGACATTGTTACATCAACAACTCACAAAAGTCTTCGAGGTCCTAGGGGAGGTATAATTTTTTACAGAAAAGGTTCCAAGCCAAAGAAAAGAGGGATGCTTTTGAATCAAGGTGATGGAAGTGACAGATATGATTTTGAAGAAAAGATAAACTTTGCTGTTTTTCCGTCACTGCAAGGTGGCCCCCACAATAATCACATTGCTGCCCTTGCAATAGCCTTGAAACAAGTTGCTACTCCTGATTACAAGGTATATATGCAACAAGTGAAGAAAAATGCTCAGGCTTTAGCTTCTGCATTGTTGAGAAGAAATTGCAGGTTGGTAACAGGAGGCACTGACAATCATATGGTGCTTTGGGATCTTAGGAATCTTGGATTGACAGGTATTATCTCCTTACTTTAGTAAGCTTGCCACGTTACTGTTTTATTATCGAATTCAACTTTAGTTAATATTGATACAACTGGTACATTGGTTGAATATTTTGAACCCTGTTCTTTACACAATTTTGAGCTAGTTAATTGTCATTAGTTCAATGACTACCGTTGTTGGACGAGAAAAGATCTAGCTCACTGGTTTGTGTAAACTGTGAAATTATGAATTCATGTATTATGCGAGGTACTTCACTTTCATGTGAAAGATTTGAACTTTCTGTTTGCTACTGAGGTCTGACTTGTTATCAGTTTTCTATTTCGGTCCTTGGTATCTGTTAAGTAGTCTGGCATTTTTAAAGATAAAAAAGTAGTTTGTGTTTATAAATGATGGACTCCATGGTACGCTTGCATGAAGGTGGTCGTCACCTGGATCGTTTTTAGCAAGGTTGTAAGGGTGGAACTCTCTCAACACCTCAACCCAACGTCTATAACGAGACGAGAACCTTGGTACAATTGATTAAGCAATCCAATTTGCGTTGAATGGAATACCAACGGCACCTAAACCTCATGTTTATATTGAAACAGGAATCTCGACACAATTGACGATTGATGCGGTAGAAAACGTCACACGCAATTATGTATTGTTGTATTATGTATTGTTGTATGATAAGTCGAATTGAATCTCAAAGAAACTAAGAAAATAACTTAGAATTCTTCAAAGAACTAAAAGTAGAGAATAATCTCACAAAAATTGATAAATCTGAATATTATTTAATTAATAGAATAATCCTTAAAGAAACCCTAATTCCTAAAAGGAATAGAAATACTAGTTAACCAGTAATTAGGAACCAAATCTATCTAACAAATATCCTAATTACATTAGTAATCTAAAAGATATGAAAATCTCTACGAATTTGGAAGCAAATCACAACACGTTTCTTGGAATCTGATGCCAGAATAGGAATACAAAGGACATGGCGCTGGGGCACTCTTCAATAACTTGTGTCTAGTATGCTAGTATAAACGCGGCGCTGAGGCGTGATGGTCAGTCAGAATCGTTTTTTTGGCTATTTTTGACGTGTTTAAGACCCGAACTTGATTCTTAGTCCATCCAAACTCCAAATGAACCAGACCATGGTTCATATTCCAAAAGTGCTTTGATGGATGCTTTGACGACTCCTTGAAGGAACCAAAACTAGCTAGTTCACTAGAAATAATTTGTCGAAGTGAACTTGAGAAGTCGTTGTTTGATGCGAAGCCTTATCCATAGTTGTTAAGCAGTGAGAAGAGAAGGATTTGGTCGAGGGTTGAAAGCGCCTAGCAAATGCAAATCGTCGCCTTGGACAACTTGGCGATGACTTAGACGACTTTTTGGCCAATCGAGCGACTTGGCCTCTATGGGTATGGATAGATCCAAATCCCAACTGGGTTTAAAAAAACGACGTGTTGAGGAACCAAAACTACTCGAAGTCGATTCGCGATGAAGTTAGAAGATCGAAGTCGATTCATGCAGCAAGAGAAGAAGTGTAGAAGGCTTACAAGGAGAGCGAGTCTGCGATTGAGAGAGTTCTTCAGTCTTTTATTTTTTCACTTTTTATTTAAACTCGATTGGCAAGTATTGGCTACTCTATTTTTATCTTTACCTTTGCTTGGCTACTCTCTATTTATGTTTTGCTTTCTTTTTCTTTCTTGTTGTACTTATTTTGTGTATATAAATATCAAATGATCTAATAGATGGAAATATATATGTATACTATTATTTTATTAATTGCATGTGAGGGGTTCAGACAAAATAATGGGTTGCATATATTAGCAGGTCACTTAGTTCACTTGTCACTATAGTGATGATGATGATGAACATCTGTCCCACTAAGTGATAATTGGAAGGATAAGAATAATGTATATTTATTCATCTACATGTACATATTTAAACTTGCTTTGGCACTATTAGCTACATGACATGCATTTAATATCAAATACTTTGTATAATAGAATATTTATAAAATATTATTACTTATATTATAATATATAATATTTATTATTCATAAAATTAAATAAATTTAAGAGTACTTTTAATTTTAAAATTTTTATAAGTAATACATTCAAAATTAAAATAAACATATGTAATATTTTGATGAATGTAGTACTAAATGCTAAGTATTTAGTGCATTTAATGTTATTTCATAGAGTTATGTTTTGAGTTAAAAATTTGTTGTTTAATATACTTGTGAAGTAAAATAAATAATATATAAATTGCACATTGTAAACGACTTGTCGCCATGACGGTCTCCTTGTCGCCATGGCGTCCCGGTGGTCGGCTCCCGCTGTGGCGCCGTGATAACTATACCAGAATTGTATCAATAAATCACCTGTATATTAGGTTAGCTGGTTAGGTGACTTGATGCTTTCTGTTGCTGTAGTATATAATTAGCCAGTCCTAGTTGCTTCTCCAAGTTAGAATACTTTTTCAAGAAAAAACAATGGTTGCATTTATGTTATTCTATCAATTAATTAACATCGTGAAGCTACTTTTTCTGTGTATAAAACTCATTTTTGGTAGCATGGTCAGTGCATGTTGTTCATGGAAGTTGGTGTACTACCCTGAATGGGCACCAGCCAACGAAGCAACAGTATACGGCAGCCTATGGTGAAGATATACTTCATATAGCCTATATTAGATGCCAATTTTTCATTATTTGGATGCCAAAAACAAAGTAGCCCTTTTTAATTTTAATAGTATCATTACTATTTTTGTCCATTAACTTTCAATGTGTGTGCTTCATAATGGTCCCATCCACTCACTCTAAAACTTTTCATCTATGTATGTGGGAGTGAGAGTAAGATTGCTAAATTGCATAAACTGTGCACCATTTCTTTGGGGTTAAAATGCATATGAATTCCCAATGGGGACTTCTCGTTGTGACAGAGGGATTAGTTATTAATTATTAAACTACTGGATTAGCTACCTCGGTCTCCATTTTGATGTCGAGTGCATGATATTCGTGTCTCTGTCTAGATGTTGAGATGTCTTTCTAATATTGATGTCTTGAATGTATAGTTTACGTCAGCCGTCAGGATACCTATTACTAAATTGCATCTATTTTTTAAAGGTTAACCCCTTGATTCGAGGGAATTGTAATTTTTTTTTGGAATTGGATAGTCCATGTCTGGCAGAGCAATTAAAGAACCAACTTTCTCTGCATATCATAGGAATCTGTATAACTTGTATGGACTCTATGGACTCTATCATTAATGTTATTCCTTTTTTGGGGGAGGAGGGGTATGGATGACAGCTTATCTGTTCAATTAGAGGATATATTTTTTTATCTTATTTTTGCATTGGAGCAAAAGGTTTTAAATCTTAATTTATTATTACGGATGAGGCTTCTCGACCAAATCCCATGCATCTATTTCTACCTTCTTTTGCCCACTGCAATTTAGTCTTCCTATTGCTCGGATTTCTTATCGTATACGATTATACTTGGTGTAGTAGAATTTGGCTTTTTGTATAAATGCATACATAATGGCAACAACTTTTTAGGAACACTCTACATTGGATACATGTAAACAATGGTTTAGTATGCTTGTCTGTATGTAAGGCCTCCCTGCTCCTGGCAGCCCCATGATCCCAATCATGACCCCTGGTCCCTTGCCCAACCATTAGGAGCATGTACAGACAGAGACCCTATTGTTAAATTTTTTTTGTACGCTCATGAAGTAATTATAGTTGAATATGCAAAAGCTATATTTGATATGATGTCCTTACATTTTTGTATTTTTGTTTTTTATATAGGTAAGAGTTTTGAGAAAGTCTGTGAGTTATGCCACATTACTCTCAACAAAATTGCCATATTTGATGATAACGGCACCATAACACCTGGAGGTGTGAGGATTGGTAAGTGAAGGTCTTGTTACTCAATCAATTGGCAGGCCATCAATTTTCACAGAGTTTTGTCGGCACTTCCTTTTGTAATAGCTTTTCATGTTAATGTTCTCAGGCACTCCTGCTATGACATCAAGAGGTTGTCTAGAGGCCGATTTTGAGACAATGGCAGACTTTTTACTCAGGGCTGCTCAGATTGGTAATTTGGTGCAGAGGCAGAAGGCTTCATTGAAGGAGCTTCAGAATAACAAAGATATTGCTGAACTTAGGGCCAGAGTTGAAAATTTTGCTACTCGGTTTGCATTGCCAGGGCTTGACGTATAAGTCGTCTTTGAATACAGCTGGCCTCTGCTATACACCAGAGAACCAAAAAATTACGTCTTGTTTTTATCCTTGAAACATGGCTTGGATTTGCTAGTTGTCGTCGTGTACAGCCAACAGATTAGAGTTTGCCAACAAGGTGGTGATAGCCAACTTTCCTTTCCATGAGGAACTGCAAGTATAGTTGTAATGAAGCCACATGGTGGAGCCACAAAGCAGTTTTTGTGCCAGATATCTTGGCAGCTGGGGTTAGCTTAGCAAGAGGTTAATTACATATTTGTGAATATAATTCTAGAATGTTTCCCGACAGCTTCAATGGTAAGTATATGTTCAACTGGATACAGACAGGGAGGATTAAAGCCCTGCATCCTCTGCTATTGTTCGATCTGGAGAGGGAAACAGTTGGATCTTCGGTAGTATTCTACTCTCTTTTTCGTTTTCTCTTCTTTTGTCCAGAAATTTGGTATACCCTTTTTTTTTTGGGTATTGTCGTATTTATTTTATAATAATAATATATAAACGAGCCAAACTCCTTTTGTGTTACTTTTGTTCTCCTATTTTAAGTATAGATTAGGGTTCAAACATGGGGGAGAAAATGATTGTATCTATATACACCACCTTTTGCTAGCCGAAATTGATTACTATTACTAGTACAGCTGATGAGACTATACACACTATACAAGTACTTTATGGCTAATTAAGATTCATGATTTCAGCTGTTGAAAATACTAGCAAGACTTGTCTTTGGAAGGTGGATGGAAGTGAAATGATATAATGAGAAATCATTGGGAACAGAAGGATGAAATGTCAGGGCTAGTGCCTAATTAATTGCGTAAAGACACATGCAGCAGGCATATACACTCTCTGTAGCTTTTTCATCATCAATAACAACATAACTCCAAAACAACCCATTTCGTTCTTGTATTCATTATTTTTTTTTTAAAAAAAAAATCTCCTTATAATATTCCTTATTAAAAAAATTACACCTAGCAGTGTGCAGATTTTTTTGAGCTGAAATTTAGCGAGAATTTGAATGAGTTTTTTTTTTTTTTTAAATTTAAGTTTTTATAAATTTGCCCCTAAATTTAATTTTTTTATAAATTTGTCAATTTAAGTTTATTAAATTTTATTTTTGCTCCTCTTACTATACATATAAAAAAAACTGAGCATAGACAATGTCCCATTTGTCCTTCAAGTAGATCAGTTGAGGATTAATTTTTTTAAACTCAAAATATATAAACTAACGACAATAATATGTTTTACAATATCATTATCCTCAAGTGCCTATTAATCTCTTGAAAATCAGGTTTCTCAGTTTAATCAATGGATGATCATAATTAATTTGGAAAAATCAAATTGTAAATTCTTTGATAAGTTTATTTTAATTTTAAAAACAACAGTTTTATAATTAGTAATTATTCTTAAGTAATTTTCACTATAGACTATTACAATAATTAAAATAAAATAAAACAAAATTAATATCAGTTTTAAGAATTTTAAAATTTTGGAAATTAACTAGGACAAAAAAGAAAATTAAATTTATATTTTTTAAAATAAAATATGGGTAAAAGACATTATTGTCATTAATCTTATATGCATGGGATTAAAAGAATTACATCTCATCATTATTCTATATCATGTCATTATTTTAATGACATGACACTATTTTTATTTATTTTTTATTTTTTTGGGTTTTGGTTTAGAAAAAGTAAACCCATGAATCTCATCTCTCATGTTCTCTTTTTCTATCTCCATATGGTCTTAGGTATTCTTTTCCATCATTGTTTCACAACTGGAATGATTAGTCTTTTACTATTACAACTGGATATTAAAATGCTAAAGAAATAGTTGAAAGATACTCCTGCATTAAAGCATATGAAAAGTGAGTCCGATTTCTCCTCAAGCATACCCCATAAGAAAGAGTGGCGTAATAGGGTCGTACAGATGAGAAGCTTATTTTCCATTTGAATTCTCTTGCCCTTATATATATATATATATATATATATATAATCAATTATTTAATCGACCCAAAAACGAGCAGAGTTATAGCGACGGCTTTTTTTTCGTTCTTTATAAAGATAAAAATTGACTTTCTATCTTTATAGCGATAGAAAAAATCGTCATTATAATCGATTCGATTCTTGAATTCGATTCTTCTATTTCATTTGAAATATATATATATATATATATATATATATATATATATTATATTAGGCCGATCCATAGCTAATGTTATAAAAAAGTGTCTATCCTTTTAATAAATCATGATCGTCTATCTGGATATTTAACGAATTATATTGTTCCCGTCTGCAATTTAATTTTTAATATTTTGTAGTTTAATATTGACGGGACAAATGTCCTAAATTCGTAAAAGTACTGAGGACGCTAAGTATGACTAATTGGGAAACGAGGTCGTTTCTAAATAAAGGTCTGCGAACGCTAAATATGGCTGACGAATTGTAAAATAATGTTGTATTGGTCAAATTCAAATTTTTATGTAGTATCGTAGGCTCCTCAGTAGATGCCAAATTAATAGAGGTGAGTTCCTTAAATAATATTTTGAGTGCATATTCGGTTCCCTATTCCAGGATATTGCATTATTGCAGTGAAAATAATTAGTACAACATAGAACTATGAAACAGATAGGAACACAATTAGATGTTTAACAAGACCCCAAAGTCTTTCTAAGCTATTTAACATCCAACATGCACAGTAAAATGGATCTAGGAAGGGTATTTACAAAAATACACACAATAAACGATCAGACAAAATCAAATTAGGAACATTTACTAATTATAATACCTCCTCACAGTATTATCAGCACCGAGGAATCATCATGAACGCAGCAATAACACATTGGCACTCGCATCGAACAAACAAACACTGCAAAATCAGACTTCAGATTCAAACTAAGAAATATCATTCACTGAATAATAAAGCTACAAAATGGGCCTATAGTCAAATTGAAGAGGAAAGAGTACTTTGTCCCAAGAGAAAACTAGGAGGTGATCACTGTCATTAGAGGATCCGGTTAGCATGAAATTATTTTTTTGGTAAGTTGGTCGATTGGCCATCGATAGAATCTACAACCTCGCATCTGACGCCAAATGCAGATTAGTATTCTGGCCAATCGATCAATTAACTCCCAAAATAAACTTCATACTAACCACTTCCGTGATTAGAGAATCCAAGGTTGGAGATTCCATCGGTCGACAGCTCCCGTCCGGTCACTTGTGGTACCGCCGTCATGATCTAATCGGTATTAAGCGACTAAGCTTTATAGAGAGAGAAAATGTTAGAGGATTTCTAGAGGGAGGGAATGGTTTTTGAAATCGGGAAGAAGATAGAGAGGCTTGAGTTTAGATTCCATAATTTAAATTTAAACCAAGGGGATTTTGATTTATTAACAGTTTAATATTGCGGAGTCTAAGAAATTAAATAAAAATTTGAATTTGTCAAATACTATGTGGTTTTTAAATTGGTCAGTCATACTTAGATCTACATTTTAATATTGCAGACGACTCTTATATGGAAACAACATCGTTTTACAAGGAGGGACATTTAGAACATTTGTTCCATCCTCAATGTTAAACTATAAAATATTAGAAATTAAATAGCAGAAGTAATATAAGTCGTTAGATATCCTTACGGACAATTAGAATTTGTTTTAAGGATATACACTCTTTTATAACGTTAGCTATAGATCAGTTGTAATACCCGTGAATTTTTATAAACAAAATTAATATTGATATTAATAAATGTGTGAATATTTATTCTAATATAAATATTTATGTGGCATGAGATGGGATAACTCAATTAAATTAAATTGAATTTATAAAAATTGAAAAATATAGAGGTTTTAATAAAAAAACTTAATTTAAAGTTTATGGGAATTGCCTAGTGTGGCATAATAAAAATTAAGAAATTCATTAATTAAATTAATGAAGGAATGATTTAATGAGTGGAAGGATTAATCTATATTCTTAAATTAATTGTTGTTATGAGTAATAGCATATTAATGAGTAAATGATTTAAGTAGTATGATAGACTAATATTTATTATTATTAAATTATTGCTATGTACAATAATAAGTAATGTGTGATCATATGTTATAAAGTTACTACGTCCATTTAATCTAAAATAAGGTAAAATAAGGTGTGGCATTACAATGTGATTACATGATATATAAAATTATATGATAAAATTAAGTGAATCATATAATCCTACTAAGTCACATAAATGAGCTTATGTGACAACATGATATGTGGTGGGTAAATTAAATGTGTACTTTAAAATTATGGGAGAAATTAAATTTGAATAAATAAATATTTATTTCAATAATTATGTGTAATTGAAATAATAAAGTTTTATGAAAATTATGGGTTGATAGTACTTTCACTAAATTATATTTCAAAGGTATTATCTAAACTAACCCAATGTACATGAATTATATAATTATGTGTATATATACCCCCTAACTTACCACAATGCAATAATATTATCTCATTAAAATTACATTTGTACACCCAAAGAGAATTAAAACCTAAATATACATGTATCTTTTTGCTAAATGTTGAGTAATAAGGGCTTGTCCCAAAATCTGTGACCCTTCTTCTTTATTCACGTGTTTTGTCAAAAGCTTATGGCTCTATGTTGCTGAAAATCAAGAAATGGTGATGATGGCTGGAAGAATGGAGGGAGATGGAGTTGGTGATTACTTTCCACCAAATCCTCTTTGTTCATCATCTTCTTCTTCTTTCCAATAGTTTAATTCATTGAGCAAAACTCAAGATTTGGTCAATAAACTCTCTATAAATAGGAGCCTTTTCCTTCTACATTTCAGTGCTAAAAATTTTCTGAGAAGTTCATATAGAGAGTGAGTGGTTGAGAAATTGAGGAGTAATCAGAGGTTGGAGGAGTGAGAGTTAGCAAATTCTAGCATTCAAGAAGGTAAAATTTACATGTGTTCTATGTTTACAAGTTTTACAACTTCTTAGAAATATCATGAAATACTTGCTATTTGAGTCAAAAATTTAATGCTGAAACTTGTTGCTATCTATGAATTGATGCTAGACATTGTTAATATGGTTGAATACGAAAACAATGAAAGTTAAACGAATCAATTTGGTCCAGAAACGATTCTGAAATGAGAAAAATTGCTAAACATGTTAAACTTTGGAGAAATAGCAAGAACTTGGAATTTGATTCTTGAATTTTGTTGTTTAATTGAATTGAGTTGTTAGAATGGTTATGTATGTGTTATGATATTTTGGTAAGGTTTATAACATATATATGTGCATGTTTATTTGGTTGTTTAATTGAAGAAATTAGAAATTTTTGGCTTATAATAGAAGTCGATTCTGCGATGGCGAAGTTCGGAGGCTTCTTCACTTTGAAGCTAAGTTTCTCAGGTCAAAATATTCGCCTCGTCACAGATCTCACCTCGGCGAGATGTTCATAGTATAAAACCTCGCCCCGACGAGGTACTGACAAGATAGACTAAAATATTATTTTGCTTGTTTAGGCAGATGCTTACCTAACCATGTTAGAGTTTATGCCTTAGAGGCCAATTATTTGATATAATTACTTAACATGTTGATATTATATTTGATTGAATAAATGAATGATTTTATTATGGTTTTATTTACTGCGTCATATAAATGTTAACATAATAAAATTCCTTAGAATAGTGATACAAATTATATAGTTTCAAGTATGTGACTTGAACATGAGATTATATAATTATAATTAGTATCATTGTTCTTAAATGTCCCTAGTCGAGTATTATTGTTGATGGGATAACAATGATGCATTGAGACTAGTATGTGGATTGACTGATGACCAAATCTCATTGGTCATAAATATATGAGATATTAAGTCAATGCATAAGTACATGTTAGAGAACGATGTACTGGACAGACCCACCATGAGAATTCTATATGGAGCATTATGCGAAGTGTTATTAGCAATTCTCATAGTGACAATGATGTAATGGTCCTCCGACCTGAAATCACTATATTACTACACGGGAATTTATATACTTTGATATAATCAAATGTCACCTTTAATAGGGTGGACTATAAAAGTGATTATTGGGTACATCATGAATCGTGTGAGGAATATGAGTGATCTAGATGGAATTTAACCTTCCTATATATATTAGGGGTGATATCCATAGGCCTCTTGATTGAGTAGGACTATGAAATGCATGACCATGCTCAAATAGTAATTTGTTTCATATAGTCTACTCATTGATCAAGTAAACTCAGATTAAATTATGAAGAGTATGACACATTCCATGACTCGAGTTTAATCTAGGATATTAAGGTTAAAAGGATTATATTACATTGAAACATTAGTCACGAGAAGGTTGCATCGAATCATCGATCTTATTATTACTTGGGTAGCAGTGATGCATTACTAGATGCCGCTCACTGTTTATAATTTTATAATATGATTTTAAAATTATTTTCAACGTAATAATAACCTATAGGGTCACACACATAGAACGTAATTAAAAGGGAATTAATTTAAATTGTAAATATTTAAATATATCAATATAATTGATAGTATTTAAATTACGAATTTAAATTAATAGGATAATTTATATATAGGTATATTAATTAAGTAAGACTTAATTAAGATATATATAAATTCGGATTTTATTAAATTAGATTTTGAATAATTCCTTTTAATCGCTATATATATGATGTGTAACAGCCATTTTAGGTATTATTCATAAACTGAAAACCCTAGCCGCTCTTAGAGAGAAACTAGAGAGAAACAAGTTCTGAAAATCCTCATCCTTGGTGGCTAGTACCGCGGTTCCTTCTTCTGCAGATCGTAGGACGATTCTCGGAGCGTTCGTGTGGATACCGTAGAGGCGCGATTCATTTGGATTGCGTTGGAGATTCGTGCGCATCAATTTCAGTATCACAATCGGTATAATTTCTAACCACTGAGTTAATTGATTTTTGCATGGATCATGTTTAGGGTTTCAGAATTGCCTTAAATTGTTCTTTTTTTGCTGCGTTTTTGTGCCGAAATCCCTTCAAACCAAACCTAATCCAATGAACATAAGAAAATTTTAAAACATGTATAACGTTGTATCATGAGTTGTTTTAGTTGGCTTAAAGCTTAATTTAATAACACTGTTTAAGAAAAACTAAAAGTTGAAAACCATGTTTGACAAACCTTATGCCTTTTGAAATCTAACCTTTTGAGCATATGTTTGCAACTTAGTTAGTTTTATAAATGAGTATGAAATATGAATTCAATTTACGTTGCATACTTAGTTTATTTAACATAAGATTTTCAAGAAAACTCAAAGGTTTGAAAACCAATTTTGTTGAAAACTCTATGACTTGTATTGTGAACTTTTGAATAATTATAATAGGATACTTTATACCTCTAGAGATAACCGACATGTTCACACATCTAGTTAGACATGATATAAACTACACAAGCATGAACAAAAATGAGTTTCTAAGTAGAAAGTTATACTAGTTACGCGTAAATAAATTTAATACATGCAAACATGCGTAGAAAAGGTTATTTAGCATTGTTATGTGATTTAATGAATATTATGGTTAGTCTTTGACGTAATGAACTCTCTTAACTTGTAAAATAGAAATTTTATAAGTAAAACAAACAATTGTTGAAAGTAAATAGAAAAGACCAAACCTAGTTTAAAAGTTCTTTAACATGTATGTGTGAATAACTTGAACTATAATGCGTGACTTAAGTAATATTTCACGTATACAAACATGAGATGAGTATATAGAACTAAGATTTGCCAAAGTGTTTCTAAAGTTTTCAAAAATAAGAACAATGTAGATTATACATCTATGAGTTTTAAATGTGTATAGAATATATGGATAAAAATATGTGTGATAAATGCATGTTGATATATATGTCAAGTGTGTGTGACTAATGAATACATATACGTACGTAAATAGGATAATATAACTCATCGAGGTGATATTAAGCTATAAATGGTAATTAACGCAAAAGGCATGTTCCCTAACTTCATTCTTATAATTGAATGCAAGTATCTAGACCTTATTTCTTATTGTAGAACTTTGAATTATTGTTATATCAAACATACTTATATTGAGCAAATATCTACATTCGTATAATTATTATTCATAATCGGAAATTGATTTTATATCTTGACTCATGTTACGAGAATTGAACTTATTGTTCCTAAAAGTTGTCTAAGCTATTTGATTCGGCTAGACTAATATCATGTCTTAGAAAGCTATCTAAATCAATTGACTTGGTGCAGACTCTTATAAATCTACTGAGATGAACAACCCTCATTGAAGGGAAAATTATATAACTGTCGGGGAACCGACGTGCACACATATTAACATGTTTAAATGTTATGCATAACGTAGGATACTTTAGGCTAATCACCTATTGTACTTGTTTATATTGGAATTTCAATATAATACTGTTAATTCTAGTAGGAGTTCTTAGTCTTTAATGACTGCTCAGTGTTCATTCTTCTTGAACCTTGAAATGATTAAACTTTTGAATCTTGTTGATCTTTCAGTCCATAGTGAAACTTTTTGAGAACTATTGATACTTCTTGTTATTCTTGAACTATCATTTACTGTTATACCCTTGAGATTCGAACTTTATATTTGTTCACCCTTGTTGCTATATTACTTGCTGGGCAAATTTGTTGCTCATTATTGCTTTCCTAAAAACATTACAGTCAAGGTAGAGCAAGACAGTACCTCGGGGAAAGACAAATTGTAAGACCCCAACTTTTATGAATAAAAATAAATTTTCTATAAATATCATTTTTGAATATTATGGAATAAATTTGATATAATGTTATAGTTGTGGGTAATATTTATAAATTTTGCAAAGTACGCAAGTTGTTATATAATATTCGATTGGTCGAGGAATATTCGTTTTAACAGGGAATATTCGTACGACAGCGAAATCATTGGTGGACCCCACAACAGAATTATTGTCGAATTGAGAAAATGACAAAAATATTTTATTAAAAATAACGGCGGAAGTTTTATCGTTAATCTTTGTTGAACTACTCGGTAGTAAAAGTCTGATGAATACGCGTGGTTGCATAGTAGTAATACGGTATTGATTATTGATGCTTACGTGAGAAGTCATTCAATTTTAGTCAATTATTGTCAATATTTTATATATTATTAAATCAATAATTGAGATGACAGAGTTATTAATATTATTATTTACAATATTAACGATGTCTAAAAGTTCTGCCAAGGAGAGGTTTGGTCACCTAATTGCGCGCCAATAGGGAGAAATCCTTATTGGAAAGCCCCCTCTTTCCTTGGAACGACCTGGTCGATTAATAGTGTGAATAATAATAATGATGATGAAGTTTTGTTTTATTAGTATTATTAATGTAATAAAAGCGAGAAAAGTTTTTTATATAAAAAGCAGAATACTTTTATAAAGTTATTCGTTTTATTAGGCAAATAGTAAAATCTTTTTATATAAAAGCAGAATACTTTTATAAAGTTATCTATTTTATTAGACAATAATTAGATTATATTATATTTTATTATCATATAGTACTGCGTAGTGTTTTGCATAGTAAAATCTTTTTAAAAGTTATTCGTTTTATTAGATTATAAATAGAATATATTATATTTTATTGTAAACCAATACGGACCGTCCGTTTAAAGTAAATCGATCCGGACCGTTCATGGATTGGTTCTTATTCAGATCCATTCTTCTATAAATAAGCTCATTCCTTCATTATTTCTTACGAATTCTTTGAAACTACAGAGAGAAAAAAGCGTAGAGAGAATTATTCTTCTATAATCTTGAGCGTATTTCTTTAGCGTTTCAAAAAGCTTTGAGTGTAGTGCAAGTTTCTTCAAGTATATCCCCACCCTACCGTCGGAGTACTCTTCTTTATAAGGTAAGGGGTATTATTTTTTTCATATTCATGAAGAGAACTTATGTTATTCCATTCTTTATTATTACATTGAAATAACTCGTATACGCTGTGATTCACCCTATACTTGGTGATTTACATTGTTATTCCATTCTTTATTATTACATTTGAACATCTTCTTATGCATGCGTTTTCGCACTTTTTGGTTTAAATCTTTATTATTACATTGGAATATCACATACATGCATTTTACGTTTCTTACCGGACTGGTTTCGTCTTTATTATTTTTTTGGAATATATCACATGCATGCGTTTCATGGGACTTGATTCTCATTATTTATTATTACATTGGAATAACTGCATACATGCAATCTTTGCATGCATGGTGATTTACATTGTTATTCCATTCTTTATTATTCATTTGGAATATCACCGGTCATATATACATTTGACGACTGGTTCCGTTATTTATTATTCTATTGGAATAACACATACATCTGAAATACCGCATGCATGGTGATTTCTTTTATTTTTCCATTCTTTATTATACTCAGTTGGTTAAAGTTTTGACTTCTATACTCCATGAAATTAGTGGAATATCCTTGATATTTGCGCTTCATCCAGCATCTTTTCATGGAAATATACTTCTGAGCATTCTAGAATTTTACTCTACAAAGAAGTATCATGTTGACAATTTGGATGTTATTAGTTCCTGAATAAATTAATTCTTGAACTTGTTTTATTGAATTCTTATATCATTGTCATCATCCTCATGTTTATATTTTATTGAAAGTCATCTGTGGCCTGTAGTGCATAGATGGACTTTGTATGATTATGACCAGGGATTATTCGGTATAATCATGACCGTAATGTTACAAATGATGTGGTAAAAGTCCTCATTGGCCCGTAGTGCATTGATGAACAGTTGTTGGCATGATCATGACCATTGATGAATACACGAATATCTTTGGCCCGTAGTCGTGGATAATTTGTGGTTGTGATCTTAATGAATATCTTTGGTCGTATTGGGGGATGATGTGGATTATTTATTAAATTTGAGTCCCAACGATAAAAGTGATGAAAAAATTTTTAAATCATAAAAGATAGTAGATTTTATTCTCTACTTGACTCTTTTAATAGATTGCTTGTTTCATGCAGATTAAACTTGATGTTTATTGTATTTTATCGGTTTAACATTGTTGAAGACTAATGATAATTTATTTTGCATTATCTTAGTCATAATATTTCTTCTTGGGCTAGTTGAGCTCACCCTTTCTTTTCTTTGTTTCTCTTGGAAATGAGAACGTAGCGAACTAGTCGGGGAGCGGAGTATTGCGGTCCAGATGATAGTATTAGTAGTCCTCACTATTACATTAAATAGTGTGACAATAAATGTCTTGAGGACTTATTTTGAGAGTGGATATTGTTTAGAAGACAATATTTGTATTAAAACTCATGACTTTCTTGTTGTATATTAAAGATTGTATTTGTATTTCAGATTATGTATTTGGCGACTCAAAATAGGTGATGTATACCTATTTTTGGGCGTCATCACGGTTGGTATCAAAGCTTAGGGATATGATCATTTGGCTAAGATGTGAGACAAGAATCGGGAGGGAGAGGCGGGGAATTCCTTCGCTAATATGACCTACCTAAGTTTATTTGGTATTTAATTGGCTCATCGAGAGTATAGGGATAATATGTGATATGTTAATTAACCCTTGTTTTGTGGCAGTATTTGAAAATGGCATTCGAGAATGTTGAGAACATCAATGGAGCACAGGAGACCGTTGAGTCTCCACGGATCAATAACGAGGACAATGTGCATCGGGGAAGACGCGACAATCCTCATGCAAAAACAACAACACCGACCAAATGATGAACGATGGAATGTTCCGAGGCTTAATGGAATTCATGCAACATCAAAGAGAGCCGGCTCTCATCCAAAATACGGTGGAAACACCGGCAACTCTTGGGCGGTCACCGCCAAACAGGTTCAAGGAGCTGGGACCACCGGAGTTTTTTGAGAGACAAAACCACTTAAGGCGGAGACGGTGGATAAAACAGATCAACAAGATATTTGATGTCTTGGGTTACTCTCGAGAGCAAAAGGTTCCTTTGCCACCTTCTTATGTTCTTGCGCAGAGGCTGATTATTGGTGGGAATCAGTAAAGCGTACTCAACTCTGCCGCACTGAAGATGTCTTGGGAAAAGTTTCAAGAACTGTTCAACGACAAGTACTTTCTCGAAAGTATTCGTCACATGAAAGAGGTAGAGTTCATTAAACTGGAGCAAAACAATATGGCCAGTGTCGTGATCGAAACCAAGTTTGCCGAAGTTGTCCGGTTTAAATTATATTTGGTGATAATGAGGAGAGAATGACGCGAATATTTCTAAGAGGTTTGAAACCCAAGATACGTCAATATCTTATCTCTCATAAACTGTGTTTGTATTCAGATGTTGTTAATAGGGCTCAGTTATTGGAGTGCAATAATGAGTTAACCCAACCAAAAAAGAAAGCAAATAGATAAAATGATAATAATACGGTGATAATAGTCATCGAAGCGGTGACAATAAGCGTGGAGGAATCAACATGCCGAAATGGTAACCACTTCGGTGGTAATCATGGCCAAAGCAATAAGAATGGACATTATAAGAAGAGGAGATTCAACAATGATGGAAAGGCGTCGACATCAAACACTTGTTGTTAAGGAAGGAGAACGACCACCTATCATATGCTTCAAATGCGGAGGGAGGACACATCGGTCAAAGCGTATGCGATCTTAGTCAAAGCATGTTATAATTGTGGAAGAGAAGGTCACCTAGCCCGATTTTATCGTTCACCGAAGACAAGTTCAGCTAGGATGGAGGCACCAAAGGACGCCCCAGAAAAGTCAAAGCCAGTAGTGCAAGGGAAAGCATTTTTCGTGACCTCCCAGAAAGCAAGGAACCCAAATGAGGTCATCACGGGTAAGCTTATCATAAACTCTAGCGAAGTATATATCTTATTTGATACCGGTTCTACCCATTCCTTTATTTCTCCTACTTGCGCTCAACGTTTAAATTTGACTCCGTAGAAATTGGACTTTGACTTATCTGTTGAAACTCCGTTGGGAGAAACCTTCATTACATACACTATTTATAAGTCTTGTTTGGTTCAAATCGGTACCCTCACATTACCTGTCGATTTTATTTCATTGAAAATACTTGCATTTGACGTAATTCTATGGATTGATTGGTTAACCACTCATCACGCAAAAATTGATTGTTTTTGTAAGGTTGTTAGCTTTCATATTCCTAATCAACCTATAATGCGAATTCAAGCAACCAAACCATTAAAATCAATCACTGTCATCTCAAGCCATAAAGCTATTCGTTTATTGAAAAACGGATGTCAAGCTTTCTTAGCTCATGTCACGGATCTAAACAAAAATTCGTCTGTTTTGAATGATATTTCTATTGTTAATGAATTTCCTGACGTATTCCCTGAAGAACTTCCTGGCCTACCCCCAGAGCATGAAATTGAATTTTGTATTGACCTTGAACCTGGTACAAAACCTATTTCCAAAGCCTCATATCGAATGGCTCCTAGCTATTAAATTTCAGGAGTTAAAGACCCAACTGCAGGAATTGTTAGACATCGGTTTCATTCGTCCTAGTACTTCTCCTTGGGGTGCTCCTGTTCTATTCGTGAAGAAGAAAGATGGGAGTATGCGACTTTGTATTGATTATCGGGAGTTGAATCATGTCACCATCAAAAATAGGTACCCATTGCCACGTATTGATGACCTGTTTGATCAGTTGCAAGGCGCCAAATTCTTTTCAAAGATTGATCTTCGTTCCGGATATCACCAATTAAAGATTAGAACCGATGACATTCCAAAGCGGCGCCGGAACTCGATGCGGGCATTATGAATTTCTAGTCGTATCTTTTGGATTGACTAATGCTCCTCTTTGCCTTCATGGATATGATGAACCGAGTATTCAAGGAATATTTGGATCACTTTGTGGTCGTCTTTTTTGATGACATCCTTATTTATTCCAAAAGTCGTGAAGATCATGAAAGCAACACTTGAGGTCGATACTTCAAAAGCTTCACGTGAATATAAGCTTTATGCCAAGTTGAAGAAATACGAAGTTCGGCTTCGAGGAAGTAGCATTCCACAGGCACGTGGTATCAAGTCATGGAATATCATTGATCCCTGAAAGTAGTATGCACACAAGCCAATCATGTTTGATGATAAAACATATACTTTGTAACAATCTTATTCATTTATTAATAAAAAGTATTAATTTATTAAAGGCTTTTAATTATCTACATGATCTTTGTTTTTATAATATGTGATAAACCCATAGTTTTAAGCAATGCTTTTAGAATAATGATGATGATCATTCTAATGAGATCTAAATTCTTAGAAAGCTTAAAACTAAAATAGTTCCCAATCATTGGATTACTAAATTGGGGATTAGTGAATCCGGATAGATTGGTACATACATTGCTTGCTTTCATTGGATGAGGATGATTGATCTCATGATCATTTGTGTGGAGACACTAAAGCAAGTATGTAGGTGCTTATTAGAGAATAAGTTCATCGAACGCATTGGCTCGCTAAGGAATACCTAATGGAGTTTTACTTTTTGTCAATAGGAATTCTGTAGTGATAGTAGTACAAGTGATCCTTGGACTTAAGATCATCATAGTATCTTATGTATGATGAGTTATACTTTGACTTATTCCTTAAGACCCTTAGGGTATATCAAAGGGTATGCTTGGGTATAATAAGTTATACATGGAGATAATGTATGATCAATAAAGAATCTACCACCACTTTATTAAGAAGAGAAATGTCTATGTGATTCGATAAATGACAACCCAAAGTAGTCCTTGGCGGCGAATGAAATTAGAAAGGAGTTTCTAATTTGCATTATTTGGAGTCATGCATTTAAGAGTCGAAATACATATAATTAAATAAAATAAGACTTTGATAAAGTAATTCCATGTCTTATATTTAATTGGGACATTGTATGGTGGAAGGATTGAATTATACGATAACTATTTACTCAAAGGTTCTTTTATGATTAATTTTGAAATCTATATTATCGGAAAGTCGTTGATCATTAGGGAGGCTTATCCCTATTGTAGAATAAATATTATTTATTTAAATAAATAAATTATTTAATTTATTTATTTAAATAAGATTAGAATTGTTCTAATTGATTTATTCACAATAGGTTTAATATGGAGAACCTAAAGGGTCACACCATAAAAGGAAGAATAATTATTTAAGAAGTTAATGGCATAATCGTAATAATATGTTATGTATATTTAATTTAATCTATGGTGATAGAATAAATTAAATAGCTTAATATTTATTATTTAATATTTTAGAAATATTAAATATAAATTAATAAGAGGAGTCTTATTAATATTATTACAATTATTATTATTATTTTAATTTCTAAAAGAGTTTAGGAATTAATTTAATATAAGTATTCTCATTTATTCCTAATTGGATTAGGAAGGAAAATTAGTTAAAGGAGTTTAATTAATTATCCCTAATAAGATTAGGGAGCCCTTTAATTAAAAGGGTTTAATTAAATAATACCTTATTTTAATAGGTTACTTGATATCTTTATAAAGAGAGTCTTATATCGGGGATATCAAGACTACGTTATAATTCCAATGGTTGGAGAGTACGATCTTTTCTATAGAGATAGAAAAAACTAGGGTTTAGCCAACCACCCATCTTCTTGAATTCTTCTTCTTCCTTGGTGGATCACCTCTAGAGGCCAATCACTTGGGTGGCTAACGTTGATCAAAGGAAGGAACCAAACCCGGTGGATTCAAGTTGAACGCGAAAAGGATTGGAGGTGAACTTGTACCTGAGGAAGCTCGAATCTTCAAGGGTATGTTTTTTATTCATCTTTTTCGTTTAATTAATAATTGTGTATAAAGGGTGATCCGGGTATATGGTTTGTAAAATTTTTAAACTCTGATTTTTACACGTTTCCGCTAAATTTGTGCAATTTGATTGCGTTCATAAATATTACAAACCTAACAGTGGCATCAGAGCCAAACCTTTATGCGAATTATTAATTGTTTTAAATTTGATATGTATATTGATATGTGTTTAAAACAGTTTAATTGGGCATAATTTTTATTGTTAAAAAAAAAAAAAAACGGGAAATATTTTTTTCGCTGTTGATTCCATTCACATGGTTTGTTCAATGGTGATTCTGAATCTTCCAAGATTAACGTGAAGTCATTACTTAGGCGAATAATAAATTCTTCCAGGATTCTTTTGTTAACTTGGTATCATATATATATATATATATATATATGTTTTCCTGAAGCATGTTTGCATGTTAACAAAGATGATTGATCATGATTGGGATTCATCAATTACAAGTAATAATTTTAAAAGGATCATATGATTACTTGTATAATAATATATGTTTATTATATATATATATATATAATCGTATGGTTATATTATATATAATATAAATATATATTATTCTTATTATTTTATAATTAAAATAAAATATATTTTAATCTTAAAATAAAATATTTATTTTAATATTAAAATAAAAAGTTTATTTTAATTTTAAAATTAAATTTCATGCTAACTAATTAGAGTTGGAATTGGATTCCATGATAACTAATTGGAGTTGAAATTGGATTCTATTTTCCTTAAATAAAGGAGTTTATTTTGATATGAAATTAGATTTCATATTATTCAAAAATAAAAGGTTTATTTGTGAATAGGAAAAGAATCAGTCTTTCCTTAAATAAAGGAGTTTATTTAGATATGAAATAAGATTTCATATTATTCAAAATAAAGGAGTTTATTTGTGAATAGGAAAAGATAATCAAGTGTTTCCTTTAATAATTTTTTTTTTTATTATATGGAATTGGATTCCATAATTAATTAAAATAAAGGAGTTTATTTTGATTAAAGATTTTGATTAAAATAAAATAGTTTATTTTATTCAAAATTAGATAAATTAAAATAAAATAGTTTTATTTTGATTTAAATTTGGATTAAAATAAAGGAGTTTATTTAGATTCAAAATTAGATTTTATACTAACTAAATTTGCCCATTAAATGATATCAATATATATATTAAATGTTTATTATTCATAAGATGAATGTTATTTATTGATGCATATGATGATGTGTATGATAATAAATGGGAATGATTATGGACTATTGACCGATGTGATTGGATTTTTTTTTAGTTGGATGCATGAATGTATGAGTTTTATTAAATGAATTCTGCGTGCAAGTCTTCTCTAATTTTTCTTAATGTAAATTATATTCCCTCCTATGTACTTCCCCTCGATCACGATCAAGGTTTCTATTTATTTTAAATAGTTTTGTAATAGGAATAGTTAGAATTGATTTTGAAGAATTGGAGATCAAGGAGCAAGGAGCGCTTGAAGACCCGTTTGTAATGGAGCCCGGGTTTAAATGTAATAGTTATATTTAAATATTATTTCTTGCACCCCTAGGGTTTGACCTTTTGGTTCACTTGGTGGCTCTAGTGAACCAAATTAGAATAAAAGTCCATAATCAATCCGGGTAGAATATAGTATTCTATATGTGCATGCTTATACTATATATATATTATATTATTATGCAAACATGCTTCGTATTTTTATTAATATGACGCGTATTTTATATATATATGTGCATGCGCGCTAAACAAGATGAGACAAATTTAATAATAAATCCCTCAAATTTTTTTTATATTAAGCCCTAAGCGTTCAAAGATATTTGGAATATCGAACGTCGCCTTCTAGCATGATAAAATTAATAGAGTATTAAATATTTAATATGAGTTTGTTGTGTCACCATAAGGCAAATATTAAGTATTTAAGATGTTAATTTATCACATTTGTTGCTTATAAAGAAAATTGAACAATATTGTTTTGTTGTGTCACCACAAGGATGATATTTTTCTTTTTTGAATATATGGAGTGCTAGGTTGTACTTAACTTGGATAATTTTGATTCGGATGTGCCACCACTTGATCAAAATAATCTAAGAGGTAAAATAAAAGGAGTTGCATAGTTGATGTAATTGACAAAAGTTGTCTACCTATTTATTTATATATAGTTTGTTGTGTCACCACAAGGCTATATACATTTGAAATGGGATCCTTATTCTCACTAGCAAATCTTTAATTAGATTTTGCCGAACTATATAAGTGAGGTAATATAGTTTGAAGAAAATAGTGGGAGATGCCAATTTAAAACAAGATCTAATTTATTTTGGTAATTAATAAAAGAATGTATATTAAAATGTTGTTAATTACAAATTCATTTACGTAATTTTATAATGTCTAAAATTACTATCATCATGAAGCATATTAGATGCTAAATTAATCGTAATCAAATTAAAGCGATTGGTTAAGGAATTTGAGAATAGTTCTCATAGTGAAAAGCTATCTTATGTCCTTAATACGCCTATCCCGCAATGGTTGCGCATAATGCCTCCGAGCAAGAGATTGCTACTTTTAGAAAGTGGCAAGATGATGCACGATTAGTTCAATGCATCATGCTCGCATCCATGAGTAACGAGCTTGACGTCAACATGAAACTATGGATGCTTTCTTATATTCCGCACATCAAGTAGTTGATGGTGAGGAAAGTAAGACTAATAGATATCGAGATATATAAGGAGCTCTTCCGATCTAGAATGGCCAATGGCACTATAAGATGCAGATAAAAAGTTCTTAACATAATCAATTTGATTGATCAAATTAGGACAACCGGTTTTGTCATAGATGGAGAGTTGAGCCAAGATTTGATCTTGCACTCACTCTCGGACTCCTTTCACAATTGTTGTGAATTTTCATATAAACAAGCTAGATATCACCTCGTTGATTTGCTTAATGATTTGAAAATGTTGAGTCACTTTTCAACCAAGAAAGACCAAGTCTTCTTTGGTAGGGGCCAAATGATCTTCCTAAAAGAAGAACGATTCTAAGAAGGTAAATATAAAGGCAAAATAAAGGATAATAAGAACAAAAGCAGATCACGGATAGCAAAGGTGTTTGCTTCCACGCAATAAGCTGGACAGACCTTTGGAAAAGAAAGCTGTGAGAAGCATCTTGCAGAGGCTAACCAAAGAAGCTTAGTGAAGTTTGATTTATAAATACAAATTTGTTCATGATTTAAAATAAATTTTTCTTTAAGACAAGGTTCTACTTGGGTATTGGATACCGACTTTGGTTATCATAAATATAGATTTATGAAGGACCAAATGTAAGTAGAAAGCTAAACAAATATAAGTAAACCTATGTGTGGGAAATGTAACAAAGGTTGCCATATTAGCCATAGAAACTTATAGTTTAGCAATGCCTACGGGAAAATCTATTAAGTCGATAAGTTGTTATTGTATTCGGTTCTTGTTAAAAAATATTATTTCCATTTTATTGTTGGACAATGAAATCTTTGGTATTATAATTAAGAACAATTGTTGTTCTATTTATAATAATAATGTTTAAGTATAGAAGCTGAAAGATTACTTAATGGATTTTTTATACTTGACTTACGTGAAAAATTATTTTGTAAATTGAACAAACTAGTATAAGAAAAGGAGATGATCATTCAAAGAGTTGAATGTATGTATTTGTTGAATACAAGTGTGAATTATTTGAAAGGTTCAAAGAATTGAAGTGAAACAAATTGGCAAAGTATTAAGATTCTTTGATTAGATCGAGGAATAAATACTTGTGCAATAAGTTTCTAGATCATCTCAAATAGTTTTCTCATAATGGACACATCCCGATACGCAATAATTGATTGATGTATCCGAATGGAAAAAAATTGTACCTTGTTGGACATGGTGCGGTCCATAATGATTTTACTGACATTCGGTATCCTTACGGGTAATGTCCTAGAAATGGTTGCATATCTACGAAAAGGTAACCTCAAAATCCCCCCAAGACTCCATAAAAGTTATGGATGGGGAGGATTCCTAATCTTAAGTATGTTAAGATAAGGGTTGTCCAACTTATGTGAAACGGTTTCAAATGATAAGCTTGGGACAAGATTTGACATGTACAGATTTGTGAGACATCCTAAAGTAAGTTTAGGGTATATGTTCTATAATCATACTTAGCAAAAGGTGTTTGTTGCGAAACACGCTGCCTTCTAAGATAAAGATGTTTATCATTAAAGGGCTAGTGGGAGGATAATTGATCTTGAAGAGTTCAAGAACCACAAAACACTATAAGTCAAATAAAAGGAACCTGTAGATAGACCTATTTATTACCTGTTGAATCGTAAATCAAATAGTACAAGAAGATACCTAGGAGGTATGGATTCATCATGGATGATGATGATGAGGTACGCATCATGAAGATGATGATCCGAGTTACATCTGATGAGGTAAGAGTTCTAGTGTGTACAAAAGGGTCGATTGGGAGCGTCTTGAAATTTCTAGTATTATATGTTGATATACTACGGATGAGGAATTACATACCAATGCTACAATCAGTAAAGATAAAGTTGTCTAAACATTCCTCCATGATTGATTTGGGAAGAGTATCGTTATTGGGGATGCAAATCTATATAGATAGATTTAAAAGGATGCTCGACTTAACCCAAGGAACGTATATTCAAAGGAAGGAACCAAACCCGGTGGATTCAAGTTGAACGCGAAAAGAATTGGAGGTGAACTTGTACCTGAGGAAGCTCGGATCTTCAAGGGTATGATTCTTGTTCTTCAATTTTTCGTTTAATTAATAATTGTGCATAAAGGGTGATCCGGGTATATGGTTTGTAAAATTTTTAAACTCTTATTTTCCACGTTTCCGCTTATTTTTGTAATTTGATTGCGTTCATGAATATTACAAACCTAACAGGTGTCACATCAACCCCATTATATATATATATATATATATATATATATATATATATATATATATATAGTCATAACAAGTATTTGTTATATTACTATTCCATCAAATATATTTTGATTGTTCATAGAAAAAATATACGATCTAAATTTAAAAAAAAAAATAAGTATCTGCTATATATATGCACTTGAAATATTTAAGCTCATGTGAACTGAAAGGCAATTAAATAGGTTTCATTAAATTTTCATGTTTATTAAGAGCCTGTTACCATCTCCTATATAGTTTTCAAAATGGATAAATTACATATTCTATTACATTTTTAAAAATAATTACAACAATAGTGCACTCATAAAATCTTTACACAACTTATACACTTCCATATTTATTTACAATATTAGTGAAATTAGGATTCCTTAATTTAGAGATTAGTTATACCCATGGCTTTTTCTCTCTCTCTCCTCATCTATAACAACTGCAGTTAGTCATCACCCTTCTTCTTCATTCAACATATTATTTCTGTAAGACCCCAACTTTTATGAATAAAGATGAATTTTCTATAATTATCATTTTTGAATATTATGGAATGAATCTGATATAATGATATAGTTGTGGGTAATATTTATAAATTTTGCAAAGTACGCAAGTTGTTATATAATATTCGATTGGTTGGGAATATTCGTTTTAACAGGAATATTTAAAGACGACCAAGACAATCATTGGTGGACCCCACAACGAAATTATTGTCGGATTGAGAAAACGACAAAAATATTTTATGAAAATAACGGCAGAAGTTTTATCGTTAACTGTTGAAACACCCGGTGTTAAAAGTACATGAATACGTGTGGTTGCATAGTAGCACACAGTATTGATTATTAATGCTAACGTGAGAAGTCACTCAATTTTGTTCAGTTATTGCTTCAGTAATTGTTGCATAGTATCTCACGTTATTTGATTCAATTATTGTCGATATTTTATATATTATTAAATCAATAATTGAGATGACAGAGTTATTAATATTATTATTTATAATATTAATGATGTCTAGAAGTTCTGTCAAGGAGAGGTTTGGTCACCTAATTACGCGCCAATAAGGAGAAATCCTTATTGGAAAACTCCCTCTTTCCTGGGAACGACCTGGTCGATTAATATTGTGAATTATAATAATGATGATAAATGTTGTTAAAAATATTGAAAGGATTTTTTACGAAGTATTTGTCGTAAATGTTGCTTATTTCCCTCATTTACCAATTTTTTCAAAATAATCGGTAGAAAGTTATTCGGTATAATAAAGGTGGGGGCCCACATGTGGGGCCCACGAAAGAAATTTGATAACATGGGAAAGGGGGAAGTCAAGATTCACAAGAAGGAGTATTAATGCAAGATTGGGTTATTATATATATATATATATATATATATATATATATATATATATATATATATATATATACATACATATATGAAAGGTGGGGGAAGATTTTGGCTGACACAAGAATGCTATATATATATAGGTAATGTTTGAGAATTGGCAGGAAGGGAGTACGATTATTATTATTATATTTATATACATGTGATAATTTGAAAGTGGCAGGAATTCAGGAATGGGCAGGTTGTATCACGGGGATAATGACCCGTGAGTTTATATATATATATAATATATAATATATAATATATAATATATAATATATATTATATTTTATTGCATAGTATCATTTTCATTCTCCTATAAATAGAAGCTCATTTCTTCATTATTTCTTACGAATTCACTGAAACTCTAGAGAGAGAAACTATAGAGAGAAAGAAGAAAAGTATTCTACTACTTTACTACTCCTATATCCAGTTGTTCCAAGGTAAGGGGTATTATTTCTTTCGTATTCATGAAGAGAATTTTTGTTATTCTATTTTTTTTCATTATTCTGTTGGAATAACCTGTATACGCGGTCTACCCTATACTTGATGAAATTCTTCTGTTATTCCATTCTTTATCATTATGTTGGAATAACTTTATCATGCCAATATTGCATACATGGTGAAATTCTTACGTTATTCTATTCTTTATTATTACATTGGAACATCCCGTCGATCACTTAATTTCTTTGACTTGGTTTCGTTATTTATTATTCTGTTGGAACATCATATCTGTGCGTTTATGCATGACCTGGTTCTGTTATTTATTATTTTGTTGGAACATCCTGTCGGTACAAATTTCGCTTGACCTGGTTCCGTTATTTATTATTTTGTTGGAATAAACTTTGTTCGATGCGGTCTATCGCATGCTTGGTGATTTCTTTTGTTATTCCTTCTTTATTATACTTTTCGGTTGGTTAAAGTTTTGACTTCTATACTCCATGAAATTAGTGGAATATCCTTGATATTTGCGCTTCATCCAAGATATCTTTTCATGGAAATATTCTTACGAGCATTCTTGAATTTTACTCACAAAGAAGTATCATGTTGACAATTTGACGTTATTAGTTTTCGGATAAGTTAATTCTTGAACTTATTTTATTGAATTCTTATATCATTGTCATCATCCTCATGTTTTATATTTTGTTGAAAGTCATACGTGGCTGTGGTGCATAGATTGACTTGGTATGATTATGATTGAGGATTATTCGATTGTAATCATGACCGTAATGTTATAAATGATATGGTAAAAGTTCTCATTGGCCCGTAGTGCATTGATGGACAGTTGTTGGCATGGTTATGACTATTGATGAATACACGAATATCCTTGGCCCGTAGTGCATGGATAATTTGTGGTTGTGATACTAATGAATATCCTTGGCCGTAGTGCAGGGATGATGTGGATTATTTATTAAGCTAAGTCCCATAAAAGTGATGAAAAACCTTTTAAATCATAAAAGATAGTAGATTTTATTCTCTACTTTACTCTTTTAATGGATTGCTTATTCCGCTGCAGTTAAACTTGATGTTTGTTATATTGTATCAGTTTAACACTGTTGAAGGCTAACGATAATTTATTCGCATTATCTTAGTCATAATATTTCTTCTCGGGCTAGTTGAGCTCACCCTTTTAGTTTCATTGTTCTCTTCGTGAAATGAGAGCGTAGCGAGGGGACTAGTCGGGGAACGGAGTGACGGTCCAGATAATAGCATTAGTAGTCCTCACTATTCTATTAAATAGTGTGATAATAAATGTAATGAGAACTCAATTAAGTGTGGATATTGTCTAGATAACAATATTTGTATTAAAACTCACAGCATATGTTTTGTCGTATTTTACACAACTGTTGTATAATTAAGTTGTATTTGAATTTTGTACCATGTATTTGACGATTCAAGATGGGTGATGTATACCTATTTTAGGGGCGTCACAATTTATATATATATATATATATATATATATTAGTTAGTCGTACATGCTTCTCATAAATCGTTGTCTTCTTCATTAATCATTTCTCCAATTACAGTCGTCGGTTCAATTATATTAATATTATTATTACCCCTCCGAATCTCCGCCATGAAGAGTGGCTCCAGTCACACGTGAATTCCTCTTCATATATATATATATATGAGTCAACCAACTGTATATCTCCACTAACTTCTCAAAATGAAGGGTCAAAATGGAGGTGGGTATGAAGATTCAGGCGGTGGTGGCGGTGGTTATGAATACTGGATGATGGTAACCAAACCTTCATACCAAGGTAACCAAACTGTCATATCAAAGTAACCACCTCCACACTTTAAATTTTTTCTTAGTACAGTTGGTTACCAAACCTTCAGATCAAGGTAAGCAAACTTTCGTACCAAGGTAACAAAACCTTCATACCAAAGTAACTAATTCACATCCACACATGCAGTTTTTTCTAGTGCAGTTGGTAGCCAAACATTCAGACCAAGGTAACCAATTCAATTTTATTAAGTTACCAATTTCGTTTGAATGTGATGCAGTTGGTAGCCAACCATTCATACAAAGGTAGCCATTTTATTATTTATGAATAACAAAATAGTTATAAAAAAAATTTCAGAACATTAAAAGTTACATCAATTTATTTTTAAACTTTTTGTAGGGCGAATCTTCTTCTTATTCTCATTGGCGTTTTGGACAACGGAGATTCGCGGTGGTGTAGCATGAGTATGTGAGGTGTAATAATGTAGTGTGAATGACGGACTATTATTTCAAAGTGTATGTGAGGGAGATGAAGATTTGAATTTGAATATTTAAATTTGAATTATTATTTTGAATTTGAATTTGTTTTTGTTGTTAGATCCAAATATTTGAATTTAAATTATTAATTATGATAGTTATTTGTCCTTGATTTTAGGTTTCCTTATTAATGTGAATTGTACTATTTTTGTAATATGGGTCCTAATTACACTCTTTTTGTAATTATTTGGTTGATGCACTTTTCTTGTAATTACTTTCTATTTATTGTATACTTATGTAAAGAACCCTTTCAAAATTGTCAACGGTTCGGACTTGATTCATATTCGTTCGATTAAATGATCGATTCGAGCTCGACTCGAAATATAAACAATTCAAATATGAGCGAATTTTAAAGTTTAATAAAATATTTGCGTCTTTTAAAATTATAATTTTTTGTTGGTACTTGGATCATATTCGCTCAAAATGTTCAAATTGCTTGGACTCAATTCGAGATAATGCTCAACTCGATAACTAAACGAGTCTCAATCAAATCTTATTTCAGACTCACTAACTTTTATGAATCAAATCTGAACAACTCAAAACTCGATTTAATTCGATTCGTTTACACCCCTACTAAATTGGCATCATCATTATTTTTAACTCTTTTTTTGGGTTTATTTAGATGCTTTTTTACTTGACAGGAGAAGCATCTGTTTTTTTTATGTGTTAAAATTGTACCTGCCTTGTCCTCCTCCTTAAAATTGCTATCTTAATTTTCTCATCTCATCCCTTATATATATGTTAGTGTTACTAAAGTTTTGCAAGGGAAATGTTATGTACACTATTTCTATTTGTTCCACAATTTCCCCATATTTAAATAGGAACATTAAATAAATTTCTATTCATTGCTAATAAATTTGGACATCAACATATTGGCATGTGTTGCCATTTCTCTCACACTCCACATTTTTGTGGGCGCTATATTATTCTATGCATTGATGCCAGATAACAGAAAATTTAAATGAGTTGAATGGAATAGAAACTCTGTATTAAATGTATCAGAAAATTTAAATGAGTTGAATGGAATAGAAACTCTGAATAAAAAATAAAATAAGGTGTTTGCTAATTGTGTGTCTAAAACATCCGAATATATTTATTTTAACCTTTTGAGATATTATGAACAAATTTTGTATGTAAATATGAATAAATAATGTTATCCGAAAAATTAAATATAAACTTTTAAATAATCTTTGATAGATTATAATATTTGTAATATAAATTTAAGAATAAAACACTAAAAATATTAATAACACATTCTATCGGTTCATAAAATCAAAATAAAAGACTACAACAACATTTATTAAATTGGTTATTGACCAAATTGTTAAAGAAAAATCAAAAATAATTTGTACATAACAAAATTTGTTTACAATAGTAAAATAAGATGAATATTAAATGTAATTTTTAATTGTCAATGAGGATATGTAAATAAAAATATTATTTAACACTATTTTTTATCAAATCAATCATAATTTTTTACATTAAGATACATTCGAACGCATTGAGAGTTTAAAAAATTATAAAATTATCCGGTCAAATTCAAATTAATTGTGAAGTTAAACAAACAGCCACTAAACTAAACAAGGACTTGTCCTTTTGAGTAAAATACAAACAGTAGACAATTACAGCCTCTCCGATGATTCATGAGCAGCAATAATTTCACATCATATAATAAAACAGATGAGTCAGACTCTTAAGCTGTTGTTGTCAAATGTTCAATCTTGAAACATGTAAAAAGAAAATAATAATAATAATAAATAAATAAATAAGAATAGGAACTTAGCAACTTAAATATTCTCAATATATAGTTAATAATCTATATAGTACATGTTTAAATGTCTATCATGCATGACAGATTTCTGTAACAACTTCTGATCTTGTTGTTGAAACTTACTGGAGGAATCATTTTCCTTTTCTTCTTTTGATCATGAGAGGAATCTGTCCTTTGGGTTGGGGTGGATAATTCTGCTTTCCCTTGAAGCTATCTCTGTCTTAATATATTCTTCTTGTTTCTCCTCTTTTGGATACAAATGTTACTTTTCTTGAAAGGAAAGAATCACATTCCTATTCCTATGTTTCTTTCACAATTCCTTAATATAAAAATAAAATTAAACAAACCCCATTTCCCTTCATAGCTTCAACACTATATTAGCTGCAAAACAGAGTTCTTTTCCAAATGAAAAATAAAGACTATTGTCATACACATGAACAGAAAACAAGAAATGGCTGAAACTTCAAGTCTAAAAAACTACACTACACTACCTATTGCTTTTCTTACACCCCCCCTGTTTTTCTACCTATTTGGCTGGCTGCACATCACTAATCTTTTGTCAGTCTCTGTTTTTTTTTCCTACCTATGAGTGCACATGTCCAAAAGCTTTTTCCTCCCTTCAACAATTTCATCAAAGAAATCATCAAGCTGCACAATAATATTCTCAGCCCCACGTTGCAAAACCTCAAAGCAACTCTTCAAATTCTTAACCTTTTCATTAATATCAACTCCTGTTTCAAACTCCACACTTGCCCCCAAATCAGCTTTCACTTCCTCCATGGCGATTTTCGCCCTTAAAAACTCGTAAAGAAGTACACCTCCTGCCTGCTGCCCTTGCCGCTCATTCATCGTGGATTTCACCCTTTGGTGCAATCTTGCTGCTGAAACCATAAAATCTGACCCAAAAACCATATGTCCGGCTTCATATTCTCCTTCAGGGCAAAAGCAAAAGCTAGTTTCTGGGCAAAAATACACTAGCCCACTAAGCAAAATCATTAGGAGCAATGAGCTAATATTTCTCAATGCAAATAGCACTCCTCTAAAACCATTGAACCCATTGAACTTTGACTTCATCAAAACATTCTCGTCGAATTTCAATGATAATGGTTGGATTCTTGTCTCAATTAGGCCCCTATTCTCCTCCTCCAACCCCACAATCTCCCTTTGGCAACCCGAAATTGCTCGAAAGACCTGGGAAAATAAAAAACCCATAAGCACAAAACCAAAATATTTATTTATTGGGATTTAATATTTTCTCATGAGTTTTTGCTAACCTGGCGGGAAATTTGTGGATTTAAAATGTGGTGATCATCAAGAGAGGAAGCGATATTGGCACCGGATGAGTAGTAATTTTCCATACCCGAAACGGCGGATTTGATCACATGGCAGACCTCCCAGAGCCTTGAGGTTTCATCCATGTACTCATCCAGCCATTTTTCTCCTAGGGGAAGGTGAAGTTTTTGTACCAAAATGCATAACTGGGAATGAAATGATTGAAGTGAGGAAATAACATTTTGTAGGAAATTAATAGACATGAAGTTTTGGGACAGGAAAGAGTGATCAAGATTGTCAAGGCCTTGTGTTAAGAAATTGTAGAAGCCATTGACAGAAGAAGTTGTGGAAGAGGAAGAGTGATTCATCATGGGAAAAAGAGAGAGAGAGAGAGAGTGATCAAAATAATGGGGATGGTGTTTGAAAAAAGGTGATGGAGATTGATGGATATTTAAATTGAAAGGTGAAGAAGAAGTGGGAGAAAATTTAAGGAGGTGTGAAATTTAGCATTTTTTTAGCTCAAGAGAATTAAGAGCTCAGATTTCTATAAGAAATGGTTGTTGGGTGCAATTATGAATGTTTGTAATACAGTGGAGGAGATGATTGGGAATCTTCCATGATCATTGTTTATTGGGCAGAATTGTACAGAAAGGCGAAAAAAAGGTTCTGGGTGTGTTATTTGTGTGTGTTTTTCTAGGTGTGTTTGAGTGTGTGAGAGCCCAATTGAAAGAGAGAGCGGAAAGAAGATTACAACTTTTGTTTAGAGAAACAATTTCTTGAAATATTATGTTTTATGTGGAAATGACGAGAGTTGCTTTTAGGATTACTTTTAATATTTGAAAATGAGAAGTTATTTTAGAGAAAAATGATTTATATAGATAAATTTTGTCCAACGAAGATTGTGACTAATGTGAAATTTTAAGTTAACGATAAAATAGAACAGTAATACGCGGGTTCTTTGTTTAAACTCTTTTATTGATAAAATCTGATCCAAATTTTAATTTAGAGGTGATCGTAAAATTATTTAAAAGATAACTGAGTACGCTCCTAGAGCGAAGGGTTGGTCAGTCCATCCGGAGTGAAAGGAACGGGCCCCCATAGGCATAATCGTCATTTGATTGACGCTACAAATTTTTTTAAAAGATGGTTAAACTATCGGCTCGACTCAAACATTTTGGATGAGCCACGTATATTTTGTGTTTTGTATTATTTGTGACGCCCCCCAAAATTAGGTATACATCACCCATCTTTGGGTCAGAGATCGTGGTGATGTAATTCAAATACAACTTATTAATACAACTGCCGCGTGCACAATACGACAAAACATAAATCGTGAGTTTGAATACAAAATCATTGTAATGTGAAACGACAAGTGGTTCGACGCTTTTAATATAATAAAGCGGCAAGTAAGGGTTTGACGTCTCGGTAAAGGTAATTACTATTGTGAAGGTAATTACTATTCACAAAGGTAATTACTATTGACGAATGTAATTACTATCGACGAAGAGACTCTTAGATGATGACATATGGGCCCCCATAAAATAATCAAACTTACTACAAACGTCTCATAATGGACTCTTTATATATCAAGGATTGAATAAATATTACCACAAATCATTTTATTTTTAATCAACACATATTTAATCTTTCAACAATTATTAATCATTTATAACTTGTCGTCTCAATTATTGATTTAATACTATAACATATTATACAAATGATCTTTGTGACAATAATTGAATCAATAATATAAGAGATATGATCAAGAATTATTCGTAGTAATAATTGAGCATAATTTGAGTGACTTCTCACGTAAAAGATCAATAATCAATATCGTGTCTGCTACTATACAACTACGGCAGACATCTTGTTCTTTTACTACCGAAGTAGTTCAACATTTTTAACAGTAACACCTCTGTAGTTATTTTTATAGAAAGATAATTTTGTCATTTTCTAACTACGACAATACTTCCGTTGTAGGGTCCACTAATGATTGAGAATATTCTCCTAAAAAAGAATATTCCCCACCAAACGAATATTTTATAACAACTGCTTACTTTGCAAAATTTATAAATATTACCCACAACTATAACATTATATCAAATTTATTCCATAATATTCAAAATAATATTTATAGAAAATTCATCTTTATTTATAAAAGTTGGGGTCTTACAACTTCCCTTCTTATGAAATTTCTCACCGAAATTAGGGTACGTACACTGGTATGTCGAAGAGGTAAGGATACCTTGATTTCATTTCGATTCTAACTCCCAAGTCATTTCCTCAACATCGTGGTTCCTCAACAAAACTTTGACTTGAGGTATAACCTTGGAGCGTAGAATATGTTCCTTCTTATCCAAGATTTGAACAGAACCTCTTCATACGTCAAATCTTCCGCTATTTCGTCCGGTTCTAACTCAATAATGTGGTTCGGGTCTTTCACATATTTACGTAACATGGACATGTGAAAATGTTATGAACACGAGACATACTTGGCGGTAAAAGCGAGTCTATAGCTACGTTCCTACTCGATCGAGGATTAAAATGGACCGATGAATCGAGGATCGAGTTTTCTCTCTTTCCAAATCTTGTAACTCCTTTCCATGGAGCAACTCTTAACAACACATGATCTCCTATATCGAATTCCACGCCCTTTCGATGAAGATCAAGATAACTCTTTTGTCGATTTTGTGAGGTTTTTATACGTTGTCGGATCGTTTGAATCTTTTCCGTAGTCATACGTATTTAACTCCGGTCCCAACAACGTTGCTCCACCCACCTCATCCCAAAGATCTTGGAGAACGACACTTTCTTCCATACAACGCTTGAATAGAGCCATGCCAATACTTGTTTGATAAGCATATCATTGAGGAAAACTCCACCAATGGTAAGAACTTGTCCCAACTTCCTTGAAATCAAGGACACATAGTCTTAATAGATCTTCAAGAGTTTGAATAGTCCTCTCCGATCGTCCAGTCCATCCGAGGATGATATGCCGAAGCTAAATCGTAAGTCTGTGCCCATAGCTTTTTGCAAACTAACCAAAAATCGTGAAGTGAATCTTGGGTCTCGATCGGAAACTATGGATATCGCAGATACCATGCGATCTTACAATCTCATTTATATACATATGAAAGCAAGACGTTCAAGTGTATAAGTTTCTCGTGTCGGTAAGAAATGAGCGGAGACTTGGTCAATCTATCAACAATGACCCAAATCACATCTATGACTTGAGAAACCTTAGGAAGACCCCAGAATTGAAATCCATGGTAATGTGCTCCCACTTCCATTCGGAATTTCAAGTGGTCAGAATGGACCTTTTGGTACTTGATGCTCCGCTTTAACTCGTTGACAAGTTAGACACCTTGAGATAAACAGTATTATCTCTCTCTTCATATTGCTCCACCAAAATGTATTTACGAATATCATGATACATTTTGGTACTCCCTGAGATGGATTGCAAATGGTGTGTCAGGCGCCCATCATGATATTATACTTTAAATCGTGGTCGTTAGGAACACAAAGTCCGGAGTTGACTCAAGTATTCCTTCTTCATCGATTCTTGCTTCCAAGATAGCACCTTCTTGCACTTTCTTCCTCATCATGACGCCTCCAGTCCGTAGCTCGAAAGCAAATTTTAACTTTATCGATTAAAGTCGGTTCTACTTTCAGATACTCGCTTATCATCACATGCGTCCCTAGAGTCTTTAACTCTATCTCCATCTTTTGCAAGTCACACAAATGGGCCTCATGCGTTGACAATAACGCACTCGCATTTGATATGATCTTCTACTCAATGCGTCACTACCACGTTCTTTTCCAGGATGGTATTGGATGGTACGATCATAATCTTTTCAGCAGTTCAAGCCAACGTCGTTGTCGTGATTTTGAGTTCCTTTTGAGTGAAGAAATATTTGAGCTTTTTATGGTCCGTAAAGATCTTCACTTTCTCCCATACAAGTAATGCCTCCAAATTTTAAGTGTAAAGACAACATTTTGCTAACTCTAGATCATGAGTAGGATAATTCCTCTCATATTCTTTGAGTTGTTATGAGGCATAAGCTATAACTTTTCCATGTTGCATGAGAACACATCCCAACCCTTTGCAGAAGCATCATTTGTAGATGACAAATCCTCCGAGGCGGATGGTATTGTCGTAAGCAGGTCTTTGAAATAAGTCTCCTCTTGAGTTCTTGAAAACTCTTCTCACATTCTTCGCTCCAACCGAACTTTATATCTTTCCGAAGTCATTTGAGTCGATGGAGTAGCGATTCGAGAAAATCCTTCCACGAATCTCCGATAATAACCAAATTAAACCGAGAAAGCTACGATTTCGGTCCATCGATTTAGGGTTCTCCCAAACTTTGAATAGCTTCAATCTTTCTTTGGGTCAACAGATATTCCATGACTTGATACCACGTGCCCAAGGAATGCTACTTCCTCAAGCCGTAACTCGTATTTCTTCACTTGGCATAAAGCTTATATTCACGAAGCTTTTGGAGTGTCACCTTAAGTGTTTCTCATGATCTTCACGGCTTTTGGAATAAATAAGGATGTCATCAATAAAGACGACGACAAAGTGATCCAAATATTCCTTGAATACTCTTGTTCATCATATCTATGAAGGCGTTAGGAGCATTAGTCAATCCAAAAGACACGACTAGGAATTCATAATGCCTGCATTCGAAGTTCTCAAATCTTTGGAATGTCGTGGTTCTAATCTTCAATTGGTGATATCCTAAACGAAGATCAATCTTTGAAAAGAATTTGGCTCCTTGCAACCGGTCAAACGGGTCATCAATACGTGGCAATGGATACCTATTTTTGATGGTGACATGATTCAACTCGATAATCAATACATAGTCGATACTCCCATCTTTCTTCTTCATTTAATGTAACAGAGAGCACCCAAGGAGAAGTACTAAGGCGAATAAAGCCAATGTCTAACAATTCCTGCAGTTGGGTCTTTAACTCCTCAAGTTCAATAGAGCTATTCGACATGGGGCTTTGGAAATAGGTTTTGTCTGGGGTTCAAGGTCGATACAAAATTCAATTTCACGCTCTGGGGGTAGGCCAGGAAGTTCTTCGGGGAATACGTCAGGAAATTTATTAACAATATAAATATCGTTCAAAACTGACGTATTTTTGTTTAAATCTGTGACATGAGCTAAGAAAGCTTGACATCCGTTTTTCAATAAACGAATAGCTTTATGGCTTGAGATGACCGTGATTGATTTTAATGGTTTGGTCGCTTAAATTCGCATAATAGGTTGGTTAGGAATATGAAAGCTAACAACCTTATGAAAACAATCAATTTTTGCATGATAAGTAGTTAACCAATCAATCCCTAGAATCACGTCAAATGCAAGTATTTTTAGTGAAATAAGATCGACAGGTAATGTGAGGGTACCGATTTGAACCAAACAAGACTTATAAACAGTGGATGTAATGAAGGTTTCTCCCAACGGAGTTTCCACAGATAAGTCAAAGTCTAATTTCTCCGAAGTCAAATTTAATCGATGAGCGCAAGTAGGAGAAATAAAAGAATGGGTAGAACCGGTATCAAATAAAGTATAGACTTCATTAGAGTTTATGATAAGCTTACCCGTGATGACCTCATTCGGGTTCCTTGCTTCTCCGGGAGGTCACAACAAACGCCTCCTCTTGCACTTTCTGGTTTTGACTTTTGGGGACGACCTTTGGTGCCTCCATCCTAATTGAATTTGTCTTTGAACGACAAAATCGAGCTAAGTGACCTTCTCTTCCATAATTATAACATGTTTTGAATGGCGTGGCGCAATTTGATCGATGTGTCCCTCCTCCGCATTTGAAGCATATGATAGGTGGTCTTTCTCCTTCCTTAACAAGGTGGTCTTTGGCCGACGTCTTTCCATCATTGTTGAATCTCCTTTTCTTGAAATGTCCATTCTTATTGTTTTGGCCCTCGATTACCACCGAAGTGGTTACCATATCCGCCCGTTGATTCCTCCACGCTTGTTGTCACCGCTCGATGACTTTCTACTCATTGGTATTATAATTTTTAATTTGCTCTCTTTTAGTTGCGTTGACTCGTTATCGCGCTCCACTAATCGAGCCCTATTTACAACATCTCGAATACAAACACGGTTTATGAGAAATAAGATGTTGACGTATCTCCGACTTCAAACCTCTTAAAAACATTCGGCGCCATTCTCTTCATTATCCACCAAGTGGGACGAACCGTGATAACTCCGCAAATTTTGCCTCAGACATTTATTACTGGTCATATTGTTTTGTTCCAACTTGATAAACTCCACCTCCTTCATGGCGAATACATTCAGAAAGTATTTATCATTGAAACGACTCCGTGAACTTCTCCCAAGATATCTTCAAGACAAAGAAGTTGAGTACGTTTTTACCGATTCCCACAAAGATGTCGCGCCTCTTCACAAGAACATAAAAGCGCAAAGGAACCTATCATTATCGGAGCATCCCAAGACATCAAATATCTTGGTAACTGTTTTATCCATGCTTCCGCTTGAAGTGGTTTTGGCTCTCCTTAAACTCCGGTGGTCCCAGCTCCTCGAATCTGTTTAGCGGTGATGGCCGAGAGTTTTCCGTGTTTCCACCCTACGTTTTGGATGTGAGTCGCCTCGCTTTCCGTCATTGCATGAATCGCATAAAGCCTCTTAACATTTGATCATTCATCATTTAGTCGGTGTTGTTGTTTGTTTGCATGAGGGATGTCACCTTCACGATGCACATTATCCCGATTATTGATATGTGGTGAATCAACGATCGCTTTTGTGCTCCATTCTTATTCTCAACATTCTCGGATGTCATTTTCAGACATCGCCACAAAACAAAAGGTTAATTGACATGTAACATATTATCCATATATTTCGACCGACCAATAAAATAGAACATAAACTTAGGTAGGTCATACTAGCGAAGGAATTCCCGTCCCTCCCTCCTAGTAATATTCTCACATCTTAGCTTGTGGATCATATCCTAAGCTTTGATACCAATCGTGACGCCCCCAAAATTAGGTATACATCACCCATCTTGGGTCGCCAGATACATCGTAGATGTAATTCAAATACAACTTACTAATACAACTAACCGGTGGTACAATACTTACGACAAAACATAAACCGTGAGTTTGAATACAAACATTGTCTACTAGAGATCATACAAACTCAAAAGGAGTCCTCATTACAATTATTATCACACTATTTCACAAAATAGTGAGGACTACTAATGCTAACCTCTGGACCATTACTCCGTTCCCCGACTCGTCCCAAATTTATATTCTCATTTTCAAGAGAATAAAGTGAAAGAAAGGGTGAGCTCAACTAGCTCAAGAAGAAATATTATGACTAAGATAATGCGCAGAATAAATTATCATTAGCCTTCAACAAAGATGTTAAACCGATAAAATATAATGAACATCAAGTTTAACTACGATTGGAACCAAAGAATCCATTAAAAGAGTCAAGTAGAAAATAAAATCTACTATCTTTTATGATTTAAAAGGTTTTTCATCATCAATTATATATTTGAGACTCAAATTTTAATAAATATTCCACATCATCGAATCACCCCCGCACTTATGGCCGAGGATATTCTTTAGTATCACGACCACAATTATTCATGTATGCACTACGGCCAAGAATATTTGTGTATTCATTAATGGTCATGATCATGCTAACAATCATCCATCAATGCACTCTGGCCATCGAGAATTTTTACCACATCATTTGTAACATTACTATTCGTGATTACACCGAATAGTCTCTGGTCATAATCATACCAAGTCCATCTATGCACTACTGGTCACGAGATGACTTTCAACATAATATAAACATGAGGATGATGACAATGATATAAGAATTCAATAAAACAAGTTCAAGAATTAATTTATCTAGAACCAATAACATCCAAATCACATGACGACATCGCTTTGTAGAGTAAAATTCAAGAATATCGAGAAGATTATTTCCATGAAAGGATATTGGATGAAGCGCAAATATCGAGGATATTCCACTAATTTCATGGAGTATAGAAGTCAAAGTTTTAACCATTTGGGTATAATAAAGAATGGAATAACAAAAGAAATCACCATGCATGCGATAATCGCAGACAAAAGGAGTTATTCCAATGAATAATAAATAACGGAACCAGTCCCAGGTAAAAACGCATGCATGTGATATTCCAATGAATAATAAAGAATGGAACCGGTCCCGCAGTAAAACACGATGCGAGGATGTTCCAAAGAATAATAATAAAGATTTTAACCAGTCGGGTGTAAAACACATGCGAGCAGGATGTTCCAGCGAGAATAATAATAAAGATCGGAACCAGTAGGTGTAAAACACATGAGCAGGATGTTCCAATGAGAATAATAATAAAGAGGCGGAACCGGTCCGGTAAAACACACGTGAGCAGGATGTTCCAATGTAATAATAATAAAAAGCGGAACCAGTCCTGTAAAACACATGCATGAGGATGTTCCAAGCAGAATAATAGAAGAATGTCACCAAGTATAGGGTAAACCACGATACAAAAGTTATTCCAAAGAATAATAAGCAATGGAATAACAACAGTTCTCTTCGCTGAATAAGAAAAAAATAACACCCTTACTTTAGTAGGAGATTGAATCTTTATAATAGTGTAGTAACAGAATACTCTTCTTCTTTCTCTCTTATTCTCTATACTTTCTCTCTCTATAGCTTGAATGAATTAAGTGAAAATAATGAAGCACTAGACCTCTATTTATAGAAGATTTCTAGCTTAAGACACCGCCAAAGTGTGAAAAAGGCAAATGGCTTGACGATTGGTGATGTGAAAAGAAAAGTGGTTTAGCGCTTTTGTAATGTGAAGAAACGACAAGTGGTTCGGCGCTTTGTAATGTGAAAACAACAAGTGGTTCGACCTCGTAATATATAAACGGCAAGTGGTTTGACGTCACGGTAAAGGTAATTACTATCGACGAAGGTAATTACTATTCACAAAGGTAATTACTATTGACGAAGGTAATTACTTATTTGACGAAGAGACTCTTAGATGATGACATATGGGCCCCCATAAAATAATCAAACTTACCACAAACGTCTCATAATGGACTCTTTATATACATCGAGGATTGAATAAATATTACCACAAATCATTTTACTTTTAATCAACACATATTTAATCTTTTAACAATTATTAATCATTTATAAATGTCGTCTCAATTATTGATTTAATACTATATAACATATTATACGGATGATTTGTGACAATAATTGAATCAATAATATAAGAGATATGACGCAAAGAATTACTATAACAATAATTGAGCATAGGTGAAAGTGACTTCAACGTAAGCATCAATAATCAATATCGTGTCTTCTATACAACTACGCCAGACATCGTATTTCTTTTACTACCGAAAGTAGTTCAACATTTTTAACCAGAATACCTCCTCCGTAGTTATTTTATAGAAAGATAATTTTGTGCTTTTTTAACTACGATAATACTTCCGATTCATGGGATCCACCAATGATTGAGAATATTAAGACAAAAAGAATATTAAACCAAACGAATATTTTATAACAACTTGCTTACTTTTGCAAAATTTATAAATATTACCCACAACTATAACATTATATCAAATTTATTCCATAATATTCAAAAATAATATTTATTGAAAATTCATCTTTATTTATAAAAATCGATTCTTACATTATTGTTTTTTTTCTTTTATTATTATTTTCGTTGCACTGTTATTCTCAAACACACCTTTCTATTCAGTGTATTTAATATGACATGAATTTGTCGTCAATATAGCAACAATCTTTTTCAAAAAACTAAACATAAATGTGTATTGAGTTATAAATATTTTTCTTAGTCTATCATGTATCGTAACCAAATCGAAATACTAATTACCCATCACAGGTTCACTTAAAAGTCATATACAATTTAATATACATGTTTGATGTGGAAATCAGATATGATTAAGACAAGATAGTTTTGTTATCAAGTAATATTATGGAATATAAGTGTTCTAAGATTTGCACACACCTCCCCATTTTTCATGTTATATAGTAAAAAATGTAGATGTGTGTTAGAATGTTACACTAATATGATCATTAGAAAGAAAATCTACAATCTTTTGCAGCTCTTTATTCTAAAAGATGCTAGATTATGTTTCTTGGGTTGTAAAAGTTTGACTATTTGACTCAGATTCTTGGTCTCATTCTTCCATTTTGATTTGGTTTTTGTTTGGAAATGAGTGCTACATATTTGGCATTTTCCATTCCTTTAAATATATCTGTTTAATCTATTGTTTGGTTATATAAAGCAAAAGCAAATGAATGATGAGGTCCATTGTGTTAAAATAATTATGTCTATAGAGTGAGATTCTCCTCCTTTTTTGTAAGTCCCATTCAAGTCTATTTTTGGTCAATATTAATTTACTTTTATTTATAAATATATTGTTTCTTATAGAATAGAGTTTATTTAATTTAGACAATATATTTGACCAAGCTAATGTCCTAGATGGGATTGATTGGTCCCATCAAAAGTATGCTAAAAATTTCAATTTATAGCTGTTTTTCATCATTGTTTTGCTAATTTCATTTTCAAAAGGATACAAAATTTGATTATTATTTCCCAATATATGTATTATTGAGTTGTTATTTTAGCATGACTATTTCTTAGTAAAAATACTATTTACACAATAATTTTTTTAATGATTAATGGGTCAACCTCAACTAAAATTGTTAGTAACAATATATTGCAACTTGAAGAAAAATACAGGCATTGTAAATATCAATAATTGGAGATATATTACACCCATAAAATTTATAGTTTTGTTTTTTCTCAATTTTTTTTGGGTTTTAAATTTGGCTCAAGGACAAAAGTAAAATGTTTTTGTGTTCATTAACTGATCTTAATATGTTTTAAAAAAATAAAAAATAAAAAAGTATTAAAATATCACATCAAAGTCACTAGGTAGGGGAGTAGTAATTTATAAGTTTAGGTGAAGAAGATCAGTTCACATGTGTGAAACAATTTCTCAAAACCTAAAAGCAATTAATATTTATGTTTGTATTTTTGATATTGTTATATAGTCGTCTATGATATGAGTATAAAGTGAGTTTTATCTTATGAAAATATCAAAAATACACGTGAAAATATTATTTCCGACCTAGAATTACTTTCCATTTTTACATGGTTACAAAGTACACCTTTTTTTCATTTAAAAATTATAAAAAGAAAAAAAAAAGTGGGGTCCATTTGCTCAACAAAAAAAGGTGTTCAACTAATTTTTTTTTAAAAAAGACATGCATGCCAATATATATGTTCTTTCACATCAAAAATAATTTACTGTGGAGGAATGATGAAAGGAGAAGAGATACCATATGCATATGATCATCCCCTTAATTGTTTTGTTCTGTAAATGGGATGAACCAAACAAGCAAACAAACAATCAATCATATCCAATTTGAGATGGAAACCGAAAGGCAAGGGGAAATGGGAAGAGAATATATTAATTATATGCTGAAATTCGATATTAACCAACCAAAGTGGGCTTTTAATGGGCACACAACATAGGGAAAATAACTAGAATTTCCATCACCCAAATTGGTGAAGTACTATACTAGCTACTACATCCCATTTGACATTATTTTTAAGTGGGTTTTTTTCTGGGATGGGATGGGATGCAGAAACATATAGTGATTTTTTTTATATATTTAATTTTTAAGAATAAAATGTGAAAAACTGTTCCAAAAAAATTATATATATATATAAAGAAATAAAAAGGTCAAATGAAACTCTTGATTTAGAAAGTGTGTAACTTAGGGGGTGTTTGGTAACAAATGAATGAATCTGAATCTGAATCTGAATCTGAATGACTTGAATCTGAATCTGAATGAAAAAAGTTGTTTGATAATTGACATGTTTGAAACATCTGAATGACAAAACTTTATTATTTTACCCTCTGAAAAAAATTAAAATTGTTGTAAATTTATTTAATATTACTTAATATAATAGTTAATATTTTTTTTAATTTTTTTTTTACTTCATTCAACTGCTCATTCAGTTAAAAATATCTAACTTAGTCATTCAGCTCGTCCATCTTACCCATTCAAACCAAAACAAAGTCACTGACCGTTTCAGCCATTCAACTCTATTTAACTCTAAACAAACACCCCCTTAATTTTTCTATCATGTATATAAGCAATTCCACCATATTTAAGACATTTGGGAAGGATCTTCAAAATCTGGTTCCACTTTTTTTCTTCTTTTCTATAGTTTGAGCATTTCACTTTATATCCCCAATTATAACTCATGTTGACTTGAACAAATTGAGCTTTGAACCCTTTTGCATAGACAAGCCTAATATATTATATGCCATCATCTTTTTCATGGAGTATCTGATACAGAATCTGAGAGTATGGCTCCAAGTTAGTCCCCTTTTAGATTAATCAGTTACATGCTTTTCCGATTCATATTTTCCTTTCATTGATCCTATTTTAAAAATTATTATTCTCTTTGAAAAATTCAAGAAATTTTGGGGGCTGAAAAAGACTTTGTGATAACTCTTGTCCTTAATCCTTATGATTGCAAGGAGGAATTCTTCTTTGGTACATCATAATACATCACGTATCATGTAAGACCCCAATTTTTGAATAAAGATAAATTTTCTATAATTATCATTTTTGAATATTATAGAGTAATTTAATATAATGTTATAGTTGTGGGTAAAATTTACAAATTCTGCAAAGTATACAAGTTGTTATATTATATTCGATTTGTCGGGGAATATTCATTTTAATGAGAGAATATTAAATAACGGCAGTAATCATCATTGGTGGACCCCATAATGTAATTATTGCCGGATTGAGAAACGACAAAAATATTTTTATAAAAATAACGGCGGAAGTTTTTTACCGTTGATCATTGTTGAACTACTCGGTAGTAAAAGTACGATGAATACGTGTGGTTGTATAAGAAGACACGGTATTGATTATTGATGCTTACGTGAGAAGTCATTCATTTTGTTCAATTATTGCTATAGTAATTGCATAATATCTCACGTTATTTGATTCAATTATTGTCGATATTTTATATATTGTTAAAATCAATAATTGAGACGACAAAGTTATTAATATTATTATTTGCAATATTAACGATGTCAGAAGTTACATCGAGAGAGGTTTTGGTCACCTAATGCGGCGCTAATAGGAAAAATCTTATTGGAAAGTTCCCCCGCTTCACAGGAACGCACTGGTCGATTAATATTGTGAATTATAATAAAGATGATAAATGTTGTTAAAATTATTAAGGTAATTTTATAAAATTTGCTTATTTTATGGATTCCTATTTATCCATTTTTTCAAAATAATCATTCGGTATATATATATATATATATATATATATATATATATATATATATATGTGTGTGATATATTGTCCTTTGGTGTGTTAAAAGTCAATGAATTTGAAGGGTTTGTCGGGTGGAAGCTAAGAAATCAATCAAACATATGTGGTATATATATATATAAATATATATGTTATATTTTTGCTTTATTTTGATTGGTTGGATGATTGACTTTGGCATTTGTAGGTTATCAAAATTTCATCCGTGAGTTATTAAGGCTCTCGTGATATTTTTTCTCACACAGTGTCATTCCCTTCTCCTATAAATAGAAGCTCATTCCTTCATTATTTCTTACGAATTACCTGAAACTCCAGAGAGAGAAATTATAGAAAAAACTATAGAAAAGTATTCTGCTACGTCCCTACTCTTATATCCAGTTTCTTTTACGGTAAGTGATATTATTCTTTTATATTCATGAAGAGAACTTCTGTTATTCCATTCTTTATTGTTTCTATGGAATAACTCAGATACGCGGCTACCCTATACTTGGTGACATTCTTCTATTATTCTGCTTTTATTATTATGTTGGAATATCCATGCTCAGTGTGTTTTACAGGATTCGGTTAAAATCTTTATTATTATTACATTGGAATATCCTCGCCTGTGTGTTTTTTGACCGGATTCGGTTCCATTATTTATTATTCATTGGAATAACTCTGTCACATGCTAAGTACCGCATGCATGGTGATTTCTGTTGTTATTCCATTACTTATTATTCTGTTGGAATATCCTGTCGGTGTGAATTTCACCTGACCTAGTTCCGTTATTATTATTGTAAGACCCCAACTTTTATAAATAAAGATGAATTTTCTATAAATATTATTTTTGAATATTATGGAATAAATTTGATATAATGTTATAGTTGTGGGTAATATTTATAAATTTTGCAAAGTAAGCAAGTTGTTATAAAATATTCGTTTGGCCTGGGAATATTCTTTTTGCTTCGGGGAATATTACGATGCACTCAAATCACGATAAGTGGACCCCATTGATAGAAGTATTGTCGTAGTTAGAAAACGACAAAATTATCTTTCTATAAAAATAATCTACGGAGGTATTACCGTTAAAAGCTGTTGAACTACCCGATGGTAAAAGTACAAGAATACACGCGTGATCGCATAAGAAGACACTGCAGATTGATTATTGATGCTTACGTGAGAAGTCACTTAGCTATATACTCAATTATTGCTACGAGAATTCACGTGATCATATCTCTTATATTATTGATTCAATTATTGTCACAAGATCATCTCAGATAATATGTTATATTATTAATTGAGACGACAAGTTATAAATGATTAATAATTGTTGAAAGATTAAAAATGTGTTGATTAAAAATAAAATGATTTGTGGTAATATTTATTCAATCTCGATGTATATAAAGAGTCATTATGAGACGTTTGTGGTAAGTTTGATTATTTTATGGGGGGGCCCATATGTCATCATCTAAGAGTCTCTTCGTCAATAGTAATTACCTTTGTGAATAGTAATTACCTTCGTCAATAGTAATTACCTTTGTGAATAGTAATTACCTTTATGAATAGTATTTACCTTCGTCAATAGTATTTACCTTCGTCAATAGTAATTACCTTTGTAAATAGTAATTACCTTTGTGAATTGTAATTACCTTCGTCAATAGTATTTACCTTCGTCAATAGTAATTATCTTTGTGAATTGTAATTACCTTTGTGAATAGTAATTACCTTCGTCAATAGTAATTACCTTCTTCAATAGTAGTTGTCCCTTCAATATTACCAAGAGTTAACTGCCTCTTCGGTGTTCCAAAGGTTAATTACCCTTCATGAATAGTAGTTGTCTCTTCAATATTACCAAGAGTCATTTTGACCCTTCATACACTCAAGAGCCACCCTCGCTTTTTTCTATAAATAGAAAAGTTTCATTCCTTCATTATTTCTTTAATTCATCAAACTCTAGAGAGAAACTATAGAGAAAGAAGAAAAGTATTCTCGCTACTTCACTTTTCCAAAGATTCGGTTCTTTTAAGGTAAGGGATATTATTTGTTGTACTGCGTAAGTGGGTGTTATTCTTTCTTATTCATGAAGAGAATTTCGTTATTCCATTCTTTATTATTACATTGGAATAACTCAGTATTCATGCAGATACCCTATACATAATCAGATCGTGGTTTACCCTATACTTGGTGACATTCTTCTATTATTCATTGGAACAACCTCGTTTACATGTGTTTTACACCGGACCTGGTTAAAATCTTTATTATTATTTTGTTGGAACATCCGTCTGCGTGTGTTTTACAGGACCGGTTCCGGTTAAAATCTTTATCATTCTCGTTGAATATCCTATCTCGTGTGTTTTACACCGGATCCGGTTCCATCTTTATTATTTCATTGGAACATCCCGCTTGCGTGTGAATTTCATTTCGACTCGTTCTTTTATTATTATTCATTTGAATAACTCTTTATCATGCAAGTACCGCATGCATGGTGATTTCCTTTTTTATTCCATTCTTTATTATACCCAGTTGGTTAAAACTTTGACTTCTATACTCCATGAAATTAGTAGAATATTCTTGATATTTGCGTTTCATCCAAAGATCTTTTCATGGAAATATTCTTCCGATCATTCTTGAATTTTACTCTACAAAGCAAGATTATGTTGACAATTTGGACGTTATTAGTTCCCGAATAAATTAATTCGTGAACTTGTTTTATTGAATTATTATGTCATTGTCATCATCCTCATGTTATATTATGTTATCTTCACGACGTGCATAGATGAATTTAGTATGATTATGACTGGGGATCATTCTAAGATAATCATGGCTTGTTATAAATGATGTGATAAAAGTCCTCGGTGGCTCGTAATGCGGTGATGGATAGTTTTTGGTATGATTATGACCGAGGGTGATTCTTAAGTATAGTCATGACCATTGATAATTTGATGAAAATTCTTGACCGTGGTATGCGAGGATGATTAGATATTGTGGTTTATTCATTAAACCGAGTCTTAGTGATAAAATTTATGAAAACCTTTTAAAACCTAAAGATAGTAGACTTTATTTTCTACTTGACTCTTTTGATGGATCAGATATTCAGCTTCTTTGTTAAACCGGTTGTCTATTATATTTTATCGTTTAACATTGTTGAAGACTATTGATAATTTATTCTCGCATTATCTTAGTTATAATATTTCTTCGGGCTAGTTGAGCTCACCCTTTCTTTTCATTGTTTTCTTCGTGAAATGAGAATATAATTGGGACAAGTCGAGGAACGGAGTAATGGTCCAGAGGATAGCATTAGTCAGTAAGACCCCAACTTATTATTAATGAAATTTAATTTTCTATTTATTATTTTGAAATAGTAAGGGTTGATTTGATTAATGTGGATAGTTAGGGTAAAATACATAAATATTTCAAAATAAGCAAGTTGTTATAAAATATTCATTATCAGCCGGATATTAGTATCGGGAATATTCATGATCGTTTGGGAATATTCGACGATTGACGGCAGTGCCTACATGTGTGGGCCCCATAACTAAAAAGCGATTGGATGAAGAAAACGACAAATATAAGTTGTTTAAAAATAATCATGCACATGGTTGTTACAAGTAATATCGTTAAAATAATCTTGTGGTAAAAAACACAGAAGATATTACCAGATTGCACCAATTATTGATTCTTACGTAAGAAGGCACTACTCAATAATGGTGGTTATAATTAATTATTCGCTCAAAGATTTTATCGAGTTAATAATTGTTGCGTTGATATTTTATATTCTTTGTTGTTTTAATAATTGTCATTACACAATATTTTTCATTATCGAAGCAATAATTCATATTATCCGAATAATATTATTAGATAACATTATTGGCAATGTCTAGAAAGTTTCGCCTAAGGAGAGGTTTGGTCACCTAATTAATCAAGGCGCCAAGAAGAAGAAATTTTATGGAAAGCCCCTCTTCCTGAGGAACACCGTTGTCAATAATGTGATTCTCGTAATATTATTTATGAATAATTAATTATTGATTTATATGATGAGGAAAATATTGATTTTATGAGGATATAGATGGAGAAAATTTTAATGTGACAATTGTTGAAAATTAATATTTTATCTTTTTCTCGATAAAATAATTCATTTAAATATATTATTTTAATAATATATTAACAATGATATTTTTACAATGAATGTGGGATATATGAGTATATGAGGAGGAAGAGTATTTTTGTGGCATTAAATGTTTAACACATATTTTGTGTGTTGGTGGACACAATTATTGACCGAAATTTGATTATAGCTTGTAAAATCGTCCGTTTATGGAATTCGGTTAATTTCTATTTAGAATTTGGAAAAACTTTCTTCTGCAAAGTTGTAGAGAATTGAATTTCCTATAAAAACTCGAGAGATTCGAATTTTCTGATGAAAGAGCTATTTATTATGAATTATTGAAATTCAAGTTCAAATAATTAATTTTGGGAGTTTTAGTTAATTATTTTGAGAAAAACGTTTTTTTTTGCAACTAAGTTGGCCTCACATGTGATTCAAATGGGCTGAGATCAGTTGTTCATAGGTGGGCTAAAGAAAATGTGAAAAAATATATTAATATTATATTCAATTTTCTCGCTTTGGTGTTCTAAGCAATTTCCTATAAATAGGTGTTTAGGTTAGAATTGAAAATCACAATGAAACTCAAGTTTCTCTCTATTTTTCTCTCGATATATTGAGCGTATTCTTGTGAGTATACTTTGAGTATTGTTAGATTCAGTAAGTTCCTTCAAGACTATACCCTAGATTCCAAATTTAGAAGTACTAATCTTTCGAGGTAAGTGGATGTTATTTTTTCTCAAATGATATTATTTCTTCAATATCATTATGTTGAAATATTGGTTGGAACTTTTATCAAATTTGGAACTTTTTCATGTCGTGGTTACTATTTATGAGTTACTATTCACGAGTTACTATTCAAAAGTACTATTCACGAAAGCGTGAAGATATTTTTTGGGAAATTTCTATCTTTTGGTGTCTGAGTTATTATTCACGATACTATAGACTATTCACGATATCTGACTATTCATTCACCTAAAAATAAAATTTCTTCTTTTTGTCCAAAATATCTATTCTCGGATACTAGCTTTGATTGTATCCATGTTTCGATCATTCTTGAATTTTACACCACTATGATTATTTTTGAGGTATTTTGAACATGGATAAAACAAAATACGAAACCTTAATCCTTAATCCTTGTCATTTTGTTTCAATTGGATTCGTTTCTTTAAAAATATTTTCATCATCCTCGGTCTTAAATGATGATATTATTAAATATCTTTGGCCCGAAGCAAAGATGAATGATTTTCAAGAATATCTTTGGGTCAGAGTGCAAAGATGAACAGTGTTTAGATGAATACATGATTAATCGATGAATATCTTTGGCCTATAAGTGCAAAGATGAATATTTGATTCCAGATGTATATTGATTGATGTTACAGGGATAAAAGATAGACGATGAACTTTTAAATTCATACATAGAAGATAGTAGTTTGCATTCTCTACTTAACTCTTCTAATGAATTATTATTTCCGCTGCGAATATTGATTTAAAATTTGTTGTCTATTGTATTCTATTAGATTTTCCCTGTTGAAGACTAACGGTAATTTGTTGTATATTATCTTAGTCATAATATTCTTTACTGGGCTAGTTGAGCTCACCCTTTTCCTTTTTGTTCCATTTTTCTTCTCAGGAGGCGAGAATATAATGAGAGTACGTAGTCTGGGTATGGAATGAAGGTTTTAGAAAGAATTGTTTAGTAGTCCTCACCATTTTGTAAAATAATGTATCAATAAATGTGATAAGGATTTATTTGAGTATAGATATTGTCTGTAAGATAATATTTGTATTCAAACTCACGCTTTTCTTGTTGTAATAATAAAGTTGTAGTTGTTTTCGTACCATGTATTGACAACTCGTAATGGGTGATGTATACCTATTTTGGGGCGCCACGGTTGGTATCGAGCTTAGGGATATGATCTCTCCCATGAGATCGGGGAATAGAACTAGAGGGAGAGACGAGTAAATCCTTCGCTAGTATGTCCTACCTAAGCTTATTTGTTAGTTGGTCAAGATATAGGGATATTGTGTGATATATTGATTTCCTTAATTAACCCTTTTTTTTATGACAAGATTTGAGAATGTCAATCGAGAATATTAACAATGGAAATGAGACCGTGGAGACGCCTTGTACTCACCAACGAGGAGAACGCGGCAACAGTTGGGCAATGTTCCTCCCGTGAACAACACCAACCGAAAGAGATGATGAACGAGGGATGTTTAGAAGCTTTTTGCAGTTCATGCAAAATCGCACGAGGAGACTCGTGTTCAAAATACTGAGGAGGAAATGATAGCAATTCACGGGTTGTCACAACCAAGCAGCTTCAAAGAGTTGGGACCACCGAATTTAAGGAAAGCCGATCCGATCATGGCGGAAACATGGGTCAAGAAAATTACCAAGATATTCGATGTCTTGGGATGCACGGAGAATGAAGGTTCCATTCGCCACCTTTATGTTCCGTGGCAAGGCGATTCATGGTGGGAGTCTCAGAAGCGTGCACTCCATCCACCGCACTCTCAAGATGTCTCGGGAAACTTTTCAAAACTATTTAATGACAAATACTTTCCGAAAGTGTTCGCTATATATGAAGGAAGTGGAGTTCATCAGATTAGAGCAAAACAACATGACGGTGTCTCAAAGACGAGGCAAAGTTTAGAGAGTTATCCGTGTTTGCACCTCATTTGGTGGAGAATGAGGAACGTATGACACGGATGTTTCTTAGAGGTTTGAAACCCACATACTTCAAAGATCTCATTTCTTATAAACTTTTTCTCTATTCAGATGTTGTAAAATGTGGCTCAATTATTAGAGCGAGATATTGAGTACTACATCAACCGAGGGATCACAACCAGGATCGTATCGAGAGATAGCGATCAACAAAATAATGATAACCAAATGAGAAAGAAACAGACGGACAAAAATGGTAACCACTCGGTGGTAATCATGGCCATGAAAATAGAAGAAGCGAGTCGAGGAGGAGATTTTAAAAGAGGAGATTTAACAACGACTATGTGAAGACGACAAAGTCTTAAGTAAAGAATCGGGTTCTAAGGGAGGAGAACGACCACCCATTATATGCTATAAATGCGGGAAAGAGGGACATATCACCAAACTGCCCACAACAGTTCAAGGTATGCTATAATTGTGGAAAGGAAGGACATATCGCTTTCGAGATGTATGCAGAATAAAACTAGTTCAATGGGGACGGTGACTCAAAAAAGATCGTCCCCTAAAAGTCAAAGTCAACGATTCCGGAAGAGCGTTTGTTGGATCGGTCATAATGCGAGGAACCCAAACGAGGTGATCACGGTAAGCTATTTATAAATTCTTGCGAAGTTTATACCTTACTTGATACCGGTATACCCATTCATTTATCTCTCTCCGCATGTGCTCAACGCTTAAACTTGACTCGGAGAAATTAGACTTTGACCTATCTCGTGGAAACTCCGTTCGGAGAAACTTTCATCACATTCATCGCTTATAAATCTTGTTTGATTCAAGTTGGCACCATTACTTACCGTTGACCTTATCTCTTTAAAGATACTTGCTTTTGATGTGATTTTAGGGATTGATTGGTTAACTACTCATCATGCCAAAATTGATTGTTTTCGTAAGGTTGTTAGTTTTCATATTCCTAACCAACCGTTGTATTTAATTCAAGCAACTAAACCATTAAAATCAATCACCGCCATATCTAATCATAAAGCTATTCATTTATTGAAAAACGGATGTCAAGCTTTCTTATCCCATGTTATGGATTTGAATAAAGACACGCCAAATTTGAATAATATTCTGTTGTTATTGAATTTCATCCGACGATTTTCAAGAACTTCCCGCCTACCCCGTAACGTGAAGTTGAATTCTTTATTGATCTTGAACCGCATACAAAGCCCATTTCTAAAACCCCATATCGAATGGCTCCTATTGAACTTCAGGGAGTTAAAGGTCCAACTATGAGGAATTGTTGGACATCGGTTTCATTCGCCCCTAGTACATCTCCTTGGGGTGCTCCTGCTTTTATTCAGAAAGAAGAAAGACGGAGTATGCGATTTTGTATTGACTATCGGAATTGAACCATGTCACCATCAAGAATAGGTATCCTCTACCTCGTATTGATGACTTGTTTGACCGATTAAGTAAGGGCACAATTTTTTAAAAATCGATCTTCGATTCGGATATCATCACCAAGATTAGAATCGAGGATATTCCAAAGACCGCCTTGAGAACTCAAGATGGGCATTATGAATTCTTAGTCATGTCTTTCGGATTGACTAATGCTCCTGCGGCTTTCATGGATATGATGAACCGAGTATTCAAGGAATATTTGGATCAGTTCGTTGTTGTTTTTATTGATGACATCCTCATATATTCCAAAAGTCATGAAGATCATGAGCACCATTTGAAGCTGGTACTCCAAAGGCTTCGTGAAAACAAACTATATGCCAAATTGAAGAAATGCGAAGTTCGCGCTCGAGGAAGTAGCATTCCTTGGGCACGTGGTGTCGAAACATGGAGTATCCGTTGATCCGGCCAAGATTGAAGCAATACAAAGTTGGGAGCAAACCAAGTCGGTGGATCAAGTACGTAGTTTTTGGGCTTATTTGGTTATTATCGGAGATTCGTGGAAGGTTTTTTCTAATCGCTACTCCATTAACCCAAACTAACTCGGAAGGATACAAAATTCGTTTGGAGCGAAGAATGCGAGAAGAGTTTCCAAGAGCTTAAGAGGAGACTTATTTTAAGACTGTTTCTAACAATACCATCTGGTTCGGATGGATTTGTTATCTCTGCCGATGCTTCGTGCAAAGGGTTAGGATGTGTTCTCATGCAACGTGGGAAAGTCATAGCTTTATGCCATGACAACTTAAAGAGTATGAGAGGAATTATCCTACCATGATCTAGAGTCGCAAAGCAATGCTTTCGCTTAAAGATATGGAGGCACTATCTATATGGGGAGAAAGTGGAGATATATTCGCACCATAAAAGCCTTAAATATTTCTTCACTCAAAAAGAACTCAACATGCGCGGCAATGACGTTGGCTCGAGCTATTGAAAGACTACGACCACACTATTCAATACCATCCCGAAAAAGCGAACGTGGTAGGCCGGACGTGTTGAGTAGAAGATCATATGCGCAGAACGAAAGCGATGATGTCAAGTATATACGACAGAGCCAACTTTAATAGTAAAAGTTAAGGTTGCTCAAGCCACCGAACCCGGGAGTCGATGCGTATGAAGAAGAAAGTACAAGAAGGAGCTATTCCTAAGCGAGAATTGATGAAGAAGGAATACTTGAGTCCACTCTAGACTTTGTGTTCTTAACGACTACGATTTGAAGTAAAAGATTATGATGGAGGCACACAATACACCATTTGCAATCCATCCGAAGTACTAAAATGTATCGTGATCTTGACATACATTTTGGTGGAACAATATGAAGAGAGAGATTGCAAAGTTTATCTCAATGTGTTTAACTTGTCAATGTGTAAAAGGCGAGCATCCGGTACCTAAGGGTCCGTTGCAACCACTTGAGATTCCGAAATGGAAGTGGAACACATTACCATGGATTTCGTTACGGGTCTTCCTACGGTTTCTCGTGGCATCAATGCTATTTGGGTTATTGTTGATAGATTAACCAAGTCTCGCTTCATTTCTTGCCGATATGGGAGACTTATTCACTTGAACGTCTTGCTAATACGTACGTGAATGAGATTGTGAGGTTGCATGGCATGCCCAGTATCCATAGTTTTGGATCGTGACCCAAGATTCACTTCAAGATTTTGGGTTAGCTTGCAAAAAGCTATGGGCACGGATTTACGATTGATCTGGGCTGCATACCATCCTCAAACGGACGGACAATCGAAGGACTATTCAAACTCTTGAAGATTTATTAAGACTCTGTGTCCTGACTTCAAGGGCGTTGGGATAAGTATTTACCATTGGTGGAATTCTCCTACAACAACAGGTTTATCGTGCATGTATAGGTGTGGCTCCATTTGAAGCATTATATGGGCGAAAGTGTCGCTCTCCAAATATGTTGGGACGAGGTGGGTGAAGCAACACCGTTGGGACCCGAGTTGGTACGTATGACTACGGAAAAGATCCAAATGATTCGGATAACGATACAAGCGGAACAAGATCGACAAAAGAGTTATGCGGATCTTCATCGAAAGGACGTGGAATTTAGTGTGGGGATCATGTATTGTTGCGAGTTGCTCCATGGAAGGGAGTTACAAGATTTGGGAAGAGAGGAAAGCTCAATCCACCATTTATTGGTCCATTTCAAAATTTTGACCGAGTAGGAAATGTAGCCTATAGACTCAAGTTACTCTCAAAGTAGTATGTCTCGTGTTCATAATGTGTTTCACATATCTCGTACTTCAGTAAATATGTGAAAGACCCGAATCACGTTATAGAAGTTAGAACCAGACGAGATAGCCAAGACTTAACGTATGAGGAGGTAAATGCCAAGATCTTGGATAGGAAGGAGCATGTCCTACGCCAAGAAAGGTCATACCACAAGTTAAAGTTTTGTGGAGGAATCATGCTATAGAGGAAATGACTTGGGAATTGAAAGCGGAAATGAAAGCGAGGTATCCTCACCTTTTCAAACACTGTGCACGCACGCCAATTTCGAGGACAAAATTTCATAAGGAGGGAGGTTGTAAGACCCCAACTTATTATTAATAAAATTTAATTTTCTATTTATTATTTTGAAATAGTAAGGGTTGATTTGATTAATGTGGATAGTTAGGGTAAAATACGCAAATATTTCAAAATAAGCAAGTGGTTATAAAATATTCATTGTTGTCGCATGAATATTCGATCTTTGTCGGGGAATATTAAATTTACTCGCGTATTGCGCTAAACCATGTATGTGGGCCCCATAACTGAAAGCGATTGGATGAAGAAAACGACAAATATAAGTTGTTTAAAAATAACGGCGTGGTTATTCAATTATAATTGTTAAAATACCCGTTGGGTTAAAACACAAGAAGACACCAGATTGCACCAATTATTGATTCTTACGTAAGAAGGCACTACTCAATAATGGTTCTGTGAATTCTTACCGCTCAAAGATTTTATTGAGTTAATAATTGTTGCGTTGATATTTTATATTATCGTTGTTTTAATAATTGTCATTACACAATATTTTTCATTATCGAAGCAATAATTCATATTATCTCGAATAATATTATTAGATAACATTATTGGCAATGTCTAGAAAGTTCTCATCTAAGGAGAGGTTTCACCACCTAATCGCTACCAAGAAGAAGAAATTCTTATTGAAAGCCCCTCTTCCACAGGAACCGCACGGTTGTCAATAATGTGATTCTCGTAATATTATTTATGAATAATTAATTATTGATTTATATGATGAGGAAAATATTGATTTTATGAGGATATAGATGGAGAAAAATTTTAATGTGACAATTGTTGAAAATTAATATTTTATCTTTTTCTCGATAAAATAATTCATTTAAATATATTATTTTAATAATATATTAACAATGATATTTTTACAATGAATGTGGGATATATGAGTATATGAGGAGGAAGAGTATTTTGTGGCATTAAATGTTTAACACACATGTTTTGTGTGTTGGTGGACACAATTATCGACCGAAATTTGATTATAGCTTGTAAAATCGTCTGCTTATGGAATTTTACCAATTTCTATTTAGAATTTGGAAAAACTTTCTTCCGCAAAGTTGTAGAGAATTGAATTTCCTATAAAAACTCGAGAGATTGAATTTTTCGATGAAAGAGCTATTTATTATGAATTATTGAAATTCAAGTTCAAATAATTAATTTTTGGGAGTTTTAGTTAATTATTTTGAGAAAAACGTTTTTGCAACTAAGTTGGCCTCACATGTGATTCAAATGGGCTGAGATCGAGATCATTGTTTAGGTGGGCTAAAGAAAATGTGAAAAATATATTAATATTATATTCAATTTTTCGCTTTGGTGTTTCTAAGCAATTTCCTATAAATAGGGTGTTTAGGTTAGAATTGAAAATCACAATGTAAATCAAGTTTTCTCTATTTTCTCTCGATATATTGAGCGTATTCTTGTGAGTATACTTTGAGTATTGTTAGACGGTGCAAGTTCAAAATCAAAGACTATACCCTAGATTATTCGGTAAGTACTAATCTTTCGAGGTAAGTGGATGTTATTTTCTTCTCAAATGATATTATTTCTTCAATATCATTCTTGTGAAATATTGGTTGGAACTTTTTATCAAATTTGGAACTTTTTTTCATGTCGTGGTTACTTATTCATGAGTTCTTATTCACGAAAGTTACTTATTCATGAGTTACTATTCACGATAAGTTACTATTCACGAAAGTACTATTCATGTAAGCGTGAAGATGTTTTTTGGGAAATTTCTATCTTTTGGTGTTTGAGTTACTATTCACGATATCACAAGACTATTCACGATATCCAAGACTATTCAATAGAAAAATAAAATTTCTTCTTTTGTCCAAAATATCTATTCGGATACTAGCTTTGATTGTATCCATGTTTCGATCATTCTTGAATTTTACACCACTATGATTATTTTTGAGGTATTTTTGAACATGGATAAAACAAAGTACCTAATCCTTAATCCTTAATCCTTGTCATTTTGTTTCATCGGATTCGTTTTTTTTAAAATATTTTCATCATCCTCGGCCTTAAATGATGATATTATTAAATATCTTTGGCCGTAGTAAAAGATGAATGATTTCTGAAGAATATCTTTGGGTCAGAAGTGCAAAGATGAACAGTGTTTAGATGAACATGATTAATGATGAATATCTTTGGCCTGAAGTGCAAAGATGAATATTTGATTCGGATGTATATTGATTGATGTTACGAGGATAAAAGATAGACGATGAACTTTTAAATTCATACACATAGAAGATAGTAGTTTGCATTCTCTACTTAACTCTTCTAATGAATTGTTATTTCCATTGCGAATATTGATTTAAAATTTGTTGTCTATTGTATTCTATTAGATTTTTTCCTGTTGAAGACTAACGGTAATTTGTTGTATATTATCTTAGTCATAATATTCTTTTTTATCGGGCTAGTTGAGCTCACCCTTTTCCTTTTTGTTCCATTTTTCTTCTCGTGAGGCTAGAGAATATAGCGAGTATTTAGTCTGGGTATGGAATGAAGGTTTTAGAAAGAATTGTTTAGTAGTCCTCACCATTTTGTAAAATAATTTATCAATAAATGTGATGAGGATTTATTTGAGTATAGATATTGTCTAGAAGATAATATTTGTATTCAAACTCACGCTTTTCTTGTTGTAATAATAAAGTTGTAGTTATTTCGCATCATGTATTGACAACTCGTAATGGGTGATGTATACCTATTTTGGGGCGTCACATTAGTAGTCCTCACTATTCGTGAAATAGTGTGATAATAATTGTAATGAGGACTCCTTTTGAGTTTGTATAATATCTAGTAGACAATATTTGTATTCAAACTCATGATTTATGTCGTATTGTACACTGACAGTTATATTAGTAAGTTGTATTTAAATTACGTACCATGTAAGTGGCGACCCAAGATGGGTGGACGATACCTAATTTTTGGGGCGCCACGGTTGGTATCGATCTTAGGATATGATCCCCGGTCGAGATGTGAGATAAGAACTAGAGGGGGAGGCGGGAATTCCTTCGCTAGTATGACCTACCTAAATTTATTTGGTATTTAATTGGTCGGTCAGAGTATAGGGATAATATGTGATATGTTAATTAACCCTTGTTTTGTGACAGTGTTTGAGAATGACATCTAAAAATGCTGAGATAAGCAATGAAGCATATGAGAGTGTTGATTCAGCTCAAACAAAAGGTAACGACCAATAATACGATAATAATCATACTGGTGGCAACGGCTATCAGAACAATGATAACCATCGTGGGGGAAATTATCATGCTAAGAATGGTAACCACTTCGGTGGTAATCATGGCAAAGATAATAGAAGTGAAAATTGCAAGAAGAGAATGTCATTTAGCTCAATTTTGTTGTGCACCAAAGTCAAGTCTAGCTGGAACGGTGGCACCAAAGGTGGATATGGACAAAACAAAGTCGTTGGTTTTAGGAAGTGCATTTTTCATGACTTCTCAAAAGCGAGTAAACCGAACGGGTTAGTTAGCGGGTTAGTTAATTATAAATTATGAAGTCTATACCTTATAAGATATCGGTTCTACCCATTATTTTATCTCTCTTGCTTGCGTTCAACATTTAAATTTGACTTTAGAAAAGTTAGACTTTGACTTATTGGTTGAAACTTCGTTAGTAGGAGCCTTCGTTACCGCTACTATTTTTTAAATCTTGTTTGATTCAAATAAACACTTTCACGTTACCTGTCGATCTTATCTTTTTGAAAACACTTGCCTTTGATGTGATTTTAGGAATCAATTGGTTAACTACTCATCATGCTTTTCGTAAGGTTGTTAGCTTTTATATTCATAACCAACCTGTTGTGCGAATTCAAGTAACCAAACTACTAAAGTCAATTATTGTCATATCAAGCCATAAGTAAAGAGCCCCGAACCTTTCGATGTTGACTTCCTTGTGTGGAATGCACCGAAGCCAGACTTTCTGTTGGCGACATCGTGAATGAAGATGGCAAGTTTATAGGTATCATTGTGAGGTGCTATCTAGGTTAAGGGATAGAAGTCACAGTTGGTATCAATGTGACGTACTATCCAAGTCTTGGATGAGAGTCACGGTTTTGAATGATATTTCTATTATTAAATTTCTTGACGTATTCTTGAAGATTTCCTAGCCTACCCTAGAGCGTGAAATCGAATTTTGTATTGACCCCAGTACAAAAACCCATTTCTTAAACCCTCAAATATTTCTTCAACTAAAATGAACAGTTTACGTGGTTTATGATGAAAGTCATAATAAAAGCATTGGACTAATAAAAATCATGGGTATACGTGGTATTAGTAAGTGTTATGATGAGTTATGTTGGTTAGTATGTGAAAACATGAAAGTTTCTTAAAAATCACAAGGAGTTAAAACCAGATTTTTGGTGAAAAGCGTAATATGAAATTCAATTGACCAAATCTCCTATTATATTTTGAATTTTGAGTGTGGTCAAGTCCTAGAGTTAGATCTATGAGTTACCTAACTAATCCAAGTGGAATCCTTTGAAAAAGGTGTTGTAGATTTTCGTGGGGTGATTTTTAGCAAAGGAGTCAAAACTTCAAAATGTCTAAAAAGCTGCTGCCACATTTTTGTAAGGGCTGTTTCAGCCACTAAATTTATGTGAAAAATTCTGGCCTTTTGGGACAAGAAAATATATGTTATAAAGTACCTCCTGTCCAAAAATGAGCTCATTCTGACTTAAAATGAACAAGTTATGACCATTTCAATATTTTGGTTTTTTTTGACGAAAAATGCTATAACCGGAGTTCTACAACTCCGATGACCATGAAATTTAAACTGGAGGTTCACATTAACATGTGTAAGGTCCTGCCAAGATTTGGGAATTTCTGGAGTTAAACTTGAGGTAGCAAATTTCTTAAGGAATTAATTAGAAATTGATTTTTGAAAAATAGTAAATGAATTTTAAAATTCGAGAAAAATATATTTTCATTATGGGACTATATTATGCTAAATCCCAGAAAAGAAATATTTTTGGGACTGATTTGGTATTTTCATGAAAATAGTTTAGTTACTGAACATATGAGTTAAATATGTTATGTGAAGTATAAAAGATGAAAATAAGATTTTATGGTTGCAGAGAATCCTATATAGAGTATATGCATATTTTTTTTTTATGAGGATTTGATAATTGGTGATGATATCTTATGAGTATGGCATTTTGAATGATTAAATGCATTATATGGTAAAGCGTAAACAATCGAGATAAATTATTTATAAATTTAAGAAGTGATTAAAATATTGTTATAATATTAATGATATTAGATTATGAGATTATTAAGTGATTGATAACATGGGGATATTCTTGAACTCTGGATAAATTATATTATAAATGTTTAATATTTATCCTTTATCTCATTTGATTGATTCTTTATATCATTATCCTCATTGCTTATATTGTGTTGAAAGTCATCTATGGCTTTTACGTGAATAGATGGACTTGGTATGATTATGACTGTGGATTGTTCGGTATAATCATAACCGTAATTGAAAACACGATTATCTTTGGGCCAGTAGTGCATGGATAATTTGTGGTCGTGATACTAATGAATACACGATTATCTTTGGTAGTAGTGCATGGATAATTTGTGGTCGTGATACTAATGAATACACGATTATCTTTGGTAGTAGTGCATGGATAATTTGTGGTCGTGGTACTAATGAATACACGATTATCTTTGGTAGTAGTGCATGGATAATTTGTGGTCGTGATACTAATGAATACACGATTATCTTTGGTCGTAGTGCATGGATAATTTGTGGTCGTGATACTTAATGAATACACGATTATCTTTGGTAGTAGTGCATGGATAATTCGTGGTCGTGATACTAATGAATATCCTTGGCCCGTAGTGCGGGGATGATTCGATGATATGGATTAATTATTGAAATTGAGTCTCAAAGAATGAAATATTAATTCATGGATGTGGTAAAAGTCATCTTTGGTAGTAGTGCATTGATAGACTTGGTATGATTATGACCAATGATTATTCTAAGTATAATCACGATCAGATTGAAAACACGAATATCCTCGCCGAAAGTGCATGGATAATTCGTGGTCGTGATACTATTAAGTCGCGGCCTCAAAGATTATTGGTTTTCTGATTGTATATCTTTTATTCAGAAGTGTAAAAGATGAATTGTTAATGAATATCTTTGGTAGGATCAGCGAAGATGAATTTAATATTTTTAACGATAAAGGTATTCAAGGTATCCCCACCTCTTTATAATATCAGTGCACGCATTCTAATTTCGAGGAGAAATTTCATAAGAAGGGAGGTTGTAAGACCCCAAACTTTTATAAATAAAGATGAATTTTCTATAAATATTATTTTGAATATTATGGAATAAATTTGATATAATGTTATAGTTGTGGGTAATATTTATAAATTTTGCAAAGTAAGCAAGTTGTTATAAAATATTCGTTTGGTGGAAATATTCTTTTTGTCGGGGAATATTCAGACAACTACTCAAACATTGGTGGACCCCATTAACGGAAGTATTGTCGTAGTTAGAAAACCACAAAATTATCTTTCTATAAAAATAACTGGCGGAGGTATTACCGTTAAAATTGTTGAACTACCCGGTGGTAAAAGAAAAGAATGTCTGGCGTGGTTGATAAGAAACACACGGTATTGATTATTGATGCTTTACGTGAGAAGTCACTTAGCTATACTCAATTATTCACTACTGATAATTCTTTGCATCATATCTCTTATATTATTGATTCAATTATTGTCACAAAGATCATCTCGTATAATATGTTATATTATTAATTGAGACGACAAGTTATAAATGATTAATAATTGTTGAAAGATTAAAAATGTGTTGATTAAAATAAAATGATTTGTGGTAATATTTATTCAATCCTTGATGTATATAAAGAGTCTCATATGAGACGTTTGTGGTAAGTTTGATTATTTTATAAAAATATATGTCATCATCTAAGAGTCTCTTCGTCAATAGTAATTACCTTTGTGAATAGTAATTACATTCGTCAATAGTATTTACCTTCGTCAATAGTAATTACCTTTGTGAATAGTAATTACCTTTGTGAATAGTATTTACCTTCGTCAATAGTATTTACCTTCGTCAATAGTAATTACCTTTGTGAATAGTAATTACCTTCGTCAATAGTATTTACCTTCGTCAATAGTAATTACCTTTGTGAATAGTAATTACCTTTGTGAATAGTAATTAACTTCGTCAATAGTAATTACCTTCTTCAATAGTAGTTGTCCCTTCAATATTACCAAGAGTTAACTGCCTCTTCGTTGTTCCAAAGGTTAATTACCCCTTCGCAAATAGTAGTTGTCTCTTCAATATTACTAAGAGTCATTTTGACCCTTCGTTAAGACCAAGAGCCACCCTCAGTTTTTCTATAAATAGAAAGTTTCATTCCTTCATTATTTCTTACTTAATTCATTGAAACTCAGAGAGAAAACTATAGAGAGAAAGAAGAAAAGTATTTCGCTACTTCACTTTTCCAATATTCATTCTTTTAAGGTAAGGGATATTATTTGTTTATTCGTAAGGAGTGTTATTCTTTCTTATTCATGAAGAGAACTTCATTATTCCATTCTTTATTATTACGTTGGAATAACATGTATACGCCATATACCCTATACATAATGTGATAATCGTGCTTTTACCCTATACTTGGTGACATTCTTCTTATTATTCTACATTGGAACATCACATACATGTGTTTTACACCGCACTGGTTAAAAGTCTTTATTATTATTACATTGGAACATCCATGCATGTGTTTTACGGACACGGTTAAAATCTTTTATCATTCGTTGGAATATCCTATCATGTGTTTTATCTAGGATCCGGTTCCATCTTTATTATTCTGTTGGAACATCCCGCGGTGTGAATTTCACCCGACCAGTTCTCGTTATTATTATCTCATTGGAATAACACATACATCGCAATCACCGCATGCGTGGTGATTTCCTTTTTATTCCATTCTTTATTATACCCAGGTTGGTTAAAACTTTGACTTCTATACTCCATGAAATTAGTAGAATATTCTTGATATTGCGTTTCATCCAAAGATCTTTTCATGGAAATATTCTTCCGATCATTCTTGAATTTTACTCTACAAAGCGAAGATCATGTTGACAATTTGGACGTTATTAGTTCTCGAATAAATTAATTCGTGAACTTGTTTTATTGAATTATTATGTCATTATCATCATCCTCATGTATTATATTATGTTATCTTTGGGTTGGCGATGCAAGAGATGAATTTAGTATGATTATGACCGAGGATCATTCGGTATAATCGTGGCATTGTTATAAATGATGTGATAAATGTCCTCAAATTGGCAGTAATGCGTTGATGGATAGTTTTTGGTATGATTATGACCAGGGGTGTGATTCTAAGATAGTCATGACCATTGATAATTTGATGAAAATCCTTGGCCGTAGTACGAGGATGATTAGATATTGTGGTTTATTCATTAAACCGAGTCTTAGTGATAAAAATTTATGAAAACCCTTTAAAACCTAAAAGATAGTAGACTTTATTTTCTACTGACTCTTTTAATGGATTCAGATATTAAGATTCTTTATTAAACCTGGTTGTCTATTATATTTTATCGGTTTAACATTGTTGAAGACTATTGATAATTTATTCGCATTATCTTAGTTATAATATTTCTTCTTTGGGCTAGTTGAGCTCATCCTTTCTTTCTTTGTTTTCTTTGAAATGAGAATATAAATTTGGGACGAGTCGGGAAGCGGAGTAATGGTCCGGAGGATAGCATTAGTAGTTCTCACTATTACGTGAAATAGTGTGATAATAATTGTAATGAGGACTCCTTTTGAGTTTGTATAATATCTAGTAGACAATATTTTTATTCAAACTCACGCGATTTATGTCGTATTGCATACGCACAATTATATTAGTAAGTTGTATTTAAATTGCATCTTATGTAAGTGGCGACCCAAGATGGGTGGACGTATACCTAATTTTAGGGCGCCACAATTATTCTATTGGAATAACCTGCTTTTGCTAAGATCGCACGTATGGTGATTTCTCTTGTTATTCCATTCTTTATTATCTTTCGGTTTGGTTAAAGTTTTGATTTCTATACTCCATGAAATTAGTGGAATATCCTCGATATTTCAAGGCTTCATCCAAAGATCTTTTCATGAAAATATTCTTCCGATCATTCTTGAATTTTACTTTACAAAAGAAGTATCGTGTTGACAATTTAGACGTTATTAGTTCCGGAATAACTTAATTTCGAACTTATTTTATCAATTCTTATATCATTGTCATCATCCCCATGTTTATATTTTTAAAGTCTTCTATGGCTTTCAGAAAGCATGAATGGACTCGATATGATTATGATCAGGGATTATTCGATGTAATCATGACCGTAATGTAACAAGTGATGTGGTAAAAGTCCTCATTGACCCATAGTGCATTGATGGACAGTTGATGAATACACAAATATCCTTGGCCCGTAGTGAATGAAATTTGTGGTCATGACCCTAATGAATATCCTTGGCCGTAGTGCAGGGATGATGTGGATTATTTATTAAGCTGAGTCCCAGCGATAAAAGTGATGAAAAACCTTTTAAATCATTAAAAGATAGTTGACTTTTTTCTCTACTTCGATTTCTTTTAATGGATTGCTTGTTCACCGCAGATTAAACTCGATGTCTATTGTATTTTATCGTTTAACATTGTTGAGGACTAATGATAATTTATTCTGCATTATCTTAGTCATAATATTTCTTGTTGGGCTAGTTGAAATTTCAATTCTTTCTTTCACCGTTATTCTTCGTAAAATGAGAACGTAATTTTGGGGACAGAGTCGGGGAGCGGGTGATGTTCGGATGATAGTGTTAGCTAAGTAGTCCCTCACTATTCGTTAAATAGTATGACAATAAATGTATTGAGGACTTTTTCGAGTGGATGATATCGCCTGTAAGATAATATTTGTATTAAAAACTCACGTGTGTATTTTGTCGTACTTATACACCCATTGTTGTATAATTTAACAGTATTTGAATTTTGTGTATCACGATTTGATAACTCAAGATAAAAGGTGATGATACCTATTTTGGGGAATCACACATATCATAAAGACGATGAGTTAAAATATCAACCGAAAAGGAATTTAGTTTCAGTTAACGCGTAAACTAGCCCAAGAATACCCTTTAGTTTTAAACAAATATTTTTTTTCTCTATATTTAAAGTTAAATAAACCCATCTAGTTTACTGGAGTACGCATCATTCTTTATTTTAAATAAGATGATAGTATTGGCGTTTAAAACAGAATAAACTAAAACTAACCTTCACTACCTATAAGTGGGGTTACATGTGACATCCTCATAAAAGGTTATAGCGCACACATTTGTATATTTTTGAACTGTTTGAGAGTAATTTAGCAGTCATAAATAATACTCCTATTATTTATATATATATATATATAGGGGAATGATCATAATATTTATTTGTTATGGATTAAAAAAAATGACATATAACATCAATATCGTCCGTGTAATTAATGAAAGGCTACGATTAGCATCTATTTACTAGGGGACGTGGTAATGCTAATTTCTGGACGCTTATACCCCTCACTTACACAATTAGCCAAGACAAATCGAAACGGAAACTCTATCATTACTGGAGGACGGATATTGGGGTTCAGGTAAAACGTAGGTAAAATAAAGCGATTTGGGCGAACCTTACTCTGCGATTTGGGCGAACAAAGGGGTTACGATACAGAGGTAATACGCTTAAGCTTATAGTGCGATTTGGGCGAAGTGCTTCAGTGGACGAACAAAGGTAATACGCTTACGCTTACAGTGTGATTTGGGCGAACTGCTACAGTGCGATTCATGCCGTTCTTTACAAGTTTCTTGGGACCGTAATAGGAAAAAGGAAGATTCACATCTTGTTTGGGTTTCCAAATCTCAGGTATTAATTGAATCTTAAGGTTGATTTCTGATTTCTCTCGGTAAAGATATGTTACACTGGAAATTATTTGCAACAGGCTGATCAACGTAAGGGGAGGACGGGTCGTACTTGTGAAGGCCGTGTATACGGACTGGTTACAGGATCATTCTTCAGTGAACTAAAGGACTATGAGTCTCCAGCTATATTGAGGTTGTCATTGAGGCAGCAAGTGCTTTTTCTTTGCTGTTCTGCATCTAAAGCCATCAATGACCCTGAAGGTAAGATGCAATTTCTACCTTTATTTTTTTTGTTGTTGAAGGGATCAAAATTCTTTTGACCTTGTTCATGGATTAATAGCATTCACTGCTTGCCCAAAGTAAGGAATGAAACTAACAGTATGTCCTCTTAAGAAGTTGGTGAAAGGGGGTGACTTGGACGTGTTGAACTGGACACATGTTGTGTTCAACCTAGTCACTGCAGTCACGGGCAGGAAATTTAAATGAATTTTCTCAATCCTCTTTTGCTGGAAAACATCTAGGTTGGACTTGAGTCCAAGTATTTACCCTACCTATCACTTCTTCAGCTGATCATTGAATTTTCATATTATCACGCTTTCTCTTAATTATGTAGGATGCAATTATATTCCAGTTTTGAGATTTACCAATGCTCCTTCTGGCAGCTGATCACTGATGCACTCCACTAATTAAAAGATCTAGACTTTTGCTTCTTATCAGCAAAGGCTGCATTCTCTTAAAATACTATATTCTCTCCCATCAACAATTTCAAGTATATATCCCAAAAGTTGGGCGTTGTTTTCAATCCCCTTTGATTTTTAAGTTACATTACCGAGACTGTTGAAATTATGCTCAGGCTCATGGTTGTGAACTGTTAAAAAAATTCCGAATCAAGAGAAACCACTGAAGTTATTTTGGGCTTGCTAGAAAGTTATTACTTGCAACCACATTTTCTTGGCAATACTGAAAGTTTTGAGAAGAAATTGCAATACTATATTGACTGCCTCTGTATGCAGAGATTGGCTCACTTTTTTTTGTGCCATGCACAAAAAAATAAAAAATTCCTAATATTAAAGGTTTTGTTTTCAGTTTTGTTGAAGAAGGCTTTGGATCCTCCAGATCCGAAAGTTGTCAAAGATGCATTGAGTTTGCTTGTTCGCACCCGTGCTTTGGAAAGAGCATCTCCCAGAGGCCGCTATGAACCAACATTTTATGGACTATTGCTGGCCAGTTTTTCTGTGTCTTTTGATGCTTCTGTCCTTATACTTAAATTTGGAGATAAAAGAATGTTATGTACTGGGCAGGAATTCGTGTTGCAGGAAGATTTGCTTAATTGTATTGTTAAGTGGTATTGCAGGAATCGAATTGTTACGTACTTGTTATGTACTGAGTTCTTCAAAATATCATGTATTTGAATTATGTATGTGTATTGCAGGAATCGCATGTATTGTGTATTGCAGCAGGAATCACATGTATTGTGTATTATTTGAATGTGTATTATTTGAATTATATTACCTTGGGTATTGCAGGAATCACATGTATAGTGTAAATTGTACTGTCACCGTCCGCTATACATACTAGCGGACTATGTCTTCAATTTGTCTTTGGCCAAGTGTGGTAAAATAAAGGAATAAGGCCATAAGGGCATAACAGCCATTCATTAATTAGACGGACGGTATTGATGTAATATGCCACTTTTTGATCCATAGCAAATAGATGCTATGGATTATTTCTCATATATATATATATATATATATATATATATAGTTCGGATTCAGTCTGGGATCTCGGACTTTATAAAATACGGACCTTTTTTTTTTGGCTTTTTTTTTTGAAACAACTAAAAAAAAAAAATAAAATTATGGAATTGAAATTTTTACATAATACAGTGTTTTGGCTGTGATTTGGATACTTATAACAAAACATATTTGTACAGTCTGTGCAAAAATTTCAGTTCCATAATTTATTTATTTTTTAGTTGTTTCTAAAAAAAAGCCAAAAAAAAAATAAAAATTTGCAGTCCATATTTTAGTCCTATCCGGAAGTCCGGACTCCCGGACAAGATCCTTATTATATATATATATGGGCTATATGTATGTACACAACTGTGTATTACACATGTAACGAGTTTTTTGGCAATGACGACGGTAGCCCAGAATATCTACGTCCGTAGCCATAACCCAAAAAATCGTCGTCATAATCGATTGTGTACTACACAGTTGTGTGTTGGATAAATACGAATAAAATATAGGATTCAAATATAAAATAAAGAATGGCAGAAATTTGACTTATCGATTATGTTGAGCAGAAGCGTGCAGTGCACTGTCCTTAAGTAGAAATTTTGCCCCTCGGAGAATTTTTCTCGGTGCTAATGTCACTGACGAAATCCTACTCTAGGATTCAATGGCTCTTCACCCAACTAACCAGCACTTGAAATAGTTGAATGACCCAAGAACAACTTCTAATTTTTCTCTATTCGAACTCAAATATAAGTCGTGTATATACAATAAAATATATGAAAATTACTGTTTATATATATATATATATATATATATATATATAATAATGCTAGCAAAGTAGCAAGTGTACAAAGAAGCTATATAATAGAAACAACTTTATCAAATTGGTAGTAGAGTATTATATTTGTGACGTCCCCAAAAATAGGTATTCATAACCCATCTTGAGTCGCCAAATACATGGTACAAAATTCAAATACAACTTAATAATACAACTTTTGTGTAAAATACGACAAAACATAATCTAAGAGTTTAAACAAGAATATCGCTTTGCAGACAATATCCATTCTCAATGGAGTCCTCATGTATGTGATACAACTCAAATTCAATCCTCGTTACATTTATTATCACACTATTTAATGTAATAGTGAGGACTACTAATGCTATCATCCGGATCGTCAACTGCTTCCCGACTCGTCCCAAATTTATATTCTCATTTCCTAAAAGAGAAAAGTGAAGAAAGGGTGAGCTCAACTAGCCCAAGAAGAAATATTATGACTAAGATAATGCGTAATAAATTATCATTAGTCCTCAACAATGTTAAACCGATAAAATACAATAGACATCAAGTTTAACGCAATTTAATAAGCAATCCATTAAAAGAGTCCAAGAGAGAATAAAATCTACTATCTTTTATGATTTAAAATATTTTCATCAATTTTTATACCGAGACTCAAACTTAATAAATAATCCACATCATCCTCAGACTATGGCCAAGGATATTCATTAGTGGTCACGACCACAAATTATCTATCCACCACGCCAAGGATATTCGTGTATTCATCAATGGTCATGATCATGCCAACAACAATGGGCCAATGAGAACTTTTACCATATCATTTGTAATATTACTTGTCCATGATTATACCGAATAATCCTCGGTCATAATCATACCAAGTCCATCTACGCACTCTGGTGCCATGATGACTTTCAAAAAAAATATAAACATGAGGATGATGACAATGATATAAGAATTCAATAAAACAAGTTCATTTAATTAATTTATTCAGAACTAATAACGTCCAAATTGTCAACATGATACTTCTTTGTAGAGTAAAATTCAAGAATGCTCGAAAAATATTTTCATGAAAAGATCTTTGGATGAAGCGCTTAAATATCAAGGATATTCCACTAATTTCATGGAGTATAGAAGTCAAAACTTTAACCAACCGAGTATAATAAAGAATGGAATAACAAAAAAATCACCACGCATGCGGTACTTTGCATGATGACAAGTTATTCCAATGAATAATAAGTAATCTAACCAAAGTCAGGTGTAAAACACATGCATGGGATATTCCAATGTAATAATAAAGAATGAAATAACATAAGGATTTCACCAAGTATAGGGTATCTGTAGATAAAAGTTATGTATAGGGTTTCTTTGTGTATACTGAGTTATTCCAATGTAATAATAAAGAATGGAATAACATAAGGATTTCACCAAGTATAGGGTACGCCAGCGTACACAAAAGTTATGTATAGGTATGTCTGGCAGATACAAAAGTTATTCCAATGTAATAATAAAGAATGGAATAACATAAAGATTTCACCAAGTATAGGTATACCGCGATACAAAGGTTATGTATATGGTATGTCACAGATACAAAGTTATTCCAATAGAATAATAAAGAATGGAATAACATAAGGATTTCAACAAGTATAGGTACGCTGGCACAGATACAAAAGTTATTCCAATGTAATAATAAAGAATGGAATAACATAAGGATTTCACCAAGTATAGGTATACCGCGATACACGTTATGTATGTATAGGTATCTGGCGATATCACAAAGTTATTCCAAATGTAATAATAAAGAATGAAATAACATAAGGATTTCACCAAGTATAGGGTATGTCGCGTACAGGTTATGTATAGGGTATGCCACATATACAGGTTATTCCAACAAAATAATAAAGAATGGAATAACATAAGTTCTCTTCATGAATAAGAAAGAATAACACCCCTTACGGGTACAACAAATAATATCCCTTACTGTAAAAGAAATTGGATATAGAAGTAGTAAAGTAGTAGAATACTCTTCTTCTTTCTCTCTATAATTTCTCTCTCTAGAGTTTTAGTGAATTCGTAAGAAATAATGAAGGAATGAGCTTCTATTTATAAAAAAACTGAGAGTGGCTCTTGGTCTTAACAAAGGGTCAAAATGACTCTTGGTAATATTTAAGAGACAACTACTATTTGCAAAGGGGTAATTAACTCTTGGAACACCGAAGAGGTAAATAACTCTTGGTAATATTGAAGAGACAACTACTATTTACGAAGGGGTAATTAACTCTTGGTAATATTGAAGGAACAAGTTACTATTAAGACTTTAAATCAACGATCCATATTGATTTACTATTATAATTTCAACCAACGGTCTGAAAAATTAGCACATCTCCTCATGGAATAATATTGTACCCAAATACCCAAATGCACAATACTAGAGTGAATAGTAATCAGGTGAATAGTAATTTGTGAATAGTAACTCGTGAATAGTAACTCATGAATAGTAACTCGTGAATAGTAACTCCTGAATAGTAACTCCGACAGAAAAAGTGCCTTGAATACCCGATTGAACAATGTAACCTTCAGACATCAATTACTATCGAAATAAATGTCGATTCTCATTAACACAAATAATTTCAACACAATGGAACTATCAAATTCATCTTTAATCAACACGAACTTATCCATCATTAATATCATAACTCACAATATTTAACAACCAAAGTTGTTCCTATGAAAGAGGGGCTTTCAATAAGGATTTTCTCCTATCGAGCAGCAATTAGGTGACCAAACCTCTCCTCGATGTAACTTCTAGACATTGTAAATATTATAATTTAATAATATGAATAACTTTGTCGCCTCAATTATTGATTTAATAATATAACATATAATGCGGATGATATCGTAACAATAATCGAATCAATAATATGAGAGATATGATGCAAAGAATTATCAGAGCAATAATTGAGTATAACCGAGTGACTTCTCACGTAAACATCAATAATCAATACCGTGTGCTACTATGCAACTACATGCCAGACATTCATTACTTTAATAAGGGTAGTTCATCAGCTTTTTAACAATAACACCTCCGTAGTTATTTACAAAAATATTTTTGTCATTTTCTCAATCCGACAATAATTCCATTCAGGGTCCACCAATGATTGTGTCGTTGCATTTAATATTCTCCCAAAAAGAATATTCTCCATCAATCGAATATAATATAACAACTTGCATACTTTTGTAAAATTTATAAATATTATCCACAATTATAACTTTATCTCAAATTCACACCATAATATTCAAAAAAATATTTCGAGAAAATTAAATCTTTATTCGTAAAATTTGGGGTCTCACAATCTCCCCTCCTTATGAAATTATCCGCTATCTTGTATGGTTCTAAATCAATAATGTGGTTCGGGTCGTCCACATATTTACGTAACATCGATACGTGATAAAGCGTTATGAACACGCAACATATTTGGCGGAAACGAGTCTATAGGCCACGCTCCTACTCGATCAAGGATTTCAAATGGGCCAATAAAATCGAGGGTTGAGATTTCTCTCTTCATCGATTCTTGTTTCTAGAATAATGCCCTCTTGAACCTTCTTCTTCACATTCATCACCGTGAGTATGTAGCTTTGCGGCTTTAACTTTATCGATTAAAGTCGATTCTACTCAGATATTTGATATCACCATGTGGGTCCTGTAGAGTCTTTAACACTATCTTCATCATTTGTAAGTTATACTGAAATGGGTTTTGTGTTAACAACGTCACACTCGTAAATGCATACGATCTTCTACTCAACACGTCAGCTATCACGTTCGTTTTTCCACGATGATATTGAATGGTACGATCGTAATCTTCAACAGCTCGAGCCAACGTCTTTGGCGCATGTTACATTCGTTTTAGTTTAAGAAATATTTAAGGGTTTAAGAAATGGGTTTTGTACTGGGGTCAATACAAAATTCGATTTCACGCTCTAGGGGTAGGCAAGGAAGTCTTCAAGAATACGTCAGGAAATTTATTAACGATACCAACTGTGACTTCTATCCCTTAACCTGGATAGCACCTCACAATGATACCTATCAAGTTGTCATCTTCATTCACGATGTCGCCTACAGAATGTCTGGCTTCGATGTATTCCACACAAGGAAGTCAACAATTAAAGGATCGGGGCTCTTTACTTATGGCTTGATAAGACAATGATTAACTTTAGGATTTGTTTGCTTGAATTCGCATAACAGGTTAGTTATGAATATAAAAGCTAACAACCTTACGAAAAGCATGATGAGTAGTTAACCAATCAATTCTAAAAATCACATCAAAGGAAAGTATTTTCAAAGAGATAAGATCGACAGGTAACGTGAAAGTGTCGATTTGAATCAACAAGATTTATAAACAGTGGAGGTAACAAAGGTTTCTCCTAACAAAGTTTCAACCAATAAGTCAAAGTCTAACTTCTCCGGAGTCAAATTTAAACGTTGAACGCAAGCAGAGAGATAAAATAATGGGTAGAACCAATATCTTTTAAGGTATAGACTTCGCAAGAATTTATAATTAACTAACCCGTGCTAAATTCGTTCGGATTACTCGCTTTTTGAGAAGTCACAAAAAACGCTCTTTCTGAAACCACCGACTTTGTTTTGTCCGTATCCACCTTTGGTGCCACCGTCCCAGCTGGACTTGACTTTGGTGCACGACAAAATCGAGCTAAATGACCTTCTCTTTTTTGAAATTTCAACTTCTATTATCTTGGCCATGAATACCTCCGAAGTGGTTACCATTCTTGGCATGATAATTTCCCCCACGATGGTTATCATTGTTCCGATGGTCGTTGCCACTGGTACGATTATTATCGTGTTGTTGGTCGTTACCTTTTGGTTGTGTTAACTCATTATCACGCTCCAATAACTGAGCCTTATTCACAACATTTGAATATAAACAAAGTTTATGAGAAATGAGGTATTGACGTATATCGGATTTCAAACCTCTTAGAAACATTCGCGTCATTCGCTCCTCATTATCGACCAAATGGGATGCAAACCGGGATAACTCCACAAACTTAGCCTCGTACTACGATACGATCATATTATTTTGCTCCATTGCTTATGTCAACATTTTCAAATGCCATTTTCGAACACTATCACAAAACAAGGGTTAATTGACATATCACATATTATCCCTATACTCTGACCGACCAATTAAATATCAAGTAAACTTAGGTAGGTCATACTAGCGAAGGAATTCCCCGTCTCTCCCCTCCTAGTTCTTACCTCACATCTCAGCCAAGGATCATATCCCAAAGCTTTGATACCAACTGTGACGCCCCCAAAAATAAGTATTCATCACCCATCTTGAGTCGCCAAATACATGGTACAAAATTCAAATACAACTTAATAATACAACTTTAGTGTAAAATACGACAAAACATAATCTAAGAGTTTAAACAAGAATACTGCCTTCTAGACAATATTCATTCTCAATGGAGTCCTCATAGACAGTATACAACTCAAATTCAGTCCTCATTACATTTATTATCACAATATTTAACAGAATAGTGAGGACTACTAATGCTATCATCCGATCATTAACTGCTCACCGACTCGTCCCAAATTTATATTCTCATTTCCTGAAGAGAACAGTGAAGAAAGGGTGGTCTCAACTAGCCCAGCAAAAAATATTATGACTAAGATAATGCATAATAAATTATCATTAGTCCTCAACAATGTTAAACTGATAAAATACAATAGACATCAAGTTTAACTGCAACGGAATAAGCAATCCATTAAAAGAGTCAAGTAGAGAATAAAATCTACTATCTTTTATGATTTAAAATATTTTCATCAATTTTTATAACTGAGACTCATCTTAATAAATAATCCACATCATCCCTGCACTACGGCCAAGGATATTCATTAGGGTCACGACCACAAATTATCCATTACTCTACGGGCCAAGGATATTCGTGTATTCATCAATGGTCATGATCATGCCAACAATCGTCCATCAATGCACTACGGGCCAATGAGGACTTTTACCACATCATTTGTTATTACGGTCATGATTATACCGAATAATCCTCGGTCATAATCATACCAAGTCCATCTATGCACTACTGAGCCACGAAGACTTAAAAAAATATATAAACATGAGGATGATGACAATGATATAAGAATTCAATAAAACAAGTTCACAAATTAATTTATCCAGAACTAATAACGCCCAAATTGTCAACATGATACTTTTTAGAGAGTAAAATTCAAGAATGCTCGTAAGAATATTTCCATGAAAAGATATCTTGGATGAAGCGCAAATATCAAGGATATTCCACTAATTTCATGGAGTATAGAAGTCAAAACTTTAACCAACTAAGTATAATAAAGAATGGAATAACAAAAGAAATCACCATGCATGCGCGGTACTTTGTATGACAAAGTTATTCAAAAAATAATAATAAGTAATCTGAACCAAGTCCGGTGTAAAACACATGCATGTGATATTCCAACAGTAATAATAAAAAGCGGAACCAGTGTCCTGTGTAAACACAGACATGTGATATTCCAATGTAATAATAAAGAATGGAATAACATAAGGATTTCACCAAGTATAGGTATGCCACGTGATATCAAAGTTATGTATAGGGTATGCCACATATCTGAGTTATTCCAATGTAATAATATAGAATGGAATAACATAAGGATTTCACCAAGTATAGGGTACGCCACAGCAGTTATGTATAGGGTATGTCATGGCGATACAAAGTTATTCCAATAGAATAATAAAGAATGGAATAACATAAGAATTTCAACAAGTATAGGGTACACTGGCGTGATACAAGTTATTCCAATGTAATAATAAAGAATGGAATAACATAAGGATTTCACCAAGTATAGGTATATCGCCAGATACAAAGTTATGTATAGGGTCACAGTGTATACAAAGTTATTCCAATGTAATAATAAAGAATGGAATAACATAAGGATTTCACCAAGTATAGGGTATGTCGGCGTGATACAAGTTATGTATAGGGTATGCCACATGAGTTATTCCAAGAATGATAAAGAATGGAATAATGAAGTTCTCTTCATGAATAAGAAAGAATAACACCCCTTACTAAGTACAACAAATAATATCCCTCACCGTAAAAGAAATTGGATATAGAAGTAGTAAAGCAGCAGTATACTCTTCTTCTTCTCTCTATAATTTTCTCTCAGAGTTTTAGTGAATTAAGAAAGAAATAATGAAGGAATGAGCTTTATTTATTGAAAAACTAAAGAGTGGCTCTTGGTCTTAACGAAGGGTCAAAGTGACTCTTGGTAATATTGAAAAGACAACTACTATTTGTGAAGGGGTAATTAACTCTGTAACAATCAAGAGGCAAATAACTCTTGGTAATATGAAGAGACAACTACTATTTACGAAGGGGTAATTAACTCTTGGTAATATTGAAGGGACAAGTTACTATTAAGACTTTAAATCATCGATCCATATTGATTTACTAATAAAATTTCAACCAACGGTCTGAAAAATTAACATATCTCCTCATGAAATAATATTGTACCCAAATACCCAAATGCACAATACTAGAGTGAAGAGTAATCAGGTAAATAGTAATTTGTGAATAGTAACTCGTGAATAGTAACTCATGAATAGTAACTCGTAAATAGTAACTCGTGAATAGTAACTCGTGAATAGTAACTCCGACACAAAAAGTGCCCCGAATACCCGATTGAACAATATAACCTTCAGACATCAATTACAATCGAAATAAATATCGATTCTCACTAACACAAATAATTTCAACACAATAGAACTATCAAATTCATCTTTAATCAACACGAATTTATCCATCATTAATATCATAACTCACAATATTTAACAACCAGGTTATTTCCAGGAAAGAGTGGGCTTTCCAATAAGGATTTCTCCCTATTGGAGTGCAATTAGGTGACCAAACATCTCCTCGATGTAACTTCAGACATTGTAAATATTGTAATTTAATAATATGAATAACTTTGTCGTCTCAATTATTGATTTAATAATATAACATATAATGCGAGATGATCTTGTGACAATAATCGAATCAATAATATGAGAGATATGATGCAAAGAATTATCGTAGCAATAATTGAGTATAACCGAGTGACTTCTCACGTAAAGCATCAATAATCAATATCGTGTGCTACTATGCAATCACGCATATTCATCGTATTTTTACTACGGGTAGTTCATCAGCTTTTAACAATAACACTCCGCCGTTATTTATAAAATATTTTTGTCGTTTTCTCAATCCGATAATAATTCCATTATGGGATCCACCAATGATTGTGTCGTCATTGTATGCGAATATTCCCGACATAAAGAATATTTCCCACCAATCGAATATAATATAACAACTTGCATACTTTGCAAAATTTATAAATATTACCCACAATTATAACTTTATCTCAAATTCACACCATAATATTCAAAAAAATATTTTGAGAAAATTAAATATTTATTCGTAAAATTTGGGGTCTCACAATATTCCACCAAGTAACTCAAATCTTTATATAGGAAAACAAAGTAAAGAATTCAGTAATAAAGATGCAATGGTAAAATAATAATGTTAATATCCCAATAATGCTATTAATATATAATAAAGAAGCGATTTCCCCAAAATAGGTATACATCACCCATTCTCGAAAGTTGTCAATACATGGTATGTAAACAACTACAACTTTATTATTACAACAAGAAAACTGTGAGTTTAAATACAAATATTATCTTCTAGATAATATCTATACTCAAATAAATCCTCATCACATTTATCGATACATTATTTTACAAAAATGGTGAGGACTACTAAACAACTCTCTCTAGAACCTTCATTCCATACCCCACACTGCACTCGCTATATTCTCGCCTCCCGAGAAAAATGGAACAAAAAGGAAAAGGGTGAGCTCAACTAGCTCAAGAAAGAATATTATGACTAAGATAATATACAACAAATTACCGTTAGTCTTCAACAGGAAAAATCTAATGTAATACAATAGACAACAAATTTTAAATCAATATTCGCAATGAAATAATAATTCATTATTAAGAGTTAAATAGAGAATGCAAACTACTATCTTCCATGTATGAATTTAAAAGTTCATCGCTCATCTTTTATCCCTCGTAACATCAATCAATATATATCCGAATCACATATTCATCTTGCACTACAGCCAAAGATATTCATCATTGGTCATGTTCATCTAAACACTGCTCATCTTTGCACTATGTGCCAAAGATATTCTTCAGAAATCATTCATTTGCACTATGTGCCAAAGATATTCCATAATATCATCATTTAAGATCAAGATGATGAAAAATATTTTAAAGAAACGAATCCGTTGAAACAAAATGACAAGGATTAAGGATTAAGGATTCGTACTTTGTTTTATTCACGCCCAAAAATACCTCAAAAATAATCGCAGTGGTGTAAAATTCAAGAATGATCAAAACATGGATACAATCAAAGCTAGTATCCGTAATAGATATTTTGGATGAAAAGAAAAAATTTCATTTTTCGATGAATAAAGGCCAGATTCGTGAATAGTTGTCAGATACGTGAATAAGGCAGATACGTGAATAAGAATCTCGACACCAAAAGTTCCAAATTTGATAAAAACTTCAGATCAATATTTCAACATAATGATATTGAAGAAATAATATCATTACGAAAAAAATAATATCCCCTTACCTCGAAAGATCAATATTTCTAAATTAAAACACCTGATATAAAGCATGACTTGAACTCAGACCGAATAAAGAATACTCAAATTATACTCAAAATACTCACAAGATATACGCCGATAATATAGAGAGAAAACTTCAGCTTTCGGTGTGATTTTCAATTCTAACCCAAAGACCCTATTTATAGGAAATCGCTAGAACACCAAAGTTAGTAAAATTTAATATAATATTAATATATTATATATAAATTCCTACGCACACAATCTATGATCTAAATTCAGCCATGCTTGACAACAAATAAGTCTACCAAACAAATCAAAAACGTTTTTATTATTTAAAATAATTAAAACTTCCAAAAATCAATTATTCAGAATTTCGTAACATCAATAATTCATAATAAATAGCCTTTTATCAGAAAATTGAATTTCATGAGTTTTTATAGGAAATTAAATTTCTACAACTTTGCGTAAGAAAGTTTTTCCAAATTCCAAATGTAAATTGACCAAATCCACAAACAAGCGATTTTATGTGTTATAATCAAATTTTTCACCAATAAATGGGGTCCACCGACATGTTTAACATGTTTTAAACATTTATTGCAACAAAAATACTCTTCCTCCTCAGATACTCATATATCCCACATTCGTTGTAAAAATATCACCATTATTATATTATTAAAATATAATAATACATTATCTTATCAAAAAAGATAAAATTTCAATTTTCAACAATTGTCACATTAAAATTTTTCTCCATCTATATCCACATAAAATCAATATTTTCCTCATCATATGAATCAATAATTAATTATTCACAAATAATATTATGTAATCACAATATCGACAACAGTGCAGCTTCCTGTGAAAGAGGGGCTTTCCAATAAGAATTTCTCTCATCAATGCGCGCAATTAAAGTGACTCAAACCTCTCCTTGTATGTAACTTTCTAGACATTGCCAATAATGTTATCTAATAATATTATTCAGATAATATGAATTATTGCTTCGATAATGAAAAATATTGTGTAATGACAATTATCAAACAACAAAGAATATAAAATATCAACGCAAAGAATTATCGAATCAATAAAATATCGAATAAAGAATTATCGTAACCATTATCGAGTAGTGCCTTCACGTAAGAATCAATAATTGGTGCAATACCGTGTGCATCGTGTTTTAACCACCGAGTATTTTTTAAAAGATTAATGGTAACAACTACTACTCGTTATTTTTAACCAACTTATATTTGTCGCTTTCTTCATCCAATCGCTCACATGGGCCCACACATGGTCAAGGCTCGTCGCATTTAATATTCCCCGACAAAGATTTAATATTCCACCACCAAACTAATATTCCCCGACAACAATGAATATTTTATAACCACTTGCTTATTTTGAAATATTTGCGATTTTACCCTAACTATCCACATTAATCACATCAACCCTTACTATTTCAAAATAATAAATAGAGAAAATTAAATTTCATTAATAAAAATTTGGGGTCTTACAACCTCCCTCCTTATGAAATTTCGCTCCTCGAAATCGACGACGTACTGTGTGTTTCAAAAGGTGAGGATACTCGCTTTCATTTCCGCTTTCCAATTCCTGTGTCATTTCTCTATAGCATGATTCCTCCACAAAACTTTAACTTGTGGTATGACCTTTCATGTTGTAGGGACATGCTCCTTCCTATCCAAGATCTTCGACAGTACCTCCTCACACGTTAAGTCTTCTGGCTATTTCGTCCTGGTTCTAATTTATAACGTGGTTCGGGTCTTTCACATATTTATTTAAGCATGATATATGAAACACATTATGAACACGAGACATACTTGGAGGTAACGCAAGTCTATAGGCTACATTTCCTACTCTCTGGTCAAGAATTTGAAATGGACCAATAAATCGTGGATCGAGCTTTTCCTCTTCCCAAATCTTGTAACTCCTTCCATGGAGCAACTCGCAACAATACATGATCCCCTACACTAAATTCCACGCCCTTTCGATGAAGATCCGCATAACTCTTTTGTCGATCTTGTGCCGCTTTGTATACGCTTGTCGAATCATTTGAATCTTTTCGGTAGAGTCATACGTATTTTAACTCGGGTCCCAACAATGTTGCTTCACCCACCTCATCCCAACATATCGAGAACGACATTTTCGCCCATATAATGCTTCAATGGAGCCACACCTATACTTGCTCGATAATCTGTTGTTGTAGGAGAATTCCACCAATGGTAAATACTTATCCCAACCGCCTTTGAAGTCTAGGACATGTAGTCTTAATAAATCTTCAAGAGTTTGAATAGTCCTCTCTCGATTGTCCGTCCGTTTGGGGATGGTATGTTAACTAAATCGCAAATCCGCGCCCATAGCTTTTTGCAAGCTAACCCAAAATCTTGAAGTGAATCTTGGGTCACGATCCAAACTATGGATACTGTGCATGCCATGCAACCTCACAATTTCATTCACGCATATACAAGCAAGACGCTCAAGGAATAAGTCTCCGTGACGGCAAGAAATGAGCAGACTTGGTTAATCTATCAACAATAACCCAAATAAGCATTGATGCCTTGAGAAACCGTAGGAAGACCCGTAACTAAATCCATGGTAATGTGTTCCCACTTCCATTTCGGAATCTCAAGTGGTTGCAACGGACCCTTAGGTACTAGATGCTCCGCCTTTACACGCTGGCAAGTTAAACACATCGAGATAAACTTTGCAATCTCTCTCTTCATATTTTTCCACCAAAATGTATGTCAAGATCACGATACATTTTAGTACTTCCAGATGGATTGCAAATGGTGTATTGTGTGCCTCCATCATAATCTTGTACTTCAAATCGTAGTCGTTTAGAACACAAAGTCTAGAGTGGACTCAAGTATTCCTTCTTCATCAATTCTCGCTCCTAATAGCTCCTTCTTGTACTTTCTTCTTCATAATGATCGCCCGGCCCATGTGGCTCGAGCAACCTTAACTTTTTCTATTAAAGTTGGCTCTATGCCAGATACTTGACATCATCGCACTCGCTCCTGCAAGATATGATCTTCTACTCAACGCGTCACCTACCACGCTCGCTTTTCCGTGATGGTATTGAATAGTGTGGTCGTAGTCTTTCAATAGCTCGAGCCAACGTCGCCGCCGCATGTTGAGTTCTTTTTTTGAGTGAAGAAATATTTAAGGCTTTTATGGTCTCGAATATATCTCCACTTTTCCCCATATAGATAGTGCCTCCATATCTTTAGCATAAAAACGATCGCCGCTAACTCTAGATCACGTAGTAGGATAATTCCTCTCATATCTTTTAAGTTGTCGCGAGGCATAAAGCTATGACTTTCCCACATCTGCATGAGAACACATCCTAACCCTTTGCTCAAGCATCATCAGAGATAACAAATCCATCCGAACCAGATGGTATTGTTAGAACAGGTGCCGAAATAAGTCTCCTCTTAAGCTCTTGGAAACTCTTCTCGCATTCTTCACTCCAAACGAATTTTGTATCCTTCCGAGTTAGCTGGGTTAATGGAGTAGCGATTCGAGAAAACCTTCCACTAATCTCCGATAATAACAAAATTTAAGCCCAAAAACTACGTGACTTCACCACCGAATTTTGGTTGTTCCCAACTTTGATTGCTTCAATCTTCGCTTCGGATCAACAGATACTCCATGTTTTGACACCACGTGCCCAAGAAATGCTACTTCCTCAAGCCGTAACTCGCATTTCTTCAATTTGGCATATAGTTGGTTTTCACGAAGCCTTTCGAGTACCAAATTCAAATGGTGCTCATGATCTTCACGGCTTTTGGAATATATGAGGATGTCATCAATAAAGACAACAACGAATCGATCCAAATATTCCTTGAATACTCTGGCTCATCATATCCATGAAAGTCGCAGGAGCATTAGTTAGTCCGAAAGACATGACTAAGAATTCATAATGCCCATACCGAGTTTCAAGGCGCTTTGAATATCCTCGCCTAATCTTCATTGATGATATCCGTAATCTAAGATCGATTTTTGAAAAAATTGTGCCCTCAGAATCGGGTCAAACAAGTCATCAATACGAGGTAGAGGATACCTATTCTCGATGGTGACATGGTTCAATTTCCGATAGTCAATATAAAGTCGCATACTCCCGCCTTTCTTCTTTACTTAATAAAACAGAGAGCACCCCAAGGAGATGTACTAGATTTAATGAAACCGATGTCCAACAATTCTCGTAGTTGGACCTTTAACTCCTCAAGTTCAATAGAGCCATTCGATATGGGGTTTTAGAAATGGGCTTTGTATCTGTGTTCAAGATCAATAAAGAATTCAACTTCACGCTCGGGGGGTAATCGGAAGTTCTTCAGAAATACGCCAGAAAGTCAATAACAACAGAATATTATTCAAATTTGACGTGTCTTTATTCAAATCCATAACATGGGCTAAGAAAGCTTGACATCCGCTTTTTCAATAAACGAATAGCTTTATGATTAGATATGATAGTGATTGATTTTAATGGTTTAGTTGCTTGAATTGCATAAAGTCAAGTTGGTTAGAATATGAAAACTAACAACCTTATTTAAAACAATCAATTTTGGTATGATGAGTAGTTAACCAATCAATCCCTAAAATCACATCAAAAGCAAGTATCTTTAAAGAGATAATAAGGTCAGGTGTAAGGTGATGGTGCCAACTTGAATCAAACAAGATTTATAAACAATTGGATGTGATGAAAGTTTCTCCTAACGGAGTTTCCACAGATAGGTCAAAGTCTAATTTCTCCTGAGTCAAGTTTAAACGCTGAGCACACGCAGAGAGATAAATGAATGGGTAGCACCCAGATCAAGTAAGGTATAAACTTCGCAAGAATTTATAAATAACTTACCCGTGATCACCTCGTTTGGGTTTCTCGATTTTGACCAACCACAACAAACGCCTTCCCGGAATCGTTGACTTTGACTTTTCTCGGGATGTTTTTGAGTCACCGTCCCTCACGAAACTAGGTTTCGCCATCGCATAATCTCGAGCGATATGTCCTTCCTTTCCACAATTATAGCATACCTTGAACTGTTGTCAGGGCGCTTTGATCGATATGTCCCTCTTTTCCCCATTTCAGTAGATATACGACCGGTGGTCGTTCTCTCCTCCTTAAACCGATTCTTGCGCGCAAGACTGTCGCCTTCATACATGGTCGTTGTTAAATCTCCTCTTTTTAAAATCTCCTCCCGACTCGCTTCTTCTATTTTCACGGCCATGATTACCACCAGAGTGGTTACCATTTTTTATCCGTTTCTTTTTTCTCCGTTGGTTATCATTATTTCGTTGATCGCTATCTCCGCACGATCCTCGTTATGGTCCTGGTTGAATATACTCGCTATCTCGCTTCTAACAATCGAGCCTCGTTAACAACATCCGAATAGAGAGAAAATTTATGAGAAATGAGATATTGTCGTACGCCGGGTTTCAAACCTCTCGTAAACATCCGCCATACACGCTCCTCATTCTCCACCAAATGAGGTGAAAAACTCGATAACTCGCAAACTTTGCCTCGCATCGAGACACCATCATGTTGTTTTGTTCCAACTGATGAACTCCACTTCCTTCATACGATTTAACACTTTCGTGAAAGTATTTTTCATTAAATAGCTTCAAACGCTCTCCCAAGACACGCCGAAAGTACTGGATGGGGTACGCTTCACGACTCCCACCAAGAGAGTCCGCTTCGCCACGGAACATAAAGGTGGCGAATGGAACCTTCGCTCTTCCGCATCCCAAGACATCGAATATCTTGGTAATTTGCTTGACCCATGTTTCCGCCATGATCGGATCCGCTTTCCTTAAATTTCGTGGTCCCAACTCTTTCGAATCGCTTGGTGTGACAACCCGTGAATTGCTCATTTTCTCCTCAGATTTTGAACACGAAGTCTCCCTCGTCCGATTTTGCATGAACCGCAAAAAACTTCTAAACATCCCCTCGCTCATCATCTCGCTTCAATGGTGTTGTTCACAGAGGAACATCACAAACCAACAGACGTTTCTCCTCGCTGGTGAGTACAAAGCGCTCCACTGGCCTCATTTCCATTATTAATATTCTCAACCGACATTCTCAAATATCGTCATAAAACAAGGGTTAATTAAGGAAATCAATATATCACATAATATCCCTATATATAACAAATAAGCTCGACCAACTAACAAATAATTTACTCGTCTCTCCACAGTTCTATTAAGGATCTTCGCCAGAGAGATCATATCCCCCTCGATACCAACCGCATGACCCTCTGGTTTCAACCACTATTCTCACAATGGTATCTATCGCCAGAGATCATATCCCTAAGCTCAAGCGATATAAACATGAACCGTGAGGCTCGCCTCAAACTTATGGCTCGATACATCACCCATTCAAAAGGTATACAATCAATACACGTAAACAACTACAACTTTATTATTACAACAAGAAACTGTGAGTTTAAATACAAATATTATCTTCTGCATAATATCTATACTCAAATAAATCCTCATCACATTTATTGATACATTATTTTACAAAATGGTGAGGACTACTAAACAACTCTCTAGAACCTTCATTCCATACCCGACTCATACTCGCTATATTCTCGCCTCCCGAGAAAAATGGAACAAAAAGGAAAAGGGTGAGCTCAACTAGCTCAAGAAAGAATATTATGACTAAGATAATATACAACAAATTATCGTTAGTCTTCAACAGGAAAAATCTAATAGAATACAATGACAACAAATTTTAAATCAATATTCATAATGAAATAATAATTCATTAGAAGAGTTAAGTAGAGAATGCAAACTACTATCTTCCATGTATGAATTTAAAAGTTCATCGCTCATCTTTTATCCTCGTAACATCAATCAATATAATCGAATCATATATCATCTTTGAAGCCAAAGATATTCATCACCGGGTCATGTTCATCTAAACACTGCTCATCTTTGCACTATGTGCCAAAGATATTCTTCAGAAATCATTCATCTTTGCACTATAAAGCCAAAGATATTCCATAATATCATCATTTAAGATCAAGATGATAAAAATATTTTTAAAGAAACGAATCCGGTGAAACAAAATGACAAGGATTAAGGATTAAGGATTCAGTATTTTGTTTTATATTCACGCCCAAAATACCTCAAAAATAATCGCAGTGGTGTAAAATTCAAGAATGATCAAAACATGGATACAATCAAAGCTAGTATCCGTAATAGATATTTTGGATGAAAAAAAAAATTTCATTTTTCGATGAATAAAGGCCGTATTCATGAATAAGGTCAGATACGTGAATAGTCACAGATACGTGAATAAGTAATCTCACACCAAAATTCCAAATTTGATAAAAACTTCAGATCAATATTTCAACATAATGATATTGAAGAAATAATATCATTACGAAAAAATAATATCCCTTACCTCGAAAGATCAAGATTTCTAAATTAAACACTGGATATAAAGCTATGACTTGAACTTGCATCAATAAAGCAATACTCAAATTATACTCAAAATACTCACAAGAATACGCCAATAATATAGAGAGAGAAAACTTCAGTTTTCGTGTGATTTTCAATTCTAACCCAAGACCCTATTTTATAGAAATCGCTTAGAACACCAAAGGTAAAATTTAATATAATATTAATATATTATATATAAATTCCTCACGCACACAATCTATGATCTGAATTCAGCCATGCTTGACAACAAATAAGTCTACCAAACAAATCAAAAACGTTTTTATTATTTAAAATAATTAAAACTTCCAAAAATCAATTATTCAGAATTTCGTAACATCAATAATTCATAATAAATAGCCCTTTTTATCAGAAAATTTGAATCTCGCGTGTTTTTATAGGAAATTAAATTTCTACAACTTTGCGTAAGAAAGTTTTTCCAAATTCCAAATGTAAATTGACCAAATCCACAAACGAAGCGATTTTACTGTGCTATAATCAAATTTCACCAATAAATGGGGTCCACCGACATGTTTAACATGTTTTAAACATTTATTGCAACAAAAAATACTCTTCCTCCTCAGATACTCATATATCCCACATTCGTTGTAAAAATATCACCATTATTATATTATTAAAATATAATAATACATTATCTTATCGAAAAAAAATAAAATTTTAATTTTCAACAATTGTCACATTAAAATTTTTCTCCATCTATATCCATATAAAATTAATATTTTCCTCATCATATGAATCAATAATTAATTATTCACAAATAATATTATTAGTAATCACAATATCGACAACCGTGCAGGTTCTGAGGAAAGAGGGGCTTTCCAATAAGAATTTCTCCTTACTGGCAAGCAATTAGGTGACCAAACCTCTCCTTGATGTAACTTTCTAGACATTGCCAATAATGTTATCTAATAATATTATTCAGATAATATGAATTATTGCTTCGATAATGAAAAATATTGTGTAATGACAATTATCAAACAACAAAGAATATAAAATATCAACGCAACAATTATGAATCAATAAAATATCGAATAAGAATTATCGTAACCATTATTGAGTAGTGCTTTTTCACGTAAGAATCAATAATTGGTGCAATACCGCAAAGCACGTGTGTTTTAACCACCGAGTATTTTAACAAAGATTAATGGTAATAACTACGCCGTTATTTTTAACCAACTTATATTTGTCGTTTTCTTCATCCAATCGCTTTCACATGGGGGCCCACACACGGTCAACGCTACCGTCGCATTTAATATTCCCCGAAGCATTTAATATTCCACGCACCAAACTAATATTCCCCGACAACAATGAATATTTTATAACCACTGCTTATTTTGAAATATTTCATGATTTTACCCCCCTAACTATCCACATTAATCACATCAACCCTTACTATTTCAAAATAATAAATAGAGAAAATTAAATTTCATTAATAATAAGTTGGGGTCTTACATAGATGTTTCCATCAAATGTGTTCTACAGTTAAACACATCACCCAATAGGACTATGAAAAACATTAAGAGTATATAACTCAACCTCTAACACTGTAGAATTACACTATCCTACACCATAGGGATGAACTCGAATATGTATAAAATGGATAGTATCTCAATCAATCAACCAATGACTTGTTGTTACCCATATGAACCTACTTCCTGGGATTACCATTCATATAGGTTGGGTTACCATCATCTTGATTTTTTGTAATGTATGATAGTCCCATCCCCCTCGATGTATTGCTCACTAGCCTCTTGTTTAGTGGCTTTGTCAGAGGATCCGCAAGATTTAACTCTAACAAAATTAAGGGATATAATCCCATCACATAACAACTGTCTCACAATATTATGTTTTAGGCGTATATGCCTACTCTTGCCATTATAGCTCTTATTCTTAGCTCTGCCTATAGCAGCTTGGCAATCACAATGTAAAGACACAGATAGAACTGGTCTCGTCCACAAAGGAATATTTCCCAAAAGATTTCTGAGCCACTTTGCTTCAGAACTTGCCTTCTCTAAGGCAATAAACTCAGACTCCATAGTAGAGCGAGCTATACAAGTCTGTTTAGTAGACTTCTAAGAAACTGCTCCTCCTCCTAAGGTAAATATGTAGCCACTCGTGTATTTGATTTCATCTGAATAAGAGATTCAGTTGGCATCACTATAGCCCTCAAGAACTGTAGGATTATCGCAGTAATACAAACCAAATCCAATAGTACCTCGTAGATACTTGATTATTCTACATAAAGCAGTCCAATTATCCTTATTAGGATTATGAGTGTATCTGCAAGACACCCCCACACTTTAAGATATTTCTAGATATATCACCTTAGTCTGAATGAATTAAAGTGAGAGGTTCAGATTCTCTAACTAATATTGATTGCCATGTCTTTTTAGTAGTTTTGGCTTCCACACACACTTGACATTTATTGGTATTTGAAATTTTAACACCTTTTACAATTCCCAAGTAATTCACATGGCCTAAAATATCATCACGAAAATATCAAACAAGCTCAATTAATAGTAGAAAATATCCATTGTTAGAATCTTCGTTTTTGAAAATAAGTTCGTTGACTTTTGAAATTTCCTGTAGACCTCAATTAATAGTAGATTCTCAACAATAATAACAAATGCAGTGCATGTAATCTTTCATTCACATTATATAACTTTCGTTTTGCTTTTTGTAGTCCCAGTCCTACAACTGGGTGTCATCTACGTTGCTTTTGAAAATAAGTTCAAGCACTTTATTTCTATAGAGTTGACTACTTGAGGAATAATCAAATTTTATGCTCTTTGCATGCTAGCATTCCAATTTTCACCAATAGGTAATATTATATACACACAAGTATTCAAATTTGACTATTCATATTGGGAATTGAAATTTTAAACTTTCTAAAATCTTCTATCCATATCTAAGTTTACTTCTCAAATTGATGACAGTGACCATCCCTCAGTTTCCACCTCAAATGACTATTATTAAACAGTAAACACTACCAGAATTTTATGCATTAAAAAAAAATTGCATTCACAGATTACTCCACTAAATCACACCTGACGTAAATGAGTTGAGTTAAGCCAAACTTTAAGTTGCACAAGCTTCCGTCGTCATAATTAACTAAATTAAGTCTCAAATCACTTTGCGGAGAGTTAAAGACGGACTTTAAGTTGCTCAAGGTTCGCTCATCATAAGTAATTGTATTTGTTGGGTCGTGATATTTTATCTCTTTGGGCCGAATATATTGGGCTTATTCTTTTTTATTCTATTGGGCCTTTATTATTGAATTATGAAAATCATTAAGCCCAATTATCATATTATTTTCATTTCAAACTTATAAGGCAAGATTTGCCCGTCAATGGATCAATCATTTAGACATTTTAAATATCTATAATCTTTGACTTTTATGAAGGAAAAAGCATGTCGGTTGACTAAAGAACCTGCCATGCATTAATGTGGATGGGATTATAATCGATCGGCGGTAGTAACAGTGATCAAAAGAAGAGAATAAACTACATGCAGTCGGCAGAACCCATCGGGTAAAGGGGAATGTGTCAGGTAGTAGTGGGTGGCACGGTAATTCAGGCAAGGAAGGTATAACTTAGCAAGGAAGTCTCCACCAAGAGGTACGTTCTCATACACTTCTTCATTTAGAATCAGATATTCACAGATAATTATTATTATCTCTTGATATCAATACATTAAGCAATATAGCCTCCGTTTTCTATAAACCTTGTGAATTCACATACTGATTCTCACGCCTGAGCTATCCCCCGACGGAACCGCCGCCAAGCTTGTGGTGTTTATCAGGTTTACGCTGCAGATCGTGGACGTTTTAGGTGATTGGGACGTGATGAAAGATCTTGGCGTTAACATGGCGCTAAGGAGGGTCTTTTCAATCACAATTGTTTAAATTTGCTTCAAAAGATGATGAGAGTAGAGATGGAACACCGGAAGGGCAAAAGGACGATGGTCGTTAGTTCATCATCGCCTCAGATTTCGTAGAAAGGATCGCTTGGGTCCTACTAAAAGTGCTCGTGAGAGCACGGCTTTAAGAACAATTCGTAAGAACTTCGTCCAAGATCCATGGTGGAGCCAGACGAAGTTAGTTTTCAACGCCGATAAGGGGCGTGATCCCAATCCGAATCGGTTAGCGGTTCGCCAACCAAGACTCATCGCCAAGTGGTCAAGAAGACCGAGCTACCAAGTTGGCGAGGACGGCGGACGTAAGCGGATAAGGCTTTTGAGGTTCTCATAAGACAAAGGAAGATATAGCCGAACAAATGCTTTGGTGAATGAGTTGAGAGAGACGAAGCATCTAGCCATATTCATTCAAGGACTAAGTAGTATAAGGAAGTACCCCGTCTTGGAAGGGTAAGGAGCCGGAACATTCTACGACGTGTCTGTGGATCATTCTCGTAGTAGAGGAGATCGAGAGCATAACGCCTCCGACCTCGAAGAAGGCAATCGAGTCAGTTAGATCAATTCATCACAACGATGAAAGACGAAGAAGCGTGTCGAGAGAAATTATGTCGAAAACCCGGCGGAGAATACCGTCACAATCGTTTCTCATCATGAGGATGAAATTTTACGACCTAGTAAATCAAGAAGTCCCGTAAGGCAAGAAGAAGATCGGCGAGGAAGGGTCGATCCATTCCAAAACCTAGTGTCGCCCAGAAAAGGAGATCTCATCACAACCCAAGGTGTTGATTTTCAAAGAGAGTTGAAAGAACTCCTAAACAATTGGCCGAGGTACAACAGTGAAAGATACTTCGGTAAGAAGGCGCCCCTTACCTCCTCTCGATATTCTCAAGGAGAAAGCAGATGCTACCAAAAAGTTACCTCGCACGGAAAGTTATGATGGGTCAGAGATCCTTATGACCATAGTCAGCGCTTCAATCGACTAATGGATTACTACGACTTTCATCGATGTCGCTAAATGTCACACTTTTGTCACTACTTTGAGAAAAGACGCCAGATGGTGATGGGGACTTTACCATCGGATTCTATCTCCTCGTGGGTGAACTTTGTGATAAGTTCCATGCCCGCTTTTGGAAGTAATCAGAAGGGGAAACTTACTGTGTTCTTTAAGACAAGTCCCATAGATTCACCAATGAATCTTTAAAGCCAATATGTAAAGAGGTTTAGGAAGCTATTCGGACAGTGTCCGATCTTAATGATCTCCAAGTTGTTGGATTATTCCGTAAATTTGGATCTCGTTAAATCGGAGAAATTGGTAAAGAAATTGATGTTTCACCATCCAAGAGCCTAGCAGAAGTCTTCGACAAAGCGCAGAGGGCTATATTGTTGTGGAAGAGGCTATGAACAAATTCAAGAATCCTTCTTTGAGCCAATTAAAGGAGGTAGAGGTTCCCAAGACCGATGTCGATCGAGAAAAGGGGAGGATACAACCAAAAGGCGTAAGGTAGTTCAAGAAGTACAATAACTCGTGGGACAAGGCGCAAAGTAATGCAGGCACTGCTCCTACCCCAAGGTTAATAAGGTTTATACCCAATTGAAATACGAGAGGTCGATAATTTTGGATCGATCCGAAACCAAATTTTCTTTGAACCACCTCGTGATAATTACAAAACGGACATGGCAACCCTCAGAATATTGTGGTTATCATCAAGTCAGCTGGTCACGACACTAATGAATGTTGTAATTTAAAGGATTTTGTAGAAAACAAGATTAAAAGTGGCTTCATCGATTCAATATGTGGTCGAGAAAGACCGTCAAGATCAAGAGTTATTAATCGCACTGCTCAAACAGCTTCAAGTACCGCTTTGCTCAAAATGCTCCACCACCGCCAAGACAAGTCGTTGATGTAATAACCGGTGGGTCTGCTGGGAAATTAGTAGGGAAGAAGAGGAGGTCTTATCTTGATTCGCTTATGTCAAGAATAGATGCTACTAAGGTCGACAGCCATTCCGTGAACTGTTATTTCTTTATTGATGCGGATTATCCTTCGGAGCCTATTGAACCACATGAAGGAGCATTGGTGATCACAGCACAAGTGGGCTCAGTGGATGTGAAACGCATGATGATAGATAACGGATCTTCGGTGGACATTCTTTATGCCCATGCTTATCAGAGAATGCATCTTGATGAGCACAAAATGGAAGTCGGACAGGAGGCACCTCTATATGGTTTCTAAGAACGATCCGGGCCAAAGTGGCAGCACTATTGAACTCCCCCGTCATCTTCTAAGACGCTTCACAAAGAAGTGGAGATAACTTGTAAATTTTATGTTGTGCATGTGGATTATTTCTACAACGCCATTTTGGGAAGACCTCACGTTGACAGCTTCTTCAGTCAGAACTTCCATCCCACATTTCAAAATCAAGTTCCCACAAAGACATGGAGTAGAGAGGTGATGGGAGACTGGATCCGCCCCGAGATGTTATCGGAATTTCGCCATTTCATCCGGAATGGGGTCAAGAAACAAAGAAAGACGATGGCAATTGAAATCGAACCCTTCACCGAGAGAGAGCTCGTAACCATTGGTGATCTTCACTGGGGGACGGAGGATATTGAATTGGTCTTCTAAAGCCGGACAAGACAAAGTGAGGATTGGTTCGGATTGCCACTGTAACCTCTTCTGACAAATCTTATGGAACTTTTACGATGCTATGTCGATATTTTTGCATGGGAGCCACAAGATATGCCTGGAGTTAGCACGGAAGGTTGCTGAGCATAAACTCGAGATAGATCCCTCGAAAAAGCCGGTTCATCGTAAGAGGCGGATATTTGCTCCGAACGTCAAAAGATCATCGATGAAGAGGTTGCAAAATTGTCGTCACCGACTTCATCTACTTAGATTGATTACCCTTGAGTGGATAGCAAATGTAGTATTGGTGCGTACATAATGGAAAGTGGCGGGTTTCAGATCGACTACACCGACCTCAACAAAGCTCGTCTCAAGGACTTTATCCTTCGCGCCCATATCGATCAATTTCATCGATGCCACTTTGGGTACGCATTATTAAGTTTTATGGATGCTTTTTCAGGTTATCATCAAATATCCATGTGCAAAGAAGACATTCCAAAAACAGCATTCATTACACACCGTTCGGTGTATGCCTACAAAAAAATGACTTTTGGCCTCATTAATGCTGGAGCTACTTATCAGAGGATGATGAACTTTATATTCGATAGACAGCTGGGGAGGAACATGGAGGTTTATGTAGATGATATGATTGTGAAGAGTATGCAAATTCAGAAACATTTGGACGATCTAGAGGAATGCTTTCAAACTATTCGTCATCGACAACTGCGACTCAACCCGACCAAATGTACTTTCGGCCTTGGTGCTGGAAAATTTCTGGGTTATCCGTCACCAAAGGGCATCAAGCCAATCCAGAGAAGATCCAGCCATCCTCGACATGAAGACTCCTCACCATTCAAGGACGCTCAGCCGTCGACCGGTAGGATCATGGCTTTAAGGAGGTTTCGCCAGATCCGCAGAGAGATGTCTTCCTTCTTTCGACACATCAAGGGACCGAAGAATGCGAAGACGCTCCAGTGGACTTCCGAGTGTGAAGACGCTTTCAAGGTATAAAGACGATCCGCTTTCTGGCTCCTTTATTGGTCAAGCTCGTCCCAAACAGAGACTTTATATTTGTACTCGCGCCGCTTCCTTAGCGCTGGAGCGCTTTTGATTCGGAGATCGCTGGGAAGCAAAGATCCCGGCCTATTACGTCTACCACGCCCCACGAGATGTCAAACCAGTATCCTAACATTGAAAAATTTGCCTTTGCTTTAATAATTGCTAGTAGAAAGCTTCGGCAAGATTTTCAAGGTCGACTCTGGTCGCCTACACGATCGCCCATCAAGAAAGTGATGGGCAAGCCGGAGGTCTCGTGTAGACTAGCAACATGGACTATGGAGTTGTCCCAATTTTTTATCGAGTATCATCCCCGAATCGCCATTAAAGGCCAAGCCCTCACGACTTCATGGTAGAATGCTCTTTCACCAAGCCGACGCGCGGTAATTCTGGAAGTCGAATCTTCCGATCGAAAGCAAAGGGCCGTTATTCAAACAGGTCAAGAAAGGCGTGGACGCCAGATGCGATGGATCTCTACGATGATCGTTAGTGGAGCAGAATTATTCTAATAAGTCCGGAGGATTTAAGGTTCAAAGAAAGCCATCGATTCGGGTTTAAAGCAACGAATAATGAGGCCGAAAGTAAAGCAGCGTTGTTAAGAAGTGTCCGATTAGCGAAGAGTCTCAAGTCCAACAATTAATTATCTATAGTGATTCTCGGTTGGTCGTTAAACAAATTGTCGGGAGATTATGAAGCTCGGGAACCCGAATGATCAAATATCCGCTGAGTTAAGAAACCAACTTCAATTTTTTGCTTCATACGAAGTTTCTGTGGTATAGAGAGCATAACGACAATTCTCATCACGATGCTTTTGTCGAAATTGGCCACTACGGATGCGTATGTCTTTCATGGATCGGTGTATTTGGAAATTTTGTGGTGAAAGTGTTCAACATGAAAAATGATGATGTGCATCGAACGAACAAACTGTTGGATGACCCCCTACATCGAATATTTGGCAGATGGCGTCCTTCCTTCGGATCAAATGTTGGCAAAGAAGATCAAGTACAAGAGTACTAATTTCAGTCTTATCGATGGGGATCTTTATCGATTGGCATTTTCCTCACCATTATTGAAATGTTTGGTTCCGTCCAAGCCGAGTATGCTTCTTCGGAAGTTCATGAAAGGATTTGCGGTGATCATATGGTCGCCAAATCTTTGGCACATAAAGTATTTCGACAAGGTTACTATTGGTCAGACAATTTTCAAAGAAGCTACACAGAGTACGCCAAGAAATGTGAAAATGCCATCAATAGTCCGGTTTCATTATCACCACCCGGAAGAGTTATACTCGATTCTATCTCCTATACCCTTCACCGTCTGGGGGTGGATATATTGGGACCGTTACCTAAAGCTAAAGGTCGTTAGCTTTCATTATAGTTGCTATTGATTATATGACTAAGTGGGTAGAGGCGAAACCGCGCTTGGCCGATAATGTAACAGAGTGCTTAAAGTTTATAAAGGAGTTCGTGGTGTTTCGCCGGATCCCTAAGATATTGATATCGGACAATGGACGCCAGCTTTGGGTTCAAAATTTGAAGAATTTTTGAACGATTTGGGGATTCAAAGACAAGAAGACTTCGTGGCTCATCCACGGTCGAATGGGCAAGTCGAGGTGACCAAATGACGTCCGAACTAATAAAGCGTAGATTGGATGAAGCTAAGGGAGATGGCCGTAAGAATTCATTGAGCGGTTGTGGGCATACCGAACACGCCGAGGACTACTACGGGGATTCGCCTTCCGATTGGGCCTATGGTATCGATGCCTTAGTCCCAAATAAATCGGATCTCCAAGTCTTGGGTGAGTCAATTCAAAGAAATCTACAATGATGAAGGATCAAGGCTAACTTGGACTCGCTAGACGAAGTCGAGAGGAAGCTTTAATCAAATTGGGTCGCTTATCAACGAAGGGTGGCCAAACATTATAACAAGGGCGCTAAACTTCGAGATTCAAGTGGGAGACTTCATTCTCGAGAGAAGTCAAGCTTCTACACCTCGTAACACGGAAAGCTAACGCCGAATTGGGAAGGGCTATATGAAGTGATCAAGTACCAAAGCCCAGTGTACTTATCGATTAAAGGCACTTGATGGTTCCGAGATCAAGAATACTTGGTACTTTGGCGTGCTTCTAAGTATTTTCAATAAAGTTTAAGTCAGTTCATCGTAAGTCTGTACACAACTGTTTGATATCAATAAAAGATCACTTTTCCACAAATTATCACTGGTCTTATTGGTCCGAAGGTCACTATGGTGTAAGGAGGTATGGTAGGACATTTGGCCATTCGATGGTAGCCCCCCAAGTCCTTTTGGTCCTATATTGATCTTATCGGTGGTAAGTAAGTCAATGGTCACTATTGGTCCGATGGTCACTATGGTGTAAGGAGGTATGGTAGGACTCGCTGGCCATTCGATGGTAGCCCCAAGTCCTTTTGGTCCTATATTGATCTTATCGTGGTGGTAAGTCAATGGTCACAACTATTGGTCCGAAGGTCACTATGGTGTAAGGAGGTATGGTAGGACTCGCTGGCCATTCGATGGTAGCCCCAAGTCCTTTTGGTCCTATATTGATCTTATCAGGGTGGTAAGTCAATGGTCACTATTGGTCCGATGGTCACTATGGTGTAAGGAGGTATGGTAGGACTCATTTGGCCGCCATTCGATGGTAGCCCTGTGTCCTTTTGGTCCTATATTGATCTTATCAGGTGGTAAGTCAATGGTCATTATTAATCCTTATGTCTTGGTTCTTATCTCGTTTGTTGTCAAATTTACTTCACGATGATTAATCTCACTCTTCTTGCATCGGCGAGTATAAGTTATTTATTTTGTTTAAGTGTCGAGTTCGGTTCATTAGTTCGCTTAACTTCAATCTCGTCAGTAAAATTCAATTCACTTTATTGCATAAGTTAACCGTTATATGCCATATCTAATTCATTAGTTCAACTTATTAACACTAAATTATCGACAAGATAATCGATCGAATCAAGTCATAATCAAGACAGCTTAAAGATTTATCAATAAGCATAAAATATTCATTTCATTTAAGTCAAATGTAAATTAATTACATAAACATAAAAAAATTTAAATATTTAAATATTTACCAAAAACATGATATATATTTCAGCACCGCTTCATCATCGGAATTCGAGCAATGCCGGGTCCAATGAAAGCAAATTGATAGCTTCTTCTTTCCTCGCTCCCGATAGCCCTCATATCCTCCGAATAGACCTTCATGATCTCGACATTAATTTCATCCGAGTCCCTATATTCGCTCTGAATGAATTTTGAAGCTCTTCACCGTAGCAGGCCTCGCCCCTCAAGGTCCTTTATCTTACGGCGAGCTTACGACGCTTGGTCTTATGCCTTCGAAGCTTCATCCCGGATCTTCGCCTCGCCTTCACCAAGTTGTAAGACTAAGCTTCGATTAGTTGAAGAGAACTCCTCGTTTTTCGCCTTCAAGAGTAGGTTCTCTTCAACCAAACCAGCATTCAGATTGGTTAAGGTTTGTTGGCTGGCTTCGGATGGTAACCTAACCCATCTCTCTGTGGGTTCTTAGTTCGTCATCAGATGTCTTCAAATCCATCTTAGCCCGATCCAATTCTATTTGAAGACCATTGATGGTATGAAAAGCATCTTTCGACCAGCCTTTTTCTCGATCCAAGGTCGATTTCAAAGATGTTTATCTCTTGGCGCATGAAATCTTCCTCATTCTCCATTTATGTGTCTCTTGGACGCAATGTCTCAAGACAAAGATTAGCCCGCATATTTTCAAGACAATTAAGTTAAACGATAAAATGCTCAAGGAAAATAGAGATGTAGAGGAAGAAGTGATTGTTATTTACCTCGCCAAATAACTCATACCCTCGTCGAGAAGATTTCCGTCTGCATGATCACCGAATCGGTGGTCGCCAAGTATGTCGAATCTAAAGCTCCAAAGAGGTCGAAAGGAAAGTTGGCGTTGAACCCAGGCCATTGGGGTCGGAGATCCTGACTTTGGCAGATGATAACCTCGACCAAGGACCGGCCGATTCGGAGAGGTCTCGACCTTCAGGAAAAAAGAGTAATCATTCGGAGGTGTAGGGTCTGCGTGAATGGTTTCGATTCTGGAGATTTGTTTCAAGTAGGTTCTTTGGGTGTTGAAGCAGATGCGGAACGGGATGGCGCTGTGAGTACGTTTTCTCTTTACGGATAACGCTGAATCCTTCGCCCCGATCACCATCCTCTTCGATCCGTATTTCTGCTGAGGGCACGAAAGGTGGAATGACCAAGACCGAGGAACCCCGAGTTCTTCTGGCAGATTAAAGGGGTTATTTTTGTTTTTAATTTTTTGGTCCTAAGTATACTCCTTCGATCAGGACGATCAAGTAAGCCGCCTGATCGAGGAATGGTTTTGGAGGTTGGTTCTGTTTCTGGTGTGGGTTCGAGAGGAGTTACGATAGGGACTGACCTGGGTTTTCTGGTAGCCCTCCTCTTTTGTCGAGGGTGAAGGGTCTCTTCTCGTATGAGAACCTCTTCTACTGCTTTTTCCGTTGAAATTCATCCGTATGAATTTTTGGCGCTGATCTACTTTGGATAATTTTCGGTTGGTGTAGCCTCAATTGCTCAAGATTTCCCTGATAAAAAATCTTCGAGCTCCTTTATTTCTACAGAGCTCGGTCTAATCAAAGATACTGCACAAATCAAACAATTCCATGTTATAATTATATTTTATGGAATATTTTCAAAAAATATACATATATATGAAAAAAGCTGGTACTTACGTTTATGGTCATATAACCATGCTTCGCTTCGAGAGGAGTCCAGTATTTCCACCCTCCTTCTGGAAGTTGTCAAATAGCTCCATCATTTCCACTTCCCGTTCTTCTAAACATCTCCAAAGTCGCAGATATTTTTTCATCGGCTTGCCCGATTCGGAAGAGAAGAGATTCGTGGCCTTTGACGAAGAACCATTTTTCGTGCCATCCCCTATTGCTCAAGGGGTGTTCACCAAATAACGTCTCACAAATTTTTCTCTCGCACTTCGGAGAATGTTTCACGAGAGCTTTGAACCCCTTTTCCCCGGATTGCACTATCTTGCAGACAAGTGAAGAAGAAGTCCAATGAGGGCTCGACCCGATTCACGGCGTAAGGCCACGAAGGCGAATGTGGATGTAGGAGTTCTAAGCACAGCCAGAAAATCCTACACCCAAAAAACCCCAAAGAGGGTCACTATGAAGACGTGAAGAGGGAAACGAACCCCTTCTCCAAGAAAGTCACCGGTACTACTGGCCCATCCTTCAAAGCCGTTGATACATCTTCTCACCGATCCGGGTACCCTAACGACAAAGATGGGTATCTGGAATGTGGAACCGAAGTTCGAACCTCTTCAATTCAAATTTCGTTATGATAGAAGGAGGTTGCACGCGAGAATCGCTCTGCACTCTAGTAGTATTGAGAGGGGTTTTTGGGTTTTCTGTTTGGGATTCGTGCACTGAAGTCCCCTCATGAAGATTAGGGGTTTGGTGGAACCCACGGTGATGGGTGTTACAAGTATGGAGAACTCGCTCGTGGTTTGAGAAGCCATTTGTGACGATTTGCAGAGAGAGAGATCGTAAATTTTAGAAAGGCGTCAATTTCAAATGAACATGTAAAATCGCCAAATTTGGTAAAGTTATCCTTTATACCGATTTGCTACATGTTGTTCAAGACGGATGCATTAAATGCTAGTAATAATTTGGAATTTGAATGGGAAGCGCCCGTTTGGTCCCGGTACTTAATGGATAGAGTCTTTCCGAATTGGGCCCTTAACTTCCTTTCATTTCATTTCATGAACAATAAATGGGTACGCTTTTTAATTACATCTTGTCATTTATCGATTCTCAAGAAAATATCATGGATTGTTTATAGTTTTCCATTAAACATTCTCGCTCAACAAAAACTAGGGGCAATGTGGGTCGTGATATTTTATCTCTTCAATGTAATATATTGAGCTTATTCTTTTTTTATTCTATCGGGCCTTTATTATTGAATTATGAAAATCATTAAGCCCAATCATCATATTATTTTCATTTCAAACTTATAAGACCTAAGATTCGGGTCAATGGATCAATCATTTAGACATTTTAAATATCTATAATCTTCGACCAGAATGATGAAAAAGCATGTTTGTTGACTAAAGAACCCGCCATGCATTAATGTGGATGGGATTATAATCGATCGGCGGTAGTAATAAATGATCAAAAGAAGAGAATAAACTACATGCAATTGGCAGAACCCATCGGGTAAAGGGAAATGGTCGTAGTAGTAGGGTGGTACATTTGTAATTCAAAAAGGAAGGTATAACTTAGCAAGGAAGTCTCCACCAAGAGGTGACGTTTTCATACACTTCTTCATTTAGAATCGATATTCACGTATAATTATTATTATCTCTTGATATCAATACACTAAGTGATATAGCCTCCGCTTATATAAACCTTGTGAATTCACATACCGATTCTCACGCCGAAGCTATCCCTCGACGGAACCCGCCGCCAAGCTTGTGGTGTTTATTGTGTTTACGCTGCGAGGATCGGGACGTTTTAGGTGATTGGGACGTGACGAAAGATCTTGGCATTAACAGTATTAAATCTCAAATTTTTCTGGCTTATCTTGCAAATTAATATCAAATGAGCCTCAACACAACTAGCTCAAATAGCTAGACATTTTATATTGTTTTAGAATTTTATAGTTACACCGACCGAGTTAATTATGTTATTTACCTCAAAATTTGATAAAGCATGAGTCATTTATTTTACTAACCAATAGCTAGAACTTTAAACGGAGTAACTTGATTCATTTTATAGACCCACTCACACACTCCAAACACACCAAGATAAGTGCGCCAAAGATGAATTTGGACTCAACCATAGCCAAAATACAAGTTTAAAGACTGACCTAAATTCTGTACCCCTAATTTTTCCATCCATAGTCTAAAACAATTTACAGGATTAAAATCACCATAAAAATACACCTATGCACAAACATATATAGTGAAACATATATATCTTGTAAAAGTATTAAATTTCTACTTAAGATTGTTGGATAAATACGAATAAAATATAAGATTCAAGTATAAAATAAAGAATGGCAGAAATTTGACTTATCGATTATGTGAAGTAGAGCGATGCAAGTCCTTTGTTGTGTTAAGTAGAAATTTAAATCCCTTGGAGAATTTTTTTACCAAGTCTTTAAGGTCATTTGATTTAAATCCTACTCCCAAGATTCAACCTTTCTTCACCCAACTAACCAAAGACTTGAAATAGTTGAATATCCAAGAATAACTTCTAATTTTTCTACTCGAACTCAAATATAAGTCGTGTATATACAATAAAATATATGGAAATTACTGTTTTATATATATATATATATATATATATATATATATATATATATATATATATAATGCTAGCAAAGTAGCAAGTGTACAAAGAAGCTATATAATAGAAGCAGCTTTATCAAATTGGCAGTAGAGTATTATATTCCACCAATAACTCAGCTCTTTATATAGGAAAACAAAGTAGCAACGGTAACAAAGATGCAACTGTAAAATAATAATGTTAATATCCCAATAATACTATTAATATATAATAGCAGTTACAAATCTTCATAAATATATTAATTATAACTCATTTATTTTATACATTAAACTCTTTTAATGAATATATTTATTTTATTTAACTTTGTAATATATTATTTGTATAAAATACAACATTGTGTACGTACATTATTCTATATATATATTAATTAATTTTTTTACATCAAAGAATTTGGATCTTCTACTACAAAAAGCTTATCACCGTCTCTTATAACTTCAATGGAGTCAATTTCTGATCCTTCTTCATCTGTTACAATCGCATTTGTGGCATCAAAGCCAAACTTCTCACCTGCCAGAAATGAAAAATTATGAAACATGGGATTTCCATCAAATTAGTAATTACTAATTCAAATTTAGAATTTATTTGTATAAATAATCATTCCATCCCAACTTATTACTGGTTACTGGTTAATGGTTCTAATATTGAACTTAAAAATAATTGAGATATGATATTAAAAAAAAGAAAAAATGTACCTGCCATGGACTTGAGCTCCAGCAATGAACTAGGCAACTTAATTAGCCTCCCGGCTTGAGTGCAGCAATTTTCTCTCCTCTTCTCAGGATGGCCTCTATATATACTAACCCTAATAGAACACAATGATGATGCCTTTGCCTTAGACTCCCCTTCTTCATCTGGCTTGTTAAAAATCACTTGATAATTAACTGAGCTATCGGGCACATTTATTCGGTGCCCTACCTCTCTTTTTTGCAACATTTGATTCAAATTTAAAGAAGATAAAAACTTGTTATTACTAGAATTTTGAACATAATCTGTGCCAATATCTGCACCATTCATCACAAGAAGCTCAACCATTTCTGGGTGATTTTCTGCCAAGGCAACTTGGATAGGTGTTGATCCATGTCGATCTTTTGAGTCAACATGTAATCCGTGTTTTAGGAGCTCTTTCGTTACTGCCAAATCATTTCTCTTTGCAGCTGTGATTAGGAGGTCACCGGAGGTGTAGGGATCCGAGATGGAAGCCCAGTGGTAGAGTATTCGAAAGATGGAGTGGTGCTTTGCTGCAATAGCATCCCATATTGCACTGTTTCCATCCAAGTCTGCCATGCAAAATGTATATTACTAAATTATGTATACATGTTTACTAAATTTGAGTTTAGACACAAAGATATTATGAATGTTTACCTCTTAGGTGTATGTTACATGCATGCTTGAGGAGTACTAGTACACATTCTTCATGTCCTTTTGATGCTGCAATATGCTGATGCAAACCAGGGGAAAAAACATAATTGCTATGAGAAAGGCAGCAACAACAAGAAGAACTGAAGAAATTTTTAATACTCAGTGGATAATGATTTGCAATAAAGGGAATCCATTGAATTCATTAGATATCCAAAATGTCATTATTATTTTTGGGGTAAAATATATGTATATACCAGTGGTGTCCTTCCTTTGGAGTCTCCAATATCAGGGTCCAATCTTGCCTTGAGAAGTTCATCAAGAAAAGCAGCATTTCCTGTACTGGCAACTGTGAGCAAGTTGACAGACATGTTTGGATCATCATCTTCTTGATTCCCATTATCCACCATTAATTCCCCTATATTCAAATCCTTCAGACTTTTGTGATGCTGAAAATATTAACCCCATCCAACAATTATAATCCATCATTTACACTTGTAAACTAATAAAGACTTGTTAACTTTTATGTATGCATATTAATTAAGGTCTGTCTTATGCATACTCTTTTATTTATTTATTTTTTTCAATACGGAATTTTAGGACGAGGTAGTATAATACTATTATTACCAAGAACCAACATCTTTTTTATGATTTAGACCAACTAACCTGAAGGAAGTTCTTAAGGATGGCAACATAATCTACTTGTTTGCTTTGCATTGCTTCAATTAGAGCAGTAGTTTTCACCCTCAAGAGCTGCGAAAGGGTCTTGGTTCGATATGTAACACTTTGAGGCCTACAACAAAGTGCACCAATTTCTCCAAACATGTCCCCAGACTGTAAAATCCCTACAACTTCCTCTTTCTGATCCATCTCAGAGTGATCAATAAGTTCCACTTCTCCTGATACAATTATGTAAACATCGTCCGCCGTTTCATTCTGCATTATCACATCCTCCCTGGGTGGTATGTATTCAGCCTTCATATCGGCAACCTGATCACATAACCCAAGTTCATAAATTTCTCAATATATGTCCCACATTTATGCTTCATCTGTCCCGATGAAATGAGAGTATCATTTGACTTTTCAACTATCTATTAAGATTTGTTTCTAACACACTAACTATACATAAATCAGGTAAACCTTAATACGCGTAAATAAAAAGGGTATATGATCATACCAAGAGCACTAGAGTTTCCCTTGAGACACCCTTGAAAAGATAGACTCTTTCCACTGTAGGCAAGAACAAATGCTGCCTGATGCTTTTGCATATGGTTTTCGGTAGCTGTTCGATGAGTTGCTGCTGGTTTAAGCTCTCAGCTTTGAATCTCAAGCACATATATGCCAATATCTGCTCTCTAAGCCTAGTAGGCAAGTGGTTTCTACATACAAAGCTTGATGCTGCTTCAATGCTATTTCTCTGCAAAAACAAGCACCACCACTCCATGAAAACTAGAACCCCCTTTGTTTTTTTTTTCCCACAAGTGAAAAAAGGATATATAATAATTAGGACTAAATAAGACTACAATGCAAAACTGACCCTTCAGTTTGTCGCCTTGTGACAATTTTATTCCTCAATTTTCATAATTTTCAAGGGTACATTTAGCCGTTCAAAATAGACCCAATTTTCTACCGAGTTCACTTAAAAATAAAAATAAAAAACTTACAAATTCCATGGTGCGACGAGTGCCTTCAACGACTAAATTTGTCATGTTACCAATAATGTAAGCGGTTAGGCCAAGGTTGATGAGCATGTAGACAATTATGAACACCATTTCCGCAGTGTTCACTGCGTGTAAGTCACCATAGCCAACAGTAGTCATGGTGGTGATGGACCAGTACATGGATGAAATGTATCTAATCCAAAGGGCAGTTTCTCTGAAATTCGGATTCGAAGCACCAATCCATGTTCTTCCTTCGTGAGGGTACAGTTCTGCTAGCAAGTAGTAGAGGCACCCGGCACAATGTACTGTGAACAACGTTACCTATAGATATCAAATAATCAATCAATCAGTCCCCCCTCTCTCTCTCTCTCTCTCTCTATATATATATATATATATACTAGCAACAGTCTCAAATTTTGGACGGCCCAGATAATTTATTAGGATGGGCGGAAAATTCAAAATCATTTATATTTTATTATATAAATATATATTTTAATTACTCACATTGAGCTAAATTCCTTTCGTTTCAAAATATATAAGATTAATATTGACATTTTAAAAGTTAAATTTAAAATTAATATCCGCTAATTATAATATTTATGTTTTCAAAACTTTAATAAATTATGTAACTGAGCTATATTGCAAAAAGGAAGTGAATAAATTCGCAAAATTAGAAGATGTGCGTATATATGGCATTGGCAGGGGACTTGAGTGAATATATCTGAAAATTTTAAGGGTTAAAAGTGTAACTAAGCCTTTAAATAAGATGTAGGTTGCATATATATTACTTACTGCCAACAACCTAGCACATCTGATCCAGAAATAGCTGAATCTGATGTCTTTTTCAAGCCTGGATCATAAAACCCAAATTAAATATATTGAAAGTGAAAATAAAATTAAGATAACAACTTTATTAGGTATACGTGTGCATGCATGTATGTATAATTATAATTAATATTTTTGATAATATATATATTGCAGATAATTAATTAATTAACCTGGTGAAAAATTGTTTAATGCGACGAATACGCCAAAATCTAAGCAAACCCAAGAGGGAGCAAGGGAGACCCAATTCATGTTTGCCGGTGAACAAGATTGCTACCAGGTCGAATGGAATTGTTGATGCCAAATCCATCAAAAACCATGTCGATAGATACCTATATACATACATACATACATCAAATATATATATATATATATATATATATAAAAATAATTTAAATATTTATTATTTTATTCAACTTATATAGTTCTACTATCTTTCCTTCTTTTTTTTGATAGTTACTATCTTTCCATTTTACATAAATCACACGACTAAAATTACTTTTTTTTTCTTTTTTTATATGTAATCCGTTATATTTAATTAAAAAAAAATCTGTTTAATAATATAATTTTGTAATAGTAGTCACAATTTAAATATTTATTATTTTATTCAAATCACGAGAGTAAGGTACAATAATTTAGGCCAAATAATTCAAAATGATGGTTATGGTTATGAATAGATTGGAATTTGGAGTATCTAATAACTTTCTTTCTAAAACGATAAAGTGGGTGCCTAATAAATGTCAAACTCGTGGTACACTACAAATGGTCTTAATACTATTATTCTATATATAATTTTTTTTATATAAAAAAAGGAGAAAATATATAATTCTATATATTATTAAAAAGTGAATATTATTCTATATATAATTTTTTTTTATAAAAAAAGGGGAGAAAAATATATAAATTAAAAGAGGTCTCTCTCTCTATCTCTCTCTCTCTATATATATATATAGAGTCCGGTTCCGGTCCGGACGCCCGCATTTTAGTAGCGTCCGGACCTTCTTTTTTTTTTTGATTTTTTTTTATACAAATAAAAAAAAAATTATGGAACTTGAATTTTTACATAATACAGTGTTTTGGGCGTGATTTGAATACATATATCAAAACATGTTTGTACAGCCTGTGCAGACTGTACATATATTTTTTGGTATAAGTATCCAAATCACACCCAAAACATTATATTATGGAAAAATCTCAATTCCATAATTTTTTTATTTTTTTTCTAGTTGTTCTACAAAAAAAAAAAAAAAAATCAGGATCCGGATTTTGGACCTGTCCGAGAGTCCGGACAGAATCCATTATATATATATATATATATATATATATATATATATATATATTCCTTCTACACTACCTTGTATAAATTAAGAGACATTCTTGTAACTATTTTAGTAATAATTTTTTTATACTTTCTATTTAGACCCCCAAAATACATAAAATTTATAGTAGGTCCATATATATAAAAGAATTGAAGAAATACGTAGTAGTGACTGATCGACCTCTTGGCAATTTTGTTGGGATGACGGATGATTAACTGAGTTTTGGGGTCAAAGTAGGCGAGTGAAAATGTTAAGAAGATATCAACGGCGAAGAAGAGATCCACGACGATATCGGCAATGTATAATTGAGTTCTTGGATCAGATTTTAGAAATGAAACCTCGAAGGGGAACACCCATGCTGAATAGAACACCAATAGCACCATCCATGTCTCCCAATACCTGCATTTAATTATTTATATATATATATATATATATATATATATATATATATATATATATATATATCACTTTGTTTGAGAATCATGTACTAAACCTATTATTTCTTCTTCTTTTTTCTTTTCTGAAATTATACAAACCTTAACATACATACAAGGGTGGATCTAAAAAAAATTCAAGCAGGCTGGGACGGATTTTAACTAATTTTTTTCAAATCTATGATAGCTCACCCCTCTCTAACTTTCTGTTAGTTGTAAACATACTTTGAAGAATTATATTATAATGGAATTTTTTCTTTTGTCCCTCCACGTTTAACTTTTTAATTTATTAATATGCCCCTTGAGTTTAATAACTTATAAATTCTGCCTATTGAATTTACCTATAAAAAAAAGTGTCTATGCAGCCCTCTATCTCCATCTGCCTCTGCATGCATACTAAAATGTCAAAAAGTCAAATAAAATCGTTTATTTACCAAAACATCCCCTCTTGGTTGGGCACATGGATTGCACATTTATAGAAAGCAAGTTTGTAAAAATAACAATTCATATATATATATATATATATATATATATATATATATATATATATATTCGTGTGTGTGTTTTGGTCGGTGAGCATATAAACATGACATCGTATGCAAACAAGTAAAAGAAATTAGGGAACATTTTCTGACAAAGTATTTCACATGCACACATGCAAAGTGTACAAAAGCAGCAACTAGTAAAATTAAATTACATTATTCTAACTAACAACAAAAAATCAAGTAATGGAATCTTTAGGGTTTATAGAAAAGAAGATGATGATTTATTTTCACTTGTCTCACCTGTATCTTGAGTTCATTGGAGATATAATCCTTCTTTTGTGCCGCCGCTGCTGCTGATGATGATGATCAATACCATGATTACCCTGATCATTATAACTTGAAACACCCAATGGAGGAAGAACAAGCTTGGAAAGGTTTGATAGGTTCAAATCTTCCAAGTTTGTTCCATACTCTTCCTCCTCCTCATGTTGCTTATCCGACGGCCGGCCGTTGTTTTCGTTCTCCGGCCGGCCGTCGCGATGGTTCCATAAATCTATGATCATTTCTATACAAATTATATATATATTCTCACTTGCAAATGGGTACTTTTGTTTGTTTTTGTGTGTGTTTGTGTGTGAGAGAGAGAGAGAGCTAGATTTGTGTAGAATTAATAATTGAGGTGTGAGAATATGGGAGAGAATTGGTGGTGGGGAATTGCAAGTAGCGTAGTAGTAGTAGTAGTAGTAGTAGTAGTAGTAGTGAATAAGGATTTATATGTGGTGTGCGTAGTAGGTAGGGATAGTTTGATGGATAGATGGGCCTAATGGAAATTACTCACACATTGATTGATGTTTGTTTGTGATAACTCACAAGGGTCCCTTTGTATAAATATGGAGATGCTAGAATTGACGGGGCGCCTTCGTCTGATCTCCCTTTCCAAACCAAGAATTTTATTTGCCCTTTTTCTCATTCTAGCTCCCAAAATAAGATTCTCATCTATTTGCCCTTCATATTATATTATACATGACTATAAATTTATATCAATAACGTATGTATATATATATATATATATATATAAAAGAAGAGATCTTTGCACTATTTTTTTTTATTTTATCTTTTAAAATTTTTTATTAGTCGCAATATAATTTCATAATGAGATTTGTCACACGTTGGACACCTAGCGGTTATGAAAACCAAAACGTCCCGTGTTCCTTGGTTGACCACTAAAAAAGAATCAAACAAAAAATTGCATGTGTCTGAGGAAAAAAATATGGTAGAAAATTATACTTGTGTGCATAAATAAGTCTTCAAAAAGCACAATATATTAGACTCTCAAAGGGGGAAGGGGGAAGGGGGAAGGGGGACAAAGGGAGGATATAGATTTACATTTTTTCAAGTGGATCCCACACCATTATATAATAAATAAATAAATAATATATATATAATAGTTGAAAATGTGAAATGGTCAAGAATTCACTATTAGCAGAACAAATTTTGGAATGTGAATAATGTTAACCAGATGAGTTGGTGGCCTACTAGCTAGCTAGTGATTCTTCCTTCTTTACTGCATGTAAAATTAAGCTTGCTTTTCGAACCAGCTTGTATAAAAATAAAAATAAAAATAAACAGATTCTTCCGCGAGGCGGCATTTTATTTCCCAAATACTCCAACTAATACGGAAGGAACCTTTTTTTGTCATCAAATACAATTTATTATTCCAAATAAATATATATATATATATATATATATATATATATGAGCTAGCTATTGGGGTTTTGAAGATTCTAAAAAGAAAAGTATATATGGTCTTTTATTTAATAAATATTTGACATATTCCTAGTTGGAAATAGAATTCTACATCTACCAAAAGTTGAAGTTTGTTTTTGACGGTGTGGTTAATTAGCATGAAGTTAACATTGATCAATATAATGTCGACATGTAAATAGGAAGTGATCTCTCTGAGTGTTAACATTGTATTGATCAATTAATCAATTTATTATAAAGTTAATTTAATGATAATCGAATATGTTTTTGACCTAGTTATACTAGACTTTTTTATTTACAAAATATCGAGTGCTTTGTAAAGCCCTAACAATGGATATATTTCCATGCAACGGCAATGAGACAATCCATTCATTAATTCTATATAATAATTCATTCCTATAATAATAAATGTTTTCACTTTCATAATCGGTTATGCGTTTTTTCAGCTATAAATGTGAAATATATTTTTTGCATTATTAGGTTGGTTCACCATATCAAATATATTATTAAAATATTATCACTTATAATTATTAACGTAACTTTGCAACAACAAAAATTGACATATAAAATCGTAAAATATATTATTTTTAAAAAAATTATATATAAATAAATAAAACTAAATTCAACAAAGATGGTATGAGAATAATTTAAAAATGTATTATATAAATGTTTGCTATGATTTGGACAAATGTTTTTTGTCACTAGCGAGAACCAAAAATCAAACTTTTCTTTGTGTGCCAAATAATAAGATTGAATAGAATAATGCTCAACTTAATTTGTCACTACTACTTTATCGTAAATTTCAATATTATTATTATTAATAATAATTAATAAATTTGGAATTATTAAAAGTTTTTATGTTGTCGGTGGGCATATATTTTTCATTAGGCCTCCAATGATTCCCATGTATTTAAATAACAACAAATTTGATTGGGAGAAATAAAGAAAAAGAAGAAAAAAAAAAAAAAAAAAGAGACATTTGTTATATCTTAGAAGGCTGATTAGTCATCACTTTTACAATAAAATTAAGGATTAATTACATATATTAGTATATTTTAAAAATAATTACAAAATAAAACACCCATAAAATAATTACAAAAATATTACACTTTTTAATTTTATTTACAATATTATATTAATTATGAGTCCTTAATTAAAGTGATTAATAATATTAATAATGGGGGCATTTTTTTAAAATGCTTGATAACCGCCTAATATTATGCATGTAGGACTCTTCGTTTTCGTATAATTCCCTTTTACATTTGAAAACCTTTTTCTCTCTCATTAAAGTCTTTGACCTCTATCTCTTTCATTCGTGTTTGAAGATTCTTCATTGTTTGTTATCAAAGTTCATAGCCATTTCGTTTTAGATTACGTGTTCGATTCTGCGTTACGTGTTTAGATTCTCGTTACTCATGCCATTTAGATTTACGTGTTTAGATTTCGTGTTCATAGCCATTTAGATTCATAGCCATTTCATTACGTGTTACGTGTTGTTCTTTCATTACATTGTGGGTTTGTGTTATTTTTATGTTTTGTATAGAATGGTCGATACAAAGAAGAAGGATTGGAAGAGGAAGAGAATATCCGAAGTGAGTCCTGGCGAGGGCGAGAAGAAGTTTGATGTGGATAGGAAGGGAAGGAAAAGGATGCATGTCGAAAATCGGTAAGAATGAAAAATAATTTGGTGATACACAATGATATCAAGCATTCTCAAGTGCGATTAGATTACGAGCTTGGCGTTCACGTAGTTAAGGCCAAAGGTCGAAGTCTTTATCCGAATATAATTCCAACACGAGAGAAATTTAAAGGTGTGTTATTTTTAATTTACTTATGGTTACCATCATAGGATTATTTAGTTACTTATTAGTATGTATTTAGTTCTTGTGATATTATATTCTTTGTGTTACTTTTATGGGTTGGTTACTTATTAGTATGTATTTGGTTCTTTGTGATATTATATTCTTGTGTTACTTTTATGGGTTGGTTACTTATTAGTATGTATTTAGTTCTTTGTGAATTTTTATTAGTATGTATTTGGTTAATGTAAAATAATAATTATTTGGTTACTTTTTTTTATGTATTTAGTTCTTTGTAAACTTTTTAATGTTTTGGTTACTTATTAGTATGTTTGTGGTTCTTTGTCATTTTATAGTTTAGTTCTTTGTTATATCAAATTTTGGTTATTATTATATTACGGTTTTATTCTTATTTTGTATTTTTATGCTTAATATGTTTTTACTTTTGGTATACATGTTTTAATAAATTGAGTTTAGTGTATAGGTTGTTTATGTATTGGTTACCATTAAAAGATGGTTTGAGTACCATCATAGAATTATTTGGTTACTTATTAGTATGTATTTAGTTCTTGTGATATTATATTACCGTGTTACTTTTATGGGTTTGTTACTTATTAGTATGTATTTAGTTCTTGTAAATTTTTATTCTTGTGTTACTTTTATGGGTTGGTTACTTATTAGTATGTATTTGGTTCTTTGTGAATTTTATTAGTATGTATTTAGCTCTTTGTAAACTTTTAATGTTTTGGTTACTTATTAGTATGTTTGTGGTTATTGTGATTTTATAGTTTAGTTCTTTGTTATATCATATTTTAGTTCTTGTTATATTACAATTTTGTTACTATTTTGTATTTTTTATGCTTAATATGTTTTTTGCCTAATATACATGTTTTAATAAATTGAGTTTAGTGTATAGGTTGTTTATGTATTGGTTACCATTAAAAGATGGTTTGGGTACCATCATAGAATTATTTGGTTACTTGTTAGTATGTATTTAGTTCTTTGTGATATTATATTCTTGTGTTACTTTTATGGGTTGGTTACTTATTAGTATGTATTTAGTTCTTGTGATATTATATTACTGAGTTGTTACTTTTATGAGTTAGTTCTTGTGAATTTTTATTAGTGTGTATTTAGTTCTTTGTAAAATAATAATTATTTGGTTACTTATTTTTATGTATTTAGTTCTTGTGATATTATATTCTTGTGTTACTTTTATGGGTTAGTTACTTATTAGTATGTATTTGGTTATTGTGATTTTATAGTTTAGTTCTTGTCGTATTACAATTTTGTTACTATTTTGTATTTTTATGCTTAATATGTTTTTGCCTAGTATACATGTTTTAATAAATTGAGTTTAGTGTATAGGTTGTTTATGTATTGGTTACCATTAAAAGATGGTTTGGGTACCATCATAGAATTATTTGGTTACTTGTTAGTATGTATTTGGTTCTTTGTGATATTATATTCTTGTGTTACTTTTATGGGTTGGTTACTTATTAGTATGTATTTAGTTCTTTGTGATATTATATTCTTGTGTTACTTTTATGAGTTAGTTACTTATTAGTATGTAGTTAGTTCTTTGTGAATTTTTATTAGTGTGTATTTAGTTCTTTGTAAAATAATAATTATTTGGTTACTTATTTTTATGTATTTAGTCATTGTAAACTTTTAATGTTTTGGTTACTTATTAGTATGTTTGTGGTTCTTGTCATTTTATAGTTTAGTTCTTTGTTATATCGATTTTGGTTAATGTCATATTACGTTTTTTGTTACTATTTTGTATTTTTATGCTTAATATGTTTTTTCCTAGTATACATGTTTTAATAAATTGAGTTTAGTGTATAGGTTGTTTAGATGGTTTGGGTACCATCATAGAATTATTGGTTACTTGTTAGTATGTATTTTGTTTCTTTGGATTTAGTGTATAACACTATTTTTTTGTATAAATTTTGTTATATTGGTTACTAATATACATTCAATTATAGTTTTGTGTATTTGATTATGGGATCTTTACTATGAGGAATGCAATAGAAAATTCTTTGGAAAAGTAATATATTTGGTGTGACATGGATGTCCCCATAATTATTGCCAAGAAATTGAATGAAAGTCATTTGGAGAAGTTTAGGCAACATGTTTTGGAAATTTTTGGAGTTTGGTAAGCATCAAATGTATTCATGATTATTCACCATGCTCTTTGTAAGGAGGTTCATCAAAGGGATGATGGTGAGATGTGGTTTTTGTTTGGGGAGAAAAGGGTTAGGTTTGATTTGCACTTTGAGTTTTTATCGATTTACGGGTTGAGATGGCAAAATGATGATGATATAAGTGCATATAAAGGTATGCAAAATCGATTATTGAAAAATATTTTGGTGCGAAGTTGTTCTTCTAAGTAGTAGTATAGGTAGGATATTAGGAAGGTAGTTTTTGATGGCGATGATGAGGCTATTAGGATGTCATTGATTTTTTTTGGTGTTTAATTTTATTCTTTCAACAGTTTACGAAAATTTTGTTGATGGGGCGATGGTCGATTTTTATGTTATGGTGATGTTAGCGGTTTTCCTTGGGGAAAGTTGCATTTGAAATGACAAAGTACTCTTTGTCAAATGCTTTGAAGGGCATATAAAGAAAGGAAGGAGTGGTGGTTCAACATATAATTTCTCAAAGACCATTATATTAAATTGTATAAGTTGAATGGTCTTCCATATGTATTTCAAGTATTTATGTTTGAAACCATTTCAACTTTCAAAGCTTGCGGTATATGCAACGACGAGCATCATCGGATGTCCGTTTATGTAGATGGAAGGAGCTAGTGAAGCCCCTTCAAATGACAGAGTTGAATGATCACGGTATTTTGTTACGGACATGTATGCGATTGTACTACTAAGAATGCAATTTGTTACCTTTAGTTAATTATTTGATTCTTGATTATTTTGTGAAGTTTACTATTAACATAGTAGTTAGTTACCTTTATATACTAATTGAGTTCTTGATTATATTATGTGTATGTTAACAATAAAAATGTTGTTGGTTACTAGAACATATAAATTTGGTTACCTTTATACATTTAGTTGGTTCTTGATTTATATATATTTGGTTACCGATATATATGTTTTTGTTTTCTTGATTATGTTTTATGATTCTTTATTTTATCTTTTTGTTATTGTAATTTTATAATGTTTGTCGGATGTTATCTTTGAAGTGTACTTATTATTTTTTCAAATTTGAGGGTAAAAAGTTTGATTCCATTTAATCGAGGAGAATGAGCGACTTGATTTGGGTGGTTTCACTTTTTCAATGGGAAGGATCTTGACAAAAGGTGAAGGATGACAACATTGGATTTGATATATCGGTCATTAAAGATGCAATTGATGATGCAGTTACGGTAGTTGGAGAAAAAAGTTTACGAAATTAAGAAAGGCGTTATAAAATTGGGTGATATTAAGGATGAGATCTGATTTTACACGTTCAGATATGCAGAGACTTTAGGTTAATTATTAGAGATGAGTTACGCGGGTTCAAAGATGGTGGGGTTAAAGAAGTTGATAGTGATTCTGATGATGATTCTGATTCTGATTCTGATTCTGATGAGGGTGGTGATGCTGATGATGATAATGAAGCCGATGATTATGATGAAGCTGATGATGTTGTTGATCAGCATGCTGGTGAGGTTGGTGATGATGGTTTGAAAGCTGATGAGGTTGGTGATGATGGTTTGAAAGATGATGAGAAGAAGGATGAATTTGTAAATGAAGTTGGAAATGAAGGTGATGATGTTATGCTTGAAGACCGTCATGTTGTTGAGGATGTTATGGATGTTATGGTTGAAAACCGTCATGTTGTTGAGGATGTTGTTGAGGATGTTGGTGATGTGTCAGATTTTGTTAAGAAGAAGGATGGTAATGAATCTGATTATGGTAATGAAGTTGAACTTGATGGTATGGTTGAAGAACATCATGAAATAATAAGTAATGTTGTTCAAGAAATTGTCGAGGTTAGACTTTTTTTGTTTGTTTTGTTTTGTGTTAGATGTCTTTTTTCCATTTTGTTAAAGATCAATTGATTGTTTTGTATTTTGAATGATTTATTAAGAATGATGTTGACATGCCAACTTTTGACATTTTAAGCCAATGTACGGGGAAAGAAATTGTTGTTTATGTTCATTTCTTTGAGGTTAGTGTTATTACGACATGCCAACTTTTTTTTTTACATTGTTTAGGTTTTGATTCTTGTTTTACCATTACATGCTTAAGGTTTTGGTTATTGTTTCAATTTTACTCAATTATCCAACTCATAAATATATAGTAACCATTATAATGTTTCATAGTAACCAAAAAGAGCATTAGTTAGTAATAAGTATAATGTTTTATAGTAACCAATAATGCATTAGGCGATAACTAATATAGCATTAGACGGTATAATATTACCAATACATAATTAGTTAGTAACAAGTATAATGTTTCATAGTAACCATTCTGAGATTAGGCGACAAGAATCAATACAACAATGATTTTTATGTGAAAATATAATTGGTTTTCGTTACATTTTACATCATTTGTAAAGGGGAAAAAGTTTGAGGCGGAAAGCAAATCAGTATTGGATGAGATGGTTCGACTACCCGGGATATAGTCCAGTGTGATGAATTGGAGAAAAGCGTCGAGTAAGTCGATAGTGAGACACGTGCGTGAACATTTAAAGAGTGTTGTTCTCGGTCTCCATATCTGAGGAACATTGGCTCTATTTGGGTTATCATCTAATGCATCGGGTGCTAGTCAAAGAGTTGCTGTTATTTCTGCATTTTCCAAGGTTTGCATGAATATGCCGTCCAAATTTGAAGAGGCGTTGTTTGAACAGTGGTTTAAAATAGGACTTAACAATAGGAAAAGGTTTGTTTTTCTTTGTTAACAATGTTATAGTTTTTTATGAAACAAATAAATTTGCTTTTGGGTAGTGTGTATATTAACATGGTGATTGTTAATGTCAACGTGTATACTAATATGTTTTTATATTGAAGGATCGGACAAATTTCACGGGAAGAATGACATTATCGAACACTTTTGTATTTGGGTCATCGATTTCATCTAAAATGTGGTTTTATAAATTAAAGACTCACAGGCAATGGTTTGACGATGATGTGAGTTTTTTTTTTTAAATTATGTTTCTATATTTATGGTTACATTATTTATTTGTTTAAGTAAATAGCTTTACTTGGTGTTGATTCTTTGTTATATATCATTTTATTCTTGTCGTATATTTGTTTTGTTACTATTATATTCTTTGTTTTATTCTTATCATACAACTATTTGGTTACTTATTGTATAATTGTTTGGTTCTTATCACAAATGTTTTATATACATGTTGGTTACCATCATTTAAAATGATATGTTAATATTTAAGCATGTTTTGGTTCTTTATGATATAAGTGGTTGAGTTCTTGTCATATATATATTTTGTTATTATTATATTATTGTTTGGTTACTAATACGATTATTTGTTTACTATTATATAATTATGCAGTTACTATGATATATATTTTTATATATGTTTTGGTTGCTTGACATATAAATTGATATGTTACTATATAAACATGTTTTGGTTCTTTATGATATAAGTGGTTGGTTCTTTCATTCATATAAGCATTTTTATTCTTGTCATATAAGCTGTTTTATTACTATTATATTCTTTGTTTGGTTACTATGTTACAATTTGTTTTGTTCTTATTATATAATTGTTTGGTTACTTATCATGTATGCTCGATATATGTTTTTTTGTTACCATCATATAAACCGATATGTTGATATATAAACATGTTTTGGTTATTATGATAAAAGTTGTTAGTTACTATTATATAAGCTGTTTTGTTGATGTCATATAACTTGTTTTGTTACTATCATATTCTTTGTTTGGTTATTATATTACAATTTGTTTAATTACTATTATATAATTGTTTGGTTACTTATCACATATATATATATATATATGTGTGTGTGTGTGTGTGTGTTGGTTAGCATCATACATGTTTATGTTTTTTTTTTAAATTATGTTTTTATAGTTTCGGTTACATTATTTAGATGTTTAAGTAACTAGCGTTAACAGTGTTGGTTACATTGATTACATAATGTTATTTTTCAACACTATTAATATATTTTTTTTTTGTTCAGCATATCAATGTTGCATTATATTACTTCCGTAAATTGGCCAGACATTCTGATACTGTGCATATAAGGGTAACGACTACGGATTGTTGGTTCCATGCCAAGATGACCTCTCTTTTTGAAGAGTATACAAATAAAAATGCAGATAAGCGTGTTATGAATGTTATGAATTGTTAAATGTATGTGTTTTTTTTAGTGTATCATCATGATGGAAACACATTAATTTTAATTAAGAGATTTCATTTTTATATATGATTGTCATTTGTATAACTATCATATTAAATTAAATATATTTTTGAGATGTTCAGTTGGTATCCAAATTGTTATATAAGAGTAACCATTTGACTTTATGTTAGTAACCAAATAATTTATAATTTATATTTGGAATAATTGTCAAGTAAACAGTGTACTTTTGTGGGTTCCCAATTGTATTGGCAACTCATAATGAATTCAGAAATCAAATGCTTTAATCAATAAAAATGTTGGATATTGTACAAAATCAAAAATGTTACAATTATATATACATGTATCTACACTCTTAATGTAAATGCATTATATCAGGGTTTTTTTGGTCTTAAAACCGGGGGATTATTGCAAGTTTTCCTGTTGTGTCCTTTCTCTTGCTTTTCTTTGCATTTGTTTTGAATTTTGATTTCAGATCCGTGTTTGTACCTCCCTACTTTTGGTCTTCCAGCTGGTCTTCTTGTGTTCGGTGGTTTTACAACCATATTTCTTACTTCTTCTGGTACATCCCAGTTTTCTTTGTCATCTAATGGCATGATTGAATTTGAATATGTATCGACCAAAGTTGTTTTATAGTATTTTTTGAGCAAAAATCATAATGACTCAAATTTCGCTTGCTCATAATAAAGAAGAGATACCTGACGTGACATCTCATGGTAATCGAAATTTTCCACGTGTGCATGTTCTTTGGTCGATGTCCACAATATATTGTTTGACGACATAAATGTGATAAAATCACTAAGTTTGATGTCTCAACCTACATCACAAATTAATTGTTAGAATAAAAAGTACTGTTGGAATCATTTTCATTATCGAAAAAAGAATACATATTAAATCAAACAACTCAATGTTATAATTACAAAACAAGTAACTAAGCATTAACCAACTTAGCGGTAACATTATAATTATCTGAGAATAACCAAATAAGCATCGATTAGTAACCAATATAATGATACTATCAATAACCAACTCAATTTGTATCATTTTAATTATTAAGAGTAACCAAACAAGTATCACTTAGTAACCAATGTAATGATACATAGTAACTAACTCGGTGATAGATCGGTAACCATTGTAATGATATGCAATAAGCAATTAAGTATTAATTGACAACCAATATAATATTTCATAGCAACCAAGTTACCATTAGCCAGTACACAAGTTATTATTAGTTAGTAAATATTATAGTGTAATAGACAAGAACCAAATCGGCATTAGACAATTAAACAATTCAACATTAATTTGTAATATTATGCGAAGAAAGCGGATTAATAAGTAACTAAAGATAAATGATACACAGTAACCAAATCAAAGTGTCAAGTAACCATTATAATGTTTTGCAATAAGTAATTAGGTATTGGTTAGTAACCAATATAATATTACATAGCAACCAAGTTATCATTAATCAGTAAACAAGTCAGTATTAGTCAGTAAATATTATAGTTTAACAGAGTAACTAAGTCAGCATTAGTCAGTAAACAATTCAACATTAATTAGTAATATTATACAGTAATCAAGAAAGCATTATTCAGTAACAAATACAATATAAAAATTAATGCAATAAATTATAATTTGTATTTGTTACCTTAAGTTTCCTTGATTTAATGATATTAGATTGCAATCTTTCTTCAGCTGTTGTGGAAAGTGTTGTGAATGTTGATAGGGCTGCTTGTTTGTTTGTGAAATACCATCTTTGAACCAGGCAACGTAGGCATTCAATCATTGATGCTGTGACGCCCCCAAAATAGGTATACATCACCCATTCTGAGTTGTCAATACATGGTACAGAAACAACTATAACTTTATTACTACAACAAGAAAAGCGTGAGTTTAAATACAAATATTATCTTACAGACAATATCTATACTCAAATAAATCCTCATCACATTTATTGATACATTATTTTACAAAATGGTGAGGACTACTAAACAATCCTTTCTAAAACCTTCATTCCATACCAGGCTTCGTACTCGCGTATATTCTCGCCTCACGAGAAGAATGGAACAAAAAGGAAAAGGGTGAGCTCAAATAGCTCGGTAAAAAATATTATGACTAAGATAATATACAACAAATTATCGTTAGTCTTCAACAGGGAAAAATTTAATAGAATACTGATAGACAACAAATTTTAAATCAATATTCGCAGGTGAAATAATAATTCATTAGAAGAGTTAAGTAGAGAATGCAAACTACTATCTTCTATGTATGAATTTAAAAGTTCATCGTCTATCTTTTATCCCTGTAACAACAATCCATAAACATCTGGAATCAAATATTCATCTTTGCACTACGGTGCCAAAGATATTCATCGATTAGTCATGTTCATTTAAACACTGTTCATCTTTGCACTTCTGAGGCCAAAGATATTAATCGATCGATCGTGTTCATCTCAACACTGTTCATCTTTGCACTACTGTGCCAAAGATATTCTTGAGAAATCATTCATCTTTGCACTACAGGCCAAAGATATTCAATAATATCATCATTTAAGACTGAGGATGATGAAAAATATTTTTAAAGAAACGAATCCAGTGAAACAAAATGACAAGGATTAAGGATTCGTACTTTGTTTTATCCATGTTCAAAAATACCTCCAAATAATCATAGTGGTGTAAAATTCAAGAATGATCAAAACATGGATACAATAAGAGCTAGTATCCAGAATAGATGTTTTGGACGAAAAGAAAAAATTTTATTTTTAAATTGAATAGTCAGATATCGTGAATAGTCTTAGTATCGTGAATAGTAACTCAGACACCAAAAGATAGAAATTCCACAAAAACATCTTCACGCTTTATGAATAGTACTCGTGAATAGTAATCGTGAATAGTAACTCATGAATAGTAACTTCGTGAATAGTAACTCATGAATAGTAACCCAGACATGAAAAAGTTCCAAATTTGATAAAAACTTGGATCAACATTTCAAAGATAATGATATTGAAGAAATAATATCATTACGAAAAAAAAAAAATATCCCTTACCTCAAAGAATTAGTACTTGGAAGGAAAGGTCGGAGTGATCTTTGAATGAAACTTATCTTTGAAAGAACTCTCAAAGTATCTAAATACTCACAAAATACGCTCAATAATATAGAGAGAAAAAGAGAAATCTTTGTTTACGGTGTGATTTTCAATTCTAACTTAAATTTCTCTATTTATAGGAAAATGTTAGCCCACCAAGGCAGAGACTTGACTGCTACACGATGGCTTTACCTCGCTACTATTGCCACCCACCACATTTGAAATAAAATTCAGCACATTTCTTCACCAACCACAAGTGGGGCCCCCTCAATTCTAGAATTTTCCACCAAAATCAATTATAACCCTAATTTCCGAATCGGACACCTCTTAAAATTCATAACAAATCATTCATTCATTTTAACGGTTCAAAATTTGTGGACATATACTCAACTTATGTATGTATAATATATCCAAAAATTACAACGATCCAACGGTCGGATTAAAAATTATAACTCACGCATAATACATCGTAAAAATTGATTTGATTTTAATACCTCCATTCAAAACAAAATTGCGATAAAACACCTCAACATTAAATCATTCAATTATAACCACATAAAATAAATAAATCCATCGTTTATAAATATTTTCTTATCATATCAATAATTAATTATTCACAAATAATATTCTGAGAATCACAATTATGACAACCCGGTAGTTCAGGAAAGGGGGCTTTCAGATAAGGATTTCTCCTTCTTGGTAGCGCAATTAGGTGACCAAACCTCTCCTTGATGAGAACTTTCTAGACATTGCCAATAATGCTATCTAATAATATTATTTAAATAATATGAATTATTGATCGATAATGGAGATAATGTGCGCATGTGACAATTATTGAACAACAATAATATAAAATATCAACGCAAAGATTATTGAATCAATAAAATAAAATATTGAGCGATAACTCTCGTGAAAATTATTGAGTAGTGCCTTTTACGTAAGGATCAATAATTCAATAATCTGCAATACTGGTAGTGTGGCTTCTTTGCAACGACAGACATTCTTGTATTTTAACCACGGGTATTCATGACGGTCTTACGGTAATAACTACGCCGTTATTTTTAACCAACTTATATTTGTCGTTTTCTTCATCCAATCGCTTTTTCAGTTATAGGGCCCCACATGGTCTGCTACCGTCATACGAATATTCTGACGATGCGAATATTCCACGACCAAATGAATATTCAAACAACAATGAATATTTTATAACCACTTGCTTATTTTGAAATATTTGCGTATTTAACCCTAACTATCCACATTAATCAAATCAACCCTTAATATTTCAAAATAATATATAAAGAAAATTAAATTTCATTAATAATAAGTTGGGGTCTTTACAACCTCCCTCCTTATGAAATTTCGTCCCTCGAAATTGACGTGCGATATACACAGTGTTTGAAAAGATGAGGATACCTCGCTTTCATTTCCGTTTCAATTCCCAGGTCATTTCCTCTATAGCATGATTCCTCCACAAAACTTTAACTTGTGGTATGACCTTTGCGCGTAAGACATGCTCCTTCCTATCCAAAATCTTGACAGGTACCTCCTCATACGTTAGGTCTTCGGCTATCTCGTCCGGTTCTAACTCTATAATGTGGTTTGGGTCTTTCACATATTTTCGAAGTACAGATATGTGAAACACATTGTGAACACGAGACATACTTGGAGGTAACGCAAGTCTATAGGCTACTTTTCCTACTCGGTCAAGAATTTGAAATGGACCAATAAATCGTGGATTGAGCTTTCCTCTCTTCCCAAATCTTGTAACTCCCTTCCATGGAGCAACTCGCAATAATACATGATCCCCACACTAAATTCCACGTCTTTTCGATGAAGATCCGCATAACTCTTTTTGTCGATCTTGTCTTGCGTTTGTATACGTTGTCGAATCATTTGGATCTTTTCGGTAGTCATACGTATTAACTCGGGTCCCAACAATGTTGCTTCACCCACCTCATCCCAACATATTGGAGAAACGACATTTTCGTCCATATAATGCTTGAATGGAGCCACACCTATACTTGCACGATAGCTGTTGTTGTAGGAGAATTCCACCGATGGTAAATACTTATCCAAGCGCCCTTGAAGTTCAGGACATGAGTCTTAATAAATCTTCAAGAGTTTGAATAGTCCTCTCACGATTGTCCGTCTGGTTTGGGGATGGTATCTTAGAACTAAATCGCAAATCCGTGCCCATAGCTTTTTTGCAAGCTAACCCAAAATCTTGAAGTGAATCTTGGGTCACGATCCGAAACTATGGATCTGGGCATGCCATGCAACCTCACAATCTCATTTACGTACATACTAGCAAGAGGCGTTCGAGGAATAAGTCTCCGTATCGGCAAGAAATAAGCGATTTGGTTAATCTATCAACAATAACCCAAATAGCATTGATGCCTTGAGAAACCGTAGGAAGACCCATAACGAAATCCATGGTAATGTGTTCCCACTTCCATTCAGGAATCTCAAGTGGTTGCAACGGACCCTTAGGTACTAGATGCTCGCCTTTACACGTTGACAAGTTAAACACATTGAGATAAACTTTGCAATCTCTCTCTTCATATTGTTCCACCAAAATGTATGTCGAAGATCACGATACATTTTAGTACTTCGAGGATGGATTGCAAATGGTGTATGTGTGCCTCCATCATAATCTTGTTCTTCAAATCGAGTCGTTAGGAACACAAAGTCAGAGTGGACTCGAAGTATTCCTTCTTCATCAATTCTCGCTTAGGAATAGCTCCTTCTTGTACTTTCTTCTTCATACGCATCATTTCGAATTCGGTGGCTTGAGCAACCTTAACTTTTTCTATTAAAGTTGGCTCTGTCGTATACTTGACATCATCGCTTTTCGTTCCGATATGATCTTCTACTCAACGCGTCCACTACCACGTTCGCCTTTCCGGGATGGTATTGAATAGTGTGGTCGTAGTCTTTCAATAGTTCGAGCCAACGTCATTGCTTAGCGTGTTGAGTTCTTTTGAGTGAAGAAATATTTAAGGCTTTTATGGTGCGAATATATCTCCACTTTCTCCCCATATAGATAGTGCCTCCATATCTTTAATAGCAGAAACTTCTTTGCGCTTAACTCTAGATCATGAGTAGGATAATTCTCTCATACTCTTTAAGTTGTCGCGAGGCATAGGCTATGACTTTCCCACGTTGCATGAGAACACATCCTAACCCTTTGCTCGAAGCAAGCATTGTAGATAACAAATCCATCCGAACCGGATGGTATTGTTAGAACAGTCTTAGAAATAAGTCTCCTCTTAAGCTCTTGGAAACTCTTCTCGCATTCTTCACTCCAATCGAATTTTGTATCCTTAGGAGTTAGTTGAGTTAATGGAGTAGCGATTCGAGAAAACCCTTCCACGAATCTCCGATAATAACCATTAAGCCCAAAAGCTACGTACTTCAGTCACCGACTTCGGTTGCTCCCAACTTTGTATTGCTTCAATCTTCGCCGGATCAACAGATACTCCATGTTTTGACACCACATGCCCAAGAAATGCTACTTCTTCAAGCCAAAACTCGCATTTCTTCAATTTGGCATATATTTGGTTTTCACGAAGCCTTTGGAGTACCAGCTTCAAATGGTGCTCATGATCTTCACGACTTTTGGAATATATAAGGATGTCATCAATAAAGACAACAACGAATCGATCCAAATATTCCTTGAATACTCGGTTCATCATATCCATGAAAGCCAGCGAGGAGCATTAGTTAGTCGAAAGACATGACTAAGAATTCATAATGCCCATCTGGGGAGTTACGAAGGCGGTCTTTGGAATATCCTCGATTTTAATCTTGGTGATGATATCCGAGCGAAGATCGATTTTTGAAAAGAATTGTGCCTCTGAAACGGGTCAAACAAGTCATCAATACGAGGTGAGGATACCTATTCTTGATGGTGACATGGTTCGATTCGATAGTCAATACAAAGTCGCATACTCTCCGTCTTTCTTCTTTACAAATAAAGCAGAGCAGCCCTGACGAGATGTCTTGGGGCCAATGAAGCCGATGTCCAACAATTCCCTGTAGTTGGACCTTTAACTCTGAAGTTCAATAGGAGCCATTCGATATGGGGTTTTAGAAATGGGCTTTGTACGAGTTCAAGATCAATAAAGAATTCAACTTCACGTTCGGGGGTAGGCAAGGGAAGTTCTTGAAATCGTCGGAAAAGTCGATAACAACAGGAATATTATTCAAATTTGGCGTGTCTTTATTCAAATCCATAACATGGGCTAAGAAAGCTTGACATCCGTTTTTCAATAAGCGAATAGCTTTATGATTAGATATGATAGTGATTGATTTTAACGGTTTAGTTGCTTGAATTAAATACAACGGGTTGGTTAGGAATATGAAAACTAACAACCTTACGAAAACAATCAATTTTGGCATGATGAGTAGTTAACCAATCAATCCTAAAATCACATTAAAAGCAAGTATCTTTAAAGAGATAAAGGTCAACGGGTAAGGTAATGGTGCCAACTTGAATCAAACAAGATTTATAAGCGAGTGGATGTGATGAAAGTTTCTCTAACGGAGTTTCCACGAGATAGGTCAAAGTCTAATTTCTCGAGTCAAGTTTAAGCGTTGAGCACATGCGGGAGAGATAAATGAATGGGTAAGAGGTATCAAGTAAGGTATAAACTTCGCGAGAATTTATAAATAGCTTACCGTGATCACCTCGTTTGGGTTCTCGCATTATGACCGATCACAACAAACGCTTCTTCCGGAATTGTTGACTTTGACTTTTTACGGGGACGATCTTTTGAGTCACCGTCCCCATTGAACTAGGTTTTTCGCTCTGCGTCAATCTCGAAGCGATATGTCCTTCCTTTCCACAACTATAGCATACCTTGAGCTGTTGTGGGCGGTTTGACCGATATGTCCCTCTTTTCGCATTTGTAGCATATGACCGGGTGGTCGTTCTCCTCCCTTAGAACCGATTCTTCTTCGCCTTGTCATCATCTTCACATGGTCGTTGTTAAATCTCCTCTTTTTAAAATCTCCTCTCGACTCGCTTCTTCTATTTTCATGGCCATGATTACCACAGAGTGGTTACCATTTCTGTCCGTCTCATTTCTTTCTCCATGAGTTATCATTATTACATTGACTTCATCTCGACACGATCCTGGTTGTGGTCCTTGGTTGGTACAGTACTCGTTATCTCGCTTTCTAATAATTGAGCCACATTTTACAACATCCGAATAGAGAAAATTTATGAGAAATGAGATAATCGGCGTATCTTGGGTTTCAAACCTCTAAGAAACATCCGCGTCATCGTTCCTCATTCTCCACCAAATGAGGTGCAAACACTGGATAACTCTGGAAACTTTGCCTCGTCTTTGAGACACCGTCATGTTGTTTTGTTCCAATCGATGAACTCCACTTCCTTCATACGACGAACACTTTCGGAAAGTATTTGTCATTAAATAGTCTCTGAAATGTTTCCCAAGACATCTTTGAGTGCGAAATTTGGATGGATGGTACGCCTACAGACTCCACCGATGGTCTGCCTCTCGCCACGGAACATAAAGGTGGCGAATGGAACCTTCGTTCTCCGTGCATCCCAAGACATCGAATATCTTGGTAATTTGCTTGACCCATGTTTCCGCCGTGATCGGATCGGCTTTCCCTTAAATTACGGTGGTCCCTGACTCTTTGAAGCGCTTGGTGTGACAACCCGTGAATTGCTATCATTTCCTCCTGTATTTTGAACACGAGTCTCCACAAATCGATTTTTGCATGAAGCTGCAAAAAACTTCTAAACATCCCCTCGTTCATCATCCTTTCAATGGTGTTGTTCACGGGAGGAACATTGCCCGACTGTTTGCACGTTCTCCTCGTTGGTGAGTCTGAGGCGTCTCACGTTCTCATTTCCATTGTTAATATTCTCGATCGACATTCTCAAAATCTTGTCATAAAACAAGGGTTAATTAAGGAAATCAATATATCACATAATATCCTATATATCTTGACCAACTAACAAATAAGCTTAGGTAGGACACACTAGCGAAGGATTTACTCGTCTCTCCCTCCTAGTTTCTATTCCCCGATCTCATGGAGATCATATCCCTAAGCTCGACGATACCAATTGTGGCGCCCCAAAAATAGGTATACATCACCCATTACGAGTTGTCAATACATGGTGCGTAAACAACTACAACTTTATTACTACAACAAGAAAGCTGTGAGTTTAAATACAAATATTATCTTACAGGCAATATCTATACTCAAATAAATCCTCATCACATTTATTGATACATTATTTTACAAAAATGGTGAGGACTACTAAACAATCCTTTCTAAAACCTTCATTCCATACCCCGAGGCTTCGTACTCATTTATATTTCTCGCCTCCGAGAAGAATGGAACAAAAAGGAAAAGGGTGAGCTCAACTAGCTCAATAAAGAACATTATGACTAAGATAATATACAACAAATTATCGTTTAGTCTTCAACAGGAAAAATTTAATAGAATACTGATAGACAACAAATTTTAAATCAATATTCGCAGTGAAATAATAATTCATTAGAAGAGTTAAGTAGAGAATGCAAACTACTATCTTCTATGTATGAATTTAAAAGTTCATCGTCTATCTTTTATCCTGTAACAACAATCCATAAACATCGGAATCAAATATTCATCTTTGCACTACTGAGCCAAAGATATTCATCGATTGGTCATGTTCATTTAAACACACATTCATCTTTGCACTCTGAGGCCAAAGAAATTAATCGATCGGTCGTGTTCATCTCAACACACTGTTCATCTTTGCACTACTGAGCCAAAGATATTCTTGAAATCATTCATCTTTGCACTACTGGGCCAAAGATATTCAATAATATCATCATTTAAGACCGAGGATGATGAAAATATTTTTAAAGAAAGCGAATCCGATTGAAACAAAATGACAAGGATTAAGGATTAAGTACTTTGTTTTATCCATGTTCAAAAATACCTCAAATAATCATAGTGGTGTAAAATTCAAGAATGATCAAAACATGGATACAATAAGAGCTAGTATCCGAATAGATGTTTTGAATGAAAAGAAAAAATTTTATTTTTCTATTGAATAAGGCAGTATCACGTGAATAGTGCAGTATCGTGAATAGTCTTAGATATCGTGAATAGTAACTCAAACACCAAAAGATAGAAATTCCACAAAAACATCTTCACGCTTTATGAATAGTACTCGTGAATAGTAACTTCGTGAATAGAAACTCATGAATAGTAATTCGTGAATAGTAACTCATGAATAAGTAACCCGACATGAAAAAGTTCCAAATTTGATAAAAACTTGGATCAACATTTCAAAGATAATGATATTGAAGAAATAATATCATTACTGAAAAAAAATAATATCCCTTACCTCAAAGAATTAGTACTTGGAAGGAAAGGTCGGAAGTGATCTTTGAATGAAACTTATCTTGAATAAACAACTCTCAAAGTATCTAAATACTCACAAAATACGCTCAATAATATAGAGAGAAAAAGAGAAATCTTTGTTTACGGTGTGATTTTCAATTCTAACTTAGCCCTCTATTTATAGGAAAATGTTAGCCGTAAAAGCAGACTTGACTGCTACACGATGGCTTTTTACTCGCTACTATTGCCACCCACCACATTTGAAATAAAATTCAGCACATTTCTTCACCAACCACAAGTGGGGCCCACTCAATTCTAGAATTTTCCACCAAAATCAATTATAACCCTAATTTTGAATCAGACACCTCTTAAAATTCATAACAAATCATTCATTCATTTTAACGGTTCAAAATTTGTGGACATATACTCAACTTATGTATGTATAACATATCCAAAAATTACAACGATCCAACGGTCGGATTAAAAATTATAACTCACATAATACATCGTAAAAATCTTGATTTGATTTTTAATACCTCCATTCAAACAAAATTCTTGATAAAACACCTCAACATTAAATCATTCAATTATAACCACATAAAATAAATAAATCCATCGTTTATAAATATTTTCTTATCATATCAATAATTAATTATTCACAAATAATATTACGAGAATCACAATTATAACAACCGGTAGTTCCAGGAAAGGGGCTTTCAGATAAGGATTTCTCCTTCTTCGCGGCGCATGATTAGGTGACCAAACCTCTCCTTGTGAACTTTCTAGACATTGCCAATAATGCTATCTAATAATATTATTTAAATAATATGAATTATTGATCGATAATAGAGATAATGTGCGGTGACAATTATTGAACAACAATAATATAAAATATCAATATGCAATTATTGAATCAATAAAATAAAATATTGAAGCGGTAACTCTTGTGAAAATTATTGAGTAGTGCCTTCTTACGTAAGGATCAATAATTCAATAATCTTTGTGCAATCTGGTGCTTCTTGTGCTGAACCACGCGTATTCTTTGTATTTTAACCACGGGGTATTCCAACGATCTTACTTAGTAATAACTACTGTAGTTATTTTTAACCAACTTATATTTGTCGTTTTTTCTTCATCCAATCGCTCAGTTATGGGGCCCACACATGGGCTGCTTGTGAGTAAATACGAATATTCCCGAAGCGATCGAATATTCCACGACCAAATGAATATTCCCCGACAACAATGAATATTTTATAACCACTTGCTTATTTTGAAATATTTGCGTATTTAACCCCTAACTATCCACATTAATCAAATCAACCCTTAATATTTCAAAATAATATATAAAGAAAATTAAATTTCATTAATAATAAGTTGGGGTCTTACAGATGCAACTGGAAGATCCCTAATCATATTAATTGCGTTGTTAATAGATTCAGCGGTGTTTGAAGTCATTGTTGAGTATCTGCTTACAGTCCCATGGAGCCTGGTGCACTTTTCCAACTTGACCTCTTCCTCCAAATATGTCCTTATTCGAGGATCAATGGCATCAAGTTTAGCCATGTGTTTGTTGAATTGTTCAATGTTGTATGCTCTACATGCCCCGTTGTAAGCTTGTTTAAGTTCTTTCTCTCTCTTTTGAATCTATTTTTTATATTTTTCAGTATATGGTATGTGCAGGAAGCATGCATGACATCTGGAAACACATAATTCAGTCCTTGTATTATTGCTTCATGTCTATCTGAAACAATGCATTGGCCTTCCCTTACTCCACAAGCAGTTCTTAAATTCATGAAAAACCATCTCCAAGATAATTCATTTTCGCTGTCAACCACTGCAAAAGCAATCGGAACAATGTTTCGGTTTGCATCTTGTGTGCTTGCTATCAGTATTGTCCCTCCGTAAGTTGATTGTATGAATGTGCCATCGATTACAATAATTGGAAAGCAATGATGCCATGCTTGAATGGATGCTCCAATGGCAAAGAACAAATATTTGAAACGAACATTTGTTTCCAACTCAAGAGCTGTGACGGAACCTGTTATGAAACATCAACATTATCAATAGAATTATAAGTAGTATAATGCTACAAAGTAACCAAGACAAGACATTAGGCGAATCAAATTATTGTCATACGATAACCAAGGCTGACATTGGACAATATAATTTTATACGATAAACAAGACAAGAGTGAAGCGGTAACAATGTATTTAATGTCGGTATCAAGTCGACATTAAATTGACAACCAATTATCCAAACATTAAAAAATAACAAAAGCGATGAAGGAATATATTGTTATCTGAGAACAATCAAGAACCAATATATTGTTACACAATCAGTAACCAATATACTGTTACACAGTAACTAATACAGCATTAGTCAGTAATCAATAAAACATTAGACAGTATAATGTTACAAAGTAACCAACATATTTGCTTACAGTAACCAATACAGCATTAGATAGTATAATGTTTTTCAGTAACCAAGACAACATTATACAAGAAAAACATATTTTTATCACGCAAATAACCAAGAGTTGCACGTGAGATAGTAACCAAGATAGCATTGAGGCGGTAACCAACATATTGTCTTACATGTACCAAGAAAAGACATTAGATAGTATAATGTTTTTGATAACAAAGACAACATTATGCGATAAACAACATATTGATATCTGATAACCAAGATATCATTAAGCAAGAATAATAAGCAGTTGCATTACAAGATAACCAATGTATTTCTTTGAGTAAACATTAATATAAAAATCGGTAGAACTCATTTAAAATTATAAATATGAGGTAGGTAACCAATGCACATTATAGCAACCAAATCGGTTGAATTGAGTAATCAACTAATCATGAAAAATAATAATGTGTTTTAAATTGTTACTGGATTTGTTTCTATGGCATGTGTAACCATGATGGGATCGATGAGTAGTCGTGTGAATTTCCTCTTACCTTTTTTAACGCTTTCTCCTTGATCTCCATGCTTTTTGGTAAGAGATAGACACATTATATTACATCATCATGTCCTCGACAATATCGGTTGGTGTGTATATTTTCTTCAAATTTGTTAATTTACGCATTATGCATTCATTTGACCAACTCACTATTTGCACATGTCTGTGGTCTCCAAAGAATACGTTGGTGAACACGTGTGAATGTCATTGAATTCCCTCACCTTGAAGCAGATTGGTTTTTGAATACTTGATGCTCTCATCTTCCATTTGCAATTTTCATCATCATCGCACCACCAAGCACAAAGTCTCTATGACACATTCGTTGAACTTTGTGTTGTCTATTTTCTTGATTGAATGCGGACCTCATTGATTGTGATAGGATTTTTTGTCTTTATAGGTTTGATGTAATTTTACGTCACGTTCATTCGGATCTGTTATTACATCATCATATCGTTCTTCCGTGTATGATTTGTTATATGTTATGCATCTCGTTGTTGTTCCATAATTTTCATTGCAAGCTTATCAGCATATTGCGTTCCAATTTGGGAATCTTGTGTTCTTCTTTGTAACTAGTCTTTGAATTCCCTTGTGTTGATCGATTGGCGTTACATCGTGAACAATGATTCTTCTATATTTGTCAAGTTCTGCAAAGATTCTTTGTCGTGCGGCGCTTCCTTTTCCAATATCTATAATCGGTGGGAATTTTCCTTGTTCATCGATTTTTTCGACTTCAATAAAGAATCTCGATGTTGCTTCATCGATATCTGATTGGTGGAATGTCGTTTTGATGTGAAATTTGATAAACAATGTTGTTGTGTTTGTTCATCCGTAATCTGATGCATATCATGTTTTGCATTTCTACGAAACGAACAAGTTGAGGGAACTAGTATGCTAGTAACTTCAAAGTTGGTGTCTTGATTCTTATCGATCCATGTCTTAGATTGAAATAAAGCAAAAGCGGAATCATCTCCATTATTCGAAAACAAAATATGCATTGATAGTAACAAAATCAATGTTAATCAAGAACAAACTATATAATGTCAATTAACGAGAAAATGAAATACATTTGTACTATCATTCTACAATTGAAACAACCAGTTTAATATTTTTGTTAGCAATTAAATTATAATGTTGTATGAAGGTAACCAATGTAGCAATTAATTTCCATCATAATAAAACAAACCAATATAAATTAATCAAATATTGCACATTAATAATATCAACATTATACAATAACAAAATTTAATGTGAGCGATAACCTACACATGTTTATTTAGTAACCATAGGATAAAAACATTTTCAATTTACTTGTTATATTAAAAACAAACCGATTTAATGGGTTTGTGGGCATTTAAATGCTAATTGTTGTAAGAATGTAATCAATGTGGTTAACAAGTGACTATTAATATAAAAATATAATTATAAGCATAATTAGATTAATTGATAACTGGATCGTAATTAATAAGTATCCATTTTTATTTGTATATAATATCTAAATAAGTATTATTCAATAACCAATATAATGTTAATCAAGAACTTAACTTCGGCATTAGTTAGTAAACATATACATATAAATGTTCATACATAGGAAACTATATACATATAATTATTAGGCGTATACGGTATATTGTTACATAGTAAACTATGAAGCATTAGATAGTAACTAATAAATCATTATATAGTATGATGTTACAAAGTAACCAACATATCATTAGGACAAGAGCCAACATCTTTGTCATATAGTAACCAAGAAAACAATATGCAATATAATGTTGCAAAGTAACCAAAACATCATTTTGTCGTAACTAACATATTGTCATACACTAACCAAACTAGTATTTGATAGTATCCAAGACAACATTGACGATACATTGTTATCTGATAACCAAAACAACGATGAGAAGTCACCAAAAGTAATATGATAGTAACAAAAGCAGGTTGTAATATAATAACCAAACAAGTAATATGATATCACAATAGTAGTAACCATTTTAAGTGTGACTCGGTAACCATATGAATACCGTAGTAACCACGGTAACTATATGCATCTGAAATTGAAACACACATACCTCGATTGTTCGTAATTGTATCGATATTCTTTGTGATTGTTTTTGGTCACGCTCTTGAAGTAAATGATGATTTTGTATACTATATTCGCGTCTTCTCTAGATCTTAGATGTTTGTCGCGATCTCTAGAGATGAGTGGAAAGGCAATCGTCGATAGAAGATTTTGGCAATCGTCGTAGAAGATCTTAGATCTTAGATGTTTGTCGCGATCGAGTTGTTGTGATTGTTTATGGTTCTTGAACTTGAAGTAGATGTTGATTTTGTATACTATTTCGTCTTCTCCGGTTGATATTTTTTGACGCGATCTCGGATGTAAGTATAATGACAATAAATCGACGGAAGATTTGCCTTTTAGATATCAAAGTTGAATGTTGTTCGGTTGCTTGATTTTAGGGAGCGGTTATTGTTAGATAGGACATATTTGGTAACTTTATTATTGTGTTGTTTTATTTTTATAATTATGTTTTGTGTGTTTTATTTTTGTAATTATTTTATAATTGTTGTATATTATTGTTAAGGACCCTAAAATTAAAGCTCTACTTTAGCCTTTCTGGACCTGACATGAGCCCATGACATTCACATTAAATATAATAATATTTTTCGTTGTATGTGTATGTTATGTAAAATAAAATAAAAATTTTATATAATTTTAAATAGAAAGATAAAAATAATAATATAATATTATAATTAAATTTATAGAGGCAAAAAATAACATAATACGATTATACAACTGACGTAAAAAAACGACTTTATAACGTAAACATTAGATTGCTTACTCAATTTTTAAACAAATTTAAAAATTATTATATAATTCATTATATTTATACTCATCTCTCTCCGACCCTCAAAATCAAGAGAAATCTCTCTGATCCCCAAATTGAGAGGGGTTAAAAAAGTACTTATTTTTCGTTAACCTTTTAATGACCCATTACGATATTGTTTTCGTTTCACATAAAAAATTACATTTACAAATTTAAAAATATATTTTTCTTTTTAATATTTATATAAAAATTATTATTAATACTTTTTAACGTAACTAACAATTAAATAATCGACCTAAACTTTTTCTTTTTTTTTTTTTTTACTATATTCAACTAAAATTTAACATCTGACAAAAATAAATTCCAAAATCGCGTCCATTCAAGTCTTTATGAGTATTTTTTTTTAAATTCAGACACGAGGAAGAGACTTGGAAAAAAAGCTGCCACACTTTATATATATATATATATATATATATATATATATATATTATATATATATAAATAGAATTTTAATTTAAAGTTTCACTCATTATTTAAAGGTATATACTCTCTTTAAAGAATCGCGAATGACGATTCAATCCGTCGCTATAAGTTAGGTCTATCGTTATATATTATTCATCGCTATATTTTATTCGTTGCTAAAAGCTAAGACAACAATTCTATATATAACAACAGACCAAATCGTCGCCCGATCCGTCGCTAAAAAAAAGTGAACAAAATATATTAGATAAAACTTAAAATCCGGACCGTATATATATATATATAGTTGACATATCAAAATGTATATACAATTGTGTAGTATAGGCGACAGTTTTTTGAGCCAACTCTCGTCATAGATAAAGTGCTCAAAGCAAAAGTAGTTTTGTAATTATTAAAATAGATACATTTCTAATTCTAGTCTAACAAGTATCAGGAAAAGATGATTTAAACTACAAGAATCTATTATTTACAATACCCATTTATAAACAGAAAGCAAGAACATTGTCTCCATCGACATTTTTTCCACAAATTGTCAAGTGTGAGGAGCAGCAAAAGGAGAAGTAACTTTGTCCTTCCGGTTCATCTAGAAGTTAAGGTGGGGAAGGAAGGTAAAAGTAAACTTATGATGTTCCAAGAGCTATTTAAATTTTAGACTTCTCAAGTATAAAAGTGAGTGAGAGACACCCCACCCCAATTTATAGACCATTCCAAGTATGAGCAGCAGCCAACCGCCTCATGCGCATCCGGAGAAAAGCTCTACAGCATAGGCCTACCAAACAGAGGATAACCACCAAACTAATTGCACAAAACTCAAACAACCTAGGAGCAGGATAACCCCCTGCAGATGAAAGAAAGAAGATTAACCATATGGGAGTGCACCAAAGGGCTCGACCATCATAATTACACATTTACTAAGATAGCTCCCCTGCTAAAATATTGATACAGGACAACATTTATATGCGTAATCTCAGATTCCACTTTCAAGTTTGAACGACAAAATTGAGTGTAGTAGTGTTCTAATTTTTCTGTAGTGGAATTGATTTTTTGGTTCTGGTGGGATTGTGTGATTTTACTTCAGTTTCAAAACCTAATATATTATTAGCACTTTACATGTACACATAATTGCATAGTATAGTATGAAGATAATAGTGTATTCAGGTCAAAGAGAAGTACCTGTTGGAATGAATTCAAAAGGGCTGATTTGGTACAGTAAACCCAGGAGCAACTGTTTTAAGAAAGAAAATAAGAATTCACTTGAAAGAAAAAGAAGTGAAGATCAAAAAATTCATTGAAAATAAATGCATGTGATTCCAATTCATTTTTAATACAGGTTTAAGTACTTATCAAGCAAACCCAAACTTGGGCCCCATCTACTTTTGCCATTCACATTTAAATTCAAGTCCTAACGGCCTCCATAGGACACCCTTATTTGCGACTAGCAGTGAATAGCTTTTAGTAGTTTTGCTCTAGTAAGACTTCTATAGATTGTCATCTGCTTTCAAAGATGTTCTTCTTTTTATCTAGATCTAGAACCAAAATAGAAACCAAATAATACTCGTTTCAAATTCTTATTGTACGTACTACCTTATTCCTCAAGACAATTAGCACTCACCCATTTTGTTGTTGATTTATCAAACGCTACACCCACAACTTACAACAATAGGAAAGTTAGAGCTCTCTATGCACAACATTTATCGCCAGTGAAACCAAAAGGCAATGACACCACATATAAATAAGCCTTTCTCTTTATCACCATAATGGATTTGGAAAACCATATCTAACTGACATGACACTACACAAAAATGTTTATAACAAAATAAAATTAATCTATGTTTAAACTGGAGCACCATACGAGCAGCAGACTAGAAAATGGACCATCAAGTAATATTCTGACAACTAAAACAAGTTAAAATATAGACATTAATGCTCCAGCAGTCCCAAACAGCTATGACTTTGTAAGAACCCTTCCTTAAAGTAGCAAGGTGAATTGTAATATAAAAAATAAATCTACCATTTCTTTTGTAGATAACAAGCCACTGTAATTGAAAGACTGTTGCCATCTTGTGTCCAAGAGTATAGAAGAATTTCTTCTAGGAATAGAACCTTACACCATTTACCTGATTTAAATATGAGAACTTGAACTCACATATAGTGCTCCAATATTCTGAACTATTAGAGGACAGCCCAACTCCAATGATTATGCCCAAGATATCAGATGATTATGACCAAGATATCAATGATTCTCCTCAATTGTAGCAGTTTACTTTGTCTTGTATATTTGTTTCCATATTTGTAATTGTACAGCTACCATGTATCTTTTGTCTATAAATGAATATCTTCTCATAGCATATTTGCCGAGGCATTTCCTTTACATGGTATCAAAAAAGCCAATAAGTCAACCCTTTACGGGTTGTTTTTTCCATGGCCAAATTCAACACTTCTCTGCTTCCGCTCAATACAATGGTTCACATGGTGACCATCAAACTCACTCCCACAAATTATCTCTTGTGGCGTCGTCAGTTTGTTCCCCTGCTTGAAAGTCAGGATCTTATGGATTTTTTGGATGGGTCTTTGTCTGCACCCGCTGATCAAGTCCATGATGGAAATGATCTTGTTCCTAATCCTGCCTACAAAAGATGGCACACACAGGATCGCATTTTACTCAGCCTTTTGTATGCCTCTCTCACTGAGGAATGTATGGCTGAAGTAGTTAATTGCACTACAGCTCGTGATGCTTGGCTGGCTCTTGAAGTTTCTTTTTCTCATAGTTCAAAGACCAGAGAACTCCAACTAAAAGATGACCTCCAGTTGATGCAGCGTGGCTCTCGTGGTGTTGCTGAATATGCATGCTCTTTCCGATCATTATGTGATCAACTTAGTGCTATTGGCAAACCAGTTGATGACACAGATAAGGTACATTGGTTTCTACGTGGCCTTGGTTCTGATTTTAAAATCTTTTCAACCTCCGTGTTGTCTCAGTTGCCGCTGCCCTCTTTTGCCAATCTGGTTCCGAACGCTCTCAGTCATGAGCTTTTTTCTCGGTCAATCCCGGGGGATTCCTCTTTCCAGTCGGCTATGGTTGTTCAACGTGGTTCCTCTTCTGGTCGTTTCAAACCAGCAGCATCCGGTCAATCTGCTAAGACCTCTGCAATCATTTGCCAATGGTGTGGCAAAGAACGGCACACTGCCAAGAAATGTCATAAACTTTGGCAAACTATTGAAGAAAGCTAAGGCCGAAGGTTTGATTGAAGCATTCGCTGCCACCTCCCTTGATGATTCTCAAGATGCAGAGTCGTACACAGACACGGGCGCCACTTCTCACATGACTAATGATGCTGTTGCACTTGATAAATCTGTTCCTTACACTGGTAATCAACGGGTCTTTGAGGGTAACGGTCAATCTTTGCCTATTTCTCGAATTGGTTCTATCTCCTCTCTTGTTGCTTCTCATTCTTTAAAAATGTCTGATGTTCTAGTTCCTCACATTACTAAAAATCTGTTGTCCATTAGTAAGTTAACTCGTGAGAACAATTGTTTAGTGACATTTTCTTCTTCTGGATTTACCATACAGGATCTTGCAACAAGAACGGTGGTGGGAATCGGGCGCTGTGAGAAAGGGCTTTATATTCTTGATCGTGGCCATGCAAGTTTTTTTTCCATTCTTTCTCTATGTAATTCTCGTGCATCTTCTGTCATTTGGCATGCACGCCTAGGACACCCCTCTTTTCGCATTGTTTCCTCTTTGAATAAACATGGTGTAATCACATTTTCTGATAAAGGCAATTTTGATTCGAAACTGTGTTTTGGTTGTCAATTAGGAAAAAGTCACCGCTTGCCTTTTCCAAATTTGAATCAACGTTGCTCTTTTTTATTTGAACGAATTCACTGCGATTTATGGGGCCCCTCCCCAATTCCCTCTCCATCTGGTTATAGATACTATTGTGTATTCATAGATGATTTCTCTCGCTTTAATTGGTTCTTCCCTTTAAAGTTTAAGTCAGATTTTTATGACATTTTTGTCCAATTTCATCAATATGTCCTTAATCAATTTGACTGTAAAATCAAATCTTTTCAATGTGATGGAGGAATGGAATTCACCGAAAACCGTTTTACTTCTTTTCTTCGTAAGTGTGGTATTGTGCAACGCATATCTTGTCCTCATACACATAATCAAAATGGTATTGCGGAGACAAAACATCGCCACATCACAGAAACCGGACTCACTATGATGTTTCATTCGCATGTAACTCTTCATCTTTGGGTTGAGTCCTTCTCCACGGCATGCTATCTCATCAACTGACTCCCATCACCTGTTCTTCATGGCAAGACTCCTCATGAAATTCTATATGGTAAAATTGCTTCTTATTCTTTACTTCGTACATTTGGTTGTCTTTGTTTTCCCTTTTTTCGTGATTATATGCCCCATAAATTATCACCTCGCTCTATTCCTTGTGTTTTTATTGGCTATAGTCCTCTTCATAAGGGTTTTCGTTGCTTAGATAAGAAAACTAACCAGGTCTATGTGTCTCGCCATGTTCAGTTTTTTGAGGATTATTTTCCATATGCTACATCAACTATTCCTTCTTCAGTTGGCACTGATTATGTCACCTTTACTGATACTTGTGATAGTTCTCTTCCTCGTGACAGTTTTTTACCCATACCTGTGACTCCAACTTCTAGTTCGGGCCTCACTCCTTGTGTTTCTTGTGTTGACTCATGTCTCATTATCATGCCTCCCATCACTGAGCCTTCTTCTCCTGAACTAGCCTTGGACGTCCCTCCACCTGCCTCTTCTTCTGTTGTCCAACCTTCTACCTCCACTCACCCCATGATCACCCGTGCTCGGGATGGTATTGTTAAGCCTCGCATTATTCATTCATTATATGCTTTCACTGCTCTTCCGTAGTTTCAGGCACATCTTGCGGTTAAAGAGCCTCGTGGTTTTAAGTCAGCTGTCAAATATCCAGCATGGCTCTTGGCGATGGATGATGAAATTGTCGCTCTCAAGCATAATAACACATGGCGCTTAGTTCCTCGTCCAACTGATCATAATGTTGTAGGTTGTAGATGGATTTTTAAGACCAAGCTTCACGCCGAAGCGGCTCGATTGAACGCCACAAAGCTCGTCTAGTGGTATGAGGTTTTCTCAACAAACATGGCATTGATTTTAAAGAAACTTTTAGTCCCGTTGTTCGACCGCTTCATTCGCATTATTTTGTCACTTGATGCTTTATGAAAAGCGGCTTTTACGCATAACTCGAGCGTAAAAAATGCCTTCCTTCACGGGTTTCTCTCCGAGGAAGTCTATATGGAGCAACCGTCAGCTACATTGATCCGCAATTCCCAACTCATGTCTGTCGCTTACAACGTGCTCTATATGGTCTTAAACAGGCTCCTCGAGCATGGTTTCAGCGTTTCAGCCGATTTTTACTTGGTATTGGGTTTATTGCTAGTCGTGCTGATTCCTCTCTTTTTGTCTATCATAGTTCACATGGAGTTATTTATCTTCTCCTATATGTCGATGATATGGTAATAACTGGAAACAATTCTTCTATGTTGCGTTCTCTCATTGATCGGCTGGCTAAAGAATTTTCCATAAAGGATCTCGGTGATCTACACTATTTTTTGGGGATTGAAGTTGTTAAAAATGACAAGGGTCTTTTTCTCAGCCAAGCTAAATATGCACTTGATCTGTTGAATCGAGCAGAAATGGTTGATTGCAAGCCTATCTCAACTCCCTTTTGGTGGGATCTCATCTAACCGATTTCGGTGCTTCTATTCAAATGCTACGATTAGATCTCTAGCTGGGCGTGATTACAATATTTGACTCTTACAAGGCCAGATTTATCGTACAGTGTTAACTCTATATGTCAATATATGCATGCTCCCACCGTTGATCATTTTAGAGCCTTGAAGCGTATTTTACGTTATGTCAAAGGAACCTACTATTATGGCCTGTAACTCTCACGGGATTCCTCTCAGACTTTGCTCGGCTATTCTAATGCCGATTGGGTCGGTTGTCCTGTCACTCGACGTTCAACAACTGGATTTGTTGTTTATCTTGGCCGCAACTTAATCTCATGGTGCTCTAAAAAGCAAACTACCGTTCAGACGCTTCTAGTCTTTGAAATTTGTACCGTGTTGTTGCCTCATTCTTCGTTGCAGAACTTTCATGGACACTTCAACTTCTTCGAGAACTCCAGATCACCCTCCTCTCTCCTCCAAGACTATTATGCGACAACAATGGTGCCATATTCATTGCTTCCAACCCAGTCACCAAATCTCGCTCCAAACATATTGATATTGACTATCATTTTGTTTGGGAACTTGTTCTTTCGAAGGATTATTAGTCTCAGCTTTGTTCCTTCACACCTACTGACTAGTCGATGTTTTTCAAAAAAAGCGGTGGCCAAATTACGCTTTTATTGGATCGTGGCAAGTTGTGCGCTTTTTCCTTTTTCTAACACGCCAACCTCGAGGGGGAATATTAGAGGACAGCCCAACTCCAATGATTATGCCCAAGATATCGAGATGATTATGACTCAAGATATATCGTGATTCTCCTCAATTGTAGCAGTTTATTTTGTCTTGTATATTTGTTTCCATATTTGTAATTGTACAGCTACCATGTATCTTTTGTCTATAAATGAATATCTTCTCGTAGCATATTTGCCAAGGCATTTCCTTTACATGAACAATTACGATTTGATTGCATTGCAATACCTCCTCAACTGCACGACTTAATAAAATTTAGTAAAACTTTATGATAAATAAGCAACCTAGAAGGTTTTACAATTTCACTTTTTATTACTATCACTCAAAAATACCTGAACGTGAATATAATCACCCAAATTCTGGACAACTATGATTTGTTGCATTGATTAACCTCCACATCAGTGTGACTAATAAACCTGAACAAGTATCACTTCATCATACTAAACAACGCAGAACATCTTTTAATTCCATTTTTTCAGTTCTCTCACTCTAAAACCTGTAATTACTATTACTGTTTTATATCACAGGTAAATATCCTTCAGCTAACTGCATGTTTACGTTATATAACTATAAATCCTAAACTCACATATAATGCTCCAGAATTCTAAGCAACTATGTTTTGGTTGCATTCCATAATCCTCCAACAAAACATAGACTATAAATTTAGTCGGTACAAGTTATGTCTAAGATATAGATTAAATTTGGAGAAAGAAAAAAGCACTAACTACTTCACAGTACTCGCAAGAAACATTTTTAGCTTTGTAAAAAGCTAAACCTTTGAACTACAAAAAACAAAAATAAGAAGCAAAAATGAAAAATTCAGTTCACAATTTGTTTGAGTAATTATTCAATGAACTTACACCAACAAAGCGTGCAGTATAATAATTAACTCTGAATCTATCAGGATCCATCAGTCCTTGGAACATTCTTTTGATAAGAAGTGGCAATGCAAGTGCACTCTGCCAATGAAAAGAGGAACATATCATATGAGATCTCAGATAAATAATACTTTTGTTCATATGAAGTGCTTGAAATATTGAAATTAAGGTCAAAAGCATTGATAAGCATGCATAATTTCTTTCACATATAGTCTTCATATCATAAAACCTACAATTGGCATGTAAATGCTACACTAACTTTAAACAACTGCATGGTCATAAAAACAAATACCAGGATCCAACACATTTTTCCTGACCGTGCAAACCAAATCATATATGTAGTATATACTTCTAGTGGTTGCATTACATCAAAATTCTATACTTCCAAGTTATTCTCACCCCATAGTCACCATCACCGGTGATAGACTAACTGCACAATCAACCATTCAAACCCTTGTGAAATATATGGAGATTAAAAGGTGGTGTTACTTTATAAACTATGTTTGTTGAACAAGTTAAAGACTAACTCTAAATTCAAGAACAACCATTCAGCCTCTAGTAGTACATGCAACACAAAAAGTTGCCTTCACTTCATACTTATTGAATTTCCTTTAATTCATAACCTATAATTGTTAAACAAGTTAGTGGCAGCACTGTGTGTGTAACAATTCTTGAAAATACAAAGTAGCTGTGTTGATTATTTGCTTCAAGTCTGTTACTATTTTCTGCCCAACAGGTTGTACGCAATACAATAGCATTAAACTTAAAATCTACATTTTTTTTACTTGCTCCTTTTTCCCCATCTTTTCAACCAGATGATGGTTAGCTTAGGTTTCATAAGCGGGGAAGAGTTTTCTGCATATCTTGTTTACGCATTCCTTTAAACAATTTTTCTTTTAAGAAATTAGTAATCATATTTATTCAACATAATGTTCCAAAAGCTTTTGTTTAGCAGCTTTTAGGGACCAAGAGTAAGCAGGCTTTACAATCAGTGATCGTCTTTTTATTGATAATTATAAAGCAAAACAGTATCTCACTTGAGTGATAAAGCCTAGAATATATTTTTAAGAGAAGGAAAAAAATTGACGGATGGATTAACTAAATGATGCACAAAATTTTATAAATGAATTAATTAGTAGGAAAACAGCAACATCATGATGAGGTTTATACAGTATTAGTCATAACTCATAACATAGTCCATATTAATTAAGAAGACACGGTTCCGTATGTCAACGATAAAAAAATGTATTAATGTCAACACATCATTTTTACTAGTATATCGGTGCACACACCCTTATAAGAGCATGAAGTTTGCATAAGAGAGTGGGAATCTTGATATTTCCTATCGGTATTTCAATAACAGCATTCTCCCATGTAAGCAGTGCAGAGCTACATCTCATTATTCTATTTCATTCTCTTTTGTCCTTTGTTAACTTTTCGGGAGAGTTCACTTTTGTTCGAGGACTCGGTTCAAGGGGTGTTTTCGTTTGTATAGGGTCGTGGGCTAATTGCTTCTCATAGGATGCGTTTTCATTGATCCACATGTTTTTGTATGCATCCCCAGGATGGCACCTTTTTGGCGCCTTTTTAGTACATCATAGACAAAATTCATCATCTTGAAAGGCAGTCAATAAGCTAATCTGAGCAATAGTAAAATAACAAGGGCGAGGCGAAGAACAAAAGAGAGAGATAGAGGGAGAGAAAACACCACAAATCAACAGCTCAAAAGTCTCTAGCCAAAACTTTATAGTATAGATATGTAAACTTACCTGCAGGAGACCACAGACACCACCTTGATAAAGGCCATTATACCTGTGCACATTTTCCAGGACCTCAATCACTTCCTTTTCCTTCCGACTCAATAAACACACCTCTGGTGTCAACGTGCTAATGAGGCGACAGCAAATGGGACACTAGCATTTCTGCAGCGATGGCTTGTAGTTCCAGAACTGCAAAATGCAACTGCCTGCAGAATGAAAAATAAACAGCAAGGTAAAAATTTACAATACTGCAAGATAATATTTCCATATTAGTATGGAAATCTCTCTACATTTTAATTCCCAGATATGCACTATAGATTTGATCCTTGGCCACTAATTTCCATCAACTGAAAGAGGTCTCGCGGAGAGAAGTATCTCTTGAAAGTTATTGACAAATATTAATGTCCAAAGGAAAAGTTAAATCCAAGTTCAAACAACAAATCCAAGGAATTTCTATGAAACAAACCAACATTATAGCCAACTATTTTAAACCCAAAGGAATAATAGATCCTCAAGAATAATGGTTCGCGGGGTTTAAATTAAGAGCTTCTTTGTTTTTTCACTTAAAAAATCAACACATTGATAAAATTAACACTACATTCTAGCAAATGCAACGGTCAGATAGGATAGGAAGTGGAGGAATTCATGATCTCAGGTTCTTAACTTGCCAAAATGAAAAATATGTATACATTAAAACATAGTAGTATTAAATAAAAGGGACACGGGGGGAGGGGGGGAGAAGCAGTTATGACTCCTGCTGCAGTTGCTTTCTTTTGCAGCTCCATTTCTTCGAAAAAGATAAAAGGGCTTTCCAAAAACTAATCAAATAGATGTATTCATCACTATTAAAAATAATCTTATTGCTTGGTGACACAATTAATATCTCTACTTATTTCCAAGAAAAATGAAAATAATTTTAATCCTATTTCTGCTTCATAGTCCAAACTCCAAAAGAGCAAACAATCAAAATAACAGGATTTCCAAATGTGAAGCCCATTAAAGCACAAAGCAAAGATAACCCATGATATAAATGAAAAATGCAAAAAACAAAAGAACTAGAAAATGAGAATTAATACTGCAAAACCAGTGTCCACAGTTAGTTTTGCAAGCAAAGGTGAAATCCCCAAAGCAGATTGGGCAAACATCATCAGCAGGAGGACTATCATCCTCTCTCTTCCTCTCTCCTACCGCACCGATCTCTCTGTCCCCTCCAATTGAACCCAAAACAGAGCTCCCTACAGCTCCTTCATGAACACCAGCAGCTGGAGAATCATTAGGGTTTTCCATTCCAGTCTTTCTCTCTCCTACAAAATTACTAGAATCAGAGTTCCGAATACCTGATTTTCTGTTTCTAAGCAAGGAAATAGTACGCCTCATCATCTCTTATTTAATCTCTCTGTATCAAAGCACAAATTCGAAGGTTTTTCAATTCTCAAATAGTATATATATATTCTCCAAACCACATTGTGATGGACATATATACACATACATAGATATTACGTGTAAAACCTCACATTCAACACTCTTTCTCTCTCTAAAAAAGTTTGTTTTTTCTCTCTAGAGTTTCTTTATTCGTGGGATGTATGTCATAATAAAGAGAGAGAGGAAGACGAAGGAGAAATGGAGATGAGTTTGAGCTGATGATGAAGGCGGCAAAATCCAAAATTACAGATGATGATACCACACAACCACCATTTCTACTCCTTCCTTCTGACACGTAGCACTGCATTGCCCTCAGTGGTACCCACTCACACCTCTGGTTTGTTATCTCTTTATTACATCTCCTTATCCTATTAATGCTACGTATGAGTACCTTTTTTAACAACAATGCTACTATTATACTCTATCTATCACTTGATATCACTTAATATAAGATTATTTTAGAGTTATACATAAACAATAAAAAAATAATTAAATAACATTAAATATAATGTTAATTATCTATATTACTCTTATATTTTTAAAAAAATATTATTTATTAGGCAAAAAATAGTAAAAAAATCAAAGTTATATTTAATACTTGAGGTAATATTAAAAATTAAACAATTAATATTTCTTGAAATTCTAAAACGTCTTAATAGGACACAAATATTTCTCTAAAACGTCTTATATTAAGGGACGGATGGAGTATCATATAAAAGTATCACATACTATATGGGTGGCATATATGAATTTGTTATTGAGTTAAGTGGGTCATATCAACAACAAATATGTATCACCCCATAAAGTATGTGAACATTATGTGATAGTAGCATTATTTCTTTTTTTTATACTACTATTGTTTTGAAATTGACATTTAGTACCCTTAACTTTGGAGAAAAAAATTCACTTTGGGTTGTCTTCTCAATTTTTTAATTAAAAGTTATATTTTTAATTTTTTCTGATTACATTTAATTGATATTAACACATCAAAAATTAATGACATGAAAGTGATATGTGGCTAAAATTATTTATGTGTAATATTAAGTCTCATTTTAACATTTATTTCATTAATTTTCTATACTAAAAAGAGTAAATATAAAATTATTATTAATTTTTTAAAATAAATTTAATACATTACAAACTCAAATTTTAATAAATTATCAATAATCAATATAATAATAATAATAAATCTAATATTAAAATTGAGAAAACAATCTCCAAAGTAAAAAAATAAAAAATTCAGGATATTAATTCATATTTAGGCCTTTAAAAAATAATAAAACTAATATTAAATATAATTAAGTCAAATTACTTTTTCTTGGAGGATAAATTTCAAACATTATTTAGCCTACATATTTTAATGTGAGATTGAGATATTACAAATAATTTTTTTAAAGAATAATTGAGAGGATTTATTTTTCATATTTTTAATATCAAATCAAAAAATGATATATATTGTGAATGTTTATGTAACGACCCCAAAATAGGTCCATTCCATCCAACCCATTCTGAATCACCAAATATATGGTACGGAAAACAACTACAACTTTATTACAACAATTGTCGTGCAAAAAATACAACAACACATATCTTTGTGAGTTTGGATACAAATATATACCAATCAGAAGACGTCACAATGACACCTTACATATGAAGGTATAGTCAAAACCTGTTTTAGAAATTAGAATCTTTGGGAAGTGCTCAAGAAAACCTTCGTATACATGGGAGGCCGTGTTTTTAGGTTATGGTAGATATCATATGGCCACGTAATTATCCTTGGTTGTCAATCTAATAGACCTTAAAGAAAAATGAGAAGATTACTATCATATTATTCTCACCAATGGTGAGTCTTCTCTTGACATATCATTATCTTCAATTGTCTCTAATTGGGTATTATACTCCAAACAAACACCAAGATTATATAGGTAGTGCTTGTAAATATACTCAAAGAAGTGGATGAGCACAACCGTGTCTTATGATGACACGAGGTTGTATGTCATTAGACATCTTGTATGATAGTGGCAAAAAACCCTTCCAAGTTAAATTCACCTCACCCTCAACATCTATAGACCACCATTCTATTCCTCATTATCCCCGCTCGACCAAATGCACGCTTTTATTACCCGAAAGGAATTGTGAAACAAAAAGGGTGAGCACAACTAGCTCAATAAAGAATATTATGACTAAAGATAAATAAATTATCAATAGTCTTCATCGATAATAAATCGTAGATTTAGAACATATGGTAGATGATAAAACTTTTCAACCATAGTTGCAGGTGAATGAGCAATCCATTAGAAGAGTCAAATAGACTATAAAGTCTACATTGTCTTCTCCACGTTAAAAGTCCACCAACAATGTTTTATCCCTGTAACATCAATCAACAGTTCCTTTCCACAATTATATGAATAACTCATAATCATAATTGTGATTCTAAATTCCTCTTCGCATCCAAGACGAAGATAATTTTCATCACCTGTCTTTACCTGAAACATCAAAGATCATGGTTATACCAAATCACAATTCTGTTCATAATCATACTAATAAATTCATCTTTGACTACTACCAAATATATTCATCATCAGTTCATCTTTGCACTACATGCCAAAGATATGCAAAGAAAAGTCATCTTCAGACCACGCGGGCCGAAGATATTCATCAATAATTCATCTTTCAGACCACAAATTAAAGATATTCATATATATCAAAGAAATACATAATCATTTCGAAGTTATATAACAATAATTATAACCATGTTGATCAATTCACCTTTGCACTTAAGCTAAAAATATTCAATTGTAAATTCAATGGTCATGATCATACCAATTCAACAATTCAACTTTTGCACTCATGGCCAAAGAGAACCTATAGTCACGATCATACCAATAATCAACTCATCTTTACACTCAAGTCAAAGAGAAATATCATCATTAGGGTTATAAGAATGTTATATAAAACAATATAATCAAAACATGGTTTTAATTTCAAGAGTAAGATTCATAAATCAACGATAATTTGGTCGGAGAAGAAACCAATTTGTCGTGAATAGTACCCAGATGTTAAATGCGTAGTGCAGTACGTGCATAATAACCTCTATACCTAAAAGATAAAGTTTCATAATAAAATTCATATCCATATTTATAACACCTTAATCAAAATGTTATAAATTACTTAGAAATCTCATAATCTAATATTATTAATATTATAATAATATTTTAATCATTTCTTAAACTTATAAATAATTTAATCCAATTATTTACACTTTAATAATTAATGCATTTAATCATCTAAAAATGCCAAACTCATAAGATTTCATCATCATTAACCAAAACCCTCATAAAAATCTGCATATACCTCATATATGATTCTCACGCCAATAAATCATATTTTTCAATTTTCTTACTTCACATAACATATTTAATTCATTTACTCATAACTAGAATATTTCCATGAAAAATACCAAATCAGTTCCAAAAATATTTATTTTCTGGGATTTAGCATAACATAGTCCCATATTGAACATATATTTTTCTCGAAATTTTAAAAATTCATTTACTATTTTTCATATGGCCAAAACGATCGAATATTTAAACATTTATCATAAATTATACTTTTATCCAAAAATTCTGAAATTTACACGGTATACTGATATTATATAGATGTACTCCCAATAAAAATTTCATCAATTTTGGAGTTAATCACAAGGAGTTATAAGCGGTTACTTTTAAAATAGTCTTTTCTCATAAAATCCATAACTCCTAATCTATACATCCAAAAATCGCCATTTTTGGACACAATCTACAAAACTCATCAAAATATCATTTCAAATTTTTCCAGAATTTTTGAAGGTTCATAAAAATTTCGAAACTAAAAAAAATAATAACCCTTAAAATCCCTTATTATCCCTTACCTCGAAAGACAGTACTTCTAGTTGAAACACCGGAGATAGGCTATGACTTGAACTTGCACCGTATAGCAATACTCAAAGTATACTCAAAATACTCACAAGAATAATACCGATAATATAAAAGAGAAAACTTGCTTTTACGTGTGTGTTTTCAATTCTAACCCAAGACCCTATTTATAGGAAAATACTTAGAACACCAAAGTAGAAAATTTATTAAAATATTAATATTAATATTACAATTCCTACGCCCACTTCTAAGGATCTGAATTCAGCCACTTCTAACACATGTAAGACCCTCAACAATGATAAAAATCGTTTTTATCATTTTAAATATTTTATACTTCCAAAAATTAATTATTTTGGAACTCCGAAACTTCAATAATTCATAATAAATAACCCTTTTATCAGAAAATTCGAATCTCGCATTTTTTTATAGGAAATTCAATTCTATACAACTTTGCAGAAGAAAGTTTTTCCAAATTCCAAACAAAATTGGTAGAAATCCATAAAGCAGACGATTTTACTGTTTATAATCAAATTTCGATCAATAATTGTGTCCACCAATGTGACGCCCCAAAATAGGTATACATCACCTATTACGAGTTGTCAATACATGGTAGTACGTAAACAACTACAACTTTATTATTACAATCAGTAAAGCGTGAGTTTGAATACAAATATTATCTTCTGGCAATATCTATACTCAAATAAATCCTCATCACATTTATTGATACATTATTTTACAAAATGGTGAGGACTACTAAACAATTCTTTCTAAAACTTTCATTCCATACCCCGACTGTACTCGCTTATATTCTCGCCTCCCGAGAAGAAAAATGGAACAAAAAGGAAAAGGGTGAGCTCAACTAGCCCATAAAAATAATATTACGACTAAGATAATATACAACAAATTACCGTTAGTCTTCAACAGGAAAAATCTAATAGAATACAATAGACAACAAATTTTAAATCAATATTCTTAATGGAAATAATAATTCATTAGAAGAGTTAAGTAGAGAATGCATACTACTATCTTCTATGTATGAATTTAAAAGTTCATCGTGTATCTTTTATCCTCGTAACATCAATCAATATACATCCGGAATCAAATATTCATCTTTGCACTACAGGGCCAAAGATATTCATCGATTGGTCATGTTCATCTAAACACTGTTCATCTTTTGCACTACTACCAAAGATATTCTTCAGAAATCATTCATCTTTGCAGACTACGTGCCAAAGATATTCAATAATATCATCATTTAAGATCGAGGATGATGAAAATATTTTAAAGAAACGAATCCAAAGTGAAACAAAATGACAAGGATTAAGGATTAAGGATTCGTACTTTGTTTTATCCATGTTCAAAATACCTCAAAAATAATCATAGTGGTGTAAAATTCAAGAATGATCAAAACATGGATACAATCAAAGCTAGTATCCGAATAGATATTTTGACAAAAAGAAGAAATTTTATTTTTCTATTGAATAAAGGTCAGATATCGTGAATAAAGGCCGTATACGTGAATAGTAACTCAGACACCAAAAGATAGAAATTTCCCAAAAA